>CP075867.1:0-1221965 GCA_019565615.1 Trichoderma simmonsii | reverse complement strand
CGACCCGGTCAATGTTATCCAACGCCCCTTTTACTCTTCCATCTGGGTCATCGTATTTGCTGCCCTCGAATTCAATGAAGAAGATGTACTGGAATGGAGCCAGCAGGCTTGGTCTGCTGTTGATGCTCGTGAGGTTTAGATTATGCGCCTTGAAGCCGCTCAAAACCTCGGCCAGGGCACCCGGGGACGTATGAGGCACCGTGAACGATATCAGAGTCCTGGTACTAGCCTCTCCCACCGACTGTTTCACTAGATTCCAGTCCTTGGGAACAGTCGTATTCTTTCCGATAATGAGGAAGCGGGTGGTGTTGTCGTCACGGTCCTCGATAGACCTGGCCAACATATCCAAGCCCTGCATGAGATTGGCAGCAAGCTCGCTAGAAATAGCCGCCCAAGTGCCGGTTGTATCCTGGCTCACAATCTCGGCAGCCTTACTAGTCGAGCTGACGTCGAAAATCTCAACGCCCTTGAGGTATGTCGAGATGAAGGCGTTGCATTGACCAAACGCCTGAGGGTGAGAGTAGAGCCTCTTGATGTGTCTCAGATTCGCGAGGGGCTTTGACTTTGGTTTCGACGGGCGCGGGTCCGTGAGAGTAGGAGTGCAGGTTCCCGATCCGTCTCCGTGGTCTTCCAGCTCCAGCACGGGGGATGGATTTCTGTGTCCCACCAGGCAGTGATGTACGTCGACAAAGATCTCGCCGTCGACGGTGATGTCTTTGTACCGGCCATTGCGGTCGGCGAGATTATCGAGGGTGAAGACGACTGAGCCATTTGTAGAGTTTTCAATGGGGACCACGCCGGCTTTTACCTCTCCAAATTGAACCTGATCAAAGACGTCTATAGGGGCACTTAATGTTAGAACACACAGAGCTTCGTCTACCTTTGGCTTGATTGCATACCATCTATTGTTGCCGCAGGTCTAAGTTCCCATGTTGATTCTGGAAACACCTGGCGGACTGCCTATGCGATGAGTTTTGGTTAGCTTTGTCCTTTTATATGGCGCCTGATGGGAAGTGTACCTGATGCGAATATGAGGCAATAGGGCCTAGAAAGCTGACAACGGGCCTCTGAATTGTCTCCATGATGAAATTACAGATCTAGCAGGCTATGTGGAAGCAATGAACATGAATGCAATTGACCCTTCACAAGGAGCACCTCGAGGGCTGACGTCCGGAGAGCTGCGGCTTGTCACCGCGAAGAAGCTTCAAGCTCAAATGACTTGGGCTCACAGGTGCCGAAGATCGGATTTACGGCTACCAATGAAAGTGGATCTGACAGTTGTTGATCCCAGAGGTATCACGGAATCTCGTGCTTGCTAACGTCGCTATCCAGGATGCCAACAATTACGAAGAAGAAAAAAAGAGATGAAAGCGTAAAGAGAGCTTGCTCAAGAGCTGTCCAAAGCTCTTTTGTGGTGCCTGACATAAGGATGACTGCGACATCTCAAAACCGGTTTCTCAGCTGGTGTCGCTCCCTAACGGATATGTGGGGGGTTTGTCGTGCAGACATGTTAGTGCGAGACTTTGGTTTATCGCGGGGTCCAAAAGACGCCATCTACGAGCTGGAGCAGCACGATTTCAGCTGCGATATCGCGGAAAGCTTGGAAGAAGCTGTGGACGAGCTTACGAGGCAAGCTTTTTGAGTAGCTTACAGAGAGTGATATAAGATTTGGTGGGTTTGATTAAATCTGAGCTAAACACCATTGCATTACTAGATGGATATGGCACGATGGATGGTGTATTTCTACATGCCACCTTGATTAATAAGGCAATGAGAGGATAGCTTTTCGTGCATGGCAGATACTTGTCCCATTTGGAGACACAAGCATCTATTATTAGGCCAGCGTAGATCGAGGCGCCGTGACTGTGACTGTCACTGATCAATATCACGTCCATTTGTGATTCCGCAGGCAGACCCAATAACAAGGCGCTGTGATGAATAGAGTGATACGCATCACGAGGGCGCAACGTGAGGGTGTCCGCCGTTTGGGGTTGATTGCGGCAATTCCACTTGTTTGTATGCCAGCTCTTCAGGCATCCCGGCAAGGATTTGATTGATTCGCGTCGGCCCGGTCAAGCAGCCGCTGCGTGATTGGTGCAGTTGTTTCAAGCGCCGGGCTGTCACCATGTGAAACATTGTGCGGACGAATTAGCAGTTGAGGGCATCGTGGACTATGTACAGTACATGCATGCTGACTGGAGCTTGACTGGACGGGCGCATTTCCGAGTGGAAACATCCCATTAAAATACTTGCGCACGATATTACTGTGTTTAAATGATGTGCTGCTACTTTTATCATAGGTATGTAAGGCAGAGGGTTAGGTGGTGGTGGTTGTACAGAGTGTGTACATGGATTGGGTACGAGCACATGCAATGAAAACTGCACACGAGAGGCCGCATTTTGCCTCGTCAGGCGTGCGTCTGCGTCTGCGCATGCACTGCCAGCGAACAAGAACCAGGCTGCAGCCTTGATTTGCTGCCTTGGATCAAAGGCCGACACCCCCGACGTTCTAGAAGCAATGAGGGCAGCCCGAGGATGCCAGCAGCCGATCAGCAGCCCCCCGTGCGATTGATCGAAAGATGGTAAGATGGCTGAATGCGAGTCGCCGTCAAGCTCCGGTAAGCATACGAGTCGAGTTCAGGTTGGTGACAGGGCATCGGGCGTGTGCTAGCGCGTGATGGGAATCGGAAAATCGCCTGCTAGGGGTCCTGAACAATCGTCATCGGCCCAGGGTTCGCGTAGGGTGTTCTTACTTACAACTCGTGTTATCGTGGCCCTTGTGAGCGGACAGACCAGAGCAGACCGCCTTATCAGCTCTTCCATGTTTTGATACTGTGCTGTACTGTGCTGTACGAGTACCGTAGCGAAAAGACAGCATACATCTGGATGCAGTTTTTTCGGTGCGAGCAAGGCGTTTCTCCTCCCCCCGTATCGACGCTTTGGCCCAGCGGGCCACACACGATGGACGAGCCACCAAAATGCGGTGGGTGCGAGATGAAACTTCGAAACGCCGCTGGTTTCACGTTTCGCAGATGGCGGACCAATGACGCGCGCCAGGGCTCAACAGGGGTCGTGGAGCCAATGCGCGAGGCCCACATGGAACCCTTGGAAATGGCTCGCAGGAGGCAAAAAGAGAGTGAAAAAGACGATGAAGAGGGTTGAATTCCACAATGACAAAAATAGAAGATACTTGAAGAATAGGTATGATCTTGGGGTGGGTTTTACATCTACATACAGTATTCTTACAAACTTGAAGACACATGGGTTTATTATAGATGCAACTCTTTACTGGTGATATTATACGAAGCTCCGGGATGGGTTATATTAACACTCGTACCTTTGTAGAGCACAGACAGCACCTTGGGAGCGAATCTCACTTGGACACCGGAGCTGATCCATTTCCAGTAGGCCAGAGCGGATACGATCCTGCTGCTTGTATGTTTATAGACATGTGTGCGAGATAAAATTTGACGGCTGGTGATTGTGTTATAGCATGTAATTGTACCGTGCCCGGAGATGACTCCATTGACGATGCTACCTGCACTGGAGGTATGTATACATACATCGATCCATGGGGTCTGGTGGACAAGTCTCCAGTATAGCTGAGAGTTGATCTTCTCGGCGGGAATGGATGCGTTTGTGAGTATGTACATGTACCGTACTGTAGCCATGATATTATTAGAATCTGCTTGCGTCAGAATCAGGCTGCTCGTCACTCCAGCGCCCGGCATTAAGGACGACGGCCTGCGACCCGGTTTGTCCATTGTTTTGTTTGAGTCTCCTTCCATCTCAATATATGCCATGAATGGTGAGGTACGAGTACACGCCTCAGCGGCCGGTACCTTAGCCACCTCTTAGCGCCCGGTCCAGGAACAAGTCAACAGGTACCAGAGGCGTCTATAGCAAACTGCAGATGCCGGGACTGGCACTCCTTTCATCATAAACTGTCAACGAATTCGGCGGCATCACAATCCAGCAATCTCAGCTTGTCGTCGCAGCTGTGTCGCAGGTTGCAGGTACGAGTACTTGCACTGCCGAGTTGCGCTTCTTCAGCACCTTTTTAGCGCATCTGTGCTGATTTCCACGAGGTTACAGGGGTGGTCCCGCCGTGGCCAATCGCCACCAATCGCCCATCTTCTCTCTACTGTACTGTACGAGTACCTGCTCACATCCATACCCTAGGAGGAGAAGCGCCCCCGCCTGGCCGCTATTTTCTCGTCTGGGCTCAATTCGTTCCTGTTTGGCCTTGATTCTTTTTAACCTCCCAGCTTGCTCCCCTTTTTCCCCTTCTCGACGCCGTCGGTCGACTTCAGCCGGGAGCCTGTGTCGTGACGACCGCAGCAACCACGGACGAGGTGGCCTGAAGCTCTGGGTCCTGATTCGACGGTGGAAGAGAAAAAAAAGAAGAAGAAGAGCCAAAATTGAGATTGGCGACGGACAGGCGAAGACGCAAGACGCATCGCACCACCAAGTCGACGCTCGGCAACTGCAAACACCGCGGGTCGCGTTTGCAATCGAAGCACGGCACAACTTCCTTCTCGACAAGGCCGACATTTGAATTTAAAATCACCAAATCAAATTAAGAAAGACAGAAAAAAAACACAGCAAAGATGGCAATGCTCGCCAAATCCACGTATCCCGCTCCTCTAGGAGGAGGCGCAACCATGGTCGCAAGCGACTACTCTTCCGGCCTACCGACGTCGAGGAGAATACCCGCCATGACTGGCAACTCGCATGGCTTTTCCAGCCCGACAGAGTCAGACTTCTCCGACTCAGACGGCCCAGATTCCGTCAAGAACTGGGACGAGGACAGAGTCTGCGACTATCTCGCCAGCGTCAAGTGTGGGGAATACGAAAAGCTGTTCCGCAAGAACCACATCAATGGCGAAAACCTGCTGGAGATGGACAAAGAAGTCCTCAAAGAGATGGGAATTGACAAGGTTGGCGACCGCGTGCGCCTCTTCCTCAGCATCAAGAAGCTGCGAACAAAGGCGTATGCCAACCAAAAGAAGAGAAATAGGGTGAGTTTTCCTTTGTGCACTCGGTACTTGGGCAGAGGAAAGGGGAGAGTTACTGACAATTGCCCCCGCATCTAGGATTCGTTTGCTGGACTGGATATCCTCCCTATGCAGAGCCTTGGCGGCTCTGCTATGGCCTCCAACCCCCGATCCGCCGCTACTCCGTCTCTCAACAAGCGCTACTCGAGGCAGGTCGACATGTCTGGCGCTGGCGCCTCCAACCACGGAAGACCTACTTCAAGACCTACTTCTCCCCAGCCAGTACCAGATGTGCGAACACGACAGCAACAGCCGCAGCAATCGCAGCAATATGCCACCGGTAGAGGCTATGTAGCTCACGGGAGCCAGAACCCGGCGTCTAATACTTCAAGCGGTCGTCTGGTGTCAGCTCACACGCGCAACAACTCCAGCTTGGACGGTTCCCTCATGGCTACCCTGCCTCAGGGCCAGCACATTATCCGTGTTATTTCCAGCGGCGGCGTTACAAAGGTTGTCAAGATTGCCGAATGCAACACCTGCGAGGACGTCATGCGCGTCACTCTGCGCAAATTTGGTCTCCGTGAAGATCATGAGCGAAACTACTGTTTCTGGGTCCTGACTGGCATAGATGCCGACCCCAGCCAGTGCCGCCGACTGGGTGACACGGAGCTCTGGCGCATCATCAAGGATCAGCGGAGACCTGAGAGGAACCGGTTGATTCTCAGGAGAGTGCCAGCTGGAGAGCCTGGCGAGGCAGAACTGCAGCGCGCTGCCGCCATTGCCCTAGAAGAAGAGCAGCAGAAGCACGCGCGAGCGCTAGAGAGCGTAGATAAAAGGAGTCAGATCAAGGTGCAGAAAGTCTTGGGCGAGAGTTGGAATGAGAAGCTTCAAAACCCCCTGTCACCCGTCTCTTTTGCAGCCCGAGAGCGAAACACGGCGAACGCGTATAGAGAGCTGGACCGACCTTCCTCGCCTGATCGCAACCCGCTAAGAAAGGTAGGATTGCGACAGTTTGGAGGACTCCGGCCGCCGAGCGAGCTCATCGCATCAGATTTGACATCATATTTCCCCGACCACGCCCGCGAGGACATCGACCGGACCGCCAGGCTTTCCATGAGAAGATCAACCCGCTTGAGCAAGATCAATAGCCGACTTAGTGTGGCGAGCAATTTGAGCTTTGCTTCGAGCATCCAGGATGCCCCTCCCATCCCCACCATTGCAGACTCTTGGCTGGGTGGAAGCGCCCATGTGGCCAAACTTCGTCTCCAGGGCGGGCGAGCCCCAACAATTTATAGCAGAGATTCGATTGCCTCGTCGATGCTCGGAACCCTGCAAGAGGAGGCGTCGTCGCCCACCGAGCCAAACCGCAAGTCATACGTCTCGTTTTCGGACGCAAGCGATACCACTGGCCTCAGCGTCACCGACCCCGAAGGCAACACGACAAGCACGAGCTACTATGATGCGGATGGATCCACTGGCTCCGGCTCCTTCCAAGAGGTTCAACAAGCCCTCAACGAGGATGAAGACGAGGCTGACGAAGAGCTGGAGAGTTTCTTAGCGGGAGACTCGTGGGATGATAACAAATGGATGAAGGGAGCCTTGATTGGACAGGGATCCTTTGGCAGCGTGTACCTGGCGTTGCACGCAGTGACGGGAGAGCTCCTGGCTGTGAAGCAGGTTGAGATGCCGGCGCCCGGCGCGAACAGCCAAAACGACAGCCGAAAGAAGAGCATGATTGATGCCCTGAAGCGCGAAATCAGCCTCCTCCGAGAGCTGCGACATCCCAACATTGTGCAATACTTGGGCTGCAGCTCTTCCGCCGAGCACCTCAACATTTTCCTCGAGTACGTCCCCGGTGGCTCGGTCCAGACCATGCTCAACTCATATGGCGCCCTGCCCGAACCCCTGGTGCGCAGCTTTGTGAGGCAGATTTTGACGGGCTTGTCGTACCTGCACGGCATGGACATTATCCACCGAGACATCAAGGGTGCCAACATCCTGGTGGACAACAAGGGCACAATCAAGATTTCTGATTTTGGCATTTCCAAGAAGCTGGAGGCGTCCAACATTCTCAACGGAGCCGCCAACAACAAGCACCGACCTTCCCTTCAGGGATCGGTGTTTTGGATGGCACCCGAAGTTGTCAAGCAGACTTCATACACGCGCAAGGCTGACATTTGGTCTCTGGGATGTCTGGTGGTGGAGATGATGACGGGTTCGCACCCGTTCCCGGATTGCAGTCAGCTCCAGGCCATTTTCAGGATCGGTGGCGGGAAAGCAACTCCCACCATACCGGAGCATGCTAGTGACGATGCGAAGATGTTCCTGGGCCAGACCTTTGAGCTGGATCACAACCTGCGGCCAAGCGCTGATGAGCTGATGGTCAGCCCTTTCCTCGCACAGATTACTTAGAATCTTGGTTTCTACTATTTTCTCCCATTTTGTTTTCTTTTTCGCGTTTTCTTTTTTCTTTTTTTTTAATTTTGCTTGCGCATTTCCAGGGACTCAACAGGGCAGGCAACTATCACAAGAACAAATATCAATTAGACGCAAAAATGCGGGTGATATGAGAAGGATATTATTTACATCATATATGGAGACGGGCATGGGATTCGTTTTTTTCTCTTTTTTCCTTTTGCTTGTTCTCCCTTTTTTGCAGTTATGAAAAAAATGAGTTATGGGATTTGCTCGAAGAGAGTGATGGTTGGAGGCAGCCCGCGTGCAAGGGCTGTGGTGGTAATGGGCAATGCACGGGCGAAGCATTGAGGAGGGGGGAGGAGGAAGTGATATCATGGGCATTTAAAGAAGTGTATTATATGAAATGAAACCTGCATGAATGATGATGATTTGATACCTGAAGCAATGCTGTACTGGTGCGTGATGAGCGTGATATCTATGTGTAGTTGGCTGTCATTGTGAGAGTTGAGAACCAACCTTTACCTGTAGGACGAATACTTCGCAAATTTCCGCAAAAGTCTAGCCAACAATGAATACTACAAAAGGAAGGCTGTTGAAAAACATATCCCGCAAAGCAAGGGTTAGAAGAATGGAAATAGAAATAGGACTCACCCGTGAATTATTTATTTGTCTCGTCGCCTATTCAGGACATGGGGAACCACTGGAGTGACTTGCCTTGCTGCCTGGACCAAAGTCTGCTGACCGTGTACTCACCCATGTACCTTTTGTCTCTCTCGGCCTGATCTCCTCATCATTGCCTCCTTCAATTAACGAATG
Organism: Trichoderma simmonsii; assembly: GCA_019565615.1. Taxonomy (NCBI): domain Eukaryota; kingdom Fungi; phylum Ascomycota; class Sordariomycetes; order Hypocreales; family Hypocreaceae; genus Trichoderma; species Trichoderma simmonsii. The sequence continues at coordinate 1,213,734 of CP075867.1, read as the reverse complement.
CGAATGAGTATTTTTAAGAAGAAAATATTGGAAAAAGATAGAAGTTCTATCTTTAGGAAGAAGGATTTTGAAGTCTATTTTTTTTGTCCAGGATCTTCGTTGTGGTTTATTGATTTTCGAGGTTCCGCCTTGTTTCGGAGTGGCCGTGCGCAGCACAGCCTTGCAGCATCGATCTTTCAAAGGCCTCCCGCCCTTGGTGGGCGTTTTTTGGCAGACAACAGCCTTGCGACTTCATCGATTTGCTCTTTTAAAAAGGTACCTGCATTAGAGGGTTTTTTGATCGTTTGGCAGTATTTCATCATTTGGCGACGAATTACTTTTATTGGGCGCAAGAACCGCAAAATCAACTTGATTGGAACACACAACTGAGACAGACAAGAGTCATCTTACATATATCCTGTCACACACACACACATACGGAACACAAACACAAACACAAACATCAATACATGATACGCAAAATATACAAGATACAATTACAAGACGACGACGAAATGGACTCGCAGGGGAGCCAGGACTCGCAAGACAGCACCCTGACCATCACCGACGAAAACAGGAGCGAGATTCTCTATTTCGCGTATGGAAGCAATTTGTCGACGGAGCAGATGCGGCAGCGATGTCCGTATTCTACAGCTGTTGGGTTGGGGAAAGTCACGGGGTGGCGGTGGATTATCAATACTAGGGGATATGCAAACATTGTGAGGGAGAACGAAGACACTGCCACACAAGAACAAGAAGACGATAGTGGGAAAGTGGACGAACAAAAGGGCAAAAGCAGGATGGAAGAAGACACAGAAGAAGAGAGCCAAGTCTACGGCATGCTCTACCTACTACCGGTAGAAGACGAAGAGCGACTAGACCGATACGAGGGCGTACCCTGGGCCTACGAAAAACTTCACATCGAAGCTTTTTGGGTGAGCAACACGGACAGGATCGACGGGGAGGAGCAGCGGGTGGAAGAGGAGTTGACGCCGGTGAAGGTGCTGGCGTATGTTGATACGCAGCGTGTGACGGAGGGACGGCCGAAGGAGGAGTATGTGGAGAGGATGGAGAGGGGGATTGAGGATGCGGTTGAGAATTGGGGGATGAGTGAGGAGTATGCGGATAAGGTGATGAGGCGGTTCTGGGTGGATGGGTGAGATGAGGATGAGGATGAGATTTGTGGTGATGATGGGGAGAATGTGGGATCATGTATTGGGGTTCTTTAGATAGGGATGGGATGGGGGGATTGGCTTCTTGATACACTCGCTACTTACACAGCTTAGATTCTAGATATTAACAAATTAAAAAAAAAAAATAACAGTGTGGGGGAGTTCAAGGAGAACTGATTCTCAGTGTTCATATTGTCCAGCAAAATCGACAACTATGGTATAACTCGCCTACAATATGGTATCTACATCACCATCTTATCTAAACCAAGGCTCAATCTTCAATCTTATAGTCCGAGAAAAGGCAGGGTATGAGACTCTTTAAATCATCGTCCCGGCGTCTCATTGATCCATCCTCTGCTCTGCATAACCATCTTCATCTCCCAACAACGTGCTCACTTCTCTCAAAACCCCGGGAAAGAATCCACAACCGCCTTGGACGCAGCCTGAATCTCGGGCGAAATCTCTCCGCTCATGCCCATCATGTTGCGCATCAAAGGCGGACCGCTAATAAGCTGGTCCAGCGTGACGGAGCGAGTGAAAGTATCGGTATACAGCTCCTCTGCCGCTTCTTCGCCTCGCTTGGCTACAATTTTGTCAGCACTTTTTTTCTTTAATGTAATTGACCATGTTTGATATTCGGCCATCTAAGTGTGAACCGGAAAGAAAGATAGAAGACTCACTGATTTTGATCTGCCCAGCATGCTTAAACTCATACCCCTCCTGTCGAATACCATCAACCTCAAAAAGCATGTACTGAGTCCGGTGAGCGAAATCCCAGACGTGGTACAGCCCGCCGCTGGACGAGGAGCGTTTGAAATCGGGTGTCTTCTCGACGGCGAGGATGAGGGCGTCGATCTTTGCGGCGATGTTGGCGCGGACTTCGGGGGAGGGAACGGCAACCATTTTTTCAGTTGGTTGTTGAGATTTGTGAGTGTTGTGAGAGTAGAGTAGCAGAGTAGAGTTGGGTGGTAGAAAGAGAGAGAAGATGAAGAGGAAGAAGTAAAAGTTGTCGGTTAATGATAAGAAAATAAGACAGCTGCCAATCTTTTTGTTTCACTTCTTCTCCCTCTTCTCATTCACTAATATGGAGGTAGAAAATTATGTCATAACGGGCTAGAAGTGGGTTGATCCGCATCCATTTACAAAGCGCGTCAAACCCGTGTCCCGCCTGTGCCCTATCAGAACCACTTAACGCGTACTCAAACGGAGCATCACTCTGCAAGTCTCAGGTCTCATGTCTCGGGTTTCAACAAAATGTCATCGCTTATTCTATCATGTCTAAGATATTACTACTAATTAATATACATAAAAGTCATTACCGGCGCTTGTGGAAAGCGTCCGTTACCCGTTGTCCATGAATCCACCATCCGGGATGCATTGTAGCATCATATGCACCATCTATAAATTGTACACTTTCGCAATCTCTCTCTCCAACTCAACATCAACGTCAACGTCTACATCGTAACCATCATAATCATGACGTTTGATGGATAGTAAACCTCCAGGCCACCGCAGCCGCCGCCGCAAAACTCACCACCATGGCCGCCAAAATCTCCCTCTCCTGCATCTCGTTGTGCGTCGCCACCCATCTGGCCACACAACCAGCCACGACGCCCATCCAGCCCACAAAGAAGCCCGTCTCCCACCACGCCTGTCTGACACTGTCCTTCTTGGCCATCTCGCTGCTGTTGCGCATGCTCGTGCCCCAGCCGTCGGCCGTTAGGGTAAACAGACTCCAGACGTGGACGGCGGGCAGCGGCAGGTGGTAGAAGAACATGCCGGGGACAATCCACTTGAGAGAGGCGCGTTCCAAGCGGTGTGGGTTGCGGAAGAGGTTGTATAGGGCGCTGGCCACGATACGCACAAGCAAGTCGGAGATGAAGACAATGATGAGTCGCTCGCCAGTGAAAAAGTACCACATCGTGGCAACAAAGGCAATGATGGGGCCAAACTCACGCTTGCTCATGCTATAGAACAGCAGAGGGTGCGTGATGAGGTAGACTTTGGGTTGCAGCAGAGACTCAATGTGCGTGGCGCGCGCCCACCGGACTTGCTGCTTCAGCCAGCGCGCCAGTGTCGTGGGAGTGTCGGTAGCAGTCAGAACGTCGGAAGCAAACACGACGCCCCAGCCGCGCAGGAGGAGGTTGGTGGTGAGATGTCGGTCCTCGTTGATAATCATGCGCTTCCCCATCAGCTTCTGGAGATACCAGGGGATCAGGATTGCGGGCATTGCGGCGAGACGGAATACAGTGCTGGGACCGCTCTGGCAGTCGCTCGTGGCAGTGAAAGCAGGCATTGAACGGGTCAGGTACAGCTCGCCCCAGTAGACGGTGGCGGCGAGGTTTGTCACAGTAGTTTCGTATCCATTATGAACGACGAGTCCGGAACTGGCGCCGCCAATCGTAGGGTCGTGGGCGATGGCATCGACAGTCTTGTGGATGGAGCCGGGGAATACCAGAGTATCCGAGTCGGACGACCACAGAAACTCGATGCCCAGGACGTCGGCGATGACAAGAGCAAAGATGAACGTAGTAAACATGATACCCTTCTTGTGCATGTGACGTTGGCGGAGGCATATATGGCGTACATTGGTGAGGTCGATCTTTTCCTGCTCGAGGATGGTTCGGGCAAGCTGGAAGCAGTGCCGAATGGCAATCTCATGGCACTCGCTCATGTTGACGGGTTGGCCGTTTTGCTTGCAGATGGAAACATGCTTGGTAATGAACTGCTCTGCCACCTCGCCAAGAGGCTGAGGAACATGGATAACCTTTGACTGGGTGGGATATACCTAGCGATTTCACTCGTGTTAGTGGGCTTTGATGTCTTAGCATATGAAGCATGATGACTTACATTGTTAAAGACGTCGACCATGTCTTGGTCAGGTACGTCGTCTCCATCAATGCCGACAAGCATAAACTTGCAATGCATCGCACTTTTGTAACTCTCCAGTGCCCTGGTAAACAAAGCAGGGTCTTCACGCCATCCCACCACTGCAGCCATACTATCCAACCTCGACTGCGGTACAATTTGCGTCTCCGTGACTGTGAAGCCTACTTTCTTTTCATCGTAAAAGCCGTCATCAGACTTCTCATCCTGAGGTGGCATCATCGGCTCTGGATCCTCTTCATAGAACTGAAGTCTTCGGCCTTCATTGACAAGTCGGTTCAGTTCAGTTAGGAGAATGGTCAAGATGAGATCTAGCGTGACAGGGTAACGACAGTGGATGGCAAAAGCCCAATAAAGGGGGGTAAATAGCAAGCAGCCAGCAACATGGAGCAGCATGCGAAGCCATGAAGTGTGGCGGCCCTTTGTGACGATTTGGGGGACCGAAACATCGTGGAATGAGTCCATGATGAGTTGGTCCGCGGCGAGTTAGGCCAGGGTTTGGCAACCTCTGAGCAGGAAAAAGAGTGAACAAGAAACGAGTGGCTGCAGATTCAAGAACTGCACTTGTTTAGGCTACTTCGGCAATGAAAAGAAAAAATAAAGAAAGTATCGGGAATAGGTGCAAGATATGAGAAAAAAGGGGGAGCTAGGGACTGACAACTTGAGCTAAGCGTATGCCAACTACCTTAGCCATTATGGATACTCGTCTGACTTGAGATGCCGAGATGTCTGCCAAGTATCGTATCCAGGCAGCAAGAGGCGGAGTCAGAAGACGGCTGCTGCAATGACTCTCTTAGCAACGTAACATGACACGAAATTTATTCTCGTGAATGATTAGTCGAACATAATGTTGCTGAGCGGCCGTTTTGAAAGAAAAGAGCAGCGTGCTTATGCTGTGAGTTCCAGTTGGCCCGAGAGTGTACATGTTTTGCACCCAGCTTCTCGATCTGGACGGATACGCTCTTCTTCTTTTTCTCTCTCGTCAGCCCTGTCAACTGCCCCAGTGTTTTCGTCTTCTTTTCGCTCTTTTTTTTTTCTTCTCCGGCAATCGTTGATTCGCCTCTTAGTTCCTCGGGTGAGCTTCAACCCGCAGCTCCGTATAATTTTACGAGTAGCGCGCTCCTCTTGGCGGACAACCAGGCTAAAGCTGTCTTTGGCTAGACACGACAGGGGGCGCAGCAAGGGTTAATTTGGACGAAGACCAATGCCAAAGACGACTTTGTTACCGGCAATTGGCTTGCGGTACGAATGGGATTCTGATCCTTGCTCGGGTTTCTCTCTTTTGGACTATTTTTCTTATGTCGTATATCCTTACCTTGCCCTTTCCTGCATAGGGGGCGAGATTTGATTCAGCTAAGCACAGTCCATAGTCTTAGTTGAAAGGACCGGTCCCAAGGCAATTGCGTTCTTTTTGATGCGAACGCACTTTGCGCATGTCCGTGCTCGTTCCACAACCTTTTGTTGGCAGGGGCTGCTCGGAATACTTCAACTTTCGGACTGATACAGTTAGGCTGACGTTGTGAAAGAATGCACACGGAATAGGCAATGGACGAGAATATTAGTTGCGGCTTGATGACGTCGTCGGTCAGTTGAGAAGACATCCACAGAGCTGAGAAAAACAGTGTCCAGGCGTACAACCAGCGAAAAAGCATAGAGTCATCGTATCCACTCGAGTAACATAAACGGCAGTTTCCTCAACTCACATCTCTCAACATGAGCTTTTCTATCCCTCGCGATGCTTTCCTCGTCAACATCGCTCTCACGGCCTCGCCACTTCTGTCGATTACTGGCCGGTGGCTCGTATGTCCGACTACCGTAACACCCATCGGCTTTCGGTGGCATCGATGTCTTCTTGTTTACCTCCACGTGGAATTTGAAGAGGCTCTTAACCAAAGATGGCATGTCCTTGTGAGATGAGAGAGACCCTAAACTCTTCGCTTTTCACGAGAAGCTTAAAATAGTCAAGTATGTAACTATAAGTTTCGTGAATAGATATAGTCGTATGTACTATTCTTGGAGATATTTCGTAAAGTAAACCAACGTGCAACGTTCTATAGACAACTTCCTTCAAAGACTAAGACAACATGTCAGCATTACACTTTGTCCTGCCTGTATAAGTCGTTCTGTATCCACAATGACATAAAAACAATTCAAAGATGAGAAATTGGAAAATCAAAGAAATATGAATTATGTGATCATACCTGTGTTACAGACGAAGATGGTTGCTTGCATGGTATGACTTGTCGCCTGAGAGACACCACACGCAATACGAAGTATTTTGGCACACGGATAGGCAGCGTGATCCACGTTAATCCATGGACGAGTTCCCGATCCCGGTCCACTTATTAGTCGTAAGCGTTACCATCCCGCCTCTGCCACAACTCCATACATACGAGCGTGTAACCGGCAAGTTTGTTTTAATCTCCGATGTTGCCACTCGTTCTTTTCTACCCTCCTGTATAGGCAGTTGAAGAATGAGATACTATAGCCTCATAACTAAACAAAAATTCGAAAAATCGGTGCAAGAAGAAGGAGAACAAAAACAGTGCCAAGAACGATTCCGTCAAAGCCGTTCCAAGCACGGAATTGGGCGAGCGAAGGACCAAATTTCTAACACCGGCGGCGCCATTTTTCGCTCTAGCGGCACTCTAGCCAGGGGCTGAGTATTCCTGGTCCGGCAGTTACCCGTTTTGGCAATCTCCTTCTGGGGCCATCCAGGGGCTGTCCATGAGGCAGACAGGCATTGTTTTTTTTTTCTTCTCTTCGTCTCTTTGCTGCCAGCCGTAGTTCGTACAAGCAGCTTTCAGCTTGGCGCGGTGCGTGTCATGCGAGTCAAAGGGGGCTTCTCTCTCTTCCGTCTCTATGCCGGAACAAGTCATCGCGCGGAACCAGCTCAAATTAGTAGCTTTCTGTCTTGGCTTGCCTGGATCCTGTGTTTATGGAGTCTTTGTGCGCCAGAGGCCCTTTTGCGTGCATGTGGAATTGCCGGACAAATAGTAGCACTACCTACTTATACGGAGTATGTGCGCTGGTAGTGCCAAAGTAGTTGGCGATCCGGTTCGGCGTAGAATCCCGGCGCGAGATCGACAGCGGGCCTGCCCTCTTCTTTCTCTCTTCTTTTCTCCTTCTCTCCCCTTTCCACAAGTTCACGTTTGTTTCTTACCCAGATTCGCAGTTGTGAGTGAGTGAATGCACCGGACGCGTTGCCGCTGCTGCATTCCCTCACAATGTTGGTAACATACAAAAACAACCGGCTGATACCCGCACTCATCATCACCGCGTGCGTTGTCCTTTTCTACTGCCTTATTGACCCCTCGTTGGAAAACTATGGCTATGACCCGGTAGTCAAGCAGAAGGGCATTGTCGTAGAGGAAGTGGAGCTGTCTAATAGCCAACGGAAGCCGGTCGATCTAGGCACAAGCTCGACAGCGGAAACGGCAGAGGCGCCATCCAAAGAGGTGGAATACATCACGCCAACCAGCAGCCACAAGACGACAGACAAAGAAAAGAAGCCCAGCAAGGCCATATCATACAATGGCCTCTCAACAGATGACGTTCTCCTCATCGTCAAAACTGGCGGTACCACCATTTGGAAGCGGATGCTGGTGCATTTCACCACGTCTCTCTCCCAGGACCGAATCCCCCTGGCCAACACCGTCATCTACTCCGATGTGCCGGAGCGGGTTGGCCCCTATAACGTCATCGACGTGCTCGCCAACATGTCTTCTACAGCAAAAGCCCAGCCTGATTTTGACGTCTACCGGCAGCAGCCCGAGTATATGGCCAACAATTATTATGTCGAGGCCGCCGGCGTCAATGGCGATGAATGGGGTCCCGTGGGAGGCTGGATCATCGACAAGTACAAGTTCGTTCCGCTGATCCAGCATGCCGGTGACAACTGGCCCAAGGCCAAGTGGTATATATACATGGAAGACGACGCATATCTCTTCTTGCCAGCCGTTTTGGGCTACCTGGCCAAGTTCGACTCGACAGAGCCGCACTACCTGGGCAGCTATGCGGCCAAGTCAGATGTCATCTTTGCTCACGGCGGCGCGGGCTTCGCGTTGTCCAGAGGAGCGTGGGAGCAGTCGTTTGGAAAGCAGGGCAACGGAAATGGAAGCCTGACGGAGGAATACTACCAGTACACGGCCGACCACTGCTGCGGCGACCAGGTGCTCGCGCACGCACTGCGCAAGCACGGCGTCAAGTTTGGCGAGAACGGCGGCGACGGCAAGTTCACATTTGGCTTCAACCCCGTGGTCCACTGGGCCTTTGCGTTTGCCAACGCCAACTGGTGCAAGCCGCTGCTGTCGTGGCACAAGGTGCACAACCGCGACATCGCTCGCTACTACGAGCTGGAGCAAAGCTGGGACTGGAGCAAGGGGCCGCTGCTGCACCGCGACTTCTTCAACGCCATGATCCTCCCCAATATCAAAGAGCACGCCGAGTGGTGGGACAACTACTCGGGTGTCTTCGAGGTTTCGTCCGGCAACAGAGAATGGGCTCCCAAGCCGGGCGCAGAGAATGGCCAGTACGACAAGGCGCTGTGGGCAAATGCCTGGGAATCGGTTAAGGCATGCGAGGCGGCTTGTCAAGGCTGGACAATGTGCATGCAGTGGAACTATGTCGAGGATCTATGCAAGATGGACGACAAGGTCTATATGGGCCAGGGCTATGCGCCGGGCATGTCGCAGAGGAAGACGGCCCTGAAGCACACCAGCGGCTGGATGTACAAGAGACTGGAGGATTGGAAGTGCTAAGAGCGTGATTTAATGGTTAATAGACTTGATACGAGGATTTAGGAGTGGAATTCTTACCTGGCTGGGAGGAGCGCGTGCTCAAGCTGTTGGAAACATTTATTTTATCAACAGCCCATCTCTATAATGAGTAGCTGAGATGGGCGTGTCTCGGGCTGGTTTAACGGTAGGCGTTGGGGAGCGTTGTAATGCGAGGGAAGTCTTGGGATTTTGCCCTTTTATACGATTAGATGGGATCTGGTATGTAAAATATCTGGTTATGAACGACATGAAGTTATTTGTGTGTGCCTCGCCTATGACTTATCTTATCTTGTTGACCGCTTTGGCTTTGATCTCCTTGAGAGGGGAATGGCTACCTTAGTACCTGATCTTCGTAGCTGCAATCACTACCAACATCAGTGCTTTTTCTAATCAAACTCCTTGAAGAAAGCTGTTTCTCCTGATGGGTTCTCTTCGCAACTACAGCGAGAGGAAAGTATGTTCTAACAAAAAGGTTTAGGTAGTGAGAAACCGCTACCTGAGGCAGTCTGAGATCGCCTGGTGAAATTTAGCTTTGTCACAGTCTCGGGAGCAAGAAAATATTCTTCAATCATTCTTCATATATTCCCATCATTGTTTATCCACCAAGCTTCAACAGCAAACATTGGCATCAGCGTTCTACTTTCTTGACTTGGGAGAGCGAATATTCCCAAACATGGCGGAAGAGCCAAAGGGTCTGGGAAGCTCAAATACGTCAACGCCTCGCGAAATTGTACGACTTTTTCAGTGTCTCATATGCTACATGGTTATCACTGAGCCTCTAATACTACCATGCGGCTATTATTGTTGTCAAAAGTGTCAACCCCCGGGGCGGTGCCCAAGTTGCAATAACGTCCATGACTCCCAACATGGCCGAATTGACCAAACGCTTGGGATAGTGGCAGCTTGTTTCGAAATCGAACTGGAACGCTTACGGGTAGCCTCTCTTGATATGGATTTGTGCGCAGAGGTCGGAGTTCTGGATATCTCGAGGCCAAACTCCGAGTCCAGGATCATTTACAAATTCTACCAGCATAGTAAGCTGTTGGCCACATGGGATCTTGTTCAAGACGGTATTTTGGGGTGGCAGAACGATATCAGCTACTTCGAGCTTTGGCCATCCCCGGAAAAGTAGGGCGCTCTCGAAGAGGAGGCTATACAGTCCGCTCGAATAGCAGCAAAGAGTCACTTGATGTGTCAGCTGTGCAAAGAGTTGTTGCGGGACCCTTGCGTGGCAGCTTGTAGTAACACGTTCTGCCACGCGTGTTTACTCCTCGCCATCAAAACATCGTCACCATGCCCCTATTGTGGTGAAGCTTTATCGGGAATGTCATCACAGAAGCTCGTGCGCAATCAGGCCCTCTCGACTATTGTTGGGGAGTTATATAAAGATCAGCTGGGAGAGCACAAGCGTCGGCAACTTGCAATCTTTACGCGTGCATGGAACAATCTCCCCATTATAATGTGGAAGAAGATGGTCGCACCTAATACAACCATGCAACTAGACAATTTCACCACGGGAACGACAGGACACCTCCAGTCAGTTCGAAAGACGCTACAAAAAGCAATGCAGCATCCACAACGGATCCTTGGCATAATACTCATCATGGACAATCCGCACGGCAAGCCCTCTCATGCCAGGGGTCCGCACGACAAAGTCTCCCAAGTCGGGGTGCTCGCACACATTCGCCGCGCGCAATGGCTTGGGGAGGACTGCCGCGTAGTGGTAGACGGTATCTCGCGTTTTACATATGGTAATCTCGTTCTTTACGATGGCATCATGACCACAAATACCGAGCCATTCGTAGACACATCCTTTGTATCAGTCAGTCTAGCACGGCCTATGTATGAGATACCGCCGCCCTCGCCAAATACTCTGAACCAATTAGCACGCCTGTCAGTTCAAGATCAGTTGAGATATGTCTATGGGTTCGTGTCGGAGATGATGGTACATCCTGAGTAGCTCAGAGGGAAGAATCATCTATACCTATGCGGCCCATGCCCGATGGAGGGGGACGATTTGCCATGGTGGCTAGCCATGGCTCTTCCATTCGAGCCAAGATACTGGGCTGCACTCCTGTTCACAAGGGCATCACGCTTCAGACTTTGGATATGCTGCCGGTGGATATTTCATTATCGAGCTACACTCTGGAATCAGGGGGACGATGGATCAGGTAAATTAGCTGATTGAGAGGTAGTTGGATGATGCTACACCGGCTCGTTGCCTTGTAGCTTAGTACGATTCAATGAGTAGTTTTCTGAACACGTTCAAATTCCAGATTAAAGTATTCATGTTACCTTTCCAAGTTAGCCATAGAGAATACCGCGTCTCAAATTCAATAGGGTGAATAGCACCAGTCAAGACAGTGAATATGTCTGGGATGCAAGACAGCCAATTTGGGGTGCGGGCTAGTCACTCTCATTGTTTTTGCATAGAGTGAGTCGTATTACGCTCGGGTTGGATCCATTAACTTTGTGCCTTTAAAGTATGTTTTACTATGGCCTCTTGAATACAATGATTAAGTGTAGCACATATAAGAAATCATGGGAGATTTGCGCAAGTAGATGTCTCGAACAAAAGGGAGAGAAAGAGGTTGGCCTTCTCGTGTGTTTGGATGGAGGCCTAAACCGAGTAAACTTGGGGAATTAACCAATTAACCTAGAGCCCAAAAAATTGAATTAGGCTTCGCAACAGCCTCCACTGCTTAAATTAAGAAAGGGAAGGAAATGATTTGAACTGTGCTGTGAATACGTGGTGTAAGTTGATTCCCGGATTTGACGGATTTGGAATTACTTTTGTTTGAAAGACATTGTGACTACTTGCTTTGGAGAACATGAAGAAGAAGAAAAGATATATAGGCGCCCGTCGTCAGTCAAACGAAAGTGCACCCCCTCTCAACCATCGGACGCACAAACATTCGAAGAAGAGGCCACAGGATATCTTTCCTGTAGATTGCTTGTCTCGCATCATGCCGAAGAAACCGTACAAGCATAAGCCTTCTCGAAATGCAATTTATTGTTTGCCAAACTACCAGCAGAGGTACGTAATTGCCATCAATTACCCCTTTCAACCCGTACGTGATGTACTAAAGTCAATCCTCCATCAATCTAGATCCGCTGCAAGATATGGTGTATGCTCTTGGTGAAGCGCGAAGGGCCGGTCGAACCAGTGCATGTTCCCAGGGACACGGCAACAGAGACCTTCTTTTCTTGGGAAATTGGTCAAAATATAACTCTTGCTCTCAACACTATTCTCAGCACTTGTCGACTGTTTTATCAAGATCAGGAAGATCATATGATCTTTTACAAGGTTAGTCAATAAAGACATTTACAATCATCCTCGCGCTATATGCTAATCATTGACCATCCAGGCCAATGAATTCCAGTTTCCCAGAAGCCGTGATTGCCTCACATATGTTGCTGCCATCACTCCGTCTCGCCGCAACGCCATCCGAAGCATCACCCTCTCACTGGGTGCCCATTATAATCGCAGCGACGCCAAGAAGGGGAAGCCAGGAGACCGTCTCCGCGCCATTGCCAAACTCTGTCCGAATTTGCGCGTCCTTAGATATGACAGATTCTTTTACCGCTCAGACTCCTTAACCGACTGGTTAACCATGTTAGCCGAGACTATGGAGCCCGTTGTAGCCTCTCTGCCATTGTTAAAGGAGGTCCACATTCGTGGTAGTAATGATGGTTATACGTGGCTGACCTGTAATATGACTTTGGAGAAGATATGGTTGGATTTGTTCAAATCAACGCCGCAGGGCTCTGTCTCGATCAGGGATCGTGGTGAGAAAGTATTGACGGCAGTGTGGGAGATATTGTCCAAAAGAAGGACAGTCGATGAGCGACCACTCGAACATCGCCTTGTAAGGCGAGCTATTAGAACGACGCCTATTCTCACTCTGGGACAAGATCGTCGGCAACGAAGCCGTGTCAATGGCGTGAGACAGAATGTAAGACGTTTCGCAAGAGGAACAGTCCCCGATTTTATATTCGGAGGCACGGGGACTGTAAAAAACATTCGGTTTCCCCGCGATGAAATGTGCCCCGAATTACTTATTGGAACGGTTTGGTACCATTGGGATGCCATCTTTTCTTCGAATCGTTTATCAGAATATCACAGCAAATCTTATGTTTCGGAGGCCGCGTACCGATTTAGAAAGAAATACGTCTCATGGGTGTATTTTTCGGGTACTAGCAAAGGGAGACGCCATGGGAATCGGAGCCCTCAAAGCAAGCTAATCAACTGCATATGGCAGCTGAATTGGCAGGACAGGGCTAAGAAATTGGATATATTGAGCGATTTATACCTATTTCGGAACCACAGGCATAGACGGGGACTGTTGGGGAGATTGTAGTGGTATTGAAGGATATATTTCACCATTGGGGTATTAGGCTGAGATGATGAAAGTCATTCTACCCTTGGTATATCCCCTAAAAGTTTCCGTTTTGTATAGATGATCAGAAGACAGATATAGACGAGAATGATGATACTAGTTGTGGCACCATTGACACAGTCTCTCAAGATGAGGACCCATCATCTTCAGCCTCCACCTTGTGATTCTTCAGATCTAGCTTGTTATATTTAACCCATTTTCACGGTATTCATCTACTTATGAGCACCTCTTTTAAATCTCCGATATAACAATCTTTGCCTCACCAATCCACCGCTCCTCCCGTATTCGCTGCCATCGATGGATCTCCCCAAGCAGGCACCGCAGGCGGAGGTTGATATGATGACCAGGTTGGATCCACAAACGCCGCCTGTCCATTATCATCCGAACACCAGCTCCCGGGCATCTTGGACTGTTCCTGTTCACCCGGCGGACCTGTTACAGCAGCCACAGGAATGACATTGTTGTCCACCATGGAGGCAGGGGGCTCATTTCCTGCTGGAGAGTTTTGTCCTTGTCCCTGGCCACCGCCGTTGCCATTATTATCATTTGTCTGCTGATTGTCGTTTCCATTCCCATCGCCCCAAGTATTGCCGCCGTTGTTGCCATTATCAGTAGTACCCCAACCCCCTTGATTCTGATCATTTCCACCTCCAGTTCCCCACGGATCCGCCCCTGAGTTGTTGTTATTATTGTTGTCCCATTGATCATTATTATTGTTTGTCGTGCCCCATGTATCGCCGCCACCGCCCCCAGAACCCCATTGATCACCACCTCCCTGATTGTTGTTGTTCGTATCGCCGGCACCATCGCCCCATGTAGCCCCATGGTTACTGCTGTTCGCCCATGCTCCGACACTCCTTCGTGAAGCGGTATCCCAGTTGGCGCCCGTATCTCTGTTCCCGTTTTTGGAGCAGTTGGATTGGCCGGAATGAGATGGTGGTTTACCGTCAGATCGGTTGCTGCCCATGTTGCTGAAGGGGGATTGCCTTTTCGTATAATACGGGTTTGGCTTTGTCACCTCCGGCATCACGTTATTGTCTGGTTCTCGTGGCTTATTTTTTCCTTTTCTATCAGGTGTGCCGCCCATACCATTGTACATGCTGAATGCGCCTTTAGTTCCCTGTCTGTTAAGCTGCTGCTCGTACCAGGCCCCAGGCATCGGAGGCAGGCCTTGGTAGTTGTAAGATGGGTAGCCAGGAGGTGGCGCCATGGCATTCCAACCTGGTATTGGCAGGCCTTGGGTAATCGGCACATGCTCATATCCATGTGGTGGTAGCTGCTGTTGAGGTAACGGCATCGGCATTACGTTGTTGTGGCCATGATAGTACGGGTTTTGCATCTGATTCGAATTGCCAAAAGAATGCGGGGGCCCAGCAGTATTCTCTCGAGCGGCAAACATGGAACGCCCATTCTGCCCATACACAGCTCCATGATATACGCGAAGAACACCATGTAGACCATCATAGTATGCATTCGGGGGAGGATCATCTTGCGTTTCGACCACGCGCTCCGTCTGCATGACTTCTGCGCGGATAGGGGCAATGAGATTTGGTGGACGAGAGTGCGTGTAGTGATAGCCGTCTGAGACATGCAACCTCTGATCCAGTTCCTTTGCTTTAGGAGTAGTATCATCAACTTCCTTTTCCTTTCCCTTGCCTGTTGGTGTTTTTTCGGATGTGGCGTCCTCTGCTTCTTTTTCCTTTTCTTTCTCGGGTTCCTTTTCTTCGTCAGACTTCTTTTTCTCTTCCCCTTTTGGACTGCTCGTCTTCTTTTCAGCCTTTTCCGCCTTGTCACTATTTTGGTTCTTTTTCTTCTTCTCGGGCGTTTTCTTCACTTGTGCTTCAGATTCGCCTTCAGTTTCCTTTGCTGACTCCGAAGTTTCTCCTTCGACACTGGAGACTTCAGCCCTCTTTTTTTCCTTCTTCTTTTCTTTGGACTTCTTGGATGGTGTAGACTTCTCTTCAGCCGAAGACTCTGCTTCGGATACCGAGGCCTCGGACTCGGACTCTGCTTCTTTCTTCTTTTTACACTTCTTTTTCTCACAGGTGACTTCTTGCTTCTGCTTCTTTCTCCCTGAAGCGCATTCTTTACATTCACATGTTGGGTGGGGCTCAGAGTCAGCCTCACTATCTGAACTCTGGACTCGTTTTTCCACCTTCTTGCTCTTGGGAGACCTTGTTGACTTTGACGGTTTGGCTGAAACAGAAGAACTTCCGGAAGAAGTATCTTCTGCAGATGATGTTTCAGCAGCTGAACTCGCATTAGAGGAACTGGCATCGGGAGTTGCCTCTCCAGATGAAGCAGAGGTAGAGGTGGCATCAGCACTTGTCTCTTCCTCCTCACAGAATGTGACTGATGTCTTCTTCTTCAGGGCAGACTTCTTCGGGGTTGCCTCTTTGTCGAACCGAACCTTTTTCACTATTTCCACCACCTCAGATTCCGACTCCGACGCAGGCTCAGGTTGGGGCTCTGGCGTTTTAGATACTTCAGCTGGTGTCTCCTTCTTTTCCCTTAGCCTCTCAGGTCGAGGGTAAGTAACTGTGAGAGTGTCTTCGCCGGATTCATCATCTGTCGTTACGTGAAGTTTGATAACGTCGCGCCTCTTGGCTTTGGGTTTTGGCGGTTTAGGAGGTGGACCAAGAGCTGATTTGATGGTTGTTCCCACCATCCACTCGCAGAGGAGGGAGGGGCCCGCCTTCTTTGGCATGATGACGACAATAATAGCAGCGAATATTGCTAGAATAACTGTAAATGAGATTTCATTGATGCTGACGTAGATGAGGAGAAAGTGAGGCGGAAATTAGCATCAGCCGCAAGATTGTTGAAAGTGAGAAGCGCAACCAGCAGAAGAAAAATAACTTGAATAGATTCCTCTAGAGACGATGATAAAATAGTACTGGAGAAGAACAAATACCAAATGCAGTCAGTACCCGATGAAATTCGTCCGTTTAGAGATGTGAAGAAAATGAGAGGTGAGGCGGAGAGAAGAAAAGAGGAGAAAGAGGAACAGGAACAGGAGGTAGGCTGCGAATGAGGCGTGCGAAGTCCCCCAACTCCCAAAATCTCATGTCAGCTGGTTTCATCTGACCGCCCACCGATTGACAACCACCAAGGCAGAAAGTAACATTTTCTGTACCAATTCCATTTTTCAGTGTCTGTTGGTATTGTATTCCATTGTTCGTTACTCATACTATTTTCACTACCAAGTGTTCAAGTGCTAGCCTCCTTCTCCTGCAACTCTTTCCACTGTTTCTCAACTCTGGTATTCTGCCAAAACCTCCATGTTGCCAATGCTACTGCCAATGGCGGGCATCCAAGCATCAGCCATGACCACCACGCTGGATTCGCTGCCTTTAGCTTCCGCATCTCTTCGTCCAGCACGGCCTTGAGCTCGTCCTTGGATCCGTCATTCCATAGCACCACCCCCTTTCCATCACCCCCATATAGGCATCTCTTTGCCTTGAGCCGCACATCCATCTGACTCTTGACCCTGTTCTCCGCGTCTTCTCTGCTGAGATCCTGATTTCTATCCATCAGTCTCTTAAGCTGCGTCTCTGGCTCCGTCACGGCAACCACCATTGTTGTTCCACAGAACTTATCCAGCCGGCTTTCAAACAGAAGCGGGACATCCAGCACTACTGCCCAGTAGCCTTGGAGGTAACAGGCTGTCACCATTTTGACCATTCCCAGCCGTACAGCTGGATGGACAATCCCAGAGAGCACCGCTCTGTTTTTCTGCATCTCAGGCTCATCGCCAAAGACAAGGCGTCCCAGGACAGCCCTGTTCAACGGCCGGCCCTTGCCATTGGGTCCATTCTCCGGCATGGTATCTGAAGCTGGAAGAAGAAGGTCTGGGGCCATGGGACCAAAATGCTTGACGATGGCACGATAGCCTCTTGTGCCGGGCTCGACAACTTCTCGAGCAAGGACATCGGCATCGACAATGGGAAGTGAGTGAGGTGGTGATGAGAGAAGCGAAGAAACAGTTGATTTGCCGGTCGCAATGGACCCAGTAAGTCCGATGATGAGCATTTTGCCGTTTCTGCTCTTTATTCGTAGAGTGATATGGATTGAGGTGAATGATTGCGTTGAGAGATGGATGAGCTTGTTACATCTGCCAAGGTGACTAAGCCATTTACCTCGGCGTAGTGGCGTGCATGAGAGTTTGTTTGTACCACCTACAAGAGATCCAGGCCCACCAGAGCTGCCAAAGCTACAGTACAGACAATATACCTTAAAGCTACCATTACAAGATACGCTTATATGGCTATGGGGAAATCCTAACAAGAATTCATCAGGCTCTGTTTTTCTTGAGGTTGACAATTCAAAGATTTTTGTCTACCGTCATCATTGACTGCCCGCATTAATACCGAGATCCTTGCAGGAGAACATGAGATGCGGTGTCATTAGCGCTTTCAGTGGCCAAGTGGAGACGCTGCAGAAGCTCCATCGCCGCTGTAATTCACAGTTTATAGTTCAGTGGCCAAAGTCGCGAGGGCACGTGCCGAATGCGGCCGCAATAGGAAATTTCCTTCTAGCTGCAAATTGTGAGACAAACAAGGTAGAACAAGTTTTGCCTACGGCAGTGCCGTGACGGAGAAAAAATCCTTGCCTGACTCAATGGTTTGCTCTCCTCATCTTCCCTTTCTACAAAGAAGAATCCGGTGGCGTGTCTGAGGGATCTTTGGATTGCCAATTCGCAACGTCGCATAATCACCATTTCCATCTCCATTTGCATCTTCACCAAGGCGCCGTCATCGCGCGGCATCATCGTCATTGACTTGAGCTCGGAAAGCTCAGCAAGATGCCAGCAACCATGGCCCCTCCGACGCAGACCTTCAACCTCGATGTTGAGGCAATCTCGGGCATTTGCGGGTATGTTCTCTGCAATCTAATTGTCTATGCTGTCGCTGACTTTTGTCCTTTCGCCAGATCCATCTCTATAGCCTGTTGGGGTCAGTGACGTCGTCGTTATACCAGGGTGGTTGTGAGGGCGCAACAGCTAACTCCTCTCCAGTGGTCGTGTTCTCTCCGCAAATCATACAAAATTTCCAACGCAGCAGCGCCGATGCCCTTTCGATTCAATTCATCATTGCCTGGCTGCTGGGAGATGTCTTCAATATCTTAGGAGCCGTTTTGCAGGGAGTTCTCCCCACCATGGTATGCTGCCCGCTGCTCGCGTGACCTCGAGACGAAGCTGACATTTCTGTCTCTAGATCATCCTAGCTATTTACTACACCATTGCCGATCTCGTACTGCTCTGTCAGCTGTTTTACTATCGCGGGTTTACGTGGCGCGACGAGCCGACTCCATCCCCGCCCAAGACAAATGGCCACTCTTCGACATCGGCAGCCGCTCCTGCCCCTGTGGATGAATACACTGCTCTCATTGCCAGAGTGGAACACCATGGCCATCACCGAGATCACCATGGCCGGCGTAATTCGGATTGGTCTGGCTTCTCGCCAGCAGTGCCGCATCTTCTCGAGCCACCGACCACTCCGCAGCCACCGCCGACTGCCTTCCAAACCATTGTCTGGAATTCAATTGTCATCATTATGGTATGCGCTGCTGGAATCGCAGGATGGTTCTTGGGTGAAAGGGCCTCTGGCGACAAGAAAGCTCCCGCTGACGGCGGTGATAACTCCCTCGAGTTCAACACTTTGGGTCAGGTGTTCGGATATATCTGCGCGGTTCTTTACATTGCTTCTCGACTGCCGCAGCTCATTCTCAACTGGAGACGCAAGACAACTGAAGGCCTTAGCATGCTCTTCTTCCTGTTTGCCTGTCTCGGAAACGCAACCTATGTCCTGTCCATTATTGTATACGAACCGCGCTGCGGCGAAGAGGCTTGCGAGCCAGATGAAGCAAGGCGGCTCTATGGCAAATACATCCTGGTCAATCTTAGCTGGTTGGCTGGCAGCGCCATTACTCTTTTGATGGATTTTGGTGTTTTTGCCCAATACTTTATGTACAGGACGGAAGAAGAAAGCGACGAAGAAGAAGTCCGCGCTGAAGACGACACCAGCGCCATTGACGAGTCTTATGATAACAGACCATTGCTTGATCGAGACTAAGATGGCCACTTTGAGTTTTGGTACTTGATACGACAACTTCTCGTTTGCCTCTTCCTTGTTCTTATTCTTTCCTTTTTTTTTTTAATTATCTCGGTCACATGCATTTTGCCCGGAATATCTGGAGTAACATTTTGTTCCTGACATTTCTTATCTCATATTTTTCGACTCATCTTTCCTTCTTCCTTTTCCTTCTATTTCTTTTCCTTTTTTAGAAAATTATTTGGGTATGGTACGGATTGATGACACTCGCAAAGCTTCTGCCATGGCAACATGGTGATCAAACGGTTCAACAGGACAACAAAATGGGCGGATATTTTTTGCATTTCGGGATGGCTGCATAATCTTTCAAATTTTGAGTTGCTGTATACTCACGACTATAATTATAACGAATAAAAACACTTGTATAATGACTACTGAAATGATCTTTACACATGGAACCCAATTGCCACTGTCTCTTCCTGGGGCATTCTACTTTTTTTTCTTGAATAGAGACGTGCCCAGCAGTCTCGGCAAATTGAATTTCCGCTCCTCAAGAGCTCAATTCAAGGGTCTGCTTAACCAAATACAGACTAGCGCACAGATCCACTCTCGAGCAAGAATAAAACTCGAACTTCGCAGCCAGACTTTGCGAATTTTCTTTTTTTCCTTTTCCCATCATCAGTTGGGTTATTCTTACATCGTCAAATGTTCTAATAATTCACAACGGCGGCTCCGCATAGCGGCTTGCTGAGGGTTAACCTGATTCTCTGTGGGTTTCCTTCCGTTCCCGGCCTCCAAAATTGAATGTGATACACTTTTCCTATCAGCCGCGAGTCGACGCCTCTAGAGGGCTGTGACTGTGGGTGTCTCTCGACATATCTTGCTTTTTTATAGTCTCTTTTTTTGCTTGACAGGTGGTGTGGGCTGAAAGGCCTAGGGTTGGGCTGCGCGTAGAAATTAAAATGTCTTCATCTTGGACTGAAATGTCAAGGGAGACGTAGAATCTCGGCCTCTGTTTTGTGACCTATGCCGTACATGGTGAGATTTTTTCGGCAGTACGAGCAGCGGAAACATGCTACAGACGGCAGAGTGTTTCTATGTGCTATTAAGCCGTGAACCTATGATGAGCCATTGCATTCAGATTCGAATTGCTTCGGCTTTTTGCCGACGTCTCTTTGAGAAAATAAGGACGTATGTACAACGCCTTATCTAGCCGAAAGCTGAGCGTTTAAAAACGCCTCCATACCAAAAATTTGCTATCCAATTCTTCTTCAAGCTTCTGCGCGTCCAATATTTGCACCACGTGACTGCACTCTCCGAATTCGAAGACCCGCGCACGGACCACTTTGCGCTTCTTCCCGAAATTTTTTGAAAGTCGGAGGCGCCAACAGGATCTTCCGGCTGCGACAGGTTTCTGTGAGATCAGTTCCTTCTGTCATCGACACCCGCAGCGCTTGTTTTTCGCCCTCCTCAACTCACAATCAGACGCCCAGCATGTCTTCTCTATGGAATGCGTTTACCGGAGGCAACAAGCCCGCCCACCAGCCTCAGCAACAGCAGCAAACCCAGACCTTCCCCGATGCTGCCCCTCCTACCACCAACCTCTATGACCCGACCCAGGGTGCGGGCGTCGAGTCTTTTCTGCAGAGCTCGGCCTTTGCGGATCCTTCACAATTGCACCCCTTGGCTGGACTGAACAGGGACACTCTGGAATACCTCACACTCGAAGACTCAACGTTGTCCGACCTGCCGGGCGGCCAATCCGTCCTGCCGTCTCGAGGATTCACCGACGACCTCTGCTACGGCACCGGTATCACATACCTGACGGCGCTGTCCATAGGAGGCGCATGGGGATTCCAGGAGGGCCTGAGGAAATCATCCGGTCAGCCCCCCAAGCTGCGGCTCAATGCCGTCCTCAACGCCATGACGAGGCGGGGCCCGTTCTTGGGCAACAATGCGGGAGTTGTCGCCATCACATACAACTGCATCAACTCGCTGATTGGCTACCTGCGTGGTGAGCATGACGCCTTCAACACAATTGCTGCTGGTGCGCTCAGTGGCATGGTCTTCAAGAGCACCAAGGGTGTTCGGCCAATGATGATTTCTGGCGGTCTGGTGGCCTCCGCAGCCGGCGCCTGGGCGGTAAGTCGACCCTGCATGATAACTGCATGAAGAAGATGACAAGGCTAATGTAGCATACTGGACAGATTGTACGACGATCATTCTTCTCCGTCCCAGAGGCCCATGCCCATGCCGAGCACGCAACATTGTAATAATATAGCAAACCAAAAACAACCTGTAACGAATACCATATGAAGAAGAAAGACTCTTCTTACGACACACGAACCACTATTAATCAACCACATATGGGTGGCCCGAAAATGGCTTTTGAAGATGGGAAAGGACACTTGGCTAGAGGAGGCATGGGAATTACAGAAACAAAAATAATTCAGGGAGCGCCTCCTCAAGCCTGGTGCCAGATGTGTCGTGGGAGTTTGGACTGAAAGAAGAAGAAAAAAACACATCTGTACGGTGGTGATAGATGATCTCTCCTCCCCAAAGTGAACTGTACATTATATCGGGTAACCGGTCAGCGAAGCATTTAGACGTTATAGGCTGGGGGCGTCTGGTCATGAATTTCAAAGTTTGGATTCAAAACGAGTGTGTCTGGACAGAGGTGTATGATGGTGGAATTTGAACAAATTTATGTCAATGTGCCAAGAAAATGTGCTCATGTGCGGCTGAGTGATTCGTGATGCTTGTGCTGGGCAGAGGGGCTCAAAGAGGTAGGGATATCAACTGCTGGGAATCGAGTTGCTTAAAACAGCCTCTGAGGGGTGGTGGTCATTGAGTTAGGGAACGGCGGGAGGGAGTCGAGATGGAAGAAATACAGCTTGAAAATACTGACTATTAACCTATTGTTGGTGGTGCAAATCAATGGGCAAACAAGCAAGTGAGATTGGCTTGGATGTAAAGGGTCAATGCTGGCATTATCATCCTCTTCACTCAATCTTCACTCAGCTTCGCCATTCAATCCTCACCCTGTACAACAACCACTACAAAACACTCAAATACTACATACGCTTCGTTCTTCTTCTCTCGAGCTTTCAACCTAAACCGTTGAAAGTATTTGTTAGCTTGACTACCTGAATCGATATGTGTCTGCCTTGCTTTCCCTGGACGTGGACAGAGTATGAAGATCCGTTGGACTCAATGCCAGAGCAGCATGTGTGGGTGCATGATGGGCAGGCGTGGTCTCTGCAACGATATGTGAGTATATCTTTTACATTTCGTCCTACTTTATCTCGTTTTCTTTCTTTATTGTTTGCTATTGAGTGTTGTTTTGTTGCATTGGGCTTCATTTATCAAGCAAAGAGCCTGTCATGGTCCCCCCTTTCTTCCATTTCTCTCATGGGCCTGCAGCTCTTCCCCAGAGGCAAAGAGCTTGAACAACTAGTTGGACACAACTATGAAATTGATTCGGCGTGTGGATCGAATAAACAAACAAACGTGCAGCTGTCTTCAGATGGTCAAAGTGAATTGGCCAGCAACGCCGGCTCAGTTTCAGCTTCTTTCACTCTCTGCCCACTTCCCTTCCGCAGTAACAAACGCACCTCTCTTCCTCTTCGTACCTTTTTTCTCCCTTTTCCTCCTTCAATCCCTCTTCCCTGAGCTTGCTGTGCATCCCCTGAAAATGCCCGAAGCTGCACCGGATCTCAAGTCTCCCAAGACCCCCCGACGGCTGAAGACTGGAGGCGAGCCCCTTCGTCAGGTGCACTTCCAGACTCCAGGCAACACCAAAACACCAGCTTCCACCTCTACTTCCCCTCCCTTCTCTTCCATCCCAACCACTTCCACCACTCCGACCTCGGCCTCGACCGACGAAACCACCAGCATCCAGCCCGAGCACTTCCCTCAGCTCGGCGCACCGCCTCTCAGCACTCTGGGAGCTGGCCAGTGGCACACGGCCGTCGATCCGACTCAGAGCGTCAAGTTGCCCGGCCAGCCGTTTGCAGCTTTTGCACCTGGCCAGCAGCACCAGCCCGCTCACTTCCTACGCCCACAGCCGCAGCTCTTCAACGGCCCGTTTTCTCCTCTTCCGCAGCAGCATCAGCAGCTTCCTACTGCAATCACCTACATCGGACATACGCAGCCCCTGAACATCGCCATGGCCGACTACCAAAACGCAGCCCCGATGCCTGTTGGCATCAACTTCCAGCCTCCCGTGCCTGATACGACGTTTGGCCCGATGCCGCACGTCTATGTGCCTCGCTTTGACGGGAGCTACATGCCTGCTGCTGTTCAAGTCGGTCTCCCTTCGGTACAGTTTGTTTCCGCCCCTGCCTCGTGCTCCGTTGTGATGCCAAAGACATTCTACTACAACGGCTACACTTACTATGCAAGTTGACCCGCAGCGCTTCTCTCTCGACTGGTGTTTTTCTCCTTGTTCTTCTATCGCATGTGCTTGCCACCATAATGTTGAGAGGCCCGTTTGCTCTCCATTTCGGCTACCTCTACGAGTTACCTCGTTGCCTCGGGGCTTCTCTCCTTTACCTATCCTATTTCATCTCGCACACAGCTCTTTTTTCTTTTCATCTCATATCTTCTTCGCTTCGTCTGCTTTTCATCCCTTACACACCCACCTGCTAACTGTCGCCTCTAGCAGCCAACTGTTGCCGGCGTGCCAGTCGCGCACCCAAGCTACGTTGTTGCTCAGCAGCCTGCCGTCGTCCCACAGCCCTTCGTCGGCCAACAGCCTGTCATGATCGGCGGACAACCAGCTCCTGCTGCGATCCCCGTTCAACAATTGCACACTGTTCCCGCGATGGGCGTGCCTGGCGTCGGCGGCGTGCCCGTCATAGCAGGTAATGGTGGCCAAATCCCCGATGTGTCTGGTCTTGGGAGAACCCCTGCAGAGGAGACTGTGCGGCAGCTTCAGTTTGCGCACGCGAACAAGTTGTTCGAGCCTCAGGAGTTCAAGCCATCGGACGATGACCCATCTCGTTTCTACTATGTTCGCGAAGTTGACGGTAATTGGACTCAGCGCAACCGGTTTACTATTGACCACCTAGGTGACTGTCGATGGTACGTCACCGACGAGGGCTGGTTCTACGCCGTAAGAATGCCCAACTAGAAGGAACGAGTGAGACGAATAAAATTTGCCCTCGGAAGAATGATGAAGATGAAGAGTCGTGAGTACATTGCTGAAGAACACGGGATTAGTCAAACAACTGAGACTGGAGAAACAGACACGTTATAACCCGTTTGCTTGCCACTCCCGCAGTCTCTACGCCTCAATGTAGGTTAGTCAAAGTCCATGAAAACAAGCAGTCTCGGTTTTGAGCAGCCTATACTGACTTCCATCAGGATATCCTCCGGTATATGTTTGAGACACGCCTATATCTAATCAGCGGGTATAGTTGTCATGAATTGTCATCAGTTCATTGTAGAAACTAACGCTTAAAGCAGCTCAAGCCAGTTTACGAAGGATGGTACAGTTTGGTAAATGGAACCTGGCTAGAAACATGGGCAGTTTTGGACCTTGATAGTTGTCTTCCGGCACGTAGCCACTCACGAAAATGGATTTGCTCTTGCAGGTACTTGCTAGTACCATTACACCTACTCGATTCATCTCACTCAACCTTATGCACATGTGTCATACCTGTCAAGTGTTTTTGAGTGAATATGATCGAGATATTAACAAACAGGGACTAGATGATGCATGCGGGTTCACGCCAATCTGGTCACAGCCCACATCAGTCGTCTCAATCCCGCCTCACGCTTGTATACAACCACTAACGAGTCAAAGATGAACCGATCGATTGAGTGCCCACTAGGACGTTGGATAAAAAGAGTCAAGAGTCTTCTACCACCACACCTCAAAGTCCAATGATCCTAGCATCGAATCCTAAAGCTGCACTCCGAGACCGAGACTGCGGCATCCTGCGGCAAACCCCAACCAATAGCGATGCATCCTTTTGCCGCAGTTATGCAATCTGGACAATTCTCTCTCTTCCCCAGATCCTAGCTTGCAGTGGCGTTGCAGATGTCAGACCAAAAAGCATCGCAGTCCACTCCATGGTACCCCAGCTTTTGTGCTTGAAGAAATATCCAAACACTCCGAATCCCGAAGCTACGCCATCTCAAGACGAGGGTTTCGGTCTACTTCGTGATGAGTAATAACGGCAACGCTGGAACCCCTCACTCTGGTAGATTCCATATATATATATTAATCAGCCCGGATGGAATTGCCAAAGCTCGACAGAAAGACGACCAAACCGACGCTTATCTGGACGCTAGAAGCGGCAAATACGCACGATAGCCGGATATCAAGGGAAAGGGAATAAGCTAAGGAGGAAACGTCATTATAAATCGCAACCACGAAAGGCGTATAGCAAAACCACCACAGTTACTACTCTCCATATTTTTTTTCTCGAGGCCAGATAAACAGCTTTTCTCATTCTTCCTCTTTTTCTCCTTGATCAAATAGTAAGAACAATCCGCCCTGCCGGTTACCACAGGCCTCGTTACCAAATGTCACAAGTCTTCAAGCCCGGCCCGCCCTCCTTGGCCAACGACGACTCCATGCTGTCGCGCAGATTCGGCAAGGAGACGATCAACTACTATGGCGGCGGGCTGCTGAACCGCTTCTCATTCCTGCGCAACGACATCAAGTTCATCCGCGCGGCAGCCACAACACCCGCAGCGAGATTCGTGGCTCTGCGCGACCTTAACCCGCTGATTGAGAATGCGCGGCGGCTGGCTTTTTTCGGACTCAACGATGTGAAGCCGCTGATTGGGGCGGATCCCTTTGGGAAGTCGGACGAGGAGAAGAAGGCGGCGTTTGACTCGACGAAGCCGAGCCCGACGCTGCTCTTCTTGGGGTTGTTGCCGGATACGCCGCAGGGGGTGGATTTCGAGACGAGCAAGCATGGGGTTGTGAATGGGCAGCCGTACTTTGCGTTGGATGTGACGCCGGCGGGGGGCAGTGCGGAAGTTGCCGAGCAGTTTGTGAAGGATGCTGAGGCGAAGGGGTATTCGATACAGACGAATGTGCGGACCATGACGCTGGATCCTGAAGAAGGTAAGTTGGGGAAACGTTTTTGACTTGTTTGAATCTCATATTCATGCCTCATGCTCACTTTTCATTCTCACCCCCTCACCTCTCACCTCTCATTCTCAAATGCTACTGTTCTTACAACTAACCTCATGAAACAGCCGCCATCCTCGCCCAGGCTCGCTCTCTCATCGACTGGAACGTCCGCAACCGCTTCTGCGCCGGCTGCGGCAACCTCAACCTCTCCGTCGAGTCCGGCTACAAGCGAGTCTGCCCGCCCACAGACTTCGCCGGGGGCTCCGAGGCCACGGCCCGCGCCGACTGTCCCACGCGCCACGGCATCTCCAACGTGTGCTTCCCGCGCACCGATCCGACCATGATCGTCGCCGTCATTTCTTCCGACGGCAAGCGCATGCTGCTCGGTCGCCAGAGCCGCTGGCCGCCCAAGTGGCACAGCACCCTGGCGGGCTTCATCGAGCCCGGTGAGTCTATCGAGGATTCTGTGCGTCGTGAGGTTTGGGAGGAAGCTGGTGTTAGGGTTGGAAGGGTCACGATCCAGTCTAGTCAGCCTTGGCCGTATCCGTCGAGTCTGATGATTGGCGCTATTGCGCAGGCGTTGCCGGATGGCGAGGAGATTAGTCTGCTTGATAAGGAGTTGGAGAGTGCTAGCTGGTTCACGTTTGAGGAGGTGCGTGAGGCGCTTAAGAATGGGACCAGTGCGTTGGGGGATCCTGCGCCGGAGGGATATGTTGGGCCGTTGTATGTGCCGCCGTCGCAGGCTATTGCGCATCAGCTGATGCAGGCTGTTGTGGATGGATATATGGATGTGG
Organism: Trichoderma simmonsii; assembly: GCA_019565615.1. Classification (NCBI taxonomy): domain Eukaryota; kingdom Fungi; phylum Ascomycota; class Sordariomycetes; order Hypocreales; family Hypocreaceae; genus Trichoderma; species Trichoderma simmonsii. The sequence goes on along the minus strand of CP075867.1, from coordinate 1,186,579 downwards.
CGTCGAAGATATAAGTTTTTGTTTGTGTAGAAGTACGAGGTTTTAGAGCGAGCAAGCAGGGAAAAGAAATCGAATAGACTTATAACATGTAACATATTTGTGCAGAGTAAATGAGTCAATGAATCATGTTATAGAATAGATGTGAAATGCAAATAAATTGTGTCTCTTTAGTATATTCATTCTCATGATATCCTTTCCATTTCAGGGAATACTACGCCCTCCAACACCGGAGCGGGAGTCCATTCGACAAGACCGCGCTCATATCTCACAGCCCAGACGGCATCCGCATTGATAACCTCTAAAGCTTCCCTTACTTCCTGGTTCTTCTCCATGACATCCGCTAGGAGGTCCAATATCTCATCAAACATGTCGTCTTCTACACGCACGTACGATATGATTGCTGTGAGCAACTTCACTACTGCCTCCCAGATCCGAACCGGAGACGCATGCTGGCCGAGTCCTCCGCTCAACGCCTGTTCTGTTCCTCCTCCGATGGCTCTTGACGTAACTTGAAAACCATCACCCGACCGTATAGGAATCATAATATCCTTCCCTGATCCGGCCTGCGAGAGAGGACTCCTTGAAGAGACGTTAGAGCGTCCCTTATCCCTGGACGCATTCTGCTTAGCTTTGCGACACCAATCGCCCAGTCCGTCCCACCATTCTGTTTTCCAGCGGGTGCTTAGGAAATCACCCGCCGCCTTGCACAACCCAGAGAGCGTTTCGCAGGCCTCAACAACGACGAAAGTCTCGGGATCACGAAGCCTGGTGATGACCACGGGCCAGATGGCATTGACGAGGGGCAAAAAGGAATCTTCGTCCGCGGCGAGGACGGACGATGCCGCAGCGACGAGTTCCAGGAGGGACCTTCGCAGCGTCGGGGTCGGCGACGTCAAATAGTGCTGCGTGAGCGTTGCTACGCGCTGAACAAGCTGGTACGTAGGCGAGTTTGGCGGTTTCTCTTCCTCTTTAGGCGGCTCTTCTTGTTCTTGGTCATCTTGTCCCTGGGCCAAGTCGCTCGTCCACGGAACTCCAGGGTGTCCGCCCTTGGCCTCTGCGCTGTCCATCTCGGCTTTATCACGCTCTTCTCTCTGTTTGCGTCTATCGAGGATTTCCAGAAGCATATCTAAGCTCTCTATCGCTTGTGCTTGTTTCTTGTGGTTAGTAGATGACCGCTCGGCGTCAGTCAAGAGCCGGCCATTTGCGTGTGTTGCCTGGTCCACAATCTCCTTCAAGACGGAGAAAAGGCTCTCTACGAAAGATGTGTATCCGTGGTAGTTTTCCAGAGCGGCAAACATTGACTCGACGACATCGTCCAAGAATGGTACCAGACGAGGTCCAGCGAGCCGCACCATCATTCGCAGGACCTGTGTGGATGCCGGGGAGATGTCCAGCGTATTCAGCCGCAGCGAGACCGAATTAACCATGTAGTCGACGTTGTCAATGATCAACTCGGAGACGTTGGTATATTGACAAGACAGAGCTATGCTGTTTAGTGTAGCAATGGCGTGTTGCTGCAGGTTGCCGTTATCCGAGCCCAGGAACGTGGCAACGGGGAATAGCACATCGATGAGCTCTGGTCTGAACTTTTCTCCCGATCTATGTGCAGCGTAGGCCATTATCTCGAGAGCAATGGCTTCCAAACGCCAGTCAACCTGTGCCATCTCAGTGTGCGAGTCTAGTACTTGAACAGAGAAGTCGTATAGCTCGTCAAAGACTTGATTTACATCTTCTGATTGGTCAGTAAATGCTGATAGGTCGAGTAGCGCGTCCGCATCTTCAGAGCCGGCATGTGAAGCCTTTATTAACTCAAAGCACAGCCAATATGCAGTCAGTTGATTGAGTGAAGTTGACTCTCGAACACAATCTAGCATGTTCGCCGCTATTGCTGCGTGCTGAGATATGGAGCCAACGGTCCGTACGAGACTCAAAATCTCGCTCTTTAATCTTCTCTGCCCTTCGTGGCCTAAAAGAACAGGCTGGAATTGAGGTTCACTCGTCGTGACTGAAGTCGAAGACCCATCATCGAGCAGTAATACAGGGCTGGTGGTATTGGATTGTTGTACTTTTGACGTACTGACGATGGCCATGATGCTTTCTCTCAAAGTACTACTGATTGAGTCATCGAGCGTTGACGACTCGATTCTTAAACTTCGCAACAATTCAATTCCCTTGGTCAGATTGTAGACTGCTTGCTCTTTTACTTTTTCGTCGCCTGCCTGCACAAGTCGAGGAAGGCTTGACATCCAGTTGTAGACGGTAGATTTGATGCATTCGCCCAGTTCTGGATATATATTTACCAGATACCCCAGGCTTGTTTCGGTCATGGAATCTTGATCAGATCCCTGGTCAAGAATCACTGATGTCTCGACGAGGATGGTTGTGCAGTTTGATAGGGTAGTATGGGATTCGTCCAGTAATGTTATGCACAGTCGCCTTAGAGCCTCGCGAACTTCAGGCGCTTCATGCGTCCGTAGTCTCATCATTACCGACAGAGCCACTTGGACTTGGGCCACAGTAGCCTTGAGCCATGCCGGGCTGAGAACTTTGGATTTGTCGGCATCACTCTGACTTTCGGTGTCCTTGGCGATAATGGATCGCGTCCGCAGGTCAGACAGCACTCGTGTTAGGACCACTCGCACGGTCTCCAGACATTTTGCTATTACCAGCTTCTTATATCGAGATGGTTTCGATAACAGCGTGGCAAATGAGGAAATTGTTCCCGGGAGAAAACTGGCCAGCGCGGCATGCTCCTTGATGGCCCCATAGACAGCTTCCAACGTCCTCAGTGCCTCGCGCTGAATGTCTGCATTTGCACCTTCCGAAACTCCATCCAGCATAACTGTAATTCCATGGCCCAGTGCTGGCATGGACTCTGATTCAGAGAGGCCTGCCGCCGCCGTGGCCGATGAACCTGCGGTGGTGAGCAGCGCAGTTTCGGCTCGGAACGCCTCGAGAACCGTCTCTTCGGGAATTTCTCTCTTGGGAGATCCCGGAACGCCATCGATGATGAATATGAGGAAGCTGAATATTTGTTGTACCAGCTGGGCAGATATTCTAGACTTCCACCCATGAACGATGAGGATGTTTAGACATTTAACGCAATCTTCCACCACGTTCATGGGATATCGCTCTAGCTGGCGAAAGATGTGATGAAGCGGGAAAAATACATATTCCGCCAATTTTTCGTCAAGAGCCAGTGGGCTCTTGGAGATTTGCTCGTTCAAGATGGCGAGAATCTGGTTGACAAGCTCCAAAACTTCCCGGTGAGTCTTTGGGTCCCCAGACTCCCGGATCGCCAGCTGGCTCACTTTAACGCAGCACGGCTTGAGCTACATGGTGTTAGATGTGATAGAAGCCATCTTAAGAAACACATGTACAATGGTCGACTCACCTTTTGAAACAACTCGTTTCGTTCTCTGACGGCCGGAGTTGTTTCCATGGCCCACTAAAACAACAGAGCTTTTCGAAGAGCTACCTGCACATGATCTCCTGTATCACTTTCCGTTTGCGCAGCTACAAGCGCTGATAAGATGAGCTATAGGAGAAATTTGGTGTGGAAATCTAAAGAGTTTGATGCAGTAGGTGGTGGTTCTGTCTCTCATATACCAAGAGCTGCTTTCAAAGATGAGGCCATGAAAGAAGCTGGCGATGCCATTCATGTGAATATGACTGGCTAGGCGGACTTGGACAACAGTCTGGATTATCTTGCGCACTGTATTTATCGCCTCAAGGGACGTCGACTGGACCCTTGGAGTTCTCGGTTAGCGACAACCGAACGGAGAATACCTGGCTAGCCGCAGTCGCTAATTTGACGCTGACACTGTGCTTTACCCTCTATCGCCAGCCTAGAGTCCTAGATGCTCTCAGAGCTGATGCTGATCAGCGTGTAAGCGCCTCTACGTAATTGCACCTGCATTGCCCCTCATTGTAACATCCATGTGCATCTACATCATAATACGCTGAAGCTTGTCCCTTAGCATGCCAGTAGTGCCTTTTGCTTTCAAACACACAACAATTACAGTCGAATAGAAATCAACATGGATTCTTCTGGCCCTTTTCCTCTCTTGGCTCACCCCTACCGGTCCCCGACCAAGGGCACCTGTGCCTATGAGATGGGCAACACGTCCTCCAAGAATGCCCTCGTCTTCATTGGAGGTCTGAAAGATGGCCCTCATACGACGCCGTATATTCGAACTGTTGCTCGGCGGTTGGAAAAGACGCCCGAGTTGAACTTTTCCGTCTTTGAAACGCGACTGAGGAGTTCATTTGATGGATTCGGAACTTCAAGCCTAGCAGACGATGTCCAAGACATTTCTGCACTTGTCAAGTATCTTCGCTCCATTGGCCGGGAAAAGATTATTCTGTTTGGCCATTCAACCGGGTGCCAGGTATTCTCTCTTCTCTCTGCTACACTCTGTGTGCAGCTAGATATCAACGACAAGCTGACGTTTTCCAGGATTGTATGGAATATACAAACTACGCCAAGTACTCCAACAGCCCCGTAGATGGCTTCATTTTGCAAGCACCCGTTTCGGACAGAGAGTCTCTGGACACCTTCATTCCGGATTACCAACCCAAGCTCGACTATGCCAACAAGATGATTGCTGAGGGAAAGGGGGAGGACTGTCTGCCTAATGAGTATTCAATTGCCATGCTGGACGCACCGATATCAGCAAGAAGATTCCACGACCTCTTTTCCAAAGGGTAAGTTGTGTCCGCCCCCATGAAACTGCGTCAGGCAACACAAACACGTTAACTAACCGTCACAGGGGGGCCGATGATTACTTTTCTTCCGACCTGGATGACCAAACAGTACACAACTTTTGGAGCCGGTTCAACAAGCCTGTACTCGTGCTACACTCGGAAAAGGACGAGTTTGTTCCAGCCAGAGTTGATCAGGCGGCGATAAACAAGAAATACCAGGCTGTAAGCTCATTCGTCAGCCCGTTGTCTGGGCTCATACCGGGGACGGGTCACACAGTCTTGCAGGAGGAGGCTCGAGAATGGCTGGCGGGGAGAGTTGTTGAGTTTCTTCGGACTCTTAGCTAAGCCTAAGTTGCCTACCTGTAGATAAGCAAGCTGTCTGTGGTGGCAAGTAGAGTAGCCCAGAAAAGAATAGAGTTGTGTTCTTGTGCAACCAGCTGGTGGTGGCGTAGACTACCTACCTGACGTACGTAGACCTTTACAGCCGTAATAGCACTTCTGTCAAGCTACCCCGTTAGCACAGACCCATCAAACCTTGTGACATCTGACATCCGTGTCTTCTCATTTCCGTATCTATGACACATATACAGCTCGTTCATCAAGCAGGAAATGGAGTATAAAAATTCAAAAACCCGAGTGCACTCCAGGGTAGGAGTAGGGCCCGCTGTAACATCCGGTTGTCGGACATATGCTCGGGCACCCTTTGCACCGGGGATTAGTGATTTGGCAACTTATTCCACCGTCTTGCACCTTCAACTCCGGACTTAATAGCCGGACTAGCTCTGCTGACTCCATCACCATGTGCTCCGTAGGCGACTCAGCAGCTTCCCATTCGCCAGCTGCCATTTGGGGGGCCAGTGGAGCATCGCGGCCCCTTTGGCGGTTCCTTGTTCGAGCTGACAAAGCATCGCGCTTCTGTGCCACTATCCACGAGTTCGGCGCAAGGTACCAGCTCTCCCGTATCATATCAGCGTATGTACATTTGTACCCACATCCAATCCATCGTTTCCGTCACTCTTCGGTCGCTCGGGCTGCCTATTTTTTCTTTTTCTTTTTCTTCCTGAGCGCCGTTTGCCCTTCATCCTGCATCACATCGCCTGCTGCGAGTTGGCAGACTTTCAATCGCTGCAGCGTCTCGGGTCTCGCATTGGCTGTTTTTGCCCCAAAAGCCCCTTGCGTCACTGACCGATAAAACCTAAACCAGCAGCTTCAGCTCCGACTTCATCGCTGCGTCCGAGCCTCGATTCGATTCGACCGACCGACCGACGAGCATGCGGTAACGACCTGGTCCTCTAGTCTGAAAGAGTTGGATCGCAATCATGGATCCGTACGACGAGCAAAAGGTGCTGCTGCACTCTGGCTCGTTCACCGGCTACCGGCCATTACAGGAGCTGGGAAGCCACTATCTCGCCGCGTCCGCCTCTTGCAAGAACTTTTGCGGCAATGAAGAGGGCTGGGGTCCTTTGAGTCCTTATCGGTGGGACTTTACGCCTTGCTTCGTCGATGTGTGGATTGCTTCTGTTGCCGCCTATGGCGTCCTCTTTGGCGCCGCTGCCATCTGGTGGCTGAAGAAGAAGAAGCAGCAGGAATATACAACCTCCAAGAACGCGCATTTCTGGATCAAACAGGTACGCCGCGCGCGTGGGATTTCTATATCATATGTCATGGAACGGCTCACATGCTAATTGTTGGACTAGATTTTGCTGGCCGCCATCATCGCCAATGTTGCCGTTCAGTTTGCTTTCCAAATCGTCAGCTACGGAAGTACCTGGTACGCTGATTTCCGTGCCTGGACCTCTGTTCTCCTCATCGTTTCCTTGTTTGTCATCTTCACAATCCAATGGTTGGAGCATTCGCGTTTGAGAAACGCCAATGGAGTCGTTTTGTTCTACTGGCTACTGCTGCTCATTTCCTTCGCCGTGAAGCAGCGCTCGTTGATTTCGCAGCAGCTCTACACCAAGAACCTCCCCTACTTTATTACCTACTCCGTCGGTGTTGGCCTTAGCGTGGTTGAGTTTTTGGTCGAGTGGCTCTGGCCTCGTTCCAACCCCAGCGGCTATGAAGCCATCTTGGAAGAAGAGGAGTGCCCTGAAGAATACGCTACTGTCTTCTCCAAGCTCACTTTCTCCTGGATGACGCCCCTGATGAGACGTGGTTACAAGGTTTTCTTGACCGAGAACGATCTCTGGGGCTTGACTCGAGCCGACCAAACTAAGAAGACGGGAGAGGCGCTCGAAGAAGCATGGAAACACGAGCTCAAGCGACGTCCCAACTCGCCGTCGTTGTGGTTGGCCCTGTTCCGAGCTTACGGAGGCCCTTACATCACAGCCGCTTTCTTCAAGATTGGAAACGATGTTGCACAATATATCCAACCTCAGCTCCTCCGCCTTCTGATTACCTTCGTCGCTTCCTACCAAGTTGAGTCGAAAAGCTCTGAGGGGACTCCCCAGCCTATCGTCCAGGGCGCTACAATTGCGTTCGCCATGTTTGCTTGCGCCGTCTTCCAGACTACCATGATTCACCAATACTTCCAGCTGGCTTTCGTTACTGGAATGCGCATCAAGGGTGGTTTGGCTTCAACAATCTACCGAAAGTCGTTGCGACTTTCTAATGAGGGACGATCGACGAAGTCCACCGGTGACATTGTCAACTACATGGCCGTCGACGCCCAGCGTCTGCAAGACCTTACTCAGTTCGCTCAGCAGGCCTGGTCCGCACCATTCCAGATTATCATCTGCATGGTTTCCCTCTACAACCTGGTCGGATGGTCCATGATGGCCGGTATTGTCGTCATGATCATCATGATGCCCGTGCAAGGCCTTGTCGCTCGCATGATGAGAAACTTGCAGAAAGATCAGATGAAGAACAAGGACGCAAGAAGCCGACTGATTAACGAAATCATCAACAATATGAAGAGCATTAAGCTTTATGCTTGGGGTTCTGCTTTCATGGCCAAGCTGAACTTTGTCCGAAACGAGCAAGAACTGAAGAACCTGCGGAGAATTGGCGCGACCCAGGCTGTGGCCAACTTCACCTGGAATACAGCGCCCTTCTTTGTCTCATGCTCTACCTTTACCGTTTTCGTCCTCACCCAGGACCGCCCTTTGACCACGGACATCGTTTTCCCTGCTCTTGCCCTCTTCAACCTCTTGACTTTCCCCCTTGCTGTGCTCCCCATGGTCCTTACCTCTATTGTAGAGGCCTCGGTTGCTGTTGGTCGTCTGACCGCGTTCCTCACAGCTGAGGAGCTGCAGACAGATGCTGTCACTATCGGACCAGCTCCTCAGGAGATGGGAGAGGAGACTGTTCTAATCCGAGACGGCACTTTCTCTTGGAACCGACACGAGGATAAGAATGCGCTGACTGATATCAACTTTACTGCTTACAAGGGTGAGCTGTCATGCGTTGTCGGAAGGGTTGGAGCTGGCAAGTCATCCTTCTTGCAAAGTATTCTGGGTAGTCTCTTCAAGATCAATGGCTCTGCTGAGGTTCGCGGCACTGTTGCATATGCTTCCCAGCAATGCTGGATTCTCAACGCTACGGTTAAAGAAAACATCGTGTTCGGGTATAAATGGGATGCCGACTTCTACGAAAAGACAGTCAAGGCTTGTGCTCTCGTTGACGACTTCGCCCAGCTTCCCGACGGTGATGAGACTGTTGTTGGCGAGCGAGGTATCTCTCTTAGTGGTGGCCAAAAGGCTCGTGTTTCGCTGGCTCGTGCCGTCTATGCTAGAGCCGACATTTATCTTCTTGATGACGTCTTGTCAGCTGTGGATTCTCACGTTGGTCGACACATTATTGAAAACGTCCTTGGCACCCGTGGATTGCTTTCCAGCAAGACCCGTATCCTCGCTACAAACGCCATTTCTGTCCTGAAGCAAGCCAGCTACATCACCCTCCTCAAAGATGGAGAGATAGTCGAGAGAGGTACTTATGAGCAGCTTGTCGCTAGAAAGGGACTTGTTGCCGATCTCTTGAGAACTGCAGGCCACGATTCCAACAACGCCTCCAGCAGCAGCTCTTCTGGGGAATCCAGCGAAACCTCCACCGTTATTGAGCCTCTCAGCTCTCAAGATAAGGAAGAGCTGGAAGAAGCACAGGAACAAGTCCCGGAAATGGCTCCCATTAAGATTGGGTCCTCGGTAGCTGACAAGCCCAGATCAAGCAGCATGGCAACTCTGCGACGTGCTAGCACGGCCAGTTTCAAGGGTCCTCGAGGCAAGCTTACGGATGAAGAAGTCGCGGGCTCCTCCAGGACAAAGCAAGCCAAGGAGCACGTCGAGCAGGGCAAGGTCAAGTGGTCGGTATACGGCGAGTATGCCAAGGAGAACAACCTTTTTGCTGTGGCCATTTACATGACTGCGCTGCTCGCAGCCCAAACGGCCAACATTGGTGGTTCCTTCTGGCTGAAAGAATGGGCTGATCAGAACCAGAAAGCGGGTGCCAACTACGACATTGGAAAATTCATTGGCATCTACTTTGCTTTTGGTATCGGTTCCTCGCTCTTGACTGTCATCCAAACACTCATCCTGTGGATCTTCTGCTCCATTGAAGCCTCTCGTAAGCTCCACGAGCGCATGGCCAATGCCATTTTCAGGTCTCCCATGTCTTTCTTCGACACCACCCCTGCTGGTCGGATTCTGAACCGATTCTCTAGCGACATTTACCGTGTCGATGAGGTGTTGGCCCGTACTTTCAACATGCTCTTTGTCAACGTGGGCAAGTCGGGCTTTACCTTGGGTATCATCGCTGTGACTGTGCCCGCTTTCAGCTCTCTCATTATCCCCATTGCCTTGACATACTACTGGATTCAACGTTACTACCTTCGAACATCCCGTGAGCTGAAGCGTTTGGACAGTGTCAGCCGCAGTCCCATCTATGCTCACTTCCAGGAATCGCTTGGAGGCGTCGCTACTATCCGCGCCTATCGCCAACAAGAGAGATTCCAGCTTGAAAACGAGTGGAGAATCGATGCCAACCTTCGTGCTTATTTCCCCTCCATCAGTGCAAACCGATGGCTTGCTGTTCGACTCGAGTTTATCGGAGCCATCGTCATTCTTGCCGCTGCCGGCTTTGGTATCGTCGCTGTTGCCAGCAACAGCCGTATCAGTGCCGGTCAGATCGGTCTGGCCATGTCATATGCTCTGCAGATTACCACCTCACTCAACTGGATTGTCCGCCAGACCGTTGAGGTTGAAACCAACATTGTGTCTGTCGAGCGAGTACTCGAGTACGCGCGACTGCCCAGCGAAGCTCCTGAGATTATCCCCAGCAGGCGACCTCCTGTTGCCTGGCCTGCCAAGGGCGAGGTCGACTTTAAGAACTACAGCACTCGTTACCGTGAGGGCTTGGACCTTGTGTTGAAGAACATCAACCTCGACATCAAGACCCACGAGAAGATTGGTGTCGTCGGTCGAACCGGTGCTGGCAAGTCTTCACTGACACTGGCCCTGTTCCGACTGATTGAGCCCGTCACTGGCCAAATCGACATTGATAACCTCAACACCTCATCGATTGGTCTACTGGATCTTCGACGACGTCTTGCTATTATCCCGCAAGACGCGGCTCTTTTCGAAGGTACTGTTCGAGACAACCTCGACCCTGGCCACGTACACGACGATAGCGAACTTTGGAGCGTGCTAGGTACGTAATAAACACTCCCATCTGTCATTCACCATTTTGCTAACCTTGTATGTCAAGATCATGCTCGTCTGAAGGATCACGTAGCTAGCTTGGAAGGCGGCCTCGAGGCCAAGATTAACGAAGGAGGTGAGTTTTCATGCCTGATCGATCCGTATACACATATCCATTTGCGTCTACGATAGTCCCAAATCTTGCAAAAGCATTCGGAAGCTAACCAGATATCTCCTCCAGGCTCAAACCTCTCTCAAGGCCAACGACAGCTCGTCTCCCTCGCCCGCGCCATGCTCACCCCCTCCAACATCCTCGTCCTCGACGAGGCCACCGCCGCCGTCGACATCGAGACAGACGCCATGCTCCAAGCCACCCTCCGCTCCCCGCTCTTCTCCAACCGCACAATCATCACCGTCGCTCACAGACTCAACACCATTCTAGACAGCGACCGCGTCGTCGTGCTGGACAAGGGCGAGGTGGTGGAGTTTGATACACCGAGTGAATTGTACAAGAAGCAGGGCATCTTTTTCAATCTTATGAAACAGGCGGGTCTGGAGATTGAAACCTCTTGACTATCTTGACAAGAGAGAAAGAAAAGATTGTTGATTTTGATTACATTTTATTTTATTTATTTCAACTTGTTCATTTACGTTGTTGTTTTTCTTTTTCTTACTTTGACCATGCCACTGCTGAGATGGATGATTGATTGATTATGTGGTAATTAGGGTATTATGATGCTCAATGTATGTAAAATGAAGGGGCTACAAAAAACAAGACAAAACAGAATAAACAAAACAATTTACATCACACTTCCCATCTATCCCGCTGTAACCATCCCGTACTCGACCTATGCCACATCGCCACGCTACATAGGGCTGTCCTCCGCGGAAAAAGAAAAACATAAGATAATCAATAAAAAAGTGAGGCTTTTGTGCAGAACGGAGTATGTTCGGTGTGTACGGAGATGTGCAAACAGATTAATTTCACACATACATGCACTTGCACTTAGATGACAGTGTAATTTCACACTCTCTGTACCTGTACGTGCACTTGCACTTACAACTGGTATGTAGACCTGCAGCCTGATTCTTCGTTAAGAAGAAAATCGACACATCACCTCCCCCATCATGTAGACTTTGCCAGATTTTCCCACCCTCCTTGCTCAAGCCCTCAAAAGGTGGAAATAACAAGGGCTCAACGTCTCGGTACTTGGTACGGGAGTAGATTACCACTCTCATCCCGACCACACCCCGCTTATTCCCTTGTCGTTCAACCATCTTTGTCTTGATAATAAGCCTGCCGAGAGTGTCATTGATGCTACTTCATCTACAAAATGGCACTCCGGGGAGTGTAGCTTATGTGGCCCTTGGCATCACAATCAGGTGATTGGCAGGGTTTCGTGTATGCGTGCGTTGTCTCTGCGTGTCTGTACTCATACGTAGGATACAGAAGGAAGACGAAGCGAAGCATTTGAATGGACAGCGTCCCATGCTACCATGCATTCTGGCCTTCATCAAGACACCACCACCGCAATGATGCAGGCTGGTGGGACTCGACGGGCTGCGGGCGCATACGATGATGGCTAGCTGTACAAGGCGCCGCGTTTTGCTTCGTACCTGCAGGGACTTTGACACTCGATTGCTTACCTGCACAGCTGCTCTGCCATGTATACCGGTTTCTGGACGGCGATAAGCCAGCACGTATGCTGCGCGGGTTGACGAGCGGTAGAATAGGGAGCAACGGAACATCTTAGTTCACAAGACTAATGCTAAGCGGCATTACCCGAGGCCGCACTTCTTCAGCTCGGGTATTCCCCCTGGTGAATAAGAAGGTGCTAGTAAGAATAACGAGAGCAATGATAATAAGCAGCAGCAATTATAATGCCGATCCCGTTCTTATTGTGTATGCATTGCCTCGCTTGACAGGTCTGTAACGGAGATAGACTGCTTACCTGGGATCTACATAGGCATGTACCGTACCCCATACGGACAAGCTATGCTAGTACATGCCAGTCTTGTAGTAGTACTCGTAGTATTGTGAAATGGATGGGTGGACGGCGAGATGTGGTCCTGCGTATGTACCTGTATATGCACGCTGGTGCATACATATCTGTATCGGCTATACTGCGTAGAATGATTGCCCTATCTGTGTGAGAAGTGATACATGACGTGGTTGGTAGCATTTCCCCTTCGAGACCGTGATTTTGGGTGCCCGGTTAGCCTTTGCCGGGTTTCCTGTTTCCTGCTCGTCTTGCGCCGTGCCCAAGTTTGATAGGATTCGCTAGAACAGGGGAACAGCTAGCAGACGGGCGAGAAATGCGAAGCGAATTGCCATGCTAGCTGCATTAGTTGATCCTTTACCTTTTGCTGTAATGTCCAGATTAAGACTCATGAATAGGTCCTATTAGGTCCAACAATAGGCTGGCGGACCGCGGGCTGTTGCTGGGCTAATATCGGCAGTTGTCCGCTCCTGCAATCCTGCTTGGTTGATATCGTACTCGTAATAAGAAACGGGCAAAAGGTTGCCGAATTGGTATAATCCTTTCCAGTACCCCTGGCAACTTTTCGTAGCAGCTACTCCGCACACAGGACGTGTGTGATACGATATCAGAGTTGGAGCTGGTACAAAGTCTCTCCTGGAGGATGAATCACACATGATACAGCCTAAAGAGGGAAAAACCACATAGAAGCGGTAAACCACCGCTGCCTCAAATTGAGCCTTGCTGTCTGCGAAAAGCCATTCCCTCCAACTCTGCGCTAGCCTCGTCGAGAATCCTAGACGCGATGCACCATGCGAAGAGCTGACTCGGCCCTTGGCTGATCCATGTGTCGTGTTCAGTCCACGTTGGCAAATGTACAAACAGGTCGCTGCAAAGGCCCCCAGTATCTTTGGCAAGCCTCAAGTAAAAGAAGAAATAGCCTGCAGCTAGTAGGCGCGCCCAGTCAATCACCTCATGAAATGTGGCGCCGAGAATCTCGTAGCCAAGCCCTTTTATACAGACAGTACCTCGTACAACTTGGCAAGTATGCAGTTGTTGGCAGTTGGGAATAGGGCTCGCTACGCTTTTGCTTGCTATTGCCGTATGTTTTTTTTTACAACGCCCGCGTTACCCACACCTTGCGGCACTAATATGTAGGTAGAGGCATGTAAGAAGCTCAAAGCGGCGAATAGAAAGACGTTGACAGGAGAAGAGGGAGCAAGTAAGGCCTGCGCCGACTCGTGAACTTCTGGCGGTGTGCCATGAAAGACGCAATCTCCCTTCATCATTCTTCAGCGTTCATCTCAGCGATTTCGACAGTAGTAGAGGTTTGGCACTGCAGTGAAACAGTGCCGATGCAAGTCAAAGCGTTCCAGCACCGAAGCTAGTGCATGATGAACAGCACTTAGTCGCGAGTTGGAAGAGTAGCCCCCTTTAGCCTCCAGACTTGTGAGGTAGGGAGAATACTTCTTGTGCTACTAGGTGGAAGTAGTATGGAGAGATGCCTGCACTCTAGTGGCGCATTCTGGCTATCAAAGCGATTGGTTGCTGTGGGCGTCGAGCTCTCGTGGCAACCTCCTATGGGGGGGTTTTTGCGTCCCATGCTCCGAACCGATCCGCTTCATGGCGAGATTCAAGGCGACTGCTCGGCAACGATGGCGAACTGGAGCGGCTCTTGGCTCTTGCCATTGCAGTAGTGTTGGCAATAGCCACTGCAGCTACCACGGAGTACGGCGCGCTTTGCCCACACTGCCATCTTTCGTTGGCCGCCTGATTGCATGTAAGGAGGTGGACTGGCCAAGCTTCTCCTGTAATTGGCCCAACGAACAGGCGGGAAAGCTCACTACCTGCGGGCCGTACTCCTAGTGTGCGGTTAAAGTGTTGCTAGTTTTCCGTATTGGGTTTTTCGTGCATAATCTGCTTGATTCGTTTAGTCTTGTTCATCCTGCGGAGAGACGATTGGAGCTAATAATAGCTGTGTTTCCCATCAGCAGATCATACTTTGGCCGTGGCAGCTCTCAGTTGTCTCTCTAACGATTCAGTGTGCCATGAGGACCTATACCGATTTTGAATCATTAGTAGATGTTACTTGCGGAGGATATACTCCGTACCGATCGATTTCTTTCCGCTGCTACAGCCTCAAGCCAGCCCTGCATTCACTTATACCAGTACTTGCAGTCGTAGGTTCGATGATACTGAGCACGCCGCGGATAAGAACGCCACAATCTCGTAGCAACAGGCTAGAGCCAACACTCCACGCTGGGAAATCTTTGTCAGGCAGACAAGGATAAACCAACCTCATCGCCGGATATCACATCCGGAAGGATTTCATCTAAAGCAAGGGCTAACCGTCCAATTGGATCCAAGCCGTGAGGAATGCTAAGAGTGTGCTAGTAAAGCTGTCAACATGGGGGCTTCAGGCTGGCGAAGAGACGCACGTTGACCAGAGTTGTGCGTTACCAGACTGTCGGGCTTTGCTGGTATGTAGGAGCTGCCCGGTTGGGCCATTAAGTGGCAAAATATTGCACATGCATAATGCGCGGAACAGGTAATAAATCCCTGATCCCCTCCCCATTCAAGCAATCTGTACCCCAACTGGAAGCTGTGCTTAGACGAAACGCCCCAGGGTCGAAGCCACGCAAAGAGGCGCCGCGTTTAATTAAACTCGTGAGGGCCGAAGCCATTCGTGCATCAATGTTGGTGCTGTATAGGGAATTCGTCAATGCAATCTCGCTCTAAGCAAATCACCAAGTTCAGGTACAGAGAGATATGGGCAGAGGTTATAAGAAATGGACAATAAGATATTCGGCCGATGCCTTCAATCCTCCCGAGTCCCTTGATGAGAAGTTGAAGTTGAAAAGTTGAACACTTTCATCTACCTGAAGCTGTTGCATAGTCAGCCCCTACAGCAGCTGCCATATCTCTTGGCAAGCTTGGTATTGATGGAACCAGCTCATACTGAGGAGAGATGTAGGATATTGCTGCCGGTAAGACTCGTTCTTAGGACGGCAAAAGTTGTACCGGTCGATCAATAACCGGAGACAGGAGCATGCATTTCACACGCGTAGCTGGTCAAACGAAGGCGGGAGAGGAAAGCACTAAGACAGCCTGTTATAGTATTCTGGGACTGCGATAGGGTCGCTTCTCAGGCGACAGGAATAGCTTCGTCTGGCGAGCCTTCCGTGTCCCGCGGATGGAACACAGCATAGTACAACACATCCTTCAGAATATGCCCCTGGTAGGGAGACCAATGGTAAACCGGGCTCAGTAGCAATGCTGCCGCACCACCTTGTATCGGGGCGTATCATATCGTAGGAGCTAAAGAGACAACGCAATGTTGCTGGCCTCTTTCCACACTGCAATGAGCCTCTCCCAGCGCCATGGGCGTGCAGAAACATGCATCTGCCGAAATCTCATGGACGGGTGGTATCCCACATGTCGAAGATAGATGAGAGGTGCGCAGATTTGAGATAATATGCGCCCTGATATCGAACTCAGGCTCGCCCTGTCCCCCACAGAATTGCTAGGTAATTCCACCGCAACACTACATTTGAGTCGACATCAAGAGTGACTCCCAATATTTGATCCGTAGCATTCTAACGTGCTAATATGCAGACGAAGTAATGATTCATCTTTGGTGGTATTAAACGACCAGCCCAGTACCACATGCCGCCAATCTCAACCAACGGCGTACAGCTGGCGAAGTTGAGTTGTTCCGAGTATGGTAGCTCGGAGAGTTTATTTCCGTCTGGGAAAGTGGTTCCGACGCATGCTATCGGAATTCAGTACAGACACCCCGGTGCCCGGTGTCAAACGCATCGACCAATCTCGAGTATGAGTGGTTGCTTTCTTGCGGTTGGTCCTGGTAGCACCGGCGGACTGTTTTTGGCTCCCTTTTCTTTTCTTTTTTTCGTTGGGGCTGAAACGCTGACGGCGTCCAAAAGTCCCAGACGCCGGGGTTAGCACAAGATGTATACGCTGCGAAGCGATGTCTCGGGCGAGTCGTATTGCGGTTGTCGACTGCGGTAAGATGTTGTTGTCTCTTTCCTCCCATCCCTCTCGCTCCCTGCTCTCCTCCCCTTTATTGTATGGGATGCGTGGGGCCTGGAAGACTTTGACTTGTTTGCATATCTTTCAGCTGATAATGCAAAAATGCTGCACTCGACAAGCAGTCCCTGTCAGGACGGAATGTGGCTGTGGACAAAAGTCGTAAAAGGTATTTGAGAACTAACAACTTGCTGCGGCTGAACAGAGCTGCGGGTCGCACTACCTTACTTGGACCGGCCGCAATAAAACAGCAACCGAAGTGAGCTCTTCGGAAACGTCGAGGTCAGGTACGTAGCATGCCCTGCCACAGGACGACATATTTCATACCTGTAAGGCCGTTGAGATACGGAGGGAGGACACGCCGCGAACCAATAGTCCGCGGTGCTGGGACTTTGCCTTTGCACGCACTCCAGCACCTGTCATCGTAACCCCAGCGTCGCGGTGCGGTATCCCTGGTAGTGGTACATCCAAGCCTTGTCTTAAAACCCCCACCTAGAAAGCAAGAGCTGGAAACGCGAATCTTGGAGACATGGCGCCACGTCTCTGGGCTTCTCCACAGTGGCTTAAGACAAGCAAGGATGTGCTGCCGGACGTCCGGGATGGCGCTGCCAGGTGCTGCCACCTTTGGATCTCACTGGCAGAGAGGGTTCCCGCACCCAATGGCTCAACCGCCATGTCGGATTGACAGGTCTCACCACGAGACACAACACAGCTGGACGTCGCCGACAATGACTTCCATTTGCGCCTCCACCGCCACAGCTGACCACTGCCTGTATAAAGTGCATTTGTGAGGTAGCGACCTCGACGAGTAACTATCGAAGCAGTTTCAGCTCAGTCTCGATTTGCACGTGTGATGTTGGTCGTGGTAGGGCCAGCAGTGCTACTGCAAGTTTGGAGTGGCACAGGGCGCGACAAGAGCGCCTCGGCAGCCGGAAAGCGTTTCATGCCTCTGCTATGTGGAGGGCGTTGGCCAGCGAAACTAAGAGCTCGAGCCGTACCGCGTCCCACCAGAATTGTTGATCCATTGGAGACCACAAGGGAGAAACTAAAAGGTAACGAGCTGTTAGCGGTGTTTCCGGTTTAAAGCCAACATTCGGCGAGAAATCGCCATGGAATGCGAATATCTACCTGTCTCCTCCGGACATGTAGCTGCATATATCGTACCTACACGTACGAGGCACCTGTATGCATCAGCGTCCAGTCGAGGAAGCATGGGCCGTGAAGCGCCATTTGTTAAAGCCTCGGATCCTTTTCCGCAGCGGCGGCGATAAGCGTCCTAGCCCATTCGCTGCGGCATGTCAAACCTGGCATGAGAAGGTATCTCGGCCAACCTTTTCCGCATCGTCGGATAAGATAGGCGGTGGTCATGTCTGTATTGCCCCGGGCGAGCAGCTGAAGTCAATGGAGGCATCAGAGGCCTGGCCATTTGCGAAGCTGGCTCCATGGCGGCTACTAGCTCGGCGCACGAGCCTGCTTTTGGAAGCGAATCAATCCCAGGATGTCTGGGCTGGTTGGGTTGTCGACGAGCGAGACAGCGCGAGGATGGTGGTGAAGAAAGCTCGTATGAGTGCTCGTACTTGTACATGTCAGACGGACCGGGCTGACGATGCGAGGTGTTGCTGCTAAATCCTTACTGCGGCCTTGGGAGCTAGAGGAGGTAAGATACCTACCAACTGGGTAGACCTGCGTCTGGGATAATAGGTAGCTTGCCTAAGAGGTGAAGCCATCTCGGCGTCTCCAAGTGGTGCAGCTAGAATAGAATGCCTGTATTGAGCTCCATCAAATTGTTTGAAATCAACCTGAAATGGACTTGACATTTCAAATTGACAGGCTTCCCTGCGGCCGTCCAGCCTTGGAAGGGACCTGGGCTGTCACTGTCTCCTTCCTGTTGGCTCCGAGCTGCTGGAATGGCAACTGCCTCTAACGGGAGTCGATCTCAGGTGCAGCAGGCGTTAGACCGCAGGCACTGTATGTACAGTACTCATACTAGCCCTGGACTTGAGTAGCGTTAACGTGGTCTACCCCACGTGTTGGCCCGAACCAGCACCCGCTGGGTACCTCTTAGCAGCTGAGGGGTACGAGTGCAGTACAGTGACTGAGCGAGCTTTGGAGCTGCCATCCATGTTCAGTTGGCTTCAAGCTCCATCCCTCACCTTCACCTTGGACACATGCAGCAGAAAGGCGCTCTCTACCAAGTACGGGATCCAATCAATCTCATCAAAATTCATCAAAAGCCCAGGCTAATTGCTCCAAGCATGACTTCGCTCAGTTTAGGGCTGCACTACTGTAGCCAAGGCACGGTTCAATCATCGACTTCGACGGTGGAGTTCTCTTGATGCCCTCTATTCACCTCAGCTCATGTAGCTAAATGGGAGTCACTGATTGTGGCGTCACAGATGGGGCACGACTTTTTGGCACCTTCAGTCACATTTTGCCAGCTTCCTGGATCTGGCTCGTCTCGATTCTTCGGCATGCCAGGCGAGAATAGCCTAAACCGGGAATCAAGGCAAGGGGAGCAGAGTGAAGGGAGACAGACAGCGCCTGGGCTCAGCATGCGGCGAACAAGGTGCCAGGTGCGTGAATACAGGCTCTTGGTCCGGAGGATTGCACTTCAAATAGGCGACTCCGATGGTGTTCTCCATTGTGCCAAGCTGGAGCCATGGATGGTGCAGGCTGGGTCTCGTGACGGGGCACGCCTGCTGATCAGCGCATACAACAGCATTTAGCGACATCAACCCAAAGCGCCCTCCTGCTAATGGCGTCGCCATCCCTGCTTCTGCTTCTGTGCCTGGCCCTGACGACGATCCATTGATTGCATGGAGTTGCAATCAACAGCAACAATACCAGTGCCAGTGCAGTGCCAATGCCAACATCACATCGATATCAGTTAGTACCACTCACTGCTATCGCCGAAACCATCTCCACCCGCTTCCGACATCATTGATTAGCAAGCCCGCAACAGTTCATGGCACAGAAACGTGGTCCAAAAAGGTGGATTAATTGGGCCAATCCGTGACGGGCGCATGCACCAGACTCTGGTGTTTATCCTTATTTGACCGCGGCCGCTGGAGAGGGGGGAAAGGGGGGAATAGAGCAGCTCTTCGCGGGGCATAATGATACCATGAGGAGCAAGCTCGTGGCATGCCGATGACTCTATTGCGGCATGCGGGCAGCCCGAACGGTAAGCATCTGCATGATGCTAGGAGCGTGTCTTGAACTCTGATTAATTACAGGTAGTATCAGATCAGAGCGATCCAAGAGATAACCGGCAGCCAGCTCTTTATTGGCCTGGCCCACAGAGCACCACGCCGTTGATGCTGATGCCGGCCACCAGCCCTTGGTTCCCTCGCGACCCCACCTCCTTTGTTTCCCCATATGCCGTGGAGCCATGGCTACGGTATGTTTCACCTGTTTTGCTGGTGGAAGGAATAAACCTGGCGGCGTCCATACAGACGAGTGCTTTTCGAACATCAAACAAACACTGCGCCAATGTCTCGTTTCGGGGACGGCGCCATCATTGCTTGCTTGCTTGCTTGCTCTTACTAATTGAGCGTCGGCTGGCATTGAGGCTTTGGCTTAGCAGGGACAACCAATCTACCGCCATTGTCTGCTGGCACTGCAGCTATCTACAGGCACTTTGCGCTCTGGACCTGGTGCCGATAAGAACAAATGACGCCAGCCCGTTTCCATTCTGAAAGATGTGCCTCCGTTCGGGGCACTAACTTGGAATGATCCAATGTTAATTGGATTATGCAAAGCCATGGCTTGGTAGCACCTTTAATTAGCATCTGCTCTGTTCTTGGCCTGGCTTTTACAATTCCCAATTTTTTCTCCATGCTGCCTTTCTCTCGTTTAACAAAGTCCTCGTCTCACCGTTAGCCCCAGAGGCTACGCAATCCTCGCTGGGCTAGACAGGGCTATCCTGGAGCTGCCGCTTGTCAATCCTGGACGCCAGCCCTGGCAACCTGGTTTGCAAGGGCTCGAGTGCCGCTATTAACTTCCCGAGCTTCCATGCGGCACAGGCACAGAGGGCGAATTACCCCGTAAAAGCACAGGCACCCTCGGAACTTGCTGACCAACGAAAACGTCAAGTCTCGCCATTCTCTTGGTAGCCGAGAGAAGGGGAAGAAAAAAAAAAAAAGAAGAAGAAGACGAAGAAGAAAGTGACCCCTGTGAGGTGCGGCGATTCCTCGTGTGGATACTTTCAGTGCTGGTGTATTGCTCCGTATAGACGGAACAAAAAAAAAGTGAAGCGAGGAGCACCTGTGCCACCGAGATGGGAGACCAATACTGGCAGAGGCAGGCCCCGGTGAGACAAAGCTAGAGGCGACGCTATACAACGCAAGGATCGTGACCAAATCGAAGGAGATGCGTTAGCACAGTCCCAACGCGCGTTGTTCTCAGCAGAGGTGCTGGCCTTGGGCGTTTAGTCACCCCAAGCCCAAGCCCTTCCTGGCCATGGTGTTGCGGTTTGGCCAATGCCCTGCTCCGGCTTGGGCGAATGAAGACTACCTTGGCTGAGGGGAACCTCCCTCGGTACGGACAACTGAACTCTATACCGGCACAACTGGACACCTTACGGACACGCGACTGGCGGCTCCCTGGACTCCCAAGGGTGGTGCTACGGGTGCTCGTACTAGCACAGGTATTGCTTCTGCTAGCACCAAGTGGTGTGCCGGTACATGTGCTCGTATGTGTGCAGTCCTTCGTACTTTGTACGTGATAATGGTACTCGTACAACCCATGGAGCATAAGCCGTGCAGCTTTGTTTCGGGTGCCGGTTGGTCTGCAGTCTGTCTAGTCACTCTAGTGTCCTGCACGAAGCTCAAGTGCCTGATATCCGTTTCTAGCCACGCGCAGCATCTTTGGACCACCCCAAGATGCCGCGGGGATCACGACTAGCGAGCACGGCACCGTCTGGCGACCCATTGACGTGGTGTCGTCTGTCGCGACGAGAGCTCGGAATTTCCTGTTCTCGAATCTGCCCCTCTGCCTCCATTTCCGTGCCGAAGCAGCGCTACTGGTACACTCCACGCTGGCGACGGGACAAGAGTGGCGCATGGGACCTTGGAGAGACAAGGACGCACTAGATGCCCTGGATGGGACAATACCTCGCCGGCCCCCTTTGTTGGCTGATGGACACTCTGCCCGCAGCGGTAAAAGTACCAGACACGTACCCGTTTCGTACGAGTACGGGCACATGTCCTCGTCCACAGAGCGATTTGCTTGTTGGTTCTGGCGTGCCAAGGCCAATAACTTGGGAGCCCGCCTCATCATGAACCCAGCGACTCGGACATCAGCGTACCTGAAGAGGAGACGATTAAGGTCTCGGCCGGTGCTAGATGTCAGTGCTAGGTACCCGACAAGGGCCGGAGCTGAGTGGGTTCGTTGTTGGTCGTGTCAAAATGCATCAACTGGAGCCAATATTCTATCTGTCCCTCCACACAGTCTGGTACTCGTACCTGTACCGACGTCAATATCGGTCTGGTACCTGCCTGTGCCTGTGTCTGTGCCGGGCACGCGGGACTGGTACCTGTACAAGCCGACCGCGATAGCGACTGAACTGGATCGATGTGACCAGCCCGGCAAAGTCAGTACGATACCGGTATAGACTGGAGAGGTAGGTATAGCAGCCCAGCATCCATTGCCTGGCCCTCCCTGTCCGCCCTGCGCCCGTGTCACCCTGACTAAAACGCTCTCGCAGTGACATGCCGACAATCAAGACCGACGACCGTGGTTTTAAGGCCGTCGACGGCCCTAAGACCCTGGCCAGGTGGGTGTAGCATTTGGGCGGCCGCTAAAGCTGGCGTCGCTGCTAGCACGACCGCGGTGCCCTGGAGCAGCGCCTGTAGCCGGGCTAGAACCTGACCTTGGCAGCTAGCGGCCACTGCTAGCACTGCAGCCCGCGACGCTCCAGGCATCGCCGCAGCGGCACCCCAGCCTGCGGCCTCTAGGGCCTCTAGGGCCTCTAGGGCTTCCAGCACGTTTGGCCTGGCGGGCCGGACGATCGCTGGCTTCAATGCCCTTCGTCGACCAGGCAGTTCCTCGCTGCATGCATGGCAACGGGGCCAAGAGAAGCAAAAGAAAAGAAAAGAGGGAAAAAAGGGAACCAGAAAGAGCAGCACCCCGGCCTGCGCCTGCATCTGCGTCTTGATGGGAACCGGCGATTGGCCCAGCAAACCGCTGCGTTCCAGCTCCCTGCCTGCATCAGAATCCCAGCGAGGCTCGTCCGCCTTTTTCGCTTCGACCATTTCCTCACCTCCAGCCGCTGCATCTGCATCTTACAAGTACCCGAACGCATGCCCTGCCTCGTTCGTTGACTGCTGGCTGACTGCTTTTCGCTGCTTATTCCTGTCCTGTCCTGTCCTGTCTTGTTTGCTGTGCGCTGCTCTGTCTCTCTCCTTTTTCTACACCCTCCTCTCGCGTCTGTCCTCTCTTCTGCTCTCTTCTGCTCTCCTACTATCCTCTCCTCCTCCTCCTCTCACCCTCTCGCTACTATCCCGCCTTTTTCGTCTGCTTCGCTCAAATCCTCCCTTGCTCTCCTTGATTGGCCATCTGACGGGCGCGCTCTTCTGCGACGCTGCTGACACGCCAGCCGGTTGGCACCAAGGAGGCTACCGTCCAAAGTGGACTGGCCAACACCAGAAAAACGGCCGCGAGTAAGAAAGCGACAAGAGAGACATCTGCTGTCTTTGTGCGGGGCCGGCCCAGCTGCCATCGTCCTGGTGGGTGCCGTTACTAATTGGCCCATTCGATCCTCTGTCTTTTGATCTCATATCAACCGGCACATCCTCTCCGTCCTCAACTTGCAAGCAGCTTTCTGCCCTTCTCCCGGTGACTGCCGCTCCCACCCAGCCCGACTTTTGACTCTCGTTTCACTTCGGGCCCGGATCTGATTTTCTCCTTTGGCCTCGTTGGTGTTTTCTTAGAGTCCCAAGAACTCTTGGCTCTAGTCTACGGGCGTAGTTTTTCTTTTCTTTCTTTTTATAAAGAAGAAAAAGAAGGGATCCATCTTGCGGCGTTGCGATATTCTGAGCTTTTCGCCCGTACTACCACGTCGAACTTTGTGTGCCCATGCCGGAGATAGCTAGACATTGCTACACATAATTCTTGCTGCCTCTCCCCTCTGCATCTTGGCCATAACGATTTGTGGCGACTTCTTGTTGAATTTTCCCGACTACTTGCCATTCTTGTCCTGTCCTGTCCTGGAGACCGCAATTCCGTATCTGGAAGTCAAATCACACCGTCTCTATCTAGCTCTAGTCTTCATCTGATTCGTCCGATACCACGGCTTCTATTACCTATAAATCGATCGGCTGCGCCTGTCACGAAACAAATCTCGTCTCTTCGGTCCTCTTGGTATTATCAAGCAGCAAGGCGTTTGAGCGCATCTGTTTGTCCGGCTGTGTCCTTTTGCATTAGATCTGCCTCCGAAGCTTGGAATCAACGCCAACGTCGATATTGCCCTGTCTGTTTCTTCATCACCGCGATCCGGCATCGTCCAACTTGCTTGCAACCTATTCTCCTCGACATTAGCTGCTACTGTTACACAGCCTCGCCGGTCCTTGCACGCTCGGGTACAACAGCATCCTCGCACACGCCCTCCCAACTGCCAGCAGCACCATCCCAAGAGATCCTGTCCTTTCACGACATGCAATAATCCCACCTATCGTCTTACTTTTCAACAACAGCACACCACCACCTTGATTGCTCCATCCTCTTTGCGGCCTCTGCGCTACCTTGAGAGCACAGACTGAAATATCAACCGTCTCACCCCTTTGAAAGCACCCCGTTGGTAGCACAGCATCGCGAGACAAATAAAATTCTCTCCGATTCTGCAAACCGGGTTACAAAGCACAAGGTGGACAAAACATTACCGCCGGCGCTAGTCTCTGCATCTCTGGCCTCGCTTTTCGGCCTATGCAAACCGAGAGTCGTACCAAGCAGAGCCGAACTACGTGTTGAATCTCCTTGGGGCCCCTTGGATATTTGTTAAATCTCGCCAGCCTGCGCTTCGCTCGTACTGCCGCAAACCCAGAAAACGCTCAACCTATCCAGCCATGGTTCAAGACTGGACCCGGGATTCGTTCCCCCGTCACCCGACCTTTCAGCCTCAGTACTATCCGGCTGATGGAACCACTGCGCGCCACCAGTCCTTTTCTTCTGAGAGATACGCCTCCGATGTTGTTCAACGACACCACTCCTTCCCACAGGAGCGCGTTGGTGTCGAACCTGACAATGCCCGTTTCCAGGAGGGCACTGACTCGCGTCGCCCGCCACTCATGGTAAGTTGCATATAACGTGGTCGACCTCGAGTCTTTTCTGACAACATTCGAACAACAGCAAATCGACGAGGCACTGAGAACCCACTGCGGCATTGTTGCCAAGCACTATTTTGTTGCTGCCATTAACGAAGATGGCGCGTCCATGACCTTCTTCAGTCCCAGCCCGGGACGCGGGATGACGGACAACACCATCCGCCAGTTCTTTGATGCCAGCAGATACCGGCAGGTCATGTCTCGCATCGATGCAGGTAAGACTTTCTATGAACCAGCCTCTCGACGGATTGCTAATGTAGTCATGAAAGGTGCGGACCCCATGCTGGACGACTACAATCTTGAGGACAGCTTCTACAACCGCCCTGCTGCTTTCAACCGTAGTCGGATGATTGATGGCCGCCGCCGCAACTCTGGATTTGGTGACTGGAGTGGCAGTCCCATCCGCCAAGGGCGCAAGCGCGTCAGGGGAACCCGAGCCGTAAATGACGAAGACGATGTTCCCATGACGGTCTCGTCTCGTAGAGGCATCAGAATCGGTGACCCCCACGCTGTTTGGAGCTTCTATGAACAACGGTTCAAAAACTGCCAACAAACGGCCTGTAAGCTCATTGCCAAGGCCTGGGTCAAGGCCGTGGAGCCCAAGAAGCAGTCCACCCACCCTTACACCGGCAGCGACGAGAAGGCGCCTGCTTGGTGGCCAAAACCGTGGGGTCCTACCAAGGACGACAAGGTCCGGCACAAGGAGCCAGACCACTTATACAAGCGAGGTTAGAAGATCTTCCCCCTTGAAAGCGCTTGAAGAATGGGCGGAGGCTAACTAAGAAGCAGAGCGTGTACATCTTCTCGCTCACATCCTGAGACTAGTTGTTGAGCCCAACGCAAAGCAGCATCCTGATATCCAGAAGCTTGGCTTGAACGTGAAGAAGCTCGAAGAGACGACCGTCGAGGCCCTGTCGTCATTTTTCATGGACAATGAAGCCAACGCCAAGAAGCGGCCATTCCTGAACGAAATCTTCAAGGTGGCTCGTCAGGAAGAGCGATACAAGAATGGCGAAATCGGTAAGTTGATCCAATCAAGCTTGTGACTTTGCTTCTTGTGAATACTAACGGCAAAAAAAAAAGATGGTACGACTGAGGTCTATGTCATGGCAGAAGACAAGATGCCGGAGAGTTACGCTTCGGACAATGAGGAGGCTACCTACATCAAGGATGAAGATGATCATGAGGCTAGATCCAAGCCGCTGGCTGCTCAGTGCCTCCCTCACCCGGCAGGATCAGAGCCCAGCTCCGCGACAAGTATTCGCCCGCCCACCTTTATAAATGACATGACAGTCAGGGCCAATGCGTTCCCGCCGTCCATGATTACAGAGCTTCCCGCACAGCCGCATACATATGTCGAGGGTGGCACAATGTCTGTTCACAGCAGCCAGCCTGTCGCTACCACAGCGGCTACCAACATCGCTCTCGACATGGTTCCGAGCCCTCATGACGCCAGCCGACGGCCGTCAGTGTTCAGCGACTACGCTAGCCCTGGGGGAATGTACAGCCAACAGTGGCCACAGGCATCAACGAACACCAACGCATCGACCATGTATCCCTATGCACAGCAGCAAACTACCACACAGTCAGCATCGTTTGTCGGCTCCGGGGTTTCTATGACATCCAATCAGCCTTTTATACCCAATTCTTTTGAAACACCACACCGGAACGAATACGACCAAACCGGAGCTCCGATATTTCGATCAGGGGATTTGTCTCAGGCACCCCCGGTCACTCAGCAGCAGGGCTATGGCTACGCAATGTCGAACGATACCCGGGGAATGAGAGTCATGACCCAAGTTGTGGATGCCGCTGGACATCGCCCGTCTCTACAATAGAGGGAGAGGGGTTTCTAGTACCAAGCGGACATCAATAACGCAAGCCTTGTTAGGCATTGCGTGCAACTATGCTGGCCTTGGGCCTCACGATGGATACGGCGGCCTGGTCTAGACAGTACAGGGCGCAAAACACACCAGAAGGCACATGATTTTTTGTGTGTGAATTTTCTGATTTTTCCTTCTCGTTACTTATTCCCAATTAGTACGAGCCTTGGCGTTTATTGGGCTTTCAATAGTCCGCAGGGGGGCTTTCTATTCAACAATTGATATCTCGACAAAGCAGGCGGCATCACGCTGCCTCTTTTTCTCCTCTTTTTCTCTCTTTCCCACATTCTCAAGGCTATCCTCTCTTGCCTTTAACTTTGTTTATGTACGTTGTTTGCGAGTGTGCTCTCGCGATGGGTGGATATTTGCCTCTGGCGGATGCTTTTGATGAGTTTCTGCGATAACAGTCGCCTGGCGGGCACAGCCTCTGATTTTTCAAAACGTAGTTTTGGTTTGGCACTTTTGAGACTTGACGCACGCAAGCGTGACGATTGCAATGTCGGAGAGATTTTGGGCATTTCATTGGAGTTTTGTTTCTAATCAACCTGGATGCAGAATGGACGGGCTGATACGAGAAAGATGTTGGGTGGCTATGAGATGTAGAACGAAACAAACGAAGCGAGCGAGCGAGCGACTGTCATATTTTTTTATATCTCGTTTCTTTTTTGGAAGCGTCAAGTATCTTGGGAAGAAAATTGGCTTTTTTCTTGGGCGGGTATACGGATTTTGTATTTTGTTTCTTTCATATGACGGTAATTAATCTTTGATGTTATTGTTTAATGGGTATATGTGCATGGCACAGTGATGAATGAGTCTATATCTTGCAATTTTGATCTCGTTTCTTGACAACATTGTCTCTTTCTCTATATTAACACTGTCATGATTTGTAGCTGTCCTCTTACACCAGAAAACTGGAGAGGCCTCTACTTTGGTTGATTGGGAGGAGAATGGACATGTCTTTGCTGGGAAAGCCACAAAACGTGGAATTTAATTGCACATCGTTTCCTGACCAATGATGATCCCTAGCGGGAGAAGATGAAAAGGGGGGCTACGAGTACATAGTCTTGGTGTCCAGCTGCTTGCTGGGTTCGGCACGTATGGATGCATAGCCGTGGGCTGGGGGGGGGGGAAGGATAATTTTGCATGGATATATGCAGGCAGTGAAGTAAGGGTTATTTGGAAGCTTGTATATCACTGGTTGAAGAAGATCAATGGATGGCAAGACAAACGACGAGGGTTGGAGGGAAGAAACGAGGCGTGTACCTTTTCTCTTTTTTTCCTTTATGTGCAGGGGTATGTTTGCGTGTGTGTGTGAGTTTTTGTTACTGTGATGGGACATGGACGTTGTGGAGTTTTTTGACCACGGAGAGATGCCGAGCGAGAATAAGAGAAGGGGAGGGGCCATGACGAACTGGTTCTGGGATTTTGCTGGGCGGGGATCGGGATCGACGGGAAGGGAGGGGAGGGATGGAAATGTGATGTGATGTGTGGTATAAGTGATTGATTTGGATTATGCGTGTGCGCTGGTCTTTTTATTGACATTTTTTGTTTGGGCTGGGGGTGTGTGGTTTGATGGCGTATGGGAACTTTGAGGGCGATACGAGTACAGTACAGGTGTAGGTATGTTGGACGGCAAGGAATGGATGTTGATAGGCATTGACCTGTGTAGGGTTTTTGACGAATTACATGTGCAGTGCGGTGGTGTATGTATGTGTGTTCCAGGAAAAGATTACAGGGGGGCTAGAACTGCGAGAGAGAGAATCGAGAGAAAGGAAAAGAGAGAAAGTGATGTGTCATATAATCTAGACGTGCACTTGGACCAGGCACGAGCTACGGTTGGTGAGGTGCAGTAGCTTTGCTGTATACATGATTCAGGACGAAGGCTAACTAAGGCATGTATGTCTGAGTGTGGAAGAGAGTGAGGGTGTGTGGGTGGAATGGGATTGGAGGAAGAACGAAGTTGAGTGAAGTGTGTTCAGCTGGCTAGGGGGCTTGCAGGAGGGCTAGAACCAGGGAAGCGAGGGGAGGGGAGAGAGAAGAAGAGGAAGAAGAGGCTGGATAGAGGTTGAGATGGGCTGGATTCAATGGTTTACATTTAGGTTTTGTAGGATGGACTGGAAAGAAACTATCGAGGTGGTATTGGGGGAGGGTGGGCTCTCCTGATCCGGGGATGGGTGGGAGTTGATTTGCTCAATGGAGTAAGGAGAGAGAGGTGAGGGTCCACATTGAGAGCGTCATGAGCCTCTCTTACATGGACGAGAGAAGGCATTGCTGCCTCTCTCATCACATAGCCTACTCTTCGGTTACTCGCAGATGCAGAGCCAACAACTTGCTCTACTCGACTCCAGCCGTCCCCTCCAGGCATCCTCGATTTTCATTTGCCTCATTCCCCTCAAAGAAGCGCTATTTTTCACAGCTCGCGTAAAATGTGCGTGTCAGGTTAAGAACAAGAAAAAATCCCAGTCCCGCAAAAAAACTACAGATCCCTACCACTCTCTCACGGCAGGGTCGGGAAGGGGATTAGAAAAAGATGGTGAGCGGTCTGGCCCGTCTCGCCTTACTTCTGCTAGTAGATATGAGTGCGTAAGTATGGAATACAGTAGTTTTGTACCGGTACCTCTCTTCCGTGGGGGATCAGAAGGTCACGGTGAAGATGGTAGTATTCTTGTCTTGTTCTTGTCTCTCGTCTTTGTCCTTGCTTCGGATATGGATTTAGTTGCTTTGTGGGTCTGGGCAAAGCTGTACTTGACTCTTCTTGTATTAACCTAACGGCAGCTTCTTTTGGATCGGGAATCGGAGAGATTGAAGCTTTAGAGGCTCCGGATGGGGGGGAAGAGTGGCCTGATTCCGGGCGTGCTTGGTGCAATCTCTTGGCGATGGTGTGGCAATCCCTACAATAGAAGCGTTGGTAGATGCTAGCAGCTGCTAGTAGATGCCAAGTAATGCTTGTTGGAAGCAGCAGTAAGTCATTTATTCCCATCTCCGGCTTTGAGGTTGGTGTATCTAAGTATAAGCTGACTGTGGGGACTTTTTTCATATACATTTGATGTCTCTGCTCTTACACGCGGCAAGATAAGAGAGACTCCGAAGATATTCTCTTTGTAGTTCAGTATGAATGTAAGTATTGTAACTATTCAACTCGGCTGGTGGGAAAAAAAGAGGTGTTTTTACGATTCATGTTTTTGATTACTACTGTATGAGTACCTAGCAACTGCATCTTCTCTCCGGCTTCATTCTTAAACCCTGCAAGGCGTCGATCAACCTAGACAGATTCCTCTAAACAAGGCACCCAACCAACTGTTCCATTCATTCTATCCGAACACAAGTACATGTACAAAACCAAAGATAAACGCAAACCCATGTCCCAATGTCACCGTATAATGTAATATCATGTCATTCAGAGGTACATTCTCGCATGTCCCATGTCCGCGGACCTCCCCCCCTGTCCCATGTCCTCGGCTCGACGACCAAGGATGGGGGCGGGAAAAAAAAAAAAAGAAAAGAGTTAAAAAAAAAAAAATGACAGAAGAATAACGAGGGGTCAATCTGAGGAAAATTAAACGAGCCCGGCTGGCTAGTCAGTCCATACATGAGCGACGGACGTGGCTCCGGGCTGCCCTCCTTTGCGTGTGTCGCCCTTGTTCTCTCGCGTGTGGAGAAGAGACCCTTGTCTCTTTTCTTTTTTTCGTGATGTGACTTGAATTGATTGATTGCCAAGTGAGAAAGAAGAGATGTCGAAGCTGAAAAAGCTCGCTTGAAGGAAGGGGAAATATGGACAAGCCCGGTTGGTGGTTCAGTTGCGTATGAGTGTAGACATAATGTATGTGAAGAGGGCTAATTATGCACCAAGAAATCGTGAAATGTTCATTTGGTGCCGTACGGGACCAAGTTTCCCTCCCTGCGCATCTGCCACAGAGACGCTGGCTCAACAACCCGGCAGGGGAGTTTCAAGTGGTGGATGGCATCTCCAACGCAGTTGACATCGCTGCTCCCAATACGCTCCTGGTATATCTCAATCTCGCGCCAGGATCGTGTCAAGGCCACGGAATTCCACGCCTCAACCACCTTGGGGCTCATCTCCAGAGACCACGTCCCTCGCCAGGTAATGGACGCTTTGCTCCCCTTGACGCGATAGATGAAGGCGCAGGCATCGCCCTTTGCGCCGTTCCAGAGCACAAACGTGTCCAGCTCCGGCATTCGCTTCGCTAGAGCCGCAGCCCTGCATAGCAAGTCCTCGATCCTGCCGTGGGCGTCCGGGTTCAGGCTCGCGTCTTCTCTCAGAAGCTGCGAGGTGAGCGCCACGGTTTTCAGGTGAGGCCACGTATAAGCCGGCTTGCAGTGGCGGAGGACATCCTTGGCGTCGACCATGAATGAAACGGCGAGGTGCTTCAGGCCGAGGCTCTTCCTGGCGAAGATGTCGCCCAGGGCGTCTCCAATGGCGACGGAGTTGATGGTAGGGGCTGTGGCACCCCCGTCTGGCTGCTTTTGCTGGAAGACTTTGTAGAATTTGCGGGAGTCTTGGAATACTACCAGGCTGGAGACAGCCTTGGAAAGCTTTTGTAGCATTGCATGACGGAGAGCTAATCATCAGAAGAATGTTAGAAGTTGGATTCAAGACAGACCAAGATATGGCAGTTGAAAAAGACAAAGAAGGACAAACATACCTGCTACATGGTCTCGTCTCCGGTTTTGGCTCGCCGTCTCATGCAACGCCCATGGCTCATAGCTCACGGACTCCAGGAAAGGCAGTGCCTCGAGCATGGCACTTATCCCAGCCGGCAAAATACACCTTCGAAGCTGTCGACGAATGACAAACTTCGTCGCGCAGACAACCTTGGGAAGCGGCTCGCGCTCGAAGCTCTTGTCCAGCTTGATAGGCCGGAACATTCGACGCACGGCCTCCTCCGGCGCAAACCTGACTTGCTTGCCGTTGACCCAGCCATGGTTAAGGTCCGCGATCTTTTTACCGTCTCCCTCGGTGCGGTCGCTGGAAAAGTACAGCGGCTTGAACCAGTGCTCAGAGTCGCTAGGTGAGAGGACGTTGAGTTCCAACGTCAAGCTGCCCTTCTCCCAGGTGCTGAGGGCAGTGAAGAGCTTCATGATGGCCTCCTTGACGATTTTACTGATGTTGGATGGTGGAGGGTTCCATCTCGCGCAGCAGGCGGATTGGTCTCTGGGGAGGTCGATCTGGAAGAAGATGTGCTTGACCAAGTGTCTCTTATGGTGTGGGACCATGACGTTCAATTCGTCGAGATCGGAGACATCCAGGTTCAGCTTCTTGTAGTTTTCCTTTTCAATGGCGTCTTGCCATTCTCTGTTGATCGTGGCACAGGATTCCCAGTCTTCAACTTTGTCGTGGGCGACCTTTTCCATGATCATGAGGCGGAGTTCAGGGGGGAGATACATCCATGATGATCTCGATTGGCTGGGGGATTCTAAGGGGTATCCACCGGAGCAAGGAACGGCTGACATCTTGAAGAGAAGTCTTGATATAAGGTCCTTGTTGAAATTGGTATATTGGTATATTGGTATATAGAGAGGTGCTCTTGGGCGAGTTGTTCGAATTGGTATATCGGCGAATTGGGGAGGTTTGGATCTGAGTGCTTGGATCTGAGTGCTTGGAGCTGACTGCTTGGAAGTACTTGACGAGTTGGATGGTGGAAGATGGGCAATGGCAGACATAGGGGGGAGGGCTGAGTTTTATAACGAGCATACAAAACTCTGTATCTCATTGTTTACACTGGAAGCTTTTGTAAACATTCAGAGAGTTTGGGCAAAGATACTGTTGTCTTGACAATGGGAGTCATATGGAACATTCACACCGTCGAAATCTGTAGTTTAACGTCTTGTGGCTGAAGATATGGAGAAGAGATGGGCAATGGTTGGCTCTATGGCGAGATTCGGCAAACCTTCTGGCTGGCTGGGCTGTTGAACTTGGGCAATACATGTGTATGTATAGATAGATTTGCCTAGAGAAAGATTGGGGGTGACGCAGCTAACAATGGGATGCGGAAGAAACAATCACGAATTGGCTAGATACATCATAGGGGGGGAGGGGGTTGGCGAGAACTACTAGAAAACGCACCCTTTCGAACCCAGATCATACTTCACAATACCAGTAGGCTTTACTACGATGAGCCATGGAACAAAAGATTCTAATCAAAATCCAGTCTTCGACTCGAATGCTTATGTATCTACATGGCCAAAACAACAACTCCCTCACCACCAAGCCCAAAGAAAAGATCAACAAAAGCCATCACGGAGTAAACAGAAAAGTAAACAAGCCACACAACTTATCATTCCCATTTACACTATTCCATCTCTCGAAGATTCCATCCCGCCAACCTGATAAGAATAAACCAATTTGAAAAACACTCCGAGTGTTCTTTTTCTTTCCATTATCTTCCTTCTTCAGCCCCTCCAGATATCCTCCTTAAAAGCCACCCCTTAGAATAACACCAAACAACATATACCATCGATACCCCGTGCGAATTGCAAAATTATAACATGGTATATACGGTGTTATGGAACATTGCCAAGGTTACGGCACGTTCTCTTCCGGTCCCCTTTCGTCTCCATTTTCTTTTTTCCTTTCCTTTCTTTTTGTTTGCCCAAACCGGGGTCATGGGCTGGGGCTAAAGAAAGACCCTGACCCCATGAAATGCGAAAAGAAAAGGGAAAAAAGAAAAGAAGAAAAGTTTACTAAAATGACATGGGTATCGGAACATCAAGCCACCAAGTGATTCTGGACTAATAATCAAGAAGAAGGAATACGTCTCAGATTGTCAATACTGAAAAGGGGCATTGAGACTCGACTACAAACAACAGTAGTCCATATACGTCGTTTACTATACCAAATATCATATCACGAGTGAGTCCAAGACAAACATTGTGCTTTAATCATTCTATTTTCAGGATGGATTATTTCCTCCTAGTGGCTCCCAAACCGCAGCTAAACTGAGACACCTGCAGGGGGCCTGCATCTAACCAATTGGCTCTTATTTGCAGCTTTACGGCCGCTTGAATGCATGCATTAGGGTGTCTCTCGAGAATCGCGGAGATGCAGCTTCTGCTTCCGCCATCGTGCGTGAGGGGACAGCCTCCAATAACAACCCCTGATCAGATATGCTTCGGATTGACAACACGGCAAGGTACAGCACAAGTTTCTTGGGCATCAAGGATCGTACACATTATCTTTGGTCCCCTAGCATCGGAGAGCGCTAACAACAACAGCTTTGCTAATTACGTAGAGGTTTTTCCCATGTAGCCCAAAGCCAAACCATGTCTGCGCGTATCCGACGCGGTCCAAAATGGATATGTAGGTTTCCCCTTTGTAGTCCTCCAAGTGCATCCTACCAAACGCCAAGCTGCTGAAAGAAGGAATCTTACAGTGAGAAATGGTATCTCGCCAGAGCTGGGCCCAGTAAGAATAAAACATTGCTGAAATAGAAAACCGAATCGAGGACTTGGGTAAAATGGATAATAAACGATTCGAAAAAACGTAGTCATCATCATTGCCGAGGCAGGCGTGGCAGAAAGGAGGCCGGCAGAGGATCTGGTATTGACATAGCCTTGCGAAACGGGGGGAGGAAGAATAAAAAAAGTCATGAGCTATCGTCTCTCTCGGGTTGGATCTTAGCCTGCGTCGAGACGTAATAGGCCTCGGAGAAGCTCGAGAGAGATGCTGGAGGATGGAATATCACCAATGCATGTCCGGATTCCTAACTCGACGGCATGCCGGTATTGGGCTCTTCCTTGGGAGCGGCTGGGGGCTCCAGACCAGCCTGCTGTGCAACGCGCTTCCACGTCTCCAGTTCTCGGTACAGCCGCTCACACTCTTGCTTAAGCTTGTCGTTGGATGCACTAAGCTCTGTTATGGCTTGCTCCGTGAGCAGCTTTTCCAACGTCCACTTTTCAATGTTTTGCTGCTCATTCTCTTTGAGCTGGGTGATGAAACTAACAGCCCGCTGCAAAATCGATCCTTTGTTCTTCTCGCAGCCCGGGACAATCTTGGCCAGCTCGTTAATGCCTTCGTTGATAGTCTCGCGGCGTCGGCGCTCCACTGCATCCGTGTCAATGCCTTGTATCTCTTCCGTAGATCTAGACGTTGTATATCTTACCTTCTTTGTGGTTATCCTTCCGCATCTTGTGCCACTCTTCTGAACCAACACTCGGCTTGGGGTTGGGGGGAGGCGGTGGCACTGCGTATCTGTGTTGTGGTGGAGGAGGATGAGATTGAACACCGTTCGGGGGAGGAGGAGGCTGGTTCTGGTTGACCGTTGGGTCCATCATGGGGTCGGGCTGTTGTGTCACGTCTGTGAAAGGGGTATCGTGCTTGAATGCATTTTCGTGGCCGTGGTCAGGATCAACAGGTCCCTGTGCAGAAAACTGCTCCTCGGTTGATGAAGGGACATGGAGGGTCGGGTACATGCCCAGAGCAGCCTGCGCAGTGCTGGTAGCATTGGAAGGGTCCGAGGCATCGGTGTGATCTGCAGCGGCAGCTTGCTGGAGGGCGTTGAAATCGGCAACATTAACACCGCTCACAGCCGCCGCTTGCGAGGCCTCAATGGCATTCTCGATGAAGGCGGCCGTGTCCGCCGGCGACGCTGACATGGCTGCTGGAGGAGCGGCACGCTTTGTGCGCCCGAGATTGGGACTTTCTAATTCGCGCTTTCGTTTCTGGCCAGGAGAGCCAGGAAAGCCAGATAGATCGGGGTGTTCAGAGACAAGTGTATCGGCCATCATCTAGCTCTTGAGAAGGGGGAAGAACCAGCGGTGGCAAGCCGGGATGCAGTCGACCAGTTGAGGGTTTGCTAGACAGATGAATTTTATAGTAGATTATTGAAAAGTCAACAGTCAGCTGAAGTGCATGTGGTTGGACAGTCTTGAGCCTATGACTCTGGTTAGACGACGACACTAGAATGCGATGCCTGCAAGGATTTATTAAGGAAGCGCGAAAAAAGAAAGGTTTCAGCTTGGCACTTTTGGTCCATGCCAAACGCGGGAACTCATATCACTCGACAACAATGGCGGCAAGGGAATGCAAGGCTGAGGTAGAGATGAGCAAGGGGGTGTGCTTGCAGCACAGTGCCTGGTCACGGACGAAGATGGGCGATGCGAAGCTGCAAGAAGCTGCAAGAAGCGCACATTCGCTCGACTTGAGCCGAGCCTGACGTCGTGCACGATCCTAATGCAACTGCCGCCGGTGGTCTGAGACAGCGGGAGGACACCGGCGGATGATTGCGGTGCTTCTCATTCATCGCGACTCACTTGAGCTCACGGCGACAGTGAACGGCTTGCGGCCGCATCATCACCATCGCAATGCTTCCAGCAGGCAAAGGCATACATCCGTCCACCTGATGCAGGCGATGCGGTGATTCAGCCATGACAGCATCAAGCAAAAGCTAGGATGCAAGAGACACCATCGATACAATGCGTATCGCGGCGGATGTGATGAAGCTTCAGATGCGAGGTGGTGCGCGGACCAGCGACGATGCTACGGCTTTAGGAGTGCAGAGAGGAGCAAAAAGAAAAACAAAAAAAAACTCGTCGCAAGGCATCTCCCGTTGCTGCTGCATGGTGGCCCAAAAATGCGCAGCTCGGCCATCTTGAAGCCATCGTGATGAACGAACGGGTAAAGGGAAGTGCATAGTAGGGACATACCGTGACGATCATGTGCTCTGGAGCCAGATCACGGGTTTGGTCGTCTCACGTGTTTTGCGTGATCAATCTCGTGATATCGCGCGACGGGGTCCGAGTCGAGTGTAAGTCAAAGCTGCAACAGCTCCAAGTGAAAAAAAAGCACCAGAGGGCATTAAAAAGTTGAGAAAAAAAAGTGCATGAAGAAAGCGAGTGTCGCGACGGCCGTGGTCAAGGGCCTCTTGTGACAACTCTTATGCTTACAAGGCGTATTTTTTGCTCCTTGGAGAGACCAGATGCGTCTACGTTGCAGAGAGAGACGGAGGAGAGGCGCTGAGGGACAAGGTCGGGTCACGCGGCGGCAGAAGGGAGGCAACACGTGCAAGCTGGCGGGAGGCGATAGTGATGAAATACTGGCGATGCCTTGCCCGCGGCTCGGCGCTAGGCCGCATTAGGGCTGCAGATTGCGGCCTGAGGCTGAAACCCGGGACTCTTCGTTTGGGCGGTTGGAGCTTTTTGGAGGGGGGGAGCAGCTCAAGTACCGGATACATGCACTTGGCAGTACGTGAACAGGCACGGAGGGCAGATTTCTAGCCTGGCAGGTACCTGGTAAAGACCTGGTAGGGGACAGCTGCGCCGGGCCCGCGACCAATCAGCACGCGCGACAGGGCACGTAGGCGCAGCGAATGGGGAGAAGCGCCGGCGCCTGTGGGAGCGCATGGGTGCTGGAAGGGCTGGAGATTGGGTGGAGGCGGAAAAGGCAACCGGCGCATGATACAAGAGGCAGACCTGGTGTTGTTCTGTTGGGTCTTGCAACTGTTCAGTATTGGTACTTTGGGGGAGGATGGAGAAATGACACAGCTGGAGGTACAGTTGCCGAGTACGAGGTACCGACAGAGTACTGGGTTCGTACATGTACTCTTACGTGGTTCGCGGCGGCGGGCTGAAGCATGCGGAATTCGCTGCCACTGAACCTCGACGGAAGCTGCTCCGTGGCGTACCTTGCACCTCTCCGTACACGAACGGGACCAGGCGATAAGAGGCAGCGCTCGTACCCCGTGCCTTGCACAGCAACCTTGGAAGCTGCAAGCAAGAAGCAAGCATTACTGACTCTCTCCACTTTGGCTGTCCGCGTCTTCCCTCCCACGGTGGGGCCCAGCAACACCATCAGACAATACCACGTCCGGCTGAGGCCCCTCCCGCACCGCCCAAGTATCACCTGCTAGGGTTGCTTGCGACCTTGCTGAGTCTCAGTCTGATGATGATGAAGGTCTGGCACAGTATTTATTTGATCAGTATGTGAGCAACTCGCAAATCCATTCACCGCATCGTCCTGCTGCTCTTCACCGGCCCAAAAGCGCCGGCGCCTCGACAGACGCCTCGAGTCTGCAGTCACCTGAGGCCACAGCGAATCACTTGACTCCCTAGTGCACGGGTGAGACACTCACTCATGCGGCCCCCAAATGCTGAGCTGACAGTTCGTCTGAATGCCATTGCCATCAGCTTGAATCGCATGAGAGAGGACGATGTGAGATGAAGATGTTCTGTTATTCACACTCTGACGTCAACTTTTCAGCTCGACTGGTCGCCTTGAACATTCCTAAGGTGCTGATAGAGCTGCCAACACTTCCTCATCTGGTGTATAGCATACGGTTATCGTTCATCCCACTCTCCCAGATTCACACTCATGCTGATCATGTAATATATGTAAACTCACACTAAGACGGGCCGAGGGGGTGCTCACCTAATAGTTGGCATGCCCAGTGACTCGACATCTTATAGTGTTTTCCTTAGTGTCATGTAGGCAACAGAAAGCTAAATGAAGTGTATTAATCCTTCATTCGATTGAGTAATGGTAATATGTACTTGACCGGCTTCACGCTCACCGGGATACCGCTACCCTACCTCGGTATCCGAGGATGGCTACACAAAGCTGCAGGAAGTCACCAGTCGTTCTTAAGGTATCTGTCGATACTATAACAAGGTGACATTAGTAGCTGAAACTACTCTTACATCAATATCCCAGCCGAGAGTAGATATGATACGCGTAAATCTCGACGGTTCAGCGGATGATGCAGGTGAATCCAGTCGAAAACGTCCATGCATAGAACCATTCCCCCCATGATCATCTTGGTGACCCGTTGGCTGATCAGCTCTAAATCGGATAGGCTTGCACATACCCACACACATGCATGCTTTACTTGCAAATATATGGAATATCTATATCTTGAAGTAGCTGAGAGCAGCATTAAGAGATAATAGCTGGTAGTAGCAAAATGAAGAGATAGTAATTGGTAGTAGCCTGACATAGCAACTAGCAGATTATGATGCAGAGTACAACCCATTCGACTACCTGTCTTGCCAGAGATGCATTCTATGTTCAAACCACCGACCAGCTTGGGTCAATCAGTTGACATCACACGACACCAAATATTATGTGAGCCGCGCTATTCGTTGTAGTCGGGTTTCCATTCGTATTCTGAGAAAGTCACTTCTTCAAATCCCAACCTGAACAGTGTTATGCATGTTCTGTGAATGACCAGCTTTGTCAGCCTCCAGGCTGTTTAGCTTGTCGACCCCATTTACGAGGGAACGACATCAACCTGGAACCTCAAATTCGATCAATTTATCTTCTTGTGTCGTTTCTATGGCCATCTTCCGTAGGTTTCTAATCTCCTCAGTCTTCTTCTGAATCTTTTCTAGTTCCAATACCAGGGCTTCTGTAAAACGCTCAAAATGCGATACCAGGACGAGAACAGTGTTTTCACTTCCCTAACATCGTATCAATCGTATAACTGCTGGCTGACTAAAGGATGACCTGAATTATAGACCAATCATTAAGAGAAATAGTAGTATCTTTCTAATATTCTCCCAAGTGGAAAGGGGTGGCTAATAATTAACTGAGTGATGCATCATTTTCCTATGGGCTTTTATAAGATGCTCTGAATACCTCTGCCGACTCTAAAACTACACAAACCAAACAAAGTACATCCTATTGTCCCCATCTAGATGCCGTTGTAGAGATATTAATACATAGTGCCGTCGCGGGAGTAAAGTGCAGTAACAATGCCGAACCCGATGGCGATTGGACGTATAATGGCAGACCCTAAGTTCATGCATGGAGTAGTGTAATATTATAAACAAGAGAAGATTGGGACATTTGGTGATCATTGTATACTGTGGCTGCACATCGTTTTATATAGCAAGAGGAGCTGTAGGAGGCAGAAGAGAGTCCTATCTAGCACGACTTCACGGCGATGTTGCCAGAACCGGCATTTCAGAGTACTGATACATGCACACTACGGAGGAAAGCTGTATAAATTGCACAGGATGCTAAAGGATTGATGCTAGAGGAGGGGAAGAATTGGAATTGGAGGTTGACGATAAAGCAATTGCATGCGCGTAAGCTTGTATTTGTCGGCTGAGCAAGCAATTGGCTGAAGATAAAAGTACATAATCCAATAAGTTATTCCCACCTCTCAGCCTCATATACGAGAAATGGCTGAAATTGATAAGAACTGCAGATTCATCCTTTGGGAACAGTCCAGGTATAAATACTTCTTTACGGGCGATGAATACAATTGAGAAATGAAATGTAGGTGTTGAACGCAAAAGTTAGCGGTCGCTTTCCCCGCTGAACCCCGCTGAAGAGTCGCCAATCCCAACCTCAAGGCGTCTCACTAGCCATTCGCGGCGTACATGTACAAGCCAGGCAACTGATGTCATACGACTCACATCAAGCAGTGCATCCTTCAATTGAAACTTCCCTGCAAGGCTTCCTGTCTTGCGCGTCACCTTTTCATCTCAACCCTTTAATATTCATCAATCGGGACTTTGCATCACCCTCTCATGATGCTTCCAGTCGATGGATCTACAAAGGGCATTGACATCTTTTGCAGAGATGGATTGCCCTCCTGGTAGTGAGCAATACTTTGGACCCCAGGTCGACCCTCGATGTAGACCGTTTGACTTCACGCTGCTGTTTGAAGACATCTTTTTTGTTGCTGTGCCGGCTGTCGTGTTCCTCATCCTTGCGCCTATACAGATATGGGGCCTGTTCAGGAGACGAGCTGCGTTTTCCGTGAGGTCAAGGGCTATCCGGCGATGGAAAGCGGTTTGTCTCCCGTCGATAAACACAACCGATGTACTTACACATTCTCTACAGGTAGCTTTTACCGCGATCCTTGCTGTGCAAGTCGTATACCTCGTGTTTAGAGCTCAATATGTCGAGCTGCGAACTAAGTTGTCTCTTCCGGCGGATATCTTGAGCTCTACGGCTACCGTAGCCGCATTCTTCCTATCTAGAGCAAGCCATGGACGATCACTTCGCCCTTCAACAGTCCTCGATTTATATCTATCCTTATCGAGCCTCTTGAATATTGCTCGAACAAGGACCTTATGGTTACTGGCAGCTGGCAGCCCTGTCCCGATTCTCATGACTGTGAATCTCTCTCTCACACTTTTTGCCCTCCTATTGGAGTCCATTGAGGAGAGAAAGCGTCTTTCGAATGGTTCGCCGGAGGAATTTAGCGGGATCTGGGCCAGAATTAGCTTCTCTTGGCTTCTGCCCTTGCTCAAGACAGGCTATGACAAGGTTCTTTCTCAGGACGATTTGCCTAATCTTGACACTAGGCTTCAAAGCAGGGTACTGCGTCGCCAGCTGATCACGACTTGGTCTAAATGTGAGAACAAATGCGGACGAATCTTTGATATGTCCATGTCTTTGTCTGAATGCTAATAGAACCCTTCTCCAGATGATCCAAAAGCTCGACACAGCCTGGTGAAAGCATGTTTTTGCACCCATCTTTCAACCTTACCTTCAGCCATATTCCCAAGATTATGTGTCA
Organism: Trichoderma simmonsii; assembly: GCA_019565615.1. Classification (NCBI taxonomy): domain Eukaryota; kingdom Fungi; phylum Ascomycota; class Sordariomycetes; order Hypocreales; family Hypocreaceae; genus Trichoderma; species Trichoderma simmonsii. The sequence continues at coordinate 1,145,526 of CP075867.1, read as the reverse complement.
CTGCATTCACTTTTGCTCAGCCCTTTCTGGTCGAGACCACTATTAGATTCGTTGGCGATGAGAACGCCAAGTCGTATCACGGAAGAGGACTCATTGGCGCGTGGGCTCTTGTGTATTTGGGTATTGCCGTAAGTAAATCTTTATTCTAAAAAGCTCATATGTGCTAATGATCACGATACAGTTATCAAGATCGCTATACAAATATGAAACCTCTAGATTCATCGCGAAGCTGAGAGGGGGGCTAATCGCCCTTGTATATCAACGAAGCCTGAATATCCGCACCGCCGACGAGGGAGATATATCTGCCGTCACTCTCATGGGCACCGATATTGAACGCATAGCGAGTGCGATGCAGCTGCTCCACGAAACTTGGGGCTCTCTTCTGGAAATAGCAATTGCATGTTGGCTGCTAGAGCGGCAGCTTTTCCTAGCTTGTCTCGCCCCAATTGCTCTCGTATTAGGTGAACCTCGCGCGTACCCGTCAAGATTTGGTGCTCTCTCCATGCTAATGTCAGCACCATAGTATTCATTGGCATTACATCACAAATATCGGTAGCTACCCAGAATGCACAAGTTGCATGGATAGAAAAGGTCCAAGAAAGGCTGCGTGCAACCACATCTCTGCTTGGGGACATAAAGGCTATCAAGATGCTTGCGTTACCGCAAGTTGTATCGAGACTGTTGACGAACCTCCGAACCAACGAAATCAAGACGTCGAAAACATTTAGGGAGTTGCTCGTTGCCACATTAATGCTCTGTATATCGTCCAAAGCTGTGGATGTACCCTCAAGCACTGTTGCTAACAAACAACATAGCCCTCACACCCTTGAATCTCGCCCCTGCCGCGACATTTGGCGTCTACGTCGTCATATCCGTCTACTGGACCCATGGATCTTTATTGACGACGCAAGCCTTTACCTCCCTAGCTCTGATAGGTCTGTTGACAGGTCCTGTCATAGCTTTTATCCAGTCCTTGCCCCAGGTTCTGCAATGTATGGGCTGCTTTGATCGTATTCAGCAATACTGTAATTACGCAGATGTTGACCTCAAAGACGAAAACTATTATGAGCCTGGCCACGTCGACCTCCGTGATGAATCCGAAATTCATCTCCTGGCACCTGATAGCCCTCTCGAACACTTTGATGCTCCACATGGCGACACCATCTCTCTACACAGTAAGGGCTTTAAATGGAGCAAAAACGGTCTTACAGTACTCAAAGACCTTGAGCTTGATATCAGTCAAGAGGCCATTACTGTGATTACTGGCCCAGTAGGAAGCGGTAAGTCATCACTGATGAGTTGCATTTTGGGTGAAATGATCGACATTTCATCCCCAGAGGGTCAACCAAAAGTATCTCGGCAATACTGTAAACATATAGCATACTGCTCCCAGCAGCCATGGCTTGAGAACACCACCATTCGTAACAATATACTTAGCTCATCACCTTACGAGAGGAAATGGTATGATGAGGTCGTTTCTTGTTGCGGCCTCAATGCCGATCTCAATCGTTTCAAAAAGGGAGATAAAACAAACATTGGCAGTAGAGGTCTTAACCTCAGTGGTGGACAAAAGCAACGCATAGTCCGTCATACCCTTTTCTCTGCCAAATTTTCTTGAACAGCATTAACGTAAGATATTTGTTAGGCCCTAGCTCGAGCCGTATACGCAAAGAAACCGATAGTACTTCTTGACGATATATTCAGCAGCATGGATGCTCATACTATTGACGTTGTCTCTTCCCGCTTGTTTGGCCGTGTAGGCCTTCTTCGCAGGCAGCGAGCGACCGTCATATTGAGTACTCACAGCCGTATGCTGAAATGTTTCCTCAATTTACCTCTCAAAACACTCACAAGATTATCAGGTAAACTCATGGCACTTTCGGATATCATCATCATCCTAGAAGACGGGAAAGTCACGGCGAAAGATACCCCCGCCTCCTTGCTTCAGAGCAACGGCTACGTCAATAAACTTGGCATACAGCTTACAACCAATGGAGATGTCACTGAAGCTGCTGAACCTTCAAAATTGCCGACAGCTGAGGAATTTTTCGATGTTGCCGCGGACGTCGCCATCAACATCTCCGAAGAGACGGATGGTAAGCATGTTGATATTCGGCGTAAAAAGGGCGAGCTCTCCGTTTATGCATATTACCTTGCCAGCTCTGGCTGGTGGTTTGTTTTCTTGTACAGCGCTGCAGTTACAGGGTGGATATTTTGCATAGAATTTTCGAGTAAGTGGTCCAAGACCCATTCTCTCGTTTATTTGACATGAAGTTAACCATACCCTAGATGTGTGGATGAAATGGTGGTCTGCTGCCAATGCATCAGAGCCAGACAAGGATATCTGGATGTATCTCGGCATCTACGCTCTTCTTGGTATTCTCGGCACGTTAAGTGGCTGTATATGCGCTTGGTAAGATGCATTTGCTCCAATAGTACTGGTAACAGTGCTCACTCGTATACACAGGGCGGCTTTTATTTACATCATCTCGCGATCAGCTGCTCAACTGCACTCAAATCTTCTAGACGCAACGCTCAGGTAGGTAAACGAGCATAAAAGATGCCAGTTACGGTGCATTAACGAATGGTTTAATTAGAGCACCGTTCTATTCTCGGTCAACAAGAGACCTTGGAGAGCTCCTTAATCGGTAAGCCTTTAACATGTCTTTTGCTCAGCCTTCCTAGTACCAACCTCGTTCCATTAGATTTAGCAGAGATATGGAGCTCATCGACATGGAGCTTCCTAGTAACATGGTCAACTACACCTCCAGTGAGTTGAATCTCCAACTTTTGAAGGGCTGAAGCTAACATGTTGTTTCAGCTGTCGTCTTATGTATAGCCAAAGTCGTCATCATTGCCATTTTTACTCGATATCTGGGGGTGACAATTCCTTTCTTCGCCGTCTATGTCTATTTCCTCCAGAGTTTCTATCTGCAAACGTCTCGCCAAATCCGATTACTTGCCATTGAAGCCCATGCGCCCTTATTTACTCATTTTAGTGAATCAATCGCGGGAGCAGTAACCATCCGGGCGTTTGGATGGCAATCGTACCACCAAGAACGCAATTATCGTCTGATTGATGCTTCACAGAGACCTGTCTATCTACAGAGTTGCATACAGCATTGGCTTAGTTTTGTGCTTGAGATGGTGACTACAGTATTGGCAGTTCTTCTTGTCTCTACAGTCCTCATCTGGAAAGACAGGTTCAGTCCTGGAAGTGTTGGTGTGAGTCTTGTCACTGTTATTGGATTCAGTGAAGTGCTTGTGCGACTTGTTCAAACCTGGACGACTTTGGAACCAAGTATTGGTGCAGTGTCAAGAGTCAAACGCTTCGCAGAGGAGACGGAGACTGAGGAGCGGAAAGAAAAAGGAGCATACGTACCAGCTACGTGGCCACATGCTGGCGCTGTTGAATTTGCAGGCTGGACCACATCTTATGGGTTAGTATCACTCCCTAATATCATCTTGAAAATATTCCCAATTAATTCGTATCCGCAGTACCACGGCAGACCCCAAACCAGTACTAAACGGCGTGTCATTGTCAATCAAAGCTGGGCAACATGTTGCAATATGCGGTCGAACCGGCAGCGGCAAAACCTCTCTAATACTTTCCCTATTACAGATGACTGAGATTGTCGAAGGCAGCATCTCGATAGATGACGTAGATCTTTCGACTCTCACCTGCGCAGAAGTCCGCTCACGCATTAACGTGGTGCCCCAGGATCCCTTCCTGATGCCAGGCACCATCCGCTTCAACGTTGATCCCTTTAATGGTGCTTCAGATGAGGATATTATTCGCGCGCTTGAGCAAGTGCGATTACGGACAATCATTGATGAACAGGGAGGAATAGACAAGGAGATTGATTTGTCGTCCTGGTCTTCTGGTCAGAAACAGCTTCTCTGTTTCGCTCGGGCAATGCTGAAGAAGAGTAAGATTCTCATCTTGGATGAAGCAATGAGCAGGTAAATATCTACATATCTTACAACCCCCTAACCATTTTCCTCATTTACTTGAGCTAATGTAATGCTTTCTATAGTGTGGATCATGACACGGAGACTATCATGCAGGAAATCATCGACACGCAGTTCAAGGAATGCACAGTCCTGGCGGTGATGCATCGCTTAGAGCATATTCGCCGATACGACAAGGCTGCTGTATTTGGGGACGGCAAGTTGTTGGAATTTGATACTCCTGAAGCACTTTTATCAGGGGACACGAACCTTGCAAGGCTTTATTCTTTCTATCAAAGTTGATAACTGCAATTGTATTACCATAAACAGACTGTAATTATTTATGTTAATTTACAGCATGGCATTTGTTGTTTGTATCCCGTCGATCCCGCAAAGCCTCAAATAACCGCCATGCCCCCACTTCATCGCGGTGCGATCACGGAGCGCCTCCGAATTTTGATTTCCCCAATTAGGCAAGCTGTCTCCAAAACCAGCACCCCAACCAAATTTCATGCTCCTTTTACATTCCGTATACGCAAAAGCAATGAGAATAATTTTGCACAAGCGGTACTCTAGAATTTGGATTCGATTTGTTTATTTTTTTTAGGTCTTCAAATGGACATGGAATTAAACCTGTCCATCTGGATCCTTCCCGCCCTCTCTATCTAAAAGCAATGTAGTACAAATAAGGCGACAAGTTTTGAGGAATCATTAAGGGGTTATGTGGTAGAATGCATTGAGCAACAAAAATGATCAATTGCATCCAGCTTATTTGGAGAAGTAGTGGTTCTCGTCGACGGTACGGCCACGGATGTACTGGGGCTCTGAGCCGCGAACGTAAATGTCCTCGAAGAGAATGTCGGCCTTGGGCTCAGGGATGGCCATGGCCTCAGCGGCGGCGACCTCCTCGGCAATGTGGCCGCGGGCAGCCTTGTCGATGCTCTTGAGCTCCTCCTCGGTGCTGACCTCCCAGTCGATGATCTTCTGCTTGAGGCCGGCAATGGCGTCGTTGGTTGAACGCATGCGCTGGATCTCCTCACGGGTACGGTAGGTGGTGCCGGGGTCGGACATGGAGTGACCACCGTATCGGTAGGTGACGTATTCGAGAACCATGGGGCCCTTGTCGGCAGCAGTCCACTCCTTGCCGTACTTGACGGCGGCCTTGACAGCGAGGACATCCATACCGTTGACCTTCAGACCGGGAATGTACTGTCCACGCTTGTAGTAGTCGGTCAAAGCAGAGGAACGAGCAGCAGAAGTACCCATACCATACTTGTTGTCTGTGATACCCTCGTTAGCCTTGCATTGCTCCACATGACAGGGGAAAAAAAAGTCGCCGGGGAAACTCACTCTCGCAGCCAAACAGAGCAGGAAGGTTCCACAGCTTAGCCATGTTGAAGGCCTCAAAGACCTGACCCTGGTTGCTGGCACCGTCACCGTACAGGATGACACTGGCGTTCTTGCGGCCGGAGTACTTGTGGGCAAAAGCCAAGCCAGCGCCGACAGGGACCTGAGCACCGACGATACCGTTGCCACCGTAGAAGTTCTTGGCGAACATGTGCATAGAACCGCCCTTTCCGTAGGAGATACCCTCACGGCGGCCGAGAAGCTCGCCGATGATGGATCGGACAGAGCCGCCACGCATCATGGCGAAACCGTGGCATCGGTATGCGGTGATGATGTCGTCCTCCTTGGTAATGGCATGCTCGATACCAACGGCAACGGCCTCCTGACCGGTAGACAAGTGGCAGAAACCGCGGATCTTCTTCTCCTTGTACAAGCGATCGGCAGCCATCTCCATCTGTCTGAGCGATTATTAGTACTGTCCACGGCAGGCGGCTCTGAGGGCGCTTGTTGCTGCATACCTGATGGCGACCATCTCGTAGTACATCTGCTTCAGCTCCTTCTTGGTCACCTCAATCGTGTAAGGGGGAGGGTCCAGCTCGTAGGTCTCGAAGCTCTCGTCGCTGAGGGTAACCTGGAAGGGCTCATCATCGGACTATACCGGATGGGCTGTCAGCGGCCATTTCACAACACTTTCCACAGCCATTGAATGGCCTGCAAACAAAATCCCCCAATTCTTCCCAATCCCGCACGTTCCACGCGGGCAAAGAAAAAAGCGCATTGAGCATACCTTGGGCACCGACTGGTTCAGAGACGCTGAAGCGGCATCGGTGGTGACGGACCGGGCAGCGACGGCAAAGGCCGCAGGGGCTCTGGTGCGCAGAGGCAGAGCCCGGGGGGCTCGAAGAGCTGCTCTGGAGAACATCGCGACGGCTGGCGTCTCTGGGAAGTTCTGTGGAGGGAATTGGCGAGGGAGATGGCAAAAGAGTCTCTCCAAGCTAACAAGCTTCCGAAATTTCGCAGTGTTGAGGTTGGAGGTTTGATTGTTGGATAGCGCTAGGCCGGGAGGGGACTAGGGCAGGAATCTCACGCGTGGGGCACGAAAAAGAAAAGAAAAAAGGACAAGTACCGTAAATAGTAGGCCCGCAGATACTCCGAAGATACCCAGTTGCTCTGGAAGTGCTGTATCTTGCTACCCTAGAGCTCAGTCACGTGAACACGGCGCGTCTCGTGATAGCCCACCCCAGAACGCGGGACTCAATTAACGCGATTCTGCCTGCTGAAGCGCGTCATGCTATTGACTGGGCTGACCAAAAAGAGCTGTCGGTGCCTAGGCACCACCACTAATTCGACCACTATTCTTCATCATAAATACTGCTCCGTTTTCACCTTTAGTTGCCTGAGATTCCAATCGTCTCAATTGATTCGCTGTCAACCGTCTCTTGTCCCGTCCAGCTCTTCAAGAGCACTCTATAACGTCATGGCTCCGAAGCAGGCGACTCTGGGGTATGTGAAGCCAACACAGCAGACAATTGGGTGTGTGGATGGAAGTGGTGCGTTCAATGCGAGTTTTACTGATCACGATGGGCGTCCAGGAAGTTCTTTGGGGCGAAAAATGGTGCGCCTGTAAGGCAGACGACGCTGGCTTTTGCGACCAAGGCGGGGAGCAAGGAGACTGCCAAAGACAAGGCCGAGGAGGATGTATCTGAAGGTGACGCAAGTACCAAAGAAAACTCGGATCCAGAAAAGGGTAAGATGCTTTGTTGCTTCCTTTTGCTCAATTACGGTTGACTCATCCTCTAAAGATTCAAAAAAACGGCCGCGATCACCCAAGAAGAACAAGGAAGCAAAGGCAGCAGAGGTTGAGCCCAAAGTAGACGAAGATGAGGATGACGCCCCTGTTACGAAAAGAATCAGACGGACAAGGGTCAAGATTGAAGATGACGAAGATGAGGCTCCCCAATCACCCCCAAAATCGTCAATCAAGGAAGAAGCCCCAAGCAGCCCTCCTGCTAAGAAGAAGAGATCGCCGAGTCCCAAGTCAAGCCCCAAGTCAAGGTCTCAATCACCGAAGCCAGCTAAAGCAACAAAGGAGAAGAAAATCGCCGCGATTGAGGAAGATGGCGACAAAGTTATGAAGGATGAGGAGTCTTCAGAGTCAGCATCAGAGGTCGAGAGCGATACCGAAGAAAAGAAGGCTGTTACTGCCAAGGCGCGCAAAGCTCAACAGACAATGCTCCAGAAACATGAAAAAGACCCTTATCCCGACTGGAAGGCTGGAACCCCTGTACCATATGCGGCTCTTTGCAAGACATTCTCTCTCATTGAGCTGACCACGAAACGATTGATCATTATGGAGCACTGTTCGCGCTTCCTGCGTCAAGTCATGCGGCTCACTCCCGACGACCTGTTGCCTACGGTGCTCCTCATGATCAATAAGCTCGCTCCTGATTATGCAGGCATTGAGCTCGGCATTGGTGAATCTCTGATCATGAAAGCCATCGGCGAAACAACTGGAAGAAGCCTGCAGGTTATAAAGGCCGATCAGAAGGAGATTGGAGATTTGGGTCTTGTCGCTGTGAAGAGCAGATCAACACAGCCAACCATGTTCAAACCCAAGCCGTTGACTGTGAGAGGTGTCCATCAAGGGTTGATGGCCATCGCGACAGTAACTGGTAATGGCGCCCAAGGCCGCAAAGTCGACGGAATCAAGAAGCTTTTATCTTCATCAGATTCTCACTTGAAGGAAAAGGTAGACATCAACAAGGATAAGGGCGGCCCAAGCGAAGCAAAGTACATTATCCGATTTTTGGAGGGAAAACTTCGACTTGGTCTAGCAGACAGAACTGTTTTGGTTTCGTTGGCCCAAGCCGTTGTAGCCCACGAAGCAGAAGTCAAGGGCAAGATCCCAAGCACCACCGATTTGGAGAATGGGGAGTCTATTCTCAAGACAGTTTACAGTGAGCTGCCAAGCTACGATGTCATCATCCCAGCCATGCTTCAGCATGGAATTCAAAATCTGAGAGAACACTGCAAGCTCCGGCCCGGTGTCCCCTTGAAACCTATGCTGGCCAAACCAACCAAGGCCATCACAGAGGTTCTAGATCGATTCGAAGGCCAGACTTTTACATGCGAGTACAAATACGATGGCGAACGTGCTCAGATTCATTATGTAGCCAAGGATGCTTCACAAAGCTCAGGGGTTTCGTCCATCTTCTCTCGCAATTCCGAAGATCTATCGAAAAAGTATCCTGACGTTCTTGCAAAGCTCACCACGTGGGTCAAGGAAGATACAAAGAGCTTTGTTCTTGACTGCGAGACCGTCGCTTGGGATATGCTGGAGAAGAAGGTACTACCGTTCCAGCAACTCATGACTCGCAAGAGAAAAGACGTCAAAACCGAGGACATTAAAGTCAAGGTTTGCGTCTTTGCCTTTGACCTGCTGTATTTGAACGGAGAGGCTGTTGTGGAAAAATCGCTTCGTGAGAGAAGGGAACTTCTCAGCACTGCGTTTGTTCCAATTGAAGGTGAATTTGCATTTGCAACGCACATGAATGGTCAAGAGCTGGACGAGATCCAAACGTTCCTGGATGAGAGTGTCAAGGCATCTTGTGAGGGTCTGATGGTGAAGATGCTGGATGGCAAGGAGAGCGGATATGAGCCTAGCAAACGAAGTCGAAACTGGCTCAAGGTAAGCAGAGTTCTCTGCATCAAAACGCTGTACTCGGTTTACTCTAACACTGCGAAACAGATCAAGAAGGATTATCTCTCCGGCGTCGGTGACTCCTTGGACCTTGTCGTCTTGGGAGCCTACTATGGCAAGGGCAAACGAACATCCGTCTACGGCGCTTTCTTACTGGCGTGTTACAATGCTTCCACTGATACTTACGAAACGGTCTGCAACATTGGCACTGGTTTCTCCGAACAAGTCCTTGAAGATCTTTATGCTCAGCTCTCGCAAATCACTATCGCTCGCCCCAAGCCGTTCTACTCACACTCCGCAGGTGGACAGCACCAGCCCGACGTCTGGTTCGAGCCACGCTACGTGTGGGAAGTCAAGACGGCAGATTTGACGCTCAGCCCTCGCTACAAGGCTGGATGGAAAGAAGGTGTCGACCCGGCGGGCGAGAAGGGCATCAGTCTGAGATTCCCGCGGTTCATCAAAATTCGTGATGACAAGAAACCGGACGAGGCAACCTCCAGTAGACAGGTTGCGGAAATGTACAGGAAACAGGAGACCGTGACGAAGAGCAAGGGTCCGTCGGTGGATGACGACTTTGAGTATTAAAAAATAGAGGTTATTGCTGGGGAAACTATATGTACCAATATTTTAGTTTGGGTGGCAGGTTTTTTGGGTTCATGGTTAGGGGGTGCTTTTTTCTGTATGAGTTATGAGATGCATTGATTAGATGCTCTGCCATTGCATATTATTCATGATTATTAATTTTCTGGGAAACGATTCTGCTTGCTGATGCCGTTCATTGTGTGATAATTATCATGTATTCAACATTACGGCTAGCTGTCCAGGAAAAAAATTTCAGGACATGTCTACAAATCTAATGAACGCAAAACGACCTTCCCAACTCCATGTTCTCCTTTATAATATCGATCCCCTATCAGTGTCATCTGCATCATCAGGTCTCAGGAGGCCCCTCTGCTCCTCATCTCTACCATCGTCAATAATGCCGCTCTCCTGCTCTCTCGCCCTATGCCCAGCTCCAGAAGAAGAAGAAAGACCAATAGTGCGTCTCGTCTCGTCTGCCCCATTGAGGACGTACCAAATGTCCTTTTTGGTCAGCAGACCCTGCAAAACACCACGATCAGTGAAAAGCATATATCGTAGGCCTAGCTTCTGGAAATACGACACGACGAGATGCAGAGGCGTGCGAGACGGCAAAGTGAGCGGCGTCTGATCCATCCACGGCCTTAAATCGAGCGAAGTGCGTGGGTCTGCGAGCGGCTGGTGCGAAAAGTACGCCTCCGTCTCCGGAGGCAGGCTCCGCGGCGACTGGGCCGCGGTCTTCAGGTTATAGCTGAGCTCAGCGCGCGAGATGTATCCCAGTAGAATGGCCTCTCGCGGATCAGAAATGACGGGGAAGCCGCGGTGGGGATGCATCTCGAGGATGCTGCTGAGCGAAGCCATGGTATGTCCCGTGGCCGTGAGGACGACGAGGTCTTCGATGCGAGTCATAATCTCAGCAACAGGGACGTCGGGGATTGCCACTTCCTCGCTGTTGTCGAGGAATGGGTATTCATTGAAGTGAATCCACGACTCATAGATGCCGCGGCGCGAGAAGGCGTCGCCGACCCACTTGGAAATCATGACGGCGACCATGATGGGCAGGACGTACGTGAGGGCGCCGGTGAGCTCGAACATGATGACGACGATGGAGACGGTCATGCGCGTGACGCCTGCCAGAGCTGCTGATGCCCCAACGATGGCGTATGTAGCGGGTGTGATGCATGGGACGTCAGGGGCGCAAGTCTTGAACAAGAAGAAGCCGCGGGCGTTGTCTACCCAAATCTCCATCAATATGCCCATAGCACGGCCGACCAAGGCGCCAATGGCCATGGACGGCAGTATGATTCCCGCAGGAATCTGCAGTCCAAAAGTTATGGTGGCAAGGAGGAAGCCGACGAGAGCGGCAAAGATGAGGAGAACAATGGTGCCGGCTGATGCTGCGCCAGTTTTGCATAGTCCGATCTGGTCGTCGAGGTTCTGGGAGCACTCGGTGAACAGATTGGATACTAGATCAGAAGTCTGGAACTTCATGTAGTGGTTTGGGTAGTTTACGAGGGCAGTGAGGAAGGCTACGGCGAGGACTTGGGTTATGGGGCTTGGGAGCCAGGATTTAGCCTTTTTCCATCGGGCGACGGCCATGTTGGCTTTGATGAAGAGGCCACCGTAGACGCCCTGTGTGATACAATCTCGTCAGTCTATGAAGAAGTGGCAAGGTGAGAGCGAAATACTACTTACACCAATGATGCCCAGGATGGCATACGGCAAAATCTCGAAGCCTTGCCAGTCATGGCTATACTTTGTCTGATACATGACAAGCTTGCCCGACCTAAAGGGGTCAAAGGCCTGCAGAATAACGGCGGCAGCCATGGCGCAGACGAAACTCTGCCACATGGTCTTGTCCGGGAAGAAGTAGGAGATTTGCTATTTCGAAAATCAGACTACTGCAATCTTGCTGCTGTTTAGAGGGTGTAGATTCCCATACCTCAAGACTAAATAGCACTCCTCCTATGGGGGCTCCAAAAGCGACTGAGATGCCTGATGCTGCTGCCGCTGAGAGCACTTCTCGTTTACGAGCTATTGCGATCAAGTCAGTGGATGACGCGAGATAGCAGCGGTCTTGAAACCAGTGGTTTTTACATACCCTCGTTGTCATTGATATTGGAAAAGAGCTTTATGAAAATGTTGGCGCAACAACATGCCACATGCACCAGAGGGCCCTCCTTTCCTAGCCACATGCCCGAGGAGACAGCAAGAACCTGTCCAAGTCAGCACTGATGATGACAGAGTGAGATACTAGACAAGTCTTACCAAGCCAAACGACTTTGTTACCAGAGTCCATGGGCCCAGAAACTTGCGAATGACGAATCCTCCCAAGACGGTCTTGATCTCGGGAATACCACTGTGCTTAGCATGGATGGCATATTCCTGCACGAGCAGTGCCGCACAGTATGCGAAAAGGACCTGTCCAGGCATCAGGTTAGTACATCCCAGAAGCCCATCAATGCAAAGGCAATGCCACGTACCCCAAATGCCAAGAAGAAGAAGTACTCAATGAACCACTTGCCCGCGCCCGAGTGGATGCCCAGAGCCTCGCTCCAAAACCTCCATCCGGCGCACTTTGATCCCTGATCGTAGCCATAGCAGCAAAAGTTCTTGTTCAGATAGAAATGCCCGCCCTCCGGGCCACTGGTGCAGAAGCCAAGCTTAATGTCGCCCAGCCAGTCGGTGGTGATGTCAATGAGCGCCGCAATCACACCGACCGCCAAGCCCGTCAACAGCAGCACGATCCAGACCTGGCTGGCGTCCAAGAGGTGTCTGACATAGCCAATGATGCCGCCGCCCGAGCTCGAGCCCAGCACGCGCAGGCGCTGTCGCTCTTTTGTGTATTCGAAGATCCAGTCGATGGCCGTCAAGTCCTCGTAGCCGACTCGTCGCCCGGGGCCCTCGGCGTACCAATCGTGGGCCAGTCCATCTTTCCCATCTTTCGAGCTGGCGGCTGTTGCGCTTCCAAAGACTGCCTCTCGCAGCGAACCAGAGATGCTGTTGAGCGAGTCAGACGGCTGGTGTCTGCTGCTAGAAGGGCGCTGCTGCGGTCGCGGAGGCGATGCGGACGAGGAGCCTGTCAGCGTGGAAAAGACTCGCAGAGGGTTGGACAGCAGCGCGGGCTTCTGCTTGCGCTTGAAGGACAGCGGCGCACCGAGATCGCCATGGATTGGGTCGTGGTCGAGGATGTCGCTGTCGTGATCGTAATCGTGATCGTGGTCGTCGAGGAAGTCGAGCTCGTCGGACGAGTCCGGAGTGATGATGGCGGGCGTCTGGGAGGATGATGAAGCTGCAGGCAAATGCTCGTGGGCTCCAGACATGATGCGACAACTCTATCCCATCTTCTGCTGGCCAGATTCAGCGAACCGAAGCTCAGTTTCGTATGGATCTCGAATCGCCGTTGGAGGAGCTGAAACCAGCTCAGCGCAAGGGCGGGGCGGATGGTGATTGGCCAGAGGGGCTCTACAGGGCATGTGCACAGTGCTGTGTGCCTGAGACTTCAGCAAGAGGGCCGCTTCTTATTGCTTCAGTGGCTTTGATAGCTTCGAATACCTTCATCATCATGTCCTTAATAATATTCACAATTGGAAATTGCTCTGTGTTTTTTTGAAACTCTTCTCATAAAATTTCCCTTCTTCCAGCAACCATATACCCTACTGAAACCACAATGCGAATTCTGTGTCATATCGCATAAGTGGCTTATCCATCATCAGCTTGAACAACAACCAAAAAAAAAAATATCAAAAACACAATATCACAATGGACTCTCAAGACAGCAAAGCAGAAGCATCATCATCATCGACATCCAATGCCAATCAAGATGAAGTCAGCATTTCCAAAATCCAAACTCTTCTCCAGGCACAAGACGATACCCAGCGATTCGTTGGATTGGCTCTACTGAAATCGGTCCTGGACAACTCGCCAGGCCTCCAGCAGAACGATGAAGTTCTTCAGAGATTATGGGACAGTATCCCGGCCAAATTCCTAGACAGATTACTACGTACCGGATCAAACCCCTCGAAGAAGGACTCCAAGGAGATGCTCGACTTGGCTGTGTCTGTTTTGCACACCTTTGTTGCTCTGTTGCCTGCTGAAGTGAGGTCTCAGCCCAAGTTTACAGACAGAATCCCCAGACTCGTCGGTGCTATATTATATGGGTTTGTTCACCATTCAACTGCCTCTGATACACTCACTGATTCCATAGATAGGTCGGAAGAAACAGTCAAGATGCTTTTACAGGTGCTTCATGCCCTCGTGAGTTCTCAAGAGGGCGCCATGGCACTCGTAAAAGTGGACGACTTGAGCTCCATTACGGAGATTGCGCCATCACACGCCGTTGCAATGGATATCCTGCGACATGCTTGGCTGAATGCCATGGTCGTCGTGGATGACGCATCATACTTGGCTGATCGCATAGATCGCAACGTACAGTCTCTGGTGTCCTCATTCCGAGGTACCGACGCTGTGACATTTCTCGAGTTTCTAGGGCTGCTGCTGCGGCAAGCAAGCTCGGAAGTAAGTAGAAACTCCTCATAATACATATTTACATCTACTAATAAGAGATAAAACTTTTAGATCATTCCATCAAATCCGAAATGGCTCAACTCAGTCATCAACTTCATTCGAAATCTGGTCACCGGTCGCCCAAACTCTGCGGCCCGGTCAGCATACACGAATGCCGCCGCATCCCTACTTCGGGTGTATCCCAAAGAAGCCTCGGAGTTGATATTCAAGCCTGAAAAAAGCGATGAAACCCCATTCTCCTATCTATTCGTCAATCTTCTTCTAATCGATATCCGCTCATCAGCACCAGTGTTGCTGGAGCAGCTCAACAAACCTGAATATCCAAACACATCCCGAAGGCTCGCTTCTGCATTTGACATTATATGCATCTTCATCGGACATCTAGTTCGCTCATTAGAGGATGAGTCGCTCGAAACTCTCATCATGTCACCGGATAATCTCCTCAAGCTGCGCAAGGGCATATCAGAAACCATGTCTGTTACCATCGAGTATCTCCGTGATCGATGGGACGCCACATTTGCCGGAGCCATGGGGCTACATCCAGAAGCTCGATCCGGAAAGTCGGAAACCTCAATGGGATCGCGGTTTACCCTCACATGGGACTCTTTAGAAAACATTGCGGACGAGGACCCCTTTATTCTCTCCGCCGTGAGGGCTCTCGCCATCTGGCTTCGCGAGGATGAAAACGACATGTTGAGGAAAGAGGCTACTGGCTTGACAGACATGTTTATGGACCTCTACCGCGGCAGTACAACCGAAAAGCTCGATTTCCGATCTCCCATTCTCGTCGCCCTCGAAGGTCTAGTTACATTCGACAAGGGCCGAAATATGCTTCTTCAGAACGACGGCTGGAAAACGCTCAGCAAAGACCTTGTCGAAATCCTCCAGCACGACGCCTCTACCATTAGCGAGGACGAGACTTCTCGGGGCATTGAAATCGTCCGTGTGCTTCTGCAAGTTGCAGAGCAAAGCAGCGATACCGCCGAAGAATGGATGAATCTCATCACGGCAGTGGCAGCGTGGGATGTCTTTAGGGAGAAACAGACAAAGCCTCTGATTTTGGAACTTCAGGTTGCGGCTTTGCAACTTTGCTGTGCGTTGTTGATAAAGGCGAATATCGGGATGAGGAAGAGGTTTAAACATTCGATTAGTGCGCTTGTGGGTATTGCAACGCAGTTGAGAGGAGGGATACCGAAGGATAGCTTTTTGAGGGAGGATATCGACGATGTATTGAATGTCCTAGGGGAGCTGTCACGTAGCATATGAAAACATAGCATGTAGTCCATGGAAAATAATTAAGCCCATTTAGAGTTGAGATGCAAATATGTAGTTCAATATTTTATACAGCACTTCGGTGTATATACCGCTGGTAAGCCAAAATAAGATCATCACATGCTTCCCAGTCTCCAATCACCTCGCCTCAACAGCCTCCATACCCGCAGCTTCCTTTTCTGCAACAGCCGCTGCCGCCGCCTTTGCCCTCTTCTTTCGCGCCCTCCTGATTTCAATCTCGACGTGCTCCATCTCGGCGTTGACAGAGATGAGTCGCGGGATGACCTGCTCCACGGCCTGGATAGAGAGAGTCTGGGCTGTTCGAAGGGGAGCGGGGGCCAAAATGCCGAACCAGCGCAGAGGGTTGTTGGTCGCCTTCTTTGTCTTTATCTTCTCCTCCTTCTCTTTATCTTCGCCTTGGTCCTCGGGGCTCTGTTCATCCTCAGGATTGACTTCAGAATTTTCCTGAGTGGCGGTAGTGTCTGCTTTGTCTCCATCAGAGCTGTCCTCACGTTTCTCATCCTCTTTCCGACCTTCGTCATCCACAGGAGAGTTCAAGCTCTTGATGTTGAATATAGGTACATCATCTTCTCCAGGCGTAATATCCAACACTCTTAATGCGCGCATCCTCTCGTCATAGTGGTTCTGGCCATATCTCATGCCCCGCTCGCCAGTAAAGTTGGCTCTGGCAATGTTCTGAAACACGCCCGCCTGAAGTTTCGACAGCTCCTCTCGCAGACGCGAGTATTCGTCTATTAAGTTTAGATAACGCTCCAGGAGCGAATCGATGTGTTGCTGCTCCATGTTGAGGTTTTTTTGGTTGGGGAGCTCTGGGTGAGGTGTGAGGTTGAGGTTGAGGTTGAAAGGTTGACGTCAAAAGGGCGAGTCTCGGGATTCGTGGTGGGGGTTTTGAGCTGAGCCACCTCATTCGACGATGTAATCTTGAACTCTATCTTGCTCTTTGGGAGCGGATTGCCAAGGTGTTGTTCTTGATAATCCTTCTATAGATGGATTAAAAAGAGGGGAGAAGTATGGAATTATATCGATTGCTCATATAATTCGCGATAATGAAAGACTGTTATGATGTAGCTACGTGGAATACGAAATCAGCCATCACAGCTTCAATGACTATACTGCAACCTTATTTGAGGCCTTATCTACCCCACCATTATATACCACATCGTTTGATATTATCATCATTTTATATATTGCAAAGAAGAAACATGTGTAAACGATTTATTCAAACAGGTGTCATAGGGGCTCTGTTGCTGATGCCGGTCTGGGCCACGCCTCATAAATCATAGAGTGTAGGGTAAGGCAGCCATACCAGAGAGAAGTTCTACCTGTAGCCATCGTGTAATTCCCACTTCACATCTTCTGCATCAACCCATCCTTATTGTTAGCAACAAGCTCCCCGACATTCTGGAATACAAGGCGAGCAGTCACATCGCACAATCCTGACACAGAGCTCATGGCAGCCGCGGTGGAATTGCGGCCAATTGCATTCATCTGCCGCCACCATGATCTAGAATATAGACGCGTTACACCATCATCAGGGTTCGCACATGCAAAAAAAGAACGACGACACCCTTTCCAGCTTTAAACGGCTCTCACCGAAACCGGTGAACTGCAAAAGTGCATTGTGCAGAGTAACACGACAGGGAATCTGGGTGTGGTCAGGTGCATATGGCGGCTACGTGCAATCTACAATTCCCCTTCATTTTACCAAGCACGGCTCCATACGAGGTAATACTGGGAGCTATACATCTGTAACTTGGAAACAATCGGATGATTGCCGTCTGGTGTGTTTCGTACCGTGCTAAGGAGATTACCTATGTTTGATTGCCGACGCAGGAGATAGATGAGAGGGGGGTCCCCAACACAAGCCGTACTTTTTACGTATCTCAGCAAGTGAATCAGTGAGAGTATGGAGTACCGGTACAGATGTGATATTGTAACTTTGTTGGTAGTGAGCTCGTTCATTTTAATTACACGGGCGCCAAAGCTAGAGCTCCAACGGAGGTGCTCCATTTCAGGCCGGCAGATCGAGACAGGGATACGAAGGAGAGCACGAAAAGAAGCCACAACGGTGATTTCATTAGATGGCGGGAAACGCTCGCTAGGAGAAAAAAAGCATATCTCGTTAAGGAGGCAGCTCACGTGCGCCATTAGACGAGAGAAAATCAAGGGTCTGAACGCCAGAAGAAAGCATGGAGCATCTGTGATAGGGAGATTTGATGCTTGGCCGTTAAAAATAGTCACACGTATCGCTTCTTTTTGCTCCCCTGCCTGTAAGAGGCACGCGCTCTGGTACAATCTTCTCTCAGCGAGATGATGACAATGTCGAGATTTGATTTTGTATCGATCTCTTCGTTCGTCGTCTTCTCTTCCTCTCATTCCTCTCTTTTTTGTTGCCTATCACGGGCATTTCGGAGTAGACATAGCCACTCACTGCTGGCTGCATGGGCTGAAACCTGGGTTTTGCAGTAGCTGGTTTGGCAGATGGGCTTGCAAGGGGCCCGGAAGGAAGCCCCGAGTGCACGATCCTGGCGATTGGCTTCCCTGCTTTGACCTCTGTTTTTCTTTCAAGTTGATTGTTGATTTTTGGAGGGCTGCACCACAGTTTTATGTTGTAGAACTCGAGTGTGTGTCCGTCAAAAGGGTCTGGTTTGTGTGGCGTTGAGAGCACGCAATCTTGTGTTACTTGGCCATGGAGAAAGGAGGCAGAAAACAGAGCCAACAACCGCCTGGTAGTACTTGATGTTTCCCCAGTACTAATCTGAGATATGAGAGCTCAGATACTTTACTCCGTACTGTAGTACATGTGCAGAGCTTGTAAGGCAATGGGCCATGTACGTCATCTCTCTGTAGCAATCTGCATTTGCAAACAAATCGAAAGTCCCAAACGCAGCTTTTGCTCTGATATCCCTTGTTTCACGCCAACTCTGGCTGCGCTCCACAATGTTATTCCTGGTACCGGGTACCAAGTGGGAGCGCAGTGATCTGTAGGTGGGTGTATGATGGTTTCAGTTGGTCCAAAGTAACGAATACCTGGAGCACCCGGACTCATTCCATCCATCGATTTCAAACGAGGCCGTGCCCAGGCTGCCACTCTAACGGAGACAGCATCTTGTACAGCCCAGCACGAGTGCTTGTGAGGGCCCTGTGATGCTGTACGACTTGGCCTGTGTGCAAAGTCCAAGCCGCTCTCCCTCTCTCTCGTGCTTCTTCTCCTTTAATCGCGACATGACCCAACCAACCGCCTCCTCCTGGCAAATCAGCTAAGCGCAAGCTCAGCGAACCAGCCTCTTTTCTTCTTCTCCCCGGTCCGCCGTTGTCGCGCATTGAACAAGCCCCCCAATTACTGCTAGCCTAATCCCCCCCTTCAGCCACCCGCCTGAGTGCATGCTGCACGCGTCCAATTGGCAATGGGATGCAGGTTGCTGAGAAGGATTCACGGGAACGGGTTTAGTATTGATTTGATGGCATCAAACAAGTATGTATCCATTAGTAGCGTATCATATCAGAGGATAGTACGAGCATAGACGCCAACTCCTCTGCTCGACAAAATCAATCAATCAGTGTAATCAATCAATTGATTTTGGCAGAGGACCAGGCGCAAATCCCCACCAATCACCCTGCTTCACCGAGCCAGCCATCACCAACCCCGTCGGGTCTCTTCTCTTCTTGTGTGTCTCTGGCTACTGTACTCCGTACTGGTTCCATTGTTAGCATGCCCTGAACTTCACTAGCACTGCTGCGTACTACTCGGTGACGGGAGCTGCTAGCAGTTGACCATCTCGCCCAAACGAGGCCAAGCTCCGCCAAAAGCTTCCCGTCTCCTCTTCGCCCCCCCAGTTTCCCCCCCAGTCGAGTTCGGCCAGCACACGCACACGCACCACAGCACCCAGACAGGCCTCAAGGCATCTGCCAGCCCGGCTAATTCGTCCTGTATTCAACTGAACTGGACTGGACTGGCCTGTGGTCCTACACACCCGACCCAACAGGTTACTGTGCTTGCTCTCTTCTCGGTGCTACTTACATAATATTGGAGAACGGGACTAAGTTAGAACATAACACATCACCTAAGCACAGCACTGGACAACGCTCGACTCGATTCATTGCTCCTGTCCTCAGCACCAACCCCAAGGCAGGCTCCAGTCCTTCCATACCCAGCATTAAGAGCGCTGAAGCCTTTGCTCTCCCCCCCGGAACTTGCCTCGCCTCGCCTCACCTCACTTTCTCTCCCCCCCATCGTGACAAGCTTCCCACCAAAGCCAGAGCAGGCCATTTTCCCTCTTGATAAGCCCGCCTACCCGCCCAAGCGCATCCACTTACTGGCCTATCCAGCCTATTACCTTGACCAACCACCGCCGCTACTGCTGGCTGCTTGCTGCTACTGCTGC
The DNA here is from genome assembly GCA_019565615.1 of Trichoderma simmonsii. Taxonomy (NCBI): domain Eukaryota; kingdom Fungi; phylum Ascomycota; class Sordariomycetes; order Hypocreales; family Hypocreaceae; genus Trichoderma; species Trichoderma simmonsii. The sequence continues at coordinate 1,125,744 of CP075867.1, read as the reverse complement.
TGCTACTGTCACTACGACCGACTCTCTCCCGCCAAATTAATCTTCAACTCCAAAACTCCAGAGCCTCAATTCGCAGCCATCAAAACCTCGTCCTCGCATCTTCCCTCCCCGCGGCACGCGCTGCGATAAGGCATCTCGGCCTCCATCCTGCCCTCCGTCGTCAGACCTCCCTCTTCGTCAAGGAACCGCATAAGCAGCACCACCATGGTGGTCGCAACCATCAAGTACGATCTGCAAGCCCCTCTGCCATGCTGCATTCCAATCCCCTTTGCGTCTGCCTCGTCTGCCTCGCTTCCTCTTGCTGCTTTTTTCATTTTTTCTTGTCGTCTTCCTCTTCCTGAGAGCAGCCTGCGATGCCGGCATTTTGCGAGGTCGTCGTGCATCTTTCAAATGCCTTCGTTCCTATCCCCGACCTGCTGACAGGGAGGGGGCGGTCAATGAAGCTGCGATCCCTCTTCCTCTCCTGCCGCAGCACATCTCGACCAAGTTGCATTCTCCATGATGGCTAACCCTGCAATTCGCTTCCAGGTGCGTTGTCGTCGGCGACGGTGCCGTTGGCAAGACATGTCTTCTCATCAGCTACACCACAAACAAATTCCCTTCGGAATATGTGCCGACCGTTTTCGACAACTATGCCGTCACCGTAATGTGAGTGGCAACCCCCCATTTCCTAGTAGAGAGAAAGACAAGGAAAAGTCAGGAGAGAAAAAGACTTTTTGACTTTTGGTCGATTGATTTTTGCCGCTGCGCATCAAGCGACAATGGAAAAAGAGACGCAAGAAATAAATCAAACAATCTCAAGCGGTGGAAAGAAGGCCCAACACGCCTCCTGGCCAATCTCTCTGCTGGGCCAAATGACCTGGTCCGAGGTACTCAATCGCTGACTGGCGCTCGATAGGATTGGTGATGAGCCGTATACCCTGGGACTCTTCGATACGGCAGGACAGGAAGATTATGACCGACTGCGTCCCCTTTCATATCCCCAAACCGACGTGTTCCTCGTCTGCTTCAGCGTCACCTCGCCCGCCTCGTTCGAAAACGTCCGCGAAAAGTGGTTCCCCGAAGTCCACCACCACTGCCCCGGTGTCCCCTGCCTCATCGTCGGCACCCAGGTCGACTTGCGAGACGACCCTAGCGTCCGAGAAAAGCTTGCTAAGCAGAAGATGTCCCCTGTCCGCAAGGAGGACGGCGAGCGTATGGCGAAGGACCTGGGCGCGGTCAAATACGTCGAGTGCAGTGCGTTGACGCAGTTCAAGCTCAAGGATGTGTTTGATGAGGTATGTCGCTATGAAGCAATCCATGAGGAAGAAAGAGAAACAAGAAAAAACCGAAGGAGAATGAATAGAGAGAAGGAGAAAGAATCTATCCGTGTTTGAAAAATTCAGCGCTAACCAAACCCCCTTCTAGGCCATTGTCGCTGCTTTGGAACCCCCCGCGCCCAAGAAGAAATCCCACAAGTGTCTTGTTCTATAAACCATGAGTCTCAGGAAATTGCGTCATAGGATATTGCCATTGTTTCACTCGATGGTCAGTTGGCCAGAAGGGAAGGGTTCTGGATACATGGACGAGGTCAATTGGAGATGGTGGTTGTGTTTGGACGGGGTTGATAGACTTGGACGAGTTGGGCTTGCCTACCCACGATGGTTGATATCACTGGCAAATAGGGGGTTGTGATTTACTTGTTTCCGTCAAGGAAATCGTGCGATGGATTTTCCCCTGTGCCTGGTCATGGCAAAAGCAAGACCTCGTCCGCGATGGGCACGGAGAGGGCAGTGGCGAAGAGCTTCCTAGATATGCGGCCTGCTCCGTTGTCGGCAGTCCTTGCCCGTGCTTCTCCGTTATTGTCATTGCTCAGTGGCCTCGAGACCAGAGGCCGGATCTACGTTCCCGTCTATTCTCGTTTCTCTCTATATTTTGGGCCAGGGAACTTATAAAATGCAGACAAGGCATGTTTCGATAGGGAAGTTTGGCGATTAGGAGTGCAGTTCAATTGACCGGACCTTTTGTTATGCCCAGTTTTTTCTTTTCTTGACCCTTCTTCCTTTTCTTGTTTGTGATGCCAAGACATTTAAAGTATGTGAGATGATTTGGGGGCCAAGATCTCCATACTCGATAAGTGATATTTAGAACAGTAATCGAATAGCTTCTGGACTACTTTTAGTCTTTGCCCCCGCGTTTCTTCATCAATGCGTCAAGTGCATGAAGAATTGCCCCATGGCACTAGGAGGAAAATGCCCCATCTATACCGATGGATCAGCAGAACTCTGGGCTTATGGTTAACGAGTTGGGCGTCGTTGACAGCAATAGAAGGGGTCAAATGTGCATCAAAGGGCGTTATCTGTCACCACTTTGCATCCTTTTATTATTTTCAATAGGCGCTGCATCTTTCATCTTCTCCAATCAGCGCTGCATCTTTTTATTCTCTCCAATCGGCGCTGGGCTGCCTCCTCCCGAAAGGGCAGTTCGGGCTCAATTTTGCATGGTAATCCGAAGGAGGGGGTTCTCCACCGTTTGCTTTTGCTTTTAAATCCAACGACCAATGGATGCAGCTTTTTGAATGGGGGTTCGAGATGATGTCTTTGGGGAGAGAAACTTGTATTGCATTGGCTTGATTTAGATGGCTTCTTTTTGTATGATTTGTTATGTTTTAAGTGCTAGACTGGCGGGTGGCGCCGGTTTTGTGTAGAAGAGGGGAGTTTTGGAGATATATATTGAGTTGGGGGGCTTACTGTTTTCTAGACTTAGAGTTGTTTTTTCATCATCGCCAATAAATTGAGGATTCTGTTATTGGGTGTTTGTTGCTTCAGCTGGCAGATACAAGTGCATACACAACAGATCAACATGAAGACGGCTGTGTTTCTCAGCTGGCTCTTTTGGGGAAGTTTATCCGCGGGGTGTAATCATGAGAAGCATGACGAGAGGGAATGGACCAAGGAGGAGCTGGCCGAGCTGGAGGCAAAATGGGGAACCGATGTGAGAAACCATTCTATAGTGTTCGTAAAACAAGATGGAATGCTGACTCTTGAACCATTTAGTGGTCATTTACTGGGTTTGGAGCGTTTGCGCACCTGGATTATGTCAAGTGCCTAACGAATCCCGCCGAGAAATTCGACATTGCCATTGTCGGAGCGCCCTTCGACACAGCTGTGAGCTACCGTCCAGGTAAACATTATCCTTCATCCAAAAACAAAATCAACCATGAAAACACAGACTGACGTTCTCTCCAAAGGCGCGCGTTTCGGCCCCAGAGCCATCCGCCAGGCTTCATCCCGACAAACTGCCTTTCGAGGCTTCAACCCTCGCGCCAACATCAACCCGTACCAGAACTGGGCCAAGATTGTGGATTGCGGCGATATCCCCATTACGCCGTTTGACAATGACATTGCGAGGGAGCAGATGACGCAGGCGTTTAAGGAGCTGGGCGGGAGGGGGACTGTGTCGGCGCTGAGTTCGAGGCCGAAGATTATTACGTTGGGAGGGGATCATAGTCTTGCGCTGCCTGCGCTGAGGGCGTTGAAGGAGATTTATGGGCGGCCTGTGAGGGTGCTTCACTTTGATGGTAGGGTTTGCTTTCTGAAAGAAAGGTTTGAGAGATGCTGATTACGGTGGTTGAAACTAGCACATCTTGATACTTGGGATCCGGCGGCGTATCCGTCGTATTGGGGGGCGACTCACTTTAACCACGGGTCCATGTTCTGGATGGCTAACAAGGAAGGCCTCTTGTCTAACGCCACGAACGAGCAATCTGTGCATGCTGGTCTTCGAACACGGCTCAGCGGCGTCACGAATCATGACAACGAGGACGACACGGCGCAGAATTGGATCCGATTCTCGGCGGATGATATCGATGAAGTTGGCACCAAGGGCATCGTCGACGGCATCATGAAGACGCTGGGCACGGAGGACCCGGTGTATCTATCTCTCGATATTGATGTGTTGGACCCGGCTTTTGCTCCGGGGACGGGGACGCCGGAGCCCGGCGGATGGACGACGAGGGAGCTGATTCGGATCCTGAGGGGTATCGAGGGGCTGAATATCGTGGGGGCGGACGTGGTGGAGGTTGCGCCGGCGTATCAGGGGCAGGGCGAGGAGACTGCTTTGGCGGCGGCGCAGGCGGTGTATGAGATGTTGAGCTCGATTGTGAAGAGGGGGATGGGGGAGATGGGGAGGGTGAAGGGTGTTGAGGGGAAGGATGAGCTTTGAGATGGGCTAAAGTTGAAGTGGGATTGGGATTGGGGATATATGGAGGTTGGATGCTGGCATTGGGTTTGGAGGGGCAATTGCTGCATGATTTATGATTGAATGATTTGGTACTTTGATTCTATGTTGTCTCGATGATGCTGATAGTGTTTAATGGAGAGAGATATGTAGACGACATAGGATATAGGAGACCGTATTGGCTCTCCCTTTCTACCGGTGACTAAGGGTTTCCCATAAATGGTACACACGATACTTTCCAAAGAATGAATAGATATAGTAGTAATGCATTATTGTTCATTGGTCAATATGAATGAATATTGTTTCTTTGAAACTAATTGTCAATGTATTCAGCTAGCAAGTTTGAATGCAGGTGATATGCAAGGAGTGAGTGTTTCGAATTCAGCGAATAGACCGCTGACGATTTGATCACCGAAACCGCCACGAGAAAGAAGACATTGATAGTTGTGGATTTACACTCACTTCAATCAGTAGCTACATAGACTTTACCCTACCTGTATCATGCATGACTTTGTGGTCTAGAAATTGGCGTCGCCGTGACTGCATGCATGAGGTTCAGGCTTGTTACATGCACATGCATCCGGATAATACTAAAGTTGATGCAGTTTATAATTAGTATAAATATAGTATCAAACAGCAAGCCCGCGTCAATGCAGATTAATGCAGATATCCATGCAGAAACTGCAGGCCTTGCTCCATCCCACATGGCATCGCCACAAAAACCATCTCATCAAATCAAAAGAGTATGGATGCCCATCAACCCATCAAATCTCGTCGTCGCATTTGTTGGCGTTGGAGCGGCTATGCAAGGTACCAGCAGACGGCCACTGCTCCAATGCGGAGTTTTAGCTGTAGCTACCGCTCGAAGCGGCTAAAGCGCTGCGTTCAAAATGAATCGATCAATTTGATTTTTTGATTGCAGAATCGCCACATGCTTATACGGCAATACGGTTCCAATTGCTTTTTCTCAGGCCACCCCCATTGTTCCTAATGATTGTGTGCTCGTATGAAAGGAAGGGCCCCAGGTTGATTTCTCCGAGATATGGAGGTTGAATGCCTCGTGCTGTCTTCAAAGGACGGGATGCAGGTAATATTGGGTGCTCCGTTATGCTGTAAGCAAGCAGCGGTATCAGAATGCCATAGCCACAGACGCCTTTTCCGATCTAGCCGTCGTGCAGTTTCGACTTTTGGGGTTCTGGTTTCACCCACGGCTCAGAGGCCTGTTCGGGGCTCCGCGGGCTGTTTATACAGTACAGAGTGTTCAATTGCTTGTAGTTGAATTAACTGGCGATGGCGGGCGGTGGCTCCGTCTGTAGATGTCGTGATGATGGGTCATCCGTTTCCGTTTAACTGCTCACAATGGCGCTGTTGGCTCGAGCCCCTGTTCTTCATGATTGCAATCGGTAGCCCTCATTTCTCCAAAGGTACATATGAAGAAAAAAAAAAAGAAATGGCAGCTCATACTAGGAGCACCATCATCAGCTGCACAGGAAATGAAGCAACACACGACACGGGCATCGAATCGATACGGGATCAACCCTGTGCCCAACTCTGCCGCCACTGGTCGTGCCACCTAGTACCAACCTGTAGCTTCGGTGTGCTTTTCCAGGGTTGCCTTGACGAGCTCGAAATGCGCCAAAGACCATACTAAGACAGAAGAGCCTACCTCCAAGGCACTAGATTCTAGCCACAGCGAAATACGCGAACAAGGCGTTTACGGGGGGGTTATTTAGTACCTGTTAGTGAACGGGATGAATAAGATGACAATGAGGGGGGGTGTCCTGCATGAGGGCGGCGAAATTATGGATGGAATTCGCTAGAACGCGGTCAAAGATGGAGCAGGAAGACGCAGGTGAGAGAGACAAGATGTGTGGCGGTGAGAATTGAATTGGGCGGTTGGCCAGGAGAAGAAGCCCAAAAAACACATGCAGCAGCAGATTTGACCAATGATTATTATATTAGCATTTTAATTTTTATTATTATCATTATTCCTGCACGTATACGCACGCGGCAGGGAAATTTTGCAGCTGCCTGTTGCCAAGGTCTGCCGGTGACTCTCCTTTTAAAAGAAGGTACTGTAATGTAGCATTGGGGGTTCCTTTGAATGTGTGAGGCCCGTCTTGTGTCCCCCAGCTGGAATAGGGATCTGTGCCCGAGTAAGGAGGCGGCGGCCGTTCCTTTGAAGGTGATCGAGCACTCCGGCAACATGGCATGGCATGAGATGACATGGGATGGGAGGCCATTCTTGACATCGCTGCCACCTTCTCTTCACCTCACCCTCACATTGACTCGATTTGAAAATAGTGTCTACATCTATCCATCTATCTCTTCAACAAGCAAGCCCAATGTAATGTAATTAGCTGGGGCCCAGTCTGGTGGCTTTCTTTAATAATAGCTCCCCATAGACTTGCGATGATGGATCTGGATCGCCATTGAACTTGGCGCGAGTACCAGCAGGTACCGTTTGTACACCTGTCACTCCTTTTCTTGCTCTCGTGTACTCGTACCCCGTAACTTTTTGGGGCTACGTACCTCAGCCTCAGGTTGGCCACATGTCTTTTGGTGCGTTGTCTAACCCATCAATCATCTTGATGTCTTTTACGAGCCCATTAGAGTTTGCACCATGCAGGTCAACACATGAGCGTGCTTCCTGTAATTTGAATTGGAGCCCATTCATGCCACGCTGTAATTCCCACAGGCCACTCCTCCAATGGTTCACTCGACCCGTCTGACAGCAGTGGATGGAGAATCCGAGCCTTGTACCTGTACCTGTCGCTGCAGCACTGCTAACCCAGAGTGGACGCCGCATCCGGCTTATATACTTGCAGTACTTTGTGCTCGTACGTACGAGTACCTAGGTACATTACAGGTAGTACTGTACGGGTACTCGAGCCAATCCCCATCAAAGGCGCCCAGTTCCATTCTCTGGGCGCATCTCATCTGCTCCTATCGGTGGCCCTTTAATCGTCTTGTCCGTAGCTGTACCTGCATTTCGCAATGGACGATACGTGTACGTGTACAAGACAAGGTACCGCCTTGTTCGTATTAGACCAAGTGTGCCCCCAAATGTCTTCAATATTCGACGACGAACGACAATCAGTCAAGAGGGGAAAAAAGCAAAGAAAAGGAAAAAAAGAAGAGGCCACATTCCCGTGCCCCACCACGCTAAAGGGAAAAGAAACGCTGGCTGAATTGCACGGTACCGCCACACCTGTTTCACTATGCAAAGGTACAAAGCTGGCCGCTCTCGGCAGCACCATTGAGAAAGTTGTTCCCCCCAAAGGGCTCCAGCGTTCCCCCCTGTCGCTCAGGCACTGCACGCCACTGCAACCCCTAAACCGCGCGCCAGTCCCTCTCCAGTAGCGCTGGGTCCAGCAGATGCAACCCCTGCGCCGGGTCATTAAACTACCACCGCAGCCAATTCCATCCCCGTCCCGTTTGGGCAACTGTCCATCTCAATAAAGGTTCTGGCCCAGGTCCAGGTACCACCGCGTCTGCGCTGCAGCGGCGTGTACAGGTACAGGTACTGGTACAGTACAGAGCGAGTGCGGGCATCGGCAGGTACCGCCGATACCCTCGCAATGGAGCAGAGTGTGCGCTGTAGACAAAGTACAGGTGGTCATTGCGGTACGCAAGAGGTACGGCGCCGTATCGGCAAATGGTTGTAACTTCGTCAAGTTGATACATCAATGCTTGTGCTTGTGCTTGTCTCCTGCTCTCCTGCTCTCTGCTTCCAGTCCAGCCCAGTCTGCACGCCTCCTGCCACCTGAACGGGTAGGTTAGTAAGGTTCTGGTAGTGCCAAGTTCGTAGCTCTTCGTACCGGTACAGATGGTGGTGCTCGCCCCGACAAAAAATCCAGGTGCTGGTACTTCGAAGTCGTTGTCCCCAACCGCACTCGCCACGATGCTCCCCCGTACACGCTACCTCCCCTCGCTCTACGCCCCCCGTCGTGCCAGGTACCAGTACTCCAACCCTCGGCCACACCAACAGAAGCGACTAAACCACCCCCTGGCCTCTGTTCGTCGCTCTCTTTTCGCTTCCTCTCCTCTCCTCTCCTGTCTGGTCCAGGTCGCTGTCCGCTCTCTTTTCCCTCCTCCGCCTCCTGCTTCAGTTCCGTTCCTGTACTTGTACGAGCTCCCATTGCTGGCCCTCTTTTTCTTCCTTCTCTCCTAGCCTTTCAGGGTTCTAGTTTATCTTTCTCTCCTTCCGGCCCCTTGCTCGCGTTGGCGCTCTGCTCCAGAAAAAACTGCCGCTGAGCACGCCTCGCCGGTGGCCCGTTATTTTCTTCATCCCTTATTCTTATTACTCTTTGCCTTCATTTGCTCCATCGTTGCTCCTCTTCTCTTTTCTGCCTCTTACCTTTACTCCTCTTCCTATTCTTCTTCTCCCTCCCCTTCACCCCCCCGGTCCTACCGATCTTGCTCCTACAATTTAGTTGCGCCAGGCCCTAGACTGTTCAACATCCACCGCGTCGTTTCCCCAGCTGGATCGACTGGACTGTCCCGAGCCAACGGTCTAGGTTGTCAATCGCAGTCTTGGAAAGCCAATTGGGTCCTGTCCGCCGTCGATATTGGATCAAATCTTGTTCTTGCTGCGACGCGACCTTCGTTCTGCCCATATTCTTACTAATATTATTGCTCGACTAATCCGCTTCTTCGCATCCCGAGGACCCTGCGACCTTGTCTATTCGTTCTTGTTAGCTTTGCTACCCTCGCTCACCGACACTCTTCGATATACTCCCCGTGGCGGCTTTATTCACTCAATCGCATCCGTCTTGTCGCAGCGACTGCTTGCTTACTCGTACGCCGCCAGTTCGCCTCGTTTTCATGTCTCTAGGAGCTTGCATATTGCCGTTTTAATATTTGCGATTCTTGAATATTCAACCTTCGATTGCTTCCAGTTCATAATCTGCTTGGATTCGAAATCAAAAACAAAAGTCACTTTGCATACATATAACCTCCATCCATTCATCGACCCCCTATTTTCCAGTGGTACAGCGGTTTGATCTGTGGTGGACCTCGTGACTTACCTCGAAGAAGACGCATTGCTATTTATACCCTGTTTCTGCATAAAAGAGTTACATCTTCGTCAGCAATTCTTGTATTGGGCTCCCGTGAACAATCGGTTGCTCGAACCTTCTCCAGCATAACCCTTTCGTGCCTTTCCCAGGCACGTCGAAATCTCTCAAAACGGCTGTTCTCGGTCACGCTGGGCGGGACTCTCTCGTCCCCCCTCACCTTCTCGGGATGCAGGAGCTTAATGGAAATGCTGGCCAGGGAGCGCCAACCGGTGCCAATGGCGCGCGTTTCGGCCATGCCTCCAAGCCCTCCAACAGCGATACTGGCTTCTCGCATGGAGCCTTCACCTCCAACATCTCGGGCTTCGCTGACCGCCACCCACGTCGCGCCAACATTCCCACGCTCAACACCCAGAACATGAACCAGAACCAGCCCAATGGCCATGACATGACCCCGGGAACGGCTTTTGATATGCAATTCACGCCTCTGCTCCCGTCGCAGCTGCTCCTGGGCAGCCCCTTTCAGCCTGGAAGCCCGGCCGCCTTTGGCAGCCCTCAGTTCCAGGGACTGTCTGGCTTCCAGCAGACTCAGCATCAGCAGGCCAATGCTCAGCAGCACAACGGTGGCATCTCGAGCCCCGTGCAGCCCAGCATGTCTCCTCAGTCTTACCAGGCTCTGGTTTCTCCCTCAACCTATGGAGCGCCTCAGTTCTTCCCTCCCCAGTCACCCACTGGCTTCAACATGCAGAGCTCTATGCAGCCTGGTTCTCCCGTTTCCATGGGCGCCGGCGTCGTTACGGGAACCAGCCGAACCGTCTACCTCGGCAACATCCCTCCCGACACCAGCGCTGAGGAGATCCTGGGTCACGTCCGAAGTGGTCAAATCGAGTCCGTCCGCCTGCTCCCCGATAAGAACTGCGCCTTCATCTCCTTCCTCGATGCCAGCTCCGCCACCCACTTCCACTCGGATGCCATTTTGAAGAAATTGTGCATCAAGGGCCAGGATATCAAGGTTGGCTGGGGCAAGCCGTCTCAGGTCCCGACATCTGTAGCGCTTGCCGTCCAGCAGTCTGGTGCCTCTCGAAATGTCTACTTGGGCAACCTTCCCGAGGAGATTTCCGATGAGGAGCTGCGCGAGGATCTCGGCAAGTTTGGTGCCATTGACACCATCAAGATTGTCCGCGAGAAGAGCATTGCCTTCATCCACTACCTGTCCATTGCGAACGCGATCAAGGCCGTCACCCAGTTGCCTCAGGAGGCCAAGTGGCAAGCCCCTCGCCGCGTGTACTACGGCAAGGACAGATGCGCCTACGTCTCCAAGACGCAGCAGCAAAACGCAGCTCAGTACCTGGGCATCGCCCCTGGATATGCGCACATGCTTACCGGCGCCGATCGAGACCTCATCTCCAACGCTCTCGCACAGCAATCGGTGGCTGCCGCTGCCGTTGCCACGAGCGCAGGCGGCATGAACAACCTTGGCAACCGAACCATCTACCTGGGTAACATTCACCCGGAGACTACGATTGAGGAGATTTGCAACGTGGTTCGAGGTGGTCTGCTGCACCACATCCGCTACATCCCCGACAAGCACATCTGCTTTGTGACCTTCATTGACCCCACAGCTGCTGCGTCATTCTACGCTCTCAGCAACCTGCAGGGCCTGATGATCCACAACCGTAGACTCAAGATTGGCTGGGGCAAGCACTCTGGTGCTCTCCCGCCCGCCATTGCTCTCGCTGTGAGTGGTGGTGCTTCGCGCAATGTCTACATTGGCAACCTGGACGAAACCTGGACAGAGGAGCGATTGCGCCAGGACTTTACCGAGTATGGTGAGATTGAGCTGGTCAACGCTCTTCGCGAAAAGAGCTGCGCCTTTGTCAACTTTACCAACATTGCCAACGCCATCAAGGCCATCGAGGCCATCCGCGGCAAGGAGGAGTACAAGAAGTTCAAGGTCAACTTTGGAAAGGACCGATGCGGCAACCCCCCTCGCCAGGTCCAGCAGAGCTCATCTCCCCGCGGCGACGGTGTCTCATCGCCACCTCCCAACGGCTCACAAAACAGCAACTCGCCTTCAAACGGAAACACGCCACAGCCGGCGGCAGCCATGTTCAACGCTAACAGCAACCCGTTGACAATGTACCTGAACCACATGCAGCAACAGGCTCAACAGCAGCAGCAACAGCAGCAGCAGATGTCTGTACAGCAGAACATTCTGTTCAACACTGCCCAGTCAAACGACCTGTCAATGGATGTTCCCCAGCAGGGCCCCATCGGTGGACACGGCCAGTCAGCTAGCATCTCCAACGGCTACTCCATGAACGGCTCCATGTCAAATGCCCCCACTATTGGCGGCCTGCTTGCCCCTGGAAACGGACGTGGCCAGCACAGCCGCGCCGTCAGTCTGCCAGTTCTGGCCCCCGGGTTCGAGAACGGAGGCATCAGCCCCTCAGAGAGCAACGGCAGCACCGGCGAGAGGCGTGGCCACCACTACCAAGCTAGCTTTGGTGGTATGGGAGCCTCTGGCTATGGCTTGGCTATCCAGGGAGGCCTGAATGGCTGGGTGGAAGAGGAAGTGGCCAACTAAGTTTGGGCCAAGGACAATATAAGAGTCCCTTGTTGGACTTCTCACGCATATGAACAGAGTGGGGTTAGGGGGAAGGGTTTACCTAATTTGTTATAATTGCTTTGGAGTCTTTCCGCCTTGTCCTTAATCTTGTTTATGGATTCCTCATTCCCCCTCTTCATTTTTTTCTTTTTACCAATATTTCCATAATTACTTCCTTCGGTGTACCATGTTCAAACCCTTTTATTTTTTCTTTTTGTTCTTTTTTCTTTTTACTATTTTCCAATTCCCCTGAAATGATCCCCAGAAGCGTTGAGAAGAAGAAACTGCAAGATTAGCACCTGGCTAAGCGAAAGATATGCAATATCCAAGCGAGCCGTTTGACGAACAATGGCTTGTCCAGTAGGAAGCATGACATGGAGTGGGAAATGATGAAAGGGCTCGGAAAGGCGAGTTCCTGAATATAAAAGATGGGAAACCAAGACGGGAGGGGGAGTGGCCAGGCCCTTGGTGATGACGGCTGGGGGACTGGCCGAGGTTGGTAATTTGTAGGGCGGGAGGAGGATGAGAAACATCTGCATGTATGTCGTTATGGAGTTCTGCGGCGGGTCGGGTATCGACTAATACAATTGAATAAGACCATGACTATGAGTATTCGGTGATATTTGCTGCTAGGTGAATGTGATGGCTGTGTTTTGTGCTTTTAAGATGTTTGTCTAAATTTGTTCTACACACACAAAGCAGTCGCCTAGATGACAAATATCATGTATCCTTTCAACGCCATTCGCCATGATTTCTCCTTTGTAACGGCATATTACAGATGATGCTTCTGGTTCCTTGGCCCCTCTCTTTTTGAAGCCTATTAGAGAGGTTTGGAGATTTGACTCTCTTTGACTCGCTCAGAACAGTTACAACTCACATCTACAACTACAACTACCTACTACTGATCAAACTAACTAACTAATCAAACTAAACCAATACCAAAAGCCTTCAATACCCAGCAGGCTCCTCCTTCTCAGGGAACGCAGGCGCCTTAACATTCGTATGACACTGTCCCTTCCAGTCCCTCGGCGTAAACTTATCCACGATGCTCTTGAACGCTGCGAGCGTACAGAAAGACTCATCGCCGTCGAGGTGGTTGCCGGGGGCTTTACAGCCGGGGATCACGACGGGAGTGTCGTTGTAGCGCAGGCGCACGAAGTAGCCATTCAAAGACTCCTTTTCGCGCGGGGTGAGGGATGAGGTGGGTTTGCGGCCTATGGGGTTTGGTTTGGAGGAGGAGGGCCAGAGGGATGAGAGGAGGGATGTGGATGGTTTGTTTGTGGTGGTGTCGGTGTCGAAGTTGGAGCGGAAGAGCTCGATGGCAATGTGGCTTGTAAAGGGGGGCCAGGCGTCATTGCCGAGGGCGCCTAGGCTGGCGAGGATGCCGGCGAGGGTAGTATCGTGACAACCACTGAGGCCGAAGCGGAAGCTATCATCATCGCTATTGTTCTTCTTATTCAGGCCTTCAATGGTAGAAGAAGCGCCATGCTGGCCGGGCGTCTGGACGAATTCCGCGTCTGGGGGCGGAACATTGCGCTCGGCGGTGGAAACCATGCGGGCGACGACGTCCCCCATCAGAGAGCCGATGCCCAGGGCGCGGTACTCTTGACTTTCTTTGTATCCAGCGAACCACTCCTCGACGGCAATCGTCTCCATGATGCTGCGGGCTTTCGGGTCGTAGAATTCCTTGGGGAGGCGTGTGGCTGGGCCGTGGGCCATTGTTGAGCTGACGGTGTCCATGATGCCGATGAGGCGAGGGCGGGAGTCGACGGCGATGCGCGGGCTGTCGGCGGGCATCCACTTGGCGAGCTTCTTGTTTACGTAGGCCATTTCTTCGGTATCGTTCCAGCGGTCGGCGGCTCGTTGAGCAAAAGCTCGTGATAGGAAGGCGAAGCGGCGGCAGTTGCTGTCGTTGGGGAAGAGGGTCTCGTCGGCCGGGTTCCGCGAGACGATGGTCAGGGGCGGGAAGTCTGGCGCGCGAGTATGAGGCGGGTAGAGCCCGAAGAAGGCCTGCTGCATGGACTCGAGGGCGCGCGGGATCGGGGTCGTGCGGAGGTAGATAAAGTCGGCGTCCTTGATACTCGCCGGCAAGAAACCCAGGTGGTCGACGTAGAGCTTCCTCAGTCTCGTACCAAGTGCGTATGTCGTCTCACGCCCACGATCCGTCAGCATGCCCAGGTCACAAAGAGAATCAAGCTCGCCCTTTGGACCTGAAGCCGGGATAGCGGCATCGTTGTTATCGAAAGTCTCGAGGCGGCGGCGCCATTGGATCTCGGAGAAGGTGGACACGGACTCGGCGCCGGGGCCGGAGGGGCCAAGGACGGCGGCGCGGAGGCGGCGCACGGCGCTGCAGTAGGGCCAGAAGGCGGGCAGGCCGGCGTTGCCGAAGCGGGCGTTGATGGGGGTTCGCTCGCCGTGGCGGAGGAGGATCTGGACTTGTTGGAGGTGAAGCTGGCGCGGGTAGAGCTGGGCGAGCTCGGCGTCTGTGTAGGGCGGGCGAGGTTGGAGCGTCGTCATGGTGAGCGGATTACGGAGGGAGAGAGATTGGGTTTATGGGGGGAGGAGAAGAGATGTCCGCATTGGGTGCCAGCGACGAGGCTGTATGATTGTGAGGTGATTTGTGATTTAGTAAAGAGGGCGGGAGGTTGGAATTGAGACTCAATTCTTTTCTTGGGTGGTGGTTCAAATGATGATGTGTAGTTGATGCAAGCCGAGGGATTGGCCACTAAGCGGGAGCTGATCTAAAACGATGCCTGGCAGAGTGGCCCGATTGGGTGGGCGGCGTTTTGCCGAGGCTTGGACAAGAGCTGCATTTAGTCTATTCTTCTTGGCCAGCATATTGGGATAAGAGAAGCTTTTTGGTGGCATGTTTTACTTGCTTTTTTGCGTAGATGTATTTGGTTGAGGGATTACAGGTGTGTTTCTGAGGGAGTAGTTTTTTGCACTATTGCTTGGTGAGAGTGACATGACTCGAGAATAGTGCAAAGAAGAGAAACAGAGTTGCTTATCCTGGTCCACTGGAAAGTATAGGGATACATGTTGACATTATTACGTATCATGGAGCTGACAATGGCAAGGCTGTTTGGGTTTGAAGAATTACCAGGTGTACTCGGAAATTTGCGAGCTTATTGTGCTTCTTATGCCTCGAATGGGTAGGGACAGGAGCATGGTCAATGGCGATACCGAGGGCTCCGGACAATGTTAAGAAATAGGTACGAATAAACATCGCTGTTGTATGGTATTGGCACTTTGCCGGTGAATAATCAAATCTCTCAATCAACAATCTTGCCTTGCATATACATCTGCGGCTACTGTATCCGTGAAATGGCAATCGAGTACGTAGTGTTGATTCAATCACATGGATGTCTTGTGCATTGCCGCCAAATTGGGACTCGCGATACAAATTCGTACAGTAGCTGCAGGCCTCTTGCTTCAATGGGCATTTGCAGCGCTTGGCATGAATGGAATCTATCGGATATTCCAGGCACAAGCGGGCCCACGCAATGCAGCAGCATATGCCCAGATGGGAGTATCCGCGGACCCTGAAGAAAGCAATTGGCTAGATGGAATCTCTACTACAAGCCCAGGAGCATAAGCTTATACGCCGCCTCGAGTTCATTTAGCGGCCTGTGGTCACCTATAATTAGGAACAGGGCAGACAATAGTCGGCAGCGGCCGAACCTGAGACACACGTAAGCAGCTTCTCCGGGGTTGATGAGGTCATCAAGCCTATGCTATGCACGGAATTGGCCTCGATGCTTTCCATTCTTTCCCCTCACTTTTCCCCTTTGATGTTCTCTAAACCACTCTAAATCATCTCGCTCAGCTGGCCTCTTTGGTCTCTCAGCACTGCGGAAGTCCGGAGGTCCATGGAGAATTCATGTGATGGAATGGGGAAAACCGGGGCCCGGATCGAATCGCTAAGCGCGCCGTCGAGGCCTTTTCCCGCTCTTTGAATTCCGTTGTCACATGAGAAGGATGAAAAATCAATTATGGGGGTCCCTCGAGTTGCATGCTGGTTGAACGAGGTCCAGAAGCCCAGTTTGCCCAGGCATCCCCTGTCTGTTTTGTTTCTCTGTTCGTTTTCGTCTGCGGAACGAAACTTGGAGGCTGGGGGGCTTCGCTTCTCCGCAGCAGATGCCAGGGATTGATCTCCCTTGTGCTACTACTTGATTTGATGTTGGTTTTTGTTTTGTTTCGTTTCGCCGCAAGGGATCCGGATATGATGATGATGATGGATGACTTTCATCGATGACGAATACCTTACACTTGCAAAGGGGATCGACGCTCAGCCCTTTGGTCATGGCGCGGCTCATTTGCTGCAGGCTTAGCTCATTGGAATCCAATCCAAATCCTGTCGACGCAAGATACCAAATGAGATCTGAGCCCAGCTGCCTTGTTCAGATCTGGAGGCGACGGTAAGCTCTAGCTGGCCAGCTAAACGGCGGCGGCCAATCACGCAACGGACTCGAGATCCAGCGGTTCGGTGGCCACAGCTTCAGCTTTTGGCGCTGCGCCGGGTGGCTCGGCTGTCTGTCACAGCCCGGTGCTTTTTAAGTCTCTATGAATCCATCCTTCTGTTCTCTTCGCCCTGATTTTGCTCCGTTGTCGAATCTATTCTATTGAATCCTAAACTACCTGGATAACTTGACTTGGTCTTTGCTTCATTCAAAGCCTCCCCCTTTTTTACGCACCATCCTATTACGTCCTTGACCGCATAGCTCTCGCTTTCTCTTTTTCTTTATCTCTCTCATCTCGTTTCCTCTCCTGCCATGCTACTACGACACTACTAAAGTAGTTCGCTATCATTCATCGTTGGCCAATCCGCGCCCCCTATTGGTCGGCTGTCATTCCCATCTCAAAACGTCAAGATTGCACATGCTTGCATTGACTCGTTTCCCTCTCCACCGCCTTGCATCCGTGCTGTAGATATTTTTTTTTCCATTTCCCTCTTCTTGACTTCTCAGTCGTCAGTCTGAGTTCCGGATATATGGAGCGCAGCTGTCTCACAAACAATGACTTACGCTAAAGCAACTCCGGCCCCGATGCGCCGGGATTCCTTGACCGAGGAGGGAAACCTCTCGGACGACTTGATGATCCCGGATCAAGATGATGCCCAAGCTTTTCTACAGCCCGCCATGAGCGCGGCAGCCAGCCATCTCACCTCTTTACACACGCCCGCAATCGAAAAGGCGGCAGCCTTGAAAGGCCTAGGAGTCAATGGCTTCTTTGACGACCCCGAGCTTCGCGTGTCCGGCGACTACAATAGAGACAGAGACAGCGATGGTGACGGAGACGGAGACACAACGCCGGAAGCAGCAACATCGCCCAAGTCGCCTTCGCAATTCCCGAGAAAACCCACCATTCAGCTGGGACCTGTGCCCAAAGACGAGCCTCGACGACTTGCTCCTCCCTCTCCGTGGAAGTCTCAACAGCTGACAAAAGACGGAGGGCACTTTAGCGACGCCCGCGGCATTCTCCAAGCTGCCTTTGAACCCACGCGCCAACGCTCGAGATCAGCCGGTCAAGAAGCCTTGAAGAAGCTTCAACAGGCGTCGTCACACTTCCTGCCGTCTCTGCCTAAGGGCAAGTCGTTTCTGTCCAGTTTCACAGACAGCAAGCAAAGCCAGCGCAGTCGGTCGACTTCCCGACGCCTTGGTCATGCTTCGTCAGCTTCCAACTCTCCCCCCTCTCAGAGCCCAGCAAATGGACACTTGGATCCAAATGCTGCTGCTGATGCAGAGTCACGGCCGCAATTACTGCGCAGGGTGACATCTGACGACAGCATGCTCTATCACAGCTTGTCTCGCGCCTCTTCCCTGGGTGACAACGATCGCTTCACCGACGTCCGCAGCCAAGTCAACGTTCGATTCATGGCCATCAAGGACAGCTTGCCGGACGTGCCAAACTTCAAGATGCCCAGCATTCCCAGCCTAGCCAAGCTGCAAGCAGTGTCGAGGAGGTCGACCATTTCTCTCAACAACATCTTCTTCAACGAACCAGCCACACAGTCCAAGCAGAATCTGGACCAGGAGCCGACGACAAGCAGCAACGCCAAGGACGACTCGGAACGCCTCGATCGCGTGCTGGAGGAGCTGACGGGAGACATTGTCATCATGGGCGGCTACCGTGGCTCGATCCTGCGGTCTGCCGAGCCGCCTCACCAGCAACTGTGGGCGCCTGTGAAGCTAGGGCTCAACATGCGAAAGGCCAACCTTGAGGTGGGCCTGGACGACGAGGACGAGGAGACCATGGAAGAGCGCATCATCCCGTCGGGCATGCTGCAGCACATTGGGCCCATTGACATCTCGCGCAAGTTCTTCAAGAAGCTGCGCTCGTGCGAGAACTATAGGACCGGCCGCCTGCGCGTGTGGGATTACGGCTACGACTGGCGCCTGAGCCCGTCGCGGCTGTCCAAGAGGTTGCAGGACTTTCTGCAGACGCTGCCGTCGAACCAGCCCGGCGTGCCCGCAGAGTCTCGCGGCGCCATTGTCGTCGCCCACAGTCTCGGCGGTCTCATCACGCGCCATGCCGTCAACGAGCAGCCGCACCTGTTCGCTGGCGTGCTGTACTGTGGAACGCCGATGCGGTGCATTAATATCCTGGGCCCGTTGCGCAACGGCGACGCGGTGTTATTCAACGACAAGCTGCTGACGGCGCAGGTCAACTTCTCGATCCGCACCTCGTTTGCGCTGCTGCCCGACGACGGCTTCTGCTTCGTCGACCGCTACACTGGCGAGTCGTATCCCGTCGACTTCCATAACCCTGACAACTGGGTCAGGTGGCATCTCAGCCCGTGTCTCGCGCCGCCGCTACCACCGTTTAATCGTCCGGCGACGCACTCGCCCCTGGCCGCCTTGTTCCCCAACAGCCTGTGGCCCCGTGGCAGCGATGGCCGCGTCGACAAGAGGAGAAACTCCATGTCAGGGCCCGATTCCACCCCCAAGGAAATCGCAAACAACATCCAGAACCGCGCATCCATGGTCCCGCGGCTCGACGGCAATCTGCAGCATCGCCACACCCTGAGCATCCCGCCGTCTCAGTCTCCGCCCCAGGCCCCTTATTCCAACAGCAACCTCCCGCCGTCTCCTCCCTCGTCCGATATCGATCCGGAGCGCTTCCGTCGCAACTACGAGTACCTCACCCGCACCCTGGCCTCCATCAAGCAGTTCCGCTCCGAGCTGGCGCACATCCCCGCCC
Source organism: Trichoderma simmonsii (assembly GCA_019565615.1). Taxonomy (NCBI): domain Eukaryota; kingdom Fungi; phylum Ascomycota; class Sordariomycetes; order Hypocreales; family Hypocreaceae; genus Trichoderma; species Trichoderma simmonsii. The sequence continues at coordinate 1,106,700 of CP075867.1, read as the reverse complement.
ATCAGGACGCCAATGCGTATCCGCCCCTGGCTGTGATTTACTCCAAGAGCATTCCTACTGTGTACGCCGCGCGGGTCAACGGCCGAGATGCGATCCCTTGCGCCGACGCTTACGACGATCTGGTTTTCCGGCCTGGCGACGGTGTCGTGCTGGCAAAGGAGAGCATGTTGCCGGAGGGATACTCGATTGCAAAGGGCGGCAGGGTGAGCACGGAGCGAGGCCATGTCTCCATGATGGGAGACATGCCAGCGTTGGGGAAGGCGTTGGGAGCGTTGGTCAGGGGAAGACGAAAGGGCATCGGATATGGCGCCGTGAGCCCAGCAGAAGCAGCAACATCATAATCGCTTCCTCATCTTCTCTCCTTTCCCTCATCTTCCTTTGAGCTCCAACCCACACAACACAATGGCATCAATCAAAAAGAAGGAAACCATTCACACCATCAATCACATTTTCACGCACAGCATATGATTTCCACAACATTTAGCATGGGCGGTTTTCTGTTTGTTTTATTTTCTCCCGTTCTCTTCGTTGGCATATCAAAGGGGCAACAAAGGACATCTCGACATGAAAACATGATCATGAAAACATTGGCATTCATACATACCCTCTTACATTAACATGCAGCATCACTGCTTCACTTTTGCCTCTTATCTATCTATCTGTACTTGTACTTTATATACCCATTTTTGCATATCGAAACATAAACAAACATGAACAAATATACATATATCATGTACATACCATGTAAAGTAGCGTACTATTATCAAGTTCTCAAAAATGAAGCCTCAGGATTGAGTGTTGTGTGATGATGATGTGTGAATATGTATATGCGTATATGTATATATATGCATAACTTGTAAATATCCTATCATGATGCCTTATATCCTCCCTTTTCTCCCCAGTAATTAACAACGCTGTCTATCCATGCATGCCGTCATCGGTGGTATCATGTACAAAAAAAAAACTCCTTTCGTGGAGAGAGAGACGCTGTGGTATACACAAAACAGTATCCAACCGCCCCAAAGTGGTCATCGTCTCGTTCTGCCGTAGAAAAACAATCCAACGAGCCCAAGTTTCCTGACTAAAAAACTCGAAATCCCCGTTATCCAAACCCTTTTGTTTTCTTTTCTCCCAATTTTGAAACTCTTCTTATGAGAAAGGGTATATCATAGAATCATGCTTTCCTCCGCCTCCTCATAATCAGGATCAACTTCTGTCCCCAAATCTCTCCCCTCGAGAAATCTGCGGCCGGTGAGCTCTTCCGGGAGATACTTTTGCTTAACCTTGCCGTCCTTGTAATTAGGCGGATACTTGTACTCTGCTCCGCAGCCTAGATCTCGCATCAACCTTGTTGGAGCGTTTCTTAGGTGCAGCGGCACCGGTAAGCTAGCCACGCCCGGCTCTCGAAGGGCCGCAAAGGCATTGTTAAGGCCGCGGTATGCGCGAGTGCTCTTGGGCGCAAGACAGAGTGCAACGGCGCAGTGCGCCAGGGGAATGCGGGCCTCGGGTAATCCAATCTGCTGCGTTGCCGTGTATGTGGACGTGGCGAGGGTCAGCAGGGTGTTGTCTGCCAGGCCGACGTCCTCAGAGGCGATAACAACCATGCGGCGGGCTATGAAGAGGGGGTCCTCGCCAGATTGAAGCATGCGGGCGAGGTAGTACAACGCAGCGTCTGGGTCGTTCCCTCGGACCGACTTGTGGAAGGCGGATATGGTGTCGTAATGCTGATCGCCAGCGCGGTCGTAGACGAGCGTCTTGGTGAGGGACTGCTTCATAACCTCCTTGGTCATGCCATCGCGGAGGGTGAGAGAGAGAGCCAGCTCGAGAAGATTGAGTGCTGTGCGGGCGTCTCCGTCACTGAAGCGTGCCAGGTAGCCCATCATCTCATCGTCAATAAGCGGCGAAGGGGGGTAGACCGACTCCTCGGCCTGGCGAGCCCTCCTCAGGATAGCCACGACGTCGTCAGTGCTGAGCGACTGCAACGTAAACGTGCGGCATCGTGAGAGCAGCGCATTGGCGACTTTAAATGACGGGTTCTCTGTAGTGGCGCCAATGAGGGTGATGGTGCCTGCTTCGACGGGGCGCAGGAAAATGTCCTGCTGGGCCTTGTTGAAGCGATGGATTTCGTCGCAGAAGATGATTGTCTTGCGGCCCGTGAGCTGCAGTTCGTTGGCGGCTTCCAAGAAGAGCTTTTTGCACTCCTGCACGCCCGAGCTGGTGGCGTTGAGTTCAATGAAGCGGCTGCCGACCATTTGGGCGATGCATCTGGCGATGGTGGTTTTGCCCGTGCCAGACGCTCCCCAGAGAATCATAGACGGCACGCGGTTGGACTCGATGAGGGATCGCAGGACGCCCTCCGGCCCGACGAGATCTTGGCCGCACACTTCGTCCAGCGTCTTGGGCCGCATTCTCTCTGCCAGAGGAGCCGCGCGAGACGTCTTTGTCTTTTTGATTACCCGTCCGTCTTCGTCTGCTGCGCCGTGGCTGTGGCCGTTGACCGCCGCTACATCTTCCATCTGCCTGTCCTCCATATGCCTGTCTTCTTGAGGCTGTCCCTCCCCAGGCCCATCTCCATGTGATCTCTTCTTGCCGGCCAGCGACGAAAAAACCATACCGGACAGTGGCGCCTGGGATTTGAGATCGGTTATCTGCCGTTTCGGCGTGGGGGTTGAGAAGAAACTTGAAGCAGTGCGCTTCGGCGGCTGTGATTGTGGAGGGGCGGTCGATGCGCCATTCTGAGGGGTTGCGGTTGGAAGAGGAGGAGTCGAGGAGCTGTCGAAGATGAAGCTGGTGCAGCCGGAATCGAGATGGTCGTTGATGTCTGTTGATTTGACGGGCTTGTTGCAGATGGGGCAGGCGACTGCCATGGCCGGAGAGAGAAAAGAAGGACGATGCTGAATATGAAGAAAGAGAAAAGAGGGAATCAATTGTGAAAGTGACGGCTATGCCAAATATGAAATTGAGCTTGTTTTTGTAGCAAAAGCCCATGCAGTTTTGCTGGAGGATGAGGATGTGGTTGAAGTTGATGGTGGAATTGACTTGGACGGTGTAGGAAGTTTGGTCGCGAGTCTAGGTTAGTCAGCCACTTAGATAGATGGAGAACGCGCCTGGCACGCGATCCAAGACAACATTAAACAAGTCATGTAGCAATTGGAATAATTACTGCCAAATAAATATATACGCTTAATGTGGTTGACTTAATGCCGGGCTATTCAGTTTGGTTATTGAGATTCAGTTTCCTGTGTCAATCGAAAGTGAGTTGAAAGTGAGATGAAACCAACACACATCAACAAAGAATCACCTTTGGAAGTAAACAATGGTAGTATGACGTATGCATTGATACAAGCACACTGTTACTTTTGGCTGTTCAAACTCATTGTCAACAATTGATCCCTACCCCCCTTGAGGCTATTCTTCTTATACCTGTATTTGCCCTCTCAAGTATTCACTAATTCAGAAGCATTTGTTTCCTTTGAGTATTGTTTATTATATCAATCTATGAGCTTGTATTCCTAGCTCCCCATTAATCCCACTGTGCTTCTGCACGTAGCCATAGTATTTTTTTGAAATGCCCCTTTCCTCCAATTATCGTCCATGTCAAATAAAGAATCGGCCTTAATTCTTCTGCCAACTCAAGGCACCAAAGATCCCTCCCATATTCAAGAGTATTTCCTCTTATGGGCTCGAAATGCCCTCGTCTTTCCTCTTGTTTCGGGTCTTTGTTCACCATTCCCTTCTTCTTCGCGGCCGGGTACATGAAGGTGCATGTAGCATCAGCCCATATCGATGCTTCTTTGTAGCATAACAGCAAGCCAATCACTTTTTCCTTTTCCCATCTCTCTCCCTTTGCCAAAAGCTTCTTAATATATACGTATTGCTGGGTTCATGAAGCTGAGAAAGGCCAGTGTCCCATCCGAGGGAGACCATGTATGTGATGCCTGAGACCTTGTTGCGTATTGTGACACGTTTGTCGTGTATGTGTAAGTCCATATAACTTATACATATGCAGCGATGTTGTATTGCTTCCAGTGTGCTTCGTGACGTTAGATTTCTTGCATATAGCGTCTGTTGGCTCAAGCCAGCAAACAGGATCAATCATTCAATCAATCATGCTGGGGAGCTCCTTCAAAGGAATAATCTTCCATGGCGGCGCTTGCCAAGTCGGGTTCACCTCCGTTCTCATGCTCCGCAGAGCTGATTCCATTTGTTTGGTCAAACGCTCTCGCACAAGGCCTTCCTCGACCATCTCCTCGTCCCAAGGCACCAAGATGAGCTCCTCCAGGCCCTTCATGCGCTGGGACACCTGCCTCAGCATCTCCAGTGTAAATCTAGTAGCACTCATAAACTCGTACTTGTCACCAACGAGCCGGAACAAGGCCTCATTAACAGCCAAACGACGAACACGAGCAAGCTCCGATGGCTCACACAGCATCATGCACGTGTGGAACTGCGAGTCTGCGGCCATGAAGCCCTCGCGGGGGCCAAAGTACAGGATGTCGATGTCGTAGTTGAAGTAGACCAGGCCATCGCCGCGGAAGAAGCCAAGGCTGGGTTGGTATGATTTGAGGGCTTCAGCGCGGGATTCAGTGCAGACTTGGAGGCTAACTGGGATGCGAGTTGGCGATGTGCACCCGGTATACTCTGCGCTGTCTGGGGGAGGCCTAGCGAGGGCCGTGATGTCGACGCCGCATTGGACGGAGACGAGGCGTGGGCTTGGGAGGCTCAATTGCCAGATCTTTAGACGGAGCTCTGTTGGGAGCCTAGAGAAGGGGTGCTATATTTGAGAAGAGTTAGTTGAAGGGGTCTTGCCTGTGAGAGGAAGATGGGATGAGGGAGCAAGCAGAAGCTAGGTATTGGACGTACGAATGTGTCAGGTTGCTGCTTTGTGGGCTTGTGAGAAGCAATGAAGTTCAAGAGGCCAAAGATGGGGATGCCCGGTGATCTAGTCCTGCGAGGAGGAGAAGAGGCGCGAGTCCGCGTCGTAGTAAGTCTGATCCGCATTGTTTATGGTGGTGAATGAAGATGTCGATGTGTCGAGTTGGTCAAGAGAGATGAATTACCTCTATCTATAAGAAGCACCAAGGCAAAGGCAAAGGCCACTTATATATTGATGCCCCAGATCCAAGAGCCGGGAGTGATGCAACAACCGGAGGACCCTTGACACGGCAGAGCAAGGAACCTCCCGTGCCTGTCAAGCTTGTGCCGAATCGTATAAGATCCCAGCAAGGTACGTATCGTAGCAGTGAATGTCGGTCGACCTGAACCAGGAGCGAGGAAATAAGGTTCGTGTGGCGTCAAGGATGAAGCTGCACTCGAGCTCTGTAGCGTCTGTGCCTAGGTTGAAGTAGGTAGCACTGGATGTGGATATTTCACGTAGATGGATACGCAGGTGTCTTGGAGGGAGTTGCTGGGAGGGGGTTCGACAAGATGAGGAACGAACGACCAGGTATTTGGAAGAAACACAGAGAGGTAGCAGGTACCTGGAATACTGGCTACTAGAAGTGGGAGCTTGGTGTATACAGACGGCCAACGATGTAAAGGGCGTGGGGAAGAGAGGGTGTTTGTGTATAGAGGTGTAAGGAGGAGGTCTGAGCTTGGGGGGAAGAGAGCAAGATTGGCACAAGCTCCAATGAGCAGTGATCAATGATCTGTGATTCAGTGGTGTGTATGGTAGCAGCAAGAACGAGGCACTCTGTGGCTATATATCTTTTTTGGTTCAGCTCTTGATCAAACTGCAAAAGGTTCAGCTCGTCATAACAACTGCCGTCCGAGGAAAAGGAAAAAGAAAAGAAGAAGTCTTGGGCTGGAGCGAGGGGGCTTCAATGGACACAAGACGAGCGTCACTGGGAAGGCTTTAGAGCAACTCTGGCCCCGTACCCACCGTCGTCATTCGCGGCTGGGTGACTTCATTACGCAGCTTGACAGCTCTCTAGTATTGCTTTTTCTTTTTTACTTTTTCTCCCCCTTGGCGTCTTTTCGGATCTCCTCTGTTCCGGCAAGGCGAGGCCAGGGTCCTACCTAGCACTCGCCCCGGGCTGCATACCGAGCATGGGCGACCACCATTGCATCAGTCTGGGTGACTGGGGGGTCAATTGGGGGAAGCGGGTGGGTACCTCGGAGGTAGATGGAAACAATGTTTTAGCTGCTTTTTCCTCTATAGAGCTACGGATAGGAAACATGTTTACTACATACGAGTACGAGAAGGAGACAGGAACCCAGGCGTCAATGGGGGGTAGGCTAAAGCAGATTGATACTCTGTGTTAGTAGTAATAGTATGGAGGCTGTAGTCTAGAGTACAGTGCAGTAAGTGTGCCATTGGTGGTAGTATCGGGATTGTGAAATTGGCAGCACAGCAGCACAGCAAACGCCGCTCGATCGCCGGGGCAGGTCCAAGGGTGGAGGAATCGGATTTTGCGAGCGCCCATCGAGAAAAAAAGATAGTGGCACATCATTTGCCTTTCCCACCCCCCCATGTCGGGGTCTCAGACGGGCTGAATGGCGACCCTGGATCGGGCAAGGCGAGAGGCGCCGACGCGGCGTGGCGGCTGCGGGCAGGGTTCCAATGCAGTGCCCAGATTTGGAAAAGGTCAAAGAATTGTGAGACATGTCAAGGTGAAGTTGTGTCTCAAAGAGGAGGAGGAGGAAGAGGGCATGTTGAGGTTGGCGAGTTGTTGTTTCACCGGCAGATGGATAGAACTGAGGGCCATTGACAAGGTGTAAGTGGAAGCTGTCAAGGCAAACTGGAGACCAACAATTGCTGCGAGTACAGCTTCTACTACGAGTATACTGTCTTAAGTCCGATGTTATACGCCACTAATACCGTCAAAATAAGTGGCGTACAGCTCAGGTTGTTATAGGAACATGAGTTCAATTTCACTGGACTAACAGCGGAAATAGGCGTGGGGAAGAGCTACGACTTACAACCACTTACGTATCACCACAGGCCAATGCTCTCACATAACAGCAACTCTTCAATCTAGCCAATTGACTTCTTCTGCCCTTCCAGCGCATCGGCCATCAGACGCCTAACCTCCGAGCGGCCACAATCTGTGTCTTACCTGGTGCTTGTACGAGCAGGACAGAGCAAGATTGAGCCGCCAGGGGATATCAAATCCAGTGATGTGCAAAATTGCTTGGGGCCTTGGCCAGGTGGATCTTTGACGGCCCAAGAGTTGGTGACCCCTGCTCGGCCATGGGCTAGGACGATGGGCCGTGTATTAGCCTCAACATGGTCTTGAAGGGGGTGGTGGTACAGCTAAAGCTAAGGACCTGGTAGATGGAGTTATTGATCTGGAGGTGTCCAAGGGAGCTTTGGAGATGTGATATTGGACATGGTATTTGGTGATTTGCGTGTAGTAGAGATGGATTCAGAGCGGAATCAACGAGGACTCCAGCAAACATCAACAAGCAAAACCTCGATGCAAACACAACTTGCGTCCAACCTAGCACGCAATGCACATCAACACTGACTGAGTGACTGCCAACAGCATCAACCAAGCTCTGCGCACCTTGATGGTCCCCCTTGTGGCGCTTTTCGCTCAAGATAACATGCATCCCGTGTCACCGATGCGTCAAGCATTGACCTACGAGCACAGCATCTTGCTATCTGGCTAGTAACAAGCCCTGCTCGTCCCGTGCGCTCATACACAGCGGGTGAGACATTAGAAAAAAGGCAGCAGTTCACGTCCACGGGCGACACACTCGCGCCAACAGGGCTGAGGTTCGAGACCGACCCTTTTGCTTGAAACGAATGACGAAGAAAGGGATAGAAAAGATGTCTTCTTGTCTGCCTGTGCCGTCATTGAGCCGCCGTGATGATAACCCGGACACCAGGACGCGGGATCCTGATCCAGACTCAGACGTCAAGGTGTGAGACACGCATGCCAGACTGACCGCTCAGGCTCTTTTGTTCTCGCCAACTTGGGTGAATTTTTTGTCTTTCTTTTTTTCTAGAGGCCGCGGTGAGATTGTAAATTGAAAAGGCTAGGTCTTGTGCAATTTCAACATAGCCATGCTGTGGGATGCACATGTCAAAACACTTGGCGATTACCATGTAAATGAAAATGCATGTTAGGCGCTGCCACACACCGAGAGAACGCGGAATCTCTCCGCTCTGCCTCGCTCCATCTAGTGCTCTAGTGTATGCCAACTCCATGCAAGTAATGTAATGCTCCGTAGCTACAGCGTGTAAGCTCCCCCATCCAAATAGATTGACACGATGCGACGCTGGCGTTGGGGCTCTCCATCTAGGTTAGCACCAGAACTGTCAAGCTATCCTGTGCAACACCAGGCTGGGGGACGATCATTGCCCATGTTACAATCCGAAGATATTCGGACGTTCAGAACCCGCAGGCAGCGGTGGACATGGACCCGTCGGCCGCTTCGACGATGGGCATGTCAAGTCGAATAAGTCCGATGCTCTCATGCGCTGCCAATGCTAAAGCACGTCCCCTCCCTTACATGCGGCGGCGATCATGAGCGGCCGGTGGCTTCCTGGTGGGAGAGGCGGTAGCTCCCGAGAACTGAGACACGCGCGACGCTGGTCTGGTCGGCTTGAGGGTTAGCGCGGGCATGTATCAACTACTACTCATACAGGTAGGTAGTATGATATGGATGCTGTAGTAGCAGCGATATACGACGAGTGCAGGTAAATGTCTTTGATATACGAAGGGCAAGGTTACATGTATATTTCTTTCTATGGCATTGATAGCCAGCCAGGTGATGCGGCTTATACCAGCAGACCCCTGGCAAGTAGTAATCCTACCTGGGAGAAAAAAAAAATACAGCGGGCGAAAGATGCTGCTCGCAAAACCATATCAGTGAGACAGACGGCAGCGCAAAGCCAAAGCAGTCTAGATTTCGGGGTCCATTCTAACACGAAATCGCCGAACATCAAAAAGTCTCCTTTTGCTAGCCCCTTCCAGAGAGTGTCCCCCTAGGCGCGGATCCGCCTCGACGATCCGTTTCCGTCGAATCCAGTAGCCATCGTGCTATCATTAAAGATAGAAAGGTAACGGACGTATTAGGAAAGGAGAGCGCAGACGGTCGACTAAGCTAAAATGCTAGGCAGACAATGAGAAAGGGATACCTGCGAGAATGCAATTTACACTGCATGCCCTTTTTGAAGCCGTCGTGAGTGAAGATGCAGTGCGTGAGATGAATCTGCTGGTGAGCTGGGGGGTTAAGGTGGTAGACGTCCTGTTCTTTGAGGGCGCAAAGCATCGAGTGACATTTCAAATTCGTTTACCAACGAATCACATAAGAGAGCTACCGCTCAATAGGCGTCTTTGATGGCCTCCCTTTCAGCCTCAAAGCGGTGGACAAGGGGCCCTTGAGGAGGAACAGCGAGGAACCAACACACAGTAGTAGTGCCCCCCAAACAGAGCAACTACCTACGTCAATAGATACGGTCCATGTCCACCTAAGTTTTGGGGATTTTTTTACCCCTCAGTTATCCCAGCCGGGCTTGATGGAGACGACGGACACTCATTGTTGTCTCGGCTCACGGCCTGACCCAGGTTCGTCGTGATAGACGATACGAGTGATGTTGGCAGTATGGAGTGCGGAGCGCCCTCTACTCTCTTTGCTTTCACTTACCCACACTACTCAACGACACCTATTCTACTACTAGTTATAACGAAATTAACTCTCTAGGCATCCATCAAACAAGTAGCGTTCTTTACGCGAAAATGTAGTGTAAGCCAAGTGCGTGTAAGTCCCGTCCTTACCCTAGAGAAAACCAGAAAGCCACAAACTTCATACTACTCTCAATACTCTATCAAATTCTCCCTCTTTTTTTTCTTAGTTTCCTTTCTCCCTTTCTTGCTTTTCCCCCCATGAGCCCGGTTCATTCACCTACAGTCAGCCACTTGGCGAGTCATTCTCAATGTGACAGATAGCCCTTCCCTTGGACATGCCCCCGACACACTACGAGTACGAACATCTACCGTACACTAACTAATCCAACGCCTCTCACCTTCAGCTTCGCAGTCTATCACCTAGAGCTGAGCCCCCAAAAGCCGTCTAAAATATATTAAACGACTCCATCTCACCGATCGTGCATAAACAACCTTCAGTTCAGCTCATTTTCTCGCCATGACTCTCCCTTCTGCCAAGTGTGGAATTGAAGCCTTGTCGCAACCGCCATCCCCCACGCAGCATTCACACACGACTCCATACATGCAGTCCCCAGGGCTGAGATTTGTCTGTTCGTATCTCAGTAGAAGCCTGTTCCTTGACCAAGCACTCTTTTGATTCGTTTCGTCCACACCCTCCCCTGTCGTACAAATGACATTCCATCCGCAGGCTAAGCCGAGGAGAGGCAGAATCTCCACCCGCAGGGTTCTGGTGGCAGCTGAACAGCTAGGTTAGAATTACTAGTGGTGCTGGGACGGAGCAGTAATTCATCTGTGCTTTCTTGGTGCTTTCTAGTTTTACTACCATCATTACCTGTAGCAGTATAACACGGCGAGCGGAGATGGAGAGGAGCCTCTGACAGAGGGGAAAGAGAGCGGAAGATGCCCAACATAATACGGAGCAAGTGGAGAGGTGAAGCTTTAATTTGCTGTGCGGGCCGGACCGCGCAAATGTCGCCTTTGCTCAGGATTCTGCCATGATCACTTTTCCATACCGGCAGCAGAAATCCCATGCTCACCGTTTTCCTCTCCACAACGCTTCGTCCGTTGTAGTGAGTTGATGCTTCTGTCTGCTAGTCGACACATGAGCTAGCGGTACATGCCCTCTCCCAAGTGCAGTGCTGATGTGTAATAAATGCAATGAGCTATGTGGATATTGTCCGTTCCTATTTCCCGGTAGTGGAACAGTTGTAAATGCTTGATGAAGCCACCTCGTTCGCAAATAGTAGCCGATTGCGAGAGAATAATTCAAAGCACAATCTATCTGGTGTTGATGCGAGAACAGGCTGAAGAGAGTATGAATGGAGCACAGCAAGAACTGCAGCCCTTCATTTGCATCAAGTATACTGCCTTGCACACGTCCTCGTAATTTGAGCCTCTTTGGCGCGCGCGACAGTGAAGCCTTAATCTTACTCCCTCGTCTCTTCTCCCTTGGTATCCTCACCACACGCACCCACCATCCACCATCACATCCACACTGAGCTCATAATAGAAGAAGAAAAGAAAAAACCAAGATAAGAAGAAGCGGCAAACAGGATTGATCTCGGCAATCAATGCACCCCGTAGCACACCAACCTTCATCCAGCAGCTTTCATGCAAATTAGCCGCCCATTGCTTAGAAACGAAAAAAAAAAAAAAACAATACAACCATTGTTTCTATTTCCGGCAATCTTCGCCTCGCCTCTCATTGGCCCGGCACTTCGCCCAAGCGCCGTGCCCAGGAAACATTATGTGACCCCGGATTTTACTCACGCACAATCCAGCCAATCCCGTCTCGCGATTCCTAGATTTGTGCCCTCTGGATAGGCGAGATGGTGGACGGGACAGAGAGATGGGCGCGCCTAAGGGAAAGAGTTGCATCTGGGCTGCATCTCGGGCCTCGAAACGATACGCGCCCATTGGCTGGACTTCGCGTCCGTGAGGGCATCGGAGATTGTCCAAGCGCCTGGACATGACGCTGTCTGAAAAGCTACGAGTACATTTACACTGCGTTTCCCGCTGTATTTCGTAGAGATTTTGTTTTGTTTTGTGGCAAACAGGTCGTGTCCAAACAATTTGGGTTTTCCTTTCCTTTCCTTTTTCCTTTCAGGGTTCTATTTCGTCTTTTTTTTTCCCTTTTCCTTCCCTTGTGTTGTTGATCTTCCTTCGGCATTTCGTCACCGGTTTGACTTGATACGCCAATTGATACCCCCATCTACCAGTCCCAAGATGTCCACCAGCCCCAAAATGTCTTCCAGTCTGAAAAACGAGCTCTCTTCTTCCGAGTTTGAAGTCGAGGCTCAATCTCTCCAGCTGCAGGCCCAGCGTCAGTCCAACCAACGCCTGATCAACGTCGTCCACGGCGGACGGATTGCTCTCACTATCCTGGCCCTGGCGGCTGGCATTACCGTCTTGGGTGTTTCGGCCAACAGTTTGATGGTGTACCACCAGACATATCTCCCGTCTGATTTCTATCTTCCTCTATGGCCCTCTCAGTTTGACCTCCGCCCTACTGCGGCGTTGGTTGCTGGAGGAGTCGTTGTCACCGTGACCAATATTGTGTCTCTCCTCTTTAGCAAGATTCAAGCTGTAAGTGTTTCTGTTATACTTCTTTGTTATACTTATCTAACGTGTCTGGAAATGCAGCTACGAAGCCTTACTGGCCCTCACGCCATCGCCAGCCTCGCCGCTCCAGCTGCAGCCTTCATCGCCTCCCTCGTTGCCATGTCTCTCTTTTACGCCGCCAACGCTTCTTCCACAGTGGACAACCTCCAGAGCTGGACATGCCGCTGGAACGACGTCCCCATGACCATGCAGCCGCACTTTGGCACTCTCTGCAAGCAAAACCAGGCTGGTGTGGTGCTTTCTGTGCTGCTTGTTCCGCTGGAGGCGGCCATTCTTGCTGTTGCAGGCTACCAGGCTGTTTTGGAACGACAGGCTACCAAGGCGTAATATCATGAGAATGAAAGAAGAAATAACGAAGAGCCTACATACATCAAAGAGATAATCAATAGGAGCAGCTTCGCGCTCTCCCACGATAGGTACGGATTGAGATGAGATATACGACGGGAAGTTATCGGAACATTGTTCAATTTAGTAGTTACATGTAATATAATCCTCTTGTTTCAAGTGCGAGAATAGACGGCACTGCTGTGGCTATTTGAAGGGCAAAGCTACACCACAATACACAAATACACATTTCGCGGAAATTGGTGGTTCTCTTTCAAGTAAATTAATCCGTGATATACGTACCTAGTAGTCGGGATGCTGCATCGAGGTTCCTATTAAGTCACCAGCAAACATTACGGATATGGCAAGCATCTACCCGTGTTCACAGGCAATACCACAAGGTATTTACTGGTGGTTGTGCGACAATTTATTTGTACATCTGGATGAAGCACAGAAGATGATGACACAGGTATGGATGTGAGACAATGCATACCAGTTATTTACCACCATGGGTCAAGCAATCTCACCTCAAGGTGACAGATGCGGTGAGAATTTTGTCACTTTATGCTCACTTTTCTCCAGCAAGAAAGGATTTCTTGGTACGGTAGGAAATAAGAGAATCAGACTGCAACTCAGTAAAGCTTTCTGCCATTGCATCACCGCGTCATGGATCAACCGGTGCTATCTCCATCCTCCATTCTCAGCATCGCCAAATCACCACCAGATGCAAATACAACAGCTCCTTCACCCAATCCTGAGCGGAAATTCAAGCCTAAAAGCAAAATGTCCAACTTGGAGACTGTACCAGAAAGCGACCCTCGAACTCAATCCCAACATGCTTCACCTCTGATGGATGCCGCAGAGTCTACGCCCAACGATAAAGAGCGCCTATCTGCGAAACGAAGCCAGTATTTCCACGATGCACTTCATGAGCGGTCTGGTGAGAATCCAGCTGCCGCGGCGGTACGAGGAGAGGCTCTGATATATGCCGAAGTCGAAACGAATGTCAAAGCGAGTACCTCTCATCCACTGCCGCCAACCTGATGATTACAACGACAGCTATCTAACTGGGCCAGAGAAAACACAGATTGAAAGCGAGCAACATTTTCTCACCGTCCTCTCCCACCATCTTGCTGCCAGATACAACCGTTATCCTCCCTCTATAGTCATCTCTTTGCACCATGGCCAATGCCTCCTCTTTGGTGGCTCCATGGATCCTGCCTACACTCTCACCATCACGGCCCTCGCCTCTGAAGTCCAGCCTGCTACCAACAAGCGCAATGCCGCTGTCCTTCAGAAGCACCTAGAAGCTGTGCTCCGGATTCCTCCTGCCAGAGGGATGGTGCGCTTCATCCCGGTGGCAGAAGAGTGTCTTGCATGGGGGAGCAAGACTGTCGCGGGGAGGATTTCGGAAGCTGTATCTGGCGATGGGGATGGCGAGAGAGAAAGGAGCAAAGTACAGGAGAGGCGAAGACTAAAGGTCTGTAATATTGTTCTTACTCTATTGTGTTGTATATGAACGATATGAGCTGTGCTGACTGACGATATAGGCGCTCTCATTGAAAAGAACCTCGCCGGCGAATATTACCTCTTCAAATACACAACCTCAAGGTCTTGCACGACAAGCAAAAAATTCTACTGTTAACTCGACTATCCGAGTAGAGCCTACTGATGTGGTTGGAGGAGAGGGAAGTGTTAAGGTAGTTAGGAAGAAGAAGAGCATCATTCATACGCTGTTCAGGACGTCGAAGGGGGTTGAGGATGAGGATCCCTCTGGATCTCTATTCATTAAATGATCACAAGGCTAATAATCAACTCCAGCATGTGACATATGCAATAACCATCCTTTATATCCATACCAAATAAATGTAACACCACCAGTATCCCAAATCATATAATGCCGTATTAATTGTTCGTAGTGTCTGTTAAATCGATAAATGATACATCACTCCATCTAGTAACGCCAGCTCTAATGCCACGGTCTTGAAGCGACTGCACTTCTCGCGAGATTCTCTCTTCATATTCGTCCTCGCCAACTTCAATCTCCTTGAAGAAGCCAGCCCCGTTGGGGACGTATATTTTTTTGCCTGGAGCAGGAGCGGGACTGCCATTGCGCTGTGGCGGAGGAATGCGAGTCCTTTGTTTGTTCGTAGTGGGACGAGATGTACGTGGTGCTTCGGGACTGCTGGATAGTATAATCTCGACTTCCTTGGCCATTGTTCGTGTAGTAATGTCCTCTCGGCTAGAGTTTAGGTTGTATATGCTACCGTTGTTGCTTTTGGATGAACCGGGGCGACTTGTATCTGACTGAGGAAGTTTTTGTGTAAACATGTCCATCGACATCTGTCTTAGCCTTGTTGCCCCTTGAGATGCCTTGTGATGAGACGACGTCTTTTGCTTTGGTTTCGTGATCGAAGAAGAAGCCGACGTATCATGTTCACTTCTCACCCGCGATGAAGCACCCGCCCCAAGAATCGACCGTATTGACTTTGACATCTCGCCATCACGACTTGCAGAGGTGGTTGTTGTAGTTGGCGACGGCGGCATAGATCGTGAAAGTGGCGATGAGCCGCCGGCAGGGCTGGACGAAATGACGATAGCCTCGAAAACTCCTGCATCGTCATGACGCCTAGTTGGGTCTGGTGAGCTGGTTACTGTCCAACGGTCCAAGCTAGGAGGTGCGTTGGGCATGGGTTGCTTACTGGACTTTCGTAGTGATGGCGGTGTTTGTGGTCGGCGTAGTTGACTTGGTCGAGGAAGAGGAGGGAGGTCTGGTTCGCTAAACTCATTAACCTCACTGTCATCTTTGTTTGAGTCGGAGGCAACGCTGTTGATAGCTTTCCCTTGCGTTTCCGCTGTCTTGGTGATGCGAACAAAGCTGTCGAGAGCCCCACGAGGCATCGCGGCATCCTTTACCGTCTTCGATGTTGTCGCCTTCTTCTTCGTTGACTTTTGTTTTTTGCCCTCCTCCCAGGCTTGGACAGATCTTGGTGCAAACCTCCTGGCCACCTCTTCTAGAACCCAAGTGAGTTCTGGTTTTGTAATATCAAACGTCTTTCCACCGCTACCCTGGGGATCCTCAATGTTGTCTGGAGCTGTTCCAAACTCTTCATCGCTATTGAGAGCTAGGCCGCTCCGAGCATATGTAATTTCCTCCTCCACTTCGTTTAATATATCGATGGGCACGATTTCTTCGGGGATATAAGCGAGCCGTAGTTCGGACGTGTTGTCTGTGCTGAAATGGTTCCGACGGCTTGATATCTTTTTAACAAAGGAGTCTCCGTTAACGCCGTCCTGGTACATGCGATTTACAAATAAGCCCTCGCTGAGCACACGGATGAATTTGATTGCGCCGATGCGGAAATCCCAATTGAATGTTTCCCTGGTAAATTCCCTTAGGCCATCCAACTGGATGTCCCTGGTTTCTTTTAGCCTTTGCCTGACTACTTCCAACGTGGATTCAGGAGACACCACCGGATGGGTGTAATAGCGAAGCACCTCTACGTTTGGGAAGTCCTCCGGAATGTCTAGGGCCTTGTGGCGAGTGCGGAAAAAATTGCTTTCATTTGTTCGAAGCTCGTGCATCAATGACTTTTTCCACTGGCGTATACCTTCTGTATCTGAGGCTCGAAGTTGACACAGAGATTTTCCAAAGCCACCCTTGGCGGCCTCACATGCAACTTTTGGCCCACAGCCAGGCACTCCCTCCGGGATATAGTCGCCGCCACTCATAAGGGCCACTAAAACCATTCCCTCTCGATCAAGACCAAGGTTAGCCATATTCAGATCGTTGACGTCGTACATGGAGACGTGTGTTGGCTTTCCGTTCTTGCCCTCGGCCGACCAGTTTCGAAGCGTCCGTGTGCAGCCAAACATGATTGTGTCCACATCTTCACTCAATACAGCATCGACGATACCATTCTTTTGCAGAAAGGCACACTCGGCCTCGGCCTCGCCTGGTGCATCGTGAACTACGAACCCAAAGAGCCGGATAAGCCTCTTTGCGTGAGCCGCTGCGAATCCATCGCCCCGGCCGGACCGCCTATGACGTTTGAACTTTGGTTTATTAGGGCCATCGAAGACGAAGATCGGCTGGATTGGCGTGCCTAGAAGACGAACAAGTCGGTAAAAGAGGGTTCGGATCGCGGGGTTGGTGCCGCCTGTTTTCACGATGAAGTTAGGGGGGGATTTGCATGAAGCTGGTAATTTGGAGGCTTGGCAAACTTACCGCGAGCAGCTTGGTTTTGGAACTGCCAGATAGCAATGTCAATAGCAATGCGATAGGGCCGATTGTGTTCCACGAAGCTGTCTGATGCAAGCTTGGACAGGGAGATCCTCTTGCCAGGGCCTAGCTCTCGATATATCCTTCACGGAGTGAGTTTTCCAATGAAGTAAATGCGGATGCTTTGATAAAGGGAGAAAAAAAAGAAAAAAAGTGAAAAGAACTTACCCTTTGATCCCCATTGATGCCCTCTAGCAGCTCCCACCCTTGGCCCTGTCATGAGCTGAGAAAAAGCTGGATGATGGAGATGTAGGAGGATTGTTTACTTGCTGAAGCCGTGACGACAGAACCAAAAACATTGGGCTTGGCCGGGGTACCTTATCGATATCGGTGGATCGGCGCTAGCAACACCCGCCTATTTTCATAGGACAGCCTCAGACACTCAAACAGAGCGATTGAACTGCCATTCAGGCCTGTATCGTGATTCGCTCAGTGACCAAAGAAAAGGAGACCCAAGCGGCCGTAACTCGCCGCACGTAGAGCCTCAACTCTTCTGTTCAGCACCGCTCATAGCCACTGAAGGGCATCTGATATCCCTGCCATCGAGGGCCATGTCATCTGGCACGGGGCCGACGCTGGCTCATCGTAGCGTCGCCAGCATCCGTTCAGCCCCGATTCTCCAAGAGCCTGGAGCGCCACATACGCCGCCGCGAACAATCTCCAACACATACGGCTCACCGGCCACGATTAGGGCTGATGATGACTTTCTGATTATCCAGATAGGCTCACGGTTTGTCCGGGCCGGGTTCGCCGGGGACAACCAGCCCAAGGCGGTGCTCACATGTGGACCGAAGGATCAGCGACGGGCAGGAGATTTCAGGGATTGGCAGCCGGCTGGGGATGTTGACCTCCAGTCAGGGGATAAGGATTATGAGCTATGGCGGTATGACCTGAGAGAGGTTGATCTTGGGCTTGTTTATGACAAGCTGGATCGTCTACTGAGAGATGCGTTTGGAAGGTAAGCTTTGGCTGAGCTACAGTGAGATACACTCATGCTGACACTCTACAGGTGTTTGCTGATTGACTCTCGGCCAAGAAGAGCAGGCCTCGTTCTTGACTCTGGGGTACCCATCCCAATCTTGTCAACTGTGCTGGATCTTTTATTCAAGGGTTTTCAAACACCAATGATCTCTCTCATGTCCTCAGCTACCATGTCTGTAGTGGCAGGCGGAATCCGCTCAGGACTGGTCATAGACATGGGTTGGGCTGAAACAGTGGTCACCAGTGTCTATGAGTACCGTGAGGTCAAATGCACGCGTAGTATAAGAGGAGGAAGATATCTCAACCACCAACTGTACAAGCTTCTTCACAAAATCTTGACTGACAAAGAAGAGGAAGAAGAAGGCGCACGGGTCATCAGCTTTGCCGAGTGCGAGGATATCATGTGTCGCCTGATGTGGTGTCGGCCGCCGGCATCCAAGTCACCTCAAGCACAGAAGCCGGCCCAAAGACAGTCACAGCAGTTGGACACAGTGGAAGAGCAAGACGAATCCGAACCTGAGCCCGAACAGTCTCTGCAAAACAGTGTGGCAAGCATCCCGCTGAGGTCTATCAATCCACCCAGGACGATTGAAGTGCCGTTTGATAAGATTGCTGATGTGTGTGACGATACATTCTTTGATCTGTCAATTGCACATAGCGCATTTGATGATGAGGATTTCCCGGTCCACCTACTCATTTATCGTCATCTGTTACAGCTACCAATGGATGTGAGGGCCGTCTGCATGCCTCGCATAATCTTCACGGGTGGCTGCTCCAACATTCTAGGCATCAAGGGGCGCATTATGGAAGAAGTCACAAGCATGGTAAAGCGAAAAGGGTGGGCTAACGTCTCTGGAAAGCACGTGGAAGAGTCACGAAACAGCCAATTTTCTGATCGAAGAGCGAGCATCGCGAGATCAGTCAGCTCAACAGCGACTGCATCTGACCTCGGAGAAGAACAAGAATCCTCACGGCCAAGCTCGATAGCTTCACAGTCGGATATTGCGGATCCTATCGAGGCAAAGGTGGCACGCCATCGGCCGCAGATTTCGCAAATGCAGGGAGAATTCCGCACTCTTCACTCTCTTGGGCCGTGGGCTGGAGCAAGCTTAGTTTCCCAGCTCAAAATCCCCGCCATGGCGACGGTAGACCGTGAGTTGTGGCTGCAGCAGGGGGCTTATGGCGCGTCGCGTCCGAATGAAATCGACGTCAAGGCACAGCAACGGCAGAGCATGGGCGCAGGAGGCTTTATTCGCGGCAGTGGAGGCCATCATACGAACTGGACGCTAGGAGCCTGGGGCAACGTGTGAAGTGTCTTCTTATAAGCGGCCCTGTTCATACACCACCTGGACGAGCTTGGAGTTACCCTACTTGTTAATCCTTTCCATATGGATGGGTTTCGATTTGCGAATTTTTCTTAAGGCAAAGCTTCGCTCAAGAAGCTAGCGCGATATGCCCAATAGACGGACAAAAAGTGATGGGGATTTAGCGACTATACCTTTTTTCTTTTCCTTTGCATCTTTTGTCATGAAGTACATGATCTAGATCTCATGAATGACTACCAAGAATAGACTGGCGCTAGACATTCTAGTCGTTTTCCTGTGACCAGACTGGGCTTGCACCTCGATGATTGTTTTTCTTCTCCGGCTCTACGCCGATCGTATTCCGTAAACTGAGGCGGTCAAGTAGATGTATTTCGTACGGTATTTGCAGGAGGCGTCATATTCGAGATGAAGAGGGAAATTCTCCAGTGATCTTCCGGAAGCACATATGGCGTCCCCAGTGAATAACATCGTATAGTCCAGCTATTTTCTACCCCAACTTCTTTCCCCCGCAAGTAGTTATTTTGTCAATCACCTCTCACCCCAGACTCGAACACCACCTCTGCGGGTCCCAAAATCACTAAAAAGAGGAGCTGAGGAGCATAAGAACATCGATTCCGATTTCCGGTCACAGGAATCCCACGTGCGTCACATGAGAGAAGCAGCAAATACGAGTCATGATGGGGAAAGCGCGGCGTCGCAAAAACCAACCCAACCCATGGCGGTTCCTCTGGTGGATAGTGTCAAAAAACGCCTTCCATCGGCACCTGTCCGAACGAGGCGGCGAACACAAGCCATATATAAAGCTGGAGCTAGCCAGAACAAAGTTGCCCTTAATGGCAAAACCATTGAGCGCCACCGGAGAAAATATGGAACAATATGTACCCTGGCTGGCCCATTTTCCACGAATTGCTTCTCTTTACTTGCGAATAGAAGAGCGGGTAAACGTTTTGGCTAGCTGGCGAACGAAGCCTGGTGGTTCAAAGGCGCATTTTAGCGGTGCCAAGTGTTGGTGGGAGTAAACCGGATATGAAGCGTGATGTCGACGCCACCAGGTTTGAATTGCCGACAGAGCGAATCAGAGACTGCCGCTTCTCCCCAGGAAGTAGGACTCTGGGGAAGAACCCCACGTTTTGCCCAGGAAACTCAATAGCATTCGCCTCCATTTGCTTCTTCCCCCACAGATGGAACCCCTCGTACGCGTTTAGCTTCCCTCCCCGACTTTTCATCCCCCCCACAGAACCGTGCTCACTAGCGGTAGTGATGTTCGGTTCTCGGTTTGTGTTGCATGAATGAGGAGAGAGGGGATGATGCAGAGGTGTGTGTCTGGGATGCAGCTCCCGTGATATATAAAACGGGGGGAGCCCGTCCCCGAGAGTCGATCCTGTGGGTTTCTGTGATTCTACGCCGATCCTTCTATGCAGCGGCCTCGACTCCAATATAGATAAAACCGAAATCATGGCCACTGAATCAAACGAGGCCGCATATCCGCCTCCTTCTCCTGTAAAGGATTTGGACGACGTTGAACATGTCGAGAAGGATCTCAAGACAGTCGTGGCCGCGGTCACTGACCGCCCGGTGCATGAGATGTACCTGGAGGCCATGGAGCGGTATCCCAATGACGAGGCCATCGACCAAGCTGATGAGAAGCGACTGTTGCGCAAACTAGATATGCGCATCCTGCCCTTGCTAGGCATTTGCTACTTCTTTTATGTGAGATTCCACCGGAAAGTCGTCATTTGGTTATGATGGACGGAGATTAACCGTGGCCTTAGTATGTGGACAAAACCACTCTCTCATACGCCGCCATCTTTGGCATCAAAGACGACCTGAAGCTTGTGGGAGACGACTATTCGTGGCTTTCCAGCAGCTTCTACTTTGGATGGCTGATCTGGGCCATCCCCTCCAACCTTCTTATGCAACGCAGCCCGCCTGCATATTATCTTGCCTTTAACATCTTCATGTGGGGTGCTCTCCTCATGTGCCAGGCGGCAGTGAAGAACCTTGGGGGATTGCTTGCCCTTCGAGTCTTGTCTGGAGCATTTGAAGCGATTGCGGATCCGGCGTTCATGCTTATTACGTCGATGTATTATACCAGAGCGGAGCAGCCATCACGCATTTCAGCTTGGTATGCGTTTAATGGAATTGGTGTTGCAGGTGGTGGCCTTATTGGTAAGTGATTTGGGATACAGAATGCTGTCAAATGCGTGTGGGCGATTTGCTAACGTGTGTTTGATGACCTGCAGGATACGGCATTGGCCAAATCAAGAGCTCCTTGCCCTCATGGCGCTACGAATTCATCATTGTCGGTGCCTTTTGCGCCGCTTGGGGAATCTGCCTCTTCATCTGCCTCCCCAACTCCCCTCGAACCATCTGGGGCTTTAGCCACGACGAAAAGCTCATCATGATTGCCCGCATGAGGCGCAACCAGACCGGCGTGGAGCAGAACCGGATCAACTGGAAGCAAATCAAGGAGGCATACCTGGACTACAAGACCTGGCTCTTCACTCTGCTCGGCTTTGTGTCCAACATTCCCAACGGCGGCATTTCCAACTTTTCTACTCTTGTCATCAAGGGATTAAATTTCGATACGCTGCATACGGCTCTGCTGGGCATTCCGCAGGGCGTGTTGGTGGTGATTTGGATTGGATTAGGTGCTTTGGCAAACAAGTTTATGCCAAACAACTGCCGTACGCTCGTCTGCGCTCTGTTCATGTTGCCAACAATTGCAGGTGCTCTCGGATTCTTGCTTGCTCCCAACGATGCGTACGTTGGAAGACTGATTTGCTTGTGAGTCTACCCTATCGATTTGTTTTTCATGTCACCAAACTAACGTGTAATTTCAATTAGTTACCTCACCGGTTCATACCAGGCCTCATTCGTCATTTCGCTCTCTCTCATCACATCCAACACTGGTGGCCAGTCTAAGAAGATGATTGTCTCCGGCATGATCTGGTTCGGCGCCTGCATCGGCAACATTGCCGGCCCCTTCTTCTACAAGACCAACCAGGCACCCTCATACCACCTGGGCATTGGCTCTCTCCTTGTTGCCAACTGCATTGAGCTCGCACTCTTCTTCGTCTTCCGATATGCCTTTATCTGGGAGAACAAGAAGAAAGAGAGGCTGCGAGCAGAGATGGAGGAGCGGGGAGAGCTCATCGCTGGCGAGTTGAACGCTACGGCGTTTGTGGACATGACGGACAAGGAGAATCCGAACTTTGTGTATGTTTATTAATGAGGGAGGTCGCATAATGTTGCTGCTCATCCCAAAGAAATTATGATTTTCGTATAATGAAGCACCGTCGTTCGCGCTTTAATGACCGGATTTCCGTTTTCCATTTGCCATTCATTGAATTTGTCAGTCCGGAATTCGAATTCCGACATATGTGCGCCATATGGAGATGACAGCGTAGTACCGATGTAATTTGCTTGACCGGGCTACAGTAGGCCCTCTATACGGCATCCGGGATGTTTTTTTGAAAGCCCAAGGCGTTCCAGGTCTCAAAATAAGCTTTTTGCATGCATTTGCATCGCATGTCTTTGCGACGGTCCCCCTTACTGACCGAGAAGTGGATGCAATTGGCGCCGAACTCCCACGTTTCCCCGTCGTCGGTGTCGCGGATTCTCGCATGGCAGCCCTGCCTGGCCTGGTGGGCAATTCCGGTCCGGAGTAAGCAAAGCACAAGGTTTCTGTCATGACAAGCTGCTGACAGATACACGTATGATGTGCATTGGGCTAACCCGCGCTCTTCCTAGGCCTAGGTGTCACACAAAAAGAGGTTGCTTTCGCGAACGGGTCAAGGCGCCAGCGGAAGGCTACCCGCTCACATTTGGCCCTTAGCACCAGCCGTGTAAAGCAAAATGTCCGAGTGCTAGGCTAGGTGCGGACTAAAACTGGAATATTAATTCGTCTTTACCCTCGTAATGGTGCCGCGGAGCTCGGAGCAAGTCGATGGAGGGGGGTTCGGAGTTTGGGGCCGATCGCCTGGCATCAAACAAATATTATTCTTATATTTGTTCAAACAATGTTGTTATTCATGCGAAGTATGAGGTCAATCGACCTGGGTCTGTCGATTTGCACCTCCGAAGGGCCTGTATGTTCCTAGCATGGTTAGCTGTACGTAAAAAGCATCTTTGGTCGTCTCTACCTGCAGCGCATGCAGGACAAACCGCGTCGGGTCTTTCAAGTCTGATTCCGCAGTGGGGGTTCCCTGCAAGGAAAATGCTCACGACAATATCGCATGGAAGCAACACTCCGTTACGAGCGTCCCAGCGGGATGGCACGGTCCCCAGTATTGTGTTGGACGGAGGATTAGGCTGGGTAGCACATAATAGGTACAGCACAAGTAAGCGAGGGCAGCGGGCCTTGTCGCTTACACTATAAAGCCTTTGCGCAACCGGGGAGCTTTAGGCTGGAGAGTTGGTGCTGATGGTGGAGAAGAGACTCAACTGTTGTGTGCGTGGCCGTATTGCGAATGCTACAGCGATGTTGGTCATATCGCGCGACTGGACAGTACCGAGTGGCTGGTTCACCAATGAGTCGGTTTTGCCTATAGCAGTTGAGTCAATTAGAACTTCCATTGTTGCCAAAAGGAGACACATATTCGGTTGGCTTTCTCGAGATCTGCTCGTCCATGTGCGGTTGGTAAGGTGGCGGACGAAACTGGAAGAGAGTGGGGAGCAAACATTGAAGATGAAAGCTACACACACCTGCTAACGGACCGGCTATTAGGCCTACCAGGTACTGGTGTCTGCACAAGCATGACTTGTACGCATATGCACAGACTTGGTATGGCTCCTGAAACCAAGATGTAACCCCGTATTGGGCGTCTTGGGACCGGCACGGACTGCTTCCAGGCCATTCCTTGACGCCAATGGGCCCAAGCTGTCGGGTCGTGTCGCTGACGGACTGTGGTGGGTGTGGGATGGCCGTGAAAATACACGTAAGATGATGGTTACCGGCCTTGGTGGTTTGCGTATAGTATGCGGTTTGTAACAGACCATGAGCACAACACTTCAAGCTGTTTCCCTCCATGCCTGTGATCTGTCCCAGCTGCCCTCAACAAAGAGCAATCTCTGTACTGTACATGCACGATTGCATACTGTAGATGCAATGCTCCATACCATAGGTAAAAGAGGAGGTAGGCAGGTATGGATACCAACAAGCAGGCAAGCAACATGAAGCAAGCAGGGTCTTGCAGGTGCTGATTCGCCTGCTCAGTGCCCGCAGCTGGATGCTTCCTGGTCTCTCTTTTTCCGGGTCGAAGCCCGTTGGTCGTCGGCCGCGGGTGTGGCATGTTGGTAAGCCCAGTGCCCTGTTCCCGGTTCTGCAGATGCAGTGCTGCGTTGCCATTTGACGAAGCGAGCAGGGGGGTGGGCGACGTGCTGAGGTGTTCATCTCACCGTGCAGACGGGAGGCTGATTGCACACTGCAACTCTTCCATGGCTCGAGCACTGGGCACATGTATTCCAAATGTCAGCCGCCTCGGAGCAACTGATGGCGATATTGCTCGCCTGTCGTTGCCATCAATTATGTAACGTAGGCGGCAAGTTGGGAAGATTGAAGCTGTCAGTGATTGAACCCTAGCCCTTGCCGTTCCCGAAGTGGCCGCGCCATGTCCGCAACGTGGCGCAGCTAATCAAACAGAGTTGTGCTGCTAGCAGTTCCACCAGAAAGCGCCCAGAACGTTGGAATTCTGGCCACCAAGACGCCAAACGAGCGAAGAGAGAGACGGGACTTTTTTAGCCTCCATCCTCTTTTTTAGGTCTGTCCAAGGTTCAAGGTTCTTTTTACCATTTTACCATTTTCCCTTGTTTCGTTTCTTTTTGAAATGTCATCAATTCTTTTCTTTTTCTGTCTCTGGTCTTAGCTTCGAGGAACGAAACAATTAAAGGAGACAAGACGAGACAAGGTGAGATGTGATGATCTCTTCCCCCGCGATTCTTGGTAACGGCATGACGAGTCTGGTACTAAATTGTCAGCACCTTGGCGAACTCATTGATCAATATGTATTGATTCAATGTTTAGTCAAAGTAATCAATCTTCCTGATACCTTGATATGTAACGATAGCACATCATGATCTAAACTCCAAGCTAATTTTGGTATTGATTGTCGGCCACATGTACTTTACAGCACTGAATGGATAGACTCGTAAAAGCCAGTGGAGGAACCTTGAATCTGCGGAATTCACAGTCCATGCGCCGCAAGCCCAGGATCTCATCCGATGCATCCATTGCTGGCTGGCGGATATGACACGCGCCGCTCCCCTGGCCGGCTTCGTGGATCACAGCCGTAGTGTAGGCGTATGCTGCTAGCATGGCCCGGGATTGCCTCGTGCAGCCGCTGCCAGCATCTTGCTAGTGCCCTAGTGCCCTGGAAGACCCCTCCGTGGCGCGCTCCGGGCCCTCTTAACCCGCTGTGCCCGCCATGCCCGCCGAACCCACAGGCTAGTCCACAGTGCTGGGTCTTCGTCTGCTGGCCCACCCAGGAAATTGATCGACTAACAGCGGGTGTCTCGACTTGTCTTCATGCTTCTCTCGTGCGTCTTTTGCCTCTGCACCAGACTTTTGCTTTTTCTCTTCGTCGGGGCTTTTATGTGAAGCAAGTGTTTTCGAGAGCCTCGTTCTATTGCAGGCGGCTCGTGCTGGTTGGCCTTCTTTTTCTATCCTCTCTTTGCTCTCACGTTTGTTTTCTTTTCAGCTTCGGCTTTTGTCGTGTTGGTTTCTGGGACATCTCCATCGTCCATCGGCCAGCCCCCTCCCCAGTTGTCTTTGCAGCAGTCGCTCGTTCCTTTGGCTTGGATTTCGATTACTTTGCCTCTCATTTTTGCATTCTCTTCTAGTCGCACGAAACTACATACTGTCAGGGCATGCAATCGCTCTTTTCTCGTTGACTCGACTTGGACGTCTTCGCCTGTCCCATTTGCTTGTACTGGATGCCTAGTATCATGTTTTCTAATTCAAATTTCGCGGCCCCTCATTTTCGATAATCTCCCTACTTCGAAACAACTACACTACATCTTTCTTGTCGGCCTCCCGCAGCTCTATAACGTACATTACAAAAGATGGTGACAAAGAAGCGAAAAGGTCGGAAGGGGACTCGTCAACAAAACCCGGAAAAGACATCTGCCCACGACCCCAAGCCACACAGCGCTGATGGTACAGACGACGACGATCAAACCATCAAGACCAGTCAAGGGGAATGTGATGAAAAGGGCGGCGACACTGACCATTTGGAAGATGAAGACGAAGACGATGACGAAGACGATGGCGAATTCGAGGTAGCCTCTCTTTACCCAGCGAGCCAGTTCCCCCGTGGGGCGATGAGCACCTACAGATCAGGTGGCGGCCATTTTGTTATGGGCGATTCGCGAGCGATGGCTTCAGACTTGTAAGTGGCCAATCTACTTTTGTCCCCTCCACATATTGTCCATAAACTACTGGGGGGAGTGTTTGACTGTGAAACTCAACAGCTACTAATTCGTATACACAGAGCGTCCACTCGATCTCTATGGACCATGGACCTGGACTATCGAGAGCTTCACGGTCGTAGGTATTGTCGCGACTATTACATGCCAAACGATGAGCTTGAGCAGCTGCGTGCGACTTTGCTCCATCAAGTTTTCCTCCACATTTTCGATGGAGAACTCACTCTTGCCCCGCTTGAGGAGCCGCCGACGCATATCCTCGATGTTGGAACCGGCACCGGAGATTGGGCCATCAGGATGGCGGAGATGTATCCGGAATGCGAGGTTGTAGGCACCGACATATCCGCCATTGCGGAGACCGAGAGCGTTCCTGTCAATGTGTTTTTCGAAATCGAAGATGCTGAAGATTGGGACAGGCCGCCAGATCATTATGATATGATCCACATGCGCTATCTGATGGGGTCATTCCGCGACTGGCGTTTCGTTTACGACTGCGCATACTACTCGCTCAAGCCTGGCGGATGGATAGAGGTGATTGACTTCGAAGGGTTTGACGGCACTATTTGTATCGACCATTTCCCGCCCGAATCTCCTATCCATTCGTTGTTCAAGGATATCCACAAGGCTGCAGATCTGGCAGGCCGAAATCTGTCCATGGATCACCTAGATGCCTTACAACTATTGAATGCAGGCTTCGTGGATGTTAGAGTGATGGAGTATTCTCTCCCCATGGTGTTTGGTGAACCATCTGTGGACAAGCTTTGGGTAATGGGTCTGATAGATGGCATTGAATCATCGGCTTTGCGCCTCCTCACCGAACATCTTGGATGGGACCCTGAGGAGTGCAAGGCCGTCTGCGAACACGTAGCCAGGGAGATTGCGAATTTATCGAGAAAAGAGTCCGCCAAAGATCTTGTTATTAAGCTTCGACTCGCCATAGCACGGAAACCCGTTCAAGCGCCAAAATCAGAGGCTACTTGGCCGGCAGAAGAACCTCTTAGTCTTAGGCCCCGAAAAGAGGAGGGAACTACAGAAACTGAGTCTAGGCAGGACGAAGTGCCTCTGCCAAGTGACGACATAACGGAGTCTCATCCCTTGCACGATGCCGTACTGATTGGCACACATTGAATGCGAAACGGACATCTAACTCTCCTGTTATCGAACAGACACTCGACGGCGACATGATGCTATTTACAATGACGAATTTTAATGAACACAACGAACTCGACCACAAGCAACTCTTTTGAATGCTCGTTCCCATTAACCACAGTGGATATCTTTTTTTGACAACCATAGTCGGATGGAAGGTTTCTTCGGCCCATGAACCAATCCTTTGACCTTTTCTCGGCTGAATAACGTTTGAAACAGGCCACTCTTTGGCTCTTACTTTATAGTGTAATTTCTACTGCGATATATTGGATTCCTCAAAGTTGTACATAGGTTGGAGGCGGGGGATCTCGGAGCAGGGAATCTGAAGGGTGATGTCGGGTGATGAATCACCAAGGAGAAGACCTGCCGCAGTGTACCTCGCTTTTACTGGCATGTAAACTTGTGCAGCGTTACATGCGATATTGAACTTTAAGATAGCAAGGGCGTTATAGTGACGGGCCAATGGAAAAAAATAACAGAAATGAATCTCATAATTTTAAATCTACCAACTCATGGACATTACCAAGTATTGACGATATGAATCTGGTGAGTTGATGCTCAAGGTTTCTACTCGTTGTACTGAAGGTACCCCGGTACCTCCCTAACGCAACAACGGTTTAGTGCCATCTATAGCTCCCCCTCCACCGCTTTCTGCTGGCGAATTGGAGCTCAAGGCCTGTTGAGCTGCCCAAAGAACCGTCACTGACGCAGCCTGGTGGTTGATCTCTCAACTCTTCTCCGCCATCACCAGCCTCGAGCTTCAACCGAGCTCCCCTCAGCCTTACGTATTCCCGTCTCCCGATCCGATCGCTGCCTGTGGGAGCAACTCGCGCTGGTCTTTGCTTCTGGCAGCACAGAAGCAGGATTCCAATCCACTTCGCCTGTGCAAGCCCCGCGCGAGCATGCCTGCTTGAGAAGCCGCCGCCATGTCGCTTGATCCCAACGACGGGTTTGTCGCCGCCGAGGCCGCAGAACCGGAGAGCGGCGACCTGCCAATCTTTACGATCGAGCGAGTGCAGCTTCAGTTCTCCATAGCGGCCGATTTTGCCGCCGCACAGGTCGCCAACAATGTCATCATCCTGGCCCTGACCAGTGGTAGGATTTTGCGCATCGACCTAAACCGACCCGAGGATATTGACGGTGAGCATACCTGGAGGCTGTGGTGGGGGAGGGAATGAAGCTTGAGCAAGGAGGAGAATCTTGGCTAATCTGCATGGTTTGACACAGACATTGACCTACCGAGGAAGCCATCCGAGATCGGCATTATTCGACGCATGTTCCTCGATCCCACGGCATCGCATCTCCTGGTTTGCACGTCGCTCGGTCATAATTTCTACCTACATTCTCAGTCTAAGCAACCTAGGCTTCTTTCAAAACTGCCCGGCGTCTTGATCGAGAGCATAGCATGGAATCCATCTCTACCCACCGCCTCCACGAGAGAGATCCTCATCGGCACCGTAGACGGCAACATCTACGAGGCTTTCATAGAAACGTCCAACGAGTTCTACAGGAAGGAAATGAAACATCTAAAGAACCTACATAAGCTCCCGGATGGGCCCATCACGGGCCTCTGGGTAGACAACCTACATGGAAAGAACGACTTGAGGAGGGTCATGATTGCCACGCAGAGCAGGCTGTTCCACCTTGTTGGCAGAATTAGCCATGGCCACGACGGCAGCGGTTCCATCTACACGAGGATGTTTGAAACGGAACAGCCTGTCATCCATGAGCTTTCAAGAGTCACGTCTGGGGCGAGCTCCACTTTCGTTGTGTCCCCCGACCCGCCTGACACCAGCCCTCACGATGACGATGATGTGCCGGACCGAGCATATGCGTGGCTATCGTCACATGGTGTATATCATGGAAAGTTGCTCAATGCGCCTGCAGATTCTGCGCTAGGCTCCAAGGTCTTTGCCGAGTCCAAGATGCTCCCAAGAGCTCAAATTGTCACGCAAGGGTCGGGGAGCAAGCGGAAGCCTTCTACCGAAACGATTGATGCCATTGCCCTCACCCAATGGCACATTGTGAACCTGGTTGGTGGCCGTGTTATTACTACCAATCGTCTTACTGGGGAGATGGTGTCAGAACACGATGTGCTTTCCGCCGGCCAGAAGCCTATTGGATTTTCGGTAGATTCTCAAAAGAACACCTTTTGGCTATTCACTTCCGAAGAGATCTTTGAGATTGTGGTACGCGATGAGGATCGGAACATCTGGAAAATCATGATGGAAACGCAACAGTTTGAACCGGCCCTTCAACAGGCTCGATCGCAAATCCAGAGGGAGACGGTTTCCGCCGCATTTGGAGACTACCTTTCTACCAAAGGCCATTGGAGTGAAGCTGCAATGGTTTACGGCCGGAGTAACAAGCCTTTTGAGGAAGTTGCGCTCAAATTGATTGACAGCAACCAACCAGATGCGCTGCGTATCTTCCTACTTACAAAACTAGGCACGACCAAAAAATCTGCTGTTATGCAAAGGATAATGATTGCGAGCTGGCTGGTCGAGATCTTCATGGCCAAGCTGAACTCCCTCGACGATGCCATCATCACTCATGCAGACCTCTCGGAGAAAATGAACCCTGCAGAATCAAGAAAATTGATCAACTCGGCAAAGAAGGAGTTTCAAGAGTTTGTCAACAAGTATAAAAGTGATCTCGACCACAAGACAGTATACGACGTGATTAGCAGCCATGGCCGAGAAGAGGAGCTGCTCTACTTTGCCAACGCCATCAATGACTATAATTACGTCCTATCTTACTGGGTACAGCGAGAGAGATGGACTGAGGCGCTCAACGTCCTAAAGAAACAGACAGACGCCGAAGTCTTTTATCGATACAGTACTGTACTCATGTCGCACGTTGCACAAGATACCGTGGACATTCTTATGAGACACTCAGATCTCAGTCCACGACGATTGATTCCAGCCTTGCTAGAATACCACCGTGGCTTTGATGGTGAAGCAACAGCCCAGAACCAGGCTATAAGGTACCTCAACTACGTTGTCTATCAACTCAATTCAACTGACGCGGCGGTCCACAACACGCTCGTGTCCATCTACGCCTCACACCCATCCAAAGATGAGTCAGGGCTACTATCGTATCTGCAGGCGCAGGGTGATGAGCCTCGGTACGATTCTGACTTTGCTTTGCGCCAGTGTATCCACCACCATCGAACACTGTCGTGCGTTCACATATATACCAGTATGGAACAATATCTTCAGGCGGTTGACCTCGCGCTCTCCCACAACGAGGTTGAACTGGCTGCGGTTATCGCTGATAGACCAATGTCCAACCCCCAATTGCGCAAAAGGCTGTGGCTAGCTGTTGCTCGAAGAGTCATCTCTCAATCTGACGGTATCAAAACGGCAATTGAATTCCTGAAGAGATGCGATTTGCTTAAGATTGAGGATCTGATTCCGTTCTTTCCCGACTTTGTAGTCATCGATGACTTCAAAGAGGAAATCTGCGAGGCTTTGGAGGACTATAGCCGAAACATTGACAATTTGAAGAAAGAGATGGACGAGTCTTCACAGACGGCGACAAATATTAAGCTGGACATTGCTGCTCTGGATCACAGATACGCAATTGTGGAACCTGGTGAGAAGTGCTATGTGTGTGGGCTGCCCTTGTTGAGTAGGCAGTTCTTCGTCTTCCCATGCCAGCACTCTTTCCACTCGGACTGTATGGGACGGAAAGTACTGGAGCAAGCTGGTGTTGCCAAGTCAAACCGAATCAAGGAACTCCAGATGCAAATTCACAAGGGTCTTGTGAGCGGTACGCAGCGAGAGGCCGTTGTGGCTGAGCTTGATGCCTTGGTGGCGTCAGCATGGTAAGTCTCCCCGTTCTCCGTTATGTTACATCAACACCTTCCTATTGAGGACAAATAGCTGACCGTTTCATAGTATTTTATGCAGTGATTTCGCCATCAAGAGAATAGACGAACCGTTCATTACGCGGGACGATAACCCTGATGAATGGGCATTATGAGGCGGGCATAATATACTCAACATGGGACATATAGAACTGTAGATACCCCTACCTGACAATCATACAACTTATTAGCGATGAATACATCTTTGTTTACACAATGGCTTCTTTCTTGGACCTGCTAGCGTGGCAACCGGGTGGAAATACGTGAAAGAGGTCATATGAGATGAGCCGGCAAGTGCATTTTTTATTGAAGTTAGAACAGTGCTTATTGCTAATTACAAAACATGGTACCAAAGATCAATTTTCAAATCATCCATCCCTTCATCCTTTCTCTTTCGATGGGTGTATAGCAAGGAATCAAGTGAATTCAATGCTGACTAAAAATGTACGACCCGCAGACTGCTTAGGGAGCCGGGACAAGCTTACCAGTGCCGTATTGGACGTTGTAGACAGTCATTCCGCTAGGATGAGTGTCACCGAGCGTGTGAGGGCAGCTAGGCTGGTTGCTCACTTGGAGGTTGAGCTTGCAAACCTCATTCCATCCGAAGTGGCACACGGAGTCCTGGAAGTTGATAAGCTCGTAGTTCTTGGCAACCCACGAGTTGGGCTGGTTAAGGCAGCTGGCGACATAGTTGATGCTGTTGGGAGCAGACAGGGGCAGCTTTCCGTTGTGAAGGAGGCTGTTGCATTGGCTGTTGTCGACGTACTGCCACTGGACATTGGTACCACCGCCCTGGTGGGGTTCAACAGTGGCAGGCTGGTTGAAGAGGAGCTGGTTCCAGGCATCGTAGGAGATGTCGAAGGCTCCGCCGGACTGGTCGATCTTGAGGACGTTGATGCTGCGGCCCTGGTAGGTGAGCTTGACGCAGATGTTGTTGCAGTCGACGGGGCTGGGCCAGTAGGCAACACGGTCGGTTTTGATGAGGCAGCCGATGACGCCGACGGAAGACGAGAATTGCTCGTGGGGGGTGATGGAAACGGTGCCATCACGAGGGAGGACAGCGGCCGAGACGGAGACGGCGGCGGCGGCAGCGAGGCCGACGAGGTTGCTGAGGGAAGGCATATTGAAGGAATGAGGTTTGTTTGTTTCGAAAGAGTGGTGTGGTCTTTGTCTCGTCAAGAAGCAGTGGGAAGTTACTCTTGTTGCTTGATGATGATATTTCAAAAGTGATTCACGAGGAGGAACTACGCTGCTCTTATATACCCTTTTTTTTCTTACTCGATGAAACGACTACATCGGAGAGAAGAAATATGAAGATCACCTTACGCCCTCTGCTTCTTGGCCAAGGAACAACATTATGGAGTTGCTTGCCTTAGTGCTCACTAGCCCATTGCATGCATCAGCAGCATCGATCAAAGTCGGGAATGTGACAGATTCTACTGCCTGTCACTGGATATGCTTGTTCGTGGCTGTGAGTTCTCGGATGTGTTGGGACGGGGGTTGGAGTGAGATGCATTTGCGCGAACCTCCTTGCCGGGTTGGCTGAGAAGACAAATCATGCCGGAGACATTCATTATTCACGACAATCAATCACCAACATGTTATTTCTTTATGCACAGGCCCATTTCAAAATACGGAAACAAACACCTCCTTTTTCATTCCCTTGATGGAAAATAAGAAGAAAAAAAAAACCATGCCATAGGACAAACAGGCCCGGTAGATGGGCGAGCTGAGCTGATTTGCCTCAAGGATACCTTCGAACAGGATTAGAAGAGGGAATCCCTGTTCCGGGGCCTTGTCTTTTGCCTGTTTAGGTTAATGACCTGCCAGGCACGGCGATGCCATTGGATGATGTGGGCATGTGCGGCAACGGGGGATGTCAACCCTGAGTTTAAAATTGAATTGCGTTCTTTTGCAGAGCGAGTTGCCTTCCTGGGCTTAGGAAGCTTCGGTGAACGCGTTGCGTAAGGGGAAATCTTTGCTGTATGGGAATTTGCATGGAAGAGGTGAGCTTTGGATGCCTATTTCGCTTGGCAGAGTGAAAGTTTTAGGTCATAAAAATAGAAATAGAATGAGAGTTTGGAATACATTGTGATGGATTGGGCAAGTGATGAAACGGGTTCCGGATTTGGAAACTCTGTTGTACTCTTGGCTGTTGACTATTGACTACAGGCATCTTCTTGCATGAACTATCGACCCATGAGGAATATTAAGCATTGTTTTTCAAGGTATGTGATGTTCTTTTCTTCTGCTTACTTTGATGATGTGATCATCAGCTTGAGGAGTACTAGAGGGGGTTCACAAGTTGGATGAAGCGAGGATGGCCTCGGAGCAGCTGACTTGTTTGCTTCACCCTTTGCTCCAGCGAATGAACTGAAATGCTTCGGACGGTTGGTGCTATGGCTTCTTGTCAAAAATTGTAGCTATCTAGTATTTGCCAACTTGATTCTGAGTGTTGTTGGTTGTCACTGGTAACAGCTGAAAGGAAACACAAGTGCGTCTGTAGCTAGGCAGCTGCCTTAATCCCAAGCATGGATGTGCTTTGGTGGTCATTGCAGCAGCTGATCTGGATGAAGCACTCAACGATTAAAGTATAATACCGCAATAATAGGATTAGTATAGGATCTAGACCGAGGTCTAATTCTTTCCTAGCGGTCATCGGAATGTGCACCCTGTTTGTCCTCAAACCCTGCAAATGGCGCATGCAACCAGGCAGTTAGTCTGCGTTTGCTAGGGCATTGAGAGGAAATTAGATGGATATACATGATTTAAGGTAAAATAACCTTATATCTTGACAAGCTGGCTATGCCATTTTTCTCTAGTTATATATGCATATTCTAGCTACCCATTGAAGTGGTCGAGCTGTGAGTGATCTTCAACTTAGCCTGAGATTTACAGCTGCCAAGGCGACGATCCGGGCCGTTCCTGTGGTAAGCTTATAAAGCCTGTAGAACCAAGGATACTAGATGAACCGTAGTGGATATCGAACGAAC
Organism: Trichoderma simmonsii; assembly: GCA_019565615.1. NCBI lineage: Eukaryota > Fungi > Ascomycota > Sordariomycetes > Hypocreales > Hypocreaceae > Trichoderma > Trichoderma simmonsii. Next base: position 1,072,111 of record CP075867.1, on the reverse strand, counting down.
CATGCGTTGTTTCCACCTGGCGGTAAACATGTTTGGGTTGGATCCATTCGTTGGAGATGAAGTGTCCCTGCATGGAGCACGGGTGTAGGCTAGAGGCCCAAGGAATCTCATTACGGCCCCCGAAATTGTGCCCAAGTTGCTAAACCTTTTGTTGAAAAGCATGAATATAGAACATTGATGGTCTTTGAATAGCCACATTCCAGTGAGGTATTTGCTGTCCAAGTTAACGTTGGAGTTGCCTTGTATGGCAGTCTCTCGTATAGTTATGCACTTTCCGACATGACAACGGGCGGCTAAACTTGGGAATGACATGTTCCATGCTATCCATTATGATCGAAGCCTCATTGTTGGTATGAGCCAACATCCATTCGACAGTGATCCGTGCCCAGGGTTCCTGTAGGGACCAGACATCAGGGTAGGTAGCTATGGCCAACTGCGGAGAAGAGTACGGAGCACAGATGGAGAACCGTCTGTGCTTCTTGACGATAAATATCCGGATGAAACTGAGATGCCTTGGTTAAGGAGTTATTGGAGTTGTTGCATCATGTTACCGAGGAAATTGAATGTTTCCTCATAAGTACGTGGTACAAAGAAGCAGATTTTGCATCACATTCATTGCCGCGATTCGCATTGCTATATCTTGGTCTGTAGAAGTGAAAAATGTGATTGAATGTCACCGACATCATATGAACTGTTATATACGAGTTTTAGTTCTACTAAAATATCTCCTCCTTGAAGGAATGACTTGGCACTCGTTGCTTGCCTCGGCCACACTCATCACGAGTCCTGCTCAACGATTGACTGTAACCTGTGTTGCAACTCCTCAAGATGTGATTTGCCATGCTCATCTCTGTAATTCTCCAGGATTTCTCTCCGCATGACACGCCGTGGAGCCCTTCTTCCTGTAAACAACTCAAATTGTGCACAACCTTGCTCTGGAAGCAGGTCTAGACCGTCCATGGCTACCCAACCTCGGGAAGCACCATCTCTAGCTTGCTTCAAGAGGGGCGTATTCAACGTCTTGTACCCCAGTTCGATGATGACGCCTCCTGTTTGGTGGCCCAGCCATGCATCTGGCATCTTGAACTCGGGTGACGGCGTGTTGCCTATTGGATGAGTCGGAATGCAGGATATGATGACGGATGGGTATCGGTACTCTGATGGCCAAGGTTGGTCGAGAGATGTGAAAATATGGAACTTTATCTCTTGGTCGTTGGGGAGTGAAGTCTGCTCCGTTTCTCGGAGTAGTTGTTGGAAGTGGGATACCAGTTTCTCTGCATTCTCCGGCGTCCGATTGTAAATTGCAATATTCTTGATGCCAACTTGGAGCATGGCGTAAACCGCAGCACGCGCCATTCCTCCTGCACCTATGATGAATCCCCAAGTGGCCAATCTTACAGCGTTGGCTGGAGATAATCCGCGTCGGATACATGCTCGAATACCGATCCAGTCGGTATTCTCGCCGTATAGAGCCAGAACCGGACCGGCTCTGTTGACGCCAGATAGAAGGGCAGAGCTTGTTGGGATGGTACCATCTGACTTGAGCTGGCGAATGGGAATCAGAGTGTTGGCAGCCCCGATGGCTCTGGCATGAGGGCTGAGATATTTGGTCAAAGTCGTCACTTCAACTTTGAAGGGTAATCCGATTGATGCTCCGCCAAAATTGGGATCGTATATCAAATGCTCTACGGCTTTGAGAGACTCGGCGGAATAAGGCTCATAGTGGTGTGGTATTCCGCAGGATGACAATGCTGCATTATGCATGGCTGGGGACATGCTGTATCCCACATTGGCTCCGAACACGTATAGCTTCATTGCATCGTAGACAAAAGACGCATATAAAGCATTTGTAGCTTCTTTCGCTGTGATGTAAGGATATGGAGCGCATCTTTCGTCGGCTTGTATAACAGGACTGGGAGCCACCAGCGTAAGAATTTGGTTAAAGCAGGCCGAGTGTCGACCAAGGTGCCCGCTGTTGTATGCAATAAGTGGTAGTTTATGAGTTTTTAGAGATGAAATCTTGGATTTGAACCGTGAAATGACAAAGTTGTCCTCCATTGTTGTGGCTTGTCGAACCAGCCTCACCATATCACAGCCGAGCTGGCACGCTTTCTGGTACCAGGATGTCCAAGTTGAAGATTCCCAAGATTGAATGTCTGTTGACACGAAATAGTTTCCAACAATCTTTGATCGGCTCTTTGCCGAAATGATGCTAGAGAGATCAGATTGGTCTAGGCGCAGGTCGACTGTGAGCATTTCCGGCGCCAGAGATAGGGTATGTGAGAGTAGATCTAGATATGATCGTACTACCCTGCTGTTTGGAACCTCAGGTAGTTTGATGTGAAGCAATATGGGTAGCATGGTACTCCTTCGTACAATGCCGATAGCTTCAGTGATTTTGTTCGCCAATCCATCGACGCCATCAAGGAGATCGCCAGCTGTTGTTAAATTGTTGACAAAGATTTGAACAGCATCCACGCCCACTATTGAGATTTCCCAATCTTGACTCCCGCTCAAGATATCTTGAATGTGTACCGAGAGACAGTACGTAAATTGTCTGTCCTCGGGTGCAATGCTGGCAAGCGGAAATGCAGACTCAAAGAACGGGATCGTGCCCGCCGGATATATCAGTGACAGAAATTTGAGAAAATGTCTTTCAGCTTGCTTTAAAGCAAGATATGGCGGCACACTTGTCGCAAAACCACGATCATTCGACCCATCTCCGTCGAGGTTTGCCTCGCGAATCTCAGATACGTTGAAGAACTCCAGATTAGTGCAACTGCGATAAAATAGGTTGCTCATCTTCATTAAGTTGTGGGCTTTTGTTCTGTCATTGAGTTTTAGGTGACTTTGGATAGCATCGATATCCCGAATGACATGGATGACCGGATTGGTGGCTGAAAACCGCTGAAGGAGGCTTTGGATTTTCCTCTCCATCCATGGACAGACGATGATGCACCCAGTCGGATTCTGCTCCATGATATCTTTTAATACCTCAGCTTGTTTCCGGTGACACTCGGTGTTTCCATTGATCTGCTTGAAGCTCGAACTTGACGAGCCAGTTACTGATTGAAATGCGACCTCAACGTTGATGACTCTCTTTTTCAAGGCCGACGCAGCCATAATAGCCAATGTGGATTTTCCGGAACCGCGCAGTCCTACCAATGCTAGAGAAGCATCGGAACTGAAGCTTGGGATCTTCCCTCTGGAAGGAGTGAATGGCGGCGTAGGAGTCCTTGATGTGACTTCTGACGCATCAGACGATGAATTGATGAAGGCATACGGCCTCAGCCGGCCATCGACACTGACTGGTCCTTCACTGAGGTTCATCATGGCAGCCAACGATCTCTTGACGCCAGCCATAATCTCTCATTCTGCTTCAATTCAAGTGTATCCGTAAGCTTCTTGAGATGTGTTTGATTGCTAAGATTTCCGCTGATGAGGGTTCAACACAAGGCATCGCCGATGGTTCTAAACTTTGTTCACAGTAAGAGGGGATAAGCATTTATCCGGATTGCATTTGCCACCCACTAGAATCTCTAGCTCGCTTTACCCCAGGTTTTCCCCAGTCATGCTCCTATCCAATGGCAGCGTAATGAATCACAAGAATTACGCAAGTTTATCAAAGCGCGACTGAGAGAGAACTGTGAAGATATTTCAGCTTTTCTCGGCTTTCATTCATACAAACTTGTGCAGACTTGATGCTGGCGTCGAGTAATATGATGCTGGCACATCAATTGGAGATTGACAGAACTACGATTCGGATTTCTTCAGCTCTCACAGCAACCGTCAACAAGACATGAACGGTGAGAATGCCGCCTCGAAAGAGATCGACAGACGAATTGGATTCTGCTAGGAAAGCGGATACGGCAACTGCGGCCACCAAAAGACGACGAGTTTCCCTGGCCTGTGATGGTTGCAGAACAGCTCGAGAGAAATGCGATGGTGGCCGCCCACATTGCGGCCGCTGCGTGTCTCAAAATCGCCCCTGCTCATATACACCAGCATCCAAGAAGAGAGGTATCCAAAGCGGATATCTAAGAGCCATTGAACTATCGCTAGCATGGTTACTGGAGAGTATTCCTGACTGTGAGGAAACTCTTTATCAACTCCTGGTCAAGGACGATGGGAAGGATGGCGCAGGCATTCTCGTGAGCAAAGGCAAAGCTGCGAACAAATTGCATAAGCAATGGAGCAAGTGCCGGGTTCATAAAGAGATTGAATCATTGCTTGATCAAAGTGGTACACAGAGAGTGGAAGCGTCCAATACCGAGGACTCGGACACGGAGGGCGACGTTGGAGAAGAATCGACCAGCATAACGAGTCTGCCATTGGCAACATCACATCCGGAAGACGCAGCAAAATTTGGCCAAGCTTACTCTTTGAAGGAGCCCAAATCAATGAGAGATCGGGCTCTGAAACTCCCGTCAAATCATCAACACCTCCTCGAAATTTACTTTGCATATACTCACTGCTGGCTTCCTATACTTGATAGGGAACAAGTCTTTGCAACGGCGGCGATATGCAATTCCCAGGGCCAGAGTGTATCTGGGTATGCAGGGGAGAATAACATCGCCCCCTCCAGCCTTGCTGTTCTCTGGTCTGCCATGGCCGTCGCAGCTTTCCAAGATGCACATTCTTCGGCTCCTCCAATAAGCGAGGAGATTATATCGCCAGCCGAGATTTTCACAGTGGCTCGCAGCTTGATTCCTCAAGAGGAGGAACATTTCATTATTCCCGACATCCAAGCAATTCTCCTCCACTCAATTATTCTTATCGGCCGTGAGAGCATGCTGGCTGCATCCTTGGTCGCAGGAAAAGCCATGCGTCTTATTTCTTATATGCGATCCAGCAGAGTAGTTCAAACGCACAGTGATGTGCAAAGATCAACTCTGGCGAAGTTGGGCGCTGCTTGTAATCTTGTCGAGACTCTAACGTCGATGTGCATTGGACAGCCATCCCATTTCTTGGACACGGAAGAACTTCATACGACGGAACTATCTCAGCATGGATCGAGCTTTAGTGATTCTTTCTGTCCGACTTACGGTTTCGGAAAGCTCTCACTAAATGCTGAATCTGCCCGTCCCCAAATCACACATTCCCTCACCACACTAGACCAGTTGAATCGATTCGCTCGGATATTAAGTACGCACGCGGCCGGAAAGATTCACCAAAACGGTTCTGTCAAAGCGGTTGCTGTCGGAGATCTCGTAGCATCGTTGAATTCACAATTCAGCTTTTGTAACTCGGTTATTGCCGGAGAAGCAACACCAATGTTGCCATCGGCTTTCCTTGCTCAGGCCATGTTCTTAGCCACGACTGTTGAGCTTGTTCCGGGCCAGCGATCGTCGCTTATGTCCAACTTCTTGGAAGTGGTCGAGTCTAGCATAACGAATTTCGGGGCTTGCGGCACCCCGCCTATCACTGTTGCTCTCTTTTTACTTGTTCAACAAAAGGGAATAATGGATGAGATGCGGACGTCTGAAGCAAATAGGTGGAATTCGGCATTACACACAATCAAGGCAGTGTGGCTGCAAGATGAAATAACTAAAAGCACTGTAGGCATTTCGCCCAAGACCTCAACAACAAATAACTCCTGGGGAGGAATCGTCGGATTGGAGCCATTGAGCCGGAACAAGTCAACGGGTCAAGGCAGAGACGACTACCAGGATTCTCCGACGGGATCATTTAACCAGGGATATGGATTATTCCCAGCAGCTGTACACATACCCGCCAGCTCTCAGGTGTTTACGGCAAACCAGCATAAATACTCTTCCGCGCAACTCCCTCCGGATCTTGGCATGATGTTTGTACCATCTTCGGTCGGCCCAATACAGCCGGTTGGACGTGTTTTACAAGCGGGGGAATCCCACACCGATTCAGTCGACTACGATGCCATTTTGGAAGAGCTGGGTAACATCGATTATGCTGACAGCATCAGCGTGGACCCCCAGTTCATGATGAATCTCGGCTTCGCTCCAGGTTCCACGTTGGAAGAGATGTTTCATGCGGACTCTGGCGTCTAAGGGCATTTACTTGATAGAATCCATGTATCGTACGCATTTTGAATCATCACGACAACAATGTTCTTGATTTAGAACAGCGTATAACTCCTTAATTTCCACCATTTCCCATGCTACGTAAGAGGCTGGTGAAGGTCACATGGATAGTCTAGTTGTTGATGCTGGTTAAAATGCTTCCCACCCTCAGCCATCTGGATATTTCTTTATCCCCGTGTGGGTGGCGGGCTCCACATCCCGAACGCCAATCCACCAAGATCTTTGTTCCGCTTCCAGCCCTTCGACCCCAGATTCTTCACAAACCCCGACCAATTGTGCATGAATTAGCTCTTCAGTGCTGACTTCTTCCCCGTGGGGGAAGCTGAACCAGCCTAATGGCTCGTCACATTCTCTTATAAGTCAATCCACGATCCCCAGGACCTTCCTTCGATTCCAGAGGTTTCCAAGTCAACTAGCACTCTTGAAGTGTCTGGACATCTTTCATCATGGGTATTCTTTCTTTGAAGGAGGACCGGCCTACGCCAAAGGCCGTCTACAACTGGAGAGTGTATGCTTGCGCTGCTACAGCATCCTTTGCAGCATGCATGATTGGCTACGACTCTGCCTTCATTGGCACCACTCTTGCCCTCCCTTCCTTTGAGGATGAGTTTAACTTTGCGCAATACTCCAAGTCACATCTCACACTTATTCAACAAAACATTGTATCTGTCTATCAAGCCGGAGCCTTCTTCGGAAGTTTGGCGGCCTATGTATCCAGTTACTTTCTGGGACGTAGGAAATCTCTCCTCACCTTCGCCGCCTTCTTTATGATTGGAGCTGGCATGATGCTTGGTGCCAATGGTAGCCGTGGCCTTGGCTTGATTATTGGTGGCCGTGTGCTGGCTGGTTTTGGAGTGGGAGGATGCTCCAACATGACACCTATTTACATCTCTGAGCTTGCTCCGCCAGCCGTACGTGGACGTCTCGTGGGCCTCTATGAGCTAGGGTGGCAAATTGGTGGACTGGTCGGATTCTGGATCACATACGGCGTGAACACAACCCTGGCGCCCAGCCATACGCAATGGCTCATCCCGTTTGCCGTCCAGCTTATCCCTGGAGGAATGCTCCTCATTGGCGCCATATTCATACCCGAATCTCCTCGCTGGCTCTTTTTGAAGGGTAAACGGGAAGAAGCCTTGAAAGTTCTCTGCTGGATGAGACAGCTTGACCGTGACGACAAGTATATCGTGGAGGAAGTGGCCTTTATTGATGAAGATCTGGACCGCTATCGCCGAGAAGTTGGTGCTGGTTTCTGGAAGCCATTCTTGGCTCTTAAGGAGCGCAGAATCCAATGGAGGTTTTGCCTTGGTGCTCTGCTATTCATCTTCCAGAATGGTGAGGTTTCCCGATTTCTATATGCAACGTCTTCTTGCTAATGATGTATAGGCTCCGGCATCAACGCGATCAATTACTACAGCCCGACTGTCTTCCGTAGCATCGGCGTCCAAGGAACCAATACAAGCTTTCTCACGACAGGCATCTTTGGAGTGGTCAAGACAGCCTTGACCATAGTCTGGCTTCTTGTGCTCATCGACCACATGGGACGTCGGAACCTTTTGATGATTGGTGCCATCGGTGGCTCCCTGTGTATGTGGTTTATTGGAGCTTACATCAAGATTTCGGATCCTGCTTCCAACCAAAACAACACTACGTTATCTTCCGGAGGCATCGCGGCCATCTTCTTCTTCTATCTTTGGACGGCATTCTACACGCCGTCATGGAATGGAACGCCATGGGTCATCAACTCAGAAATGTTTGACCAAAATACACGATCTCTCGGCCAGGCTAATGCGGCAGCAAATAACTGGCTATGGAATTTCATCATTGCAAGATTCACGCAGCAAATGTTTGAATCGTGGGGATATGGCGTTTATTTCTTTTTCGCATCTCTCATGATAATTTCCGTCGTTTTTGTGTTTTTCTGCATTCCTGAGACAAAGGCATTGCCTCTTGAGGCCATGGATCGGCTGTTCAGGATTAAGCCGACATGGAAGGCACACAAAATCTTGATGGAGGAACTACGAGCTGAGAATCAGGATTTTGAACAGAATACGCGAGGGATAGGTTGGGATAATGAGAAGGAAACATCGGCTGAGCAGGTAGAAGATGGAACAGCCAAGGTGTAAAGCCTGATCAATTTATAGTCAATGCTACACTTTATTATATGAGCAAATGCATTAATTATACATACTGTCCTTTTGCAAATCGACAAATGTTTCCGATGTTTTAAAAGCTAATACAACAAACTTTAACGAATTGAGCAGAAGAAATTGTGCCAGATCTGCAACTTGGCGAGGAAACTTTACCAGTGTTCACTTCATAGACCTCTTTCTAGATCGTTGCGAAGGGTTTTAACTGGTACTGGAGGGAATATTACACCTCTACTATTAAGTAATTAACAGTCCGATGCTTAATATGACCGTGTATAAAGATTTTATTTATTTTTTACAATTTTGACTGTGATCTCTGAGCTACATTTGCCGCAATCGCAGCCTTTACTTTTTCAGCCGGCAATCCATCAATCGTGTTTCCAGTCCAATATGTGTCTTGCTCCAAGCCCTGCCATATAAGTGCCTCTGTTCCTAGAATAACATTCCAACCTTTCTTCTCGGCCAGCATACCCAGCGCAGTAAATGGTGTGGGATTGTAGCACATTTCAAGCATTGCACCCTTGTGCTTCTTATCCAACAAAATCTCCGTGATTTGTCTTGCAAGTTTCTCGTCGCTTGTTTGCGGTGTAAAGTCCGGCACGCATGCAACAATGGCACCAGGGCCTTCAACACTTCTCGCCTGCTCTGCGGTGGCAATGTGTAAGAGACCTTCACCGTAGCCTCGTGATGTGCAGTCCCGGATGACGGCCTCGACTTCGGAAGCATCGCGGTTTACGAGGTATATTTCTTTGACGTTCATCCACTTTCGTAGGGCATAGATGGCGCTTCGTGCGGCACCTCCTCCGCCAATGACGAGAGCTGGCCGGTTGTGGTATGTGAACGCCGGATCCTTGACGTTGTAGAAAAAAGAGTCGCGGATACCAATGACATCGGTGTTTGTACCACACAAGATCCGTTGGCCGTCCCTCTCTTTGAAGAAGACTGTGTTGCAGGCTCCCACGTCGCGACACTCGTCGGTCATTTCATCGAGATGAGGAATGATGGCCACTTTGTTTGGCATTGTCACTGATGCGCCTGTATGGGAAACATATAATTAGATTACAAAGTAGCTGTTTTGAGGAATTTTCGAAGTCACGTACCGTAGCATGATGGATGTTGGACCAGATCTAAAAAGAGCCGTAGGTCTGCTGAATCGAGACGAACTTGGCTCCAGCGGAGATTCAGATGGTCGTAGATGACTTGATGAAGGAAAGGAGACAGCGAATGTGTGAGCTTTTGGCCGAATAGATAGCCATGCTTGTCGAGACCTGCACGTTCAATATCATTGGCGATGGATTCAGTCGATAGGGCCATTTTGAACTGCTGGGAATATATTGCAGAGTCGCAGGTAACGTTTGCTCTGTCAAATGCTATAATTGAAGAGACTTTGGGTCTTGGTCATAACATCGCTGGCACGGGCGGTTTTGAAGAGCGAAGATATTAAGAATGAATCTCAGATTAAGAGACGGTGGATTTGAAAACAAGTCCGATGGATTCCTGGCAAGGGCGCTCGCTTCGACGAATATCCGGCTTTCTCCCCCTTGCTAGGACTCGGATCACTGGACCAAAAGACATATGACACGAAGCGTGGGGTGAGAACATAGCCGCGATCATCTGTGGATCGAGGGCGAAGTTCCCCGCGATCCGGCTAAAGACTTATCCAGACAAGGAGCGACGATCGCCTCGATTGACTGGTTATTTTTTTAAACGGTGCCTTTACAAAGCTTATATTCATCTCCTACGATCGCGGAATAATGACGGAATAGTTTCCTTTCGGATACCATCAAGACTGCTTCATAACAGATGATGTAGGACATCTCGGCTACTCGCGGTTCCTGTCCATTCACTTCGTGTCTAAAGGGGTAATCTTTATCCGACATGCTTTCAGAAGAATGATTTCTCACTTTTCTTATCATTAAATACGTGGATTATGACCTGATTTAGCTGGGAGTGATAACATAAGATCTGACAGTGATGATGCCCATTCTTTGCTATAAGATAGTTTCCTTTCCCATAAGTAGGGTAGGATGGAAAACACCTAGTAAAATTAATCTCATTGTCTATTTTACCTTCCAATAATACTGTTGTCTCTAACACACAATCTACCCCCTTTGTCAGTAATTAATTCATCAACATGTCGTATAAACCCAGTATTTGCACCGTATCCCTTGGACGATGCTCCGCGGGACACTCTCTTGAGCATAAACTTGACATGGCAAGAAAGTACGGCTTCCGGGCTGTCGAGCTGTTCTTCGAAGATCTCATAGATTTGACAAAGACCATGCCTGGAGGCGACAAGCCGGACAACCAACTTGCAGCTGCAGCCATAATTCGTCAGCTATGTGACGACCGAGAATTATCGATCCTATGTTTACAGCCCTTTATGCATTATGAGGGGCTAGTAGACCGAAAATTGCACCAGCAAAAAATAAACGATGCGAGATTATGGGTGCATATGGCGCACATTCTAGGGACTGAGATGATACTACTTCCGAGTAGCTTTCTTTCTCCTTCAGAAGTATCGTCAGATATGGATGTGATTGTCCAAGACATGGTTGAGATTGCTGAGATTGGTCTTGAAGCCTCCCCAGTCATTAAATTTGCTTACGAGGCTCTCTGTTGGGGCACACGAGTCGACACATGGGAGATGAGCTGGGATGTGGTGCAAAGAGTCAACCGCCCGAATTTCGGTATTTGCCTTGACACTTTTAACATTGCTGGCCGAATCTATGCGGACCCGTCGGTATCATCTGGCCGAACTGATAATTGCGACGAAGCGGTCGAAGCCTCTCTTCATGAGATGATTGCTTCTGTTGATCTCAAAAAGCTCTTTCTGCTACAAATGGCAGATGCAGAAAAGCTGTCTCAGCCTCTTGACAGTAGTCACCCATTCTACAACGAAGAGCAGCCACCTCGAATGAGCTGGTCTCGGAATGCCAGATTATTTTATGGAGAAGGTCAACACGGCGCATATCTACCAGTTAGACGAATTCTGGACGTCATCATTCATGACCTTGGATATCAAGGTTGGCTAAGCTTTGAGGTATTTAATAGGGCATTGTTGGAGAAGGATGGGCGAGTACCAGAGACAATGGCCAGGAGGGCGGCACAGTCATGGAGGCGGATGGAGCGAGACCTGTCACTTGGACGGTCTACCATGAATTATAAAACTCAAGCACTGCTGTAAACTTATTATTTGATGTTACTATAGCGAAGAATTTGATGCTTATTGATGCTCTACAACTTAGATGTTCCAGCGTTAACCTTCATATGCTTCGCGGCAAACTCAATCGCAGCTGTATATCCAAACACGCCCAATCCGCAAATGACCGCCTGCGCTTTGTCACTCAAGTAACTATGCCGCCTCCATTGCTCCCGCGCGTGAACATTCGAGACGTGAATCTCAACAAATGGAATTCCCACGCCAAGTAGAGCGTCGCGAATCGCCACGCTGGTGTGTGTAAAGGCGCCAGGGTTGATGATGATTCCATCCACTTCCCCTCTTGCTGCTTGGATCTTATCTACAATGGCTCCTTCATGATTGGATTGAAAGGCTTCGACTTGTATTGATAGCTCCGCTGCTTGTATTTTTGCTTGTTTGACGACATCGTTTAGAGTTGTTGATCCGTAGATTTGAGGTTCCCTGGTGCCGAGAAGATTAAGGTTGGGGCCATTGATAAGAAGGATTTTCTGTGCCATGATGAGAGCACTATATTGTAGTCGCTTCAAGTTGTAGATAAGGTCAATTGATTGTATCAGTAATTATTTATAGCCAAAAGCACAAGATGTATGTGCTTGTATAGACACATGGTATATAATCGGGAGGCGACCCGTTTCTATTGGCACATGCGCGGGGATAAAGATTCATCCATGGGAATCCTGAGTTTCCGGCACGCACTCGCATCTCCATATGGACGTGGAATACTGAACAATAACTACCTACATCCGAGTCATTTAGCTGTACACCCTTTTATCCACCTACATTTACCATATCTTTTTATGCCCATCCCACATTGATCCAACGTAACCGTACCTTAGTTGTGTTATATAGATGCCTAAAGCCATTTAAACCGTTCCGCTTTCGAGGCTCCAATCCCATTTACAATAAAATACAGGCGACATGACTGTTGATACTGAGCGAGAGGATCAGAAGATAACAACCGTGAAGAAGTCTAATGATAACCTATATATCTATCCATGAGACCTTGAAAGTGCATGCTGTTGAAGCAGCTAACGGAACACATAAGCATGAAGTCATCTGTTCGCGTTTGTTGAAAACGAACGCCAGGAAGCCGAAAAGAGAGAGAAGCAGAAGATTCTGCCTGGAGGATGCAGAAATACAATTGGCTAGTGTTTGGAGAATTCGTACCTAACACATGCGATTACCTTGCCGGGTTGAACTGGTACCGAAGGCAACCAGCACCAATGTATCCGCCCACACCACCATTGTTGCCTGTGAAAAACACAAATTAGATAGGCTAATATGATGGGAAATGATTCAACTTACAATCTGTGTATGTTTTGAGAAGAATATCTTGACAGCCCAAGCTATTATCACCCGCAGGAAGCAGAACACTCTGACTGTCTACCGTTGTCTCGCAACCAGGGATCCAGGAAACAGAGAAGTAGAAACCCCCCATAGTAGCTTTGACACTCTCACTAGAAGAATTCATATAAACTGGCTTTAGATTTTGAAAGTTTGGCCAAGACGCTGGCCCCCCATCCAAAAAGTAGGTCATACAGAATGCTCCGGCTTGTCCCTCCAGGTCTCCCTTATGAACGTCAGCATGTCCTGGGAACCAAGACTCGGCTGCACACACGGCGTGTCTCAGCTCTAGAGGCACTTTCGGAATCTGGGTAGGCTTGGGAGGCGATTCTGTAGTGGAGGTGGCGGAGGTGGTGGGAACAGATCTGATCGCGAGGCTGTAGGTGCCACAGCCGGCATCAAGAGAACCTTCGTTATTGGTCTTGAATTGAAGGCACTGGGTTCTTATGATGCTTAAGTAGTCGAGACAAGACTTTCCACACTTGGAATGAGCACCACTCCAATTGAACTCAAAACTCCAGTCGCCGCAGAGACCTCTGCTAGCCAATGGCCTCCTCTTCTGCATACCGACATGGTGACCTCTTATCATATTGAGCGGTCCAATTGGCCCTAGAGTACCATCAAGGCCTGCAAAAGTTTTGGAGATTTTCTTACTCGGATCCGCCTCTACCAATTGACAGAAGTTGGTGCTAAAGGTGTTCAAGCAGAACAGGGGGATGCCCGGCGTGTTGCCGCCACAATGAGCCACAAGTTGTCGGTCAACGTCAAGTGAGATACCTTCTTTCTTGAAAAGATCGTTGAAGTATTGGATTGTCTCATCATCCACCTCCTCGTGAGTTGCAGCAACCTCAGGCTTGTATGGCTCATCGATCCAAATGGATGGTACAAAGGTTGCTATCGTTGTGGTGGTGGTGCTTTGTTCTCCCGAGACGCAACCGCTGACAGGTGAGCACGTTCCGAGGATTGTACTACGCTTCTGTTAGTTGTGATGCTTTGAGTTCATTGTTTATTGACCGAACATGGCTCACCTTGTGTATCCTGTCCCGGTAGATATGAACGAAACAGTCTTGGTGCATCTAGGCGGTCTTGTTGTGGTACACTGTGCACTTTTGGTCGTCGATTTGCTGCTTTTATCGTCGTCGTGGTCATGCTCGGGGTCGTGATCATGATCGCGATCGTGGTCTCCGGATTCAGGATCTGGATTTGATGCTGGAGGAGGAGGGAGTTTGAACGGTGGAAATTTCAAGTGTGGAAACCCAATTGGCTTCCACCGCCAACCTCCAGGGTATATGATAACACGATCACCATGATCGTCGGTTGAAGTTGTTGTTCTTGTGTTGGTCGTGTATTTGGGATCTCGAGTCGCTTCATAAGTTACTACAGTTCCCTTGGAACCGGTAATTATCGTCTGTATTGGGTGACTTGATGTCTTCATTCTTGTCGCCGTGGTAAGATGCGGGACGCTAGCTGATTGACCTTGGGTGGCTGTTGTCATGCTATTTTGATGCCTGGTAGACGCTGAACTAACCCGGCTTTTTGTGGAGGAAAATTTCTTCGAGCCTCTTGAAGTGACTGTACTGGTCTGATGTTTGTAACTGAGTGAATTTGCCTCATGCTTTGTAGAGATTGAACTCTTAGGGTGACCGTGAGTGGTACTGGTTCCAGTTGGACTCGGACTGGTAATCTTTTCAATCAAAGTCGAGATGGACTTTTTCCTTTCAGTAGAACCGAAAACACTTTTTGAATTCAAAGTAGCGGTGCGATCCGCAGATGTCATTGACTGTTGGTTCGAATGGTGTGTAAACTCTGGCGTGTGTTTTGACCGATTGGGAGTTGGAGCTACAATAATCGTGGACTTTGTTTGCATTGCAGAGCTACTTTTGTGTATTGGGCGAGATGATTGACTTGAAGATGTCTTCGGTCTCCTTGAAATATTGGAAGACTGAGGTTGTCGGGAAGTCTCAGCATCAGAGGATCGCGTAGCTCTTATGCTTGTGTGGGTCAGAGGAGCGGGTTTCGTTGTAATCTTGCTCTGCGTCAGAGGGTGGGTGATTTTTGAAACATTGGTTGTGGGTTTCAAAGAATTCGTCCAACTTCTGCTGCTGACTACCCTTGTTTGACTGGAGGTCTTTTTCGAAGTCGGCGTCTGCATTGGGCCTGTTGAAGACTGTGGCTGGTTGAACGAAGCAGATGTCTTTGAAGACATGGAGCTTTGATGAGCTAATATACTGGAATGGGAATGAGAGGCTGTTGACGTTCGTTCGGAGTGCTTGGACTTCGTGCCCTTCGGACTGCTTTTCGAGTTACTGGATGTCGGTGTGGTCGTCAAGTGAATAGAAGAGATCTTAGATCTTTCTGTAGATGTCTGGTGTCTTCCATTCGTCTCCTTGTTGCGGCTGGTAGTTGTCGATGCACTCTTACTGAACCTTTGAGAATGCGTTGTGCTTTTGAGAGCAGTATCAGTGTGAACGGGAGTGTAAAAATGAGGCTCAGCACTATCATGGTGCTTGGAAACACTATGATGTGGGGAAACGGTATGATGCTCAGGAACAGTATGATACTGGGGAACTGAATAATGGTGGGAGACAACAATCTTGTACGAAGTTTGAGGCATAATGGAACTACTTCTATGATCACTGGAAGTGGTCAAGACTGGTACTGGGTAGACTGTAAGAATGCGTGTAGCGTGATAGGGGTCTATTGGAACGCTGCTGGTAGTCCGGGTGGGTGGCTTTGCGATGGAGGAAGAGATCGTTGGCTTGCCGTCCGTGGCGTATATAGATGGCAATGCCAAGCAAGGAATAATGAGGAAACATAGTTTCCAAACTGAATATGTACCAGCATACATTCAGGCAAGGCAGCTTGAGTAAAGGATATCTTGACGCCAAAAACAAAAAGACAGTAAAGAAACGCAGGCTGGAGCCAAGAAGTAAAAGTCGAGACCCAAGGTGATTATATACAAAAGGAAGCTGAGAGAAGAAGCTTATATATGTTCTCATGAGTTTAGCAAGTATCTATCAACATTACCGATCAATTTCCGTTAAAACAGGAGCACGTCCTGCTAGGTCAGCTGGGCGCTTCTGCTCACTGCTTACCACTGAGGTCACTGGCTGTAATCTGTTTGCTATTTACCGTTTCATCATTATAGTCACTTGATTTGATGATTGAATTATTGATGAAACTATGTCCCTACTTTCGCAGCATTAGACGGCGTGTCCGAGCTGCCAAATCTGTAGGTGTCCTCACTGAATTCACGTCATGGCTCCAGTTCTGAGACCCTTGTTCTATTCTATTGATTGATACAATTAATCATTAGATATTTGCTGTTTGATCTCTGTTCTCATAATGTTTGTTCTTGAAACTGTAGCTTAAAGCTATGTCCACAAATTCGCGGCAATCGACAGCGCCACGGAACCTCAAACCTTGATTCAGCTTCACCAACCTCAGATCACATTTACGTCTGTTTCTGCGGGGTTTCGCGGCAGTTTACGGCATCTCTGAGTCTTCACATATGCAAGTGCCCTCACCGACGTGACATTATGGCCCCGGCGCCGAAGCTCGTATAGGGGTGTAAGTTTCAAGTGATAGGCTGCCGCGCGTGTCATTCTTCATGACCACGGCTTGGTGCAGACGAGGAGTAACGCACGGTGATCTAGATGGAATAAGCGCATGCCGAAAAGGTGGGTTAGGTATAGTTAGCAAACATGAATATGGCAATCAAGCATTGAAGTAACCCTGCGAGTATTCTTCCTGTGTATGAGCAAAACTGATCATACGGATCAGCGTCGTCGCCGTGGTCTATCTGGCAGCTTACCAGCAATCAAACTTTACATCTGACAGGGCCAAAGCTTTGAAGCGGCTTCATGGTGAAGTTTGCTTCATCGAGAGAGTAGTATATGTCGTATTATCTAGTTGTTTCTGTGAAGCATCAACTATAGTAAAAGATATATTTACCTTCATCACCCAGTTGACTGCCACAGCTTGACTACAAAATTTCCTCAAGTCAGCCGATATACTCACAAGAATCTGCACCCAGTTGGCTATTCAATCTTTTTTAATACTCATTACTCTGTTGCAATGCTCATTGTATTTGTTTTGGGGCTTTTCCTAAGCCTTGGCTGTGTTACTGGCTTGAACGTGAAGGGGGTGAATCTCAATATCTGGGATGTAGACGACTCGTGTAAGCCACATCTACCACTCCTTCAAAAAGCTTTCGATGATGCCGCAACCATGTCAGCCAAAGCTTTAAAAGACCTCAAATTTGTTCAACAACCCCGCCCACAACACGACGCCAAGCGAACGGAGAGTCTCGAATGGGATCGCATAGCAAGGGCCGTGAATAACATATTTGGCTTCAATCCAGATGAACAAGGAACCAATCCGGAAAACCCGTTTATGCAAAAAGTTCTTGGTAAGCCAATAGCCATCCTCCACCTCTTCATTGTGAACTTTTGTGTACAGCATACATGCTGGGCATCCACTTAGCTGACACTTGATACTAGGGGTTTACGATAGGATGAGTACAGCCCTGCATGGCAATGAGAACATACCAGCAAAGGGTTTCACACAACTCCACTCCAAAGCACTATTGATTTGTGGCGATGAGCCATGGAAATGGTATTCGGTAAATGACATTGATCCATACGATCCAATGAGGCGACAACTGCATATTTCCCAGCCTGAAGTAGTGGGCAAGGGAGCCTGGGCATATAAACACAGATATCATTCAACTGGAAACCCTAACAGTATTGGTATCTGCCGTCCTGAAATATATGCAGTTACACAACCTCAGTACGACATGATTACTTTTTGCGGCCTGTCTTTCGCGGATGGTACAAAGGAAGCAGTTTCACCAGTCGATAAAAGGCCCCACGTGGAGGAGGGAGTGACGGAGTTGGATAATTTTGCGAAAAGTCTCTCTCGCGTCATGGTTCATGAACTCGCTCATTGGTATGGTGCGGAATTACATGGTGGCGCCATTAATCGACGTGAGAAGTCTACAGACATTGACAATCCTGCTGCCCCAAAGTGTCACTAGCTAACGTTTTTATTCTTCTACCTAGTTATCGACCATCGAGCAGTTTCGAAATACGGCGAATTGCTTTTCTCGTACTTCGACCAGAGTAAGAACAAAGTTAGATACGTTCCGAGTAGTAAGAGAAAAGACGGAGTCCGGTACGGCGAGCCGGTAGTTTGTATGTTTTCGAATTCCCCCAGCGCTCTCCTCACTACGCATCTCTTCGGGTATATCATGAGCTCACGTATCTAACTTTGGAAACTAGACTATTATGATTTCGTCACAAGATTAGCTATGAGTCACGAAGGCCAGTTTGCCCAGAATTCTGGACCAGACAAGGCTACCGGCACAGCAGAGGCATACGCCTATTTTGCTATGATGGCGTAGGTTCTTCTCCATCCAGAGGCATCTCTTGTTGAGAGCGCTGACACAATTTTCTCATTCTAGTTACCTGGATAATTTTGATTGGTCTTCGGATGGGAAGGCCAAGAGCTTGAGGTAGAGCTATGTATGTCATGGTACATAGGCACCAGCTGCCATCAATGGGCCAAACCAGGGTGCCTAGCGAGGAATCAGCCATACCAACCTTTTTTTACCTATAAGTCAGGCGTCTACTGGGAAAGGGCACTCTACCTATCTATTCTCCTTCCTTTATCTACTTTGTCTACTTTGTCTACCTTGTCTACCTTGTCTACTGTGTTAGTAATATTGGGTTATTCTTAGAGGATGCTTTAGACTTTTCTTTTTCTACCAAAGCTGTCAAAAGAAGTGAAAATGTGCAGTGAGACTTCAATTTTGCGAAATCCATTCGAGGCGGTTGTAACATTTTCTCGCTAAATATTGACTCATCTAGTTGAACTGGTTTCAACGTAATGCCACCCATCGATCTCTCTCATATGAACTACTGTCCGTAGCAGTACCGATGAGCAGATTAGCCTGCAACTACCAGCTTCCCCTCCTTATTGCGGACAGCCTCTGCCTTATGATATGTCCATGATGAAATGGTGGCACCCAAACTCTCCAGTCGTTCGATAACAGATTTTTGCCAATAATCGCTTGGGAAAAGTTCTTGTGTCTCAGGAGGCAGAGTGCGATCGGGTATGGTAGGATCTTTGTATTCACGGCGCTCTTCCAGGCCCCTCCAGGCTACGTCAAGTAGGAAGCTGGCTGCATCGGGACGTTTCTCACAATCTTCACCCACGCGGGCGAAAAACGCATGCATCAAAAGCCAATCGAAGTAATAGGTTTCCTGGGATATTGCAAAAAACCGATTGCTATTATAAACCTTGATCTCCGTATTGATTCTCTTCACGGCCTTCTCGGTTGCATCTGCCGGTCCGCGAACGATCATAAACTCTGATATGCACTCAAAACTCATTTCCTTTGTATCCCATGACCGAGGGGAACAGGGCCCCCACGTCATATGACAGAGGTTACACATAAGCTGAGGCTTCTTGACGACAAAAGCGTCAAGGGGAGAGAAAATGCAATCGAGGTTTTCCGAGAGAAAAGAGGCTGGTGGTTTAGCAGCGTTTTCCCAGGAAATAAACAAGACGATATCTAGTTCGTCATCGACTGATTCTCCTTTGGAAATATAACCGAAATTAGGCTGGTGTCTGATCGTGTCCATGACTTGGTACCATTGTTCGGAAACGCCTATTTTGTCGCGGTGATCGGGCAGAAAAGCGAGGCGCACAACGCTGGTGGAATACTCTCTTTTCCCGTTATCGGGGTCTGTAGTAGCCATGATTGCGGTATTGATCTTTTTGTTGAGCGCGGTAATGGGAGTTGATTGGTTAACGAAATGGACAAAGGAGAAAATAATAATTCGAGAGGGCGAGAGGCACAAGCACGGGCAACTCCGACCTCATATATGTCATGGAAATGTCAATGCTCAATCAACATAAATTCGCTGTATGTGGTACTTGGCCCGTGTAAGTGACACTGACGACCCCGCTATGGGCTGAAATACGCTCCGAAACTCGAGATTCAATGAAGAGCTTGCGCCAACACTTTGACAGGAGTATGCGCCTATGCTCATTCATGGCGGTAGACTAAAGGCACAATCTAAATATATATGTAGCCTGTCCTTGTAGAATTCAGTTCTAAAAATCGCCATTGGACCCTCTGTCCGACGCCCCTCTCTGGCTTTTCTGTCTTTTATTTGCCACTCGGGTGCCAACAGCAGCCATGAAGCTTTGGCCAACTTGCACAAATGGACAGCAGCATGATGATTTTGGTGGATTCAAATACAAGTAGAGGTTAAGTGAAAGCCGTATATATATCACCTACCCATCTTGTCCCACCTATGTTCTAAAGTATGTTGCCTCGAGATAAGTATGGTATATAATGCTTTCGGCCATCAGTAGGTTACAGGTTGATCCTTTGAGATGCTGGCAAGGAACTATTATGTGTTTCATATTCACGCTGTAAAGTAACACGGCCAATGAAAAACGTAGAAAAATCGGTGTCCGACTCTTGCTAGCCGTCTGAAGCTGAACATCAAAGTGAACCGTGCGTGATAGAGCCCGTTAGGCAACAGGTAGCAGCAGCATCTGTCTACCTTTTGTTGACGGAGTAGAGTCCGAGCTTTTTGCCACTGAAAAGCTAGTGAAGAGTAGCCTGCTCTTGATTCGGGTGGCATTTTCGTTTGAGTATGCGCAGTGCTTTGGGTACTATAAAGTCTACGAAGAATCCTGAGGATTAGGGCATCAAGGATGTATGGCGTAGCTAAAGCTATAGGATTCGGCCGATAGGCAGAGTTGAAGTATCTATGGAAATAAAAGAGGTTGGAGCATTCATGAGTTTGAGAAGAAAAAAGGTCTGTGCAATGTATTTCAATGGCAATTGGTGTTCTACACAAGCTGGAAAGGTGAATCTCCCTCTCCGCGGAGGCGAGGTGTCACGATTCGCCCTACCGCTTTTGTGTCTTGTTGCCTTTTTGTCTTCTGCTGCTTCAAATTAGATTCCATGACTTTTGCACTGTACATGACACTCATCTAGGCCATGTCATGTATTATGAGTGGTGACATAGGTATGGATGGTGCAAACTCCATGCGGTCTTCAATGCAGAACGATACCCCGCTTGTGGATTCAAGGATCCAATGTAGGAGAGCCTCAATACATGTACAGGCGACAGTAATCAAGTCTGGGGTCGAGATATTGAAGATACATGTATGCAACTGGCGCCCAAACAAAGTCTGGAGCGACTCGGTCGAGTTGAGTGCGATTCGTGTGGCCTTTCCGAGCCACTGAATCTACAGAAGTAGTGGAGAGGATACAGCATAATAGTAAAAGCTAGCACATGATGAAATGAATTCAATAAGAATGTATTTGATGGGAAAAGCAGTATTGCCATGGTTCTTTACTAAAAACCCGGCGCTTGTCGGAGATGTTTCCCAAGAATTCATGCTAATTACGTACATGATCAATAGTTGGTGATGGAACCTTTTAAAGAGCAGCAATTAATGGGATATTCGTGAGGAGTAAAGCCTACTCATACTCGCTCATGCTCACTCAGATGTAGTCACTTCCACACCCGGTACAGAACAAGCTGTGAAGCATGTGTGGAGGAGCGGCATCTGCTACTCGAAGCACAACGCGTCCGTTGGTTTCTACATCACAAACTCGCTGTTTTGTGGCTTTCTTCTTCTTACCATTATTGCTCTTGTATCCGGTGATACGTACAAGGCTAGGTTGCTTGATGAGTATGCACTGCATTTTCCTATTCAAGCTTACGCCGTATAATCTCCAAATACGCGGACAAAGATCCCGACTCACGGCAAATAGAGGCCCAACGGCTTTCTCTCTTTCATCATTCAAGGGGCAACACTTACGATTATCTGATCAATAGCGCAGCGTATCCCAGTTTATCTCATCTGCGCCATTAATGAGGCCATGGATTTAGTTTATCCGCCGTCGCTTCAAACCCCCACACTCACGTTGTCTTGGTTGGAGGATCGCCCGAACCAAACCAACTTCTTCTAGAAATCATGGTACCCAATAAGGAAACGCGCGGATAATGTCTGTGGAGAGGAATCAAGGCATGCAATATTACTGTTATCAGTGGTATAGAAGAAGAAGCAAGTGTAAGTAAAGCGACCGTTGGGCGGGACTTTGCGGGGTCTAGTCCAGGTTCGTGAGAGATGAAGTTCGTCAGTGAGATCTTGGTTGAGGCGCCTTTTGTAGACTTTTGCCTGGTTACTGTTTTGGCCACGAGTTCATCCTGGTAAGTAATGACGATGTAAACGTCCACAATGAACGAACAACTTGACCCGAGTTTCTCGGAACCAACAGCAAAGCAAGACGAGAAAACGAGGTCGCTGTTGTAAGTGTTACGGGGAGATAATACCGGTTCTTATATCCGTAATGGGTCAGTTTTCCGGCTGAGACAACTCGTTATCAGGAATCAGATAGATCCCACATGGCCTCGCACCTCACGCAACGATGCTATCACGCAACCGCACCCACTCGCCTCCCCTCCATTCCAGGGGGCCTTTTTCCAAGATGCCAAAAGGGTAAGATGAACAAGGGCAAAAGCTGGGGTGCTGCTGTCGTGCGTCAGGCCGACAAATCAGCGCCTGTCGCAACCATGAATCCCGATTGCGCCAATGTTGCCAATGCTGGTACGGTGCCGAATTGCCGGACTGTTGTGGTCGGAGGTCTTGATCGCGCGGTATCTTGCAGGCTTCTGTTAGGATAATGTTCGTAAAGATATAGCCCGAGTTGGAGCAGGCTTGGAATCGCCGGCGTATCATTGGCTAGTATATCCGAAGGGATGTTCAACCTCCAAGGGCAACCGAGATAGTCGAACTGGGCCGTGATAAGAGAGAGAGAATGTGTGTGTGAGAGACATGCTGATAGTCAGTTCCAGCCCTCATTCTCCCTCCCTTCTTCGTCATCCATAATAATGATTTGACCTCTTTGTAAGATGCGGTGTTGTAGTTGCTTTGGCGCTTTCGGAGCATTGCATATGTTTATTTTAGAGTTGTAAAACCTGCGACGCATGGCCATGTTGAAGAAGAGGGAGGAGGGTGATGCCGTTCCACTCCACCGCGTCGAAGCAGGGAAATGCAACAATCCATAACAAGGTCATCTCTTCCCCAATGCACGCAATCGGCTTAATTCACCCCATCATATCAAAAAGCCATCGCAGCAATATACTATTTGGGAACTTTTGTCTCAAGTAGAAGTAGCCTCGGCGTTGACCCCCAAGCTGACTCGCCCACCAAACGATTCGATCGCCTCGGGCTTTCGTAAGGAAGGACGTGATAGGGAATAGCTCCCTGGGATACACGTATGGTGTTATACCCTGGCGAGTTTGCGCTTTTATTGCGGGCGGGGCTGGGTGCAAAGCGTGCATGTGTTCCTATATTGTTGTGGTTGTGTAGCATGTTCATACCATACGCTCTGATAGATAAGTATAGCAGGGCTGCCATGCTTGTTGCTCTCAGGCTGTGTCGTGGCGAGGAGAAAGAGACCTTCAACATAGTCTGCTCCAGCTGATTACCAGGTAACTCTTCAAGAACTGTTTGGATAGTCCATCCTCGATGAGTATGTGTTACCCTTCAGGCACGAGTCACAATAGAGACATCGCTCACCAGACAACCTGAACACAGACGCAGATCACATCGCTGACGGTCCCACGCATGAGCGTGGCACCGCAGAGATCCTCTCCGGCGCGGCCCTTATCGAGAGCGAGGAGCTCGGCGTCACTTTCGATAGACTCCACGACGACATCGAAAAGGTCTCCCTAGAAAGCCCCGATGGCAGAGAACCGACAGAGGAGGAGAAGATTACTCTCCGCAAGGTCGCCGGTTCTATTCCTGCCATCTCCTGGGTGCTCTGTGTAGCCGAGCTTGCTGAGCGTGCGAGTTACTATGGCGCCAGTCAGGTATTCAACGATTATATGCAGTTTCCTCTCCCCGAGGGCGGCAATGGTAGCGGAGCTGTCCCGAAGAGCGATCCCAACGGCCATGCTGGCGCATTGTAAGTGACAGAAGCGATGGCCACTCAAGAGAATCCCTCGAGTAACGATTGTCTTCTTTCACTTAGGAACCAAGGTCTTCAGTTTGCCTCGGCTTTTAGCACTTTGTTCACCTTCTTGGCCTATGTCTTTCCCATCCTAGGTGCCTATATCGCAGATACGCGGCTCGGAAGATTGTAAGTGTGATTAGTGCGTGAAACCCAATCGCAGGTGAAAAGTACTGACGAATCTCTCTCTTATAGCAAGACGATTCTCGTCGGTGTCACCATTGGTGCTGTTGCCCACGTCATCATGATTGGTGGTGCTGCTCCATCTCTTCTCAAAGCCGGCAAGGGTCTCGCGCCATTCATCGTCTCGTTCTTCACTCTGGCCATAGGTGCTGGCATCTTCAAGCCCAATGTTGCACCGACTGTCATAGATCAGTACACCAACCAGCGGCAAGTGATCAAGGTGCTCAAGACGGGAGAAAAGGTCATCGTTGATCCCGAGCGCACGATTCAACGGGTGATGCTCATCTTCTACGCCATGATCAATGTCGGTGCCTTCTTCGCCATTGCAACCACGTACACTGAGAAATATGTCGGCTTTTGGTTGTCCTTCCTCTTGCCAGGCATCGTATACTTCTTGCTCCCCTTCCTTCTGCTGGCGGTGTACAAGAGACTCGTCATCAAGAAGCCGAATGGATCTGAGCTGACCAACTTCTTCAAGATTGTTTGGGCTGGTCTCAGGTACAACAAATTCCAGGTTTGGAGGAAAGACTTTTGGACTGTTGCTTCTCCCAGCAAGCTGGCAGAGCGTGGCATCCAGGTGACATGGACTGACCGATCTGTGCTGGATGTGCAGCGCACATTTGAGGCCTGTGTCATCTTCCTATACTTTCCCGTCTACAACATCAACGATGGAGGTGTTGGTGCTGTGCAGTCGAACCAGGGTGCCTCCATGACGAACAATGGAGCGCCGACTGATCTTCTCGGCAACTTCAACCCTCTCGTCATCATCGCCCTTGCGCCGGTCCTGTCGTACGGTCTGTATCCGCTCTTGGCCAAGTATGGCATAAAGTTCGGCCCGATCCGCCGTATGACATTCGGCTTCATGCTTGCAGCAATCTCCGGTGCCATCGGTGCCATTGTTCAGTGGAGAGTGTATGAGACGAGCCCCTGTGGCTACCAGGCCAGCACTTGTGACGACGTGTCGCCCATCAACATCTGGTGGCAGATTCCCAATGTCGCCCTTGGTGCTATTTCCGAGCTCTTTTGCAATGTCACTGCGTATGAGATGGCATATGCGCGCTCTCCGCCTCATCTCAAGTCCGTCGTCATGTCTCTCTTCTTGTTCACTACCGCTTTGTCGAGTGCACTTGGCGAGATCCTAATCCCCGCCATTGTCGACCCGCATTTGATTGTAAGTTGACTCAAAATTATGTCAAGTCTGACAGCAAGAAACGGATGGCTAACTGTCTTTGTTACTGTAGTGGGTTTGGGCTGGTCCAGCAATTGCCCTCTTTGTCCAGACGATTGTCTTCTGGCTTAGACACCATAAGCTTGATGATGATATTTATATGTTGGAACAAGAGACGCCTACCCAGTCCCAGGCCCAGCTCACACAAACGCGTGAGTCGGAGCTGGAGCAAGAAACGGTAGTTAGGGATGTTGAGAAAGCATAATAAGCTGGGCTTACAATAGGTGGTACTCAAGTGGTGGAAAGCCCCGTCACCTAATACGAATACGGTGTCTTGAAAATGGCAGCGCTCTTGTCTTGTAAGTGCTGAACACGCGTATTGGTTGAGAAGAAGGGGAAAATGCGAGAGGCAGAGTAAATCAAGGTGCTAGCGGCAGCCGTGAGAGAAGTAGGAAATATACGATACCCATTTAATTGAGCCGACCACGGAGCCGATGCTCTCTTTTTGTATAAATTACGACTCCGAAGCCGTCTCGGCGTCGGGCTCGGCCTCGGTCTAGAGAGGAATAGCTCAAAATGCGGCGCCGGGGATCATGAGGCTCATTGATCCTGAAGGATCTGACGTTTAAGCCATAAAGGGTAGAATTGCACACCGGTCGGCGCACCCGAGTCGTCTATCGGGATGCGTTTGTGGGGAAGATGTCTGATGTTGGGTGTTTGTGAGTGAGTCATCGTTAGCGTTTGTTCATGATATACTTCACAGTCTTGACTGACCATCTGTAACATTCTTGATGATGATATACAGCAAGGGAAAACCAACGCGATGACTGACGAATGCGCATCATTATTATTCTGATGACTTTAAACAACGTAGCTAGAACGAGAACCTCGTGTGCAAACTGTCTCCATATGAAATACGTAGGAGCCTATACACAGACAGACGATCCTTCTAGGCAAGCAACTATACCTCTCTCTACAAAGTTCTCTCTTCCAATTAGTGCTTGGTTAATAGACATAGCTTTCGCTAGCTGGAAGCCTAGTGTCTCTGTGCCTAAGGTCTGTAAGCGGTATATAACAACTTCCCGTGTCCGAAAACGTGTTGTCGCCGAACTCAGTGGGTAGACGGGGCATGAGATCTATTTCACCTTTAGACCTATATGCATACTTGGCCATGATAGAGTTTAATTTTGTGCTAACTTGCATTCGAAATATTAAATCGTTTTCTTAAAGATAAAATCTCGGAATAACAGCCTTTCTGACAATGCACATGTGATCATATTTGGGAGCGATAACAATAGTGACGAAGGCGACGATGAAAGAGAAAGCACTAGTAGCACCGTTTGGCTATCCTCCGTGCGCAGTAGCATTATCACATCTCAAATAAGAGCTGCAAGTCTTGCGCTCGTTCCTTGAAAGCAACTACATGTATGTTGCAGATCGGCTCAACAGCAAAGTATCAAGTCCATACCCCTCAGTCTAACAACAGATCAGATTAAACTTAGAGAAACAGGAGAGTATTGGCGCATTCATTTTGTATGCTGCACTATTTCACCTAGAGCTATATGGACTGCCTATGTGTAAGTAATTAGCATATACTCCCTGTTGTGAGCTCCAACCGATCGATGCCTAATGCTTACTCAAACCATGAAAGGTTTACAAAGAATGTCTTTTTTTTTTCATTGTTTCTGGCTTCATATATAACATTGGTTGCCTATTTGCGTTGTTCTTCTTTGAGGTTGAGTCGCAACCTTTTCCTCATTACACCACCCAAATGTGGCTCTATTCTTAGATGCGCTTTTCAGTCTCTCCTAAAAGATTTTGCTATCTATATTCAGGCAGAAATATTCTAAAATGGCGTCTTTATTGCCAAATCTTTGAGATCACCCAAGAATTCTCTCAATCTCGAAACTAATAATCAGGCACCGATATTTACACCAACCATAAAAGCGCATTAAGCTTGCCACCGTCACTTCACCAGCTCTCAGATATTTCTCAGTAAAACAATCCCAAACAATAAAAACATATTATTCAATTCGCCATCTGCCCACAATGTCTTCGCGCGCCACCTTCGCCGATAAACCAGAAACATACCAAGCCACCCTCAAAAGCCTCTTCCACGGCAACCCTGAAGACACCGAAGCAGATCTCTCGAAAATCTTCACTCCCGAGTTCAAATTCGATGCGGGTGATGAGAAATACGACTTTGACGGTTTTGTAGCGCACATGCGTCGCTTGCGCGAGATGAAGCTGGACGTCGATCTCACAACTGTACAATTCTTGCGTGATGGGAACCAACTTGCGGAGCGCCATACGTCGGTAACTACGCTGCAGGATGGCAAGCAGATGCCAGCTGAGACGTTCATGTTTGCGGAGATTGCAGAAGATGGAAGAATTAATTGGATTATTGAAGCTGTTCAGCGAAAGGGTTAAGTCAGCGTCGGAGTAGAGAGTTGCATGATAGAGAGTGTGGATATTATTACTTCGTACGCATAGCTCATAAATACATGAAAATATTAAGTTGTACCACAGTAGTGGTAGCCTACATTAGATATTCAGCTGGAATCCGTCCATAGAAACGCTAACCATTGCATCAAACTGAGCCCAGCCTGTCATCTCGGCGAGCGAGTCGGTAGGGGTTACGTAGATATCGCCAATTGCTCCCATGTCCGTCATATTTGCCCCTAGCTCCGTAACCATTGTCCCATCGTCAGTTGTTCCATACGTGTCTGCTCCATTGCCGGTGTTTGTCAGTGCAGTGGTCTGTCTTTGTGTTGGCGAGCGCGCATTATTAAGCTGGCCTTGTTTAGTCTGTCTCAGTGCCTCGAGGCGTAGCTCTTCCAGAACCAGGCAGTATCGTGCGATCAAAGACCCATCTTCCGTAAGATTGGACAGCTGATCTTGACACCGAGTTGCGGCTGCAAGATAACCAGAATATGATTCTTCAGGTTCGTTGCTCTTCTGGATAGTGTAAACATAGAGGATGACCGCAGCGGAGAAGGCGAAATACGACGTGAACTATGAGATTTCAGTTAAGCAGTTCTCAGTCATGGTACAAAATTGACCCGACTTACCCAGTATGCTCGGAAAAGCTGGCCTCCTTGGTACATGTCATTAACTGTTTTAGTAATGTTCATAGCCGCTTGCAGGCATTCATGAACGCTTTGGTCTATACGCGATTCGAACTCGTGGTCATCACGTCGCGGTCGGCTGCCATTCTGCAGCTGCGCAAAGTTGCGAAGCAAAAATGGCCGGTGAGTGAGAATCATGGTATGCCAATAGGCTAGATTCAGGACGTTCTTCTGGCGCTGAAAGATGGGTATCAGTGGCATGTTAGTCACCGGGTCCAGAAAATGAGCGACGTCTGCTCGCCACTCGACGAGTTCCTTTGTATGAATGGTTGCAAAGGCGTGCTTGTCATTTCGCGAGGTTGTGTGGATAGAATAGACGTTGCGAAGAATCATGCTCAATATCCGAGACATCCTGCCATACTAATTAGCTTTCATAAGAGCAAATGGGGAAGATGTTTACTTACTTGGCATATGCAACTGGCCCCAGCATCACCGATTGTCCATGAGTGCTGCCTTGTCTGATGTGATCGGCATAAATCTGGTGATCATCTACGCAAGATGGTAGCTCCTGGTCTATATCATCATCATGAAATGTCCGTGGTCTTCCAAGGGCCATGCTAAGGTAGTTATCCAAAGCATACGCGCTCCAGAATGTCCTTCGCCGACATTCTACTTCGATACGGTCAATTCGATCAGCGTGGCGCTTTCTGTGTAAGCCAATAGCGTAAGCAAGGCGCGCTGCAGTTCCAAAGAGGTTCCAGCAATGGTTTATCCGTGACTCAGACAGGAGCCAAAGGCACTGCAGCAGCCTGGCTTGGATGCTCGCCAGGCGGATAGCTCCCTGTTCTCTTGACAGCAGTTGGTGTGCCGCAAGGAAATACCGAACGCTAGAGACGAGTTAAAAATCTATTCGAGGTAGGGTCACAAAGAGAATAGTACCTAAGGTCGGCATCATCAGATGTTGGCCGCGGACTCATGTGCGCCTGGGCAAGAGCAAACACCATGAACAA
This sequence comes from Trichoderma simmonsii, assembly GCA_019565615.1. Taxonomy (NCBI): domain Eukaryota; kingdom Fungi; phylum Ascomycota; class Sordariomycetes; order Hypocreales; family Hypocreaceae; genus Trichoderma; species Trichoderma simmonsii. The sequence goes on along the minus strand of CP075867.1, from coordinate 1,042,877 downwards.
GACTGCCGTCCGGGTGGATGCATCCTCGCTGTTGTGCATCTTCCCTTTGGTCTCATACAGCTCGTCAAGCCATGTCTCTATAGTCTGCTGGTGGAGGAACCTGTCCACGGGCACGGCAAAGTCAAAGTACCTCTGGACGAGACGCGTGGTATCACTTCTAGACAGCATCATATACAAGGTTGGGTCAAAATACGGCGCCTCCGTCTGCAGCGAGTCAAGATAGGGCAAGGGAGCATCGCCAAAGGTGAAGATGGAGGATCCTTGCGGAAACGACACATTCTGGTCTAGCCGCTTTTGAATCCTGAGCAGGAACGAGACTCCGGAGGATGGCCCGACATAGTGGCCCTCGAGATCGGTCTGCACAGGTTCCGGAGAGGCCCGTGATAACGGCTCTGTGCCGGGCTGTGTGGGGTCTCCGAGGGCAGAGTAAGAGTCCGGAGGGTCGCCGTTGGACTGCTGGTGCTGCTGCTGGTGCTGCTGCCGGCTCACTCCGGGGCTCTGGCGGTTGGCGGCATGCCATCGCGATGACTCGGACTGCTGGCGCTCATGGTGTTGCTGCTCGCTCGGCGGCTGCGGCGGCGGAGAGGCGCGGTTGCTCCGGCGAGAGGCCATCGCGCCGTGTCTGCCGCGAGTGTAGGCGGCATCGTATGTGCAGCTTGCATTGGCCTCGATGCATAGCCGACACGGCTGCAATCCCGTACAGCGAATCTTTCTCCTGTGCTGATATCAGTGGGGGATGCTCTGAGGCTGAGGCTGAGACACGTTCAAGGGGGCTGCTCTCGGGATGGCGTCTCACTCACTTCTTGCACCTGTCGCAGGCACGCGTCACCCGCATCCGCTTCGAGTCTCTGTGGTCTCTACCCGCCTGGCGCGGAGGCGTCGACGGGTGTGCGCCGTCGTGATCGGCAACGGATATCATGTACCCGTCCATACTGAGCGTTGATATCCGAACAGGACTGACTTCCGGGACACGGACGGAGAAGGACGGCTATGCATTGGGCAATGCTATGCTGCCGGGAAATTGGACGGGCCGGCGGTGTTTTGAAAGAGCTGCTTCAGTAAACACATATAGTAATCAAGTTCGCAAAACCTCGTGAGATGTGGGTGGTTCCAGCATCTGCCTATTGGCATACAATCCATGTATTTAGCCACTGGTTCACACGAGGGAACAAGGACAAACAACGCGGCTGATTGGGTTTGCTATACTAGCGTGCTGCTAGCTGTCTTCATCATTCCACCAACTACATAAACTTGCAGTTGTTCCTGGCCACTTCGCGCCAACCAAACAAGACATGGATGGGCAAGTCTGCTGTTCCTCACCTCTCAGATTGCGAGAGACCATTATGTAAAACCTTGCATATGCCGGCGGCAAAAGTTCCCCGCGCTTGGACAGGGTTACTCCAGACTTGGTTCCTAAGAAGATGGAAACGGGTGGAACTGTGGCTCTCGGCGGCTCAATACGAGTAGGGCTGTTCTCCGCGTTGTCGGATATTAAGGTGGATAAGAGGCGCCGTTTCTAAGTGCTAGGAAAGGCGAAAACTTCAACTCCAGTGAATCGCAATTGATGATATTTATCCTAGGAGTTGCCAATGTACGACGAGTATTAATGACACTACTATCCTGCGGTGAGTAATGCAGGGTTGTGAGACGCGGTGGACACCAAGACGTCCGCTTACGGAGCATGGGTTCTAAGACGGTTCGAAACCCAGTACAAAGTAGGACTTTTCCTCAGGCTATATGTAAGAACTAAAAGGGAGATTTCGCAAGTACTGTTCTTCAATTCGGATGTTTAATTGCATTTTCATGCTTGAAGTTTCCTTGCACTTTCTGGCTTGTAAGTTAGTTTAAGCAGAAATACAACTCGCAGATCGGATTATGCCTGACAGCCCCCATATCCGGTGCTTATTTGCATGTGAAGTAACGCTAACATATAAAATAACTCAATTAAAGTCATGAAAACATGCATCGTAACATCCTTGATTAAATCTGAACAACTAGAGTAAATAAGTTGCTGTAACTAAGAAACCCCACACCCCATCGCCATTCTCAACGAGGAGCGCCATCATAAGCGGCGAAAATCACACCGAAACATTCCGAAACACTAAATGCATATGTTTTCGCTAGCAAGGAATAGTCCAATGACTCGCCGTACATTCGATATCAGCATCCATGTTATCATGATCCCTTCTCCGCTTCGAGGCGCATCTCCCCTTACATGGCTGACAGCGCGCTACCCAAAACCCTACTCCCCCTGAACAAAATGAGACGTTTATGCCAAGGTGTCGTCGTTGAAGGCATCAATCTTGTAGTTGGCAAACTTGCGAGCGGGGACCCTTCTGGCGAAGAGGACATCAAGCTCCTCATAAGTGCGGCCCTTGGATTCGGGGAGACGGAAGTAAGCCCAGACAGTCATCAAGAAGCAAGTGCCACCCCAGACGAAGCCGGTGTAGCCCTTGAGGTTCCATTCCGAGGGGTTCATGAAGTAAGGCTGGAGAACGCCAGAAACGACACCGGTGATGGCGTATGAGTTTCGGGCAAGGCAGATAGTCTTCTGGCGCAGACGAGTGGATCCGAGTTCGGCAGGGAGAGCCCATCCAAGTTGGCCAACAGAAAGCTGGAAAATGAGAGTCCAGACAAGGGTGAGAACAGCCTGAGCCATGGCGAAAGAGTGCTCGCTGGTGCGGGCGTTCAAGCCACCGATGAGAACGAGGATGGCGCACATGCCTCCCATTCCGACCCAGTAGGTGGTTCGGTAGCCGAAGTTGGGCATGATGAAGAACCAGCAGACAAGCGTACCGAAGAGAGCCATTCCAGTACCGCCAACGTTAAGGTGGTAGGTCTGCGTAGGGGTCAAGCCGATTTGCTGGAAGAAATAGGTCGAGTTATAAGCAAAGGAAATACCGCAAAGGACCTGGCCAACCATGCACATGCACGAAATTTCAGTTCGGCGCAGCTCAAAGCCCTTGAAGCAGTCCCAGTATGAAGTTCCAACCTCGAGTTGCTCCTCAAGGTTATTGGTGTAGATGATGAGGTTGAGGGATTCTTGAAGTTCCTCTTCAGTGGGGTTAGTACGCAGAGCCCGGAGAGATTGCTTGGCTTCCTCAATCTTTCCAACTCGGACAAGGTGCCACGGAGTCTCAGGGGCAAAGTAGAGGATAGGGCCCAAGACAACAGGCCAGAACCACTGAAGGGCAAAGGGGATTCTGTACGACCACTGAGTGGTGTTGTTAACCAATCCGGCCAGAACTCCTGACGCAATCAGCTGTCCAATGATGAAGCACATGTTCGTCCAGCTGGTAAGGTAGGTTCGCAGCGCCATGGGCAAAACCTCAGACGCGTAGGCAGGGGCAGTCGTGGCGAAGATTCCCCAGGGGAAACCGCAAAGCAGCTCGCCCACCAGAAGCACGGTGGTGTTGGGGGCGAAGAAGACGATGAAGACGAAGCAGCTGAGGAAGAAGAGGGCGCCCGAGATGACACGCAGATGGCCAAACCTGTGGACGAGGTAACCGTTGAGAAGGGTTCCGAAGAAGGAGCCAACGCCGGAGGCGTTGCTCAGACCGGCTTGCCATGGCGCCGTCAACTGGTAGTTGCCAGAGACTTCGTTGAATTTTCCATATCGCTTCGCAAACTCGGGATACGCGTAGAAGTTGCCGAGCAAGCTTGTGTCGTAACCCTCCATAATAACACAAGCCGAGATAAGGAGACACCAGAAGATAGCCTTTGGGTATTTTCGAACAGCTTGCATCGGCGTCAGCTCGTGCTCATGCTCGGCGGCGTTCTTCGCGTTATCCGCGATCTCGTTGATCCCAGCCTTTTCCCCCGCCTCAATGGGGAGGCTCTCCTCGTGGAGAGTGGACACGGCGCCCTTTTCCATGTTGACGATCGACAGGAGCAGTGGAGTTGTGGTGTTGCAATGCAGTTAAGAAAGCACCAGAGGAGACGAGTTGACAATTGTGAGAAGCGCCAAGATGAAGATGGATTGTCTTCTTGGTGATGCTTTTTGGCTCGCTCACCTCACCTCTTGATGATCGACTCACACCGGCTTTGGGGATGTCCAGGTTGGTGGTCTTTATAGATTGTCTCACCTGCATGAACAACCACCATCAACGGCCTTTCCAAGTTTTTTCTTCTCCAAGGGTTTGACCCTGCTCAAACCCCCTTGCTAAACCAACAAGGCGGCATGGTGAGATCTAGACTCCCCATACCCCACAATCGGCTAACCCCCACAACAAGCAACTCTTTTGACGGATCGCTGATCCGTTTCCCAAACGCCTCTTCAACAAAAGTCGTTCTGCCAACCCCGAACATTTCTCCTGCTTGTGACGCGGGGTAATGCCGGCTTTCGGCCAACCTGAATGCTGGAATGGCTACAGGGGTGAAGCCACGAGGGCTGGGGTTTGTGGCTTCAGCTTTGCCGCTAAAGACTCGACTATGGAGCGCCGCTTCATTGGCGCCGAACGCTGGTCACTGGCTGTTGCTCGTTGGATTTGGCAGGCGAGAGAGAGCATCTCCGTCCCGTGGCAGCGGTTTCTTGGCCTGGACGGATATCTTGTGCCCGGCAACACTTGGGCATATCCGAGTGGCGGGCGTTCAAATAGCCTCATTGGATCTCCAGTTTACCGTTAGAATATTCACCTTGAGAACTCCGTAGCGGACTATTGTTATTGCTCGAGACTACCAGGGGGGTCATCAATCATGATATTGGATTCCAAAGTTACCGAGGCCACGATCCAGGCCACGCTGCTCAATGGATTATCTGGAGTATGCGCTCAGGGCATCACCGCCTACAGGACCAAGGTTAGCTGAAGACTTGTTAATTTGGATGATGATCCTGTTTTGGACTTTGTTGACTGACTGCTTATTTGCCACGGAGCAAACAGTCGTTCGATGAAGTCGAGCTAGAATCCATCTTGCGATTTGTCATATATTCAGCTCTTGTTACACCCCCCAATTACAAGTGGCAAGAATGGATGGAAAGCAAATTCCCGTCCAGAACACCTATCGATAAACCTTCTCCGGACTCAAAATCGGATTCAAAATCATCGGAAAAGCTCAGCCAAGCCGTAGTCAAAGACCGTCTCAACTTAACTAATACGGCAATCAAGTTCATATTGGACCAGTCGATTAGCGCACCGCTTAATACGGTAGCCTTTCTATATCTCATGGGTGGTATGACATTCCAGAGTAATGCTCAGATTTGGAGCAATATCCAGAATGTGAGTCTCCACTGTCCACTGACGAACTGGTTCCATACGGAGGGCGGAAAGAAGCAAGCTAACGACCAACATACAGGATTTCTGGCCCATGCTAATTGCGGGATATCGCGTGTGGCCCCTCGTTGGGCTGTTGAACTTGAGTGTCGTGCCATTTGACTACCGGCAGCTAGTTGGCAGCACGGCGGGCTTGTTTTGGGGGATTTTCTTGAGTCTCAACAAAATGACATAGAGAGATGGATATCATATAGATACAGTAGCAATTTGTGCATATAGAATACACAGTATACTGGTAATACCAGAAGAATTCACAAGGAACACGGCATTTGGCTGTCAATTTGTCTTGACTTGTAACGGCACACGGTACCCCGTACCTTGGACGGATGAGGTCATTGCCTCTACACCCATATTCCCTAGCACAACGCATGATACTAGAATGAGTGTAGTAAGTCGTTTAGGGAAAACAAGTCCGATGCATGCTCCGCTAGCACATCGCCAGGCCATCACGAGAATATCCTGGGTCCACCTACTGTACCCCGGAGCATGCTAAACACTAATTGCCTTTTAACTCCCATCACTGTGCAACACATGAATACGAGCACGTGTGTGAGACTTGAGTATTGTTTTTCTACTCCAGTTGAACATGAGAATCCAGGTACTTGGGATCTTCGTAAAATCAGTGTTGCATCCCTAAGTACGACCCTACTCACATCTCATATCCCCCGTATGCCTTGACCCAAATGCCGAATCCATGCCGGTGCAATGCTTCGGTCCGAAGGGTAAGCTTGTAAACTCCCCTGCAACAGAGTCACGTTCAGTTCATCCGACCCGCATCTGCTCGCCACCACAAAGCGGCCGTACGAGTACACACAACGCCAGGTAATGCTCCGACTTCCATGTTAGCGAGATCTAGTTTAAAAGCAAGGATTCTTCTTCCCCAGTGACATTAGCGGCCTTGTTCGTTTTCCGTAAAGAGCACAGCGCCTTTGCTAACCCAGCCGCGGCACAGAATACGCCGTCGTTGAGTGAGGGCGGAAAATGGGTGCTTGTTTTCCACCAACAGGTATTTGTATTTCCGTCGGAAAATCCACCACTTACACGCACGACGACAACATCCATCAGCCTTGTTTAGATGAATACGGCGATTAAAAATGAATTCCTTTCAATTATTTTTGCATTTGAGCGGCTTAATAGCCGAATAATGCTCCGAGCTGAAAGTCGAGCAATTTGGGAGAGATGTCCATGGTGGTCGGGGGAGGCGCTAAGATCAGTCAAACTGCCAGGGCCAATACTACATCAGATACATGGTTTATTTTTGTATAGCTTTTTTTAAACAGAAGAAGAGAATGAAACTTCAAAACACCAATAGTGTAACTGGCTAAAGGAATCTCGGAACAAAAGTTCTTTAGGTTATAGACAGCTTTCGCCTCGCATAAGCGGCAAGACACATGTGCCTAACTATGGGCACATTGGGTAAGAAGAGGTGGACACTGATGTAACTGGCCATACACCAAAGAAACAGGGTATTTCACAGCAGTTTGATAATATTTGCCACTCTCATCGGACCTTTTCAATGCAGAGGCAAAGTTCAATAGTCATGGAGCGGGCTGTCGTTAGCGGAATATGAAAACTCCTCGAGTCAAGTGATGGTCCAATATTACATGTGTTCACTGAACATTTTTTAGAGAATATCAAAGAAAAGGTATCTGACAATCAAAGTCTTACGTGAAATTATCCTGTATAGTTGCCCAAAACTCATATAATTTTGACGTTACATCCTTTTAATCAAATCCATGCACCATCTACCGAGTACACACTACCACTGACAAAGGTGCTGTCAGGACCCAATAAGAACAGAACAACCTTGGCAACCTCCTCTGGCTTTCCTTGCCTCTGAAAGGCGGTGGGATCATCAAAAGGGGCGTCTGCAGGGCGTCCAGTCGCGTCCCAGGACTGCTGCATCATTGGCGTGTAGATTGATCCAGGGGCCACTGCATTCACCCTCACCTCCCGCTTGCCATACTCCTTGGCCGCTATTCGAGTCAGGCCAACAACCCCATGCTTACTGGCACCATAAGCTCCGTGATAGGCCAGACCTGTCGAACGACTAGGCGTCAGATGATGTGTAAAAGAAATCATGTAACCGAAAAAATGTGCCACTTACCCGTAATGCCTTGGATCGAAGCCATATTGACAATGGAGCCACCGTCTTTGATATTTCGGAGCTCAGCTCTCATGCAGTACATGCAACCGGTCAGGTTCACCGCGATGATCTTGTCCCATTCGTCGTCGTCCAGTTCCCCGACCGAATGGATGGAGTGGTGCTTGCCGATGATGCCCGCAATGTTGGCGGCGCCATCCAACTGTCCGAACGTCTTGACAATGCCCTCGATCCAGCCTTCTACCTCTGCCTTTTTCGATACGTCTACCTTGGTTGCTGTGAACTTTGCCCCCTTTTCTTTCAGGTAAGCCTCGGCCTCTGCCAGGGCGGTTGTGTTGACGTCTGCGAAGCACACGATGGCACCTTGCTCAGCCAATAGCTTCACCGTGGCTAGTCCAATTCCGCTGGCACCGCCAGTGACGGCGTAAACCTTGCCTGCAAAGGCCATTTTATGAACCCTCCCTATTCAAGACGTTGGCGCTGATACAAGGTTGATTTTGATTTATCTCTGTAGTCGAGATGGGGTAAAAGACGGCTGAGAAGAGAACAGCTGGCTGCGAGCTTGATGAGCAGAGAAATGGAGATGATGGATGAACCAGTCTCAATATCTTTGACTCTCAAACACACTATATACCTACAGTGAAGACAATGAAGCCCTGCGAGATATTGGCGATGCTCTCGATAACTCCATCAGTCAGCAGACTGAACAAGCACAAGTTCACCAATGTGGAGGAGGAGGCTCGAAGTGCGGGCAAGCTCCACTGTTTCCGACGCACTATTTGTCTTTGTTCCGCCCAATAATCCGCGGCGCTTTTCAGGTAACGGAACAATGTGGTATCGTGGAACCTTACTAACCCTCCACGGTGTCTGAAGCCCGGGACGGAAACGGTACAACCGCTTCTTGGCCATTTCTCCGCTTCAGAGGCCCCTCTCCGTGGCCGATATGTGAAATTGCAATGTGATACAAGTCATGAGTTTCAATTTGCATTATGAAATGGATATAGAAGTTTCGAATACATTGCCTATTATCTGAATTTTACCCCAAACCATTATCGTCATACTATCTTCATACAAGAGTCATTGGATATCCTACAATGGGTTGGCAAAGTTTAGTTGTTCACGCTCGAGCGCCACCGGGCCAATCAACACCAATAGCTACTTTGAGGCACGATATCACTTAACCGCAATGGTTAGAAGCTTCTATGACAACACCGAGGCTTTAGTCCTTGACGGGCTTGAATCAATTGCCCTGCTCCGGTCAGACATTTCTCTAGACCAAGCAACAAAGAGTATGGTGTTTCCGATGCAGACCAATTATTGCCCTGTTGACTAACATTAAATCCAGCTGTTTGGTTGCATGACCACAAAAGCTCTCAGGTTGCACTGATATCCGGAGGAGGAGCTGGCCATGAGCCCGCCCATGCAGGATACGTCGGAGATGGAATGCTGACGGCTGCGGTTTCTGGATTCGTGTTTGCCTCTCCCAGCGTTGCACAAATCTTATCCGCTATAACCAGAGTTGCTGGACCAGCCGGGGTTCTGCTCATTATCAAGAACTATACCGGCGATGTATTTCACTTTCGACTGGCGGCTGAGAAAGCCCGAGTTGCTCTTGGTATTCCAGTCGAGGTACTGACTGTTGGTGATGATGTATCCGTCGGTCGTCGCAAGAGTGGAAAAGTTGGGCGTCGTGGTCTTGCAGGAACAGTGCTTGTTCACAAAATCTTGGGAACTTGCAGCCGTGATACTGGTGCGCAGCTTTCCAGGCTATTGGAGCTCGGAAATCAGGTTGTTTCCAATCTCGTCACCGCAGGAGTATCATTAGAGCACGTCCAGATCCCTGGCAGAGATGCAATTCCAGCAGCCGTTGACGATCAGGTCGAACTTGGAATGGGAATTCACAATGAACCAGGCTGTCTCCTTCTAAACCCCCGACCACCGCTGGCAAACATCATTAATATGATGCTGGACCAGCTTCTAGACACCAAGGATGAAGATAGAGCCTATGTTGACTTTGCCGATGCCCAGAATGTTGTCTTGATGGTCAACAACTTGGGTGGCTTATCTCCCCTCGAATTTGGTGGCATCACTGGTAAAGTGATTCAAGCATTGAGTAAGGCACAACGCTCATCTATGGAAACTTACAAGACTAATTCTCTATCACCTTCTTAGGGACCCGCAATATTGTGCCTACCCTTGTTCTCTCCGGGACATACATGACGAGCTTGAACGGACCGGGATTTAGCATTACGCTTTTAAAGGCAACGCCAGAGATGGTTGGATACTTGGAAGCCCCTACCAATGCAGCTGGATGGGGAGCTCTCAATGTCATCCGCTTACATGATAAGCCTCCTACCGAAGCAGTTGCTCAGATCAATTTGGAGAATGGCCACGCGAAGTCTGTTGAGTCATCTGGCATAGCATGTAAGTGGCCATTTTATCTTCAAAGGATCGACAGAAATTTGCTAATCTCAATATTACTGGCAGTTGACTCTGAAACCTTCAAACGCATAATCCTGCGAGCATGTCAAAATATCATCGATGCAGAGCCACTCATTACTCAATATGACACTCTCGTAGGAGACGGCGACTGCGGAGTGACCCTGTCACGAGGCGCAAGAGCCGCGATGAGTCGCGTAGATGAAATATCCGATCCAAATGATGTGGTCGGCACAATAAATAAATTGGCCGGCATCATGGAAACCGATCTTGATGGTACTTCGGGAGCCATTTATAGCATCTTTTTCACAGCATTAGCTGCGGAACTGCGTGCAACGACATCAAGCTCTATGAGCCATGAGGCTTGGGTTCAAGCAGCGAATAGGTCTCTTGAGAAGTTGCAGCAGGCTACACCCGCTCGACAGGGAGATAGGACACTTATGGACGCGCTAGAACCGTTCATCAAGTCTTTGGTAGAAGGGAAATCGCTCGCTGATGCGGTTGCTGCGGCGAAAGCTGGTATGGAGGCTACGAAGGGCATGAAGGCGTCTCTAGGACGTGCCGTATATGTGCCTGAGAACGTATGGCATCAGGTACCAGATCCTGGTGCGCAGGGAGTCGTTTGTATTTTGGACGGACTTGAAGCCGCGATTATTGAGTGAAGAGCCTGAAACATCTTCCTTAAAAGCAGATAGATTCACAGAGTAGACCTCAATGTAATGCAGATCGCCATCACATTTTGTCCAATACTTGCCGTTTATAAGCCACGTGCATTACCCTATATATGCACAATCACATGTCAGAGCTGCTCCAATGATTCTTAGATGCAAAAAAGACAATGGCCTTCTTCAAGTATGAAACAGAGAGTGTGAGAACCTCGGTAGCATGGCATCGACTATCTTTAAACAAGTGAATTGGGTCATTCTATATAACTAGATTTACAATGTGTTTTCTATCTGTTCAATATCCGACAGGTACAGCTTGTGCAGCGCTGTCCAGTTTTCTTCCGGCAGTCTGCCCTTCAGTGGCAGTCTACCACCCTCAAGAGCTCCCAACCCAGTCTTACGGATGATACCCTCCCGGATACCAATGATTCCAGTCTTCCCAATAAACTCTTCGGCACGGCTAACCGCAAATTGTAGTCGTCGAACCTCGCTCAGGGCATCTTCCGTGAAAGATGTATTGTTTGCCAGTTTCATGAGCCTGACCACCGTCTTGGGATAAAAGGCAGCCAGACCATCAATCACACCCGCAGCGCCAAACAGAACAATCGGACCAAGCTGCTGGCCGAAACCGCTGTACACCCGGAATGCGCTGTGATCGATCTGAGGGTCATTGGATACTTGGACGTGGTAAGAAACGTCTCCGTGCGACCTGGTTGTCACATTTCAGGTTAGGAGGGGCCCATGACTCGGAACAGAAACGGAAAATAGGATCAAAGAGTAATCAAGAACGCACATTTTACATCCGACGATTTTCGGGTGCTTAGCCAGTACTCTGTAAGTATCCGGTTCCGCGATAAGCCCATTCGTTACCCCCGGATAGTTGTATCTGGCTTCAGTCAGACCCTTGCACACACGGGACGCGAGAGATGAGGCGCAGAACAAAACTCACATCAAAATGGGGATCGGACTGCGATCTGCAACCAAAGTAAACCAGTCAATAAGGTTACTTTGATTCACAGCCTTTCCGAAATAGCCAGGCGCCAGGACCAACCCCCACTGGGCTCCAGCCGCTGCGTAGTCCTCCAGCCATTCGAGCGTCTCTTCGGTGCTGTTTGTAAGCACCCCAGCCATTATCGGATAATTTTCGAAGCCAGCATCGTTCAGCCCAGCCCGAACTCCGGCAACGAGGTCGGCTCTCTCCTTCCGGGAGAGATGGATGGCCTCGCCCGTTGATCCGAGGATGGTCAAGCCCGTGATGCCAGCCTTGGCCAGAAACACGGTGTGAGCCACCTGAGTCTCGATATCGACCTTGGGCTCGAGAGCACCGCTCGAATTGGCAGCTGATTTGAAAAAGGTTGGGACCGGGACGAAAACGCCGGGCGGCGGTGCTGTTTGAGAGGCCATTTCTGCAGCTGGAACGGGTGAGTTGATGTTGTACGACTCTTGACAGATGCCAAACCGCTGCCTTTTATCGAAGGAGATCAAAGTATCACGAGTCTTCAAAGCTGTCCCTCATCCCATCTTCAGAGCGTCCTCCCACTTCAAATAACTCCCCTGTCGGAGGATCATCGGACCTGGACTCTCGGGCCACACTCTCCCGGCCCCCAGCTTCATCCCCCACACGACACTCGATTCCCCCTCTCTGCTTTTCCGTGTCCGGAGAGCAAACGGGAATGGTGGGGGGCGAAGCATTTGATCAAGCGGGGGACCCTGTTGCCCGAACAGGTAAGCCGTGGCAGTGTGTGGAGTTCCGCGGCGACATGGCTGTGCTATGTTTCTCCCTTGTTTTTCGCCGTGGGCCTGGTACTATACAAGCATGTAAAGGTTCCAGATGGCACGAGTGAAAGATATTCTTTTCACCGACATTCATTTGAAGGTTTAAGCGTGATTGTGATTGTTACTTGTATTGGAATTTACGGCAGAACGACACCATGGCGAGAATCAAGTCTATGGAATACTTTCGCGTCCCGCCTCGTTGGCTGTTTGTAAAAGTCACTGACGAGGACGGGAATGTCGGCTGGGGTGAAGCCTCGCTAGAGGGACACACGCAGGCAGTCGAGGGATGTTTAGATGCGTGGTTCGAGAAGTTCAAAGGTCACGATGCCGAGTACGTTTCATCGAATCCCGTATATTAGACCAAACGGGAAAGACGCACGCTTACCAAATCCGCTACAGTGAGATTGAGCACATCTGGCAGATGGCATGGCGCACTGGATTTTATCGCGGCGGGCCGGTCTTTATGAGTGCGCTCTCTGGAATCGACATTGCACTGTGGGATTTAAAAGGTGAATGAAGGAAGCGGAAAAAGAATTATTAAATGAGATTTTTCTTTTTCTTCTTATTCTGCGAGCCAAACTGAAGCTAACTTACATCTAGGCAAGAAACTTGGCGTCCCGATATATCAGCTCCTTGGAGGCAAAGTGAGACACAAACTCAAAGTATATGCCTGGATTGGAGGCGACCGCCCAGATGAGGTGGAACAACAAGCGTAAGTTTGAAGGCTCATTTTCTTTACTTATTCATTTCATTCATTTTATGTGTTACTTTCATTTGCCTTATTTTCTTGGTTTTTGTAATTCATCTACGGTCGGTACTCACAATCTCAAACAGCCTAGCCCGCAAAGAGCAAGGATTCCACGCAGTCAAGATGAATGGCACAGGAGACGTGTGCTGGCTTGACTCACCATCAGTACTCGATGATGTAGTGCGAAGAATAAAGGTCGTCAAGGGCCTTGGAATGGATGCTGCAGTCGATTTCCACGGCCGCGTTCACAAACCCATGGCGAAGCAGCTCGCCACTCTCCTCCAGCCACATCGACCTCTCTTCATCGAAGAGCCATTACTGCCCGAGAACTTGGGCGGCATCAAGGAGCTGTCACAGCTCACCAGTGTTCCTATTGCCCTCGGTGAGCGACTGTACAGCCGATGGGACGTACGTCCGTATTTGGAAGCCGGTTGTGTGGACGTGCTGCAGCCCGATATCTGCCACGTTGGTGGCATTTCTGAACTGAGACGGATCGCCTCAATGGCCGAAACGTATGATGTCGCTTTGGCTCCTCATTGCCCATTGGGTCCAATCGCCTTGGCCGCAAATGTGCAAGTCGACGCCGTGTCATCTAATTTCGCTATCCAGGAGATGAGTATAGGCATTCACTATAACAACACAGGACAGGACATCGAGACATACATCAAGAATCCAGAAATATGGAAAGTTGAAGACGGATACATCAACGTGATTTCAGGCCCAGGTTTAGGCATTGAGGTCGATGAGGACATGGTCCGCAAGCTGTCCAAGGATTGTGTGCCGTGGGAGTCTCCCTCATTCAGAGGACCGGATGGCGAAATCAGAGAGTGGTAATAGAGCATTAGAGGCATGGAAATACTGATAAATGCGTCGCGGTCTTCATAGAATACATGTTTAGGTCGTTGTATTTATAGGATATGAACTGAAGCATATATAGGACTCAAATTTCAAATTTCATGAAGTTACATATGATACATATTGGAGCCGGGCTAGGTGCTTCAATATTCAAGAGATTTCATACATCAAAACTCCTAGGTACACTGTCGAAGAAACCCAGTCAATAGCACTGAAGGGATATAGCTTCGTTGTATTTCATCTTTACTAGGCAAATTGAAAAAAGTGTCTGGTCAACATGGTTCCTGCAAATGGTTTTGTTATCAAATTATGAAAAGCTTGAACGGACAGAGCGGAATGTTAAACAGATAGATACCCTAGAACGTAAACATATCGAATGTCTCGTATCGCCAGTATTTAATGAGAAATCCATTGAGAGTATGATAAAATTAGCATTCCATCATGTAATAGGGCCCCAGTTTGAGAAGAGAAGCGGTTTGAATCCCTCAAATCATCAACACTTCATTCACCACTATCGTCGTCTGTACAAAGTTTCTTCTCTACGGACTCTAAAAGGATAGCCGTATCCACCTCATGAACCAACAACTTATTAAAGATCTTGGTAGCATGCACATCATTAAACCGTCGGCCAAGCCAACGAATCATCTGTCCATCTCTTTCCAGTTCAGGCAATGATGCAAGGCTTCAACATCATGCATCTACCTTCTTTCCACATCCGCAACAATCAACCAATCATGGACTGCACCAACTACCACACCAGATAAATTATAAATTCGCGCTGCATTAGCTAGGGTTACTTCATCAGAGGATCTCTTCCGGCCCTGCATAGGTACCTAAACTTCCGACTTGCATTGGATGACAGATGATCCGTACCAAGGCGAGAAAAGTTGTGAGAATAGTAAGCTTAGTCATTCCCTATCTCCGATCACTTAGTATTTGAGGCAACCTAATTCATGTCTCTGCCAATATGATATGCCAAATGATAGATGTCAAGCAGCATCATTGAAAAGAAATGAATTCTCCTTGGCCTGTTTCGACCTTAAGCTTTACCGCAAAACATCAAAGTTACTCTAAAGACTATCGTAAAGCTATGTAGAATGCTCTTTGAAGTTGTTACTGACATGGACGATGAGGTCTACAACTGGTATGGCCTTCTATAGCAAACTAGAAGCAGTTGTCAAGCTCAAGAAATATGATAACAAATTATTCTTTGCATCTCAAACTCGAGTAATGACATGTAAATTTTGGCTGGACATATGGTTCCCTTCTCCCCTCACGAAAGTGACGAGAGAGCTGCAGAATGACTAACACCAACACGACCCCTCAGCCATCCCCAATTGATTCAAGCCATTTCAATCCTGCAATACGACGCAACTAATTCACTTCTTAGCCCAACGCTTTCAAAATAAACATTCCGAAATAAATTGTCCCGGCCGGGTAACCAGGCTCATAGCCCTTCAACCAGGATACATTTTCATCGGATTGCTTCGTAATTGACGATGTTGCACCTTCGGCTCGCTTTTCCGTGACCTCGGACCATTCTTATCCGTGCCGCTGCACAATTGCCCCGAACATTTCTCCAAAAGAACGGGCGATCGGCCACTAGTTTCCTCGTGACCAATTTCATGCTAAACCCGGGCTTGCTTAGGCACAATACGGGGAACGGCGGAAAACCCTCGTGGCATCGGACAAATACTCGTGATATCAATTGATCCCAATTGGACCCCGCATTAGGAAAACGGGATTCCGTGTACTGTATAGACCCTTAGTGGATAGTCGTGGCTTGGCGGGGTGAGCATTGAAGCTGTCTAGGAAGGGATTGAAGAATTTCTGTATTTATATGGTCTGTATCTATTAGGATTTCTGTTCTGTAGAGCTTCTTGAAAGCGTCGTCAATCATTCATTTTATTGCTGGGGGAAACTTCAATCTTGCAGGTCCAAGATGTTATCCAAAGGTGCGCTGGCTGTCGCGGTCTCGGCGATTGTCGTAGAGGCAATCGACAATGGCCTTGCAAGAACCCCGCAGATGGGATGGGTAAGCTTCATTCTGTTCTTCCCAGAAAGCTCGAATTGAGTTTCCAAGGAATGATGGAGGAGTTTGCTGACTTTTATTGATATCAGAACAACTGGAACTCCTTTGGTTGTGACGTCTCTGAGCATCTGCTGCTTGACCACGCCAAGCTCATCACAGAGTATGGCCTTCAGGACTTGGGATATGAGTATGTTGTGCTAGACGATTGCTGGTCCGATGGACGTGACAGCAAGGGCAAGCTCATTGCGGACAAGAAGAAGTTCCCGCGTGGAATGGGTGCTGTCGCGGATGATTTGCATTCTCAGGGCTTCTTGTTCGGCATGTACTCGAGTGCTGGTGAACTGACTTGCGCACGATATGGTGAGTTGCTCTAATTTCTCGCGGCAATTGTGCCAGCTCAACTCAATTTCTCGACATCTCTGACCTCTAGAATAGCTGGTTCGTTGGATCACGAGATGGATGATGCCCAAAGCTTTGCGGATTGGGGTGTTGATTACCTCAAGTACGACAACTGCTACCACATGGGTCGCTTCGGCACTCCTCTCATTTCGTTTGAGCGCTTCAACAAGATGGCGGAAGCCCTGAAGGCCACCGGAAAGAACATCTTCTACAGTCTTTGCAACTGGGGTGAAGATTATTCCTACAGCGTATGTTTTCTCCTAAATACTCGTACCATCTCTTACGCATCCCCTGAAGCTAATATACGTCAAATGATTTAGTGGGCTGCGTCCATTGGTAATTCATGGCGCATTTTCGGTGACATCTATGACTCTTTTGCTCGCCCGGACGATCTTTGCTCTTGCAATGATCCCGCCAACCCGGCTTGTATTGCCCCTGGCACCCACTGTTCGGTGCTCGCCATCATCAACCGCGTCGTGCCATACATCGACCGTGGTCTCCCCGGTGGATGGAACGATCTCGACATGCTCGAGGTTGGCCATGGTGGCCAGACCGAAGAAGAGTACCGAGCTCACTTCACAATCTGGGCCGCTCTGAAGGCTCCCCTTCTCCTCGGCACTGATCTTCGCAAGTGGTCAGGCTCTGACCTTGCTATTGTCACCAACCCCGCCGTTATCGCCATTAACCAAGACCCCCGAGGCCGCGCCGTCCAGCGTATCCGACGCAACTTCAACGTCCCCAAGGACGAGTGGGGTGTCGGCGAGACTCACATCTGGAGCGGCCCCCTCGCCAACGGAGACCAGATCCTCATCTTCCTCAACTTTGCTAACGAGGATCTTGACATGGGCGCCACTCTCGAGGAAATCTTCCTCACCAACGGTGTCGGCGGCACTGCTCCCCAGAACAAGCAGGACTGGGCCGTCCACGACCTTTGGGGCAAGACCGGCGGTGCCATGAGCAACGAGGATGCCCAGTCCATCCTCGACACCGACAGCGCCGAGGGACGGAAGCAGAAGTTGCAGAAGCTGGGATGGTACAACTCCACTGAGCTTTCCTATGCCGAGGGCTTGAAGCGCGAGGACCCCCGGTTGTTTGGTGAGCGTGTTGGCGAAATCAAGTCTGGTGGCCGCTTTGACGTGCGCGTGCCCCGACATGCTGGCAAGGCTTTCCGTCTGCGTAGCTTGAGCGGCGAGAAGATTAAGCAGAAGAGCCACCTTAAGAAGGATGAGCTGTAAATCTGGTGGAGACTTAGACATTTGTTACACCTGTGTTTATCTCATGGCATTGAGTTGTGCGATGACTACTAGCAATGGTTGATTATGATGGGTGGGAATGGGAAAGGAATTAGAATAAATGATTGGGTATCACATGCGATGAGCTGTGAATACTCTTAGCATAGACAATCCTAACAAAGGATGGAATTTGTATAAGATGGCTGTGTCCTATCGATATGTTCACGACTCCAGATATGCCTTCAATATTATTCTGCCATCGCATATGATTCTGTGGAAGTATTCAAAAGCTGAAGGAATAGAAGCTAGGTGTCGACGTGAAGTGATAGCTATTAGATCAAACTGAGTAATTAAGTTATGCTTGTCTTTTCTAAGAAACTAGTATTGGTATACACAGTGATGCGAAATAAAGGGAAAGAATATAGTCAAACCAGTTCGGGTATGTACATAGATAGTTATCACGCCCATTCATAACACGGTCTACGGCAGATTCGCTTTCTTCGCATCCACAACCACGCTTCCCTTAACAGCCAATCCCCCCTCAGGCCCTTCAACCCACACATCCCATTCCTCTTCTTCCTTTGCCGCATCGCTCTTCGTCCGCCTCACACAAACCTGCATCTCCTCGCCCACATATAGCGGCGCATAGTTCCTATACGCAATAGACTTGACCACTCCCGCGCCGCCGCCCTCCTTGGACGTAACATGGTCATTCAAGACACGCAACATGAGCGCCAGCGACAGCGGCCCGTGAACGAGCAGAGCACGATGTCCGTCCTGGGATTTTGCGTAGAGAGGATCGATGTGGATGGAATGGGCATTGTATGTGAGAGCCGAGAAATGGAAGAGGTGCGTTGGCGTGGGGATGAGAGAAGCCGAGTAAGCGGGGGTGTGAGCATCTATCATGTTGCGTCAGTTATTTCATCAATCGTCATATCATATCAGAACCACTTACACTTGACAAGCCGTCCACTCGACGCCTGCTCCTGATGCTCCGTCTGGCGCATAAACACCAACGTCCTCCTCTCTTCAATATCCCACTCCCCAACATCCCCCTCATGCCCCAACCCATACCTCCTCCACACATCAACAAAAACCTTCTCATCCCATCCCTCCCCCTTAACCCTCACATCCCCAATCTCCTCCTTACAAACCCATGGCCTCCCGTCAAGCACCAACTTCCTCTCCCCAAAACGGACCTCTCCCCCAGCCCACAGTCTCTTCGTAAACTGCTCATCAGGCGCATGATCCTGATCCGCTCCATCGCTAGCAAGCCTCGAGGCCGGCGTTTGTAACGGGAAATACACCAGGTGATGGCCCTGCGGTAAACTTCTCCCTTCCATCACCATAGACGATCCTGAAGCGAGGGGCGTGTGCAAGAGGTCCGACAGCGTTGTGGTGAGTAGGTGAGACGGCATGGGAACGAGGTAGTCGCGGATGACTTTTGCTGGTCTGCTCTTCATTTCTTGAGCATTGACGGGGTTACAAGTGGTTGAATGTGATGAGAATGGTGCTCTGGCCGTAGCCGGAACCGATGCGACGCAGTGCCATTCTCGGCGGCAAAACAACTTTGTTGCCAATCTTCTTGGCGGCATTGTAGATGTAGAATGGCTATGTATATACAAATTAGAAAAAAAAAAAAGATAATTTATGTGTATATACGGTGTATAAGTGAAAAATGGTTAAAGAATGGCATCCGTCAAAGCGTCGTGATAAAGTATGGATGCCATTTCCCCGTTGTCTGTCAGCTTATCGATATGGAACACCTCGGTCCAATGCGAACCGTAAACTGTACATCACCGGCTACGAGCGGCACTCATCGGGACCTCATGCAATGCCTTCCAATTCGCACCTAACACGAGATTAATATTTTTTATCGTCAAATTCAATCTTACTAGTAAAGAGAGTATGAAGTACTCACCATATCTGAGAGGCCGAGGGAGATTCGTATGACGTCAGGGCGCCGAAGCAATCATCCCTCCAGAGAGCGGTTAGAGATGCTTGCTTCAACACCCGCCATAGTAAAGAAGTCATCAATGGTCACCGTCCAAATAATTGATTGATTGGTCCAACAATATGGACACAATCTTTGTTTATAGAATCGATCTATGCCTAACTAATCCTGCAGCACGCGCACCTCATCGTGAGATGGGAGCTTACAATTTTTAATACCCTTGATTAACCTAGCCGTACCTAGAATCATATCCGTTTGCCTCATACCAATCAGAAAATGAAAGGTGATATCGTGACCGTCATTAAAACAACTGCCCGTGCCACCTCAAGTAATCCACACATTTCTTCGCCTCAGCTCACTCAATTTATCATACTCAAATAAAGTGAAATGGAGTCGCAAGACACCTTTGACATTGCCCGAAGACGAAAACTCAATGCATCTGTCCAAAATAGATAGTAAGCGGTTGAAGTTTCAGTCTACATGGAGACAAGCCACACGACTCCCGTCTACGAGATGTAGGCAGTGGAGGAAGTGACGTTGTTCTTGGTGGCCCAGGACTTGATGTCCGCCTCGGAGTTGTCATAAGCTCCGGAAAGGGCGAACTGGCTGGGGATACCCTCGACACGGTGGGTGGAGTTGATGTTCTTCACCAGCACAATCTGGAAGCAGGTAGCGGTACCCTGTCGGGCAGCAATAGTGGAGTAAGCCAAGAAGTACTCCCAGATCTACAATCAACACCGTTAGCACATACAATATCTTTGATATCAACCACCTATCAATAGATGAGAGTAAGGAAACTTACGCGGAACCATCGCTTGCCGTACTTGGCCTCAACCTTGTCACGGTTACCCATCCAGTTGCGGTACCATTTCCAAAGGGTAGAAGAGTAGTGAACGCCAATAGTGTCAACACCCTTGACCTCGAAGCCAGCGCCCTCCAGCTTGTCAATGACCCAGCCGAGAGGAGTGGAAGCATCAGCACCAGGGAAAACATATTTGTTCATGAAGAGACCCCAGATGAGATCCTCATACTGCCACGCCTTTCGGAGACCAGCGATCTGGAGGAAGAAAACACCATCATCATCAAGCATGTTGTAGACCTGGGTGAGGAAAGTCGAGAAGTGACGGACACCGACGTGCTCAGCCATCTCAAGACAGGTGATCTTGTTGTAGCGGCCCTCGGGAACGGGAATGTCACGGTAGTCCATGCACAGAATCTTGCTCTGCTCCTCGGGGATGCCAACCTTGCGCATAGCGCTGTTACCCCAGGCAGTCTGGTTGCGACCAAGAGTGATACCAGTAACCTTGGCGCCGTAGTTCTCGCTGGCGAAACGGGCGAGGGTGCCCCAGCCGCAGCCAATATCTAGCAGTCTCTCGTCCTTCTTGAGCTCAATCTTCTCGCAGACAACAGTCAACTTGTTGTCCTGGAGCTGCTCCAGAGTCTCCTCGGAGTTGATGTCAGAGATGATACCAGAGGTGTAGATCATGCGAGGACCAAGGAACCAGCCGTAAAAGTCATCGCCGCGGTCATAGTGGTCTCGAACCTGTTCCTCATCTAGATGTGAGGGAGGAGCAATGTCAGCGCATGTGTTCACACCGAGGATAAATGACGATGGATTGCATATCGAGCTTACCTTGGGAGCGAGTGTGCATGATAAGCTCAGGAATCATGCCCAGCAAAAAGTATTTGATGAGGCTGACGGTGAAACGGAAGCTGGCCCAGTCGTGACGGTACTCCATAACCTCGAGGCAGTCGCCCTTGAAGTCGACGTCACCGTCAAAGTACATCTCGTGGAAGGTCTCCATGGGGATCTTGTTGGTGCCACGGTACTTGAGACGGTCGGCCTCCTTCTTGAAGTCCAGGTAGTACTCAACGGGACGGCCAGGGAACTTGGCCTTGTCCGTCTTACGAGGGGAGATGGCGGAGATGGTGAGCCACCATCCTGCCAAGATGGGCAGATCAACGACGAGAGCGAAGAAGATGAAGGTCTTGAGGCCACCGCCAACCTTCCACATCAACCAGAAAGGAACGCCTCCCAAGATGGAGAGCAGGATCTTGTTGTTGAAAGAGTCGGAGCCCGGTCCATCTGCGGGGAGGGGTGCATTCTTGATGGCAGGGTACTAGACGCAAACAAATCCATCAGCTCACTGCTCTTTCAAGCTCCAATTGGGGGAAGGCTGCTGAGATGCAGCTGAACATGCAGCGTATAGTATGTCCCACGTTGCTCGCCCATCGCTCAGTGCTCATTGGAGGCGCATGTAGCTACCCAACCAAGTAGGTGTAAACATAAACAAAAAAAGAAGACATACCTTGGTGGTGCGAACGCCGCAGTCTTCTTCCTTCTCAAAGGTAGGGGCAGTAGCTTTGGGAGTCTCGATGAACTCGAACTCGCTCTCGCTGCCCGTCACGCTCGTGGGCTTAGACATCTTGACGACGCTGCCAATGTCAATTGGCGGTTGAAGTCAAGAGATGGAGGGGAGGAGATGGTGACAGAGTTGCAATAAAGAAGCAGCAGAGGAGCGAATTCTGGCCAGATTCTCTGTGGCCCCGGGCGGTGGAGCAATCTGTGGGCCGGCGAGTCGCTCTGCAGCTTTTGCACAGCTTCAATTGGATCTGCGGCTTTGCATCGACCAAAAGTCGAGCTTTTTTGGAGACGAGAATCCGTTGTTTGAGGTGCCGGTTGTGAGAGGGGCGGTGAGGGGCAGATAGCTCTATCGGTAGGCGAGTGACGGAGGGGCTATTACGTAGTACGCACTGACCGTAGCCGAGAAATAGCAGGTCCAAGCATTTGGCTGTAGAGCTCTAACGCTGAAGCTTGCGCAGCGTGTACTGATAGCTCGGCATCAAGTACCGATACTGCCCAGTGCTAAGGTGGAAAACTTGCAGAGCTCCAGACCGACGACGAACCCCTCACTGCATTTCATCCCTACTATAACCAAAGCAGGTGCTAATATTCGTGTCCAGCCAAGTAGGGCAACGCGATTCAATTCGATTCTGCCGGCACCGCAGAGGGCAAAACACTGAGTCAGGACTAGGACCAGGTCTCTTACCAGCTTTCTCTTCCCCTCATCAGCCTCTCTCTATCTCTATCTCTATCCTCTCCGCCCACGAATCCGAACCGAGGCTGTCCAACGTGATGCTTCATGCCGCCAAGCTGCGGATTCTTCACCCTGCAAGCTCTTTTTTTATCCCGAGGCCCCAGAACTGGAGGGACATGCCCCGTTCTAGTAGCTCATCCGTCCTTATCAGACCACTCCATCGCCGATAAGCCCTGATCGAGATCACTCATTCGCATCATCGATCAGGTGCCAGCTCCTTTACCACCAAGCAAAGCAGAGAGACGGACGAAGCCCCTGGTGATTTCTTTTCCCGGTAATGTCGACGCTTTCATCAAAGGTACCTTGTTTCATACCTTTTCATATATCTTGATTAAACTATCATCGTCATAGATATGAGCTTCCTGTAAGTCAAAAGGTAACCCGCCGTTTCAATACTTGGCACCATCCCAGATCCCGCACTGACATACCTCCCCAGGCTTCTGATATTGTCAATATCTCACTCGTGACGTTTTTAACGGGCCAACCCGGCTGCTACGGTTAAATTCTCATGGTACTAGTGCATCACGGCATGAAGTCGTTGACTTCCGGCTACCATATCTAATACCGATACGCTGGTTGTAGATGGGGGGAAAACGCACGGTTATGGCGTCAGGCCTCACACCATAGACGCGGCACAAGCTCCTTCGTCGAAGAAATTGGTCACGGGGCTTTGCCAACCTTGTCTTTTCTCCTCGCATCAAATGCGAGTAAGCTTGCTCTTTGAAAGGCTGGTCCCCCCGGCATGGAATTATTGAGGCAGCTTATCCCAAGATGAGGAGAATACGATATCAAATACGCCTGAATCCAATGCAGAGGGCCTGTTCTGTCCGGCTACTGGAGGGTTCCTCTGTCGAACAGGCAGCGGGTCACCGCCAGCCTGGCCCGGCTGACATCTCAACACGGATGCCGAACCCCAGTCCGCATACCCGGCAGGGTAGCACTGGAGAATACCTGCTTTGCATCTATGCACCTTCCTTCAGGAAACTGCAAGGTTGACCAGTTGGACGGGTCTTGTGATGAAAAGGCACGGCCCAACGTGACCTACGAGCATCTTTATCTTTCGGTGATAAACCTACATACATGCGTATGTATGTATTCAGCCGTTATCTACCAACTAACCAAAACCGAGTTCACCGTATTGACAGCAAATACGAATCCTTCGATTTCTACTTAACATGGATTCTGCTGCATCACGAAGAGCATAACACCACGCCCCCATTCCCCAGGACTCTTCGACATGGTATCTAGCGTTATGGTTATCGGCTTTGGGATTCGGGATCCACTTACACGAGGGGAGGGACGCTCGGATTCCGGATGGGTGAGGCTCCCAGGAAAGCTGACAAGCGGGCGATCATACTCCGCTCTTTCATGCACCCCGTTGCATTCCAGAGATGTCGACTCTCTCTCGGAAGCAAGGAGATTGGGGGAGGGGGAGTAGCCTTCGGCCCCTGAGGGGATGGCTCGGACCGCGCCAGGCAAGGTAGCGTCATATTAGGCGCATCTCGTGCGACTTTCCCCCAAGCCTTGCGTGAAAAGGCCAACGAGAGGGTCGCCGCAGACCAGAAGAGGCAGTATTCGCGCGCCCAATCATTCATTCCCCAGCGGCTCGAGCTCGACCCGAACCGAACGGCGATTCGCATGAGAGCTGAAAGATGACTCCGCTTCAAGTAAGATTCTGTAGTAGTAGCAGAGTCCGCTTCAAGTAAGATTTCGTAGTAGCAGTAGAGTCACATGCCTCGACAAAGTAGTGATCGATTCGAGATCAAAAGCAGGCTAAATTATCTATCCTTTGTAATCATTTCACATCTCCTCGCCGACCGCGGAACTCTTTCCGCCAGCAAAGAGATGCAAGCAAGGGACCTAAACTTGGCAACAAGAGAACGCCTATTTGCTATTATATGCCCCCAAATGAGGCTGAGAACAAGACAAGGATTCAAAACTTGGTATTTGTATTGCTCTCTTGCTTCGCTATTGGCTCCCGTCTTAGTTTAAAGCAATTTATTGATTACTCCCTTAAACCCCGTAGCCAACCCTGTCCTTTCTGGTAAACGAGAGACACAGCTGAACGCTTGGAAACCCGTCAGCAATCATCATGTAAGCAGAGAAGCCACGGCGAACAAGTGGATAGTCATGAGCTTAAACGGGCGCCCGACTGCTACTTGAAACCACTCGCTATTATTCCCCAGCGTTATTTCCTGCTTCTTCTCGTTCTTAATAAACATCGTGTCATCATGCAACGTGAAAGCAAGAGCAACGCCGCGCCCAGCGAGAAATCGAGCCAAAATACAAGAGTACGTCACCAGAACCCTTCACCTGAGCACGTTTGATCAGATCAAGATAAACGTGCGGAGTCAGTTCCAAGGGTTGCTCGGGCCTTGCCTGACTCTGCTTCTCTCCCTCTCTTTTTAATCGCCTTTTTAAACAACCGGGGTATTTTCCCATCACCCCCCCTTGCTTTACCGAGAGGGGGTCTCAAAGAGCATACATCAGTAAATAAGCATCAGCCCGGGAACGCGCGGGAGATTTTCCCATGCGATTACGAAGTCGGCCCCCCTCCCCGTGGGAAAAGACGGGATGCCGGGGGAGGGGGGAGAGACCAGGTCAGGCCTCTTATTTTGGGAAACGCCGAGCCAGTCAACTGGGTGCAGCTTATTAATATTGTCTGCAAGGTATCAACTTCGGTCACTATTCGTCCAATAATCGCCGCTTGTGTGAGTCTGCCAAGGAGATCGAAATCATGGCGGCGGAAAGTGGGAGACTGCTTGAGGAATGCCATATCTTGTAAAGGCAAATAGGATTTGCCAGATAGGGAAACCAAATCCTTAGTCTCGTTGTTGTCTCCGTATAGACTGAGTAAGTATATCGGGCTAAATAGTGGTAATATGAGCTTGACATAGTTGTACAAAGAGGACTGAGAGTCTCGCAACTGTTCTGCAAATGCCTATACCAGGTTAGCATTTGTATCTCTTTTAACCGCGCGGAGTAGACAAGCATTATCGGCCAACTCAGGGTATTCTTAGACAAATTTATTTTCCAAATACTTGGATCGCCCAACCCTGTCTCTCCCTCCCTCCCTATCTCTCTCTGGCACCTTCTCCTCATCTCAACCGCTGGCGTTACGCCAGACAGGGAGTTTAGACGCTCATTGTTCAATTAGAGGAGAGACACCCATGATCCAGCTTAGTCCAGCTTGGAGAAGGGGGCGTGTAATAATCAAGACAAGTCGTCAAGTATGGATCATGGAGTGGACCGCGGAACGTGGAGTAATCGATTGTGAAACGTACTTTGATTGCGCGTAAGGGTGCTGGTGGCGTATCTGGGCTGCATGAAATGCATGTCAGATTGTCGATGGACTAACGAGTGATGTAACCAACGGCTCTCCTCATTGGCATCCCATATCGTTTTGATCATCAGACGTCCCCGTGCATCGACATCGCCTTCCCATCGCTTACTACACATATTCCAAAACGTGTCTGGCTAAGCGTTTTGCCGATGCCTCATCTATACGGAACACTATTCATGTCCGGCAGCTCAGGAAAGACATATTGACTCGAATGTCTTCTCTGTTCTTACTAGTGGCATTTCATTGGACGGGCCAAGGTCCCGCGGGCCGTGTACAAGCCCATCCAGAAGTACATTCGTTTTGCGGTTGAGTCGGTCCTCGTCTTACCTTCGCCTATTTACGTAGTGGTTCCTTTTTAGCGTCTAAGCGGACTGTGGTAGTCTCTGCAAGAGCAGTTGTTTAGCTCGCGTCCCGTTAGCATCTAGCTGGGCAATTGGATAACTGGTCAGGGGTTAGAGCGTTCTAGAGAGTTGAGCGGCCGTGGCGCCAGAGTTAGATCTCATAGATCAGGAACATTTAGCCCAATTTCGAGGTATAAGCGTATCAAGGCGTAGATGCTGCACGTATGACATTTGACGCAGCCTTAGCTTCTGCTTGTGCATGCGCATAGGAGTGGCAACAGCAGTTGCGATGGCGGAGTCAAGGCTATGTATGATTGAGGCTGATGGCAGCAAGGTGAAGCAAGTCCGATAGTCGCAAACGCATCGTTGGACATTACGAATGAGTCGGCCGGCACAAGAATAAGTTATGACATGTCAAGTATTTCCGGGGTGGTGGGTGTGGATGTGTAAACCGCGGAATGGAAGCGTTTTGGGCCGGAGCGCCACTAATATGAATGTGCCCAACAGATACCCATGTCCGTAGTCGTTGTAACATGCTACAAACCACATCGGCACAATGTGGCTGAAGAGGATGAGATGCTGGGCTCGGGTCCAACGTCGTGGGTTTCCTGACCAGGGGGGCTGCTGAAGAAAGGACGTACAAGTAGAGCAAGGGATGTAAGTATGGCGCCACACCTGCGGAGACACGGCTTGACGACAGAGACTTGCCTGGCGCCGGGCGCAAGAGCCAGGCCTTTCCCGTTATAGCCAGACGGCAGTCATCAGGACCTGGGATGAATCTCTCTACTGTGAATTGCGCTGAGAGGAAAGAGGGGAGTGGACGATCGCAAGAGTAGCAAGTGAGCGAATAGCAGCACAGGCATGTTGCAAGAGTTCACATAAGCCGCTTCAGTACCCATCTCAGCCCTACTGACGACACCAGGACGTGAGATGCTTGAAAGAAGCATTTTACCTCACATACTTGTGCCAACAGTTTATGAATGCTAAGCAGGCCAAGGCGGATCATCTGCCACGGTACTGGGGCGAGTCTCAGATCATCTGCCAGGAGGAGGGGTGAACTATGACACCAAATCTCAATAAAGTTGATATGTTATTGATCATATACACAGTTGGCAATGTCGCCTAGCGAGTTGACCGCACGGCTGCTTGTTATCTGTAAACATGTCGGAGCCGGTTTGGTTCCGTTTAGCCTCTGGGCACTCGACTAGTATACCAAGCTGCTGGGATTTGAGGCAAAGGTACCCGTCAAGCCGGGAGTGACAGGATGGCACGATCCCGAAAATAAACGAGGCTTATGAGACGTGATGCCACTCCGCAGGATGAGGTCATGGTGCGCCGATGTTATCTTGAGCCCGCGAGATACACTATTCACAGTAAGCTATTCGGACTCAGCATTGAAGAGATGGGTGGTTGCATTGATTCGCGTGAAACTGGTTTGATGATGATTGCCGCTATTTGCGTTCAAACACATGGCTATTCTTAGAAACATCTTCCTTTCAGTTCTGAGGCAACTGGGTTGGTGGTTGATGATGGTCAGCAGCAGTAAGGCAGCTAGAGTTTGGGGTCTTCGCCCAGGGGGACTTGTTCTTCAACACAAACAAGACCTATCACAAACGAAGCATTCAGCCTCACGAGAGCTCAAGCAGAAAGTATGACGATATGCCAAGAAACGCATGGACAAGGCCCATGGCATCTCGTAGGAGCGGATTCAGCGGCATGTAAAAGACACCGGTTGTCACCTCGTGCGCGCATATTACGCCACGTAGCCAGTAGGTTGGGCAAGGTGATCATGGTTTATACCGCCATGGCAAACACTGCATGCGATTTAGGCACCTGCAGGAATTTCGATTACCAGGCCCCCAGGCTGTGCATAACAACACCCCTCGTGCTCATCGCCCTGAACGGGCGGCTATTACGGAATATGCGTAAGAGCGAGAACCAGACAAACAAGGAGTGGGAGTGACGCACCTCCCGCTATCCATACCGAGGGCGGCAGTTCGGAAGCCGGAGATCTGGACTTGGGGCGGCGGCATGTGGGCATACAAGTCAAGTACATCCTCGCTAAGTGAGCATATTAAGCCCCGATCCGGTTTGCGTATTTGAAGCAGTCTTGTTGAAAGGCTCGGCGACACCTTGGTAATGCCACGCCAAAGCCAACATCGGAAGCAATAATGCGAGGCATGAAAAAGAAGAAAAAGCCCGCATGAGAGCGTGACATGGTCGGCCCCCAGCAGTTTGGTCCAATCATGTCGAGATGGACCAAATATGGATGATGCTTGTCAGATGTGTGTCGCCTTTTGCTCTAGCGTTCCTAAGAAGAATGCAGCTTGTTTTAGCGAATCACATCTCTCCAGCAGAGTCTAGGAGGAAGGCTATATCTCTGCCGTGACTGAATTCGCAAAGCATAGATTGGACGAACACAGTAACTGATCCCTTTAACATTGGTCAGAATATATCATTACCTTGTACACGCGACTATGTTGAAGATTCGCACGTGTATGCCCACGGGACCGCAGTGCTTTGTGTATCAAACTTGATGGTGCATCAATCCTGGCCTGGTTCGTCAAAGCGGCATGAGTCACTGCCCAGCTACCCAGCGGAACGTGCCGATGCCGTAGAGTTGCCGTTTATCACATAACACGAGCTCGGAGTTCGTGTAAGAGTAATCTAGGAGTGAGCTCTAGAAACCTGCTGGGGAATCCATGGCGGCTAGGGATTTAGGTCAATGGGAGCATGGGTAGCATGACATGAGGCCTGTCTATTTCTTGGTTTGCCTCCTTGTTGCAGATATAGCCTGTATAAGTTCTGAGAAGGCGTCTGCAGTGGAACCAGAATGCCATCTGTAGTGATTAGTCGTTGTTTTGCGGCGTCTCGCCTTACATGCCTCAATCTGTCTGCACTGGCATTGACACAGCGGCAATGCCAGTAAGTTACAGCAGGGAAGCGTCTCCGGTCATTGCCAAGTCTGGGAATGATCAGACGGGGCGCAGGGATTGCTCAGCGCGCGCACGACGGTGCTAGAGGCTGGTTTGCACTAGGACAGGCACAAGAGCTGAATGGCCATGGCATGCTTGCAAGTTTGTCGAAGGCGTCGAGCTGCCATGCTGGTCTGTTCCCGACAGTCTGGCCCAGCCACCCGCATGTTCTAGCGCCAACCCGTCGTGGTTTGGTCAGACAAGCCTTTTTTCCTTGACCAGATGGTGGCGATAGCTTAATGCCCAATGAAAGCTTGTAAGCACGGAGGATCAGGCGAAGTTCGAGTCTGATAAGCCGGGGTCGCACCGATTGCAAGGCCGCGTGAGAGTCGGGATGAAGAAAGGCATGTCATGGCGAGGGTTGAAATTCTCCGAGTTCTTTTTTTGAGGCGGAGAAGAAGGAATCGACGAATCCACCAGTTAGTTGTTGGGAGGAGCTGGAGTCAGTCGTCACCCAACATTGAAGCCTTGCGGCTCAAGGCTTGGCGAGGCAGGAAGCAAACAGACAAACAAACAGTCGGCTGCGACTGCTGATTTCATGGATGTTCTTTTCTTCTGCCCATGTAAGCAGTAAATGTCTATTTTCTGCTTAGCTACCCAGTAGAGCAAGCTTTTATTGTCCATTCGTAAATGCAAAGTATTATCTGCCTACCTATTCCAGGACTAGCAGCCATTGACAGGAGAGGCATAACATTGTAGTATACAGATCAATTTGCCATTCCTGGATGAAATATATGGATTCCATTGTCCAGGTATGAGGTTATTTGCGGTAATCCCTAGTACCTTTGTAGTACCACCACGGAGCACTACTGTATCACCTACAGGTTGGTCAGGACCTTGTATCTGATCTGATAGGCTGAGATGCTGCCAATGCTGCTCCTGCCGTGAGTGTCGAGTCAAGTGATTTTGGCCTCAGCGGCCGCTGGAAGGCACGATGAAGCGCGCAGTGTCGTCATCAGTCAGTTGCCCCAACAGCCGAAGCAGCGACTGACTGATTCAGGCCTCTATCTGACTTCTGACTTCTGACTTCTCCTGGTTCTTCTCCATCTTCCCTCCTCCCACCTTCGCCACCTCGCCGCCAGCGCCCATCCAATCCTTTGCAGAGGCTCTCGACCTGTAGCTTCTAGAAGGAGCAGAAGCAGAAGAACCGCGGCGTGGGTGTCAGGTCAGACATGCAGTGCTACGGTGCCGCTGGGATGGAAATGGGGGTCACTTTTTGCGGAGGGGTCTGAGACGGTCTCAGACGAGTGCCGCCCGAAACCCGCACATGGCCACGGCTCAGACAACGCCGCCTCGGAACCGAACGCGACCATCGACAATCGCCAGTCTGGGTTGCTGGGATAAGCACAGCTGAGAGCAAGCCTGGCTCGTTTGGCTCGTCTGGCTCCGGGAGACAAGGAGCCGTCGTGCCATGCCCTATCCCAGGAATCAAGTCCGTGCCGTACGAGTACTGTACGAGTACGTTCAAGCTAAGCCCGGGCCGGCTCGCATCATTTCACCTTGGCCCAAGTGCTTTACCTGACACATGAACCGCAACCTCAAATGGCTCAATTGGGCATAGGTAGTCACTACATCGTACCGTCAGGAAGAAGACGCTTCGTATGCCCAGCCAGTTACAATACACATTACGCAATGGCCATACATTGCTCAGTTCAGATTTGCCCCTTATCGGTTCTCCCCGTGATGCGATTCGTACGAAGTACACTCACAAAGGGTGGCGACTGGCCAAATTTATCCCCATTCACCGAGCACCGTGACGAGCTACTTTTGGCGAGCGCTATTGGCGAACATCTCGACGGAGCTTGTTCCGCGCCTTGCTCTGCTAAACTTCACCGAGCCATTCTCCTCTCGGTACGGAGTAAAATCCTCTTGTATCCGGTCTCGCTAATGGTCTCCCGTGGCGCCTCTCCCCCCATTGCCCTCGACCGGCATTCGGTAAGGTCGCCCCGTCGCATGGATGAGGAGGATGAGGATGGATGGGATGGATGGGATGGATTGAGACTCATTCTTGAATTGGAGACAACCCGTCCCGGGCTCTCCAGGAGCATTGATTGCCCACGCGGTATCCCCACCTATCCATTGGCCAGACCAGCGTACCCAAGTGCCATTTAGCTACCACCAGGCGAGCGACAGCCAGTGCCGCGGCGTGCTGCCGCCATCCATTAGCAGGCCATCTGGGATAGACTTATCCCTTCTGGACATATCTGTGGTAATCCCGACCCCCGTCAGGTTTGGCCGGGCCTGGGTGAGGCGTCGTCACTGGCTGGCTCGGAATGGGGATGTGGCTATGAAATCTAAGGATTTAGGCATTTGTGACAGGCTTCTCTCATGAACGTGATCAATTCTGCAACCAGCTTCTTGCGACTGTTGACTGCAGCGCCTCACCGCCAGCTCCCTTGGTATTTGGGCAGTGGATGTGTGTATGCAGGCGGTCATAAAGAGCCTGCCTCGGACGGGACAGTACGCTACTGTACTCACCAAAAAACGAGGGGATGCCGTCTCTCTCTTGAGCGGCAGACAGAAAACGGACCTACCAGAAGAGGGGTGGAGGGGTGGCCAGATCCCTTTTTGTCATATCACGAGAGGCAGCAAAGGTACATACGTGCAATGTGCAGATGCTTGGCACGACTCGATATACATATTCGGCAGAACGTGTATGAGCTGGACACCCTCATCAAGAGCTCTGCAGCGAATCTGTCCCCGATTCGGAGGAATCCTCCTACCCCAGTGTACGGAGTACTATATCAACCAAAGACTCGGAACCTCGCATCTTTCAGGCATCGTGGTTCCTATTTTCCCACACAACGGAACCTCCTCAAGGCCGGCCGGTACGTCACGGAGGCGTGGAGACCGATGAAAAAGCCAGCCGAATTCATGGAGGGGGGTGTGCTCAAAGCTCTCACGCACACATGCCTACTTTTCTGCCTCTCTCGTCCTCTCTGTGCTACTGGCGCTCGTTGATTCTCACTCGCTCACTCATTCACTCGTTCAAACCTAGCGCGCACACACAGGCATCAAGACGCACACACCAAGATACATATACCAGGGCCGGTTGCCCACCAGTCGTTTGCGGCGTCGCCCGTCATGCCGAAGCGAGCATGGATTGCACATCAACTGCCATGATTCGGTTTTTTTCCCCTGGCCGCACACGCCTCTCACCTGCTCACACTCCCAGCCCCAGTCACACTCCCATCACTTCACTTACTCCTGGTCCGTCTCCTCAGCCCTACTTTGTATCTTGGGAGGTGGAGCAGCAAAGCTCGACCCAGTTTACATGTGTAAGAACTACGACTAGCATCCCATTGACAGCCTTGTTGTTCATCGTACATACTAGTAAGCGCGCCGCAGCAGGTGTTCATGTGGCCTGCCAGCTTTACATCTGCAAGAAACCCTTGTCTCTGAATTCCCATTTGTCTTTATCAGAGGCCACTGATTGTTCTTTTACTCCTCTTCCAAGCTTTAATAAGGCCACTCACGTCCCAAGTTTTGTCGTCCCTATCACCAGTACATCTCTCATCACACGTTACCATTGGGTGGTTTCTTCATTTGACTTTATTATATCTCTGCCCCCCACAACCACAACCAAACACAGTCCAAGGAACTTTTGAAACAATTCTTCAGCTATTGTTCGATAAGTCTCTTTTGCGGACGCAGACTACCGCTTTCTGAACTAAAGAGGCTGAATTAGCGAAGCAGCTAAAGCCCCAGCGAGCCCTTTTATATCACATTGATATCCTTTCTGTCAATTTTCTGTCAATATGAGAAGCCTCTCTGACAGAGCCATACATCAAGCCAAGTCACCAATGTCATGTCCATTGTCATCACGCGGACCAATAGAAGGGGACGTTCACATATACTTTGAGACCCTCACCCCCGGCATTATATCCTTCTCCAATAAGAAATGCGCTCACGCCATGACACACGACTGTCCATTTCTAGCTGATTCCAACTGCTCACTCTGCAGTGCATGCGCCTACGCCGCTGCAAATGGCCAGCCGTGTTCTTGATTGGTGTCTTGCTAGGGCCGGTACTCTTACTGGAAGACTTCTCTCCCCCGAGCGGAAAAGCTCACCCATGGGGCGGTACGTTTCTACTACAGTACAAACCCAAAAAGTCTTCTGGTAAAGGGTGCGGCTGAGGGGACCCCCTGGCAGGAGTGGTGTGAAAGAAAGCAAACTTGTCAACTTTGAAGATTAAAATCGCTGCCGAGGCATGCGAACCCGGCTTTGTTCATGTTTTGTCCATGTTGAGCCCCCTATGCCAAGGGATTCCTAAAACACGAATGTGGACACCGGACTCAGAGGAATGCGCAACAAACGAGAGTGATTTTGTCGGAGTACCCATATTAGGCTTGAACTTCTGGAAGCCGGGGGTCCTTGATTTCTACGTTGTCGTGTTTGTGTCCCTCCCGCTCGTCCGCCCTCTTTTCCCTAGCGTTTGCGGTCTCTTCTTTCGGGATTTTTCTTCCCATCGGCTTTTTCTTTATTTTTTTCTTAATTGGCATACATGGAGCTCTTGGGCATGCAGAGAGCTTTAACGCAGCTTCTAGACTTGCGTGCGCCTTGCAAAAGGCACATTCTGGAGGGGTATACGATAAGGGATATAACAGATGCGGGACCATGGCAGGCCCCCTAATTTTTTTTCATTGTTTCTTTTCCTGCCTTTTCTATCTGCAGTTTTTAATCACGAGGCCACGAGAAGTGGATGGGTTGGAGGGTGGCATTCTGTCTGTCACTCTGTCATTCTGTCATTCCCATCCCATTGTTACCATACACATACAACGGGGATCCAAGACGCACCCACCGGAACACAATCTTTTTTTCACAATGCTTTGTCCTCGTTTAATCTACATTAGCAGCAAGCTGGAGTTGAGGTTCTTGTCTTACTAGTGTAACATAGAAATACGCATTTATTACTCTAGAGTCAGTCGTCTACTGCTAACTCGAAGCCTAGTCTCTTTGACCCCATATTCCCCTTGCCATGCCTGCATTCAAGCTCCAGGTTTCGAAACAAGACCTCCTGATCTAGTCCAACCAGACAAAGAACGCAATTGGGTGCAAGAAAACCCCATGTCCAGGCCGTGATAATGACGCCATGCCCAAAGTTCCCCAGCAACAAGATCTCCTCTTTCTCCAAACCGTTTGTCCCCATCAACCCCCCCTTTTCCCACTTGACACTTTTACGCAATTACACCCAGCAATGCAATTTACTCCTCCTGTTCTCTCCGTGACTCGACTTTCCATCCGAGGTGGAGAGGTTCGTTCCTCCATCGGCCCGTATCCAGCCGATCAAAAAATCCCCCCTCTCTGTCTCCTCTTCCCCTTGTGCCTTTTTGTAACCCATATTCAGACTAGAGGAGAAAACGGTTATGGATCTTAATCCCTGCCTCCCTTTTTTTTTTCCTCCTCTTAGGCCGGAGCTGTCAAATTTGCCCCTCTTTCTTTTTTTCTCTGTTAAAATACCGGTGCCTGGCAAAAAGATCCATATACTATGGAGTTGTGGGTATACGAGCAAACGAGTTAAACTGCGGGCATTTGTGAGGGGCTGTTAATTTTTTCTGGTCGGCGACCTGGGACCTGGGGAAATTTCAATCGTATGGATGGTTACATGTTTTGTAGAAAACATCCGTCGGATCGGATAAGCCCGGGGATGTTATTGTTTAATAATAAAATTTACTTTTATTTTATTTTATTTTACATAGGGATCGACATTGACGGAAAGTTCGCTCTTATAAAGCAACAGTTCGATATTACCGATTATACGAGTATATAAACACGTGAACGCTAATTGGCGAAAGTGTGTAAGACGACCTTAAGCTGAAAAATTGTATACCGAACTGGTGATGTATTTTTGCCTTTTTTCCCCCTTGCATTAGCTGCGGGACGGGAAACGGAACGGGCGTGTTTGATGATTTTGGACAAACTCAATCTGCTGAAGCTTTTTTTTGTTCTTATGCTGATTAATTGGTGTTTGGTTGGAAACTTTTTTTGCTCTTATGCTCTTCAATTGGTGTTTGGCTGCGCTCATACAAGTGCTTACGGTTTGGTGATGGTTTGCGTTGAACTGACGTGTTGCTGTTGTACAGTATGCAGGGAGGGTTGGGATGGACTGAATACGGCTTCAAAACAAATCAACAGCAGCTGTTGATTAAGCAGGGCGATGTTTCAAAGATCCCTCGACGAGAGCTCGGCTCGGATGCTTCAAAGCACTGGCAATGGCTCACACATGCCTCCCAGTCTACCGTGGTCACATCTACATCAATGCACAGCGAAAACACACAAAAAATAATCGTGACAAGCCAGTCTCTTTTTCAATTGAAATGCAAAGGTATCTAAAAGCTTTTTGGTTCATGTCTCATCCCAAGAGAGCCCAATCGTGGCATATCCAAAAAAGCGTTCGCCACAGTCACGGCACCAAAATAGCCCATGCTGCATCCATACGCCCATCTGATGCGTCGACATTGCCGTCGTCAAACATCAGCCCGCTCATCCAGAGCGTAGAAGTGAAGCCATCAAAAAACACCGGGTATCGACCCAACTCATTTGTCATCTATTCACATAGCAATCCACCAGTTGAAAAAACACCAAACGTCCTTCCCCGTAGAAGAATTTGTAAGAGTAAAGAATGGAAGAATTGAATGTTGTGAAGAAAAAAGTTCATAGAGCTTTTGGCCCCATGAGATAGAAGTGAAAAAGAAGTTGCGCGTCTAGAAGACGAGGGCAAAGACGGCAGCCAGGGCAACGGCAATGACGCCAGACTGAGCCATCTCCTTGGTAGCACCGCTGGTGGGCACGGTAGGGGGAGCGCTTCCAGTGCCAGCAGGGCCGCTGGCGGCAGGGCCGGTAGGCTGAACACCAGTGCCAGAGGGAATGGTGACAATGGTGGTGGGAGCACCGGTTCCGACGGGGTTGGTGCCAGCAGCAGTGGCAGTGGTGGAGTTGGAGACGGGCCAGTAGTGAGAAGTAGGGGCGGCAGAGGAGGTCTCGGCAGCAGAGGTGGTGATCTCAACAGCGGAAGTGGCCTCGGTGGTGGAAGCAGCCTCAGAGGTGGTCACAGGGACAGTGGGAGTGCGGTAAGGGCAGTTGGTGACGGTCTCGGGGCACTGAGTGATGGTGTAGGTCTTAGTGGTGGTAGCAGTCAGAGTTGAGGTGCTATCAGCAGCGACGACGGCAGCGCCGGCAGCAATGAGGAGAGTGGAGAACTGCATTTTGATTGTTGTTGAGAATGAGTCGTAGACTTGAATTCGGATCTGGTTTGTTCGTTGCTTGAAAGAGAGCAGTGGGCAAGAAGCACCGGGCTAGTATAGCAGTTTAGAAGAGAGAGTGTATAGTAGCAATGTCGTCGAGACAGCTCAGAGAGTGATTGAAAGAGTGTGGTGAGTGATGAGAAAGAGAAGGAAAACAAGAGCGGAGGGGGCCCGTTTCCCTTTTGTCTTGATTGTCTGCCGGTGGGAAATCTCTGACAGTTCCACCAGGCAGCGGCCACGTAGGATGGCAATGGATCCCAACGGAGCCTGGGCGCGACCGGTCAACCTAGCATTGCTAGCATGGCGCAGACCATTGAGCGGCTTGTGGATTGGCTTTTGTGAGCTGGCGGGCTGGCGCATCCAGGCACCTGTTGTGATTGGACACTACCACGCAACAAAGACCCGATGGTGGACCTGAGCCAGCATCTCACTGGCCATCTCGCGGTACCTTGCATAAATGGCCTCTCGGAAGCGCATCCTAGATCCATTGACCCTCCTTTCCGTTGAGCTATTCTTGCATCCGGGAGCCGGGATTGGCCATGTGCTGTGGTCGATATGCTTCTTCGGCAGCGCTGCTGGATGCAACCTCAGCAGCTATTGATTGGCAGAAGCTGACGACAGCAGGAAAAAAACTTTTTCAATTCTCGCCATCTCACTCGAGGCTTTTCTTTTCTCCCATCCATGCTCGAGCTGGACACTGTGTATGCAGCATGTATGTACGCCGCCGGTCACACATAATCCCTCACCCACTTCCACTTGGGACTTGGGCCTTGTGCCTGTGCTTTTGCCTGTGCTCGCTCCAATTGAAATTGAAATTGGCTCCAGGCCGGTAGCCGTGGCCGGGCATGTCGTGCGCGTTTCAAGGCCGCTGGTGTCAGCGCCAGCGCAGCGTATTAAGGGAGGGCGAGCTCATTTCGTTCCAGGTCCCCTATCTTAAGCTTTGGTCGACCCCCGGCTCCAGGTCCAGGTCCAGGCCATTGCGCGCGCTTCCAGCCCAAACAACGGCCAGCGCCAAAACAAACAGAAGAGGCCAGGGCGAAATTGGGCGTTTCCAGGCTCTTCTCTCCCCACTGGCAATTTGGCAAACTGCTTCCCCCGCTCGCCGAGGAGAGACGCTACCGTGCTGTGAGACGCTCGATGCCCCTTGTTAATACTGTGTCGGCCGATTAGCTCGTTGGTGCAGCAGTTCTGTTGGGCTGACTCACGATAATGGGCCAGCTTGACTCGTCCATCAAGATCCTGCCAAGGCAGAGAACTTTGGGTCTCCCATGTGGCACCATGTGGCAGCGTGCATTCAGACGCCACACTAGTATTGGGAGATTTTTTTTGGATTTTTTTTTTCTTCGTGGTGGAGTGAGGCCTTGTTCAAACCGGTTTGTGAGTGGCGGCGCGATATTTCTCGCGTGCTCCATATTATCGCAACTGGAGAACAAAAGGCCGAAACTCCGTACAATAGCTTAGTCAGGTTTATTTTCGGCTGCCTTTCGGTGCCTGAGGCGTGAATTAGTTTACCATTATCGTGTGTTATCGTGTGTGGCATGACTAAGGCGTTCTATTTTGCTTCTACGGGAGGATATACGAAGCTGAAAGCCAATGAATAAGGAAAATGCTTACGGAGTAGATGAGCGTCCATGCTGTGTTGGCTGTGAATGCTGCTTTCTGCTTTCTGCTTTCTTACATCCGATTCTTTGTTCAACACAGAAAGGATCGGCAATCTTTCAGCTTCGGCTCAGCCGGTATACGGGGATTGGATTCGCCCTGCTTGTAATAGCCATGATAGCTTCAATTGATCAAGCTCTTTTCTTCTTAGCTCAAATGCTTCCATCAGCAGCTAATTATGCCTGCTTCTCGCCACGGCAGACCAGCTAACCCCCAAAGCAGGGCCTGTAGATGCTCATCGCAGATGAAAGACATGCCCCGATCCATCTAGCACGGCTGTCACCCTGCTTACTTAGCCGGCGATACGAAGCCCAAAATGAAGCTGCAATTTACAGGTCCCTTGCACGCAAATTAAGGCCCGTCTTAGCGTTGCCCATCACAGTTTCCCACTGAAGCGACCCCTTTTTGCCCGCTATAGCGCTCGATCCAGGCACTATGGAGTACTACTACTTACTGGAACCCCGCCCCCCACAGCTTGGACCATCTCCCGGGTAGAGGCAAACAGCTCAATGCATCGCTGACACTTGGACGCGACATCGTGATTCGGAATCCAGAGCATTCAAGATTAGCGATCGCTTAACCTTCTTTGTAGCTGCTTCTGTGTGTTTTCTGTCTTTTGTCTTTTACTCAGCATCGCATAGCATAGCACCATGGCGTCCTACTCGACCGATCCCGCGCTGTACATCTACACGTCGCTGACGGCCGGCTCTTCACACATTGTCACCGCGACATCACGTCTCGAGACAATTCTGCGGGCCAACCGTGTTCCTTTCAAGGCCATCGACATTTCTACCGATGACAAGGCTCGCATGCTTTGGGGCCGTCGTGCCGGCAAGGACGAGAACGGGCGGGCGAGGAAGTTTCCTGCGCTGGTGCAAGAGGGGCTTGTTTTAGGGGTAAGGTGGCCTTTTTTGGGTTGCAGCTTACAGCTCACTCAACGGGATATTGGGGACATTTTGACTGACCTAAGAGGATAGGATATTGTCGAAATCGAAGAGTGGAACGAGTATGGCGAGCTCAAGCAGCACATCAAGATCTACTACGACGAATTCACCATTCCCGATATCGAACACAAGTATCCCGAGCCGGTCAAGAAGAAGAAGACAGTCAAGAAGTCTGCCGCTGCCGCCGCCAAAGCTGCCGCCGGTGTAGCCTCTGGTGAAGCTGTGCCTGCTGCTGCCACCGATGCGGCTGTCCCTCCGCCTCCCCCTGGCCCAGTGCCTGAGCCCAAGGTTGGCGGTGGCCCAACCCCAAGGGCCAGCATAGATACGGTGCGCTCTGTGCAATCTGTGCAGTCCGTGCAATCCATTGCCGATGAAGCAGCAAAGAAGGCTAAGGAGCTTCGTCTGAATGCTTTGCGAGAGAAGGTGCACGGAAAGAAGAAGGAAGAACCAAAGGCTGAGCCAAAGGAGGAGCCCAAGGAGGAGCCAAAGGAAGAGCTAAAGGAGAAGACGGAAGAGGCCGAGGCGGCCAAGGAAAAGACAGAGGAACCAGCCAAGGCCGAAGAACCAAAAGCAGAAGAGCCCGTCAAGGTCGAGGAAGCAAAGGCAGAGGAGCCCAAGAAGGCAGAGCCAGAAGCCGAGAAGGAGGAGGCCGAGAAGCCCCAAGACAAGAAGGAGGAAGAGGAGGCTGAAGCCAAGCAAGATGACAGCCTGAAGGAAAAGGCTGTGGAAGTAGAGCACGAAGAGGTTAAGCCCGACGCAAAGGAGGCACAGGACAAATCTGATGAACAAGATGACAAATCTGAACACGAGGAACATGAAGAACTTGAAGAAGTCAAGGAAGAGGAGGAAGAGGAAAGTGCCAATGACCACGATAACGATAGCGACGACGACGACGATGTTGATGAGAAGAAAGAGACCGAGGAGGAAAAGGAAGAGGAGAATGAAAAGGCCGAGCCAACCGCGGAGGGAGAAGCCGTCACATCACAGCCCGCCGCTGAGCCCGCCCCAGACGCCACGGCCAAGACGGACGAGAAAGACGAGAAAGCCAAGAAGTCGTCCAGCGCTGAAAAGGGCAAAAAAAAAACTTCTTTTTCTTCTTCTGCTTCTAAAGACGCCAAGCCCGGAGACAAGGACAAGGCGAAGCCTGCATCCAAAACGTCAATGTCAACTCTTTCTTCGTCTGCGAGAAAACCTGCCGCGTCTCCATCCTCGGCCAAGAAGCCCGCCTCCTCCATCTCCTCCTCCTCTTCCACCAGAAAACCTTCCGCGACGCAGTCCTCTTCAACGAGGAAGGTTTCTTCTTCTACATCCGCAACCTCTTCCTCAGCAGCTAGATCCTCTTCATCAACAAGAACGTCTTCAACAGCGCGATCGACTTCCACAACGAGAGCAACTTCAACTTCAGCAGCAAGATCCACTTCAACAACAAGAAATTCTTCCACAGCAAGGTCTACCTCTACGACAAGAACACCGTCAGTCGCAAGATCAACGTCAACAACAAGAACGCCCTCAGCGGCGAGGTCTACATCAACAACAAGAGCTCCAGTAGCAAGATCGTCTTCAGTAGCAGTGAGGTCTTCGTCAACGGCGAGATCCACGTCAACAACAAGATCAACGTCAACAGCCAGATCGTCTTCAACAACGAGAAAGGTTTCTTCTTCCGCCGCAGCACCAGCTTCGCCTTCATTAACACGAAAACCTACTACCTCTTCCACTCGGTCCTCATCTACAGCTAGAAAACCATCAGCAACCTCCTCGTCAACTACATCCTCGTCAACCAAGAAACCTTCATCTTCTGCGACTTCGCTAGCCTCAAGATCGAAGGAGCAGAGCACCAAAGATAAGGACAAGGACAAGGAGAGTACCGGTAAGTCAGATAAGACAACAGCGTCGTCAGATCAACCAGCTACTCCCACCGCGGAGTAAGAGTTGTTGTTTATTATCTTTTTCCTATGTCATCAAACTTGCAATGTGTGCCACAGTCACCACAGATTCTTTCCTAAATTTTCATATCATGTTATGTGTAATGGTCCCTGTGCTACGAAGGGAAGGAGGAGCATACCTGTGTAATATGCTCATGCTGTACGATATCCCGGGCGTGGCCTGATTTAATACTTTTTTCATCATTTCAGAATTTGGGGGGAGGGATTCATCTTCAAGATAAGAAGATGTTTTATTTTCTTACTTTTCCTTTTTTATTCTTGTAATTTTCTAGCATTCTCACAAATGCAGTAATTTTTCGGGCCAGATTTTTATTTTCTATTGCATGTGATAATGTGATGTTGAGCGGGGTGTGTGATTCTTGAGAGCTATGTTCATGATGTTGCAGATTGAAATGATGACTTATTGCACTTATTCGAATATTAATGTCACCAGGCGTCTACCATGCGTGAAAACTAAATGAGCCATGATTTCGTTGCGTATATATCGGAGCAAAGACTGCACTATGTGTCAACTGTGATGGTGTAGCAGATAGATGAATCGAACGAGCTGACTGCCGCAACCTGATACTCGCTGCGACTCCGAAAATTTGTGACTACCCCTATTAGCACCATCAAAGCTCATACATTTCAACATTTCATAAGTAAATCTATATAAAATAATCGAAAATTAAAAGCCCGTGATCATTTGGGGGGAATGGATATCATTCATTTGCCATGAGAATTCAAGTCGTTGAACTGTTATCTTCCGGAGCTAACTGTAGAGAGAGAGAAATCTATGGAAATGGCTTTCATACATTTTTTTTTTTTTTTGGGGGGGGGGATTTGGTTTTTTGGGTTTTTAAGAAAAGAGATTGAATACTTAGCTAATAGCAGGCTTTTGGCCACATGCTGTACTTTCACCCCATATGAAGCTCGAGGCGGTCATTTACGACTTGCTTTTACTTCACAGCATTTTTAACCTCACCCGAGAGCTAGAAAGCCAAAGCCCACTAAGCATACCAGCTCCCCAATCATAGTCTACGGTCTTTGGTCCACGAGTTCAAGTACCTTATATTTACCAGCAGTTTTAGCCTCACTCGAGTGTGCTGCAGAGCCGAAGGATCATGAAATTTTCCATTGGCTCCCCGACGCTTGACTGATAAAATTGGGAACTTTCACAGCATTTTTAACCTCACCCGAGTGCTGGAGAGCTCAAGCTTACACCTTACATCAGCTCCCCATTCATAGGTAGCCTACGATCTTTGGTCCACCGGTCAAGTACATGTACCTTATATCTCACAGCTGGAGCAGTTTTAG
This sequence comes from Trichoderma simmonsii, assembly GCA_019565615.1. Classification (NCBI taxonomy): domain Eukaryota; kingdom Fungi; phylum Ascomycota; class Sordariomycetes; order Hypocreales; family Hypocreaceae; genus Trichoderma; species Trichoderma simmonsii. Next base: position 1,000,558 of record CP075867.1, on the reverse strand, counting down.
CCTCACTCGAGTTATGCTGCAGAGCCGAATGACCATGCATCGCAACCTTCAGGTTCACGGCATTTTTTACTCCCCCCGAGCCCAAGTGCTAGAGAGCCGAAGCACACTACATATATTAATATCAGCTCCCCAATTCCAATATGAGTATAACCACTTACCTAGTATCTCACAGCATTTTTAACCTCCCTAAAGTAGTTGTTTGCAGCCTAATTTGCCACCCTATGCCACAAGATTTAGGGGGAAACAAGATCAAGCTTCGCGCTATCTGTCTTGATTTCGCCGTGTATGTATCTAAACAAACATCATATACTCGATGTGTCTAAGTGTGGTAATACTGCGTCAACTACGGAGGTGTTCTACGTAATTGTGAGCTACTTAGACCCCTACTTAGATAAACGAAGCGAACGAGCTAACTTCAATGTTCACATGTATTTCGAAGCTGGTGGTGAGAGCGGCTACATGAGTTTTCATTACTGTGAGAATTACTGGAGAATATCGACTCGGGAGTTTTAACCTCAGCCGACTGCTAGAGCTCTATCTAGGTATGATCCTGCTATAGGTTTGGCGTGGACACTTCATTTCACAGCATTTTTAACCTCTCCCGAGAGCTGGAAAACCAAAGTCCCCTTAGTACTTATGTCCCCCAATCACAGGCGCCTGAAGTGTCTGTCCTACAGGGATGCAGAAAACCGGCCACCGATCTTTTTCGCAGCATTTTTAACCTCACCTGAGAGCTGGAAAGTTGAAGCCCACTAAGTATGTATATCAGCTACTCAGCCACACAAAATAATGATCAGTCTCCATTCTCTTAGGCAGCGAGACTTTCACAGCATTCTTAATCTCCCCAAAGTACAAGCGATGGGAACTTGAGTTTTAAATTCATGTATTGCTCCACTGCCCAAGTCAGGCAATGTATGACGTACCAGTACCTAATTTTCACAGCATTTTTAACCTCCCTCGAGCAGTTGGTTGCAGCCCACACAGCAAACAGCCAGCTTACATCAATATCTTCAAAGAAGAACAAGACCAACCTCCGCACCATCAGTTATAGAGTATCATCCTATTATTGGATTTATTTGTTTGTTTGTATTCATTTACTAATGCAATCAACATGCCCATTTTATACTCCGTATATTCCAAAGCCCATCCGCCTCCCCACCAAAGAAACCCCCTCTCCCCCCTTCCTCCTCCATTACCCATCCCCCCAAAGCCATAATCATATAGTAATATTAAAAGTTTCATAGTCAACTTTTCAAAAATCTAACAATCCATCTACTCCGCCCATCCAAACACCTCGCACACCGCCAAGGTATTACTCCTCACCCCCGTCAGCGCAACCAAAACCCCCACCAAATCCATAACAACCAACAACAAAGCAGCAAGCATAAACCTCGGACAAAACACCCTATACAGCATCAAATGCCTCCTCAACCACCCCGCCCAACTCATCGTCGTCAACGCCTCAACAGCGAAATACGCGATAAACACCCCGAGCGCGCGGGCCGTCGTCTCGAGGATGCCGCGCTGCTTCGGCCCGACCTTCCATAGGACGATGAGCGGCACCGACACCGCGGCGAGGATCTGGCCCGCGAACGTGTTGAGGGCGACGACGAGCGGGGACCACGGGTAGCGGATGGAGAAGAGCGGGATGAAGGCGCTGTCCCATTGGATGCTGGAGAGGACGGCTTGGTGGCCTGTTTTGAAGAAGTAGAAGTTGCCTAGGATGGCGAGCATCACGGGGCCGATGGACTCGGCCTTGAGTTGGTTAAGATCGATGATCTCGGCTAAGCAGAGAATCTGCCACATCATGAGGGCTAAAGCACCCGATCCCATGGGCTTGGTGACGAGGATACATGCTGCGAGGAAGTTGAGCGGCAGGAAGAGATAGCGAGCACCCATGGCGTTGCCGTAGCCGAGAATGGTCACCAGCTGCCCCGTCTTGGCAGACGTCGACAAGATGGAGATGTTTGGCGGCGCCCAGGCAAACGATGTCGATCCAGCGATAAGGGACAGCGCGAGGATCACCTGGGCCAAGTAGACACCAGCAGACTTGAGCGTGCTCTCGGAGAGCCTATCGGCGAGCCACCCACCGTTGTTAGCGGCATCAATAGTCCAGTACAAGGCGGAGAGGAAGAGGCCGCCACGGAAAGCGTATCCGATCCACGTAGGAGCAAGGCCCTCGTATGACTTTGACGGCATCAAGAACGCCTTAATGACATCAGGAAGGATGAGGAAGACGGCAAAAGGAATGGCGAGCTGCCAGGGGGCCGACGTAGAAGACGTGACGGAGGCGTAGTACGTCGAAGTACAGTAGGGCATCTGCTCCTCGCGGCAAAGCTTCGAGTACGACGCCAGTCGCCCAATGATGATGAACGTGACGGTATGGTAGATGGCCATTGTGCGGTCCACCTTTGATTCGATTCGGAATGAGGATATCAGGGCAGCCACGCCAAATGTCGCAATGAAGAAGAGTAGGATGGAGTCTTCCCAGATTGTGTACGAGTTGGAAGCAAACCCGATAGAGTGGCTAAGAGTAAGAACAACGGACAGCCAACCCCAGAATGTGCGCGGAAGAATGTTGAGAATCGACCTGCCAGAGGTAGACAGGGCGGAAATGACGCCGGTAATCAAGAGTGTGACTACCAAAGCTGCGGGACCATCCATAGGTTGCTTGCGATACAATCCCACAGCAATCAAGACTCCCACAACAAAGAGTACCCGGGCGTCGGCCAGTCCACCCAAGAGACTCCGGTGGAAATGCTGATCCGGATGCACCTCCTGATCTTCGTGATTTAGATTCATAAGCTCCAGCCGCCTCTCAGCGTAGTCGAGCTCAGCATCATTAGCCACGACAAACTCCTCGTCTGCGGGCTTTGACGAGTACATGACCAGCATCACAAGACCAACAGCGGTAACAAACACACCCGCTACCATCCTGGGAACGTCAAACCGAGCCCACAGCCCCTTGTAGACCTGAAGAGTCTCATTCTCGAATTCCTTAAGATAATTGTAAGCGTCCTTGTGGCTCAGCCCAGCAACGTTGGCCGCCGCCCACAAAGCAGCGGGAGAGCCCGGTTCCACCGTCTGCTTAATGCCACGGGCCTTGAAATACGACTGCCTGTACCTCTCGATTCCAGCAGATGCAAGTCGCGAAACGGCCTCCAGGTTGGCCCAGTCGTTGCCCTTTTGTCCCGCGAAAGCCTCCTCAATTGGCTTTCCAAGGTTGTTGTAAGGAATAGGGATACCCAGAAGCAGCGCAAGAGTCGGCACCAGATCAATCTGGTTAACAGGACGGATTTTGGCAGTAGCCGGCGGAATAGCAAATTCAGGTGAGGTTCTCCCGAAAACTGGTCGCTTCGAGTACATCCACAGAGCGGCCTCAACCTCGTCGTCGCTCTCTCCTCCATGATCACCCTTTCCGTCCATGCCGTGATCACCCATAACAATCAGAAGCGTATCATCGTCAATAGATCCCGCGACTTTAGTCACAAACTCGTTCATCTGCTGCAGCTTAGCCGTCATAGCAGAGTGATCAGGCCCATAACGATGTCCCGCATGGTCCACGCCCAAGCAGTGACCAATGAGAAGATCCCACTGGCCGTCCTTGGACGACTCCAGCAGCGGAAAGATGTTGTCAATGACGCCATTGTCGACGGTGTGCAGGTCCCACACGTTGAAGCTGTCGTACGCCTTGCTGATATTGGGCTCAAAGTACTCGGGAAACAAAGACCACCAGGTATCATCCCCGAGATGCGCAATCTTCTTTCCCGACTCCCGCAGCTGCATCAGCAAGTTATCCTCGTCAATGGCAGTTCCGGCAAAGTTGCTCCCGGCATCGATAAACGTCGGCAGCGTCCCCGTCGTCAATCCCTTGAGCCGCTGCAGCGTCGTCGTCGGCGGGTCCGCAATGAAGGGCCGCAGGAACGCATTCTGGGGCGCCTTGACAGCCGTGTCGTACAAGAAGGGGAACGAGTTATGGAAGGCATGCGCCGCCGCCGGATCCTCTGGAACGGTGAAATCGTAGCGCAGGGCGTCAATCAGAATCACCACAGCCCGATCAAACTGCTTCGGGTGCCAGCATCCCTTCTGTACATCCAGCGCAGCCTGACTAGCTGCCAAACCCTCGACCGGCGGCGCCGCACAGCTAGACTTGTCGTCGAGCACGAGCCTCGTCAGCAAGAAACCGCTCGCAAACAGCCAGATGCCCACAGCATGCACAGCCAGCAGCCACGTCCAAAAGGCCGCCGTCCACCACCACCGCCGCTCGTAGGCCTTTTGTCGCTTGGTGTTGAGCAGCTCGCGCTGCCGCTCTAGAATCTCCGTCTGTTCCTTTTCCGTCGGCAGGCCCTTTTCTTTGGCCTCGGCGTCCCGAGCTTCCCGAGCCTCCCTGGCCGCCCTGGCCTTTGCGAATTGCTTTGAAATGGCCTTGTAGTCGAGGCCGTCGGCCGGCTTGGAGCTCTTTGGAGGCATGGTTGTTATCCGCGGGTCGCAGTCACGACGCAGGCCATTGGCCGCCTCTCGGGATTCAGGCACTTAAAAATGAATGCTTGGGAGACTGGACGAGGGTTGAAGAAGACGAGAATGGAATACAATTAGAAAAAAATAAGGGAGAAAGGGGAGAGATTGGACAAGAAACCAAGGCACAGAAGAAGAAGAAAAGTCGAGCGTCGGGCTACGGTGTTCCCCAGCAGAACCACATTAGCTAGAACAGCGAGCAAAGCTGGTTGGCTACAAGAGCTGTAGTGGAGCTGGTGCCGAAGCCGAAACGATGAGAAAGTGCAAAGTGGAAGTGCGTGAATTTGGTTAATTGGAGCTTTTTTTTGCTTGTTGATTTCTGCACTGAGACATTTTAAGCTTCCAGGGGATCCGGCAATTCCAGAGCCCCCCAATGCCATGTCAGGGTGTGAATTTGGCTGCCAATGGCTCTCCAATTGGCATCAATTGATCCTGATGACGTCGCGGGTCCTGGACTTGCGCCTAAACATTTGCCGGCAGATGGAAAGCCGCGCTATGGCGTCAATCCATCAATTCCATGTTGGCATCGACTTTTACTCAGCTCAATTCAATTCACGATTCACATGAACATCAATTGACAAGATTCAAAATACTAAAATAAAAACTGCGTTTCATTCATAATCGCCATACTATCAATAATAATAATATCAACATAAGCCTCCCATCAAACCCTCCCCCCATCTGTTCAATTTTTTCTCACTAAAATGTACAGTCATATACGCAATGAATGGCCCATCCCATCTCTGAACCCAGATCTTCCCATCATCCTTGGAGGAAATTCCCATTCATCTCGAGCACCCCGTTCAGTCATCATCTTTGACAAGGAAATGAAAAAAGGAAATTCCCATTCATCTCAGGCATCCCGTTCCGTCATCATCTTTGAGAAGAGAAAAGAAAAAAAATGACAAAAGAAAAAAAACCAAACATTACCAATCAAATGCAGCAAAATGCAGAGTTCTTGAGAATGCCATCCCAAACGCCTCTAATAAGATAAGGAAAGGTATCCTACGACTCAACGCATATGCAGCATCCCACCAAGAGAAAGGAAAAAAAGGATTAAATCACAATCATCTCCAGCCTAGTTCCGTATGTACACAGGCCACCAATGGCTATGTTCATGAAGCTAGCGGAAGTCGAGCACATCGTTTGCCAGCTGTGCCGCTCAGACCGGATGGGTAAATCAAAATCCCCTCTCGGTACCTTCATCATACGTGTCAGTCGTATACGTGTCCGTCCCAGATGGAGGAGGATGGCTGCTGCTTGCTCTTCGTCGCTCCGCTCGCCGTCTTCTCCTATTGTCTGCGGCCGACTCGTTGCCCTTGTCCTCCTTAATCTCCGTTGGCGGTGCCGTTGACGGCACGACTGGCGGTACAACCGGAGGCACAGCTGCTGGTCCGCTTGGGACTTCTGTTGGAGGTCCCATGCCACTCCATGTGCCATGGCTGCCAATACTAGAGACACTGGCATTGGGCAACTGCATGCCCGGCGGTGCTAGGTGACCAGAAGGTCCGGCGTGAGCGGGTTGGGCAGGCTGACCAGAGTAATAAGCTGAGTCTCTGCCGCGTCTGTCCTTGGCATATGATGGGCCTGGCGGAGGGAGTGGCCCAACTCGGCTGGAATCGTCTTGAACTCTGCTTTCGGCCCTGCTCTCGGCTGCCGACTCTGCCCTCCTCTGACTATCGTCCCTGCGGTATCGACGACCCTTGGTGGGAGACTCGGAAAGGCTAGATTGTGAATTCATTCGGCTCCTCCGCGCCAAAGACTCTTCTTCGGTTAGTTTTCGCAAGGTAACGTTTCGGTCCTTGTCTTGAACCCTCGACCTGGCGCCTGAAGGCTGGCTCGTCGAACTGCTGCCAAACCGTCCTCGCTCTTTTGCTGCCAGGTTACTAGCCCGAGCCGCCGCCTCAGCTGCAGCCCTTTCGCTGTCCATTTGTCGTCGAGATGCATTACGTCCCGTGGGTCGGTCGGCCAGAGAAGTCACATCAGATACCTCGGAACGGTGGAGAACGCCATGGGGATCGCTGGGCATAGAAGGCATCGACAAACGCTCACCACGCCTAGGCGGAGGTGATTCTCCAGGGAGCAGCGCCGATGTGCTTGGTGGCACTCTGACAGCAGCACTCAACGGCGCCTTTTGGGGTGGCCGTGAGAGTTCAGTCTGGGTGTCAAACGTAGATTCCGTCATGTCTGATGATAATTCGGTTCCCGTAACGGTGCTGCGCCTCTGGGGCGGACGGCGAGAGTCCCTGCGGATCGGAGATGTGTATTCGGTGTTGGTTTGGCTGTACCTCGAGAACTGAGTGCCAGACCTCATTTCCTCTTCCTCCCTGAATCGGTCATCTTCTTCTTTCTTGGCACGCCTGTCGGCAAACTTTTTGGCAAGCCACCCAACTCCCAAGGTAGCGAGCACACCTTTGGCAAACCCACCACCACCACCACCGGAAGGTTCATCTCGCCGTCGCGAAGGAGAAACATAGGATGAATAATCGGAGTCATCATATCCTCGTGCATTTCCGCGGATATCCGAACGAGAAGGAGGTAGTGACGAACGCCGACCTGAGTCACGAGCTCCAAAGGCGGAAGCGGTCTGAGTAGGAGCAGGGGCTCGCGACGGCGGAATGGTGGATGCATCATCGGTATATTCGCTGGCGTATTCGCTGACGGTCATGGCGCGTCCTGACCTGTTGCGGCGCGGGGTTTCGGTAGATACAGCCGAGTATTCCTCATCTCGTCGGTCACGGCGGCTCATGAAGTTGGAAAAGAGCTTTCCAGCACCGAAAACGGCCGCCGCACCCCCTAACGCCTTGAGCATACCACCTCCGCCGCCGCTTCGCTCTGGAACATCCGAGTATTTTTCCGAAAAATAGCTTGGTCGCGATGAGATTACCGTTGGGCCGCGGCTTCTCGACATGGATGGAGACCTGCTGCGGACTCGGCTGCGATCATCATCGTGGTTTTTGCGTCCTCTAGCCAAGGCAAATACCCCTGCGGCGGCCGCCAGAGGGCCCAGCCATTTCAGCTTCGAATGGTGCTCTTCTGTACGCTCAGAGTAGTATTCGGATTCGGTAAAGCCGGTAACGCGAGTGCCTGCTTCGGAGCGAGCTCCCGAAATGTGATAGTCTCGACGGCCCTCAGCCTGGTAGCTAAGAACAAAGTAGACCAGCAACAGGAAACCCATCCAAACAGCGTACAAGATGAAAAGAACCTTGGGCGATCCATACAGAGTCAGGCCGAGGGGTATCTGGACGATTCCAAGGATAGCAATGGCTCTGCCTAGCCACTGATGAAGCATGATGCGAAGGGATCGCATCTTGGTAATGTGCTGGATTATTCGACCACCGACGAGTTGAACAACGAACATGACGTAGATGGCAACGCCAATTCCATGATGCGGGTTTGAAAGGGCTCTCTTGGGGCCAACGGCGAAGAAGGGCAATATAAAGGCAGCCGTCAGGAGCAAGAGCGAGAAAACCTGGAGCCGGGCGTGGTGTCGAATCGTATGGATCGGCTCTCTCGTATAGAACCTAATCAGCATCACAGAGAAGGGAACCAGGAAGAGGAAAACCATGGTGGCCAGGATACCGTGGGCCAGGATGATGGTATGGTACTGGTGAAGCGTGGAGAAGCGATTGCCCATTCCTATGTCAAGGACTGTCAGACAAATAAAGAGCGTGGTTGACTCAGACAGGTCAAACTAACCATTGTATCGCATGGTGTCAAAGTCGGTGCCCTGCAAGTTGGGGAGGAGGAACGTGTTCTTGGTAAAGTCCCACGTTCCATCCCCCACCACCATGGTGTCGGAATCATAGCTCACGGAACCGGGCGAGGAGAGTTGGTCTGGTGCCGGCGCCATGACGGCGACGACGAGGGGCGGAAAGCGCTGGCGATGCGATCAAAGCAGAAGCGCGATGTGCGACGGCGTTTTGAGTGTCTTTGGGCCGATGCCCCCCTTGGCTTCTGCGCGCGGTTCAGTCTTCCTCCTCTGTGGTATTTCGGCCAACGAACAAGGCGTGTTTCCGTCGTGGGGTGTCGCAGGAATGCCAGAGTCGTGCGAATCCCGCCGCGACAAGGGCAAATGATCTGGATGTTTGTTTGTAAGTCGTCGAATGTGGGGGGTTTTGCGCGCGATGCACTGTGCTGTATCACTTCAATTGTCGCTGCAATGCCAAAGTTCACTCGTTCATTCAGTCGGGATCGCGTGTAACATGAACATGGCCCAGTCCAGTCGCAAAGATGCCAAAATGTCAAAAACAACAAGGGGACAGAAAACAGCTCCTCCGAAAAAGGTTGGGCGGGCAGAGAAATGTCAATTGCTGCAGCTTTAGTACAAAGTAGATGCAGCAGCTCCTTGGCTAAGACGGACAAGGCGGTCCATCCTTACGAGGCCTGCCCTGGCCTGGCAGAAACAGCAAGAGCTGGACCCTCCACTCACAACTGCGCAGCTTCCCGTTGCGCGGGGCGACGGGAGGTACCCACGTACACCGCTAAGAGGATTAAAAGAGGCTGGAAATGGTTTATGTAATGCAATTGAGAGTCGATCATTGGGTAGATACACTGAGCGAATCATGTGACAACACCGCCTCATCAGCGACCAGACAAGGGGCGCCACTTTTCTGTCAGCTTGTGTGAATTTTTAGCTCATCAAGGTTGAGGCGATGACTTTGTTTTCTTTTGTCTGTTTCTTTTTAGACGCCGTGACGGACGGAGCATGACATCCAATTGAGAACAGCGCTTTCTGCTTTCCACAGCCTGCCAATTACTCGCCTGCACCACTGTATCTGCATTAACTAGCACTACTGAGCTTAATTGCTGCTTGCATCCATCCGTTCGAACGTTTTGACCGCAGGCCCTTTTGCAGTTTGGCGCGTCGATCCAATGACACGGTGCCACGCCCGCCCAGCCCTCTTTAAGGACCTTGACCCCTACAGGTGGCTTTTCCAGGTTCCTTTCTGACATGGGCAGAGCAGAGCGAATCCACCCAGGCCTTTTCGATAGTAGTGCTCGTACTGTTGCTATAAAAAAGTATTACGAGGAACACGCAAAAGAAGAGCCCGTCTTCGCTTGTTCCTGCTTTTGCATTAGGCATTCCCGCAAAGGCTAGCCGTCTCTCGTCAATCGGACGTTGGTGAAGTCGCCTCAATTCTTCTCAGCTGCGCATGTCCTTATGTATTCCCCCTTGTTGGTGCGTCGAGTGTGTGTAAGAATGGCGGCCGTCTTGGCTGCTGTAGAGTAAAGGAGCCTCCGACTTTTTAGGGGTCCGATTGGCGGTCTGCCAGCGCATCGATCGACTTAGAAAAGGAGGCTATCCATAGATCTGTGTTTTGCCACATGTCACGGAGAATAGATTGTGCAAGTGCTTCATACTGTAGTGCGCCAATGCTGTGCTTGGTTGTGATTTGACTCTATCCCAAGCTAGACCGCCATGCTGCAGATCCTCATCACAAATCTACCCTAGAACCAACCACGCAAGACACGTAGAAAGCAAAGTACTTCACATGAGCCGATAATTCGAAGTAATGTTTTCAATATTGATGGTGAAAATGATGATTTGTTCAATATTCATATAGCATTGCTCTTCCCTGAACCAACTTTGAGCAAGTGGCATTTTTGAATATTACTATTCTTAGGTGGTGTGAAAAAAAGACGTAACCAAAAAGCATTAACACACTTGCAGTTCTTCGGCAATGAACATCAAACAAGAAGATGTTCAAGACGAGTGGAAATTTCTAACCACAGAGTAGATATTCGCAAGGAGATTCATGACTCATTAATATACAAATAGATCTTAGATACCCAAATATTCCAAAAAAAGAGGTCGTCTCACAACGGCGCCTCAACCGACGCTCTGGCCCTGTTCAATGCTCCTGATAGTAACGAAATTTCAAACTCCCCAATGGAGACCTGCCTGGTTAGTTGTTGTGCAGGCAGGCCCCCTAGTATGTAAATGTCATTTCCCCAGTCTCTATCCCTAGGTACTTTCCAACAGACTCGTCATATCTACAGTATCATTCTCTCCTTTTTGACAAGAGAAAGACTTACATGTCAACCCTTTCTTTATCCTAGCAGATGGGCCGGTGGCATGCTATCAAAGTTGCTGATGATGGATTCGTCGGCAGCAATGCTGTTCATAACGTCTTCCTGGGTGAATCCAAGCCAGTACTGCGGGTTCTTTTGCTGTTCCTTCTTAATGTGGTAAATCTCCTGCGCTACACCCTTGACTTGTCCTCGTGCTCTCTCTGCAGCGCCCCACACGGCAGACAGCTCATTGAGGGCACCGATGTTAAGGCGAATCTGCTGCCTTAGGTCGTCATCGTCGTGTTGGATGAAGAAGAGGGCCCACTTGTTGAGATGCACAATGGAAGAAAGGGTGATGACGCAGGTGAAGAAGTGGGTGTGGGAAAGCAACGGCACTCGGTGTGTAATCAGCTTGCTGATTCCGTTGGCTGATGTGATCGTATGCTTGGTGTGCTTGTTGAAGAGGTCTCCCGCCGGGACTAGCTGGTATGGTGCGCAAGAGGTGATTTTCTCGGACGGTGAAGAGTCGAGCTGTGAATGAGGCTGGTGAAGAAGGATGGACGTGGCATACATCATCATGTGGGCCTGGAACATCATCTCATCGAGCTTACCGTCAGCCGTAAGTGAGTCTCTCTTGTCCTCGGGCAAGTGAAGTCGCCAGTTGGTGAGGAGATTCTCGATCCGCTCCAGGTTCTCGTCATCTGGCCCGTAAATGGGAGGAGTTCTCATGAATCTGCCTAGGTTTCGGCCACAGAGAATTCGGTATGAAAAGGAGGAGAAGCGGCGCTCATCACCGGAAAACTCTCTGTCTTCCAAATCTTCCAAGCTCATAGGCTGAGGTATGTGCTGCAAAAAAAAAGTGTGTTAAAGCAAGAACAGTCTAGATTGGGGTGGGAATGGGAGAGGTTAGAATAAACAAGAGCTGTTAAGTCGAAACTTACCCCAGACAAATACTGGTGCTCCTCACAAGGGAGGCTGACTTCGGCGGGCACATCATAAAGCAAAAAGTTGGTCATTCTGTGAACGCCGGCAACCATGCCGTCAATGATGAACAGATCCCACCATGTTCGCCGCCAGCTCTCCTCTAGCACTGGATTGCTTCGCCCGTTTAGAGTAGCAAAGTGTGCCTTGTTAAGGCCAATTGAAAGAGCCAGCGTCTCCGTTCGGCCGAGTAGCTGGGCTGCCTTTTCATTCTGACAGCAGCCATCGAGCGCCACGATGGACAGCATCATCGCCTGAACCTTGAAGCCGTCCTGAGGTTGGGTCAGGTCGTCTAGAAGACGCATGGCGTCATCGTACAGACTCAGCCGTGATTTGCCCACATCGATGAAAAGCGATCCAACCCATCGGATCACGGCCATGAGTGGGTCGATGGAGTTTTCACTGGCATAGCGAAGCAGGTGCTCCTTGGGGAGCACAAAGGGGTGTGAACCATGAAAGTAACGGTAGAAGGAGTCGATGCACCTCTCCTGGAGGGTCTGCATGGGAAAGTGAGCGGGGAAAGGGAGGTGGGTACCCGTCACCATGTTGGCGGGCTCAATGCCGTTGATGCTGCAATACGACCGGTACAGCTGTGCCTGCGTGACGGCAGGGGTGGTTTGGAAAGGCGTCGCCGGAGCATCGGCGAGCAGGCCGTTGGGGCTGAAACTCTGCATGGCCATCGGAGTCGAGGGCAGCGGCACCGGCATGGCGCTGGAGACACCGGCGCCGAGCAGCATGGGGCAATCAGACGCGGCGATGCTGATGGAGTCCGTATCGGGAGGAGATGTGGCATGGCGTTTGTTTGGGTTGTGTGCTGGTCCTCGACGGGGTCCCTTGTAGCCGCGTCGAGATGCTACGTAGATGCACTCGAAGTTGGAGCCGACGCATCGAGAGCACGGGGTCTGCCCATCGCACTTGAGATGCTTGCTCCGCTATACGATCGGACGCGAACTTGTGATTAGCGAGACGTGATCCATTGTGTCAATGCGCAATCGAGTGATGGGTTTGGGTTTCTTGGCAATGGTGAACATGGCGAGAACAGTACGAGATTCATGGATGGAAAACTACTGCCATCGGCATGCGATTCTCATACTTTGCTTCTGCTTCTTCTTCTTTCCGCATCCTTCTCTCCTCTCCTCTGCTCATTTTCTTTTTCTTCCTTTTCTTCTGCATCGCTTCTTCTTTCTTTCAAATGACTCGTCCCGAATCAATGCATCGAGAAAATTGGGGTTTCTGCATATGTCGCTGGGGTATCAAACGAACGCCTCCAAGCGAGGTCGGCGATGACGGCAAGGAAAAAAAAGAAATAAACCAATAAAAACCAATCAAAGAACTGTTTCACTTACGCAAGCCAAGCAGGCCGCAGGAACAGCGGATTCCCGCGACCGTCCATCGCTGTCGTCCTTCAGCTCGGAGGCCTTGACTGGGTCCTCCGGGCTCCTGTTAGCCAGGCCAGCATCGGGCACGTCGGCGACTGCGAGAGGAATCCGGACTCCATGCGTCGGGGAAATCGGCGACTGAGATGCAGATGACGAGGAATCAGGTGGTGACAGGGTCCCGACGGGTGTCTGCTGCACACCAGAACTGTTGGCCATGGCGCTGGTGGTTGAGTTTCGTCAGACGGGCCTGGACGGGTGAGAAATCTTGCTGGTAATCGAGAAAAGAAGAAAGTATGGAGAGGAAGAGGAACTCTTTGATTGAGGACTGAAGCTCAGGGGAGGAGGTTCGCTGGCACGTCCGGGGTGGGGAAATTTTATGGTTCAACGGTGCGGGCAAACGTGCTGCGGTAGTTCCAGGGACTCCCGGCTCTCTCACTCCGCGGTAGCAGGTACTTGCGTCTTTCCCGTGTGTTTTCGTCACTTGAGCCTCGAGTGGACTTGGCTAGCAGCGGACGGGAAGTAGGGAGCCGTAATAAACGATATGAACAGGGCACTTGGCATTGGACTCGTGTTTAACTTGCCTGGATTGCTGTTGGCACAGGGGTTACGATATACCATGAATGCCTAACTTAGTGCTCGCACCTATAAGTGCCCGTTTCCAACTGCAATCCGGAAGCCCGGGAGAAGCAGGCAACGGCTGTATGAATAATGCTGTTGCCTCCCTCTTGCACTCTCTGGTTGAAATCTGCCTGCACGAAGCAACAAGCACCGATTGCTGGATTCAAACAAGACACAGACAGAGCATGGAAGTAGAGGGTACCAGGGGCGATTGCGCAAGATGTACCTGAGACATTAAAACAGAGTTGGGCGATGCATCTGGTGGTACCGTCAAGTACCTGCCCGGGGCCCTGCTAATCTCGACCGGCGCAAATGGTGTTGGATCAGTGAACCATCCGATCCAATTACTAAGATCGAGTACATGCATGTACATTTGATAGCTTCCAAGGGTGCCATGGATCGGCAGGCAGTGCTCCGAAACGAATCCCATGGAATTGATACAATATGACAGCATAGCATAACATCCCGTTGCACAGCACAACAGCACATTGATCACATCTTCAGACTCATCAAAAAAAGGGCTGTTCCAGACATGCAGCCCAAGCACCGCGGCCCGGTAGATGTGAGACACGGCCGGGCTAATCGCAGAGTGCAGAAAGTTGGAACTTCTTGGCCTCGATCTAGCGCCATGCGCCCTGTTGCCCATATCGCCTTAGCGGTACTAGGCACCTTGCACAGTGGTTGGACGCCATCGCGGAGCCCTCTCCGCAGGCCAAGCCGCCTGTAAGAACGCTGAAAGCCCGTCAGCTTGCTAGCAGAGCGCCACTTCCAGCCATGTGCGAGAAACACAGACGGAGACGGTACGGTACAGAGAATTGGATTGGACTTCGGATTTCCAATTTACGTGGAGATAAGACGGCAGCCGCGCAAAAAGTTGTGTACGAGTACAGCAGGGGACCGCAACATTGAAACAGCCTACTGTACTCCTTTTTTTCTTTCTTTCCTTTTTGCTGCGAGCCGTCCGGATGACGAGCACACCATACCAGAGTTCTGCAGGTACAGTAACCATGTACCTACCGGATCGGGATCACGATGCGTGAATACACGTACCTTCACCATCAAGCACTCAGACTGGAGTTGAGATAGATATCAATGGATGCTAGCAGTAAAGCATCCAGCCACTTGCCGGTAATATCGGGCTTTAACAAGGCACCGACGATGAAATCTACATATATCTACTTGATAATCTACGGAGTGCTAGGTGTAATCCATGGATCTCACAAGTTGCCCATCTTCTCCGCAACTGCACCACTAAACTTCTGACGCTATCCGCAGCGGAAGCTGGGTTGAACCCACCCACAACGAACACAGACCAAAAGGCCTTTGCTTTCTTCCCAGGGGCCCAACTGCAACTGCAAGGGAGCACAAACACTCAATTACGGAACCCAGCGACATTGTTCTCAGGCTAATGCAATCTGTGAAATGAGATCCAGAGCAAGCCGCCTTTTCGCGGGCCAATCGCTGCGCCCCGTCGTTCCGACGCGCGCGTTCACTTCTCTCTCACAGTGTCGTTTTGATTTTTGCTGTTGTTGTCGTGTAACCCATCAGACGCCGAGACGCGAGCGCCACCCAACAGAAACTACTACTGCCCTGGTACTAACTTGTACTATGTAATTGTGCCGAACGAACTATTTGTGGATGGAGACGATCTAAGCCTTATGTTAGGGGGAGGCAAAGGGGCGAAAAGAAACACCAGCGAAATGGCTCCGTCTTCGGGGATTTGCTCTCAGCCTTAGATCGGGCGTCTCGTTGAGCCCTTTTCTGTGGGATATGAACATGCATGCTCCATGGCTCTCTGTGTACACGTTGGATTAAGTAAAAATAACTGGCTTTTTGTTGGCAGACAGATAGGGCAAACTCATACAGCAAACCGTATATGTGGCTGTACATATCACAACACAAAAGAACCATCTTCACCACCAACACCAAATCAACAATCCGCCCCCCCTGCCCCCTGCCGCCGTCGGTTCGGTCCACGATTCGCCATGCCTCGGTCCTCTTCCGCTCCATCCCCACACCATCTCGTAGGCAATTCGCTAGTCCCGTCCAGCCCTCGTTACACACATGTAACATGAGTCTCGGTGCGCCCATACTGCACAGTACGTGTAGATTACATGGCCTGTTTGTGCTTGCATCAGCCTCCAAGCCTCCAACTCTCAAACCAACAATTTGAACCGTCAAATCCCTCGGCACGCTGAACCAGGGAGATTCCGGCCTGGAGATCTAAAAATCCGTCTGCATACTACATGGATCCCGTCTCCTTGGCTGGCCTGGCTCTTGGCGTTGCGTCCCTTGCTTTGCAGGTATATACAGGAGCAGTACAGGGCAAGTGCTTGGCCTAGACTCCTTCATGTGATTCAAGGTTGTGTGCAAAATTGTGTTAACATTTCGCTGGATCTTCTTTACGAAAAGGTATACAATTGCTTGTCACGGCCCTCGACTATGAAGATGATTGTAAATACCTCAACCTGCGCCTCCGCCTGGAGCAGCAGCGTCTCTTCGCCTGGAGCGAGACATCTGGACTGCTGGATGTGAACACGGAAAATCAAGACCGTATCCTAAACTCAAACGTTTTCAATCTGCACCGCCAGACAGTGTTAGATTTACTGGTGCAAGTCCAATGCCTGTTTGACGAGTTTCTCGAAATCCAGAACAAGCATAACAACCTTACCCCCGTTCGCGACAATGGCGATTTCCTCACCTCTCCTGAGCAGGACGCCAAACAGGCCAGCTTTCCTATTTCGGAAAAGAAGAGGCTGTTTATCAAAAAGGCCATGATGAACCTCAAGGAAAAGTCACAAGAGGGCTTGAAAAGGCTCAAGTGGGTGTCCTTTGATAAAGAAGGGTTCGAGCACCTGCTGTCCAAGTTTACTCTCTTGAATGATAGCATGATGAACATCCTGGACCACTCGCTGCAGATTGAGATTCGCCACACGGTGCAGGATACCAACCGAGGCGTATTGCTTCTTCATCATAAAATTGCCGACCTTAGCCACCTTGTGTTGGCTCTCAAGGCTCAGCTAGAGGCCAGAGATACTGGTGCATCAACACGCACACGAATGTCAAATGTTGAGAGAGAAGCAAGCATGGCCGAGCTGAGACAGCTTTCCAAACTGGCCAAATTCAAGGCGTTCAATGAGACAATTGACCCTAAGTCGGATGCTCCCGCGGTGATTGACGAAGCCGTGGCGGCCTTTCTGGGGCTTGCCAAGCCGGGAGACCCGCGCCTTGTCCAGATGCCCAAGTACCTCATAGAGTTGGACCCCAACGTGGATGACTTGGATGACCCGCGATGTGAGGCCATCATGAAGACTGCCCAAGGGAAGAAGAAGGTGTGGATCGAGTGGAAAGACTACGATACCGCGGGAACCCCTGGTTGTCTGTCTAAAGCGGACATTGTCGACAGAGTGCGGAAGTTGGCTTGTTTGCTCAACCACAGTCCTAAACCGGAAGCCTTTAGGACACCTCATTGCATCGGCTTCTTCGACAAGGCAGACCCAGATGTTCCGGAAGATGATGTCGACATTCTCGACCGGCGACTGGGTTTGATATTCGAGCGCCCGGAGACTGACGACCTTCATGACAGCCTCCCACCGGTGTCTTTGAGGGAGCTTCTCCTAGACAAGGCAATCCGCAAACCTAGAGTTACAGACCGGATCAAGCTTGCGCATGCCCTCAGCAACTGTTTACTCTATCTGCATGCAGTCAATTGGCTGCACAAAGGTCTTCGTAGCCACAACATTCTGTTTTTCAGAACAAAGTCCGGCCATGTAGATTATTCTCAAGTCTACCTCTCAGGCTTCGACTTCTCCCGCCCCGGCGGCTCCGACGAAGTAACTGAAATCCCCGGCTCCGACGCAGAGCACGACCTATACCGACACCCGCTGGCGCAGTCAAACCAAGGCAAGGGCCGCCAGCGATCGAAGAAGAGCTTCGATATATACAGCCTCGGCGTCATCCTGGTGGAGCTGGCGCACTGGAAGCCCGTGGAGGCGGTGCTCGGAATCGAGATGAGGCTGGCAAAGGGCCAGTCGGATGTGGTCCGGCATGTGAGGAGCCAGCTGCTTGTCGCAGAGAGCGTAGCTGATGTTGGTGCTGAGATGGGAGAGAGGTTTGAGGAGGCGGCGAGGAGATGCTTGACGGGGGAGCACGAGTTGGGTCTGGAGGCTGGTGAGGATGAGACGGCTGATGAGGTGGCGGAGAGGTTGTCGGTGCGATACTATGACGATGTGGTGAAGAAATTGGCGGAGATTGTGGTATAAGACGGATATCATAACTTGAAAGCTGCGTAAAATCAGGTAGTATGTAGCCACAACGAGAGACCAAAAGGACTAGATAAAAAAAGAACATGAACATTAATGAGCACATGGTGGAAACCGAATATGTAAAATCTCTTGATATGTAAAAGTTGTGGGTATTGCTCTATTCGTCGAGACTGAATAGTCTGGGATATCATATCATTAAATGGCCAACACGGCCAAAGAAACAAAGCTCCTGGAAACATGTCGTTTCCCTTTCCATCAAGGTATTTCCATGTTCAATATTATATCCTTGCGCAAACACCGTTTAGCAGCAGCATTCGCAGCAGTCTTCAGTGCACTCGCAGCACTCGAAGCAGGCAAGACCGGCGCAGATACCGCAGCAGATGGCCTATACGGGAGCAAAAAGATGTCAGATATCGATAAATCAGATCGTTGATGTGGCTTGCTTATTGGGATATAAATAGTAGTTGGTGGCACTTACACCCTTCTCGCCTTCGCCACCTCGCATGCTAGCGGTGGACTCCATGGCCATGGGCTGGATGGGACGCTGCGAACGAAATAGTGTTAGCAAGACAAGCATTTAGACATTTCTTCTTATCTATATGTGCATTGTGTATAGATTTTGTTGATTTCTTCCGTTGTCATAATCGTGCTGAACATTGGAAAGCGAATGGGCGTCTTGGGTTGGCACATACCGGCTGCTCGGAGCTGACTCGGGCAGGGGCCTCGGCAGTCATCTGCTGGGCGACCATCTGGGGCTGAGGAGAAGACATTTTGTGTATTGTGGTGTTTAAAAAGAAAGGCGTTAACCGTTTATAAAAAAGTAGCGAAAGTGATTTATTATCGTATACGAGTAGTAAGTAAGAATGGGAGGGAAAAGAGAAGGGGGGAAAGCTGGGGTGGAGGACCAGGACTCTTTTTAAGTCAGATCAACTTATCGTAGGAGGGAGCTGCTTTGGCCTTTCGATAACAACGAACGAACGAGCGAGACGCAAACGCCAGCATCAGTCACACTCCCAGGGGCGCAGCATCAGCTTATTGCTACGTACTGTACTAGCCCATCAGGACGATCCCGTTTACCGCCCATCGAAGAAAACCAAGCCAAGCAGGAATGGCATGTTCGGCTGCTCGCTTTTTTGGTGGGTTTGGTGTCTCGCACTGGCGCTATAACGGGTATCCTTCATGCGTAGATACTACCACATCCCGCCTAGTCCGGGGGAGCTGGATTGATATTGATTGACTGGATGGAATATTGATTGACTGGGCCTTGGAACTCGGGGTGGAACCGCTGAGCCCAGCTTTTTCTGGATTTCTGGGACACGAAACGACATGGGCGGGCGGTTTGCACGGCACGAATGAGCCGAGCGGTGCTTAGCATGGGATTTGCTCATTGGTGGACGAGGGCTTTGGGATTGTCAAGATGGGGCTTAGTGGGTGTTTTGGGTGAGTTGCAAGTGTGTTGGCATTGGGTGTTTTTTTGCTTTGATGCTTGTTTCTTTTGCGGCCTCCCGTGGGAATTTGCTGTCACTGATGGAGATGATATCGTGAGGCGATGCAGGAGTACGTACGTACGTCCACGGACACAGTCCGTGAGACCTCGAGTCCGTTGAGACTCATACATGTGATAGTACCTATACGTGTATACAAGAGATGAATACGAGTAGCTCATTACTGTAGGTACTTCAAGCATAAACACCAGCCCTCGGATTTCTTACCCAGCTCAGGAATACTCAAACGCGTGTACCGGGTCTTGTTTCCACGGACGTGTCCGTGTCCAATTGCAGACGCTATTACAGCCACGTCTCAAGGTCACAGGAATAAAGATCTGATGCTAGCAACAGCCACACGCATACGCACTCCCACAAGAGGTATAAGCAAAGATAGTAGATGTGTCAAAAGAGGACAAGTAAGGAGAAAATAAACAACACACTAAAGAAGAAAAAAAAGATAATGAAAAAATACGAATAATGAGGCTAGTTTGGGAGAAGGCTGGCTGAATCTGCAGAAAGCAGCAGTGGTACACCGGTGCTTGTATCTTCTCTCCGGCATGACGAACTTGCGTTACATCACAAGAGGGAAACAAAATCCCTGGCTCCGTTCATTTTTTCCTAAATCGAGGGGACACAGCTAACAGCTCAGGCGGGGCCCCATTGAAATCGTGGCTGTTCACGGCTTCTCGGCATTGTGGTGCCTGAAGCCGTGCCGCTGTCGTGCGGGATCCAGAACATTGCCGTTTGGATTCCTACGTACTGTAACCCTACTATCCTCGGAAAATGAAGGGAAAAAGGAATGGCAAGGAGATTGGCGGGTGTGTAGGTACGTCAGAGAGGCGAATTTGCCAGTAAAAATAGAAGCCGCGCCTGGTAGAGCGAAGATCGGATGTCGCATCTCCAGTGATTGGACTCTTGGAAGAAATACAATAAATCGATAGATTCTGGGGAGTACATGGCTGGTCCCTTGCGGTGGACATCACTCAGACCCTGCGTAATTGGTGGTGGTCCCTGAAAATCGCATTGATATTGTGACGCCCGACCTGTAAATATGCGACACCGCCAATTAAACCAGGACTCATCGAGCTTCTCTATATGGTAGCCTTCAAGTTTCATCATTACTTTGGTGATTGTAACGCAAGCATTGATCTGCAGTAGATGATTTCAGACCATTAAATCCTCCCAGTCTCTCACACAGCTCGTGTCTCGCTCAACCATGGCTCGAAGCTCCAGTCAACACACATGTCAAAGCGTTTAGACTTGTTGACTTACATCCTCGATCCCAAGTGGGACACGAACACGCATCATCGATCTCTGTAAATTGTCGAACCATTGTCCATAGACTCAATCATGACTACTTTCATGCTTAAAAGCCCAGCACACCCCTCTCTACCTACTTAACCTCCAAATCCCAGCTCTATCTACCCCATAACCGATGCGCCGGATCTAGCCCATAAAAAAAGCCGCACCTAGCTAGATCGCCATCGTGACCTGATCTCTAGATTGTAACTGTCAAAGGACCCAGATCACGCGGACGGGTTAGTACGAGTAGATGACGCTGTCTTTTTGGCGGCTCAGGTGTTGGGCAGTGACCGACCAAATCAATGCCAAACAACATTCGTTCTCATCTTGGCAATGCTAAACTAATGTTCCCACCCCGTGCCGTCTTATGGCCTCTGGGTCTTTTGGGTTTGGTGAGCTTCAGCAGAGATGATGCCTGACGCTCCCATCTCCAGCTCCAGCCATTCTCCCCAAGCCAGCGCCAGCCAACCAGATGCCGGGGTCCAATGACGTCCCGAGGGCGATTTTTAGCCGACGATATCCCGACAAGTGGGGGACAGTAAAACAGGGACAATTTTGTGTGTGTTGATTTACTTTTTTGTCCCTGTTTTACTGTCCACCGCTTGCCCGATCGCATCTCGACGTGGATCCCAGGGGGTTTCTTGGCTGCTACTACAGAGCACTAGTTTACCAGCGAGCGAGGCTGGCGATTCTAGGCAGTCTTCAATCCCAAGGGCCGAGTGTCCTCTTTGAGAAAAAATAAAGGATAAAAAAAGGGAAATCTCACGGCCTGTACATCTCCCGTCATCGCTAGGCAACGACCAGCCGAAAACCACGCCTGGCCCCTTGTGTTTTTCGCTTGCCAATGTCTTGATCGCTCACTCGCATTGGATCTGGCGGTATCACCATCTCCAGCGCGCCCCTCCGCCCTTGGCTAGTCCAAGTCCCAGTACGTCACCAGCTTGGGCCCTTTTCTCCTGCACCCAACGAGGCTGGCCTTTTGCTACACCATCGACACTCTCTCGTGAGACCGTCTCGACCACTATGGCTTCGTACGGCCACCGAATGGCCCCGCAGGCTCACCATCCTCACGCTGGCTATCCAGCCTCGGGCGCTCCGCCGGCAAACGTGCCCCCGGCCGGCACCTTTGCCCCAGGGACCAAGATCCAGGTCGGCAACCATCGCGTCCAGATCCAGAAATACCTGTCCGAGGGCGGCTTTGCCCATGTCTACCTCGTCAAGCTGCCCAAGGCCGTCGACGGCACCGACCTGGCCGTCCTGAAGCGAGTCGCCGTGCCCGATAAGGAGGCTCTGCGGGGCATGCGAACCGAAGTCGAGACGATGAAGCGTCTAAAGGGGCAT
Organism: Trichoderma simmonsii; assembly: GCA_019565615.1. Classification (NCBI taxonomy): domain Eukaryota; kingdom Fungi; phylum Ascomycota; class Sordariomycetes; order Hypocreales; family Hypocreaceae; genus Trichoderma; species Trichoderma simmonsii. The sequence goes on along the minus strand of CP075867.1, from coordinate 978,655 downwards.
CAGGCCATTGTCACATACATTGACTCCCACGCGTCGGAGCTCAAAGGCGGCGGCTACGAGGTGTTTCTGCTCATGGAGTTTTGCGATGGCGGCGGTCTGATTGACTTTATGAACACCCGCCTGCAACACCGCCTGACCGAGCCCGAAATCATCAACATCTTTGCGGACATCGCCGAGGGCGTGGCCTGTATGCATTATCTCAAGCCAGCGCTGTTGCATCGAGATCTCAAGGTCGAAAACGTTTTAATCACCAATCATGCTGGCGGCAAGCGGTTCAAGCTCTGTGATTTTGGCTCAGCTGCTCCTCCGCGACCGGCTCCCTTGACGGTAGTCGACTGCCGCCTGATGGACGAGGATGTTCAGAAACACACGACATTACAATATCGAAGTCCCGAAATGGTCGACGTTTACCGAAAACAGCCGATTAACGAAAAGTCGGATATCTGGGCATTGGGTGTTTTGCTATACAAGCTTTGCTACTACACGACCCCCTTTGAAGACCAAGGGCAGCTGGCCATCTTGAACGCAAGCTACAGATACCCTAGCTACCCAGTCTTTTCAGACAGATTAAAGAAGCTCATTGGTATGAATAACACTGCCACTGACTTTTAAATCCTTGACAGCTTCATTCGCTAACCTGCACTAGCCTCAATGCTCAAAGAGAACATGGAATCGAGACCCAACATATACCAAGTTCTGAAAGAGGCCTGTGCTATGCAGGGCCGAGAAATGCCAATCCACGATGTGAGTTCCTTTTCAATCATCACCAGAATACCTGTCTTGAAGCTAACAGCATCTTCTTAGATTTACTCCGGCCGAGCGAGCGCAGACCCCAGATTGAACCAACCTTCCGTTACAGCCCCGAAATCACATCAGGCACCTGTTGTGGGCGCCGTCTTCTCGTCAGCACCCGTCAATGAACAGCAGACCCTCCCGGATATTACACCGATGAGAAGAGGGCGTCCGACTCCTTCACCATCTCGGACACCTGGACCAGGAAAAGTCACCGATGGCGATCCATTTGCTGCCTTGGACTCCAAGGCTACCGCCGCTGCCGCCGCCCGCAGGGCAGATCCTGATGAGCTCTCATCCAGATTCCCTCGTCTCGACGAATTCTCCTTGCTTCTTGACCAGCAGACGTTCAACTTTGACAACACTGGCCCAATTTCGCCTCGTCCCCAGAAAGATTTGAATACAAAGGTTGCTGAACGATTGGCTGACGCAGCATTTGCATCTTCTCGAAGTCCCGCGCCTTCAACCCCGGTCCAAAGACCACACTCTGTCGCGCCAATCTCGTCTCGCCCTCCGCCAGATATCTCACCGCCGACCCTAGAGGTCAAGCCTCTTCCAAAGCTGGTGCCATCATCCACGGCGCAGTCTGGCATTAGCCGAGCACAGTCTATTATTACGAGCAACCCTGAGCTCAAGGCCATTGCTAATAAGACGGCAAGCTCCTCATATGTTTCCACGGGGACAATGACGGAAAAATCCCCCGACAAGGAGCGTCCGGTGGACGTGGAGAGAAGCAGACGTTCTTTCGATGTGGAAACCCCACGCGCGCCTGTAGCCCGTGCTGCGGCGGCTCTCACCGGACAAAACACCGCCAAGCGACACTCTGGTGGAAACTGGGCGTCGGCAAACACTCGATCTTCGTCTGTCCAGCCGCGACTGAGCCAGAGTACTGTTGCATCATCCAGGACATCACTGGATATCCTCAGCTCTGCAGAAGACCTGATAGACATGCGGTCTTCTGCTGGCGACCTTGTCAGCAAGCCGCGGCCTCTTAGCTCTACATACGAGCCGAGCACCCTGGAGTATTTGCGCGAGAGGGAGAACGCATCCAAGCCTTCTTCTCGCCAGTCCTCTACGAACCGACACTCGTCTTGGCATCTGCCCTTGTCGCATGCCAACACAGGCGGAGCAAGCTCCAAAGAACCGACTTCTCGTAGCTCAAGAAGCATCGAAGTGCAGGAATATGATCAAGACCGCCAAGGCCAACGTTCCGAGGTGGCAGCCTCGACTTCCAAGAACTTGCTCGCAGGCAAGTTTGGCGGTGCATTCAAGAGATTTGAAAACAATGCCTCCTCCGATAATGAGCCAGAGAGATCCTCGTCGCCCGGCAAAGAGCAGGGACGCCGTGCCTTGACGCCCATCCAGGGTTCTGAAGCAGCTGACGACCGGAGCGATACAGATGGAGAGGGACACGCCCACATGACAGCTGAGATGCGTCGTGATATGGAGCGTCGCCAGTTAGAAGAGGAGGAAGCTAGAGTAGAGGCTGCGCAAGCAGAATACCGGAAAAGGGTCGCAGAAGGCAGCGGATCACCCTCCAAGACTCGACCCCCCACGGCCCCAAAGCCGATGGGAGCAGCACGCGCTGCCAGTATACAGAACAGGGTCCAGAGCTTGCTAAGCGAGGAACAAAAGCCGGCAAGTGTGCCGCGGACAGCCCATGGATACGGAAGGTTTACGGATTCTGAGCCGGCATCCGGAGAGGATAAGCCCCGTCCTGAGGTGAAGCGCAAACCAGCCGTAGCTGCAAAGCCTATCGTTGTAGATCCACGACGAAGCGACGGATCCTTGGTCGATGGCAAACAGGCTGCAGGTTCGGCATCAGCTTCTGCGAGCGTATCGGCCAAGACTCAAGCCAAGCCAACAGCACCCAAGAAGCCTGTTCACCTGAACAACATACCAACAGGAGGAGGTCGACAAGCCTCCTCGCCAACCAAAGAGAGGGACGACCCCACATTTGAGCGTTTGATAGCAATCGACCTCCCCGGGCAGCCGATGCTGGAGATGACTTCGCGGGACAGGGAGGACTACATTGAGGATTTTACGAAGCGTTTCCCTAGTCTGAGCACTATAGAGTTGAGCCGAGAGGGTGGACGGGAGAGGGACGGGACGCGATGATAGAGAATTTTTTATTTTTTTTATATTTTTTTTTTTGGTTTTATTTTTTTATTATTGACCATCAAACATTTCACCCTTGTCTCGGCAAAAAGCATCGGTTCGAAATATTACGAAGCAGATACAGAATATATTGAAGCATATATGGGAGCATTCATGGTCGTGGAAATACAATATTTAATCTCCCCCTTTTTCTTTTTCTCTTTTGTCTGTGATGTAAATGATTTGCTTGTAAAGATTAGTGTCTCTTTCCTTTGATCTTATTTTTCTTCCTCTCTCCTTTTCGTCCTTTCCCCTTTCCCCTTCTTCTTTTCTTTTCTTTCCTTCATGACATTGACCTGATTCCACTGAGCATCTGATATTATGCATCAAACCAGTATTATGCATTAAAAGCGTACACCAACCGCCTTATCTTATCGCGCAAGGTACCCATAATATTTTTTTTGCCATTGAGAGGCTGCATCTGGATCCTGGATTGATTTTCCCGTACATCGTACAACGAAAATCCATCTAAACACAACAACACAAGATGGCGAAAAGAAAGAGACAAGCCGCTGCTACCAGCGAACCTGTTCCAGAGCCTGTGACCGCCAAAAAGTCAAAAATTGTCGAAGAAAAGACAAAACCTACCAAGACCAACACAAAGGCGGTTGAAGCAAAGACAGAAAAAAAGACGAAGCCAACGACAAGCAGCAACAAGTTTGTGGAGGAAACTATCCAGATCGTCGCCGGATCCTACGACCGAGTTCTCCATGGATTGACAGCCACAATTGGTGCCAAGGGAGACGCCGAGTTCGCCGATACGTTCCTCTTCAATGCGCACGCATCCGCCATTCGATGCGTTGCCGTGTCTCCCATCTCACCCCCGGTTCCGGGCCAAACGCAAAAGGTCCTTTTGGCCTCTGGCGCCACGGACGAGCGAGTTCACGTTTACAATTTGTCGGCCCATCCTCCGAGCAAGAAGAATCGCGATGCATTGGCCAGCGTGGCTCCGAGGCCGATCCTGGAGAACCCCAAGAACAGAGAGCTGGGGACGTTGCTGCACCACGATTCGACAATTACGGCGCTGAGGTTTCCTACGAGGTCGAAGCTTCTTTCGGCGAGTGACGATTCGACGATTGCTGTGACGCGTACACGAGATTGGTCCATGTTGAGCAATATCAAGACACCAAAGCCAAAGGCACATGGCCGACCGACTGGTGATACAGCGCCGTTTGGCGGAACGCCTTCTGGAGTCAACGATTTTGCGATCCATCCGAGCATGAAGTTGATGATTAGCGTTGGAAAGGGAGAGAGATGTATGCGACTGTGGAATCTCGTCACCGGAAAGAAGGCGGGCGTGCTCAGTTTCAGCAAGGAGATGCTGAGAGAGGTCGGAGAGAGCAAACATGCTAGTGGCGAGGCACGAAAAGTGACTTGGGGAACGGCAGACGGAGCGGACGAATTTGCAGTGGGATTCGACCGGGATATCATTGTTTTCGGAATGGACAGTGTGCCAAAGTGCCGAGTCATGCCGACGACCAGGGTCAAGATACACCACTTCACCTACGTTACGATCGATGAGGAGACGGGAGATGCGCTGCTGGCTGTGTCAACAGAGGATGGCCGTGTTGCATTCTTCTCGACAAAGGCAGACGACCTCTCAAAACCCGAGCCTGCAGACAAGGACGACAAGAAGGCATCCGAAGGAGCTTTCCCCGTGGCCAAGTTCGTTGGCTACGTAGGAGGAGAAGGCGTTTCAGGCAGAATCAAGGACTTTGTCGCCATACCGAGCACGGGCAACCCGAGGACGCTTTACGTGGTTGGGGCGAGCAGTGACGGCAAGATTAGGGTGTGGACGGTGCAGGCGGAGGAGCTGCTCGAGGCGGCGAGGAAGAAGGATGCCAAGATTGAGAAGCCGGCGGGAGAGCTGAGGGGGACGTATGTGACGCATAATCGGGTTACGTGCTTGGCGGCGTTTTTGATGGTGGAGAGGCCAGAGGGGGCGGAGGATAGTGAGGAGGAGGTTGAGGAGGAGGAGGCTGAGAGTGATAGCGAGGAGGATGATGAGTAGGAAGCTGCATAAGTATAGGATATGTGGATTAATGAATACATATTAGTACATATTGATGTTTGTCATTATTGCAAGCAGAATTACGATTGTTTGCTCGTCTCTGGCAATCTGGCTGTCTTCAGAGTATGCGTTCTGGGTCCCAAGTCCTGAACAGGCTTCGATAATTGCTCCAATATCTGACTGCACTGAATAATTATCAGATAGCCATCACTAACAGTGATTATAGCATGGGCTGCCCACTGAAATAAAAGAGTGAAGGTGACTGTGACACTGAACAGAAAGTGACTGCAAGTTACCTGTATCGATAAACAGAGGGTAGAAAGGGGGAGTGCCAGAAACTTGGCAGGTGCCAACCAACTTTCTCTCCTGCATCTCCATCTGCATCACCCACAAGCAAACGATTGATCATTTTGCGACCTCTTTTTCTTTCAACTTCTTCTCTCAGTTCAGATTTTTCGAATCAAAAAGCTCCTGCTCGCCTTGAAGCCATCTTTCCATCATGCCGCCGGCCAGCCTCATCACGCTGCCAGACGAAATCCTCCTGATGATCTGCGAAGAGCTATGTTACCATTGTTCTGGCGTTCATCCACCATCGAGTGAGAAGAAATCCAATACGGGCTTATGTTCGCTCATACGGACATGCCGGCGATTGCTTGATATTGCGCAGCCGTTCCTATACCATCGGGTTGAAATTAGAAAGATTCTACTGTTTTTACGCACTATCATTGCGCGGCAGGACTTGGCTGTCCATGTTCTCAGCTTCAATTACAGCGAGAATTTTCCTCTTGAAGTTTCAGCTGAGGATCTCGAGATGCTGCAAGCGGAACTACAACGTCTTAATATCGGAAAATGTGTTGAATGGGTTTGGGAGATGAACATGCACGAATCCGATATTGACGAGCAGCTCCTCAAACTGACGCTACGCCGCCTCCCGAATGTAAGGAAATTGTCCATGTCGGGGTTATTCCTCGGTACAAAGTCTCCTTTGAAAGATTCACTCAACAAAGGATTTGTGATCGAGTCTATGAAAGTCCTAAGATTGATTCCTTGCGATAACGGTGACCTTGGTAATATGCGCCGTTTACTAGCCATGACGCCACACGCTGAGAGCATGATGGTCTATTTCTTAGGGTGTGTTACAAGGCATCTACCCCTGGCTCGAATACGCTCCCTCATTCTCCGTGAAAGTTTGATCGACGCAACGAGCCTGCGGAGACTCATCGACTCTTGTCCGGAGCTGGAACACTTTGAGTATTATGTCAAGCCTTATGAGGAAGGTTCATACGGCTACCTTGTACCATTTACGTGGGGGCAAGCACAGCGCAAACTATGCTCGCGAAGAAATACTCTGAAGCGGTTGAACTTGGTTTTTGGCAAAGACTACCCCCTCTATCTTCGCGAGATGGAACCGGATTACTTGGGCAGTCTTCGCGACCTCGACAAACTAGAGGCACTGTGGGTGCAAACAACCAGCTTTGGCACGGATGAGGATGATGCGACTGTTCCTATATTTCCAGAGGATATAGATCACTTGGTCAAAATGCTACCTGAATCCCTCACCTGTCTTGGCTTCTGCGGCTCGCACAACAATTGGGATGGGATAGAGATCCTGGCAGAGGCTATTGAAGAGGGGCACTTCCCGAGGCTCGAGGTGGTGATGGTTGAACAAGAAGGTGAAATATTTGAGGACTCGCGCGATATACTTGCTTCCGTTGGAGTGGTCTGCGTACCTTTGGATGAGGAGCTTTATGACCATTTTACGCCCTGTCTAGGGGATGAGTATCTTCGAAATTTCGAGTAGGGGCTGGCTGCAAGTAGAGGCTGCGATTGGAGGTGGTCAGTGGGCATGATGCCATTTTGTACTCATATGAGTGTGTTGTCATGTAGCAAGGTAATTCTCTGAAGAGAATTAATAATTATAAGAGTGTCAAGAAACTTGCTTCCATTTCTTTGCTTTTGTATCTTGCTGCAAGATTAGGCGGGATTTTCCACACTCATCCAAGCGCTTGCTCTTTACTATTTACATCTCGTAAACCATTTGGCGGCGGCTATATTAGCGATGTACTCATACTCTCTCCTCTGGAGTCACAGCGTTACAGCATTATACGTACCCAGTTGAATAAATGGTATCAGAAGTGCTTGTAGCCTAGACAGCCTGCAGAAACAAAGAGAGAACGTGACCCTGAAAAAGGAGACAGTGTAACACTGGAATAAAGAAAGAGTATGACGCTGAACAAAGAGAAATGTGGTACTGAACAAAGAGAGAATGTGTGCCAGCTGATGCCTAATATCTCGCACGCAAGAGGAGATATGCATATATATTTCTTTGTTTGCAACTCTCTCTGCTCTGAGCTTATAGAAACCATCAAATATTCTGCACAATTTCACTCTTTCGGGCTCACCTACAAGCATGGGATTTCTAAACAAAAAGCTGCTGCTACTATGCAAACGTATATTCGCCAAGGCACCGGGCAACCTTGAGCTACCGTGTAGCCTCATGGGGATGCCGACCGAAATCCTTCTTGAGATATTCGAAAATCTATGCTCGCATTGCTCTGATATCCCGATAACTTTTCAACAGGATCTATCGAATCTCAGCATGACTAGTAAGCGCTTGCGTGCTATCGTGCTGCCAGTTCTATACCATGATGCTAGCCCCAGAAAAATGCGAGAGTTTTCGCAGACTATTACAAAACACAAACACTTGGCTGCTCGGGTACACCGCTTCTGCAATTATGGTGATGATCCCTCCAGTCTAAACTATGATGTCTACTATTTTATAAACTCACCCCACGGGAGTTCGACGCTGGATCACAGTATCTTCCGTCACCATCGAGTCCTTGGAGAGGTGCTGGCAGAGCTCACAAACGCAAAGCATCTGGATATCAATGTACCATGTCACCATGGCTATCGATTGGATGAGTTACCAAAGATGTCGGTTTCAATGGAGTCCGTCACCACCCTATCATTGACTCCTTGGGTTGAGTTTGATCTTGGCCAGATGTGTGACTTCCTGGCCGCGATGCCATGTCTTGAGACATTGAAAGTGATGCGCTGTACAAACGTTACGCAGCAACTGCCTCTTGCAAGAATTCGCTCCTTGACATTTAGCCTTAGCTTGATAGGACCGAAGAGCCTGCAAAACCTTGTCGACTCGTGTCCAATATTGGAATATCTTGACCTTGATTTCGCTGACCGCGGTTTCATTAACCCAAGAGCACAATGGGTCGAGTCAGCACCGCTTACGTGGAGTCAGGCGCAGCGCATACTGCAGTCGAGAAGGGAGACTCTGAAGCATTTGAGATTGAACATTGGTCGAGGTTCCCCTGATGTGGGACGAATATCGCGGGAAGAGTATTTTGGCAGTTTTTGCGAATTTGATGTGCTGGAGAGCCTGTGGGTGTTGACGGCTGGCTTTGGCTCAGTGGGCGACCGCGGGATAATTCCCACATTTCCCATATGTGAGCGACAGTTGGTCACAATGCTGCCTGGATCGCTTACTTGCATTTATTTCGGAGGCGTCCCCGAAGATTGGAGGGGGACATGGTGGATGACACGCGCGATTCAAGAGGGACATTTCCCGAGGCTTAAGAGAGTGGTGGAGGAGGCTTCTTCTGCATTACACGCGGCTAGAGTGCTGCCACCTTGCGAAAGGTTATCCAAAGCTCTCCGTATGCGTTGGGAGATTTTAGAACGTGCAGAAATGCGCACCAGGTGGACGAAATATTCTACAGCTGCATATGCATAAAAGGATTTGATCATGGTATGAAGTTTCTAAAGGGATGCTATGGCTAGGAGATGAAAGTTGCAGCTCTCTTCGATTGTTTAGAAAGAAGAAAGGAAATAGGTTGGATCAGGATGATCAAATTGCTTCGCTGCTCTTGGATCGTATCGAGAGTAGTGTGCCCGGAAGAGGGAAACACAGAGTTTTGATGATTTAGTCTTATGGGCTCACTGTGACAGAGCTAGGCAATTCTCCTTATACGAGTTAATTGTTCGTCAGGCATACTTATATACTATGTACTTTGATACACATGTCTTCTTTCGAAGCACTTTAACCAAGTTCTTGTTGCTAGAAACGCTAATGTAGGATGTAATAACCATAACCCCGAGTGTATAGACGCTCATCCAGGCGCTTGCCCTCCGTCATTAACACTTCGTAAGGGAAATACTAGGCCGCATCTCGCGTCTCAGATTGGAAGCTACATATAGAGGGAGTGGTAATATTAGAATGGATGTTGTAGAAGAAAATGGCTACAGGAGCAGATGCTAGAACATAATATAAAATTGAAGCCTTCCTTTGCATCCTGTTCCAACACTTCAACCGCACGTAGTCTGTGGGCTTCTGACTACATGTAGTATTTCCCTTCGTAACCCATTAGCGACAGCTATCCTATCTATCCTCTCCTCTCTAGCCACAGCTTTGCAGCATCATACATGCCCAAATACAAACCACTGCCCACCGCCGTCCAAGCAGAGCGAAATGCTCCTCCACGGAAGAAACCCCTTACCCCCCTCTCACGCCAAACATCTTTCACAGTCTTTGTGAAAGGTATTCTTCTATGCCGCTGTTCTGATTTAGTCTGATCGTGCTGGCTATCAGCTGTCACCATCATCCGTGTTTTAATCACATCGCTCGGCGTGGTCACAAACGCAGCCAAACCCCCAGCCATTCCTGCACTGGCTCCGGCAATCAATCCCGTTTCCCCTACACCTCTTGTCTGATCTTTTCTTGAACTTAATCTTTGTATCCACAGACGTTTCCGTAGATTCTCGAATAGGGGAAACTGAAGCGCTGTGAATGGCAAGTTACGTGCAACCAGGGCTGAATACCCTGTGAAGAGCCCACTCGCAGAACCCGTCGTGAGTAGGCGGCGGAATGCCATTAATGAGGTTGATGTACTTGCTTCTTTGGCTTGTAGCATTTGAGCGTTTTGCTTGATGACTTCGCCTGGTGTTAGGACGAGGCAAGAAGCCATCTCGGCGACTGCTGAGGCGAGTGAATGGACTACTGGCTCGGGCACGGGGAGATGTCGCCCGAAGACGCCTTTTGCAGTCTCATATGTTGAAAAGAATACACCGGCTGATAGATCGAGTTAGTTAACGTACATATTTAAGATACATGGGGGATGCTGGGAAGGGCTGTAGTTACACACCTGCCGGGAGAGTGGCGAGTATCACGCTACCGATGCCCTGGTAGAGACCCCTCAAGGCGAGGGGTTTTGAAACGGGAGATTTAATAAAATCTTGGCTTTGATACCGCGTTTTCAGTGTGTCGAGGGGATATATGAGCACGTCGACTGTGAAGGCCGCAGCGGCACCGGCCTTGTTTATAGCAAATGTGTAAGTGTCTAGAATCCCTTACATGCGGTGTAAAATTATGGACTTGTATGAATAAACTCACCAGATATATCTCCTTCATTTTGTCGCCTCGATAAGAGATTTCGCATTCATGTGATTTGCATGAGGTGAATTGGTAGCAATGGGTAACAATGGGAACCTTGAGGTCCATCAACGTCACCGTCCATGACATCATGAAGCTTACATTTACATCCAATCACAGCGCCTTGGAAATCCATTTTTGTAGGCGAAATGCACATCACAAGCACAACATGTTCTCACTCAATTGACTAATATTCGCGATAGAAACGCATTATCTGTTTGTTTGCTTTGTCTTATTTTATTTATTCCCAAATAAACTACCTAGTAATGTACAAGAATGGATAGCCCATGCTACAGAATTACTGATACACACGAAAAGAAAAACATAACCCTCCGTCTTCACCGTATTCTAGCCAAAAAGGAAAACTCTCTAAACCAAAGTGCCCGTATGCTTAGCCGCTGTCTAAAATCTATTGCGCGGATTCGTATCCTCCTCGTAAATCTAGAGCTTGCTCTTGATATCAGCCGCGTCTTCCGAGACGACGGCTGTGACAACGCAAATGTCGTCGACTTTTCCTCCGTGCCACCCTTCCTGGGGATAATACTTCTTCACCTCCTTGGCAAAGGGTCCGTCCCTCTTTGTGTTTATACTCGCGAGTTTGGCAGCAGTCACAATTTCTGTTGCCAATAAGCTCTGCAGTGTCACGGCTTTCTTCACAATCACGTCCTGGGAGTTGCTTTCGTGGGGAGAGGCTGTGAGATCATCTAGAGACTTGGCCACGGTGACTGCCTCGTTTGCAGCAATGTTCCACGCGCCCGTTTTGGCCATGACCCGGCTGGCGATCCGGAGAATATCCTGGTTAAAGAGATTGTCCAGCACGCCATCGGTAGCAAAGACGAGGACGTCGCCATGGCGCAGCTGATGGTGCGTTACGTCGGCATCCCGTGGCAAATCGCTCAATTGTGCTCCCCCAAAAGCCGCCATTCTCGCAGCAACACTCGGAGGCACCACTGAAAGCTGGAACGGGGTGTTGAAGGCATGGGTTTGCGGTTCGGAATAAGCATGCACTGCGTTCAGCCGCAATTGCAAGAAACCCGAATCACCCAGGTTGGCCACGTCCAAGACACCTCCAGGTCTGGCAATGGCAACACAAGCCGTGCTGCCGCCTGCAGGCACATTCGCATCCTTGCAAACCGCGTCATATCCCATCTGCATGAGCTTCCTCGCTGTGAGAGGTTTGTCGCTTGTCGAGGGGTATTCATATGCTGCAGCCGCCATATAGTCGCAAAATCCGTGGGAGAAATCCGCAGGATCGACGCCGGAGTCTACCCAACCGCCTACTCCATCTGCAACACCAAAAGCCACAGAGCCAGACTCGTTAACTCTGCTCACGAAGAATGCATCGTGGCCGGATTCAGGTCGCGAAGATTTTCGGCGGTGTCGAGGCGGTTGGATTCGATTGTATGGATTGAAATGGAACACGTGCGTGGAAGGGTCGTACGGACGGTCCTTTGCGATGAAAGACGCGGCAATGTGGTAGGAGAATTTCGGAGAGGAAGAAGAGGGCAGGTCGGAATACGAGCGTAGAGGCTGCGACATGTGTCTGTGTGTTAACAACTGCGACGCCTGGCGAGTCCTAGATGTACGACTGGAGGCTATTCGGACGGTCAGCAGGGCAAGGGAGCTGCCGGAGACGCAAAGTCGCGTCGTTCAGAACTACCAACCATTAAGCAGCGTTCGCAGTGATGGCGAGGCAGGCAATCTGCCAGAGAGAAACATGGCCGTCTAGAATATCTTTGCTGCGATGAATTGTCGCAAAGAAAAAAAGAGCATTGAAGGGCGATTCAGTCCTTGCGGGGCGCGCAATCGCCGATCAGTGCAAAACTTTAGACAAGCAGCTTCTTCGCCATTCTACAGCCAGAAATGCGGCTTCGTCAAGGGCAAGCGGCCGCGGCAAGAGGAATCCGCCGGCGCCGAAGGAGAAAATTGGAAAAAATTAATTGGAGAAACTGAGGCGAACTTTGGAGATGACAGGACAAACAAAGAGAGATTCAACCGGGATTATTATTCCATACCAATTAAACCCCACCAAAATCCCCAAAATCTTTCCCCCACGGCCTCGGACCTGTTTGCGCGCTAAGGCACGTAATGATTAGCTAATGTCCCCGGCACGTGCAAGGGTCTGCAGCTGCTTGGCCCGGGCTTTAGCCGGCTGTCACGAGCTGCCGCCTGGCAATCCCGACTTTCTCCTGCTTAGCCGAATTGTCAATGAAACGGCTGTGATTGGTCGGCTTGTGGCCTATTCTCGAGGTCTCATAGCCGAGGAAGAGCCACTTCCATCTTCCCAGCTTCTTCCATGACGACGAGACCAAACGCCGCCACCGAGAGTCTTTAGCAATTGAGCGGCTGCCAGGAGGAACCAAAGGGTACGATTGCCTTGGCTCGAATCAATCAACCTGCTTCAAATTCGATCCCTTCTCTGTGAACCACTGCAGACCAGCTTCAAGACGCGGGGCTGAGCCGGATCCGAAAAAAGCTATCCCGAACCCGAAAAAGCATCGAAACTCAACTCGGAACACACGAGACAACAGCAACCATGGCCGCTCTCCGCTCCTCGACGCGAGTCCTCAGCTCCTCTACCAGGGCAGCTTTCCGTCCCAGCGCCGTCTTCTCGCGGTCCATGGCGTCGGTCAGCGAGACCACTGAGCAGCAGCCCAAGATCAAGTCGTTCCAGATCTACCGATGGAATCCCGATACCCCGACCGAGAAGCCCAAGCTTCAGACCTACTCCATTGACCTCAACAAGACGGGCCCCATGATCCTGGACGCCCTGATCAAGATCAAGAACGAGCAGGACCCGTCCCTGACCTTCCGAAGGAGTTGCCGAGAGGGCATCTGCGGCAGCTGTGCCATGAACATCAACGGCCAGAACACCCTGGCCTGCTTGTGCCGGATCCCCGCCGAGTCCTCGTCCGATGTCAAGATCTACCCCCTGCCGCACACCTACGTCGTCAAGGACCTGGTCCCTGACTTGACGCACTTTTACAAGCAATACAAGTCCATCCAGCCCTACCTGCAGCGCGATACCCCTGCTGAAGATGTACGCCACCGTCCTATCCTGACATGACCTGACATGACATTACATTCAACTCGAGCAAGCTTTGCTAACAACATGGAATAGGGCAAGGAGTATCGCCAGAGCAAGGCGGACCGAAAGAAGCTGGACGGTCTCTACGAGTGCATTCTCTGCGCCTGCTGCTCAACCTCGTGCCCCTCTTACTGGTGGAATTCCGAGGAGTACCTCGGCCCCGCCATCCTGCTGCAGTCCTACCGATGGCTGATTGACTCCCGAGACGAGCGCACGGAGGCCCGCAAGTCCAAGCTCGAGAACTCCATGAGCTTGTACCGTTGCCACACCATCCTCAACTGCACACGCGCCTGCCCCAAGGGCCTGAACCCCGGCAAGGCCATTGCCGAGATCAAGAAGCAGATGTCTCTTGGATCTTAAGGAGCAGAGTTTGGAATGTCTTTGAGGGGGGGAGAAATGGGAGGGGAAACTAAAATTGGGCGGATATCTTGAGGAGTTTATTGCCGCTGTGTATGTATTAATCACCGATGAAACTTACCTAGTACTATTCATCGATGTTCGACTAGGGAGAAGAGTAAAAATATCTTTTTTTCACATGACCAGTTTATTTCATTGTACTTTGGCAACATTTTCCTATGTTTAGCATCATGTCTTTCGGTGAGGGGCTGGTGGTGAAATGCCATGAGTCTACATACATTCCACATACATTCCTCGGTGAGTCCAGTCTGACAACACCAGCATACCTCTCAATCACTCGCCACCATCCCAACCACCATCCCAACCACCATGCCACCCTCTCCCTTGCAAAAAGTCGGTCCGTCCCGTTTCGCCACAGGATTTTCTTTTCGCACAAAAGCTGTCTTCATCCCGCCTTTGGGAGCAGGATTTGTGGCAGGCAAGAGCACGACTTCTCACGGTTTGTGGTTTGAAGAGGAGATATCTTGCAGGTTTTTAAGTTACCTGTTTTCTCCCATTGGACGTATTATTTCTTATTAGTTTTGTTCATTTTTGAAGAGATTTCTTTCACCATGGCTGTAAGACGAATGGTGTTTGCCATGGCTCTTGCTGGTCTGGCGATGGCAAAGCCAATCAAGATCAAGCCAACGCCTATATTCTGTCCAATTATCTGTATAGACGCGATTAGCGATTGCGGCATACCATATGGAGGGTATGGTTCCTTTTTCTTTCTTCATTGTTATTACTTCGTTCGATATTATTCGTTGTGCTAACGTGAGAGTTCTTGATAGTTGCTACGATCCTTGTGTCGACCCAGCTCCTACGCCTCTTCCTTGTGACGTGGTGAATTCAACTTCAACTTCACAGAGTCCAGTTGTTGTGAGCCCAGTACCAGCGACACCAACTAGCGAGAATCCGTTCGCAGCCACTCCAGGCTCGGAGAATTCGACTTCAGTCACTCCAGCCTCATCAGTCACTCCAGCCTCATCAGGCACTCCAGCCTCATCAGGCACTCCAGCCTCATCAGGCACTCCAGCCTCACCGACTCCAGTCATCGTGGTGAGCCCAGTCCCTGCGACGACCACCGGCGAGAGCCCGAGTTCAGTCACTCCAGCCTCGCAGACTCCGGCCTCGGAAACTCCAACTTCTGAAACTCCAGAAGACCCGGAAGATCCAGAAGACCCGGAAGATCCAGATGACTCGGAAGATCCAGATGACTCCGAAACTCCAGACTCAGAGTCACCAATAGCAGAGGATCCAATCCCAGCAGGGTCCGCAGCAGAAGGGGCAGAAACGACAGACTTAGCAGATGTGTCAATGGAGATAGGCTCGTCGCCAGAAAACCCACTTCCTTGGATTCCGGACGAGAACGAAGATGGATGGTGGTGGGACTGATGGAGTTATAAAATTGTTGAGCCGGCAGATTCTTCTCAGCTTCTTGTTGGCACAAGGTGGGAGGAGATGCGACTGGCTTGGACACGCTCATTCTTAGATACCTACAGTAAAAAATAAAAAGAACAAATATACGCAGTTGAACACCTATTTCCAATTACCGGGGCCTATTTTTGTGATATACAATGCTCCTTGAAACCCATATGCTAATGCCCATAAATACATGTACCTAATATCTCCTTTTAATAATACGAGCTCCTTGTCGTGGAACCTTCAACCAGAGTCTCGTCATCAGAGCTAAACTCTCCTCCAACATTCTCGCCCTGTTCTGGGGGCGCTCGCATAGACTCTAGTACATCCCGATCTAGAGTAGGGACCTGATAGGATTTGATGGTGTGAATTTCACGGCCCGAGGGCATCTTGTTTATTAAAGCATTTATGGGCGGAATTGGCCGTGTGTTCATCTACATCACCAGTTAGCTGAGTGAAAGTGTAAAGGCATCGCGATGCTTACCGTATCATTTATCTTGCTCCATTTTGCGTCCAGCAGCTCGAGGATCCTTGTCTCTTCCAGCTTGCCAGCATCGGCTCCCCAGGTGGTTTCTTTGTCCACTCGACGATCTTCTCTCTTCTCATGAAATCCCTTCATCGTACGGCTCAAGCTCAGACCCTTCTTTGCGTCCTTGACCTCGATGCCGAGTTCGTGTAAACCAGCACGTGCCCAGGCAATTCCTTCCGCCGTCTCACCACCCAGCTCGGCATCGATTCCGAAGAATCGACAAGCTTTTGCTCGGCTGGTTCTCCGTAAGTCTTCCAAGTATCGCAAGAATCCAGAGCTAACGCCACTTGGTCCCGCCCTGGCTGACTGGCACAATGCCGAGGCTTTGGCAGCGTGCTCAGATGCGGCGAGACATAGACGAGCGTAGAGATGGGCTCGAACTTTTGGGATGTCGGGGGCTTTGAACATCCACTCTTTGTCGTTTTTATTCCTGTCCTGTGCCACAGCTGCTGGATAAGGGTCGTCTTTTAACACAGCCAAGAGCGTTGCTTCGGCGTGGCAGAGAGAAGCGAGAGCACGGAGCACGGCTGGTGAAACGTCAACGCAAGGCGGGTTGCCAATCACCTGCTCGCTTCTTGTGGCAGCGTAGTCGTATATAGAAGCAGCCTCTAGCAGATATTTCGTGGCTGTTGTCATGATGGTTGTCCGCTCTTGTGTCCCCTGGAAATCCTGAGTTGTAGAATAGAGAGGCTGCAGCGCGGCCCTTGCCATGAGAACATGAGAGAAGCCTAAAGTAGACAACGTAAAATAAATCTCATATTCTAATGAGTTAATGTTCACCCGAGGACGTTCACGCCCAGGCACGAGGTCGCCAGAAAGCGTTGGTCTCCATGAGATGGAGGGAGTCGACTCCAGCACTGTGTTGACCGTCTCATTGCTAACAGGTTGATTACTCAAGCCGGCGTCAATGGCGATGAGATATGGGAGATAGCTCTCTAAACTGGAGATGACGGTGCTCAGATTTGCAGTTTGAGACGAGGGAGGGAGTCTCTTGTGCTTCTTGAGCGCGTCTCTGACAACCCCGCGATAAGTGCTCGCGCTGAGGGGCAGCGATGGGTGAGAGTCACAGCTAACAGACGAGGAGAAGGAAAAGGCCGAGGTGGTCGGTAGGACGAATGGAAATGGCATTATCAGAGACGAGACTGTTCTGTTGCTGGCACTGGTATTCGTGTTCAATGTCTTTTGCGAGCTGGAATTGGAGAAGGTTGCGGAAAAGAGACATTGTTTGCCCCAGCGCCTTGGCATTTACACCAAGGCATCACCATACAGTGCATAAAGCGATATATCTTCACACTGTGGTTGATATGATATTAGAGCTCCACTGAAATTCCCCAATCTGGAGATGCTGCCAAAAGCTCCAAGTGTCACTTCACTCGACCTTCAACTTCATCTTTTGCAACTCGCATCACCCGCCAAAATCCTCCTCCTCATGCGGTGACCAAAAAAATGCCCGCCCCAAGTCCTTCGCCGCACAAGCCCCGGCGCAAAGCCAACAAGATCGAAAATGAGGCCGACAAGCCGCGCAAGTTCGAAGCCCTCGTGCGCACCCCGGCATTTCCCTTGGCCGCCTTCATGTGGCCGGCGCGCACGTCGCTATCGCAGTGGGAGGTGCTGCCGCTGGTCCTGATGGTTGTTGGGCTGTTTCGATGGGCGGCTGGGCTTTGGGGGTACTCTGGTGAGAGCCATTGGACTTGTTGCTTTTGGTGTTTTGGAGTTTTGGCGATCTGGGACTGACGATGCTGCGTTGCGATTACAGGATTCCAACGACCGCCCCTGTTTGGCGACTACGAAGCTCAGCGCCACTGGATGGAGATCACAGCGAACCTCCCAATCTCTCAGTGGTACTTTCACGACCTGGAGTGGTGGGGGCTGGACTATCCGCCGCTCACGGCATATCATAGCTGGGTACTGGGCAAGATTGGCTCCCTCATCAACCCGGAGTGGTTCGCCCTCATGTCGTCGCGCGGCTCTCACGACCCAATGCTCAAGATTTTCATGAGAGCAACAGTCATTGCATCTGAATACCTTATTTTCGTACCCGCCGCTACGGTCTTCGTGCGACGATTCAGCAGACTCAATGGCGTGAATACCTGGACGAGCAACCTGGCCCTCGTGGCCATTCTTATGCAGCCGTCGGTGATTCTCATCGACCATGTGCATTTCCAGTACAACACCGTCATGCTCGGATTCGTGGTAGCCAGCATATCGAGTATGCTCGCTGAGCGATACAAGTGGGCAGCCGTCTTCTTTGTGGCGGCCCTGGGCTTCAAGCAGATGGCTCTCTACTATGCCTTTAGCGTCTTCTCCTACCTGCTCGGGAGATGTATCACCACAGGCATCAATCCCGGCAGGCTGTTTGGAATTGCATTGGTAACTGCCATCTCTTTCGGCGTTCTTGTTCTGCCTCTGGCACTTGGCGTGCTCTACGACAAACACCGCGGGATTGACGCAAGGCCCGAGCTCAATGGAGCTACGGCACCGCTACCCATTTTCTCCTTCATCACCAATTACATTGACCCTCAGAACTTTTACTATCCCATTGTTGAGCAGCTTGTCCAAATGGTCCACCGAGTATTCCCCTTTTCTCGCGGCCTCTTTGAGGACAAGGTCGCAAACTTCTGGTGTGCCCTCAACACTGTCATCAAGTTGCGCAACTACCCCGTCGAGCTTCTCCAGAAAGCTGCTCTGGGGGCAACTCTTCTGTCCATCATTCCTCCTAACCTCATCCTATTCTTACGCCCACGCAAGTCAGCGCTTCCGGTTGCCTTTGCGGCCACTGCATGGGGCTTTTTCCTCTTCAGCTGGCAGGTCCACGAGAAGAGCGTGCTTCTTCCTCTGATGCCTATGACGTTGCTCCTGGCCGGGAAACAAGGTATGAGTGGCGAGGTCCGTGCCTGGGTGGGCTTTGCCAACCTCCTGGGCGCTTGGACAATGTTTCCTTTGTTGCATCGGGTCGATCTCAGAGTGCCGTATGCAGCCCTCACCTTGCTTTGGGCGTATCTCCTGGGCCTGCCCCCAGCCTCCTGGAACGCGCCTTTCCAAGAAGGACAATCCAAACTCGTCCAGTGGGGCACGGCTCTGCTACAAAGCACTTTCTATGTAACCATGGCGGCGTGGCACGTTGTCGAGGCCTTTGTCGTGCCGCCACCTGGCAAACCTGATTTGTGGGTTGTCGCCAACGTCGGTGTAGGTGCGGCCGGCTTCTCCATCTGCTATCTGTGGTGCCTCTATAAGCTTTTGCGAGAGACTGAATTTTTGGCAAGCACTCCAAAGACCAAGGCGAAGACGCAGTAGAAGATGGTTATAGGCGTGTGCCGTGATAGTTGGAGATGAAACAAGCCGTCCCCCTCATAAGCTCTACACATCCCGTCGACTTCAGATGACGTTGGTTGAGAGCAGCTGCCTGTTGAGTGACATGCGTTGTACACAAAAGATGTTCGCCACTAGAGATAGAATATGTATGTTGGACTTTATCTTTCGTTCAACTCCGGCAACACACAGGCAACAGCGGTTAGGTATTGGTGGAAGCAACAGACTCCATTAGAAGAGAGGGACCAAAGATCAAAGAGTTGGTCGATGAAAGCGCCTCAACACCCAGAATAGATCCTCCATAGACGATTCGTTAATCATCAAATTCGACGGCAAAGTATTCGTGCCATTCTATTTACAGAGTCTGCTACAAACTAACGACACTCCTCTCACGTCCGAATGCGGCTCTCTTTCTCTGTGTGTCTCTTCACAGCCCTCTTGCCGGGTCTACGCAAGGCCGTATACTGGTCTTTGCATTCCGTGTCACCAAGTGCCGTTTCCTTTGATACGTTGTTCAAATGTAGCTTTATCCGGCAGTGATATGGCTGTCTGTCTTTCAGATCTGATCCGATACTAGAGACAAAGCTACAAGACTTGTGCATCCCCATCTTATGCTTTTATCCTTTCTACCAGTTATACTTCGCGGTACATTTATGAACAGCATCATGCGGTGATTTTTATGAGAAGAGACACTTATCTCTGTTTCATGATGCGGTGTCTTCAAAAGCTGCTGTTTGTGGCGGCAGTGTTCAGCGGAAAGACCTTGGGCGATGGAACGGTGACGCCTACTGGTATGTGCTCATAATGGAGAGATTTGAGTCGGTGTAATAACCATGAGTCGCAGATTCTATCGAGAGACCGACATCATTTTTGGATATATCATCTTTTTCTCCTACGCCATCGCCTCATCATGCTCTGCATCTTCCTCATCCTGCTGCCTATGCCCCTCTACCGGGATTTATACCTAAGCCTCGGCCGGCAAACGAGGAGTTCTCGTCTGTTCCACGGCTTACAACGTTCATAACCCATACTATACCGCGAGAAACGACTACCGATTCGCTGTCATCTCTGACAGCCACGGCAACTTCTACGTCTTCAGCGGCTCCGGCTCTTGAACAATCAGATACCTCCCCACGAGCATCTTCCAGAGACCTTACAAAGGGCGAAATCGTAGGTCTCTCCATCGGAGTTACCGTTGTTGTCATCATCGTCGTATTATACACTATGTCGATCGAACAATGTGTGGAAGATTGCCCCTGTTGCTCTCCTCGCTACCATCCCTGCTGGAATTTATGCTGCTGTTTGATGTTGGTGCCTCGTGCCGCTTGGAGGACGTTGACATGTCAATCTCGGAAGAAACAGGCTGAGCCGCTAGAAAGCCTGAGGGTCGATGTCGAGGGAGAAACGACACTGGAAAGCGTGAGAGACGATGTCCACAGTGAGACGACACCGGTTGAACTTGATGCCACAAATGAGTTTATAGGAGAGCTTTCAGCACCGGAGACAAGGCCGTATTATTCTCATCCTCCTCTGGCGGTGCCTGTTGCGAGGGGGATGGATGGGAGCAGTACGCTATCACTTCAGTAAGTTTCTATTCCCACCGTTGCAAGGAGTGTTTTTTGTAGCTGTAACTAACATATATTTAAAGCAACCCTCCATCTACATCTCGGCAGCCTGCCGAATTACCTGCGTCTGTTGACGAGGGCGCTTCGGCTTTACCACCGCCATATGAGGCGGTGGAGAGAGAAACAAATGGGAGAAGGGCCGTATTTTCGTGGGCTCCGTCTGAGTCTACATATCGACCAGAAAAACGAGACTCCTGAATATAGCTTGAAAGATTTGAAAGTCATGATTAATGTCAATTTGTGTTTATTGTTGGTAAATCGGATATGCATGTGATAGGGATTTGGGAGCGAGCTTGCATGTCCTTCTCTGGACAAGATTTTTGTTTATATGGGATTACGACCTGTTATGCCTTATTTGAACCGCATTTTCACCAGTATGTTCACTCATTGCTCCGCATATTACAGTTATTGCTCATCTTGAACTGTTATAAAAAAAGAACTCTGTATCTCATTCATTACTATCCTTGCGTCGTTGAATGCTCTATTGCTGATGTCTCCCTTGGTGACCCCCTTGGTGCAGGGTAGTTCCACCTTGTGCGTCTTGGATGGAGTGCATTGGCTAGAATCAAAATACCCAGAATGATTACAAGATTATGAACCAGCTACTTTCTAGGTACTGAGATCCAGATTCTCTGGCTTCGTAGTAATTGTCAAAATTCACATGGAGATCGTAGGAAATGCCATTGCCCCCATCTTTAAGATACGGTCCTGTCAAGGTTGACACCAACATCACACAATTCAGGATGGGACAAACAAGTATTCGAAAAACGGCAAGTCGTCAATTTCATGATTGGACTTTCTATGTCAGCTGATTAAGGCCACCATGCCAGCCATGAGCAGTCAATCCTCCCACGACACCAGAGCCATGCTAGATTAACCGCACAACAAGCTCGTAACTTTTCCGAAATTCGTAGAGGGTCGTAACTTTGCAGATCTTTAGAAATAGATCGCTTAGTCGAAGAGACCGAAGCCCATATCCTCGTCGGACTCCTCCTTCTCCTCCTCCTTCTCCTCGGCCTTCTCCTCAGCGGCGGCAGCACCACCGGCGGCGGCGCCACCAGCAGCAGCAGCACCAGCACCGCCAGAGGGAACGGAAGCGAGCTTCTCAGAGCCAGCGGCGATCAGCTAGAAAAGAGAAGGAATGTTAGTTGCACTGCCTGAGAAAGAAAAAGTTTTCACTCAGGAAGATGGCGCCCATACCTCGTTGACGTCCTTGCCAGAGAGCTCAGAGATGAGCTTCTCGAGACGCTCATCCTCGGCCTCAATGCCGACGGAGCTGAGGACGGACTTGATGTCCTCAGCAGAGGGGGAGGCGTTGCCGCCGAGGTTGAGCAGGAGGTAAGCTGCGAGGTGCTTCATTTTGAAAGTTCTGCAAAAGAAAGAATTTGTTAGGAATCCTGGTCTGTATTTTTTCCACACGGCGGGATGCGGCAGGGTCGACGAAAGAGACGGCAATGTGTGATTTCGAGATGATCGAATAGCTGCAGCTGCCACAAAGGGAGAGAGAGAGAGGCACTCACGTTTAGGAGGTTCAAGAGGAACACGAGAAATCAATCACTTTAACCGCAAGTTGGGCGGAGACTGAGACCTTCGAGTTCTGGTGGTTTGATGGCTAGTTGTCGGAACAAAAGTAGAAAAAAAGTTCCCGCTCTAGAAGTTGCAGGGCATTTTACATCTGTGGGCGCTAAAATTCACAGCTAGGCGAAAGGGCGATCCGCTTTAGGGCGTGGAGTTCAGCCCCAATTTCTTATCATGATCCTTATCAAAATCCTTATCGCACCGCCACAGATGAGTCACGTGCATCTCGACCTCGTCCCCGGCAGTGTGGCGCCAATTATTTTCCATCCGTAGCTCTACCGGCAAAAGGTGCGTTGGCCAGCCTCTCACCTTACGCTTTTTCTCTGGACGTGCCATGCCAACTTGTTGAACAAAAAAAACATCATCTCTATCTCGCCTGTCTCAGCTGATAGGAGCTTTGCATATCTTATCCATCTCTCTCACAGCTTTTCTCCCGGAATCTCCCTCCGATCATTCGAAGCGCGCGCACGACCGTTCGATAAGCACCCTTTCAAGGGCCTTTTGTTTCTTTGCGTGAGGGGAGCGTGCTTCGGCGCCGATTCGCTTCCTCTTTCGCTGGGTGAGCGGAGGAGCAACTTTATCCATGAAGCACGGCGTGTAATTCTCTCAAGAGGGCTACGTGAAAGATTTCTCTGGAACATTTCACGATTTCGAAGTAGATACAGGTCTCACGACAAACACGATGCCAGTAAGTCGCCGCTTTCCCCCCATTCTTTTCCTAGCCAAGCTTGGGCATCAGCAGCCGTGGTAGCTAATGCGGATTACCAGATCGGGGATCTTCTGGCCCAAATCAGCGGTGGAAAGTCCTCGGACAGCCCTGCGCCCGCTATTCAGCGAATTCCTAGCGTTTCTATCAAACGCAAAGCAGATGATGATCTTCCCAGGAATGACTCCAAGACACCGCGTCTCTTCGCAGAGCCGGCCAAAGTGCCCCAGCGGCCCCTGACCGCCACTTTACCGAGACCGACTCCGATCCCTTCGAAGACGGTGAATATTGCTAGTCGACCAGCGAAGCCAGTTGTTGCTAGCAAACCACCCCCGCCCCCAGTCGACTCGGGCAAGCCCAAAGCTCCCCCGAAGAAGGGCTCCTATGCCGAGATCCTGGCCCGAGCCCAACGGGCGCAGGCCGTGATGGGCCAAGTCGGCAAAATTCAACATAAGAAAGTTGAGAAAGGAGCCATCAAGAGGGAGAAAGAGAGGGGCGATGTGAAGGGTGCACCGTCGGGCGCTCAGGGCAAGAGGCAGCCTGCTGGCTACAAAGGATCATCAAAGCCGGTACAACGTAATGGTACCAACGGGAATGCTTCATCAAAAGCTGACCGGAACGGTGCGGCGTCTCGACCCACAGCCAAGGGCATGACATCTTCAAGAAAGGCACCCGAGGAGCCGGAAAAGAAGGTGAAAAAAGCTGCAGTGGCAACCACCGGTTATACCGGAACAGCCCGACCCAAGCCGGGCGCTGTATCGAAGAAAGGCAGCGCTCCACGTGGGGGTGCCCTGCTTAATGCCCCTCCTCCCAGATCCGGCACATCCAGGCGAAAATACGAAGATGACTACGACGAGGACATGGACGACTTCATCGATTATGACGACGAGGAAGAAGACGGTCAACGTTATGGTTATGCATCTGATGCCTCATCCGACATGGAAGCTGGCATGGACGACATTGATGACGAAGAACGAATGGCCGAGCAGATTGCTCGCCGCGAGGATTTGCAGGAGGAACGACTTGAGAAATCGCTAAAGATGGCAAAGGAAGAGAGGAAGCGTAAAGCACTCGAATCCTTGCGGGCTAATCGACGCTAAAGGATGGGACGTGAAAGTTTCAACCCTTTACTCCGTTCGTTTTTTCTTCTCACGACTCATCACTCTTCCGGACATTGGGTAATTCAGGTAATTCTTGAAAACGGATCGCTTCATTGCGGACCTAGGGAAGTGGATTAGTAGGGGGTCGAGTTGTCGGCAGCATGGAGGAAGAAAGAAAGGCATGAAGAAAGAAAGTGAGCGTTGCAGCAGAAGTGGTTACCCGTGTGTCTACCGTTTCAGGTCATTAGCGACGGAGTTTTTATTTTCAAAAGTCTGCGCTACTCCCACCCCAGACTTCTGGCTTTCCCAGTCCGTTTTTTTCGCTTTTGCTTTTGTTCATATTTGCTTTTCTTTTCTCGCCTCGTCTTTTTGTTCTTTCGCTTTGGTTGTTTTTCTGTTAGCGGTGTTTAAAGGGTTGGAATTTGCATTGTATGGCGTAGATATAGGAAACTGACTCCCCAAGTGTCCTGGTTCGGACAATATTGTGAGGAGGATAGCCAGCTCTTTTTTTTGACAGGGAAAGTCAACGCAGTTTATAATTGTCAAATGATGCTTTGATATATATCAATCCAAGCTGAAACAAAACAAGTCTTATTGACTACCGTAACCTAGTATGAAGCGCCTATGTAACAAATTCCCATTCGCCAACTACATCCGAGAAACAATAAAAAAGGAGAAAGTATATAACACCACGATTCTAATAAAGCCGTCTTTTTTTTTCTTGTTCCACCTAGGTATGCAGTAATAGTATCAACCAACTTGTCCTTTGTACGGTTACGTTTTTTTTCTTCGACCAGGTCAATCTGGATCCTATAATCAGTCAATTGTAAGAAACATCATTAGTCGTGAAGGCAGATGGCTTCTTGCTCCTCGCCACACCCACAAGATACACGATGAGTCGGGCATTATGTGAGCGTGGTTGGTAAAGAATGCACTAGCCCACGGAAAGCATGAACAGGTGATGGTGATGGTTGCATCGATATCCAAGCTGAACTGAAGCATTGTCTCCTAGAGCATCAAGCCTGGGGCGACGCCCGCCATTCTAACAGCCATTGACGCCCCCCTTTGTTACACTTGCAAAAAGAAGAAGAAATAGTGAAGATAACGCCGTCCAATGATTTTTTTTTTCTCGAGCAAGCATGTACGTTCCGAAACAACAAGATAGAATAGAAGAGGGCGACCACAGGTTTTGTAGTTGCGAGGTTTCAAGTGTTCAAGTAAACACTGACGGGTTTCAACATTTTGAGAAAAAAGAGAAAATATATATATGCGTGTGTATGCAGATCCAAACGGTGGGATCAAGGAAGATCGTCGCTCTGTGATTGCTTGCCACTTGAGCTACCGTACGGCTTGAGGAGCCAACCTTGATAGTGCCGGACCCCCTGACCGCTGATACTATTAGCGGTGGGTATGATGGAGGGAGGCGGGTTGCTTCTGCGAGGTGGCTCCCTCTTGGCAGGCTGCGGAGGGATAGCAGGAAGGGAAGACGTAGAGGGTGGCAGTGTAGAAGCAGAAACAGAAGCAGGCGCAGACGTTGAAGCAGGTGTGGATGTAGAAGCTGGTGTGGGAGTGGATGCGAGCGTGCGCGTTTCTTCGCCGCTGGCCTGGCTCGCTGCTGATGCGCCAGCAGTGTTCATGAGGCCCTTCTCGCGAAGATATTGGATAGACTGGAGGATGGCCAAGTCTTCTTGCTCCTTGTCGTTTAGAATCAACCGCTGCTGGATGGTTAAACGACCGTTGTTGGCCTCACGTTCTTTGATGGCCGCTTCCCTGGCTTGGGGATCATGAACGAAGCGGCACTTGCCCTTCTTCCCGCAGGTTCCACCAGTAGAAAAATATTTGCAGTGTCTGGTAATATCAGCCTTGTTGGCCGAGGGCGGAGGAGTAGGCACCGTTTTGTTACGGCTAGACATGACTTCTGGCTCATCATCCGAGGAGTCTTCAGAGGGATCTCGCATTTCGTCACCCTCGTCACCCTGCTCTCGCTTTCTTTTGATGGAAAACTCGACTTTGCGCAGCTGCTTCCTCAGTCTATCAGCCTCCTTCTCCAGAGAGGCAGCCTTGTCCTCTTCTCTTTGCGCCAACTCGGCGGCCTTTTTGGCTTTGACGCGCGCTCTGGTGGGAAACTTCTTCTTTCGCTCTGCAATGAATGCCGCAACATCGCTAATGCTAAATCAGGGGAATTCGGTTAATGACGACACGGGATAAAACGAAATTAGTCAGAGTGTCACTTACTTGAGGGCTTCTTGGCCAATGAGCTCAGTGAGTGTCTTTTCTTCACCCTCGTCATCTTCCGTTTCAGAATCAACTCCAGGGGTCAAGCCCAGGGTGTTGGTCTTTCTCTTCTTCTTCTTGCCAGCTGAGGGAGATTCGGGCTTGTCGGGCTTTGCAGCACTGTCTACGCTGCTACTCGGTGGCTTTGGCGGGCGTGACTTTTCACCGGCTCCATGATGGTGATGGGAATGATGACCGCCTCGCCCCTTGTTGCTACCGTCTCTATGCCCACCACGCCCTCGACGAGAGTACTGGTTATGTGAGGAATCTTGGTGGCGAGAGGCGGCGGGAGGTGGTGGAGGTGCTGCGTAAGCATATTGCGGCGGAGGATAATGAGCAACTCGAGGATCAGGAGGGTACTGCTGAGGGAAACCGCTAATCATCGGAGGAGGTGCCGCATCATACTCATGGCCGTGACGGACAGGAGGTACTCCATGAGATGGCTTGTGGCCTCCACGATCGCCGTAGCCTCCACGACCTCTGCTACCGCCCCCGAATGCCTGGGGAGCTCCTTGACTGTTCCACTGGGGCTGATTCGGGGGAGGAGGGGGGGCTTGATAGGGGTAAGGTTGAGGGGCGGGATAAGCAGTCTGCTGGGGGTACTGAGACGGGGGATATGGCTGAGGAGCGTAGTTTGGATGGTAATTCGACGCAGAGAGCGGAACAGGAGCATGAGGGTGGGCGTGGTGTGTAGGAGCATGGCCATGCTCTGGAGCCCACTGCGGCTGAGGAGCTGGATAGCCATTCGCTGGAGGATGGGCGCTCCCATACGGCACTGCGTGTTGGGCAGGGTATGGCTGCCCAGTGTATTCATATCGCGGCTGCGAGCTATGATAGTCGCCACGACCCCCGTGGTAGTGGCCACCTCGACGGCTGCCTGATCCACCGCCGCGATTCTGGCTGTAGGGAGGCGAATTCGACTGTCCGTAGCTGGCGCCGCCAGAAGTAGGGGGCGGAGGGGGAGGAGGTGCGTAGTTGTATGTCGACATTGTTCACAGAGTCATGTACACAGCCGGCAGGAGGTTGTTTTTGGGGTTTTGTTTCTGCTTGGGGAGTTGTTCAACCAATTCGGCGTAGTATCGGTGTTGCTATATGTTGTTGTAGCAAAAGGGTCAAGGCAGGAGACGGTGAGCGTCGGACTTCGAGACTTCTCGGCTTCGACAGAGAGCGTTGGGTGCGGGAGGAGGAATTCGACAACAACAACGAAAAAATAAATCAAAATAAGATACGGATGACACGGGATCGCTGTCCTCGACGCAATGCCACTGCCAGATAATCGGGACGGCCAGCGTTGGGGCCTCAGACGCAGCGCAGGTGCTTCTGAGATGGAGGTTTAGACGGAAAGTTCCACGATGTCTGACTTTCTGGGAAAATGAAGTGCTGTTGGGCAGGGTCCACTAGGCTATTATAAGCAAGCGGTGAGACGGCGAGTGGTGTCAAGTCGAGAGGAGCTAGCCGGAACAGGACTAGTACACTCCGGTCTATCAATTGTTTCGCCGATTTTCTAACTTTTTACTGCCGGATTCGAGATGATGTACAACTGCTTCAGCTGCCAGTGAGCTGCTACTTTATTCTTGATGACCACAGAGATGCATGCTCTGATATGACAGCGTCTCATCCGTGATGGTTTCTTATTCTCATTCTCATCGACGCTCATGAATCACAGCTGAACAGGCGGCTAACCTGTTGAAACCTTGCCATCATGTTTATCCTGGTATGTCGTGTCGCTGGTACCCCCAATTCAGTGCATTTCATTTCATGACGTTGCTTCTAATCTGCCGAGCCACAGACCAAATTCTCCGATCTGGTGCAGATCTCACCAGAGGATTTCTCGAAGCACAGTATTGTAGCAATCGAGGACAATATTAATGCCAAATACGCAAACAAGGTTGGTTATAACACTCTTTCATCTGGTCCCGAACCTCAGCGATGACTAACCCCTTCGGCGTAGGTCGTTCAAAAAATTGGATTGTGCATATCATTGTATGATGTTTTGTGGACGTCTGAAGGCCTGATAGGCCACGGTACAGGCCTTGTAAATGTCAATGGTAAGCAATCTTGCTCTTCTCCACGGCGATCCAGCATACTTACATGGCGACAGTCGAGTTTCGCATGATAGTATTTAGACCTTTCAAGGGAGAGGTCATGCTTGGCAGGATACGAAGCTCAACACCTTCTGGCATCCATCTGAGAACAGACTTTTTCGACGACATCTTTATCCCGTACGAGGAGCTTCCGCAGGGGGCTGAATAGTGAGTTCACCCACGGATTCAATCACCAAAGGCGAAGTAGCTAACAGCAGGAATAGCAATCACAGCGAACAGATTTGGATTTGGAACTTTGATGAAGAACGCCTGTTTTACGACAACCACGAAATGGTTCGTTTCCAGGTCATTGACGAAGAATGGCACGATCAGACTCCAGCCGGTCCCACTCAAGCCGAAGACACACCGGCAAAGACGCCTTACAAGATCAAAGGCAGCATGGCTGCAGAAGGTCTTGGTGTGTGTCTATGGTGGGATGGTGCCTGATTGGATTGTTTAGAGGCGTTTAAAGAGCACAATGTATCAATGATTATGTTTCCATACTGCTGAGTCTACAATATTTTACACCTTGATCCTCTCGAGCAGTCGCTCCTCGATGCCGTCCAGGACGGAATAATGCTCAATGACGGCCAAGTTTTCGGCCTCGGCCTTGAACATCTTGTGGGGATCCTGACCAGGGGCCATGGGGCCAACGGGCATCTGTTGTTGCTGCATTTGTTGAGCAATTTGGCTCGCAGCTGGTGACGTGTTAGGAGATAATCTATTATGCTTGATAGAGGATGTATGGTATTAGTATGCTTACCGTTGTCACTTCCAAGGAGGAACACATAGACAAATTGGAGACCGAAGATACACAAAAAGTACCAGCTGATGCTAGACATCCACCGCGGGTCCATGTCTTTGGTCATGACGCCGGCCTGGAGCATGCTCTTGAACTTGATAGTGATGGGGAATGGCAATTTCACTCGTTGCGGTCAGCACTGGCAAATGACAAGCAAGTAATACGATGGTGACATACTGATGGCATATCCGCTGAAGAATGCATTGATCCAGCTCATAATCAATGTGTTGGGGATCATCATGGCCATGTTGTTCTTCATCATGCCCATCATGCCCTCCATGGCGTTGGGGTCCGACATGGGGTTGGCCGGAGGCTGGCCCTTTTGGTTCGGTGCCTTGAGGTAGGCGCCAGACTCGAATCCTTCAATCAGGAAATCACGTCGAGTCTCAAATGCCTTGCGCGACAGCACATGATAGTTTGTCCTTAGAGAGGCACCATGAGCGAGAGCACGCTGCTCACGGATGGCTTTGATGTCGGCCTTCTTCGGGGTTGTGGTCATGAGAACGGATGCGTAGTGGCGGAGAACACCAGTAAGGACCATGACAACGGTGATGGGAATCAGGATCCAGTAGCTATACGTAAAAGCGCCATGTTAGCTGTCTCGTCTCTTGCCAGCCGGAGCTGTAATTGAGGACACGAACAAGAGCTGGGGATCCCTATGCAGGGTCTGAGCCGGTAATTGCGCCATGATAGAGGATTGTTGAGCTTCTCAGCCGCACTGGAAGCTAATGCGATGCAGTATTTAGAGTCGTGCGGCCTCGGTGGTGGGCAACGATGCTGCGATGGAGGGGGAGATTATGCGATCCATGAGCTCATTGAAGATGCTGATGTGGAAGATGCATAGCAGCAGCTCTACTACGGAGTATCCTACCGCCGGCAGCCGGCAGCCCCACATTCCGGCGCACTGAGCTCTCTGCTGGCCAATTGAACTCGGCAG
Organism: Trichoderma simmonsii; assembly: GCA_019565615.1. Classification (NCBI taxonomy): domain Eukaryota; kingdom Fungi; phylum Ascomycota; class Sordariomycetes; order Hypocreales; family Hypocreaceae; genus Trichoderma; species Trichoderma simmonsii. Next base: position 948,402 of record CP075867.1, on the reverse strand, counting down.
AACCCCACGATCTTAGTGCATATGTGTACTGTAGCAACTCGTTTACTGGCAGCTTACAGCGAAGCATTGAAGTCAATCTACAGGCCACCTCTGCCATAACTTGAACCAACAACAGCAGCGTTTCGTTGTTTTGATCACATCTGGCTATTCAATCTCCAGAAATCTAACGCAACCATGGCCGCGGAAAAGATTTCTCTATATAATCTCGCAGGTAATTGGAGCTATTCTTGCTGCGGCTTGTCGCCACTGGTTCCATCACGCCTTGCTCTGACACCGTGGCTATAGATTTAAAGAACACGACCGACGATGCGATCCCCAACTACCTCAACTCCCTAAAATTTAAGCAGACACACTTCCTCAGCGATGTACGGCTAGGGCTCGGGTACAGCGCATTCCTCATTGCTGCCGCTTGTTTCGCGTGGGACTACAAGCTGGGCTTTGAGGATACGAAGTTCTACACGGCCATCGCAGTGGCCGTCTACACCATTCTAAACGGTGCCTTGACATTCTGGATGATGTTTGTGGAGAAGGGCGTTATATATCAGGGAATCGCGCCATCGGGAGAAAAGGTACGCAACGGCAATGGCCAATCCAGCGGCGATGGGGAGCGCAAGAGCGATAACTGACGAGAGAAACGTGCAGATCACAGTAGCCAGCGCAACGAAGAAGCTGGACCCCACCTACAGACTCAGCATCACTGTCACAGACAAGTCTTCCAAGTCACGGATCATCGAGGTGGCTAAGCCATTTGCTTCCTTCTTCGACGAGAGCGGCTACTTTGTCGCTGCTCCCTTCCAGCAGATCCTCGCCACTGCGGTTCCTGTAGTCGGCAAGGCTGACCCCAAGCGCATAAAGTCGGAGTCTCAAGACATGTTGAACGCGAACCCGGAGCTTTTGGATGCGATTCTTGCTGCGAACAGCGGCTCAGCTACGGGGGCTGATGTAGCGGAGGGTGGAAAGCGACGAAAGGCGTGAGCAATTGGATGGAGTTATACCCTGGATGGGAGTTGGGGAGGCCAAGGATTTACTATGAAAAAAATTAAAGGACACCAGCCCAAATCATATCTTGTAATCTATTCAAGACTGCCTCTAGTATGACGAGGCCTGTCTTGGGATATCATGGCGTATAAGCGAATTGCATGAGGAAGAGAACGCAACAGTCAAGATACAAAAAAGAAAAGGCTGGAGTTATGGTTAAAATGATGAGAAATAGACACCAACACTTGCAGATGGCCTGTTATCTTCTTTTGATCTTACAGACGATGCGTAGAACGCAGATTCCCTACTAATATGGCAACTCTCTATGCGTAGGCATACATCGAGGATGGCTGACGCCCAAGACTATTCTAGATGGCGTGTCTAGGCAGAAACGAAGCTCGAATGCCGAGTCATCGGACTAATCAAGCCTCTGCTGAACAAAAAAGTCCATCCTTCAGCATAGATATGTTGCTGGGAGAGCGTAAGTATGACATAGAGGCACTTAAACCAAATGCGCCATAGCCAAAGGGATGACATGTAACTAGTCAGGATTGTAATTCTGGACTGGGTATTTGTGATCAATTTGTATCAATCGCAATAAACACATGTTATTCCTTTATAATTTCCGCTAAGGAAATGCATGCGTCTTCCCGGCGGCATACCATAAACTTCGCCGGTCCGGGTTATCGGTCCTCGGCCGGCGACAGTCCGATTTTCCGTGGACCAAGAAAGAAAAGGAAGCCCCAGAGAGTAGTATTTCAATTATATGCTGACCATGGAACATTAACGTCCTTTTTCTCTGTGTTCTTGTGAAGTGATACAGACAACAGACGCCACGGGACACAAACATTGGTAATACAGCCTTGTCAGCAACGGCAACACCATAACCTTCTGTCATTTGTGTTATTGTATCCTGAGGAATTTCAGCTCGTAGGGCTGCTTTGGCATCGCGTATTTAGCAGCTTCCAAGAGTGGATCGGGTGACATACAGCACTGTAGTATAGCTCCGGAGATGGCATCGAGATGCTAGTCGCAGCAGGGATTGATTTGTGAGGTGGGATTCAGGTAAGACAGTGTGATGGACCTTTTCCTAAACGCCGTTTATCACCAAGCCCTTGTTCATCACAGCTCTTAATCACACTCTTCCGCTCGTTACATCTTCTGATTCATTTTTACTACTCAGTAAATCACTTGCGAAATCACAATTCGCTATGACAACGCCAGATCGAGTCGTTCCGATGCGCGTCATCGTCTGCGGCGTGCAACGAACAGGAACATTGAGTAAGTCCATCCCCTCCGGATTCATTCATACCTCTAACTTTTCTGCACAAGGCGTGAGATTGGCTCTTAAACAGCTGGGCTTCAATGACTGCTATCACATGCACAACCTCCTTGAGAACCCCGAACAAGAATGCCCGCAATGGGTCCACCTCATCGAGGCCCGGTACGGCGGAAAAGGCACCGTCACCAGAGCCGACTTTGACAAAGTACTGGGTAATTCGCAAGCCTGCGTCGATGTTCCCGCAGCGCTCTTTGGCGTCGAGCTCGCAGCCCTGTACCCAGAAGCCAAAGTCATCATCCTGAACCGCGATCCGGAGTCGTGGTACTACAGCACTCTAGAGTCCGTCATCTTGGCGGCGCAACCAGCATCGCCGTGGACCAAGCTGCAGATGCTCTTCTGCTTCGTCTTCGACCCGGCGTCGCGCGCGTTTGCCCGCTTCGGCATGGCCATGTCCGGGCTCGCCTTTCGGTACCATCACCGGACGGAAAAGGACAAGGCCATTGCCTGGTACACGGGCATGTACAAGCGCTATCGCGATGAGATTCCCGAGGCGCGCCGCTTTGAGTACAAGGTACAGGATGGCTGGGGCCCGCTGTGCGAGTATCTCGAGGTTCCTGTGCCGATGGTCAAGGATGAACAGACGGGAGAGGAAGTGGAGGCGCCGTTCCCCCATGCCAATGATCGCGAGACGTTCCAGAAGAACACGCTGAAGAGCAGGGCGCGGGCAGTGAGGCGGGCACGGGATAATATGCTTGTGGGAGCTGGCAAGATGGCGGTTATCGCGGCTGTGGGTTATGTTGGATATGCTGTGTGGAAGACACGCCTTGGAGGAAGGATATGATGATTCTTGTAGTATATATAGCAGTGACTTTATACATGCATGGTTGCACAGCATACAGTGCATGCCGCCTCTTTTCATTTGCTTCTGCCATTTATTAATTGGTTGATTTATTTACATGTTCATCTATACATGTCCTCAACTCATCCACGCAAAGACATTTGCGATACCAAATCCAAGCCGCGAATAAATCCCATCCAAAAGAAATGCATAATAATAATCCTAGCCCATACAAAACATTCCGATTCAATCCCGTATCACACCCAAGTGTTCTAAAGCCGATGGCTCCCCAAAAGCGCCAAATCCCGGACGCTCTCGTAGAACAAACTTGGCCCAGATCCTTGTCCTTTATTCCCCCACATCGTCGTCACTGACATCATCGTCTGCTTCAATCCGCTTCTCAATGGCACATGTACGTGTATGTATGTTCGCCCCGCAGAAACCACAAAAGAAACAATCCTCTTCATAGCAACATTGTAATTGAAACCGACTTCACAATCATCGCATTGTGCCCAAGAATCCGGATCCCGAGTGGCAGGGTCGGGAATTGCTCATTCGTCGCGATGCGGAATCATTGCTGCTCCTTCGTTCGAGATAGGCTTCCCTCTCGGGGCTGCTGCTCAATCCTTCATGATGTTGCTGCTCTTGCTGTTGATGGTGGTGATGATGTTTCTTCTGATTAAAAACATAACCCTTGGATGGATTCTGTGACGAAGGCTCGCCCATCTTCAGTGACTGGTCCATCTTTGCGTAGGTGGTATCGTTCAAGACGTGATTGTAAAGATTGAGTTGATCAATGTAGCATCAAGAATGGCAAAATCTTCAGCTTCCCAACGAGGAATCCAAAAGTTCTAGATTCTGTCAATGCCCAATCCAGCCGTCTGATATATATATACTTTTCCCCCGCATCTTGGAATGCCGAACAATCCACAGTTTGATCAGCGCCACCATCCAGTAGTCGCCCGCCATCACTGACCTCTTGACCCCAAGCGCAGTCGCACCAGGTGCAGTAGAGGTAAGATTTGCCGTTGGCAGCGGGTTGGTGCGTCTGACAATTGGCTGGGTCCCCGCATCTTTGGGGATTGTTCAGACTTGGACGAATGGGGGCGCTAGAGGAGAACAATATGTATTGGGCGCGAGGTTGGAGAAGGGCTAGGTTTTTACCCGTCTATGGCGTTGGGCAGTGGTTCTGGAGCATTTCGGTGGTGTGCTCAAGAACAATTGCGGGATATTTTCTTTTGGTCCAATTGGTAAATTGCCGACGTAGGGGAGGATGCCATCGGGTATGGTAATGAGTGCCCAGATCCATCTCTATTGATGGAATTCTGGGTATGTTCTCTTCAACGGACATGTCATCTTGCAGACGATACGGGTTTGGTACTATGGCATAACATTATCCTTCAGGCAATGTTAATTCCTCCCAATGATGCAGTATAACTTCCAAATATAAGCAGCCCTTAGAGGGTCACTCATGGAAGATCGCCATGATGGGGGGGATGCCTGTCGTCTTTAGGCTGTATGAAGTTTGGATATATCCAACTTCGTAAAATTGAGATCGTAATAGTCTTCCAAGGCTTCTCGCAAGGGAAGGTCTATCTTTTGCCCTTAGCCAATTAATTTGTCGTGCTGTCGTCTAACTTCACGCTCGGAGCATGTTCTTATTGTAGGTAGCAATTATTTCTACATTTGCTTGTTGCTTTTGCTGTTTCGTTTCATATAACAACCCGTATGTAGCAGGGAGAGACTTGAGACATAAGACTCCCTAGACGTAGACTCCGTAATATGTCTTGGATACTGTGGGCTTCTTCATTCTTACTGACGCACTCGTATGTAGTAGACTTGATGAGGGAGGCTGTATCTATGCCATCCGCCTAGGTCTAATTCTTAAGTCTAGGATTTGTATATGTATACTCGCATCTTCCAAACACAGCATATCGCCATTTTAGTGGACACTGCTCGACAAGATAGATACGCACTTTGACTTATTGCTTTCACCATGCCGTTCACTACTCCATCCTACATCCACAAATTGCCTTTCAATCCCCCGGACTCAATACCCATCCATGAATTCCTCTTTAAGGATGAAGACAAGTACGGCCGGTATCCGATTGAAAATTCTCGCCCGCCTTTTACGTGTGGCATCACCGGAAAGTCGTATTCCGCCGCCGAGGTGAAGAATCGTATAGAATGGCTTTCAGCTGCACTTGCATCAGAGTTGGGATTTGAAGTTAATAGTGGGAGCGAATTTGACAAAGTCATAGGATTGTTCAGTGTCAACACGGTATGTATCAGTAATTGCTTGGGTGATGGTCACTTAACTAAACGCATTTACACGTCGCATAGATAGACACAATGACCATCTCGTGGGCTGCTCATCGCTTCTCAGGAGTGTCATCACCGATAAGCCCTTCGTATTCTGCTGCCGAACTCGCAAGACAGCTCAAGACGGTTAAATGCAAGGCTCTCTTTACATGTGCGATGCTCCTCCCTACGGCTCTTGAAGCGGCGTCTGCGGCGAATATCCCCAAGACCCACGTATATCTGCTGGAAATTCCAGAGAAGGCATTGAAAGGTGCCATAGTCCCGACTGACATTAAATCGGTCGACCAGCTGATTGCTGAGGGGAAGAAGCTGGCTCCGTTGCCGCAGCTAAAGTGGGAGCAGGGTCAAGGTGCCCGTCAAACTGCATTTTTATGCTCTTCCAGCGGAACATCTGGATTGCCAGTGAGCTCGCGCTCGATCGCTTGACAGTTTATGATGACTGACAGATATATCTCAGAAAAATGTCATGATATCGCACAAAAACGTCATCGCCAATACGCTACAGATAAGCACATACGAATCCAACTATAAGAGCGGAAAGCCAGAGTCACTCCTAGCTGTGCTTCCGATGAGTCACAGTTACGCTTTGATCGTGACTGGACACTCTGGTGTATATCGAGGCTACAATGCAGTCGTACTGCCAGGATTTGATCTTGTTGACGTCCTAGAGGCCGTACAGAAGCTTTCCATAGAGACGCTCTGGATGGTAAGATGCCCTCCGATGCCTCTATTCGCATTTCTTCTGAGATATTTGAAACGCAAATGATCTGTTATTAACACACTAGCTATTAGGTACCTCCTATGATAGTTGCTTTGATAAAGAACTCTGCCATCACTGCAAAATATAACCTCGAACATGTCAAGACAACTGTAGTTGGCGCTTCCAATCTCACAAAAGAGGTTAACGAACAGTTTGCTCGCTTTTTCCCTAATTGCCAACTGATTCAAGGATATGGACTCACTGAGACTTCCGTTGTCGTATCTATGCAAAACAAGGCAGACGTCATGTTTGGCTCCTCCGGCCATATTTTCCCTGGCTATGAGGGTCGACTAGTAAGCCGAGATGGCGAAGAGGTGACAGAGCTGGAAACTCCTGGCGAACTTCTTTTGCGGTCACCATCAGTGATGCTGGGATACCTTGATAATGAGAAAGCAACAAAGGAAACATTTACAAGCGATGGGTGGCTACGAACAGGTGATCTCATGGAGTTTCGCAAGAGTAATGATGGGCACGAGCATCTTTTCATTGTTGATCGAGTCAAGGAGATGATCAAGGTTAGGGTAAGTATAGATCAATACTCTTCTACATATATGAGATGTTGTATGCCCACTAACACTCATCAAGGGCCTGCAAATTTCTCCGACGGAGGTTGAAGCCCTCTTGTTGCGTCACCCTTGCATCGCGGATGTTTGTGTCGTCCCAATTCCAGACGATTCCGCGGGCGAACTGCCACTCGCTTTCATCGTGCGATCATCCGCCGGTAAAGAGGAAGATGAGCGCGTGCTTAAGCAAAAGATTCACACGTTCGTCAATAACGAGCTATCCGAGTATAAGCGCCTAGCTGGAGGGATAGAGTTTCTTGAAGCACTTCCCAAATCTGCCAGCGGTAAGACAAAACGAGGTGAGATGAAGGAGCGGGCGAAGGAAATATTTGAGACAGGTAGGGCAAAGGCCTTGCCAAAGGTGCTACAGGTGTATGTGTACGGATCCTCTGATGACGAAGATACCGAGGAGGATGAGTGAAGTTTGCGGTTCACGAGATAAGTTAGTATGAGGGTTCATAAAGAGGCGAAGGCAGCGATGTTCTAGCAAGACTGATCATTGTATCCACCATCTCTATCCATTTGCGCGACTATGTTCCTCCATACAACTGAAACATCCTTCTGGAAGAAGGCTTAAGTGCGCTATATTGCTAATATCTCGTGTATCAAAGGGCAGCCGTGATTTGTCGTACGATTATGAAACATGACGTACGGAGTCATGAGATGTCAGCCACGGCTTGATTGCATGTGTTTTTTTCTTTCTGATGTCACATAGCAGGATGTCACGTAGCAGGACAGTTGAGGCTCGGTCTAGACCATTTACCATATGACTTGTTATATAATACGTAGTGTAATGAACCGGTACCTATGGGTTAGTATAGATAGTACTTTCCAAGGGATAAACCTTCGAATGGTTCTAGGGTTTATGTTGGCGGAGCGGTTAGGTCGGTAGATAGGTAATTTTATTACTAGCTTATAAAGTAAAGTATTTAAGTATTTAATCTAAATGCTATTATATTAATAATAATTAGCTATTTAAGTATACTAATAAGTATTATAAAATAAACTTATATATTTAATTATATATTTTAAAGTTAAGTAAAATTGTTTATAATTTTAATTAATTTATTCCTATGTTAATTAGAATTAACGTTAATTCCCGTTAACTATTTTTTAATTAGCTGTATAGCCTAATATTAATCCGGGAGTACTTACCCTATAGGTTTTTTATTACGACTATAAGAGCTAGATTATAATATAATTCTCCCCCTTCTATTAGTTTTATCCCTAAGACTAGGTGATCTAGTATATAAGTATTTATACCTCCTATTTATAGGTATTTTTTTTATTTTATTATTTATTATTACTAAAATAACTTTTTGCGTTTAAAAATCTACTAACTTAGCTAATATAAAAGGAAAGAAGAAGAAACTTAATAAAAGTATAGTACTTACTGCTTTTATATTATTGCAATCTATTAAAATAAAACCCTGCTTTTATTATAAAAAAAAAAGGTTTTAGTATTTAGCTTCTAAGGTTAACTTAAGTTACTGCTTAAAGTATATTAAAAATTATAAATCTTATTATAAAGTATTTTTTATACTTTAATAATTATTATATATTTTTTATTAGTATAATTAGCTTAATAGCGAGGTTAAAGCTATTAAAGAGGAAATTGTGAATTTTATAACTAAAGTTATTTATCTTTAGAAATAATATAAAGAATAGTTTAAAAAGGTAGTATATATAGTATCCTAGGATATTAATAATTTAGTAAAGCTAGAGTAATTAGAATAAAAGAAGTATAAGGCGGAGGCTGCTTTTTAAGTTATTATAATATAGTTAGTAAAGGGTTTTTTTAAGGTTGTTTTTACTTTTTTAAAATTAGTAGATTATTTAGGGATATTATTAATAAATCCTAAGTTAATATAATCCTTAGGCTTTAATAGAGTTTTTCTACTAGTGTTATTAAGTTCTTAAGATATTTAATAAGTTTTTATATTTTTTCTTTTTTTTTTTTTTTTTTTATTATACTTTATAGTATTATTTGCCATTTTCTCCTATTTTTATTATATTAATATTTTTTACCTTATATTCCTCTTCTTCTTCTTTAATAATAATTTTATCTTAGATAAATTTTTTAGTTTTTTTGTTAATTTATGCTTTTTTTAATAAAGAAATATAGAAAATTAAGTATATATATTTTCTTTATTTTTTTTATTATTCTAAGAGTTTAAGTTTATAATTTATATCTTTAATTTTTCTTAAGACTTTATAAAGTCTAAGTTTTTTAAAATTAAGTTTATTACTTAGCCTATTTATTTTAATATTTACTTATTTATTTTTTTATATATATTAGTATAATTAAACTATATCCTCTTTCTATAGGGTTAGTCCTTTAAGCTTATATTTATCTATATATTTAATTATCCTTTACTAAATAAATTTAAGTTATTATTATAGTTTATTATATAATTTAATTATATCTTTTACCTTAATTATAGCTTTTTTAATATTTTTCCCTTACTTTAGTAATTAATAAGCTTTAGGTTTAAATCTATAGTTTAGGAAAAATAGTAATTTTCTAATTAATTTTAATTTTATACTATTATATATAAGTTATATAACGGGGAGGAGTTCTACTTAGTTATTTTACTTAAAGTTAATGTAGTAGTATAAATAAATTTTAATTATTTAGTTAATCCTTTTTATTTATTTATTTATTTATAGGTAATAGGTTATATTAGCTTTATAATTTATTTTTAATTTAGCTATAAGTATTTTTTAAAACTTAAATATAAATGTATTTTCTTTATTAAAGATTATATCTCCTAGTAGTCTATAGTTACTTATAATATATTTTATTATTATATAAGTTAATTCTTTTATATTACTAACTTTTTTAAATAGTATAAAGTAAGCTATTTTTATAAGTTTATTAACTATTACAAAAATATTATTATAAAGTACTTTTATAACTAATTCCTTTAAAAAAGGTAGTTTAATAATTAAGTTAAATAAGATTAAGTCTTATAATTACTATAGTATAAGTAGTAGTTATAGTTATTTATATAACTTATATTTAAAGCTTTTAGCTTATTTATATATTATATATTCTAATATAACTTTTTATATTTATATTTTAATACCTTTAAATTTAAAATATTATTTAATTTATTATATAGTTTTTTAGATTTTACAGTATTTATTAAGCTTATATATATAAACTAATTTTACTACTTTACTATATAAGTTTTCTAATACCTAGATAAATCTATTTATTATTAGGTATTTAATATCTATAAAAATACTTTCTAAGTATTATTTATTTTCTTAATTTTTAATATATTCCTTTATATTATTAATAATTAAATTATTTATTTTAATTTAGTATATTATATTAATTAATTAAATCGTAAAGTCTTTATACTGGTTTTTCTTTAATACTTAGGCCTTAACTTCCGAAATTTCCTAAAAGTAGTCTAAACATCTGCTAAGTATATTTATATATTTATTATTTAAACTATTATAGTATTTAATAATAAGTCTAAACTTAAAGAGTTATTTATAATATTTAACTTATTTATAAAATAGTTTTTATATTATTATAAAGTAAATAATATTTTAGTAATTTATAAAGATTATTACTAAAAATTAACTTCTTTTATAATAGTATTTCTAATATTATTTACTAAGTACTTAGTAAATAACTATAAATTCTTTATTATAAATAAGGTATTTAAGTTCTAGTTTATATAGTTTCTTAAAGAAGTAGGTAATAAACCTAAGTTTTTTTTTTTATTTAATTAGCTAAATACTCTATTAATTATATAATTTAAAGTGTTAGTTTTAATTATAATAAGTTTATTTAGGTTAAATATTATAAGTATTAGTATATTTATAAAAGTTTATTTAAAGTAGTTAAAGGTTATTAAGGCGTTTTATATAAGTTTAAATTTAATATTTTTCTTAGTTAAGTTTATAAGTAATATAGTAATTTTTAAAAAGTCTTTAATAAAACGTTAATAGTAGTTAGCTAATTTTAAAAAGCTTTATACTTCTTTAATGTTTTTTAATAGCTTTTAGTTATTAATTACCTTAAGTTTTTTAGGGTTTATTTAGACTTTTTCTAAAGTAATAATATATTTTAAAAATATAACCTTTTGTATATAAAAGTTATATTTTTTAGGTTTTACTAAGAGTTAGTTATTTTAAAGTATTTATAGTACTTTTTTAATATATTTTTTATATTCTTTTAGGTTTTTAAAATAGATAAAAATATTATTAAAGTATATAATAGTAAAATAATTTATATAGTTTTATAATATATAGTTAATTATTTTTTAAAAGGATATTAGGGCGTTTATAAGTCTAAAAGGTATTATTTAGTATTTATAGAGTTTATACTTAATATAAAAGGTAGTTTTTTATTTATTGCCTTTTTTAATTTAAATAAGGTTATATACTTCTTTAAGGTTTAGTAATATAAAGATCTTAGCTTTTGTAAGTTAATCTTTAATTTCTAAAATTAAGGGTAGTAGTATAATATTTTTTTTAGTTATTATATTTAGTTATTAGTAGTTTATAATAAGTTAAAGTTTATTGTTTTTTTTAAGTATAAATATAATTAAATATCCTACTAAGGATTTAAAAGGTTTAATATAACTTTTCTTTAGCTAATCTTTAATTTATTTATTAAGTATTTTAAGCTTAGTAGTACTAAGGTTATAGATTTTATTAAATATTAGTACTTTATTATTTATAAGTTTAATTTTATAATTCTATTAGTTATATTTTAGTAGTTTAGTGTTTAGTTTTTTATTAAAGACTTTTATATACTAGAGGTTTATTAATATGTTTTTTTAAATATTCTGGGGTGTTTTGGTCTTAGTGGTATAAATCCTTAACCTTTTATATAATTAAGTTAAGAAATCTAAGTTGTTTCTTTTTAAGTTTCTTAATATATTTAATTATCCTTGGGAGCTTTTCTAGCTTTTTAAATTATGCCTTTTTTATAACTTTTTTATTTTTTATATATTTTTTTATTTCTTTATATAATATAGGGGTTTTTAATTTTATTATTGGGGATATTATAGTATCCTATTAATCCTTTTAATTTAGTTATAATATATTTCTAAAATTAATTAGTTTAAGGTAAATTTGCTATTTTACTTAGCTTTTAATTTAGTTAATATTAGGGTTATATAACTTAAGCTAATTATATTTTAAAAGTATATTATATTTTATAATATTTATAATATTAAATTTAAATATATCCTTAATTTTACTAAACTGGATTATAAGGTAATTAGTCTTGCGATTAATAATTCTATTATTATATATAAATTATTATTTCTTAATGCTTACTAGGGTATATAGTTTCTCCTTTTTATAATAGTTTAACTATAGGCGGTTAACTAGTTAAGGTGTAATATAGCTTATTATAACTTTAGAATTTATATAGACTATAATTAGTTTATTATTTAACTATCTATTTATTAGGAATTTCTATAGTTTCTTTTTTTTTATTATAGTATTTAGGTTATAGTAGGTTATATTGTTAGTACTGTTATAATAGTTATTACTGTAAAGGTTAATAGTTATATTATCTAAGTCTAAGGTAATCTATCCTAGTTTATAATTCTAAGTATTATAGTATTTATACTAAGTATATTTAAGCTAAGGGATATCTTTAGCAGTAAGCTTATAATACTTCTAGAGTTTATTTTAATTAATTCTTTATAGTTTATTATTAATATTATATTTTATAAAGTTAAATCCTTATTATTTTAGGTTATAGATAATATATATAAGGGTATAGTATTAATATTAATGCTTTTTATAATAGTCTTTATTATAAAGTATAAACTTATTTTATTTATATTTTATAGCTTTATAGTCCTTATACTATTTTTAAAACTTAAGTATAATATATTATTTATATAATAAAAGTTTATAGTTAATAATATTAGCTTTATTATATTAGTTTATAAGTAAAATATTATTAATATAGTAAAAAGGTTTTTTTAATACCTTAAGCTTAGGATATAAAGTATTTTTATTATTAAAGTATTATTAAAATTTTTTTTCTAATACCTAGATCCTATTATAAGCATTATATAAGTTAATTTGTTTAATATTATTCTATTATTTAAGAAGTTTTTATAGTATAAGGTTTGCTAATAAAGTAGTATTTAAAAGACTATTATTATTTTTATTATATTTAGGATTATAGTTATTTTAATTTAGGCTATTTGCTTAAGTTAAGGGTTCTTATTTATAAGGGTGTTCTAGTCTTTAAAACTCTTAGGATTTATAGTTTTTATATAGTTTAGTAATATTAAGGTTAATGTATTCTATATTATAGTTTTATATTATAGTATTTTAAAGGTTATTATTATATTATTATATAATTTCTTATTATTCTTATTTATAAATAACTTCTTTTTTATTTTTAAAGTTAGGTAATTTTTTTTATTTTATTATTTTATTATTTCTTAGGTGTATTTGCAAGGTAGTATCCCTATTGTTAAGGGCTTATTAAACTAATGTTCTAGTATAGCTTATTTTTTATTTATTAAGGTTTTATTAAATAAGTTATTTAATATAGCTAAGGTTTTCTTAGGTTATTCCCTTAAGTATATTTAAGGTATATATTTTAGGTTTTTTAAGGTACTAACTTAATTTTTATTTATTACTAAAATAGGTTTAGTATTTATTATTATAATATACTAAGAAGTATAGTAGTTTATGTTTTACTAAGGGTTATATAGTATTAATAGCTTAGTTTTTTTTAAGTTCTAGGATAAGTATGAATTTCTTATTATTATCTTTTTTTAAGGCTTAATAGTATTTTTTTATATATTTTTTTTTTCTATAGTTATAGTATTTAATATTTTTATATTAAGTTTTAATAGTACTAAAGTCTATAGGTTCTAGTTTTTTATTATTATATATTACAAAGTTTCTTTTTTTCCCTTAATTAACGTTATTATTAAAGTAAAAGTATTTTAGAATTATTTTTTAAGGGTTTTTTTTTTACTTATATTCTTAACGTTATTAGAATTATTATTTATTAATATAAGTAGCTTTTTCCATAAGTTTATTAAGGGTATTAGGTTTTTTATCCTTAGAAAGTTTATCCTTAATATTTATATTAAGTCTTTAATAGTAAAGTATATATTATATTTTATTATTTAGGTTAATTCTAGTAGCTAAGTATATAAAAGCAGTAGTATACTTTATATAAGGTCTTTTTTACTTAATTTAAAGAAGTATATTTTTAGCTTCCTTAAATTTATTAGTTTTTCTATATAGTTTTTTAAGCTATTATTTAAACGTAATATAGCTTACAAATAGGTTAAGTATATATTATTTCTTAGGGGTTTTAGTTTATTTATAATCCTTAAGATAAGGTTTAAACTAATCTTTAGTAGTTTTAGTTAAATAAGTTTCTATAGTTTAGATTTTTATAATATTATTAGCTATAGTAGTTAGGAAGTAACTAAAATAGTTCCTTATATTTATAAAGAACTTTTAGATTTACTTAGGGTCTTCTTTAAATTTATTAAGTAGTAGTAGTTTAATAATTTCTCTGGGCTTTTGTTATTATATTATAGGGGCTGGGTTTACTATAGGGTTTACTACTGGTGTTTATCCTTAAAGTGTTATTATGGTAGTTACTTAGGTAGTAATTATTTAGCGTAATTAATTTATAAGTTCTTTAAGTGTTAAGAAGCGTTACTTGGTTTTTTATATATTGGCTGGTGGTTGAGGGGTTATTATAATGTCTTTAGTAGTATTTTTGAAATTATTTTAGATTTTAATATTACTATTATAACTACTTTAAGCTTTACTTTTGTAATTAGTGTTATTGTTTAGAACTCGGAAGCTTATAAGCTATTAAGTCCTTAGTATTTTATTACTTATAGGTCTAAGGTGACCGTCTAAATAAAAGTTATTATTATATAATAAACTAGTACCTATAGGTTAGTATAGATAATACTTTTTAAGGGATAAACCTTTAAATAGTTCTAAGGTTTATATTAGTAAAGTAATTAGGTTAGTAAATAGGTAATTTTATTATTAATTTATAAAGTAAAGTATCTAAGTATTTAATTTAAATATTATTATATTAATAATAATTAGCTATTTAAGTATATTAATAAGTATTATAAAGTAAATTTATATATTTAGTTATATATTTTAAAGTTAAGTAGAATTACTTATAATTTTAGTTAATTTATTTCTATATTAATTAAAATTAACGTTAATTTCCATCGACCGCTTTTTAATTAGCTATGCGGCCTGATGTTAATCCGGGAGTGCCTACCCTATGGGTTCCTTGTCGCGACCATAAGAGCTGGGTCGTGACACGTAGGTCATATATATCACATGAGAGGCTCGGATCTCGATGCCACAAGGATAAGATCAATCAAATTACAAAATAGAACGGCATCCGTCGGCTGCTACCTTTTGTGGTGCCTTGATATGATGATATTTCGGTCTTCATGAACGTCATCACGGAGTTCACTATCGTGGCGTCCTTGGTATGGTGGTGAAACTGCCGCTCGCGAGTTTGGCGCTCTATCAAACAACGCTTCCGAGACAGTTTCATCCTGCGAAGAAGGTGCTTTCTTCAATGGGATGAGGGAATATATACACCATCTTCAAAAACACGGCCTCAGCTGTATATATTTACTTGTAGTGAAGTATCACAAGATTCATGTTCAAATTCCTTGAGTCTTGCATAAGTATCATTTGACTAATATGTACAATGTATCAGCGTAGCAGTACGTTGTCCCTTGCTTCATACATCCATCGGAGCACAGTCCATCATCCAATGATCTCAGCCACGACGTCTCAGAGCGCAGCAAGAGACTTTATAAAGCACGATGTAGGTTAGAACAGCGTTGTGGCGTTGAGAGCACATCTTTTTCTGTATACTCTCTTAGACATGTTAATGGAATGCTACATGTGCCATTTGCAATCTGCATTACGGAATACTGTTCGCAAACCTTTGATGATGCCGCACCCTCTCTCTTAATCGAATCTCTGCCACATGTAAATTAAGAGGTCATGAGGCCAGATATTTTCTGACGAAGAGTCAAGAGGGGGACTTGTGAAAACTAGAGCCCCAACAGTTCATATGTAAATTAACTAGGCATAATTTAATTCATTGAGAGCAGGTCACCCCTTTCTGACTACATATTTATACCTAACGAAATGAAATTGTTAATCCAGAAGGACTGTTGGACTGCACTCCGTATGTATGGTGCCCTTTATTGAGGGACGAGAGGACTAGTCGCTACACAAAATAGAGGAGATTATACTAACCAGGGATGGATGAGACATGAGCACACGTTTTGAAGCATTGGCCAGTTAATGCTCAAACTATCAGAGTAGCCTAACGCACTGCTTTGGTAGAAAGATTACATGTCACACCGGAGAATTATCACCAACCAAAAAAGTGAACTGGAGAGTCGCAACCATGCCACTCCCGCCGGTGCATTCCTTGCAGGCATTGTTCAGATTTCATGATCCGCGTCCCTTCTCTCGGCATAGAACGGCAGAATGAGCCGTATACATGTGCATTTACTCTTAGTCTGGTTGGAGGGATGTCCAGTTTTTACATATGGTTCCATTCCAGTCTTCTCCATAGTTATAATTTTCATGCTGATTGACAGTTACATACTCTCATTACTTATATAATATTTTCTGTTTTACGGTTTCGAGAAAGAGTTTGTCTCAAGATCGGCTGATGTTTTAAAGACGAGATAGCGAACATGAGGGGATATGATGATATGACAAACTCCAAAGGAATTCCGCAGCAGCAGCAGGCTTCAAACTCGAACATCACAGGCAGCCATGTGAAGATGCCGGCAATAGAGCCATTGGGCGGCGCACCACCGGCAATTGCTATTGTGGGAATAGGGTTGAAACTCCCAGGTGGAATCACAACAACTGACGAATACTGGGATCTCCTAATAAATAAAAAGAGTACACGACGACAGGTCCCTGAGAATCGATATGGAGCACACGCCTTCGAGAGCAAGCTGGGGACGCCTGGTACGTTGAAAAGCACATACGGACACTATTTGGACCGCGATCTGGAGAAATGGGACGCGTCATTCTTTTCTATGAGCAAAGCAGAAGTCGAGAAGCTTGATCCGCAGCACAGATTGCTGCTGGAAGTGATTTGGGAATGCATGGAGAATGGAGGGCAAAACAACTGGCGAGGACGCAACATTGGCTGTTACGTTGGCGTCTTTGGTGAAGACTGGCTGGACCTGTCGGCCAAAGATCCTCAGCATCTGGGCACCCACCGAATCTTGACTGGGGGAGATTTTGCACTATCCAATCGCGCATCTTATGAGTACGATTTGAGAGGCCCGAGGTATGTTGAGAAGGATGTGTTCTATGATTTAGTACTAATGGTTGACAAATCAACAGCATGACTATTCGTACTGCGTGCTCGTCTTCACTCGTTGCACTCCACGAGGCTTGCCAAGCTATATATACCGGCGAGTGCGAGTCTGCAGTTGTTGCTGGAACGAGTCTATTCCTATCGCCAACTATGGCCATCGCCTTATCTGAACAGGGAGTCCTCTCACCGACGGGCTCATGTAAGACGTTTGACGCCAAAGCAGACGGATATGCTCGCGGTGAAGCAATCAATGCAGTTTTTATTAAGAAGCTCGAAGATGCGATCCGCGACGGCGATCCGATTCGGGGCGTCATCCGGGCGACAGCCACCAACTTTGACGGCAAAACTGTTGGCATTACCAATCCTAATCAAGAGGCGCATGTAGCTCTCATGCGTCGTGCTTATAACGTGGCTAAGGTCTCCAATATTAGCGATACAGCTTTCGTCGAATGCCATGGGACAGGCACGTCGGTCGGCGATCCGATGGAAACAGGAGCAGTAGGCCAAGTCTTTGGCGATCATGGTATATACATCGGATCGGTCAGTTGTTGCCTTAGATACGAACTAGTTCCAGCTGACAAGAGACAAACTAACGGGATGTCTTTTAGGTGAAACCAAACATTGGCCACGGAGAAGGCGCATCTGGTTTGAGCAGCTTGATCAAGGCTGTCTTGTCTCTGGAACATGAGACAATCCCACCACAGATCAACTTCTCCGAGCCTAGTCCCAAAAGTGAGGCAATATCCCAACTTACACCCTGTTAATGTTTAACAAAGCTAACAATTGAGAAAGTAAAATGGGACAAATATCATTTCAAAGTCCCAACAAAGCCAACTCCATGGCCAAAGGACCGCTTGAAGCGTGTATCAGTGAACTGCTTTGGCGTTGGAGGTGCTAACGCTCATGTAAGTAGCTTGAGTTTATAATGTTGAAAGGAACTCACTGACAGTCAAATAGGTTATTGTTGATTCAGCAAGGCCATATATCCCACAAGAAGAAAAAGTTTCCTCCAAAAGCCCTCAGTTACTAGTCATTTCCGCCCATCAGGCCAACTCATTGAAGCAAAGAGCATCAGATCTATTTAATTATGCTGAACGACACCCAGACCGGGTGCCGGACCTCGCATACACCTTGGGAGCGAGAAGAGAAGACTTGGGTCATCGAGCTTTTGCTATTTATGATGGTGTAAACCCTACTGAACTTTCCCCTATCATCAAGCACAAGGATCCCCCTCAGGTCAATTTCGTCTTTACCGGACAAGGGGCCCAATGGGCAGGAATGGGCGCCGACCTTCTCGAACAATATCCCTCGTTTCAAGATGATATACGCAAAATGGATGCTGCTCTCAAGAGCCTGCCCCATCCTCCTCAATGGACAATAGAGGAAGAGCTCAAGCGACCTCAAGGAGAAAGCAAAATCCAACAGCCCGAATTCTCACAGCCGATTTGTACCGCTCTTCAAATCGGTCTTGTCAATCTTCTTAAAGGATGGGGCGTCAACCCTGCGGCTGTGGTCGGCCATTCCAGCGGTGAGATGGGTGCTGCCTATGCAGCCGGTGCTCTGACTCTCGAAGCAGCCATTATAATCGCTTACTACCGCGGGCAAGTGACACAACACCATGGAAGAATCGGTGCAATGGCAGCCGTTGGTCTCGGCCGCGAAGATGTAACACCCTATCTCCAGGACGGCATTGTGGTAGCATGTGAAAACAGTCCTAAGAGTGTGACCTTGTCAGGAGACGTGGACCGTTTAGATGAGGCGATTTCCCGTATCAAGGAAGACATACCCGACTGTTTTGCTCGTAAGCTGAGAGTCGAGAGAGCTTACCATTCACATCACATGTGTGAGATTGGCGATAGATACGAGAAGCTACTCGATGGCCTCGTGAAAGATGCGAAGCCCATTGTGCCCTTCTTCTCCAGCGTCACCAAAAGGCAGATCAAGAGAGCTGGACAGCTGGCACCATCTTACTGGAGACAGAATCTAGAAAATCCAGTCTTGTTTTCACCAGCAGTACAGCTTATGATGCACTCTGCGGTTAGAGATACAGTCTATCTTGAAATAGGCCCTCATTCCGCTCTCTCGGGCCCACTTCGAGATATCTTCAAGTCTATTCAGATGTCCAGTGCATCAACCTACATCCCGACACTCATAAGAAACGAAAATGGGCCGAAGTCAATACTCAGCTCTCTCGGACGTCTATATCAAGAGGCCGTCCCTGTTAATATTGCAGCCACAACGACAGGCCGTACCGTGTTGACGGATCTTCCCAACTACGCTTGGCAGCATGATACCACGTACTGGTATGAAAGTCGAGTCTCACGAGAATGGCGTCTTCGCAAATTCCCTCCTCACGAACTCCTTGGAAACCGCATTCTCGAGTCTGACGACTTGGAACCTTCTTGGAGAAACATGTTTCGCTTGGATAATGTGCCCTGGGCTCGAGATCATAAGATCCAAGATGACATTGTCCTTCCCGCTGCTGCTTATATCGCAATGGCTATTGAGGCTGTAAGACAGCTCAACGGTGGCAACGAAACGGATGCATCTCTAAGACAGGTGGAGATTCAAAATGCCTTGGTATTAAAGGAACAACAAGCACACGAGATTATTACGCATCTCCGTCCAGTTCGGCTCACCTCAAAGCTTAATTCAGTGCGGTACGAGTTCTCCATTTCATCTTTCAATGGCACTTCCTGGGTCAAGCATTGTACTGGAAAGGTCCGAGCAGGGAAAGAAATCAGTGCCAGCTCTGAAGATGTTGGTGAGCAACCGCGCCAAGTTTCCACTGTAGGATGGTATCGTGCCATGAAGAAAGTTGGACTGAATTACGGCCCGAATTTTCAGGGCTTATCCAATATTTCAGCTCACCCGACGCGAAATACTGCCGCTGCTACTATTAGGAATCGCGATCCAGCAATGGATCCTTATTATCCTCTGCATCCCAGTGTAATTGATCTTGTACTGCAAGCCTTTACCGTAGCGATTGCTGATGGGTTAACTCGCAAACTCAAACAACTTTGTGTGCCGACCTATATCGATGAGCTATACATCAGCAATGGTCAGCCAGAAATGCGCCTCGGCACGGCTGCGGTATCAAGCGCAACGGGAGCAATTCGCGGCTCTGCCACTATCATGGCCGACAATAAAGTGATCTTGAGTCTAAGAAATGGAGAGTTTAGCCCTCTAGAGAATGGCGATACGGATGAAGCTTGTCCACTACCAGCTGCTCACTTACACTGGAAACCCCACGTCGATTTCATTGCTCCAAATGACCTTATACAATCAGTTCACTCACCTCCAGGTGAAGTGGCAAAGGTTGAAAAGTTGGCTCTTTTATATCAGTTGGATGTACTTCGCCGAATCGAGAGTCTCTCAACCTCCGCCCACCTGGCACACTTTCACAAATGGCTCACTAAGCAGCGGACAAAGGCTCTCAATGGGACTTACGAGAATGTGCCGGACTCCGCTCGTCTCGCTCGTCTTAGGTCGAAGAAGGCGAAGACGGAAATCGAGGCTATAAAGAAGCTCCTCCTCCACACTGGCTGTGCCAAAATTTCTCTGCTTCTTAGTCGACTAGCTGCAGCAGCCGAGGCAATCTTCAAGGGCGCAGAGAACGCCAATGACATACTCAAACAAGATGGCCATTTCAATGATTTGTGCAGATTTCTCAGTGGAAAGAGTGATTTCTCAGTGTTGCTTAGCTCTTTGGCTCATATCAATCCAACAATGAGGGTCTTGGAGCTTGGGTCTGGTTCCACCAATACCACTTCTGCGATTGTGAAAGCTCTCGTGAACTCGGCTGGCGAGCGTAGTTATAGCAAATACGTCTACACAGCCCTGAACAAAGAAATTATCCAGCTTGCAAGTAAGGAACTAGAGGGTTATGAAAATATTGAGTACAAGATCTTGGATATCTCCAAAGACACTGAATCGCAAGACTTTGACCTTTCTTCATTCGATCTCATCATTGCTAATAGAACGCTTCATTTGTCGCCTCATATTCAAGATACCCTTCAGAATATTCATAAACTCATCAAACCAAACGGTCGATTACTTATCCAAGAGTTGTCACCTAATGCAAACTTTTATAAATTTATAATGGGCCTCACTCCCGGGTGGTGGAGAGATATGGACGATGATCGCACGGACGAGCGCATGCGTGAGGTACACCAGTGGCATGACCTTCTCATGGATGCTGGATTCTCAGGGAGCGAAGGTCTGATTATGGACGATGACCATATTACGGCGACTATTCTCACTACTGTAGCTACCCCTATTCACGAGCCTGGAAAGGTCACTCTTCTCGGACATCCACATTTCCAGGATCATACAAATGCTCTTTCCGACTTACTGAGTGAGATGGGTTACGAAGTTGAACTCCGTGCTCTTTCACAAGAGCCTGATCCAGAGGCAGATGTCATCTCCCTTTTAGACCTTCATGACACAATGTTCTTTGAGATGACTGAAAATACTTTCACCTCATGGCAGAGCTATCTTAGCAAATTTCCAGCAGAAAGAGGGCTATTATGGGTTACCGGACACGCCCAAGTCGGATCACAAGATCCTCGGTACGCAACTTCCATTGGTGCAACTCGAAATATCAGATCCGAGCTTTCACTAGACTTTGCCACCTTAGAGATGGACTCGGCGAATTTCGAAGCGGAAAGCATTCTACATGTTTTCCACAAATTCTGTAATAGAATCAAGGATGATGAGTTTGATCCTGATTGGGAGTACGCAATTGTCAATGGAAGGGTCATGATATCGCGATACCAGTGGATAGATATCGCAGAACATGCTGGGGAGACACCTTGTATAAAACCTGGGTCTCTCAAAAAGCTCGAAATTGCGCGCATAGGCCAACTACAAACTCTTGGGTGGGCAGAAGACGAGACAAAATTGCTTCAAGATGGTCAAGTCGAGATAGAGCCCCGTGCTGTTGGTATGAACTTCAAAGACGTTCTTGTTGCCATGGGTATTGTTGAAGGTTACAAGCCCGGCCTTGGGATTGAGTGTTCTGGCATCGTCCGCAAAGTCGGCAGCAATGTGGAAGGCCTTTCACCTGGAGATCGGGTAATGACAATTGGTCACGGATGCTTTACAACGAACTTCATCTCAGAGGCAAGTCTTGTGGTTAAAATCTCCGACGACCTCAGTTTTGAAGATGCTGCTACAGTTCCATGCGTTTATGCCACTGCAATCCATGCACTCATCAATTTAGGTGGACTGTGTGAGGGCATGTCAGTTCTTGTCCATTCTGCTTGTGGTGGCGTTGGTATTGCAGCACTTAACATCTGTAAAATGATGGGTGCCGTTATATACGCCACTGTCGGCAATGCTGAGAAGGCACAATATCTGATTGAGAACTTTGGGATTCCTCGCGAGCATATCTTTAATTCTCGTGATATCTCATTCTACGACAACCTCATGGCCGTTACTAACGGCCAAGGCGCTGATTTGGTGCTCAACTCTTTATCAGGAGAGCTGTTGCACACTTCATGGAAGTGTGTCGCTCCGTTTGGAAAGATGCTTGAAATTGGAAAACGCGACTTCATCGGCCGAGGGCAGCTCGGGATGGAAGTATTCGAGTCCAACCGTTCGTTTCATGGCATTGACATGTCGCAAATGGCTGTTGAAAGGCCAGACATGTGCAAGAAGATTTTACAACAATTCGACAAGTACTATGAGAAGGGTGCCATCAAGCCTATCGCACCTGTGAAGCACTTTGAGACCGGAGACATCATCGAGGCTTTCCGATACATGCAAAAGGGCCAACACATTGGCAAGATTGTCGTATCTATGCCGGAAGACCCATCAAAGCTCCAATCAGCAGCAAAACTTCAGGGTGTAAAGTTCAAATCCGACAGGACATACCTATTAGTAGGAGGACTCGGCGGTTTGGGCAAATCTGTCTCCAACTGGATGGTAGAAAACGGCGCACGTCATATAATGTACTTGTCGCGATCCGCTGGAGATTCTGAAAAAGATAGGAGGTTTATCAAAGAGATTGAATCACAAGGGTGTGCTATCCAGGCCATTAAAGGGAGCGTCACAAGCCTGCAAGATGTTTACCGAGCGGTAGAACAGGCGACAATGCCAATCGCGGGCGCTTTCTTGATGACTATGGTTCTGAGAGTAAGTTCACATATTTTTTGCACGTTGAATTAAGGCTAACAAGAGTATAAATAGGACCGTGGTATTCTACAGCTCTCTCACGATGACTGGTTTACGGCCGCCGGACCCAAAGTTGACGGCGCCATCAATCTCCATCAAGCTTTGGAGCACTGTGATTTGGATTTCTTCACCTTATTCAGCTCTATATCCTATGTTGTAGGTCAAGTGGGTCAGGCAAACTACTCGGCAGCCAATGCTTACCTGACGGCGTTTACTCAATTTCGTCACCAGCAGGGTTTGCCTGCGGGTGTAGTGAATGTAGGTGTTGTGGACGATATTGGATACGTAGTCGAAAATCCGGCTCTCTTGGAGCAGTTCCGTGCCCTAAACTTCTATACAATGGGGGAAACCGAACTCCTTGATGCCCTCGCGTATACCCTGTCTCATCAACACCCAGCCTCCTCCTCTTCAGACGATGGCTTCTTTAACCCAGCGGAGCTCACCATCGGCCTCAAGAGCACGAAGCCACTCTCCGATCCTAATAACCGCTCCATTTGGAAGCGCGACCGACGCATGGCCCAAGCACATCTACAAGACGCCGGTGCAACTTCCGGTGCTTCAACCGGATCCGAGGACTTTGGTCAATTCATGAAGAGCGTCAATGCCAATCCTTCGCTGCTTAATACACCGAGCAACCTCGATTTTCTGACAGCTCAGATTGGCACGTGTATTTACAACCTCATGTCACGAGACGTCAAGGACCTGGACCTTAGCCTGAATTTGACCCAGCTTGGTGTTGATTCGCTTGTTGCCATTGAGATTCGTAATTGGTGGCGCCGTACACTTGGAGTCAACGTCAGCGTGCTTGAGTTTATGGGTGCTGGAAGCATAGAAAATTTGGGCAAATTAGCTGCCAAGGGTATAAAGGAAGCCCACAGAGCCGCATGAGTGTCACATGGCATTGATGGCTTACTGTGCCATCCTTCAGGTTGCTCTTTAACCCCACCATTCCTTCGTCTTGTCTATACGATCCTAATCTTCTTCCTTGGCAAATTCTCAATGAAATTTGAGATGGGCTTTGCCTGAAGGATGCACATGTTTGTCACGCCAGCTACCTGATTTCGGTGTTTTCTACTTCTGTTGGTCATATGCTCTTGACCCTACGCACCATCTTCTATGTCAATTACCATAACATTTTGTTGTCCTTCGTTAGTATGCACTTCTTAATATTCCATATGTATTGTCTTAGTTCAATCAGCCCGCGGTTGTGCCAGTTTCATAAAGACGATGTTTCCCCTGCATTGCTTTGTTGTCTTTACGATGTGATACAATCACAGGTCAAGGTCGAAACAAGCGGTGAAGCCATTAATATAGCCTTAATATTCTCCTGCATTCTTCATATTACACCACATTAATTGAGTGGCTGAATAGCATGGTGAAGTAGCACCTCCTTGCAGCAGGCGTCCGCCCTAAATGACGTTGGGTTGGACCCTGGCCTTACCTGTGAGAGTGGGGGTAAGATGTAAGGGAGGGAACACATTGTACATGTATCCGCCATGTATGAAGATATCGTAAGTATGCCAGTAGAGGAGTCATCATGCTTGTAGGCATTATAAGGCATTGCTTGCATATGGTGGCTGCAGAGCTCAAAACATGAACACATCATGCATTAATTAACACAAAATACAGGGATTCGCCAAGGCAAAACACAAACGGGGGATTTATTACTTCTATACGGGTCTAATTGATCTTATCTAATCGCTCAGGGTCTCCGCGATGCCCACGTTGAGCTGCCTCATGGCGACCCTCTGCCCTCATTTTCTTCTCCTAGATATTGTGGAAGGAAGGCTTTAGAAACGCAAACACACTTCAGGCATTATATACATCTTTTTACCACACAAGTTAGTGATAATGTGACCATTAAACCCCAAAATAATACCATCTATGACTGCACTTTGGTGTAGTTACAAATTTTGGGTATTACCCTGTCAATTGAAAGTGAAAACTACCAGAATCGTAGGCACATGTATACCGCTTCAAACGTAGGAGGATAACACTAGTAAAACGGGCAAAAGATTCGAACAATCCAATAAGTATCACCAAAATCCGGAGACATATATAGAGTTCGTCAAACCATGAAAACCTCGACAGAAAGAACGTAGCTCTGTGTACTTCGATGAGAAACAATCTAGCTCATGAGCCAATAACAACAGAGAAGATGGAACAAAGGTAAAGTTTCCTAAGAGAAGCAATTAAAAGAACAATCTTTTCACCTTTCACTTTGCATCTCTCATCTCCCTTTATACAATAAATAAGGGGCAATAAGATGCCTTACACATGAAGAAAATGGCGTCAACTTATCA
The DNA here is from genome assembly GCA_019565615.1 of Trichoderma simmonsii. NCBI lineage: Eukaryota > Fungi > Ascomycota > Sordariomycetes > Hypocreales > Hypocreaceae > Trichoderma > Trichoderma simmonsii. The sequence continues at coordinate 922,813 of CP075867.1, read as the reverse complement.
TGCAGTCCACACCACCCCAGATGATCCACCAAATGCACCTAACGCAATTGAACCGCATCCAAATGTCCGAGATCACCCCCGCTAGTTCGTCTCATGTGTGAGCAAAGAACTCTAAATATTCATTCAGTATTGTGAGTTTTCTAGTTGGCACCAGGCAAGTAAAGAGGAATCTCCATAGGCAGATCTTTGTGAGGTTTGAGTGAGTCGATGCCGCCAGACACGTGGCCTTGCTCCACAGGTTTGCGAGTGAAGAAGACAAGCATATCGCGGTGCGCCTCCTTTGTCTTATCGACGGGGAAAACAGGTGACAAGCTGTGCTTACGTTCGTGGTCGACGACCATGAGCGTATCAAGGAACCGCTTGTGCTGGACTCGACCAACCAAGTGAATGGGTTGAATCTCTTCCAGGCGAATGCCAGTCTTCTCCTCCATGTCATGCATGAATGTGGCGGCACTGTTGTCTGACATGTTGTAGCTTCCCAAAAAGGTAGTCATGGTGTGGTCAACACCATCAGAGTGCACACCCTCGAGCGCAGGCTCTCCCAGAATATGGGGAGTGGTGACAGTGCGGAGGCTGAAGAGGGTGCACACCCACTTGTTAATTCCGTACTCTAGCTTGGGACGGTGAGCAATCTCCATGCCATGGATGATCATGGCCTTGAAGACGAAGAGTGCCTGGAAGATTGAGTTGAGCTGCAAGTCATTCTGAACCTCGTCAAAGCGGCGGATAGCACCAGAGTCGTAACGGTTGAAGTCTTCCTCGACAGTCAGGCAAAAGGGCTGGAACTCTAGACGGCGAATAGAGTGCGTATCAAAGTCGAGACAGAAGCGGCTGTTGCGCGTCAAGCGGAAGGGCAGGGTAGGGTCGTGGTACAGCTTGTCTGAGACAGTCTTCATGCCGGGGATGTCAGACTCCTTGGCGCCGAGTCCGAGCATAAGTTCGATCATCTCCTCAGACTCGACGAAGATGGCACGATCACGCAGGTATTTTTCGCGAAGCTTCATGATCTTGCCAATGGTCTCGTAGAACTTGGGGTTATACGCTTGATCTCTGACGTTGAGCTGTGTGTAGCCCTCTACCTGGGGGGTTGGCTGCGAAATCTGCTGCTGCTGCTGCTGCTGTTGAACCTGTTGAGCCACATAAGGGGGAGGGGGCGGGCCGTTGCTCAGTGGCGTCTGGGTGGCGATAGCCTCTACGGCCTTGGCCTTGCTAGACTCGTGAAACAAACGTTGGCTGCCCCGGTTGGTGAAGAGAGGTGAAGAACGAAGCAGGGGTGCAGAAGCACGGACTGCACGTTGGGCGGACCTGAATGAAGACATGATGTTGATGAAGTCAAGATGATATATAAGATTTAGAAGAGTTTGCTTTCTTTTTATTGCAAAACAAGAAAATCTTCAATTTTGTTTTCAAAAAAAATCTTTAATGATCAGGAGTCAGTTCAGGAGTGGCTCAGGATAGCCCCCTATCAGGAGTTTGTAAGAGTAGCTCAGGATAGCTCTCTGTCAGGAGTGAATAAGAGTAGCTCAGGATAGCTCTCTGTAACAAAAGAAATTCAGGATTTGAGTTTGTATGGCTCAGGATAGCCCTCAATAAAAGACTTGCTTCTACTGTCAACTTTCCAAGAAAACGAAAACGAAAACTTAGAATAAAAGATAAAACTTCCTGTGCAAGATAACGAAATCAGGAAGAAGATCTGGATAAAAGAGTTCCAAGTGCAAATTGCTTGTGTGATCCAAGGTACTGATGGTAGTCAAGGGAAGATGGGAAACGGCGCCTTCTTATTCTCGAAAGGGGTGTCTAGAGTCAATGGACATTGAGACACAAAAACGTCTTGTGGTGGGGAGAAAAGGGGAGGGGAGGGGGAGGTGCGGATCAAACAACATACTCCTAAGCGCTGTGATGCTCGATCCGGGTCCTTTGACGCAGTTCTACACAGAGTAGCATTGCACCATTCTTGTCGTAAACTACGTCGATGAGAAACAAGGCAAATCAGTTGCCGCCTTTTCTCCCTCAGCCCGCCTTGAGACACACTAGTGTTGTATTCTGATGTCAGCCAGTACAAGCCTGGATGAGAGGAGTCGTTGCCTACGCGAGGCCACACAAGTTCTTAGTATACCGCGATGAAGCTTACTATGAGTACAAGGTAGGGGTATAGACTAGACATGTTTAGTCTGGCCGCTTAACTCCTTACCGACGGCTCTCGGGACGATACCTGGACATCCGGCACGTCTACTTGTCGATGGATAGCACTAACAGACGCAATATTACGATCCTCGAGCCGAGGTCTTTGGATCTACCTGACAGCATGTAAGACATCTTTAAGCACATCAAGCACATCAGAACTCTGCCAGACCTGTTCTCCTCGTCACGAATGTTCATATACGTTAGCATAAGCCGATACAGCAGGACATGCTCTATACAGGTATCGGTATCGGAAGTATGAAGCACAATCCGTGCTGGATGATACGTGTATCATGAGGTCGAGCCCATGCGAATGAGGTGGATGTAAATACATGAACTTCACATGCTGCATGGCCTCCGCCTCGATATAGCGTTAGTTGACGCGAGGGGGCTGCGCCAACGACCAACCAATGAATCTCCCGGTGTTGTCTTAGATGGTGGACGAGCAGCTGGTGAGTGTTACAAGCGGCTGGACACATCAGCCCTGTGCCGTGCCGTACCAAAAGGAGACAAAGGTGCATACGGGGCTGAAGCCGCTTTCCTACATGTGCTCCCAACGGGCCGTTTATTACTGTGATGGCTGAGTCTAACCATCAAGGCACACGCAGAAGTATCCCGATTTGGAAGCATGAACACGGGAACTATCGATGGTTCTTTTCGTGTTACACAGCCTCCCGTGTGCGTGGAGATTTTTCCTCGTCAGTCGTGATGGCCTCGTCGGGGGGGGGGAAATGGCCCGAGCGGATGAACGAGAAGCGAATCATTACCTTCTCGCAGCACTCACAGATACCAGCCCAGTCAATCAATATACATGTACATCATAGTATGTGTGAGACTTGATACGTCAACACGGTGTTCTAGTTAGGCGGAATGAGAGATGCAAGTCCGACGCAATACGTTGGAGCCGAAGCGAAGCGAAGCCATTCGAGGTGAGCGCTCGAAAGAGGTATATTGCTTTTGCTAAGCCATGTGATACACCCGTGCGGATGCATTCCATATTCCCAGGCGGCACGGGATAAATTGATGCCTGGGTGGAATTAATTAAATGAATTTTGATTCTTGGTTTCTGACTTGCCACGTAGTATGTTATATTGACTTGGATTTTGTTCCTGAAACGCTTGTGGCGTCCTTGGTGGGATGTCTAGCATTAGTGTGTATTTACGTTTATACATGACATGACATTACTGATTGTGAGTGCTAATGGGGGAAGCATATCAAGAGATTAGATTGACTTCGAATAGATCAGATAAAGTAGTACAAATATTTACGAGATGAACCGCTGCCTTCTGGTACTGGAGCCCCAATTGAAGGTCACTACTCCATGTACCTACTGAGTCGAGATTTTGCCTTACAAGAACTGCGGTTTACAGCCCCGGATCTAGTCCTCCAAAAGCGTATAAACGGAGTTTTTAATTACTACATGCTTATATTACAAGCCCTCTACAGGCATCCCACAGAATGTAATAGGCCCAAACCACGCCGGTATCCGACCTCGTCTCCAGCACGAATTCGTCCCGTGCCTCATCCCTCGCCTACGTATTCCACCTATTACACCATTACCACCTGCATATATCTCTGCCATACTCTCACAAACGTAATGACCGCCATGACGGCCCACGCCTCCCCCAGCTCACCGGTCGCTCCACTATTGATGAACTCGAACTTGGCAGCCTTTTTGCTCAGGCCCGTCGCATCCGCCCAGACGGCCAGAATCTCTCCGTCCGTGTTCTCATACGTCGATACGTCTCCATCATCCTTCTCATCATCCGAGCCTGCATATGCATCTGCATAGCTCTCCACAACTCGCCTAAGCTTCCATCCACGGATCCATTCATGCAAGTCCTTGACCTCTTTCCCACCGGTGCCCACCCACTCGAACCGCTCGACACGTCGCGTCGTCTTCTCCCCCTCTCTCTGCGGCACGGGCACGGTAAAGGAATACAAGTCCACAAAGCGCTTCGTCCGGCGGGACATTTTCTCCTCAATGACTTCCTGGCCGGGCCCGAGAGGGGGCAGCGTGACGACATTGCCCATGGCCGTCTTGCCAGAGTTGCGCACCGCTGCGAGCGGGGGAGAATCCAGGGTAGGGCCGTTGTACATGATGAGGTCCCCCCACCAACCTTGTGGTAGGTTGAACATGTAGAGCGGCTGAGAGCCGTGGTCGAGGGATAGCTTGAGTTTCTTCCATGAGGGGTCATAGTTGAGTTCCAATGTCTTTGGGAATGTCACACCCTCCAGCGAGGCTTTGTGGATTTTTTGATGAGCTTCTCTTGATTCGGCACCGCCCATTATGACAACGGTATGATAGAGGATGGGTATTGTTTGTCTTTGTGTAGGTACCAGTTTTGATGCACCGGTGAGTTTCTTGCTAAAGATGAGATGAGGGTAGAAGATTTCAATGATGAGTATATCTCTCGATTTGCTCCTGGATCACCAACTTTATATCCCAAAGTCGTTTCCCTGTTCTCATCACCCGAAAATCCTCCAGCTCTTTTCAGCCAATTGCCAAATGCGGTAATACCCAGCGCTGGTGAGGCGTTGGGCGCCACATGGCAGCTATTGTGGAAGGATCGTAGCATAGCCACAGCCAGGAGCCAATGATGTAATTGCCCTGGAAAACATGAAATGTTGGCCATGATTATCAGGGGAATTGCGTTAAATCGCGTGTTATCTAAATATAGCCTCGACCTCCATGACGGTGGTGATATTGACGATAAGCATCAAACTTGATTAACATCTGATCAGGTATATTCGACTTGGGCGCGGCCGAGAATACCATTGCAGCACTCAACTGGTTATATTGAGCACAGGACTCCAACATTCATGATGTAGAGAGGGATGGAAGAAATAACTCTAAGTTATGCATATTCCTGTCTCTTCTATATAATCGCTCTACGCATTCTTTGCGGCGGCATCAACCGCGTCGGCCATCTCCTTCATGTTTGTAAACTTCCATGAATACGATACCTTATCTGCATACGCCTCTGGATCTCCGCCCATGACGCTCTCAACCTCCTCGCCTCGCTCAATCCAAACACTCGTCAGTCCGATCTGTGCTGCCGGCACATGGTCATGATGCAAGCTCTGCGCCGTGTGCAAGATATCTCCCTTATCAACGCCTAGGTCCTTGTCACAGTGCTCAATGAGGTACCGGAAGTTGTTCAAGTCTGGCTTGTATGACCCAATCTCTTGAGCTGTGTAAATGGCATCAAAAGGGAAGCCCTGAAACTGCTTCTCCAACGTGCGCTTGAACGAGTCGAGATCAACATTGGACAGGATCACGAGCTTGTAATGCTTATGCAGCCGCTTCAGCGCTTCCAGAGTGTCTGGATAGATAGCCCAGTCGCCGACACCGAATCCAAACTTTGACTTTGCCTCTTCGTCGGCTGAGACGCCTAGCTCAGCTGCGAGATTGCCATATGCGGCGGCCAGTACGGCGTGGTATAGGTAGGTTGGGTTGGCTGTCTGGACGAGTCCCTCGTGTCGGACCAAGGCTTTGAGTAAGCCGAGACGATTGTTCTTGAGGGGATGTGAGTCGGCGAGTTGTTGATTTAGAGGTTGGAGATTGTTGTAGATGCCAGACTCCCAGTCCACGAGAGTGCCGTAGCAGTCAAAGGTGAGGGCTTTGAAAGAAGTGATTGGTCGTGTCGTCGCCATCTTTGCTACAGCTACTTCTGCTTGTTAATTGCTTTCCTCGTTCTCAATCTTGTCGTTTCTGATGGTACCTGGAGCTCTTGATTTATGTCAGGCTAGAATTGAGTTTCTTGAGAATCTATTACTACAAAAGACGATGCAAAGAACATCGGAAGCTTCACGCACTGCCAATGCTCTGCCGCCCCGCCCCGTCCACGGCTACATATCGCTACTGCGCCGATGGCGGGGTTGGTTGATGCGGGGCATTTTTCATATGACGCTCTCATGTCCTTCTCCCGACTCACTCATGTCGATTCCCATCATGTTTCGTCACTTGTAGTGCGTAACTTGTGCCTTTATCACGTTGCCTAATTGGGAAATTGGATATTATTCACATAACTTCCTGAAATCACACAAAACAGTCACCATTACAATAATTATTCTCATTTGTCTAGACCAATATCCTTCGTAATACTGGTGGGAATCAATTTCATATGTTTCGGTATAATTTCCATAATAATACTTGGCTAAACGTAGTCTTCTTGGAGCAGCAGGCAGTGGTCATTGTAAATGGCCTGAGGTGGGGAAGTTCAGACAAGGTGGTATAATCTCATGCTCGAAGGCATGAAGTCCCATAGGCTTACCTTGCATGCGCTCTTCTCTCCAAGATAACGACAATGACCAAATTGTATTACTACACTGAGGAAGAACCACCTTTCGTACTAGTGGAGATGGTGCATAAGTCCCTGATTCGGGCTGGAGCGTCGCAGCACCACATCATGAGACACTGATCCTGCATACTTGTACTCATTTGATCTGCCTAATGAGTCGTATGCAAAACAGCCGCTTATTGTCGGGAGAAATACACGGATGGGGTAACTTAATTCACCTACCCGTGATTAGAGTATATTGTGTTGCATGCAAGGGCTATTATGTTCCGTTCCTAGCCGGCTGAGTTCTTATCCCACTACGTCAGCTATACCATTGAGACACTCCTCTCGAAGCGCGCCTGCCTGCTCTCAGAATGGTAGAAGAATGAGAGGATACAAGAAGTAATCCTTTTAAAACGTTGCGTGTGGCGGTGATGGTTGTATAGAGAGAAGGGTTCCACCAACTTCGTTTTCCAGAGCAAGTATACAAACTACCAAGTCTCTTTTGTGACGATCATAGTCTATGATGGATAACGAGAAAAGATAGGCACACACAGCAGTATTTCATATTCATTTGTCTATTTAATCTACCCCATTTTCTATGGCCCGTTCCTTCTATGGCTTTCTGTAAATATTATTTGTTCCATTACCGGTTTACCAGGTATACCTCTCCTTAAAGATGCCCTGTAAGACGCAAATCAACCTCAATGTCATGTTCCGAGCAAGTACCGCACGGCCAATACTCGTTTTAAAAGTAATCCAACTTTGGCTTACCACCGAAAGACGGGTTTGCAGTATTTCCAATGCTGTCTAGAATCTCCAGTGACAGATTCAACTGCGCAGTAATATCCTTTATCTGTGTTTGTAGTTAGTGAACCATCTTCATAGTATTCATTTCAGTTTGATGCTGAACTTCCTACCTGCAAGTCATTCTCCCTATCAAACATCTCGTAGTGGTTCGAATTCACATCAAGCACCGCCTTGATGAAATCCGGGTGGTTACCTGACCAGCCCAGTGTACGATCGCCACGATACTTGTCTATTATGAACGGTTCTGTTCTACCTTCTGGGAGCGGCATAGATTGAGTCGCTCGTATCAGAACTGTGGGTGGTGGTGTTATTGGCGTCTTTTCAGACTGCGACTCTTCTGATGGTTTATGCTCTGGCACTTCGATCGGTGACCATGTTCCCTGGAAAGGCTTATACAGCACTTTGCCGGGGGCCACAGAGTATCGTCTTCCGCCAACGCCGAAGAAAACTGGCTTCCCATTGCATGCAGGTCCGTCCCACTTGGGCACCTCCCAATTGTCGAGCATCTCGTCGCAGCGGTCGAAGCACTTTTGAACGGGCGCCGGAATGCCTTCGAGGACGGGATCGTCGGTAAGGCCTTCAACCTGGCTATAGGGGATATGATACGGCGAGTCCATCATGACGATACCCAAAACTTTGATCGTTGCCTCGGGGTCTTCAGCTAAGAAGCGCGCGACGGCTAGAGACAGATATCCACCGAGGGACCAGCCTGTGAATCGAACAACATAAAGATGTCAGCACTGCGGACACCGGAATTACAGATTACGATGCACACTGAGGATAATCATCTCCAGCAGAAATTCCACCAGATGATGCTGTCCCTCCACTCTACACATACCGCCTAGTAAGATGTTTCCTTTAATGCCCGCGTCCTTCATGTTTTGGATGTACAAACGCGCCATCTCATCCATACCGCCCTCAAAGGCGCCTCCATCGAAAAAATGAGGGTTGTGAATTGCCCATACTTCGCGATACAAGCTTCCTAGCATAAAATACCCAAACGTCGTGCCGCCTCCATCGTGTATCAGGACCAATGGAGGGGGCGGATTCGCCCGTTTGTAGACTGGAGTAACCTGGACTTTTGTGGGATTGGGGCCGTCTTCGTACATGATCAAGAAGTGTGATCTTCGTAAACTGCCTTGTTAGAGATTGAAGAGAAGATTACAAGATAATTGCTCGAGAAACAGAAATGTCATCAATTCATCTCTCCCCGATCGCGGCCTGATGGATGACTCGAGCTTCCTTCGTGTCTTACGTCCCACAGGCTGGGCTCTGTTCGGTCGAAAGCTAATCCACCCCGACAATATGGCCATTCTCTACTAATGGGAGATCCTTGTCCAGCCTATCTGACTGCGACTGTAGTAGTTATGTAAGCTTTCGTGCTCTGAGGGCGATAAGCGGACTTTGAGGACCTGGAATCAACGATCTCTACAGGGATGCGAAGCGGGTTCGCAGCGGGCCCGATATTCGCACACCAGCTAATCTTGAACCTTATGGTTTTAAGCCCGGCAATGTGGTTACGGTGATCGGATCAGCTAGGTGGGAGATCCGCTATAACTGGGCTGGAATTGCAAGTGCCGCCCCATTTAGAGATCGGATGCTCCATTTCAAGCTCACGAGAGTAGAGTTGATATACCATCTCGTACGGAACAGCTGGGCCACAGTCTGAACAAGACGGGACAGCACGTAAATGATACAAATACACTGGGTGACGTAGCACTGTCCGCGAAGGAGAGAGAATTACAATAGCATCCCACTCGTAACGCTCCCTGCAGCTACATATTTGGACCATTACCATCCAACATCTGCTTCTATTGCCTCTGACCGCTTCGTACTCGGGCTTGATGCCTTCTACTGATTGCGATCGGCATTCTTACAGGGCGAACAAATTAACAAAGTCAGCGATTGGCTTCGGCCTTCGCGCCTAAGAATTTCTTTTTGCCAGCCCAGCGAAAAATCTCTCCCTGCATCTCCCAAGGTCTCAGAACGGCGTTAAAGTACCGCTTTGCTTCGGAGCCGCCCTGTAAAACAGCTAGCTACAAGATGAGCTGGCGCAATTTCTCTCCCTACATATGAGGCGGCGCCTCGAAATGCACATTTGCGCCCTCCCAGGTTTGCCGCATCCTCTTGGCGAATATTGCACTTTTCCTGCCCAGTGTTAGCTTGGATGCAGAAACAGGACGTATTAATTAAAATTGCGACCTGAAATGTCCCAGCTGTCCCGTGTGCATACACGAATAAGAGAGCATTACACCTAATTTCGAGATTTCATCCCGTGCGCCACGCCTGGAAACGAGCGGGCTGCCTCATGCACATGTGTGGTAGCAACAGGCCTTTGAACGGCTGAGAATATCGGGTGGTGGTACAGTAGTAATACAAGATCCACTCCCGCAATGATCGTCACCGGAGTCAGCACCAAAGGACTCAGGGACGGGAGCAAGGGTCAAGGGCGTGTGTCCTCCTTGCTGGCACTAACCCTTGCTAATCGGATATTACTCAGGTCGCGCTCATCTGAGTAATATGATGCCCCCTTGCGTCTGTAGCTGCGGCTGGGAAGAAGACGGCTTTAACAGGCTTTGGTAGAATTTTACCTCGATTGTGATTGAGTGTGGGCTTCCCGCTGTGTGATTCGAAAAAGGAAGGCAATCATGCAGCATTCCTGTAGAACCAAGAGGAAAGAAGGGATCTTAGCGGTCTTGGGACTTTTGTAAGTGTGTCTACGAAAGCTAGACAATTGACATCAGACATGCTTGTCAGTATCAGCCACAGAAGTATGCCGAGGGTCGTAGATGAATTCTACTTTCGAATCACGGTAGCTTGCTACATAAGAGAGACTTGAAATGATCATTTCCTTCGTCAAAGAAAGACATAGACTCCGTGAGAGGTTATTGTAGACATCACCATTGTAGTATTTATTTCAGTGTAAAATATCATTGTGAAGTCCTAATTCAGTTGTACCTAGTTTGGCTTTGTCCTAGGATCTTGTGTTCTGGTTGTCTCTTCTGTACCGTTCTGCTGTCCATTGTTTCCGGAAAATGATCCCCAAAATAAAGGTGTATTTGAATGATAATTTCTTTCCAGAAGCCCTTAAAGTGTGTGCTCCATTGGTTTGATCAGTAGTTGCATTTGGTAGTAAGAATCATGCTGGTGTCCAATATTATGGAGGCGAAGCATTGCTTGGACCCATGACCACGTCACATCGCATTGAGAAGATGAAGCCGAACAATGATTGATTTGCTTTAAGGGACTAGGGAAACATCTGACAGTGTGTGCTAGCATAACTACTATTACCATTATCATAGCCGAGGCTTCTGCGCTGGTTGGGCACCAAATCCATTGCTTGGCTTCTGGTCCTGTGCTCTTAGACCAACAATGCCTTAGGCAAATACGAAGTACTATAGCTAATTTCCAAACAGCTTGCCCAGTAGCATGATATTAAATAGATTAGAGTTACTTTTGATATGGAGTAGATGTAATTACAAGATGATATGCGAGTAGTCTTGCTTTCATCGGTCAGGCCATACTCGTTCCATTTCTATTAACAGCTCAGTCTTCATGATAGTTATGCAGCTTGTCGATCAAATGCTTACGCAGGATGTTGTAGTTGTTACTCAGACCAAGTGCTTGGAAGCATAATGTCTCAAATTCAGAGGGAAGGCTGGGTGAGGCTGAGAGGGTGTTTATGATAAGGCATCCATTCTGCATTATTCTTTCCATCTTTTGTTAACTATGAGACACCATGAGGTCAGTCCAGTGGTATGTTCTTATCTGTTTCTTCTCAATGGAAACTTCGTTTGAGCTCAGACCTATTCTGCGTTAGGTAGATGATTGTACTGGTGACTTAGTTCTATGAATGGCAAAGCATAATGTTATGCAATAATGTTGTATCAGCCACCTCCTGGAACTCTTCCACGCCAAGGATCCGTATGTCTCCCTAGTCAACTATGATGAAGCAAGAGTCTGACATCCCATATGTTGTAGGATTTCAGTGTGGTAGCAATGCATGGCATCCAACAGGATGAAAGATATCTATGACGTGTCTTCTTGATGAGGAGGTTATTACATCTGATATCATCCATTAGGGGCCGTGTATTACTTCTTCCACTTCTCTTGTGGTTGTTCGTAGGTATGAACTACTATATATCATGGAAGACACATGAGTGTAGTCAATGAAACTACAGCAAAAACATATCAACTTATATTATACTTATCCTCTTACCGAAAAAGTATAGTGGATGCTTCTCTATACAACCCCTAGCTCCGGGCTTAAGAGAAGGGATCCCACGTGCTTCGACACAGGGCGATGATGCCCACGAGGAACAAAGAGAATGTCTCACAACTTATTTGACACATTCTAAGGGGTAAATACTTTCCATGTGTGCTCACTGATAGAAGTGGCTGATGCGTTTGAGATAGTATTGTTTGAAAACGCATTCTTCTAGGCTGCTCATGAACCTGTCAACACTCTTGGAGACTTTCGAATATTCGACAATCTACCCTCTTTAAACGGCCTAGAAATCTCTTTCATAACCTTTAATTCTTTAATGTTAACTCATACTAGTGGAGACGACTGTATGATATCACATAGGAGTTGCCGTTAGTAAGCTACCGATCATTTGCAAACATTGAAGCTAAGGCTTCGCGATATCTGCAATGGAACTACAATACGACAAAAATCGAATAGAAGTCTACTGGGCCTATTTATTTCTCGATAAGTCCTGCTTTATTGTATTGCCAATGACCTGAGATATCATGCCGGTTACGACACTCCCAAACGATTCGGTTGTCTTCGGTTGTCTTCTAATCAAGCTTAATAGACAGCCATATCATATTGAGACTCCAGAAACTGTGCTTTTTAGGTCACAGTCTTAACTGCTCATGGTCAGTACATCAACCCCAGATTGTTCTTCACCAACAGATCAAGGCATTTTGATCTAATTCTAACATTGAAAACGAAAAGCTCTGTCTCTTTTCCGCCCTGATCTTCCTCTTCTCGACCCACGTGTTGAGCTCGAATTGTTCAATCCTTGTACCAACAATTCTCGAAAACGACCGAGTCTTTACAACATTCCCTCTATAAATCCAGCTTGGAAACAATCGATAGCCATGTAGACGGATTCGTGGTAAAGAGGAGGCGAATACTCCATCATAATACTTTTACTCGACGATATCATGTCAACAACACCATCAAGAGTATTTTAAAATGAACAGCTCTCAGAGACATATCGGGAGGCACAAAGGGCAGTCTTGTCTATATGGTCTGCGATGGCCGACTCACGCTCTCAACTTCCACCCTTTGGCATCCAATGACAGGCAGGTGCCAACCCAACACTTATCTTGTGAGTCTACATCTATACCACCAGCTCCCATATATATCATCTCACTCTAGGTTTCGCTCCCTAATTCTAGATGATACAATAATTGGTTCCTCTAACTTTTCTATCTGATCTCTCATTGGTAGCCGAATCCCAATGCTCCCGTTCAATCAGGCCTCTACTCTCGCTGGCCGCCTGGGGTACACGGGCCATCGATGGTGCTGTATTCTCAGCTTACATGCACTCTACTCCGTATTCATGCACTGTGGTTTTAGTGCTGAATGCAGTTCCAATGCCTGTCAGACATTTACGATGTTTAATGAATCGACAATTACAGACTTCAAGAGAGAATAGGTGGAGATGTCTTGTTGCTTTGGTCCAAGCTCTGCCGATGTTACATCCATGCTGACAACCGCCTGACGACATTTTCCCCCAGCCTATTCACTGCAGCACCTCTAGTCCAGTAAACAGAAACAGCCAAACTGCATCATCATTATACTGGGTTGGAGCTCAGTTCCTGTCCTTCTTGGCACATACAGGCATTAGCTCTATCATGCATCCAGCCACTCGAGGGCGACTCTCCTTCACCGACTCATGGCATACTCTTCGTCATTGACCACTCCTCGACGTCCAGAGTAGCAGCCTATATCCACCCACCGCTTGTTATTCGCCGAATTGTACAGATTGCAACTCACGCAACCAATATTACCCTCCTACGATGCTACCACGTCCATCCTTGCCCCGACACACGTCAACCGTACTCCTTATTGCACACATCCAACCTCCAGCGCTTGGGCCTCTGAAAGCGACGCTGAATTATTTCTCTCCGACGCCCCTGTCGGAAAATAGTATCATCAGCAGCAATAAAAAAGTCCCGGTAGCGGGGAAATACCAATTCGTATGGACTGCCGCTTGCACCACCTACACTGTAATAGGACGCCCACTGCCTACAAGGGCAACTATTCTATCCAAACGACAAGGGTGACACTTCAAAATGGCGGTAAATGAGGAAAGGAATCAAACCGTTATACGACTGTCAGCATCGCTTGCCAATCCCCCACATTCAGCTCATGGAAGAGTTACATCGCAAGCACCCGCGTCTCCAATCTACGGCCGAACCAGATACACCACAAAGCAAGCGAGTCTCGAATTCTGCATGAAGAAGAGAGAGGGAATAAAAGAAGGGGATAGCAAGAAGACGACATCAAAGTTCTGGAAGGCTGATGGACCCAACTACCTATCTGACTCTGGGTCTCTCCACCATTGGTCCTACGCTGAGTGAGCTCTTCGTATACAGCCGCCGCGCAAATTACCATGCTCTTGTTCTGAACCTATCAAAATAAGTCCCTGGCCCTCCCTTTAGTGCATGCCAAGCGCTACACGTTCTCTCCGAATAGTTGGAAAGTCTCGGCTTATTACGTTTCGTCATCACAAAGACACGATTTCTCGGAAAACCCCCTCCACAACAAGGGTCTCAGCACGCATATCCTGTACTTTGCTTACGACATCTGCAATGACAAAGAGGCACCTTACAGCAATGAAACCCACCATCCGCTGGAAGCCCTGACTGTTGGCGGGATGACGTCGGTGACGGAATGTAGGATAGCGGTCCCAGATGATGCCAATCCTTGCCCGAAGCCTTTCTAGCTGGTATTGCTGGTCGTCGAGGCAACTTAGTCCAAGAGGGTGAGCATAACGGTTCATTACTTACTAGGTATTCCGAAATAACTTACTTGCTTTGGGCTGATGCCCCTGTGTACTACTGTCTAACACACTCATATTAGGGAGATGACAACCAATGAGAGAGATTCTGGGAAAAGTTTCGTGATGGCTGTTGAATCTCAAAAAATTCATCAAGCTAGAACTTTTCACGAAATATGAGGCACAGAGCGGCAGATGAGCAAACAAATAAATTAACCTCCCGCTAACGGTCTGTGATTCCTAACATATTTTTGGTTGCCAGTTATGGCTGATATCCATAAACTCCCACAACGCCTCACGTTGTAAGTTTTTGACCTACTTTTCGCCTAATGTCCCTATTACAGAGCTAGTCTGCAGCCGTCCATCCAGATGTGCCCATGTACACCATGATGACATGCATCCCGATTATGTTTGGTGGGATCTATCCCCGCAAAAGTCCCCCGAAATTTCACCAATGGACAGTTGATGTATCATAAAAAAACCCCGTATCTTTGAGGTGTTACCACCAAGGCGGCTTTGAACATGTATACTTGGGTATACGTGATTTGGTTTGTAGGGGATCGTCTTCTCTTGTTGTGGTAGAGGTATAAGAATGGAGAATCAAGAGAGTGTGAAATCTCAACGTAGATTGAGAGAAAATGGAAATCCGAAAAAGAAGATCCAGCGAGAAAAAGTTTGACATAAACAGAGCCAAATTGATCTCATGAAATGAACCCGTTGTAGATCGTCACCGGATAATGTATATCATCATCGCAGTGGTGTCTCAAATACGGGCTAGCACGCAGCTGCGATAGTAGTTTGATCTCAAATCTAATGACCGAGCTGTGCCTGTCAGCCAAAATTCCGAAGGAATATAGGCTGCTGCGACTGTCTTTAAAAGGCAACGTACCAATTTTTTTGCGACAGCGTTCAGCCCAACCACGAGAGCTGCATGTTGAAAAGCAACCACGCAGGTGTGTCTTTAACCGGTAAGACCAACCATGCATCCGCCTTCAAAGACACGCACACAGAATCTGCAGCAGCTGATCTTTGGGTATCCGACCTGAGAAATTGACGAGGAGAGTTGTTGCCAGAGCCGTGTTTGAGCGGTCTCTTTGAAAGGAATTGCGGGTGCCAGAAGCCAGAGCCATTGTGAGAGCCCATGAATTGGGCAGCTTGGTTTAGTTAGCAGTTTATTCTGAGATCCCACGAGTATCCAACCACGAGTTTACTCACCTCATCTTGAATAGATCGTTTAAGATTAATAAGAGCATCCGCGGTGGCGTCTGGGTTGGTTGGGTCGTGTGAATCCAGTAGAGGCTCAATTTTGGACATTACAGAAGATCGGGCGCCGGCGCCCTCTGATATCAACATAGATTCGGCGGTTTTGAGTATCTCTTCTTGGAACCCACGGCGTTCCCATGTGCTCCATCCTTTGGTTGCTTGGAACACGTCGGCAATCACCTTTGGCAGGCGCCTATTGCGACTCAGACGTTGTTCATTAGCCAGAGAAGAAGCCTCTCCAAACGTATCACAGTAATACGCAGAGACAAGAGCATCAAAGCTATCAAATCCAGCTGCCTGGACGGTCTCCATGATAGTTCCGATGCGCTCTCCTAAAGCAGCTTGGGTGACTGACTGGGGCGCAGGCCGCAGGTTCTGGTTGGGGCCTTCGGGAACGGGGCTGTTTAGAACTGCGCTGGGAGTAGCGGCGGCAGGAAGTGGTGGGAAAGTAATGGTATTATCAGATACAGGCGGAGGGCGACTCTTAGGTAGGGCATCTGTCTTCCATAAGTCTGCACTAGACTCGTAGGAAAACTCCATAGCCTCTGCATTGGGAGTGGAAAAGGAATCTGAGCACTGGGCATGCTCAGGCTGGGCCAAGTTGTCTAGAGCTATAATTCAGTCAGTACATATGGTTACTCTCATAGCAATGCTGGTGTAGTGAATCTATATTACAACTTACAATGTGGCGGCGCAGCATTGCTCGGGGTGTAAGAAGGAGTGAAATGGGCCTCTTGCTGCAGACTATTAAGGCGGTTCAATAGTTGCGTTTGAAAACGCAAACAATCGAGCACGAAATCGTGGGGTACCTTGGAAACTCGTTCCGAGGGGGGTTGACCTAGAGGCGAGAGCAGGCCATTGGCTTCGGGGGAGGGCTGCGTTTGCGCTGGGCTGTTAAGAGTATTGCGAGGCAAATGCTGGAATACCAGCTCGGCTTCATTACCAGGCCGTTCATACATGGCTGGCTGCTGTACTTGGGATTGACTAATGGGGGTCTTATCCTGGGGCATAGGAGGTGGGGTTGATTCGACGCCGGATATCTGATTGTTGATGGCTGTAAAACCTCTAACAGATCCGCTGGTGGAAGATGAATCAGCGTTCTCCGAGTTTTCTGTCTGCTGAGCCTTGTTCCGTTCGTGGCTATCTAGTCGGGCTTGTAGCTCGCCAAGGCGTGCCTTCATACGGTGACCTGTAAATTTTGATGTACTTCTTGTTAGCAATGCAACGCCCCCTCCACAACAACAATGTTATATGAAGATGAGATAGCTAGCGGCCAATGGCGATAAAGGTGAAAGTAAAAGGTATTTGATGCTAAGAAAGAGATGGGTAGTCATACGGTATGTTCTTTGAGCAACTCGGTTCTGTATCCTCTTCTTTTCCTTGGGATCCGAAACCTTTGTCCAGTCGTCTTCTTCTCGATACGGACCGTGGTAAACAGGCATCAAAGCTTTCTTCTTCTTGCTTGAACGAGCAGGAGTTGTTGAAATATCCGCTGGGTCAACCGTCCCTGGAGGAGTCGAAATGGAGAATCTGGGTGGTGATTCTAAAGACACTGGCTGTGACTGAACTTGGAAAGTTGAGTCTCGCGGTGAAGATGAAGGTGAAGTTACTGAGGTGGAGGAGGCACATGCCGTCATTGGAGGAGTGATGGAAGTGGGTGAAGGATAGTCCCAGATTCCAGCTGTAAAGGACATGTCGTCTATGGAATCCTCTTTGAGAAGATGCAAGAGGATGTATGTAACGGATGGGATATATAAAACAAGACGATATGATGTTATATGAGATGTGATGATTCGATCTTTATAGAGCCGGAATAGGAATACAAATCCCTCAACAGGACAACGGCAATGGCTTGATATATATACAGACATTAAGGCAAGCCATGGAGATGCGATGCCTCTTATATTATATACATGTAAATGTATTGAATACGATGCAAAAAGCAAGAGAGAGAGCACTAGCAGCATCCCACTACGCTTGACAAGGATCTAGGATGTGAGAGCCCTGGAGACGATGCTCCCGCATTTCCAGAGTACCTGAACTTTTGCTGAGCTGCCTGAAAGCGCATGTATTAGACATGTACAAGTACGAGGAAGAGGCTTTGTACGACCTGCTCATCCGACCACAGTCGCACATCCGCGATGTATTAGAGACGCCGTCCGTACCTTGGCGGCCAGGGGTGTTTTTGGGGGTTCACTCATCATCCAGGCTGCTTACACGCCCCAGCCAAATCGGTAGACACACGCCTCTCCCCCGCTGTGGGTGTTCCACAAGTGAAGGATTCCCTCTCTGCTTCTACTAGCTTGCTCAAGCCCTGGTCCACACCTACTCAACCCCTGTCGGCCTTTTCTCAGCAACCTGTTTACGCCCAGCTGGGCGGCTGCCCAAGCCCGAAGCACGAGATGATACTACTCGTACCTACATAGTAGGTTGTATGCGGTGCAAGTACACGACACGGCAAAGGCGAGGCCGGGCTCTGGTGGTACTCATACCTGACATGGACCTTTTTGAAAGCGCGGGGGCAGATTCGGCTGGATGACACCTCCGGCAAGCCTCTTGCTGGCTTGGCTGAATGACACGAAGAAAACTCACCGTCCAGTGGCCAGTGTAATTGAGCACATCATGTTCAGGCACCAGAACGCAGGCATTAGTTATCACCTCCTCCTAGTACTGACCGAGTGCTGTACTACTGCAGAGCATCTGCAGGCTCAACTCGCGCTCCTGTAGCCCTGCTGTAGCCCTGCTCTTGCTCTGCTCTACTTGGATATACGTGGAAGTGCAGGCACAGGTTCAGGCACACCCGCGTATATGTAGGTACTTCACACATGCTGCACATGCGCTGGCCTCAAGGTAGGGCATCAGTCTTGGTAAGGGTCTCGCTTTAGCAGAGTGTACAGCAGCTCTGTGGACTAGACAAGGGCTTGTAGCGGCTTGAACGCGCCTCATCGTCTTGGTGGACAGCCGCCCGTTCGTCCATGTTTCATCCGCTCATCGTCGAATGATCCCAGCAGCTCCAATGGACCAATAACACCCACCAGCACATCAGTGCCTCTTCCAGTGACGCTCTTATCGCCGACTATGCTGGTAGCTTCGAGTTTCTAGTTCAGCCAGTCCCAGTATGAAGTCATCCCGGCAGCACGCAATGTAACTCCTATCCAGGTACCCCATCTGAATACCCCATCTCAGCTCCTTGGGTGAATGGCATCCAGCATACTATTGGAGCAGTGTATGAGGAGATGAACAGGTCAGGATATTAATGATCCGGGAAAGCAACAGGTAAGCATCAATTAACTCTCCCCCCCAAGTATCGACCTGTCTCGCCTTGAATACCTCATTATGGGCCTTTAAAAGTGATGTAATAAGAGCGTCAAGTACTGCTAAATGGAATTTCCACACCCCTCAAGCGAGACATGGTTCGATCAAATGATTTAAGACCTTAAAAAATTAATGTAGGGACAGCCGGTGTCAGATATCACATCTGGGCTCTAACCACATCGTACTCGTAGGTGCTTTTGATCTGGCATCTAGCAGATGGGTGTGCGGCCGAACGGCTATGACATAGTGCTTTACAGCTAACAGAATACATGTAGAGAACTAATCCTCTATTGCACTTAGTATTCGTACTACGAGATGCTGTAGAGATGCTGCATTAAGGTTTTTGTTCAGCCGGCCGAGGCATAAAAGCCAACAAGTTGGCGGCTTGGTGCAGTATACTTTGTACGACATCCCATCTGCCGGGTCTCTGGATCTCGACTTCAGAGCGGAAAAGCATGTTCTGGTCCAGCTAGCCACACGCATCCCCTTGTTTCCACTTTCATGTTGTCTTGTCTCTGCTCAACCTTGCCTTTACTCTGCCAGAGACGGAGCGGCTTCCGATTCAAGCACACTCTTCTCCAATTAGTTCTCTCCCCAGCCTTCTGTTTCCCTTGAATGTCTCGGCCGATCAGCGACGGCGTTCATATAGCCGCTTGGGGCCTCTCCTTTCCGCCGCCTAATAGCGGTCTGGCAATATTAGAGACGCCCAATGGAGACCACAGGAAGCAATCTTGTTCGTCGATGGCATGTCTTGCGCTAGTTGGCTAGTAGCTGCATGTATGAGATGGAGCCTGCATTCCCAAGTCGGTGGCGTAGGCTCGCTCGTATGAGCTCATGGAGAACCAATCTGGCAGCCATCATCTCGCTTTCTACTAGTATGCAGTTCCGAAAATGGATCCTTATGCGCAATTAGTCGCAAACATCTTTTGAGATGGATATTCCGCACCTAGTTGTGGTAGTACGAAGAGCGGGCGAGCTGGCTCACAAGGCGGCTGTATCACCGCCGCATCTGCCAGTTTAGCATCCAACTCCCGAGTTTAGAATGCCTTGGTCAAGAAACGCGCAGCACGGCACATTGTCGCTGTCATCTCGTGGCTGTACGTGCACTGTTGAGTTGTACAGCAGGTGGCGAAAGGAGAAAGGGGGGAGGGGACCTATGGCAGTTGTCTTTTGCCAAATCGTTCTGTCTGAGGTGTCGATGGGGAATGTAGAGCATGACGAAGCGGGAACTTTTGTGTTACCTGCTACCGACCAGGAGATTCACGAGAATAATTCATCAACACTTCCCAAGCTCAGTGTCTGTGGAGAGAACACGCCTCTTGGATTATCAGAGATACACCCGAACAGAGTCCGTGCGGTGAGAAGAAAATGAAGCTGGAAGAGAAAAAGAAAAGAAAAAACCACTCAGAAGTCTTAATCATGTGGCTGTCCACATTGATTCCCACTTGGCTACCTCGGCTCTCTTCCCGTGCCGCCATCAATACCCTTGCCAGACTTTAGTTGAGTGGTACCACAGAGTCGCAGCCCAGCTGTCCAGTCGCAGGTAAGCTTTTCCTGACTGATACTCATGGCAGGGCTACGGCATACAGGTTCAGCACAGCAGGCAAAACACGGAACCAAATCCAAGCAGGTGCCTCCTCTTCCCGTCCTACCGGTGCTTTGGTTTACCTTGCAACCTTGCTGCATTTTGTGGCTGCCTCGGTGAGGTAGCATGAGCAGCGCCTGAGACACGGTGCGTCCGTCCAAAGAGGTGCGCACATCGTGTCTCGGGGTAAGTAACCACATTTTGCCGCCGCCCATCTTCTGTCCGTCCGTATGTGCTCTTTGCGGAACCCGGTCTCTGCCGCGGCCTGTGAAAAGAGACGGCGAAAGGGCTGAAAGAAAGAAGGGTAAGAGAACCAGGAAGATACAGGTACGTTAAGCCAACCGAGTGACAGATGAGAGCATCGAATCTCGGAAGATAAAGACAGGAACAAGGCCCAAGTGCTACCACACGATGCTCGTGCCTACATTCCCAAGTTCAATGTTCCGATAGGTACCCGCACCCATGAGCATCGGGTCCGCAGCTCATCGCCCAATGGGGACGATCTACTATCAGATGGAGGCAAGGGATGTGTTTAGACGAGGCCCACAGACAGAGCAAGGGCCGGGGACCTGACCTGAGAGATCTCTCCTGGCGCCAGTCCAGTAATCGAGATCGCTTAGATGCGGCCAGAGTCCCCTCTCCTTTGGTGCCGTGCAAGACGCGAATCACAAACCTCTAAGCTGTGGCTGCTTAGACTTGTTGGCTCTAGCATGCTGTCTCTCCACCTCGCCTGTTCTCAGCAGACTTGGTTCCAATGGCCCTTGATTTCACTCTTTTCTCAATAGGATGGGTGGGCCAAAGATGCAATGCGACGAAAAGGAGAAAGAAGGGGGCTGCTGCAGACCGACCACTTGTGAGCCAGCGACGCCCTTCGTGCTCGTCTAGCTGCTGCTCGTTTTCCCTTCGTCTCTTTTTACATTCACATACGCAACGGCAGTACCACTCTGCACAGCACGGCCATTATATTACTCGCTGCTAATTGCTCGGACATTTTGCACACTCTACGCTAGCAAGGAGAGCCCACCGCTCCATGCAATGGGATCAACGCCATGATGGTCCCTTCTGGGGAAAGGGAGAATTCCTTGATCCCCGCTACGGAGCCGCTACGGCACCATCCGCCTCTCCATTTTCGCCTGGTTCGGTAGAGCGTCACATTGAATCCACAACCAAGACCTTTGTTTGCACACGTGGGCCTTTTCTGAGGTCATGGCCCTCGATGCTGGTTCGGCCAGTCCATCATCCGGCTATCGGTGACAGCAGAGGGCTAACTGATGGACCAGGGGGTTCTCAGGTGCAGGACGGAGATGTCCTAGGCAAAAGAACAGGCCTTCAATGCCCTGTATTATGAAAGGAGGTAGAGGAGTCGGGGAGACAACTGCAGCCACCATGTTCAGTTCACATGCATTACTCCTTGCCCAGCCCTGCTTACTTGCTTCCGATATTGCATTGTAAACGGCGTGGTGCAGGTGAGAATTGCGTCTTATTCTCGCCGTCAACGCGAGAAAATGCCCACCAGCTAGGATAGGTAACATACCTACGGAGTAATTGTCTGGAGACATGTAATCAACCAGACCGACCGATTTCTGACAACCCCATGGTTTATTTTGCTATTCTGTTCTCTTCCTTTCTCTTCCCTTCTTGTCATTTCTATCGGAATATTTTGCAGGAACAATTTCTTTTCGGTGGCTTTCCACGTTGCTCAGCTTTGGCGGCGAACACAGCGTTCCATTACTTACATTGGTTGAGCAGCAACTCACTACTGCATATATATCCAAGGTTGATATTGAAGTGAAACCATGGCAGACACCCTAGGATGTCCAAGTCCTAATGGCGTCATTCTCTTCCCGCAAACATCAAGAAGAGGCAAGAAGAAAATAGTCCACTACAAGACATACCAATGTCTATTCTCCATACAAAATGTCGTTGGTTGTCAGCCCATGGAAATCAATCTTGGGCGTTGGTGGCGCACGGCAAGAAGCTCAAGAAGAGACACGCATGCCGAGAACCTTTTGCTCAATACGCCACACATCATCACTACATACCTGCCCTGTCTGTCTCTCACTTCCCAGGATGTGGCGTACGGCATACAGGTTCTCGCTGCGAATGAGCAATGTGTGATGGCTGGCAACTGATCAATCAGCTGGGCACTTCGCGCCTTGTGTGCTTGAGCTTCGACGCAGCAGAAGCTATTTCCTGCGTGTCTCATTAAGGCTGCTTTACGTGCTGCAACCATCCAGGCACTGCCCAACACTTCGGTCTTGGATGTTACGTATAGTCAACGACTCTTCGCGAGACCTTGGCATGATTACCTCTGAAAGCTTGTTTTCATCTAGTCTCTCTGAGACGAAGAACGTAAACGTAAATGCCCAGCATCTATGCAATACTTCGCGAGTAGAATAGACGCAGCGTTTTAACCTTGATACGTGGATACTGAAAGCATGGCATTGTCCCTGTCGTGAAGGATACAAAGGCAGCCATCACAGGTAGTCAAAGGGTAACAATCGGCACATAATCCCATACCTTATCGTGTGACGATATTTGCAGCATAAGCTCTATGCCTCTTTGAACTCGGGGACGAACAGAAAGGATTTTCGCGTCGGGGCCAAGAACTCAAAGGGCTGATGATGCGACGCAACATAGTTGGAGGGTGCCAGGAATGAGATGTTTCATTGGCTTTGCTCTCAATTGAGGCTTTTGATTGGAGTGATTGGTTATGACGCCTGCACGTCCAGAGCGGCGCAACCGCATCCTCTTGAATCGGGCTGGCCGCCCTCAACCGCTTCCAACAGGATCTTTTGGGAGCTTTTGGTCAATAACCATGAACCGGATACTATTTTCATTGCCTTCCGAATAAGGCACATAGAGAATCAAATGTCGATGTTTCTTGGCCCAAACATACCCATGAGATACGCCCACCACTAACATCTGATGAGGGGATGGCGTGCGTAAGAAGCTGAAAAATTTGTTCATACCTGCCAAGATATCCCCCACACTATTACAATCCTGTACTATTTTATGAAGCCAAAACAAGCCTCCAAAGGTCACTCGCTCTCTAGCACAAGGCAACAACTTGGGGGCAAAATTTTTATTCAAGCAGCTGCCCATCTTCAACGGTGGCTGAGCAACATGACAACATGCCTCAGCATCTGCCTCCGCGTTCATATTCCTTAACTGAGGCCCGATCCGGGCGCATTAGCGGCGCGTCGTTCCGAGCCTAGGCGGAAGGGAGGGGGCGCCATGTTGGTCTAACGCCGATGATGCCTCTAGCCGTACAACGGGGCAACAGAAATCTAAACGTGTGCTACGAGCGGACAGAAGCAGTCCCTGTGTATGTACCTATACTCGTACATCAAGTCTTTCGTACAATATTTCCTCGAGGAATGTTCATGTAGCAACTGTCAGAGCCGATGTCGCTCGGGCATCTCGTCCCTCCCAGCAGCTCTTATACAGTAGTAGATTCACATGGCCACCCTTGGATTGCTCTAGCTACTAGCGAGCAGATTGATAGACATCAACATATGATTAGCGGCATATAAAAACACCTACGTGCGGAGACGCGGAACAGACTGCATCCAAGCTGGTCTGTTGGCGGTTAAGTGCAGCCCTCCCGGAACCGTCCCGAGGTCACACCCAACGTAGGTGCTTCCCATGAAGGCCGTTTGGCGTTACATTCGAGCGGCTGTGAAAGGTAAAACGTGGCAATTTACGTTGTCACGACATGTTCAGGAGAATACAAGGCATTTCTACAATTAACGGCTAAAAGCCTATTATTCTTGGTCATCTTGGGGTGAATTGGCGAGGAGGGTTAGATGTACATAGGTACGTAGAAGTAATCGATCAAGATGGCTCATCAGCTAACACGAGTGAAACAGTGTAGTGAGGATCGGAGGTATTATTTCCTTCCCAATATTCTGGTCACTCTGCAAGGGGCGGCAAGACAGAATTTGGAAAGCATTTCCACGGAAGAAGTCTTTGGGACTTGGTGGACGGCACATGGATCAGCCACACCTCGGTTGCTGAAATTGCAAAGTTGGTGTTCTTGATTCAATGGCGTTTCCTCACGGGCATATCTATTTCCGCTTTGATTAAAAGCAGTGGCTCCTGCATGCCGTGGCAATCAGATATACCTCGTAAATGCGAGGTACATGTTCATGTTTTATTGCTGATGGAGGGCACCTTGGTAGCACTTACAGAACTGAGGGGTGGAGGGGGAGGGGGGAGAGTCTGTGGGGTGTTGGCACGATACCACCTCACACCACATGTATCTCAATCAGATAACACCCTTAAGCATTGAGGTAGTATTCGTTTTACATCAAAACAGCAAGCTAGGAGAGCTAAGAAGATTGTTATTACTCGTACAACTCAAAACTAAGCCTTTTCAGTATCCTCGAGGCTCCAAATGAGAATGAAGCTCGGAGGAGCAAACCATCCCGACACTAGCCCTTCCACACTTTCGGAACACTACAGCCGGAGACGTGAGCTAGCACGAAAATCAAGAATGATGCCATGCCACCCACAACGGAAAGGTATCTATGTCTAATGGCCAATTTTTATGGAAGATCTTGGGTGCTTGAGTTACATAGCACAGTATTGTGCGCAGATTAAGCCCGTATAGAGGTTGGTTCAGTGGCGCGTATGCAGATCCGGGGGCGAGCTGAGATCAAATGGGATTGTAAAAAAGGATGCCCGTCTATAGACGGGAAAGTCATGACACCTTTTGAGCTCAAAAAAAGGCTGTAGACCGATCTTGGAGTTGCGAGATGTTGTCTCAAAGTCACTTCCGGTGTGATTGTCTTTGTCTCTTCAACGCGGCTCCGTGTCCTACCTAGGTACAGTTCAGGTATCTACCACGGCTGGAGTAGATATGTATAGGTACAGATACAAATAGTACGTATGGTGATATGTACACCACGAAACATGCTTGATATCTGTTAGTTCATTCGCTACTCTGGAAGCCCTTCATTTGCCGACAGGGTCGGGAGAGCCTGTAGCCCGTAGCTTATGGCCACGTTCCTGCAGCTTGCAAAGTGGGTTCGTGGAACTGGGTTCGTGGAACACATTGCCTTAAGGGAGTGTTTAGTACCCATGGACAATTTTGTGTGGTTTTCTATGGGAGGGAGGAACCCTGATCTCTTACACGCAATACCTCGACCAAGAAGGTGGGTCCCTTCTACCACGGGCAGTGTGTATAATTTAGTATCCATATGATTGATATAGTCGTTGAAATGAAGGAAATGTGCATTTTAGCAGAGTAATTAGGACTCGAAATCGGTTAGTAGGGATAAATGTATAGCAGGCAGAGAGCATGAACGCAGCATCACACCCGATGAGTTGATGGACATCAGATAAACCAATGGCTGTTTCTCGTGCGGGGAGACTTATACCAGATGAGACGCTAATTGGAGTTGCTCACTGAAGCACGACCGCTGGATTTGCCGCCTGTAACCACGGGATATCATGCTTGGCGTTTAGAGCATGAGTACAACACCTCCTCCATTTGTAAACCCATGTTTCTTACAAGTTCTGCACAGGAACTGGATTTCTTTGGTATATTATAAATAAATTGAACTGAAAAGTAGAAAATGAGAACTTCTCAGTCCAATCAAGGCGCTACAAGTACAGATCGTATGCAAGTCTCAGCGCCTCTTGTTTTCCCGCCGCTGCTCTTTGGCCGCACGTCAGGCGGTGCTCGGCGATTTCTGGGGCCCATTGTTTCGTACATACTAGCTGACTAGCAGCAGTATCAAGAACAAATAGACGGGGAAAACCCCAATCTGAGTTGGATGAGACATGAAGAGGCAGGAGGTGCATGCCGTGTACTTTGACCGTAGGGATACGAGTGCTTGAAAGACTCTGATACGGTGACGTACAGAGTCTTGCTCAGATGGACGCTATTCGTGGAATGAATACACTAGAGTTGCCATTTCTAGGTAAACTACTAAAGTTGAGCATTTCCTTGATCCACACATCAGTGATTCTTGCCTTTTGATCGGGAATATTCTTGCTCAGAACTTGCTCTAACCAAAGACCCCCTCCCCCCATCCTGAGTCCTAGATCACACACACCTTCTCAATCTAGATGCTATTCAAACCTTGTTTACCGCGAATTCCTTCCTCTTGTACACAAAACACGAATCATGGGCAATTTTCAAGACCCCTCCACCCGCATTGATTCGGTCTAATCGAAACCCGACTCTACTGCCGAGACGCAAGCTGTGCCTCTGCTGTCAGCAAGTGGCCGGCTCGCTGACAGCCCGAAGTTTTTATAGAGCCTCAAGTAGTTTATGCGTTCTGAAATTATCAATAAATCTAAAATAAGAATTCCATGAAGCAGCTTCTTGTATTTCTAGCTCAAGGTAACAAATGAGCCTATCCCGTGGCACCTACTAATAAAGGTGAGGTATCAAAGTAATACTGCAACCCCCCTGCATTGAATAGGAATGCTTGCTGGTTACATGTACTCACGTAATCGCGGCACATCAGCTGAAGGATGGTCAGCACCCAGCGCCTCTCACTGCCAAACGGCCACCTACCTCAAGGAGATGGTATGAGCCATCACCGCTGCCTTCTCCTCCTTGTGCACGCTTCCCGTTGACCCGGTTCAGCTGATTCAACTTTCCTTGACACGGATATTCTGAATGAGACACCTAATGTCTATCCCTCGTCTCAGCATCGACCGGTGAGGCTGGCAATCTGGTATCAGTACATAGTACGCAAGCCGCTGTCCACATCATAAGCCGATTACGCCTCACAGGTTGGAGTTAAAACAGGACTAAATGATCGGCACATCTCGGTCAGCGCCGCGGATCTTGAGGCTAGTTTACTGGGCCGCGTTTAATAGAGCGGCAGCAGGGGTGCTCTCGTACTAATACTCCATCAATCTCAGTATTACCCGTCCAGCCTCCCTTTGGCTTGCGCCGGCGTGCTGTCATTGCCATTAGCATGCTTAGTGTCGAGGTGCAAGACTGTCACAGCTGCCAATCAAAAATACGAGGCAACTTGGGGTGCTGGCACATTTTGGTAGCGTCAGTAAGATGCGTTTCAAATTCTCCGTGGGATCTAATAGTGTGCTACGGGTGTCGTGACTTCGTCCCTGGAGTGATGAGACAATTTTACCTGTTTCAAAGCAGCTAGCCACAAAAAATACAAGAGAAACCTGCCAAGCCGCTCGTGAGGCAATCAAGTCATATTGACTTCATCAATTTGGGACATGATTCCAGCACACAAATACTCGGATATCACCCTTCGTAAATCGACCCATTAGGAGCCTGCAATTCTGTGTCTTACTACGAGTCGCGGGGGGCTCAACCAAGTGAGGCATCTTTTCCTACCTGTCACAAAATAACAACCCCGGCTGCCATGCCAAGCAGGGAGAAAATATCCATTTTAACTCTGCCGTCCTCGGCACAGATCTCCAGTCGAAGCTTGAGTCCGCCAATACCATTACTCTCTTTGAATCAATCGCCGAGCAAAATGCTTTAGGCTTTCGACCATCTGCCTCCATGTCTTACTTCTCCAACCCATAATGCCTAGTGTTAAGCTATCACTCCAATAGTTCCTCGTGGGCAATATCGAGCTCACTGCGGACAGGATGCTATGTGCTCTGTCACGTCATATGTCAAGAATACAACAGGCCTTCGGGTTTTCCAAAGGCGCTGAGCTGGATCATGCAGAGATCATTCGCTGCCGCCCCGGCTTAGTTAGAGATGATCTACGGAGAGCAGCCACCAGTGCTACGCTATAGACTAAGTTTTCACATGAATGGAGAAAGATGTAACACCCTACACTTCACACTCGTTCTTTTTAGGTTCCGATTTTATGCAGAAGAAGAGATTTCCATAATTGGAGAGCGCTATACGACGTGAATGCTCCCTTCCAATCACCTATATGCAGAGCTGGGAGAAGTGTTGTGCTATCCACACAACAAGCTAAAGGCGTCATAAAGGTATCATTATGCGTAAGAGGTCTACTCGTGTACGTAAATCTGTTGCTTGGCTTCGCATTGCGATGTCGGCACTCGCATCCCTTCCTTCAACAATCTGACCTAAGTCGCTGTTCTACTACTAAGCTCGGCTACAGTTTGACGTTTCATCGTTGAGGCTTGGACTCCTCAATCCTGTTGATTATGCATCTCCGGCACTCACATTGCCTTTTCCCCTAATGAATCCCCCTCCCTTCATTTGGCTGGGTCGTCCTGTTTTTTTTTCTTCGGACATTTTTTCGTTTTTAACCTTTGATCTGTCTTAGTTTCACATGAATGAGTAAATCGAGACTTCTTCTATAAAATCTTTTTCAAACATCTGATACCTTCATATCACCATTTGCCGTGTGACCGCAGCTGGACTGAAACCGGTGCTCGGCCCAGGCACGAGCTTACACTTTCTTTGTAGCGGAGAGAATTCAGCCTTACTGGTTAACCGACTTTGCGAGGCCGGAGAATCTACCCTGGCGCTTCTAGCATTTCTCTTCGAAAGTGGTGTCGTGCGTGGAGGGCTCATTGGAGCTCGGGGGGGCATTTCATTGGCATTCCCTGTAACGAGATGCATTTGGGGGGCCACGGGTAAGCCCACGTTCTGTCTTTTGCCACCCCTCTTTTCTCCGCATCCGCTGCGTTTCCGGAGCGGCCAAGGCTGCATCGCCGGCTGGTTGCTGTATGAGAGGCTATCAACGGCATGCGAACTGGTGTCGAGCGGTAGCTGTATCCTTGACCGAGGAGGCTCGATTACTATGAGAGAAAGCATTGTCAACTTGAGTACGAACCTATTTATCCTCTTTTTTGCTATTAACAATAAAAAGAAACAGAAAGAGAAGGAGGAGAAAGGAAGAAAATACTTTGTTCACCAAGAGAGAACTTCTGGCGTCTAATTTAGCTCCTCAGACCAAATCTCCGGACTTGCGTGTCATCCGCACTCAACCAGCCGCTACTTAATCCCTGACTACCCCGATGGTGTGGAGAAAGTATCTTTCTTGACCATTTCGAAGATACTCGGCATTATATACATTCGAACGAATTCTACTTCAGATCTCAAACCACTTAAGTCGACTAACGCTGCGGGAAGCTGAACAGCGTTAGAAACATACACGCTGCCGTCATAGCGTCTCCTCTTTTTGTCATCACCACGATACGAGCAGCAATTTGCGCATAGTAGCTATCAAGAACTACTAGAAGCTTTCGAGTCATCTTCTCGTCCCAATTATCACCGTCTCGACCACACCAACTTTGTTCCAAAATTCCGAAGGAAGCGGGCCTTCGAGGGCGTGTGCGGACAACAAGTGTGCCACCAGGCTAAGCCTGAATAATTGCTCTTGCTCCTTTGCCACCATCTTGTCGTTAAAAATCATCATCGGCAGCAGTGACCCCCTCTCCATCCGACAGCAGGCTATTGAACACGTTGGGGTAATTCGGAACGGTTAGCCGACGGTTTTGTGTTAGATGCCCCGCCAGAGAACTTCCAACATGGCTCCAGAACCTCCAGCTGTGAGTATGCTCTTGAAGCTCTAATAGTTGAGCTAATTCGTCTTTTCTCTCATTAATTCGCTAATCTCAGCGTCATTTAATAGAAAAAAGGACCAATCTGGGCAACGCCTTGTCGGCCGTGCGCTGGTCGAATGGTCAAAACTCCCGGCCATGTATGTCGTGGACAAGGTGGTTCGTCTCCTCCCCCCTTTTCCATATCAAGCTACTTTCTTCCTCTTTCTACCCGAGGGGTGTTTCGCTACGGATCCTCTGCGAGTGAGATATGATATAACTGACATGGGCCCTGAATGCTGGGCTGGCACTTAATATAGAGAAGAGCGCCAAGTGTTCTCACTGCGTCGCCGGTCATCATAAGTGCGAGGACGTACGTGGTCCCTTTAGTCACCATTGTCGTTGTCTTTATTTGGTATTCTTACTATTAGACTGCCTACAGCGACGTCATTTCCTTCTTTACAATACTCCTGCTGAACACCTCCTGTACATAGTTGCTTGTAGACAAAGATGGCAGAATCAAGCCCGCCGCGCGCGCCGTTGCAGCTGCATCCCTCAAAGTGTCCCAGGGTGAGGAGGTTAGTGTTTTATTACGAAATTATCTACCGATCATGTTGACTTTTCCCACGCTTAGCATCATTATGCATATTGGTGGGAAGTGAATGATTCTGCATGAGCGTTTCTCACAGCGCAAAGCTGTGCTGGCTTCATCGGCTTTGGCTAACAAACCACATGTTTCTGAATCAACAGGTCCCAGAATACGAAGACTTGGCCACCAAGTATAACTTGCTTGCACGCCGAGAAGCCAAGCGAAGATCACCGACAGCAGCTGGCTCTGCTTCAGCTGCTGGTGCCACCGTGAGCACGGATGCCCTGGCGGAGCTTATGCGCCGGCAAAATGAAATCCTCCTAGATATACGAGCTGAGCTGAGCGCATTGCGCGAGAGGACTGGCGCGGGGACGCCGTCAGTGGAAGACTCGGATATGTATGAAGACGACTATGGCTTTGATCTGGCGGTAGATAAATAGGTTGGGGGGTAAAGAGTTGGATGCTTATACACGCAGCGCTTTTTATTGGATTACGGACTGGTTACATGAGTTTCGACGGCGTTACAGGCAACAATCGTGTTGTTCGCGTGCATTCTGTGTGTATTTAGATATATCTTGCTTACAAGGGTAGAAAAAGACCATTTCAAAACTAAGAATCAACGTGAATAGACTCACTTGGACCTTCTTGCTCAACAGCGTATATTTTGAATATCGAAGAAGTTGTAGCCCATTTTGGTGGTGAGAGAAGCTGATCCAAATGTCTGC
Source organism: Trichoderma simmonsii (assembly GCA_019565615.1). NCBI lineage: Eukaryota > Fungi > Ascomycota > Sordariomycetes > Hypocreales > Hypocreaceae > Trichoderma > Trichoderma simmonsii. The sequence continues at coordinate 891,578 of CP075867.1, read as the reverse complement.
ATGAAGACCCCAATCTCTAAATGCTCATTTCACATGTGGGGCAGGAGACTAATCTAGAGAATGTCGACAGAGCTCGGGAAAAGCATCTTGAAACAAGCTACACAGCGTCGCTGACTCTTTTTTTGTTGATACACGAATGCAATTGGAGCATTCATGCGAATATTCTGCGTGGGGGCAACATGGCTTGCCACGGGACCTGAAAAATATGTACGTGAGACATGCATGGCGAGTTTTTCAAGGCCTATTTCCGTCGTCTACTTCAAACTATTAACTTGCGCATGCACAGGGGCCAAAGAAGCCTGGAAGTTGAATGGTGATGCGGTGGCGAGATAGGTCGGACACGTGGTTGATTTGCAGTGGGTTCAGTGCTTTCATTACCAAATATGAAGTATTCAGGCTTTTTATAATTCATATCAACAATTTTTTGAGTCAAATTAGAAATCAAATTCGTATGAACAGTTATATTGAGCTACACAGATAGAGCATGTGTGTTCCTTATATCATGATGTTTTGCTTGCTTCTGCGGACTCAACTGCCGAACCCGGGAGATTGCCGAATTAGGAAATCAACCAGATACATGGACCAATTATCGTTGAGCGGATAGGGAGGTGGGGCTGCCAGAGTTGGCGGACTAAAAGACCGAGTCATGAGCGGTAGATTTCAGAATAAAGCAATGTTCCAATGTTTTATTAATTATTCTCTTTCTTAGGCAAGTAATATGATTTGTGTTACAGCTGTAGCTCCCAACACCAACTGCAGTGCTGACGTTGATGTAAAAAAAAAAATTGTTTCAGAATTGCACTCCGTAGACGAGCAATAGCGGGGATGCTCCCTAATAGATTTCATCGTGATGCGTTCGTTTTGGTCCCCCGCCATGGCTGTGATACACACCAGATACCCAATATTCTTCCCTTCAAGCCGCAAAAGTGAAACTGAAAGACTAGCAACCACAAATAGGTTGGCCATAGTATCTGAAAGTGAAGTTTACCCCTCATTTTTCCACCTCATTCTCAGGCTCATGTGAATAAGTCAATGACGCGATTGGTTCGGAGCCGCCAGGAATGGAAGGGGCTTCTGATGGTGTGGACGTAGTGAAGAAACCCGTTGGGAGGGTTGACAGACTGCATCCCCCATCATTCCGCTTAGATCCAAAGAGTCAGTAGCAAATTTTGCACTTCATCTCTTTCTAAATAAGATCGTCTGCCAGTCAGATGCAAATTAAGTATATACAGGGTCTACGAGTATGCCCCCTGCGAGCGTGAATTGCTGGTGATAGGTGGATATAGTAGACAGGTTGTCAGTGAGAGAACAGAGCTAACGAGGTAGCGAGAAAGAGATTCCCATACCAAAGTTAAAATGGATGGTGTCTGACCATAGTAAGGGACCGTATAAATGCCGAATCCTTGCATCGATTCGTCAAGAAGGTGAGATACTCGGAATGTAGGAAATAGCCTAGCCAGAAAATTCGCCGTAGCTGGAAGCTCACAGGAATCTTAGTGCTCCTTCAAGGCTAGAAGTTAATGCAAGGAAGAGGTGACTAGCTTGGCTTCCCAAAAGAAGTAAAATGACCGTTTAGAAGGCGGAGAGGAGACCTCAGAAGTGCCACTAAATTCAGCCGCAAAGAATGCAACTGACCTACGGAGAAAATTGATGGTGACAACACTGTTTGGATTGGAAGGCGACGAATCTTGTGTGTGCATCACAACTCTGGGGGCTACTGCTCACGCGCAGCAGTATTTAACGCTTATGAATACTTGCATCACAATGTCGGGGCTGCCGAGAAGCACATTAGCCCAGGCGTGTAGCAGCGTAGAGGCCAATCGGAACACAGTTAAAGCTGCCAAGCCTGCAGAGTGACGGCGCTGGCTGTGGCAGGACTATGAAAGCTCGTATGTTTTTCTCAGGATAATAGGGAGAAAAGGAACCTTCTTCCCCTAGAGCTTGCCTTCGGACTAATTATCCCGTTGGTACCTGTCATATTCGGCATTCGATTTTGTCCGAACCATCTGGGTTGTGATAGTACCCCGCAATGATCTGCGACAAAGAAGCCATAAGCATTCCACGCAGGCACAACTGGTTTGGTTTAAAGCTCAATGCTGTGTAACGGGATTCATATGGAATATCTAATGGCTTATGAATCGTTTGAAGCTGGCAAACCATCACCAGCCAGACGTGGGCACGATCAACATCATCAGCCTCAAAAACAAGTTTCACGCCTGGTTAGCAGGTTGCTTGACCAGGAATCCATATGTATACTACAGCAGACACTGGCGTTGCTGACCTACTCCTCATTTGAGCGCGAACATGCGAACACTTTATGAAAGACTTACACGGCAGTGTGAAAATAAAAAAGCTTCAAATCCAGGTACACGTCGCTAACCTCCGAAGGAGTCCTGCCCATTCCACGAACCCATGCAGGCAGCAAACCCTGCTTTATCTTCTTTAGGCTACTGGCGCAGAGCTGTTGTATGCTAGTGTATAGGTCTTTTGCCAGGGCGGTTGGGATCTTTAGAACCAAGAAGATAGCGTAGAACATTGAGGGGGGGAATCCGCGGCATTCTATAAATCCTCTGATTAAGGGTCTTTAAACTATTTACACAGCTAGACGAGATATAATCTGAATTATTGCGCCTAATTATAGGAATAGTATATAATAGCATACTTCTTTAAAAGGAGCCAAGAAAGATTTTCGAGCCCAAAGCCATGAGTCACGATAGATATGGCAATAAACATATCTGTGAAAGCGGGGATCATGCTTGACATTCACACTCTTGATCGCATTACCATTACCAGACTTCAGGCATGTGAAACTTACATTATCATATGAGTAGCGCCTCTAAAAAATGCATTTATGATTTGTCACTTATTACCGTTGTCCCCCGGATTGCGGCCTTTAGAGGATGATGGAGGGTAATGTCAAAGGGGTGATGCCGTTTTCTCTCGTACAAGCTTCTCGGTGGCCCAATTTAGTCTCGGGGCAAAGTATACATGGAAAAGATTAGAAGGATCGTATAGCAGTCAACAAATAATATGCCAAGACGGCGTATTTATTGTGTATGCCATGTTATACCTACGCCCAAAGTGCTCCGATTGACGGCAATACATGATATTTTGGTGCCGTACTTGTCACATCTTACTCATAGGCTGAACGGGCGTGAGGCTACCTAGGCAGCTCTTACATGTCGTCATAAAGACAAGATATTGCGGGCATCTACCAGATTGATCCAGGTCCCGATCGGAACAAAGCTTTGCAATATAAACCGTTAAACTGCCTTGCATTCTCTTATCCACCCAATCAACAAAAAGTTTGGTAATCGTAATTATATCCGTATGCAGCCAATGCCACCGGTATCCGGGGTATTTTAAAGAGGGTGCGTGATCTTACGTGCTTGGATCCAGACAAACGGGCACCCGTCAGCATAGGGTTTCATCTGATGTGGAAGAAGCTAAAGCAAAATCCGAACTGATTCCGACAAATAAAACATGTATATCTTTGCATGCTTAATTCAACCCTCCTTATAGCTTATAAATGGTGGAGTGTGCATAACCAGTCTTGGTGTAATATGTTGTCATCCGGGAAGGAAGTTTCCGAGGATGCTTGTGAGATCTTCGCCTCTTTTTGTATTTGACATGTCAAATCAACAGAAGTATATCATTTTTTCGTTCTAAATGGAGTTGATGGTTGAGCCCGAGGTTGGGTAGCAAGTACTGGATAACTGTTGAAGGCCATGTTCTTCATTAAGAAGGTCGCATAAAAGATAGGCTTGAAGACATTCGATGATCGTCTATCTAAAAGCGGAAATATACACCGGCGAACGTAGATTTGGAAAGAATATTGTGTAACAGAAATAATCAGCGCATAGATTGCTTGTAAATGATAGCTTCGCCATTTGATGCTACGACCGGCGTTAGATACAACGTACTACCAGTAAGAATGTCTTGTATACGCCCATATCAGAAGAACTCACGAAGCCATACCACATAACCTAAAGTTACCATAATCATGGCATACAACAGTGGATCGATTCATTGGGTGTTTGGGATCAGATGTCTTGATATATAAATTTCACATCAAAATAAACCTCTTTACTGTAGCGGAAAAATGTTCAGATATGACCAGAACTCTCCTCCTTTTCTAAGTTGCAAAACGTGGACCTAGCCCCAAAATAATTTATATAACTTACAAGACCTTCTTTAAATCCGTTAAGACTCCCAAATCTTAGCCTCAGCAGCATTGATGATAGCATTAAATGGGAGCTTGCCACAACCATACAATTAGATAGAGTTCGAGTCTTTTAGTAAGACTTATTTGTTGCCCGATCAAAGAGAAATGCGTAGGAAATTTTGAAAGTCGTACTCTATCTCTTTGTTTATCAAATAGTCAGCTGGTCTGCTGGTTGCTCCTCAGTTAGAATGAGAGGCTTTGGAGATCAGAACTCATATGTAGGTACTAGTTCTATGCTGAAATAAGACATTAATATGGTGGCTTTAATTCATGATAAATAGTCTTCTTAATTTCAGCATTGAGAGAAAATCGAAATGGTTTCTATTAGATCCTGATGGGCTTTACTGATTCATTCCGTCCTTACGTATAATTGCAGCTGTTTCGAGCACATCAATGAGAACCCGTAAACGTAGAAGCCGACATCATTGTGGCTCAATGTTGGAAAGTTGGAGCAAATATCATCTTAGAGAGCTTATTGTTTACTCTTGCAATATGCAATCGGACTGCTTAGTTCTCACTTAATATCGTGAGATCATGAACACGAAAAACAGGCTTGAACACGAAAGTTATCTCTTCGATCAATCTATGTGATGGTGGAACACCACCGTCCCTTTTGACTGGATAATCCACAAAGTTGGGATTCAAAAGTGACAGCACCAAGTGATCCGATCAGCATCCCCGCTGTCTCTCCCACTCCGATGCTTCCAAGTGCAAATTCTGAATCGTCGTCTGGATTCCTGCTCAGATAGTCCATTGCGGCATTATATATATGCATATACATCATTCCGCTAAGCCAACCAATGGAAGATATAAGGCCGAGTACAACATATTTGTTTGCACTCAGCATAAGTGATGTGTTGAGAATGGCAACGAGACAACACACCACCAACAAAGCGAAGATAAGTCTCGGTCTTCTGTTGCGAAACAAAAGGGCGGTTGAACGAGCAATAATGTCTCCAATCTGGAATGCCAGACCATATGTGGCTGAAAATGATTGATATCCCGAAAAGCCTCGTAGTTTGCGACTGGCACGAGGTGTTCCTGAGGACCCGAGAGCCTGTACTGCAGTAACAAGAAGAAGAGGATCTATACACAGTCGAAGGAGCTTGCCGCTCATCAATTGCATGTTACGATGAATGCGTTCCCGAAAGCCAATCGTTTGTGAGTGATTTTCTGTAGTGAGTAAGGAGGATTTCGGACTATCCATCTCGATTGTATCTTCTTCTTCCCCGGCCAGTTCATTGACTGCCATCGTATTCAGCGTAGGAGGAGGTAGCACCAGGAAATAGGCAGCTACCATGGCCACTAGCAAATAGTAGACATATCTCGTAGCATTACGCATCATGAGGCCCATGTGAATCGTTAATATTGTCGGCAGGACGGCGCGCAACGCACCGCCAGCTGCGGTTCCAGTTCCCCATCCCGCTAGAGCCGTCTTGCCGTAACGGGACAGCTGGCTCAAGAAGAAAACCTCCGCAACTGCAGTATTTGCCGAAGCAAGCACAGCGATTAGAGTGCGGATAGGGGCAATGACATTTGGAGGCACAGCATTGGCAGCGACTGTGGCCAAGATCCAGCAAACCGAAAGCAAGGCCAGCCAAACCCAGTGCGGCGTGTAATGCAAGATATGTGGAACGAGAAGCTTGACCGCAATAGCAGGAAGCAACTCTATGAGCAAGACAACAGGCAGCGAAAAGGGGACAATGAGATAAAGGCTAGAAAAGATGATGTACGGAAGAAGGGTATTCGCAAAGCCTGGAGTAGCTGATGTTAGCTTGCATGCGGTAGGTGATGGCTCAGGCGACGGTGCCTCCACCAGCCAGCATAATACGTGTACTCACCAATAATTCCAAAAGCAGTAAATGTCCGCAAGTCCCGTCCGGCAGTAAAGATGGATCCGGATCCGCGAGCAGGAGGCTTCACTGCCGGCATGACGGAGATGTAAGGCGGGAATTAGCAGTGTAAGCCGGCGTTGATGTTAGAGCTACAACTAGCCCAAATAGCCTCACTACTCGGTGTGAAATCTGTCCTCCTTTCTCGACCCTGCGAGTCTGTATTGTATTGTAAAGTCTGCGGCTTTGGTCGATGTGAGGTAGATCACATGAATATCATGGGTTTTGAGCCGCGCTCTTCTCTAATCGGCACTCAACAGGCCGCCAGCCTTGGCATTGATCACCCAGGTGACCAAGCTGCGGTGAACTGTCCTCAACCTTTTCAAACCTTTCAATCCTTTGTATGAGGCACATTCGATTCCACACCCACAAGCAGAGAAACGGTCAACGCTTAGAAAATAGGATGACGTTAATGGTGTGGAAATCGGCCCCTTAGAGGATGATCCTCGCCCACGTGCGGTAGCGCCAAACAGTCCCGGATCCGCCTGACTCGAAGCTGCAGAGACGGACGACGATAGCACGACAAAGACCCCTATATACGGATTGGATTGAGAGTGCTTCAAATCGGCTTCTGGCTAATCAAATGCCAAGACACAGCGACGCGCAAGCTAAAGCCTATATCCGCCGCATTCTCCGTTGCCGTTGAATCCCCTAGATGGAGAAGCCAATCACTGCTTAATTCGGTTACCCGTCGCTGCAACGACCCACGTTTTGTAAGTTACATGTCAGCTATACATAATAGACATTGAGACTCGCATATAGTGATGGGCAACAAATCAATGGTACAGTACCACGAGGTGTGCAAAAAATGAGGGGACTGAGATATATTCTTAGCTGATACTATTTATTTCTTTCCATATACTAGCAGTACTGTAACCCAAGAGATAATATCGAAGCATGCATTAATTGCGGTGTTCTCTAAAAGCCCATTAATCGTTCAAAACGCCGAAGCATCTCGTCGGTGTTTAGTGAAGATGAGACGCGCGTCCTCTCGAATATTTGCCAGTGTGTTTAGCCGATCCGCATCGAATAGAGAGTATCGCGTTCTACCAAGTCACGAGCATCATGAACACCAGTCTGTGTCTACCAAAAGCACCGCATTGCGTCGATTTTCACTGTTAGTATGCCAAGGTGCGGTATGGCGGGTGTTGGGCCTGGTGGTTCTCACCATCAGCCTCTTCTTTTCCGCTCTGGTAATTATGCGCTTGCCCTTTCTTATTCTCCAACTTCAATCTAATCGATCGATAGTCTGCTTCTGCACAGTTACGATATGGCACCTCTTCATCAAATAGAGCACCGCCCTCAGGTGTCCTGCCGCGAGAAGCCCTAGAAGCCTTCAACACCGTCGCCGCAAAAGATGCCGGCGGCGAGCGACAGCTGCGAATCTTCATGCCCGCTGATTCACCTCACATCAACTTGTGTAAAAGTATCATGTCCGCAGTCGCTCTAGGCTATCCTCTGCCTACCTTGCTCAACTGGGACGGCGAATTTAACCGCCCAGAGTGGCACTTTGCAGGAAGCCACATCGCAAAACTTGAGAGCCTGCTCGCCGTGATTGAGGAAACGCTAGGCGGAGCCCAAGTCGATGGAGGCGCCGACGACGACGACCTGGCAGTTCTTGTCGATGCGTATGATATATGGTTCCAATTGCCCCCCTCAGTGCTCATCCAGCGATACCATCAGCTCAACAACGAGGCCAACGAGCGGCTACGCAAACAATGGCAAGAAGCACAACATAATTCGCCTTCTGCCTTTCCAGTATCACCTCCGAAACAATCCATCATCGTCACCACTGCCAAGGATTGCCAACCAGACAGCGAATCCGGCTCCGACCCCCATTACGACCACTGGCCGCAGTCCCCCATGCCAAGAGATCTATACGGAGAGGGCACCGACCAAGTCCTGCCTCTCCTCTTTGACCCAGCCCGCAAATACAAAAAGATCCGGCCCCGTTGCATCAACAGCGGCATGATCATGGGCACCATGCGCTCCCTCCGCCAGGTTCTCCGCCGCTGCAAGCGCAAAATCGAGACCGTCGCCCGCAGCGGCCGCCAGCTCTGGAGCGATCAGGCCTTGCTTGGCGAAGTCATTGGCGACCAGGAGATGTGGCGCGAGTGGATGCGAGAATTGGGCAGCTCGTGGGACGGCAGCGGCGCAAAGTACGACTTGTCGACTCTCAGTCCTGAAGTTCGTGACATTGCGGCAAAGGCTCTCGTCGGTGAGCAGTTTGAGTTTGGAATTGGACTGGATTATAATTTTACGACTATTCCAGCCACATGTTCTGCAGAAGAAGATGGTTACTTTGTCAAACTCGACGACAAGAAGGCTGTGAAGGAACAATCTCTGAAAGCTGGCGTGCCCAACGGCGCTCGCATAAGTAGCACCCCAAAGGAATTGAAACTCGAAAATCCTATTGAAAGTCCTCTTTCAAAAGTCTCATGGGGCGAAATTCCTCTCTACACCGACTTCTTCTTCGGCGTCGCTCCCGTGGGAATCCACCACAACGCATACATCAACGGCCTCAAATCTTGGCGACTAAACAACTGGTGGTCGATGATGTGGTTCTATCCCCGGTTGCGAGAGCTCGTTTCTGCGCATCTACAACCACCCCAGAACAGTGATGATGCAAGACCGCTTCTAAACATATCTTCACAGCAAGATGGTGACGAAAACTTGGTCTACTGGCCACCGAGGGCGCAACGTCAGGACAAGCAAGTAACAGTGTTTGAATTAGCAAAAGAGGAGCACCCCGCTAGGCTTGTTCCTATAGATTGGGACGGTGTCTGCCAAAAGGGAAGCAAGCCGTGGCATGAGACGCTGTTTGGAGATGGAAAAGGACCATTAGAAACACCACGGTCCTGAAGATTTATCATCGCTGCACAGCTGAGATTGTTATTCCGCGATGCTCTTGGGCAACTTTAGCCCTTGAATGAGATTGAATGATACCCTTTGATAGTTGATCTGGTTCAAATTATAGCTTAAGATTTATGACTAATTAATGAAATATCTTCACGCCGTATATCCTGCTAAGCTTTTCCGCATGAAGACTGCATCAGTATGCTATGATAGCCTGATATGACACGAAGTCGAGAAAAAGACAACTCATTTAGTAGTATCAACATAATAACATTTCTCTTTCAAATCATACATAAATAAGATTGATTTATAAACATCCCAAAATTGACACATGATTTACAGATAAGCTGCTTCTTCATTCACCCTAACAATCTCGCAGAGGCTGCGCATAAACAGCACGTCCGCGTCTTCAATGTCCATCTCCACCATTTTCTCATCCACACCATCACTCTCAGCCATCAGTCTCGCGGTTGCTATCAGCCGTCGTATGCACCGCAGCAGCTCAGTCTGAATGCTCCTAATCGCCATATCCTGGTGCGGCGAAGTAGCCAAAGGGCTCGTGGCCATGAAATCTTCCCTACCCCAGTGCGAGGAGCTGAATCGCCTTGCAGAGCGGATGGATGCAGCTGAAGTAGAGTTAGCCCTTTCATTGAGACCCAAGAGAGAAGCTGCCTTCTTGGGGATGTCGTCATGTTGTGATCCAACGGGCGAGGAGCATGAGCGCCCACAACCAAGTGAGGTCGGATACCGCGCAACAAGAGCGGAAATGTAATTATAGGCGACGATATGGGAGTAAAGCGCATCGCAAATGTAATCAGAGCAGTTGCCAAATACATTCTTGATCGATGTCCACGGCTTGGGGGATTCCAGCGAGCTTAAGCTGGGTGATTGCAGCAAGCTTGCAGTCGGGGTGTGTACATCACGCGTCCGTTGGTTCGACTGCTGTGATCCGCGCTTCACCACCCTTCTCCATAATGACTGCTTCGACGACGTAGGGGTCGAGCATCGTGACGTTGGGGGAGGAGTGAATTCTGCCCCAGGATTCCTAGCTTTCCTGGAATACGCTCGAATCGTCTCAATAGTCAAGCTAGAAGAGAGGAGCATTGTCTCTGGAAAACATGCCGTAGTGACTCTCAGCGTCTCCATAACATCAGGCGGTAGAGGGACAACCCGAGCCAACTCATCGCTCTGGAATGGCAGAGAAAAGAGCTGCGCGCTCCCGTTGAGCCACATCTGCACGCTGGGAAGAGGTGACGGAGGGGGTGAGGGGCGGATATAGACACTATCAGCCCTCGGTGCATACTTTGAATCAAGAGATGACACAAATTGATTGTATTCCGTTCTGGCACAGTCGTCAATCACTGTAGCGTTGGTGGTATGAATATTCGCTGGTCTTATAATTGACCGGTTGCTCGCACGCCGAGCGAGGCCACCGTCGGGCATATAGTGCATACTCTGTGAATGCGGCGTAGGAGGAGTGTATTGGGACATGGGTAGATAAAGGCTTTCGGGGCTGTCGGGGCACTGCATTTGAGTCTGGGAGTGCCTGGAGTACTGCGTGGAACTTGGCCGCCACGCCTGGGCCGTCGAGTTGCTCAAGTGTTGCCCTGGAGGTGACGCGAGAGCGGCGGCGTCTGTGGACGAATGTGATTTCCGATGCAGAAATTTATGCATGTTGCCGCTTGAGGATCTAGAGTCAACTCTGGCTTCGAATTCTGGGGGCGTTGGCGGTCTTGGTGAAAGGTGAAGCACGGTGCCATAAATGGCATCTTCCTCACGGTCATCCTCTACATCTGAATCGGTTTCAATCCAGCTGCTTTCACAGCGAGAGCTCTCCGATGGCGACATTGTTGACAACCTTGGCGGAGCCATCTTTGCTTTTGCAGGATCCAGCGAGGGCACATTTGTATCCATGGACTGGCGTCGTAAGAAAAAGGAGGGGGGAGCCGCGTCGTATACAGACGATGCATCAGTTTCAGTTGCAGAGCACGAATCAGATGCTGCATCACCAGACCTCTCATCCTCCTGCTGGTCGAGGAATGAGACCATTGAGTTTCGCTCCTGGATAGCTCCAAGGGTCTGAACGCGCAAATAACCTGATTGGTATGGCGACAGAGAAGAGCCTCGATAAGGGTTCATGGTGTTCATGGTGGCTATTGACTTGTCGGTGCAGTCGTCAAATGGCAAGAGTGAGGAAGAAGTAGGTGAGCCGGCTGTCATACTTCGAGCTTCAAAGATGATCTTGGACAACTCTAGATCTTGAACCAAAACTTCGGGAAAATAGTCATCTACACGTTGTTCAAGAGCTTCTTCAGGAAGTTGATTTGCAAGGCTTGAACAGGAAGATGTCGACAAGGTAAGTGGTAGCAGGCCCTTCATACTTGATACCGATCTCCGCGTGGTCCTGGCCAGGGGCTTGTTGGTCGGTGCGCTCTTTAAATTGTTGGTAGGTCGTTCTAGAAAACCAGCTGGCGAAGTCGCGATTTGTGAGCTGGCCTCCGACATCTAGGCTACCTCTGTCACAATATTTGTCCTGGCAGTATCAGACTTATATCATGAAAGGATCGGCCAAGCTATATCTATTAGAATGCTTCAGCCACTGACGGAGGGTAGGCTTGTTGAACGGGTGCCTGGTGGCAGAAAGAGCGAGACACGGACAGAGTCAAACCCAAGGGATGAAATGTTGGTGAGGCGGCTGTTGTGTTGCGTGTATACTAAGAAGGGGAGAGGAGAAGAAGGAGAAAGGGGTCATATGATGGCGTCTGGAGAATAACAGCTTGAAATGGCTTTCTTCCCAACAGCATAGATCATACTCGTAGGATGTGGTGAGCGGCTGAAACTGAATACACTGAGGACCGGCTGAGAAGCCGATCTGGCACATGCATACATACGAGAGCAAGATATCTCAGGTCTCGACTAGAATAGCAGCGTTCCTGTAGGGAGCCTCATTGGGATGGATGGAGCATGGAGACTTTTGAGAAGGGTGGCTGCATCCTAGTTAGTGGTACAACCAAAACGAGCAAAGACCATGTCCAGGGGTTGGCGCGGACCAGAAGAAAGATGCAGCTCTGGTTTAGTGCAAGGGCACTGCTAGCCCGTGATTTATTGACTCCGAGGGGGAGGGTTACCAGAACAAAAGCAAAACTAGAACATGGCCAAGATCCAACCGCTCAGGTCAACGCTCAGGCCGCCAACTGGCCATGAATCCTCAGATGGCTGACTGCCGCTTCGTTCCAGAGAAGCACCGAGCAGGAATTCGGCATACTTGTATGCCGTCTGCCTCAGACTTGTATCATTTTTTGTAAGTGGCATGAAACAACGGCAGCCCGTAAGAGGGGCATAGATGTTGGCAAATGTGTGCCATGGTCGAGAGAGTGCTGGCCCATGTTGCCTCTTTGATATGATATCTTCCCCTCCTCCATAGCTTTCTGCAAGGGATCAATGCTGCGTAGCCAATCATCCCTCTTGGCTATCATAGTCGGGTTGAATCCCAGCTAGCGAGAGCCAAGGACGAATGATGCCTGCCCTCCTCGATGTGCGCGAATGATGTATATCATGTCGTACCAAGATGGCGATGGCAAATCTCGGCTCGGTATGAATCCGTTTAAAGCGCGACAGTCATTTCCCGGAAGCTAGGAGCCTGCTGTCCTCGGGTACCTGGAATAAGACAGTCTTGTGCGACTACAACCCGAAACCCACGGAAGCAACCCAAGAACCAAAGCCAGAGTACTCGACTAGTAGTGGTCCTTGTCAGTGGCTTTTTTCTTTTTCTTTTCGTCTCTTTTGGCTATCAGAGAATGGCGTGAGGAGCGGAGTTTTCGGAGTCCAAAGCAGTACTTGTAATTAGCTGCATCGTATCCGTCTTCGTGCACGGCCAGCAGGTCTGAGCAACAAGACATAGAGATGTGGGCAACACTCCGCAGCCAGAGTCAATTAGCCACAGCTTTCTGGTACGTTTCCCGTCCAGGTGGGAGGAGCACGGAACTCTATCCCGTGCCATATGGGGCGCTGAGGCTGCCACCCCTGCACTTGTTGTTGGCTGCTAACAAGAAAAAGAAACGAAAGAAAAAAAAGCAAAGTAGAGCCACGAGCCCAGGCCTGAGAAGGACAAGGTCCGCACTATAGCCCGTGCCTTGCAAGGACAATAGATAGCTATTGAAGCTGAGATGGTAATTGGCTCGTCGGCACCTCATCATGGGTATCCTTGAGGGCATCCAGGTATAGGCAATGCAAGCCATTTCATCTCATTGTGCCTTCGAAGCTGCAGTTCCTGTGGGGGCTCAAGGCATCCACCACCACATGGCCTCGCTCTGGGTACATGTAATGAGCTGAGCAAGTCCGGAGACCCCACAGATCAACCTGCAGTTAGATTAGATATGGCGGCAGAGAAGGGGATCGGGGATGTGCTAAGGGAGAGGCAGTCCAGTCAAGACCAAGGCTTCTCGACGCAAGGGACGTAGGTGATGAGCTGGCATCCAGTTGAGAGCGGCGTCATGCAGGGGTACGGCCTTGAGGGGTTGCGGCAGCCATAGATGCAGCCATTTGGACGGGTGGACGAGACATTGAACTTGACAGCCACAGCAGCAGGCGATAGATTGAAGGCGGAGATGAAGTTGAGGAGACAGAGATGAGGTCATGCAGGGAGAGCCTGCTAGAGCTGCAATAAGGTACATAATCAGATAAGTCACTTGCATGAGCGCTAGATCGGGCGCCGCCTGGCAGTAGCAGCCACTAAGGATTAAGCGCTAGCGGCCGGTTTCAGAAGGCCGAGTGGGCTTGGAGGCGCTGAAAAGGCCTGGAGCGAACAGCTTATACTGGCTGCAGCACAGAGCGGGTCACCATGCACTCCATCGGACCTCAAAATTCTTTTCTTTTTTTTTTCTTCCAACGGCTAGCCAGCTTTTTCCCTTGCTTCAAACATTCGAGCGTGAGAGATCATACGACGCCCACAAGACCAAGCGGAGAGTTGTGAAGCGCTTGTCATTTTAGTGTAACGCACGTCTGCAGCCAATTCAACTGAGGGAACCATTGGCAGTAGCATCTCCTTGGCAGAAACTGAGCTTGTTGTCCCGACTCAACCATCAACCGTCTGTCAACCCCGGCGGCGTTGATATCAACCCGGTAGCTTCAACATTACGGAGGCACCCAAAACGCCACTGTCCAACGTCTAGCCAATCTCAAACCATAGCTGTCATGCTGTCAGACGAGCTCTTTTCGTCGGTGTGCGGCCCGCCCATCGCTGCCAACACGGCGATATCAAAAGACGTTGGCATCTACGCCCACACACTCACTCCCACGTGGGCCGTCAAGGCATCCTTCAAGAAATCCTCAGCTCCGGTTCACTGCCTCGCTCTAAGCGATAGCCACGTGTACGCTGCCCAGGATCAGAAAGCCCATGTCCATGTTTATTCTCGAGCTCGAGGAAACCAAGAAGCTCTTGTGCCCTTCCAGGAACGGATCCGGTGTATTGCCCTAGCTGGTGATGTTCTCATTCTAGGAACAGCCGAGGGCCGGCTTATTCTTTGGGAGGTATGTTTAGCTTTTCTTTTTATGTTCCTTTATTCCTTTATACTTCTATGATAGCCGCCAGGGTGCTTGATTTACCCCTGAGAGAGATGGTACACATGCTGACAACCATTGTCTAGACTTGCACTGGGCGGCAAATCACAACGCCTCCTTGCCATGTGCAGGCAGTAAGCTGTATTGCTGTGTCTCCCCATCATGTACTCTCTGCCTCAGATGACTCAAACATCAATGTCTGGTCCTTGCCGCGCCTCCTTGAACCTGGGCAGGATATCGGGCATGAGCCAGACAGGACACTGTCCAATCACCGAGGTGCCATCACTGATCTCGTCCTGGGTCCTGGCTCCAACCCCGAGACAAATCTGTGTGTATCTGCGAGCAAGGACAAGACTTGCATATTGTGGAACTATCAGACAGGTCAAGTGCTGCGAACGCTGCTGTTTCCCTCGGCTCCTCTATGTATCTCCTTGGATCCTTGTGCCCGAGCCCTTTTTGTCTCTTCCGAAGATAGAAGCCTATATGTTGTGGAGTTTTATGGTGACAAGCCGCTTCTGGGATCTCGAAGCGCTGAGCTGGCATCTATAGTTATGCAAATCAACTCCCCCTTGGGGGTGGCTGATGAGGATGTCGGGCCTGCCTCTTGCATGGCAGTAAGCTATGATGGCACCTCAATCGTCACAGGTCACGTCAAGGGTAAGATTCTGAAGTGGAATCTCATCGACAACAGTCATCCCACAGAGCTAGCAAACCTCAACGCATCCGTCACAAATCTCGCCTTTACTCCTCTCCTCTCAGAGAAGCAAAACAGCCAAGCCGCCACAGTCATCAAGCCGAACCAATCTCAACGGCAATATACCCTGACAGCTCAGTTGCAAGGCGACCTGAACCACGGCACGAGATTTGATCGCATGCTTAACACCAATGGCTTCTCTGACGAAACCATTGCACAGGCTTTGGCTTCGTTTCCTGCCTCTGCGTCAAGTTCATGACCGGAAGTAAACATACTACTCTGAGAACTTTTTCGGCTTTGTCACGACTGGAGGGGTTTCTTTTTTTTTCGCAGTCAACATTGCCAACGCTTTAGACGGATCAGTACATTGGAGGATCATTAAAAGTTTATGTGTTTTTCGGCCCAGGAGGACTCCGGCTCTGCCTCGATGTCATCTTCTGACAGGCGAGCATATTATTCCTACACGTCCCTATTTTCAGTTCAGTTCTAGCGCATGCCGTCTTGTTTCGGCCGGGGATAAAGATCACACAGGAGTTTAGCCCTTGAGGATTGCATTTTGTGAGTGCATCAATATTCTGATACCCAAAGGGGCTTGACCGCATGGGGGTGTAAGAGTTTTGGGTAATTACAACAACAAATTAAGTCGACATAGAAACGCGAATCATGTATCAGGTTTCAGCCCACCTGTCTTCAATATTTCTAAGAGTTGGTATATGTTATAGGTGATATTATAGATGCAGATATAGAAGTCGAAACCTGGACATTATTGTAAATATATATGCACATATAGAAGTGCTTATAGCTTCACCGGCATTTTCGCTCATTCAAGGTGCAGGGTGACAATTCCATCCATATTGTGAGAATGCTTCTGCTTGGATTACATGCGTACAAGTCTGCGTAAGACGTACTGCAGTCATGCAGGGCTAACGCTAGCAGGCACTTCCACGTAGGACATGATCAACTTGAAGCCCTGGCTAATACGAGCCACAACCTCAATATACCGAATCCTCTCGGCTTCTCGGAGACAAGGCCAGCATCGAGTTGAAAAAAGCGGCGGCCAAGCTCAAAGATGCGGAAGAGATTTGCCGGGCAAAGCTCGGATGGAGCAGCTTTTCGGAGCAGGGATTTCTCCGGCCCGACTAACACCGAACCGCAGGATTCCCGGCTCGTCATTATCAATTGTCTGGGATATGGGAATTTGAATGCCCATAACTTGCCAGAGGCAACAACAACGCCAAGTCACCAGCATACAATGTCTTTAGTCCGCACCTTACGGGGTGACTTACCGCAGCAGGCGCGATCACTGGTACGTTGGTTTATTGCGATCCATGCGAATTGCGCGAGCAGCTTTGTTGCGTCAAGGCGGCGTAATGATGTAGTGGGGGAAGCCGTGAAAAGAGCAATATTGGGTCTTCTTCAGCTTTGGACACAGTCTCTGGCCTCGCGATACAGCTCAGCTAACTCTGTGGACCTCTTTAGTATCGACAGTTGTTGCGGCAAAGCAACGAATTCGGCTCTTACAATTTCCGCGAGTATGCGAAGCGAAGGACCCGAGATGCTTTCCGAGAAAACTATGCGGTGGAAGACGAGCGCAAGATTCAGGAGTTGATTCAGAAGGGGCTGAAGGAGCTTCAAACGATGAAGGTATGCTAGAGGACTGCTCACTTGCGCTTTCCTCCAGCACGGAAGATACTGACGGCGCATGGCAGCGACAAACGGTTATTGGACAGTTTTACAAGATGGATAGATTAGTGGTTGAGGGAGGGCAATCTGTAGGTTTTGACTGCAACTTGGTCTCGGTCGAACCCATCGCTAATTCAAATGGTTCAGGGCAAAGAAACGAAATCAGGAGAGATAGTACGGCAAAGGGAGCAAGGGTGAGTCAAGCAAGACTCTTCAACAGCGGGGGCAGCGCGCTAACATATTCACCTTTTAGTTACGACTGATTTAATGAAAAGCATGCGAAAATGACAATGATAAACACGGAGGGATTGATGGCTGTATAGTAGGGTGGCAATGGGGCTTGTACATCATACATATATCACAGGAGCATCGAGAGACCGGCTTTTCGGCTCGGCTTGGGAGTATTGCGGGATCGTTACGGGACAAACTTTAGACTACACAATCTCAACACCGATTGCGATAACTCGCGAGCGCCCAAGCTGGGCTCACCCAGAGAGAGCTTTGGCTTGTTTGTATGACTTCGATGCCCAGATTTAGTGCTGCAGGTCACCAATTGAGGGCGGAGGAATGCACTGTAGTGGCATCTCATCTTTCACGCTGGATGCGGCGCTCCATGTGAGACTCTTGTGAACAGTCAAGGTGGCGGCTATCGCAAAATGCAATGCAAACTCCACGCCACTTATAAAAGTTTACAAGATTCTTAAGTTATCGACCTACCTATAGTAGCTTCTCATAACAGCATTGCGTCTTCATCACAATACCGCACCTACAGTAGAATGCTTAATTATGAATTTCCAGCCTTTCACGTATGCGCAGGCACTAAAATATTGATGCATTGGATCCTTCTCACTGCAGCATGCGTGCTTATGTCATCGCCTTACACTTGCTTCCAATTGGCTGATACGCCATAGTCACAATCGTTTTCGCCAAACACTTTGGAGCGTGTTCACCATCAGTTGACTTTATCACTAACACGGTCACTCCAGCCGTTGCAGCATTACTCTACACTGGGCATCGCCAACTTTGCCTCGCCTTGCTCAACGCTCATTGATCCCCTACCGCAGTGCTGATTCCAGTGTTGCGCTGTAACGGACAAAGGCCTCCACTGCCGCAATTCGCCCAGGCGCAATGGCCCCAGGAGTACGCTTTTCTCGTGTCCATTCCCTCGCGGCGCCCGTAAGCTGACAGTTTTGCTCTAGACTAGACGCGCAAATCGCAGTGGCTACGTTGAGCACGACGATTTCGAAGGTTCGCCGCCATCGCGCATCCCATTAACACGCGACACCAGCTAAACTGATTGATGCAGGTCTCCCCGTCCGACAATGGCGCCACGAATGGGTCAACGTCGCGCCTCCGGTCCAGCAAGAGCAGCAGCAGCAGAATGACATCTGGGCCATCGAACTCATCCACGGCATGCCCAAGGACGCGACTCTGCTTCCTCCCCATACGCAAGAGCTGCTGCGTGCTGCGCGTTCCGGTCGCCTATACAAACGACCGCATCCCAGTGAAGACGATGAGGCAGATGGTGAAACAGCCATCCAGGATAAGCCAGAGAAGAAGGAGGAGGACGCGAGCGCCCAGGGCTATCAGATAAGGATCTGGAAGCAGCTCCCTAAGAATGTTGAGGCACCGGGCATCTCGCACCTTGCGAAGCGAAGGAAGAACATCGTCACCATAGCGAGTCGGACCGTGGAGGAGAAGGTCCAGGGCCCTACGGTGACGCGGGCCACAGTCAGGCGGATGGACGCAGCCGGAAATCCTTACACGGAAGAAGTTACACTGTCAGAGGGCCAGCGCGTGGAAGGCGAAGTCATTGCGACCAGAGTCGAGGCCATCGCCGCGCCACAGCAAAATGCCTTTGCAGCCCCGCCACCATCGTCAGTCAGGAGGCGACCGCCGCCGCCCAAGAGAAAAGCAAAGGCAGGACCTGGAAGAGGCAAGAAGAAGATTAAGCAGCCGCTTTCAACAGAACCACAGCCTGCTGGAGCTGCTCCCGTCGCAGGAGCTGGAGCCGCCGTAACAACGGTCAAGACGGAGGCCAAAGACTTGCTCGTAAGTGGCATTGAGACAATTATCATCTAATGATGAAGCTAATTTATGTACAAATAGACACCCACACCGAACGAGAGCGAAGCGCGGAACCCAGACAGCGAGATGGGTGACGTTGATGGCGACGATGACGATGAAGAAGAAGAAGAAGGTGACGACGGCGATGAGGGTGAGGATGGGGATGAAGGCGAAGGCGACGAGACTGAGCTGCAAGATGAATCAATCCTCGACGTCACCAGAGATCAAGACGAGGAAATGGTTGATGCTTCTCATATCATTGATCACCCCGACACCGAAATGAAGGATGAGCAGCCGGCACCATCAGAGCCTGCGCCCAAAGAGCCCTCTCCTCTTCCGCCACCAAGCATCCCGGCGCTTGAAGAGCCATTGGAACGTCCAACTTCTGTACCGCTCAAACAAGAAGACACACCACCCAGGAATCCCGTCATTGTGCCATCGCCATCTGAGCCATCGGTAGTTGCCGAGCCCACAGTGGAAACAATTCAGCCTATGTTGGATGCGCTTCCCGATAACACAGCGGACTCCACCATCGCTGAACCCCCTTCGACAATTGTCGGAGAGGCTCCTCAGGAGGCCATGGATCGTGACGTGCCACAGGCTGAGGATCTGCCTCCCCCTGACCAAGTGGGCAACATCTCCAGCCCAAAGACTGAGGATGAAAACTCCCGAATCTCTGAGGGAACGCCCAAGGGACAAACGAGCAGCCAGCCAGATATCAGCATCCAAAAACCGGTATTGTTGCATACACTGTCTACCATGACGGAAGATACCATCAAGCCAGAGGACTCGGTCTCAGTAACGGCACCTTTACCTGAATCGGAGGCACCTTCAGAGGTTGGAAATGTGTCAATAGATGACGCAAAGGAGGAAACTGCCCCCGCTAACACTGTGGCAGAAACCACCGAACCGGAGTTGACAGCTCCCGAGCTCGATGGTGACACCCACATGACTCAGGAGAATGAGCCAGATCTGCTCGGCGGCTTGATGGGAGAGCTGGATCGTCAGGCGGCAGCGTCACAGCTATTGGAAGAAGCTATGCCGAGCACCGCACCCGCCGCTGAGGTCAAACCCGAGAGCCCAGCCGAACCGACACTGCCTGAGGTTCCAGAACCGGCACCTGGAGCTGCACCACCCGTCACCGAAGAGGCCCCCGAACCTGCTCCGGAGTCAGAGCAGCAGCCAGAGCCGGAATCAAAGATGGAACTAGAATTGGAGCCAGAACCTAAAGCTGAACCAGAGCCCGAGCCTGTGGCGGAGGCTGAGCCTGTGGTAGAATCTGAGCCTGTGGCAGAGCCCGAACCTGTGGTAGAATCCGAGCCTGTTGCAGAATCTGAACCTGTAACAGAATCTGAGCCTATTGCAGAACCCGAGCCTGTGGCTGAACCTGAACCTGAACCCAAAGCCGAGGCAGAGCCCGAGTCTGAATCTCTACCTGTACCCGCATCAGAGGAGCAACCCAAGGAGGAACTATCACCTCCAGTGAAAACAGAGCCTTCTGCTGCAGAAGAGGAGAAGGGAGAGGAGAAGGAAGACCCGCCAGCCAACGCGTAGGTCGTCTTGGCGGCTCAGCATTGGATTCGACCTCTTTTGCACATAGGGAGATGTATTTGTATATGGCGGCGTTTGGATTCCTTGGGTCTTTTTGGTTGTGTCCTCCCGATATTGATATACGAGTTAGCTTTAGATGAGAATGCCTCAGTTTCCATTCATGACCGTTTATGTTTTCTCTTTTTCTCTTTCTCGATGCTTTTTATGTGTCATGTTTTTATTTTTATTATTCGGTTGAGAGCATCTTCTTTGGTTCGTCTTGATACAACTTGTTTATAAGAAAGAGGAAACCTGATATACATTGCAGAAACAGAAAACAAAAACAAATCCCGTTGGTATCTCTCGTGTATATCTAAACCCAGCATACGCCGCCCTTCAAACAAGTCCGAAAACGAGAATAATCTTCCTCAGTTACTAACCACCGGCACAATATGAACAGGCATCCCGTCCGCCGTCGTGTCCACCTGCCCAGACACCGCCATACCCGGGTCCAGCGGCGCAATCTTGACCTTTTCCACCTTTAAGCGCCCAACTCTTCGTCCATGCATCTGCATGCTCGTCGCATGAGCATTACTCAAGCCTAGAAGTCCCGCGCTGACGAGTAGTAGTGACATGAGCACCACGGCGCCAGCTTGAGAGAGATTGCCGCTCAGAGAAGCCACCATGTAGACGATGAGCTTGGACATTGCCTCGAGATAGCCTTCTAGAGTTGTTTTCGCGCGTAGCCAGGCTTCGGTGGTGACGGCTCGAAGGTCTGCGTCCTCGCCCTTTAGGATCACGCGCCTGTTATCCCCCCAGTCGATGGTATACTGCGTCATGCTCGAATCTTGTCGTTTAAACGTGAGCGGCAGCGCCAGGCTCTGCTTCGACTCCCCCACCGCCGCAGGAGGAGGAGGCGAAGGCGGAGGCGGCGGTGATTTGGGCTTCTCGTCATAATCCAAGGGAGGCAACGGCGGCGGCGGCGAACCGCCCGGCCTCGCCCTCTCCTTAATCGCCCAAATATTCGCCAACCTCGACACCATCAACGCAATCAAGAATCCCAACCCCCACCAATCCTGCAACAACACCATAAACACAATCGCCGTCACCGTCAACAACGGACTCAGCAAATACAGCGCGTGGCTCACCCAATCCATCTCCAAAACCTCCCTAACATGACTCTTATGCTCCTTCTCAAGCTGCCTCCTCAAATCCCTCTGCCACCGTCTCTGACTCCTCCTCCTCGAATCGTCCCTCCCGAGCAATAACGACAACGACGACGAAAACGATATTCCTCCCACGCCATTCTCTGCCCTGACATATAGCGTCACAACACCGTACTTGCCTTCCCTCTCCCATAATCTCCGTAAATACTTCACCATCGCGACATTGCTCACGACGAACTGCCTCGCTCCGCCGTCCAGCGTCGATAACACCAGTTTCCCGGATCCATATTCAGGTGTGAGCAAGTCTGCAGCTTGCTGGTAGTGCAGACCCGGCGCGAGCACAAAGGCGTCTAACCACGATGAACCGCCAGCAATCGCCGTGCGCTGGGCAATAGTGTTTAAATCCGCGAGTGCAAGTAGACCGCCAGCGGAGAGAGAGAGGTCAGGGATCGGGGTAGATGTCCAAGCCGCGATTAACGGATGATTAGGCTCCATAGATGATTTATGATATATAAAAGACACCTTAGTAAGAGGTCAAATGCCGATGCGTAAGAACAAGAGCCAAGCCCATCAACCCAACTCCTACATATATAATATATACCAACTTACCGGGCCAGGTATAATATATAAGCCTCAAACACACCATCCACCCACTCAAACAAAAGAACATACAAACCCAGACATCCCGAAACAAAAAAGCCCATTCCAGGCATCAACGTCATTCACTCATCCCCTCAAAAAAAACGCCCGCTCAACACAAACCCAAAAGCCGCAACAGCAGCATGAGCAAGCAAAAAGAAGAGTAAAAAAGCAATCACTCCCCCATACGAGCTCACCTGGCCAGAAATCCTCCTCCCGCCAATCCCGCCCCCACGAGACCAGGGCTCATTTTCCTTGCCTTTTGTTATCGTCTTCCTTTTACGGGGCCAGAGTGCTGATCATCGTGGTCAAAGGCTGTCGGCTGATAGGTAGTGATAAAAAGGCTTGATTTTAGTCCCGTGTGCTTGAGAGATCTTGTGACTTGAGCTGGCACGGGTTCTGCGCGTTTCGGACGCCTCGATGCTACCCTACACGAAAACCACAAAGACATGGGTACGGCATGGGAACGGGCATTTGGAGAGGAAATCAAATACTGGTGGTTGCTGTAATTATTTATTTATTTATGCATGCTATCTAGGTAGTTGTTAACTTTGAGTTTAAACTCATTTCTGGTCCGTTTCCAGCATATCGCTTTGCATCGCTGATACACACTTTCATCCCTTATACAACCCATGTCGAGAATATATCTCCAACTTAGCCACAACTATATCGTCGTGGCATGTGCCTGCTCGGCATTTGCCTTGTACTTTGAACAGGTTCAGATTGAGCCCTGCGAAGTGCATTCATGAGACCATCATCGTTCTCTTCATCGCCATCATCAGGCTCCGGCGTTGTCCTGCTTGTGGAATCTGAATCTTCTCCGTCGCTGCCGTAACCACTGTCATCAGGCCAACTCTCGTCCGAATCATAGAAATCGCTGAAATCATCCATATTGCGTAGAGTGTCATCGCTTTCATTACCATCGTCTTCATCGCCTCCGTTGGGACGAGTTTCACCACGCTCAGTTGAATCCTAAGGAACAGGATTTGCGAAGCGACACTGTAGCACCCTGTCTACAAGTCTAGCCGTTATGCTGGCCACCCACTCCTCTACAGTGGGTATCATCAAAGGCTCCAACACCCTGTGTGGTGTCGTCGGCGGCCGGTGAGAGCACTCAGGGCAATCCCAGGCACCTGGCTGGTTATGGCACCTAGGGCACTCAAAGGAAAACCCCAAGGCACGGTCTAGTGCCCTTGCAATACCGTCGACATCTCTTCGGGGGAACAAGATCACTCTTGGTAGCTGGAATCTTAATGGACTAGCTTCCGATATGACGGGTCGTTTGTTGCCTCCTCGCTGGCAAAGCATAAAGTCTAGCCCTGCCTTGATCAGGGCCTCGGGCGCAAAGGGGAAGATGGTTGCGTCACTGGCTCGTAGCAGAGCATAGTGTTCGGTTTCTAAAAGCTGTTGTTTGAATAATTTCCTGCTGCTGTTTTGGGCAGCCAAGATATCGATGATCGTCTCATCTGACCCAGCGGCCCCTTCGTCTCTGTACAACCATGGCAAGCTTGTAATCTGTAGCAAGACTACCTTCCCTCTCCACCGGGGGAACAGCGTCTCGAGTCGATTGAAAGCTTGCGCCACATAGACCGTCTCTTCGTTGAAGCCAGCCGTAGTGTATGAAACGATAATCTTCTTGTCTTCGAATGCGCTCTTCAGAGAGTCACATATTTGGGAGACGTCTTCGCTCCATGCCACCGACATGACTCGGGATGCGTCAATGGCCATTGGATGTACGAAACATGAATCTGCTACCCTCCCAGGCAGAAAATCTTGATGTGGTGCCCATGCAGGGGCCTCTTGTGCGCACCAGCCTAGAAATTGATCAGAGTGCATGAATGCCTGGAAGGTCAAGAGATCAGAGCCGAAAGCACCTAGCAGCACTTTGGAGAGTAGCCGCATATTTGTGCCGGGAGGTATATGACTGGGGCAGCTGGCGTGTAATGAAAAGGTGAGATGGATGTGTGGCAAACGAGTTCGGAGGATTCGAGGAAGCAGCATGAGGGCATAGTCGTGGACCATGACTATATCTCCAGGCTGCCACAAGTCACATACTTTGTCGGCAAAGGCGTCCATCAGGCCGAGGTAATCACACCATCCGCTCTCTCCCTTAGTGATTGTTATTTCAGTGGGACGACCCTCGTGGAACAGCGGAAAGAGGAAGCCATCGACAAACCGTCGCTATCTGGCCTGGTCTCCCAAATTGATTCCTTTCCTGACAAGATCCCGTGAACTCGCCATCCAGACAGGCGCTGTTACCAGTTCTGCGTTGGCTAGTTGTTGATCTAGTACCTGCTGGCTGTGGCAACTAATAAACACGTTATCTCTCGGTTGCACCAGGGTATTTGCGTCGTTGCTTAACCGGGGGCCAGGTTCATCCGCGTGGCTATGAGTTGCATCAGGACCTGGGATTTCTCCGGTCCAGCCGATAACAATGTGACTATGCTGAGGGCACTTTGCCGAAGAAAGGTAGGATAGGATATCGAACTGCACAGAATGTTCTATCCGGCTACGAGGATTCACCTCCTGCTCGGGTTATCTGACAGATTCTCAAGAAGAAGGCTAATTAGAGGTGCTCACCCATTCTTGGTTTTGGTCTCCCGGAGCTCGTAGAGAGTACGGAATGGTAAAAGTGACGGATATAACCCTCCCACTTAGCGGAAGTAATGGGATGTTGTTGCTAGGGTTCAACGGTATATCTGAATGTTCATGACTGGGTTGTGGTGCGTCAAAATGTGAATACTCATGACTGGGTTGTGGCGCGTTAAAGTGTGAATATTCATGATTGGGTTGTGGCGTATCAACATGTCCATATTCATGACTAGGTCGTGGTGCCTCAAAAAGCAATCGCTGGTTAGGATCCCCCGAGAAGTAGCCAGAGTTGTCTGACATGGCTTCATCGCCGTCTTCGTCCATCTGGACTCTAAAGTAGTACCTCTCGTCGGCCATTTTCTCTTTCTTTTCCACAAAAGATTGGTGTCTTGTGTTGGTGATTTGAAATATGTTGTTGTAAATAGCCTAGGTGCGGATATGGAAAAGACTTGGGATCAAATATATTCGCTGATGGTGTCGGAGGAGAGATTTTGTTTTTCAACTGCATCGAACCGAGTCGACATTTGATCAGCTCTATAGAGTTTACCACTTTGTATGAAGGAAGGAAGGCTGACGAGACGTTGGTTTGGTCAAGTGCTTCCTGCTGCTATTTTCTCTGCTTGACAGCAGCAACGATGGGAGATGGTGCAAGAAAGCGGCGAGAGCTGAATTACACGTGTAGTCCCAATTGATATCATTGTAGGTACTAGGTAGATAACCAACATGACTACAGCTGAATCACCTTAAAGATTTGCCCATCAACTACCTGTGAACCCTTTTTTACAGCCTCTTTCTTTCACCTCCACCAAGGTCCAAGTAGACCAAGTAGTTGATATATAGTAATGCCTCAAACAAATGCAATTCGCCTGACATTCTTAGCATCATTCTCTTCTTCAGTTCGATCGTTTGCCTTGCAGCATCCCCAACATTGACTATTGTCCAATAAACTAATGCCGAGGCGCGCTTTGTAAAGATGACTTCATCCCTCCCAACCAAAAGACAGCAGCCAAACCCTAAACAAATTTCCCCAGCTCTTCCACCTCAGCTCGATACCACATGCCATAAATCGTCACTGTGCTGTCATCCGCAAAGCTAAACCAGCCATTCCGTATAAAAGCGGCACAGAAGCCATTTACTCAAACCTCCATCCTTCAATTGCAGCATCTCTATCCTACTCTTGATCCAAAACCAAGTGACACCTAAAGCTTTAATAATCTAATCCCCTTATCCACAATGAAGAAAGCTGCACCCGCGGCAAACGCTGCTCGAGACGCCGGATCTCACGATCATATGCTCCAAGGAGGCCATGCCATAATGAAAGACGACCCGGAGGATTTCAACGCTCCCAAGCTTTCCGAGGACATGTCGAAGCAGACTGGCCTTGGAGGATCTAAGCAGGGCAACTTGCAAGGCGGCCCCAGTGCTGGCGACAGTATGAGGCAGCGAGACACTCAAAGCCATGTAGGTCAAACAAGCGTTGGTATACAATTCTGCTGACTAGTATGAGTGATGAATACGGCCACGTAAAAACGAGACTGCATTGCCGATTCGAAAAACTGACATCAATGGGATATGCACACGATAATAGGAGTTGACGAGAACCCCAAGTTGGAAACATGTTGAAATAGGTCGTATAATATCATGGCGAGCAAAACCAAAACTGAAACTATTTACAAACGCTTTGGGTTCGAATGATGATTGTGTAATGCGCGACTATGCACAAATGCACCTCCAAGACGCATCATGTCCCTTACATGAGCAGTCTCCAAGCACCAAGCAGCAGCGCCGCAAAACCGGTGCACACACCCATCAGCCACTGCAGCGTCTGGAACTTGACCTGCTCCAGCTTCTCCCTCAGCGCCGCCACCTCCTGCTCAATCTTGGTCTCCGTCTCCTTGATCTTGAGCTCCTGGCCCACGGCTTCTTCTCGGATGCGGCCCTTTTCCAGGTTGAGGTCCAGCCGCACGCTGGCCTGGGTGCGGCCAATCTCGTCTCGTAGCCGGCTACTGAGCTTGGCGATGTCGTTGGTGAGGCGCTCGTGCGCGCTGCGCGTCGTGTTGGACTCGGTGCTGTCTGCGGAAGTGAGCTCGGAACGGAGCTTTGCGAAGTCGACCTTTTGCGTGTATGTGGTTCTGGCAGCATCGTCGCGGAGGACCATGGTTCGGGTCAAGTTTTGGATGCTGCATTGGGGGTGTTGGTATTAGCATTAGGACTGGCAATAGCACGCTCGTGATGAGCTCTCGAAAATTGCAAATACAAACCTTTCCTGGATGACGTCGTTGAGGACCTTCATCATGGCGACCGACTGCTCCTCGGTAAAGCCCTCATCCTTGAGCTGCTTGACAAATTTGAGCGTGTCGAAATGATGCTCCCGGGATCGTCGACTTGTCGCGTGAAACCCTCGCCTCAGCGCCGGTGTCTGGCCATTGTTGTATCGTCTGGCCGAGAAATCGGTGTTGAATGCGGGCACTGCTCTTTGGTTTGTTCGTGCTTGTAGAGGGGCAAAGGGTTGGGCTGCAGCAGATCGAGATGCGGAGAGCGGCGCAGTCCAGCTGAGCCGTGGGAGGAGGAATCGGGGCAGCGTCTCGACTGCAACAAGGCCAGTGACGGCCATTTTGAGGCTGATCTATTGCTGAGCTGAGCTGAGAGAGCTGGATGTGAGATGCGGGTTAATATGGTGTCTCTCTAAGAGTGCAAGATGTAAATTGGAGCCTTGCTTCAGTGGTGGTGGCTAGCTTCGGATAACCACCCATGTGCCGGTTCTCGGCGGCGAAAACATTTGCCGAAGTGGCAGATGCGCTGCGGTACCTGGAGATTAAGGTTACCTGACCCTGTCCCTGTATAAGCATCAATTGGCTTTGATCTCGTCGTGCTTACTGCTCACTGTAGATACCTAGTTGCGATTTGCACGAGCTGAGGAAGCTTGGATATTTCATTGTAATCCGAGTTGCTTCACTGCCATGGCTTATACTTACACTGGGGAATTGTGGTGTCGTTCCTCTTGACGGGCAATGCTTCTGTTGATTGACCGCAGCAGCCTCACTTTCTCTGTGTGTATATACTGACCTCTATAGCTAAATATCAGTCTGTGATATCTTCTTCATACCTAGCATCAAAGCCAAGACATCGCTGACTTAATGGCTTCCTTGCAATTCGCCCATTGAACGAGCTGGACCGGCCCCTTGAACCCGTTTTCTTCCTCCGGCCCCGCCCTCTCACGAACCGGAACTCCAGCAGGGTTGGTGATACGCAGCACAGCCTCAACCCATTTGGAGAGGCACACAATCTACAAGCAATCGCCTCTTACAACATGCTGTAGTATCAATGGTTTACGACTCTCTTGATTCACTCTTCCGCCCCAATCAGGCTTGACTAGAATCAGTGTCGGTTTACTACATAATGGCTGCATATCAATACACGGCATTGGAGGAAGCGCGCTCTCTCTCTCGGATTTCGGAATGCTAACCGCCACCGGGACTCCGACCACATCCTCCCAAGATGCTGATTCAGCCAGGCGATCCAGGCCATGCTTAGGCCATGCTCCTACTAGGCACGCTCCAACGAACCCCGTTGCTCTCTGCCAAACGCGAGAGTTTCCATCCACCATCCTCTACGGAATAAGGGAGTCGCCCCAATCCCGGCTGCGCGTCCCCGTCGATGCTTCGCTCTCACCACTGCGAATCTTTGCGTCGGACGGGTTTGGCTCATCAACTGTGTTAAACGCCTCTTGGGTTTGGGCTCCATTGCATCCCATCCCGTGAGACAATGGCCCCGGCGCCGCCTCCCCCAGACGCCGCCTCTGCTGCTGGCATCCCGGCGGGCTATGGCCGTTCGTGCACCAACTGCTCGCGCGCCAAGTGTCGGTGCATCCTGAGGCCAGAGGGCGGCAAATGCGACCGCTGCCATCGCCTGGGCAAAGAGTGCCAGCAGATGGTGACATCGCGCAAGCGGGTGGCCAAGAGGACCACCGCCTCGAGGACCGCCCAGCTGGAGGAGAAGCTGGACGACCTGGTGTCGATTCTGAGGGCGACGCAGCAGCAGCAGCAACAACAGCATCAGCATCACCAGCATCCGCATTCACAGCAACAGCAACAGGCTCATCATGCCAATCATCTACAGCAGGTACAGCAGCCGTCGTCTTCGCAGCCATCGATCAACGGCGTGTCCAACTGCGACATCCCTTCGTCGTCCTCAACCTCGCCCAACTGCCAGCCCTATGTAAGCCGGCTCGACTCGTTGGCCGACGCAGCAACGACCTCGCATCCACGCTCCTCGAGTATCTTGAGTCTGACGCCCCGGCCATTGGATAGCGATAGACTGCCAGAGCCAACTCCTAGCGAAGCGGAAGTCTATCTAGTCAAGTTTCGCCAATGGCTCGAGTACTTCCCCTTCATACACCTGGACCCCGACCTCACGGCCGAAGCTCTACATAGAGAACGTCCCTTCCTCTGGCTCTGCATCATGAATGTCACAAGCATGTCCATGACGCAGCAGGCCGTCATGCGAGAGAGAGTGCGCCAGGAAATTGCGCAGCGGATGATTATCAATCACGATCGGAGCCTAGAGATTGTGCAGGGTTTGATCGCTCTGATGTCTTGGTAAATCCAACCTTCCCATGTGTCCTATCTCCTTCATATTAATGACTAACAACTTTGTTTTCATAGGGCAACCATGAGCGCTGGTGTCGGCGGCAAACCTTTTCTGACTCTATACATGCACATATGCAGCTGCATCATCTACGAGACGAACCTCACAAAATTCCCCAACGAAGAGCAATTTTCGACTGTCTGTTTCAAGGCTTGGGGAGGCAGGGCTGCCCCTCCAGCTAAAGAGCGCACAATGGAAGAGCGGAGGATGGTGCTCAGCTTTTGGTACATAACATCAATGTAAGTGACTCCCCCTTTTCTCTCTCTCTTTCGGTTTTTGCCATCTTTCTTAACCATTAACAAAGTAGATGTGCGGCTTTTCTCGGTAAGGCGGAGTCATTGGTATGGACGCAGCACATGCAAGAATCGTTGGAAGTTCTCGAGAGCGAAAAGGAGTATCCATCAGACGAGAACTTGGTCGCAATGGTGAAGCTTCAGTTGATTGGAGAAGAAGCGCGAAAACTCCTAGTATGCGACTTTGTCGGTCGTGATTTTGGCAGAGTCGACCCCGACAAGCCCCCCACATACGTCTACAAGAGAAGTCTACTTCTCCAGTTGCAAAAGATTCGTGATACTCTACCGCAGGGAGTAGCGTCCAAACGTAAGTCGCCAATATCTTGAGTTTAACTCAAGTTGGTGTAAACTGTGCTAACTCTTGTCGGTGTTCAGCCGTGATACAAATGCAGCTCTACAGCACTGAAACCCAGGTCCACTCCATTGGGCTCTTTGGGGCACCGAGAATTCCAGATACACCGCGAATCGATGCCATGTATGCGGGTATCATGGCAGCCCGGGCCTGGTATGATGTTTTGTTTGCCATTCCGCTTGCAGAGTTCATTGGCATGCCGTTTACTCTCTACGTGGAGCTTGCCCAAATTCATGCTTTGCTATATAGAGTCACGACCCTGGATGATCCTGCCTGGGACAAGGAGATTGTCCGTAGCACGGCAGATCTAGGTAACTACCTGGACAGGACCATTGACCTGTTTACAAAGGCGGATGCACTGTACCCCTTGAGAGGTGGACCCGAGGATATATCCATCTTTGGGAAATGTACAAAGGTGCTTCGCAATGTGCGCTCGAATTGGGAGCCAGCCATCGTGCAGCAACCTATGGGAGGGCTCCCAACGCCCAACAGCTCTGTCATCCCGGGTGCGGCGCCGCAGCCTCCCTTGTTGGTAGACCACTCTATGCTACCTGACCAAGACCTCTCGGCCGATTTTGGTGACATAAACTGGATGACACAGGTGTTTGGACCGTGGGAGTTCTAAAAGTGCGTACTGCATGTATATATGCCTGGGAGAGGAGAAGATGTGAGATTGAATGAAGATGCCGGATCTGTCAACAAAAAAGTATAAACTTGGACGAAAGGGGCACATATACTGACGATATGGGAATGGAGGATGTCATCTTCTGTCATGATATGGAGAAGAAATTGCTAGAGGCAGCGGTTGAGACACTCGCATCTTGGACGATTTTTTTTTCTTTTTGGAGTTACTGGGACCCTTTTCATCATGGATGAGAAGCATATTAGCGGCCGGGCGAAGTTTTGTTTTGGTATTTGAAGATCGACTATCTAGACCACGGCTTTCATGTTGTGTATAATTCTCGGATCACGGTTTCGGATGTTTTATATGAAGAAATAAATCTCTATTCACTATTTACATTGCAAGTTGTGGATTTTATATTCAGCCGTGATGATTGGGTATCTACTAATCTGTAAGGAGGCGTGAGTTCGAGTTGACACACCTAAGAATGGATGGATGGATGGACTATAAGCCGAGCTCCCATATAATTGCGTCTGTTAGTCTCCGATTCCGCCGATACCATGGATAAATTGAATTCGGCAACGGCCATCCGATGCGTACAACAGCGCGTTTACCTATAGCCGCGCCTGTACTCGAGTATATATGCCCGTGAGGTTGACTGTTGATTCTTTAGATACAAGATACATTCCATTGAGGACACGGACAAACTCGATGAATTCCGGGATAATTTCCTGCCGGCACAATGAATATTTTGAGCGTGATGGGATTTGCTGTGATTGTATGTGGTTGTGTCCAGCTGCAGAGACAATTTCTCCGTCTAATGTCCGGGCACTTTGTCTGAATGGGGGACCTGGTTCGGCGGGAGATGCCCGAAACAGCGATGTAGCTACGAGATGCTGTTGAATCCACCAGATAGGATATCCATTCTCTCGAGCTTATTGCTGTTGAAACCAGATATTTTGTGTAACAAGACACGAAGTCCATATATACATCGGCAAGTGTAATAATATTAGAGTATTTTCCTTTTATCATCTGTAGAACAACAAGTCTTCAATCTCAGCAGAATAAGTAAATGATAAACAAGACAAACCCCATGCTCAAGTTGACCAAAAACCTCCCCCGCGCTACGGGGCCAGTTTCTCAGTTTTTAGTGAATTTTACCCCGCCGAAACGGCGCCTTCGCAACTACAACCCACTTTGACGGCGATGATGGGGGACCCGGTTTGATGAATCCCATTTCTTTTTTTCTTATCTCCTCTCTTTTTAAATCCCTAGACCTTGTTTCTTTCTTTCACTAGATTTCGTCTTTCTGTTAGAATTCCAATTCCTCTATTCGTCTCTATTTCCTCTTTCTAGATACCCCCCCTTGACGCTGGTGCAATTGCATCATCCCCTCCTCCTCTTATCCAATTCCATCTACACAAGACAATTTCCTCTACGATGAGCCGTCCCAAGGTTCTCCTCCTGGGCAAGATTGACCAGTAAGTCAGAAACTACCCCCTTAGAACCTTCTTTTCTATTTCTATTATTCCAAGTCAAAGCTTGTTGCATCAAGAGCTGACAATCATCTCTTCGTCCAGCGCTCACGTAGCATGGCAAACCATCGCCGACATCGCAGACGTGATCCAGCCCAAGGCCACCAACCGGGACGAATTCATTGTAGAGTGCAAGTCCGGTGCCCTGGATGGCATCAGCGTCGCATACAGAACATTTGATTCCGTCAAGATCACGGGAAAAATTGACAGCGAGCTGCTGGATGCGTTCCCCAAGAGCATCAAGTTTCTGTGCCACAACGGTGAGAACACTCTCCCATCTATCCATCGTTGACTCTACTCCATTGTCTCTCTAGACTTATACTCCAGAAATATTACGAACAATAAAAAGCAAAGCAGAAGACATGCTAACTCCAAACTCCATCACAGGCGCCGGCTACGACCAGATCGACATCCCCGCCTGCACCGCCCACGACGTCCGCGTCTCAAACACCCCGACCGCCGTCGACGATGCCACCGCCGACGTCACCATCTGGCTTCTCATCGGCGCCCTGCGCAACCTCCCCATCGGCATCCAAGCCCTGCGAGCCGGCAAGTGGCGCGGTTCGCCTCCTCCCAAGCTGGGCCACGACCCCCAGGGCAAGATCCTGGGAATCTTGGGCATGGGTGGCATTGGTCGTAACGTCGCTACCAAGGCGAGGGCCTTTGGAATGCGTATCAGATACCACAACCGCTCGCGCTTGAGTCCTGAGTTGGAGGATGGTGCTGAGTATGTTAGTCTGGAGACGTTGCTGGCGGAGAGTGACGTCTTGAGTCTGAACTTGCCTCTCAACGTAAGTTTCACTCCTTTGTTCCCTTATCCTGCGAACATCATTTCTTCTGAGAGCAACAACAACCCTTAAGAATCTACAAGCTAACACTCCTTCACAGCCCAGCACCCGCCACACCATCGCCGCCCCCCAATTCGCCCTCATGAAGCCCGGCATCGTCATCGTAAACACCGCCCGCGGCGCAGTCATGGACGAGGCCGCCCTCGTCGACGCCCTCGCCTCCGGGCAAGTCTCCTCCGTCGGCCTCGACGTCTACGAGAACGAGCCCGAGATCCACCCGGGCCTGCTCGAAAACCCGAATGTCCTGCTCGTCCCCCACATGGGCACCTGGACCCAGGAGACTCAGCAGAAGATGGAGGAGTGGACCATTGACAATGTCAGGCTGGCGGTTAAGGAGGGGAAGCTGAAGAGCATTGTGCCTGAGCAGACGGGGCTGGCTGCGTGACTGCATGGCGGTGCTGGAGGGAGGAGCTCGAAGCTTTGAGGTTTGATATTGTGTCTGATTGTTGAAAATGCGTCATGTCATGTTTATAGAATTAGAGGGAAGAAAATAAAAAGCGTGGTCTGTTAAGATTGGCCATTAGATGAGCGTTGTTCTAAAGTTATGGCCAGAAATGTGATGAGTGATGGGATAGAGACTCGCGAGTAAATTAAACGACATCTTCGATGATACTAGGGAGTTACGCAGACAAGAACCCAAATTACAACGTCCACGTACATACAACGAATTCAGTACCAAGTATAAGATCATACACATGCATTCACTTGCAAGCCATGATGAGAAACACTACTTTGCCCAGACAAGGGACAAAAAATCTTTGCCCGCCATTTTCATTTTTTCTAATTGCTATGTCCATCCACTGCAGCCGCGGTTGACGGGCTTCCTCAAAATCCGCCCAAATCTCTGAGCGCCTCTCCCGTCTCATGAATCTTTGTTGTATCACGTTTGTCTCGCCATTGGGGGGAATCATCATTAGCAAAAATAAATTTACCCGACGCCGTTTTTGTTGAAAAGGCCATATTCTTTTCTGCCCCATCCGCCCAGCGAGAAAAACCCCAAGTCTTTTGAGGAAAGAAGAAAAGGGGATGAAAAATCAAATCATAAAAAAAAAACCAAAAACCAAAACCGATGGGCTTTTATATTTTTCCCTGCCCATATATATGCCCCCCTGCCAGTTCATGATGCTGTTGAAATCACAAGTGTTCCCATTGACCGGATGATTGACCCGGATGAAATGTCGTTACACGTAGGAGTCCAGTTGAAGGATCCTTGGGGGTATGTATGAATACATGAAAGGTGCTTAGTAGCGGTAGCTGCAAGGAAGAAACTTGGTCAGTACATGTTCGGTTTTAACGTCAATCGTAGATAGGAAGAATGCTTACATCTCGGCCTTGAAGGGGCCCTCGACGGGAAGGCCAAGGTACTCGGCCTGGACGGGGGAGAGGGTGGTCAGCTCAGCCTGGACGTGGGCCAGGTGCAGCTTGGCAACCTCCTCATCCAGAATCTTGGGGAGGACGAAGACGCCAACATCGAGCTTGCCAGTGGTGCCGAACTCGACGTACTTCTCAGCCCAAGCCTTGTCCTCGGCCTTGTACAGAGCAATCTGGGCAAGGACCTGGTTGGAGAAGGAGCAGGACATGACGAAAGAAGAGTGGCCGGTAGCACAGCCAAGGTTGACCAGACGACCCTCAGCCAGGAGGATGATGTGGCGGCCGCTGGCCATGGTGAATCGGTCGACCTGGGGCTTGATGTTCTGGACAGACTTGGCGTTGGCCTTGAGCCAAGCAACATCGATCTCAATGTCGAAGTGGCCAATGTCTGGTTGCGGCTGTTAGCTCACATGTAAAATAAACGATAGTCTTGGAGTGTGGTTCAAACTTACTGCAAACAATGGCGTCATTGGGCATGGCCTCGAAGTGAGCACCAGTCAGAATGTCACGGCAGCCGGTGGTGGTGACGAAGATCTGGCCGATAGGGGCAGCCTTCTCCATGGTGGTGACCTGGTAGCCGGCCATGGCAGCCTGGAGAGCGTTGATGGGGTCGATCTCGGTAACGATGACACGGGCACCCATGCCGTGGAGAGCCATGGCGCAGCCCTTGCCGACATCTCCGAATCCAGCAACAACGGCAACCTTGCCAGCAATCATGACATCGGTGGCACGCTTGATACCGTCAATGAGGGACTCACGGCAGCCGTACAAGTTGTCGAACTTGGACTTGGTGACGGAGTCGTTGACGTTGATGGCAGGGACCAGCAGCTTGCCGTCCTTGAGCATGCGGTACAGGTGGTGGACACCAGTGGTGGTCTCCTCAGAGACACCGAAGCAGTCCTTGAGCTGCTCGGGGTACTTGGTGTGGACCAGGGAGGTCAGGTCACCACCGTCGTCAAGGATCAGGTTCAGCTTCTTGCCGTCCTTGAAGGCAACGAGCTGCTGCTCGAGACACCAGTTGTACTCCTCCTCGGACTCGCCCTTCCAGGCGAAGACGGGGACACCAGCGGCGGCAATGGCAGCGGCGGCGTGGTCCTGGGTGCTGAAGATGTTGCAGCTGGTCCAGGTGACCTCAGCACCAAGGGCGACGAGGGTCTCGATCAGGACGGCAGTCTGGATGGTCATGTGCAGGCAGCCAGCAATGCGGGCACCGGCGAGAGGCTGGTCGGCGGCATACTTCTTGCGGATGGCCATCAGACCGGGCATCTCGTTCTCAGCGAGATCAATTTCCCTGCGGCCAAAGGCGGCCAGGGACAGGTCGGCGACCTTGAACTTGTGGGCGGGGGCAGACATGATGAAGAATTGAGCTGAAGAAGAGGCTCAAGGACTGATAAAGGTAAAATAAAAAGGCGTGGGAGGAGGAATTGAGGTGCGGGATGGAGAGAGCAGAGAGGTAGAAGAAGAAGAAAAATCGAGTGGGATGTGCCCAAATAAAAAGAAGTTACAAGCAGCGGCCGAGGAGGGGAAACCCGTTGAAAAGCGGGCGGTGTGTTTAGAGGGGCAAAATTTCTCACCAAGCGGGGCAGATTAGATTCGGATGGATTTCGATTTTTCGAGGAGCGAATGAGAAGGGCGGCTGGACTGCACACTTGACGGCTTATGGTTGTTGGGGATCCCAATGGCACCGACTTGCTTGCACATGCAAAAAAGCGAAGCCAGGCCGGGCCACGTCTCACCAGGAGCCGGGGGGTTGATACGCAGGATGCTGGGATTTATGCGGTGATTATGGGCGGTTGAGCCTGTCAAGGCCTGTCAGATGTCAGACTGTGGTGACGCTGGATGGATGGATTGGGATGGGACATGGAGAGGACAAGGACAGGCAGAGAGTAGCCCGGGTATACATTTGGGCATCAGCGGGATGAAGATTTATCTGCATTTCTGCATTTCTTTTAGGCTCTCGACTCAATGGGGAGCAAATCAACAAAATACACGTATATACATACATACCTCATACAGACAAACGCCGATGGGCCGGACCAAAATTCAACTACTAGTATTCGTACTAATAGAATCCCTCGCTCGTACTCGTATATACTACTTAATTCCTTGGGCCTCACTCAGTCGGCCTAATCGCCGTGTGTCCTGTCTTACTTACTTGACTGTTACGGCGATATTTCGTCCTTCTGCCGCATCCTGCTGCTCCCCTATCGGTGCTTTTCCCCTTCAGGATTCCCCGCATGCATCCTGCGTATCAGCAACAGGCCCAGGGGAAAAGCCCCGAATTTCGTTATAAGCAAACAGGAAGGTCCAGGAAAGTACAGGAAAGGCGAGGTGATCAATTGCAATAGATATGAACCCAAAGGGCGAGAGATAAACCATCTGCCAGTCTGACACACCAGCAGACAGTAGAGATACGGAAGAAGAAGAAAATTACCTAGGTAAAGAAGAAAAAAAAAGTTCACAGTGGTATCTACCTTAACAGCAAAATACAAGTCGAAGCCGTAGAAATCCTTCATTTCAAACACTTCTTTTTTATGACTCTCTTGTCGCTGCAGATCTAGACCAGAAGTACTTTATTATATTCCACCCAAACCGGAACGCCGTCAATGCACCCTGCCGCCAATTGCCTCACCCCACTAAAGACCTTTACAAGAGTTTTTTAACTTGAGCATAAATCCGCTTACTGAGGCAGCAGGTTTTCCCGAACGGCAAACATCTTTGCGCTGATGTTGGCCGTGAATCCGTCCACCTGCTTGCTGTACTGCTCAACCTGCTTGGCGTTGAGCATGCCCTCCAGCCGGCTGGGCTCCTGAGGCAGCTTGAACAGCCGCTGCCACTCGTCTTCCGGTAGCGGGGCCTGCTTGGCAAGAGTGCGCTGCGCATTCTCCGCCTTTCGCTTGGCCTGCCATTGTGTAATCTTGGTCTGCTCACGCGCCAGCTGGCGTTGGTAAAACTGGAAGTTGTTGAGGTCCACGTAGTGGGACTCGATGCTCTCGAGCAGCAAGTCACAGGTCTTCTCAAGGAAGGGGTCGACAGACAGGTCCAGGTTGTCGATGGAAGGGTATAGAGGAGCCTTGATGCGGTCGTTGTTGAGCTCGCTGAGGGTTGGCTCCTTGGCCTCGGCGGCGACGGCGGGCGAGGGCAGCTGGTGGAGGAAGGAGGTGAGGAGGTGTGAGTTGTAGACGTTGAGAGGATACTCCTGGAGAATGTCGCGGAACGAGAGCTTGGACTTTTGCAGGCTATTTCAAAAACACGTCAGCATCATCATGCCCAACCCACCAATGCCGAATTCCCGCGTTGATTGCAAACAAACCGACTCACCTCTCAGTAGTAAACTTGCCCTCCTTGTAAACAGTCATGAAGAGGTTGGTCAGGCGGTAGGCCTTGAGAGCCAAGGTCCCCTGTGAGCTGCGGCTGGTGTCATATACCAGGGCAATGGTCTTCTCATTGTCCTTCTGGTAGTGGAACTGGTTCTCGATAAAGGCAAGGTTGACAAAGTTGCCCATGGTTGCGCTTGTGTACCATCCGACGTTGTTGGCATCCACATTGACCTCCTTCAGGTGTCGGATCATCTCGCCCTGGTAGGTAATGTTGGCCTTTGCGCGGGGTGCCGCGGCGGCAGCGTTTGTGGCATCGTTCTGGTGGGTGTTGTCGGAGGCGGAGTTGTCGACGGTGGGGAAGGCAAAGGTGTTTGTGATCTCCAGAGTGCCGTTCTGGTCCATGCCCACGAGGGAGCCGGTGGCCACGGTCGGGAAGGTCGACGAGCAGTGTCTGGCGATTTTCAGAATGACCTTTGGCGGGTTGTCAGTCCTTGTCCTTAGATCATCATCGTCTTCGTCGAGGCAAGGTGGGGCAATGCGAGCTGCAACTCACCAGAGCATCGACCTGCACCGCCTGGAAAGGCGCATCTTTCGGAGCTTCGCTCATTTTGGGAGGTTCTGGGAGGCGAGACGGAGAGAAATGGGCGGGTGACGAGCCGAGGTTGACGCCGAGAGTCGCTGGATGATGAGCTTCAGGAGCGCTCGCTCTTGGTGTTGGGAATATCGAACTTTTCGCCTACCAGATTTGTGGGCGTTGTGGGTTCGGGGCGGTGGGCGGCGGCAGAATTTGAGGGGGCCAAATACGCCGCCAAACCGCCAACCTTTTGCGTCCTCCAACCTTATCTTGCGACATTTCCAGCATCACACGGGATTCGCCGCCTCTCGAAATGACATTTGCGACACTCTAGAAATAGCCATAAGTAGACGAATACATCAAGATTTACATCTCACAAACGTTCAGAAGCCAACATGCCCTAGCCAAGCATTCGGGAGTCCTGATGCCCTGGCTGTGTCAGCGCGTTTCGCGTCTCGCGCCTCGCTGCAAATCACTTTCTTTTTGTCAAGTCATGCAAGTATTACTTCAATCTATTTCTACTCTATCCTCCAGTTGCTTGTTTCTTGTTTTGAAATCCCAACACAATGCTCGCTTGCCCCTCATGATAAAGAAAAAATTGCACTTTTGGCAATGACGCTTTTCAATCCCAAACATATCCCAAAATGCTCCAAAGTCCCTTTGTTTCGTTCAAAAAAAAATCATCGTCCTTATCTCGCTCTCTCAAAAGTCAAGACTGGGCAGCCAAGCAAAGTTGCTTAGCTAGATGTCAAATGCCCATTGGTTCACTCCCAGTCCTCAATCACCCAGTCGTCCACATTGTCGCGGATGGTGAGTCGGTGCTGGTCAATCTTCCAGAAAGCATACAAGTTTCGGGTGGCGCCGACTGCCTTGCGGTGCGCTGGTCCTCTACCACCGACCATTGCGTCCTCTCTCGATCTCCAAACGCAGGTTGCCAGATTTCTGAGTTCAGGATCAGGCGAACCAAACCAATATCTGTTTCATTCGGTTAGCGCGACGTCAAAGTGAGCGGCGAAGCACCCGGGCGTCTCTCTCTTACTTCAGAAAGCCTCCACTGGCAACGGCTTCAGCATGAGAAGCCTTATCCAACACGCCAAGGTCGCCATAATGGGTGCTCGGCTTGATCTGCGACCGGAATGCGACAATGTAGAAAGAAATCTCCTTGAACGGCCTTCCGGATTGCTGAGCCAAGCGCTTCACCTCATCGAGGACTTCAGGCCAGTTGAATGATTCGACATAGGGTGCAGTGGCATAGTCATCGCGAATTGACTTGAAGGTTTGCAAAGCCCTCGCCACTATGGCGCCTTCATGAGAAAGGGTATCCAGGTCAAGCAGATGCTCCTTATCTGTGTATGGCGACTTGACGATGAACCTCTCTTCATCAATAGGGTTCAATTCCAGAACCGGGGTGGCCTCCTTGGGCAATGAGGCCACGTCCAGAGGCTGCACCAACTCGACTGAAGCGGCCATGATGATTGATTATGGATATACTAAGGATTGTGTTCCAGAGAGAGAATCGTCTGCGTGGGAGGATACAATCCGACTTTATCGAACCAATTCGCTTTTCTGGGGAAGAATAAAGACAGAAAGGGG
This sequence comes from Trichoderma simmonsii, assembly GCA_019565615.1. Taxonomy (NCBI): domain Eukaryota; kingdom Fungi; phylum Ascomycota; class Sordariomycetes; order Hypocreales; family Hypocreaceae; genus Trichoderma; species Trichoderma simmonsii. Next base: position 851,520 of record CP075867.1, on the reverse strand, counting down.
GAAGAAAAGGGTTGAAGATGGATGGGAGGCCAAAAGAGTATTTATTTTGCAGTGGCTGGCTGGATGTGACACAACGCCGAGCCGTCTGTACACCGCCCGGACTTCGCAGAGGAACTCGTCTCAGCTCCCAACGGCGGCTAAGCTAGGCGGTTGAACAGGAGCAATCACGAGATATCTTACTCAATGATGCCACGAGTCGTGGGGTTATGGGCCCAGAGGCAGATGCGTACCTACTATATCGAGTACCAAGATCGATTGCGTGACTGGTACTTAATGAGGTGGACCGTGGTTCAAATTTCGCAATACCGGATCTGCGCCAACAATCCTTCTACAGTGCAAAGTGCGACGCACAGGACACGAAACGGTGGCCATTGGCATGCCAGAACTCTTTATATGGAATTCGAATCAGCTGGAATTAGACTTTCTGCTACGTGCTGATTCTTCAATTGGCCTCGGAGAGACCCTTTTGGACCCTTGGAGAATCTTACAGATAATACGGCTTTTCCCATTATTCATCGGGATTTCTCAAGATTTTGCCCCGCGCTACTTCCAGCGGTCATCTTTGGAGAAGACCAGGGCGACAACGGATCCCGCTTTAGCGTGCAACGCCACGCATGGTCTGAATGACACCATTCTGGTGGCACCCAACCATGAATCAAGAGCGCATTTGTTTTAGGTGCGAGAAATTTTATGTCCGCAGTTTGACAGCCCAAGGGCTCGCTTGGCTGCCAATAGGAAGAAATGGAGGTGAGATTTGGATGTGCGGCTCGACTCAGAAGAGGTTAAGCTGCCTACGCAACGAGCTGGCCTGCATCCCTAGGGGAGACAGAGGCATGAACCAATGCATCCCGGCTTCTTGCAACGTGGAGAGGGAGTTCCCGACAGCCGGCCTGCCTCGAAATGCTTTGGCGGACAGATTTCCCCTACTTTTTGGCCCCATATCCCGGATCTGCCATTGGCCACTTAGATTTCTCCCTCGCAGAGTTTGCACAAGTCAAAGGGTTAGCCGGTGAGGACCCGAGCAAGCCGGGATCGCCGATACTGGCGCGGAACAAGGAACATGGTCCCTGAAGATCAATAGGGCCCCGCCCACACTGTTGATGCATTCACATATGTACCAACATGACCGTTCAGAGTGCAGACAAGAGGCGCACACGCCGGCTTGTGAAAAGATTTATGGTCGAGCTGTTTTGGGGTCTAGGACAGAGACGGTACTGCGCTAGAATTTTCGGAACGACTTGCCGGATCGGACACTGGCCGGCAGTGGCTTCGGAGTGCATGGCCTGGTCTCAACGCGGTGTCTGCAGACTTGAGAATCGGCGTCTGTGAAGAATTTCGAGATTTTTTTTCACCTCGTGGCAAACATTTAGCCCAAATCTATTCAGTATTATGCCATTGGGCCTTAAGATGGTCCAAGTCGCCATTACTAGTTGACGTCGAGGCTTTTTTAAAATCGCCCAGCTTCAAGTTGTCTACGCACCAGTCAGAATAACTGGTTGATGCAACATGATAATGGCCCCCAAGAAAGGGTAAATTGGCACAAGGTAGCTTGAACTTCCTTGATGTTGGTTGTTTAGCCTATCCAAAGCGGTCATCCGTAAATGTAGCATGAAATTCGCAGCGCCCTCCCACGTCATCTCGATAGGGCAGCTTCTCACATGGTGTGGATACAGTATAGCTCCTGAGGGCATGCTCACCTCACACTCCAGTCACAATTCAGAACACCTCATTTATACAAAAACCATCTCCATCATTTGGCCGCGTTATAATCTGTTCGTAGAGCCATTGCGGCATTTAGAGTTTCATCACATCTATAATGCCTCAGCATGAACTGCCACCAATTTGCAAGCGAGAACAGCAAACGAAGACATAAATACAACTCATATATCGTACTGGATGACTCTTAGTGTTTCCTCCTAGCAGAATGCTCATCAGCTTCCAATCCGGAAGGTGACATGCCCAAAGCTAGAAAAACTCGTGTTTCACCCCGCCGTCAGAGTTTTATTCTCTTGGCACATCTTTTGCTATTCTTTTGTGCTCTTTCTGGTTCCATCCGGATGTCGCAAATACCGGCCAGCCGTAAGTCCTTGACTTTGTTGAATGAAGATTAGTTTGACAACTTGCGGTTACATAATGATTTGATCCGAAACCCTAATGACAACGTGGAGATCAAGAGTCATAAACAATCTCAGAGGATGCGCCTTCTATCTACAAGGTGCCTAGTTCTTCAAGTGTCTTCTGATGATATGGTTTGTGTTTTCTAGGGCCTAATCTCCTCACCACGTATCAAATCGGGACATGAGATGCTGAATGAATGACCACCCCTCCTCCCCATAAATAGAGGTGGTCTGCTTCCTTGTGCACCAACGGTCTCTCTTTCAATGCGCAACATAGCGGCTCGCAGAGTCGCAATGATTCAATTTTAAGATATTCCAACCGAGCGGTTATCCTGTACTATTCTCTATAGTATCCCGATGGCGTCTCTGGGTGAAATAGTGATGTCGCTTGTTGTGCAGTAGATTACTTTCAGAGACTCACAGTGATGAGTAACCGCCACAGGAAGGGTTATTATCAAGGATTCCAAGAAATAATACAAATAACGTCTCTATGTCATGGAGATAGCAAGTCTACTCCGATTTATTCCCTCGCTCTACAGCTGTCATCGTGTTCAGAGGAGAAGTTTTGAGCTTGCGATCTTTTACCAGGACCACTCGTTAATGCAAAGATTGCGTCGTCGAAGGAAGTGGCTCAAAAAGCACAAATAGTATTCTTCATGATCCACAATTGGAATATAGATCCTAGAACACCTTTTGTGGTGCAAAAGGGCATTCCGTTCCAGCTGCACGTATCTTTTCCAAGCCTTATTGCAGCCATACAAGATAGTCTTCTATACAGTTTATCGATAATTATAGAGAAGCGCAAAGGTGTTAAAACCGCATATATAACTATTAACTTTATACAAGCTCTTCACGAGGACCGTGCTAGGTCATCTCAGAGTATGTCTTGGTCAATAGAGAGTTGCGTCTAACTTATGTGGCTCAGATACCGGCTAAATGAGTATATCATTCACGTAGTTTAATACATGGCCCATAGACGGCTATGACAGAAGAATTGCAACAAAAAAATTCCAGCTAAATACTGGTTCCAGTATCTTGACTGGATGAGGAATATTCTCGGTGAGATCTGGCACCGATTGACGACCGGGGCTACGTGTAACTCCGTCCGGCACAAAGAATGAGGAGGGTCCGGGGAGGACTACTAGTGCCGAATTGATACAGTTCTAGCCAATCATGAAGTGAATGATCCGAGGCGACCAGTGGATAGTCAACAATTAATCCAGGGACCGCCTACCTCATTACTTTGACATCTGAGAGATGTACATCTCAGCAGCTTGCGACTCTCCGGAAGTGTTCCTTTTTATTTTTTTTTTTATTTTCTCATCGTTGTTCATTTCTTCTGCCTTTAATTATTCCATAGAATTTTGCAAGCTCCTCAATTGGACCAGTTGACAGAGCGTGATGGAAGCTCCTAAAGTTCCGAAAACTAATAAGCCCAAGAATCGCCGCAAGGTGAAAACAGGGTGTCTAACTTGCAAGTACGCGTTCCGTCCACCATGATTTAGCCCAGCCATTCTGTCACAGTTCGTTCAGCTGACGAACCGAAAAAGAAAACGTCGAGTAAAATGTGACGAGGCAAGACCTTCTTGTGAAAGATGTCTCTCAACGGGTCGTGTGTGTGACGGCTACGGAATCTGGGACAGTATTAGCAAAGCCCCCAGCAAGCTAAAAGACAAGCGAGCCGGTGCGCTTTCAAACACCATTGTGCTCCCTCAACTTCAGGGTGTTTCTGGAAAACCCTGTAGCATCGGATTTGAATACTTTCGCAAGTATACTATCAATAAATTGCCTGGGGTCTTCGAATCCGGTTTCTGGAGTTCGCTAGTATTCCAGGCTTGCGTTGAAGACCCTGCTGTTCTACATGCTGCAACTGCTCTTGGTGCAGCACATAAGAATGAGGAAGCAATCTCTTTAGTGGAGTATAACCAGGCAATACAACACCTTCGCCGACATCTAAATCGTCTCGACAACGACGCACTCCGCGTGTCATTGATAACATGCATGATCTTCGCCTGTCTTGAGTTACTGAGAGGAGGCTTCAAAACCGGGCATGCGCACTTGAGCAATGGTATGCAACTCCTTCGAGAAATCCAAACACGTCAGGGCATCACATCGTTGGATGGTCCTATTGTTTTGCGGACGCATCCTCAGTCTGTCGAGGACGCATTAGTCGAAGTGTTTTCTCGACTTAATATCCAGGCAATGCTTTTCGGGCAAGTATCAAACCATCATATTTTTGTTAGTGAACGGGCGCCAGACGGACCAAAATACAATATTCCCTCAAATTTTCAGAGCCATACTGAAGCTCGAAAACATCTTGATTCTCTCATCAACGGCGTCTATAATCTAACACAGCAGGGCAGAAATATCCTTCACAATAAGGGGCAGGTCTCAGAGCAGTTATATCGATGGAAAGAGGAGCTCGACATCGCCCTGATACGGTGGCTGCAGGCTTTCAACTCCAGCCAGAAAGGATTACTTGCGGATCTCACCCCGCGGAAAATGTATCGTACACCTCTTCTGCGTCTATATCATACAATGGCCACAATCATGGCCGCAACGTCTTTGCGTGGCACCGATGAGATGATCTTTGATTCGTATAACTCAGATTTCGAGGCCCTTCTGAGACAAGCCACCCAGTTATGGGACGTGATGCACAACGCGTACCTAGCATTCAAGAAGCTTACCGGATATGTAATGCCTGCGATTTGCTTCACGGCAGACATGGGTTTTATTCCACCATTATATTACACAGTTATCAAGTGTCGTCAGCCCAACTTGCGGCGGATGGCTATCGAAATTCTCATGTCAGCTCCTCATCGAGAAGGGGCTTGGAGCGGCCCTCTTGTGGCTCGTATGGCAGAACACATTATGGCTAGAGAAGAAGAGGGTATGTATGAGGAGCTTGATATCATGCCGACTTGTCAGGCAGGGCAGAGTGGGCTACCTGTTGTACCTCACTCATCACGGTTTAACGATATTAAAGTTGCTCTGCCTGAGCGTGTCGGCGGTAAAGCAATTTTATTTTGTAGTCGATATCTGGGGAGAGGGGAGTGGATCGCAGACAATCAAGAGTTTGACGTAGCATTGGAAGATAGCGTTAGCTCTCGCTTTTTGGACTCTGATGCTACCGCCTATTTTGCCAGATTATGGAATGGACAGAATTGAGACATTGTTTAGCAATAAACTGAAGAAGGTGACTTGAATTCTTCTCAGTCTGAAATGCTATATAGCTAACATTCAAGAATTCTCTCAAATTCTATGCTGTAATATGTGCGGGATTGGCTAAAGGAAAAGATATTCGCACTTTCTTTCCAGACTCCAAGCCATAATTAAGCTATTTTTCAACCCAGGATGGCGAAATAGGCTATTCAAGTTAGTAATATTCCAGCGTAAACATGTATCTAGGCTCATAGTCGATTACGTACCTGCTGCTCTGGCACATACTCAAAGTTACCAGCGTTATCGAGAAGGCTAACATTCTGCACGTTGTCAGGAACCTCCGCTCCCCACAAAAGGTCATACGGAAAGCCCAATTCAAACGGCACCGCAGCTTCAATCTCCGCAATGTCCTCCTCGGTCAGCTTGAGCGTCAAGGCTGCGATATTCTCCTTCAGCTGCTCCACCTTGCGGCCTCCAACGATGGGAAAGACATAGGGCGCTTTGTGCATCACATATGCCAGCGCAACGCTCGTTATAATCGAGTTTTTGCGAGTGGCAACAGCCTCCAACACTTTGCTAACCTTGATCTCCCCTTCGGTTGCCTCCACATTGCGTCCGCCTGGAGCGTTGCGTTGCTCTTCGGTCTTGAATCTACCAGCTCCGAGGGCACCCCAGGGAGCTATACCCATGCCTTCGGCTTTGCACATGGGGATGATATCTCGTTCAAATTCTCGTGCGGCGGCGGACCAACGCCCCTGGTATACAGAAAACTGTCGAAGGCCATGGTTTCTTGCATACTCGTTTGCTTTGCTGTATATTCTGTTAATACAGACTCTGCACCGCTATACTTGATAAACATACCTCACGACCCATGCCGGGCTGTCACTGATTCCTAGATACAAGACCTTTCCGGAATTCACGAGGTTATTCAGAGATATCATCAGCTCTGAAGTTGAGGTGCTAAAGTCCCACCAATGGACATAAAGCTAAAGCAAAAGTCAGCACAAATGAGTGACTGGATAACAGGGTGCTCACGAGATCAATGTAATCAGTCTGTAGCTTCTTTAAGCTTGCTTCGACAGAAACATGGAGACTTTTAGAGCCATTACCGGTATAGTTGGCTTTTAACTTCTTCGAATCGGGATGGTTTTCGTAATTTGTCGTGTACTTAGTAGCAATAACTTGAGTCAGACAAATCCGTTAGCATAAAACGGCTTAACGCATTCGTAAAGTCATTAGGGAAGCTCACCCATCTCGTCACGGTTCCCACGTTTTTTCATCCATTCGCCAATAATGGTTTCAGACTCCCCCAGTTGATAATTGTTGGACGTGTCAATGAAGTTGCCTAAGATGAAGGTGTGAGCCACGCATATCCGCTGAAAAACATACATCTATTCAAATGTAACAAACCTCCCTATTTAGAACTTTTGTTAGTAAATAATTCATCTTAACCAAACCCTAGACGCATATGACTTGCCTGTTGATAAAAAACGTCAAGAATCTCCTCAGAAGCCTTCTGATCGCAGTCTCCCAAATATCCTTTCCTAACATCAAAGTCAGAGGATGTCTATCATCGGCGTCGTACGCGGCACAAACCATCCCGAGCCAAAGCTCATTGCTCCAAGACAAAGGGGGCTGACTCTCACAGCGCCAGATGGAGATAACAAGCGGTATTTGTTCAATGGGCTGACTGGAGTAGGTGCTGCCCCCAGGATTCTTCGGTTGACTTTCGGTGCCATTTTGTATTGTTCAGGTTCAAGATGAGCAAGACTAGAAGAGTGTATTGATTAAAGATTCAGTTGCAGGAGCTCTGCTGGATTCGAGTGAGTTGGTTTCAGAGAAGGAAAGGAAGCGTTATTTATAACAATTCGATACACCTCTACTTCAGCCGATTCTACTCGTCCTCCGTTATTAGACACTTCTATGACATCAATGTTGTTGATTATTTACTCCGTGCTCGTGTTGCCGATGAAACGGAGATAGAGGGCACCAATCTACAAGTGAAAGATCCGACCCAACCAATCAGGTGCGGTAGATTCCAATTTCAGATACTACATCTGGAATTGGCCCATAGGCGGACTTAAAGATACTAACTCCAAAATTCCGTGAGTCTGTTCTACAACTCGAAAGACTTCGAGATATATATATTGCCACACTTATCTAGGGAGGCTATACGCGTGAACTCTCTCTCATTAGGATAATCTATTGTCCATCAATGTTTTGGACGTTTCGCTGTTGGCGCCAAATTAGGTAACCCTGCAGCTGCTCACTAAAACATGCGGCTTCTTCTACTAACCCAAAATCAGTTCTTCCCCTATCCTGCCACTTTACATCTTAGTAACAGAACATATTATTCATTCATAGATGCTATGTAATGGACTCCAAGCATACCTGTATACAACCTGCCCAGCCATATTACAGAGGCGCGGATTAAGTAAGCCTTTTAACGCTCACAAATCCCGATTCCAGAAACGGAAACACAATCGTTCATTAGCGCCGCTTGTGTTATACAAACGATCCGCCGTTGAAAGAACCTCGGAATTCCATAGTTTATAGAAGAGATGGCTGAAAATGGAAGAAAACTCGCAGAGTAGCGCAACGATGCGTGAAAATCAGCTCCATCTCGCAGGTTGAATTCGCAAATACGCTCGGGGTCTATTAGAAATGTTTGCCCGATTCTCCTGTCCGCTTGAGTGTCACATCAAGTATAAAGCCATGCCGCCATGTCCAACGTAATCGTCCATCAACTCAAAAACTCAACACCTAAAACTCAAAGAACTTCATTCCCTCCATCATACCAGTTCATCTATCATAAACAATGGCCACCAAGCAAAGACTCCTCCGCTTGACGCTCATGCAGTACAAGAACCCCAAAATCAGCGATGAGGAATTCCAAAAACACTGGAGCGAGCACCACGCACCGATCGCCTCCAGCTGGCTCGCTCGCAACGGAATCGTGGGATACACACAGGTAAAAACAAATCTGCCTCTCTCAAAATTAATCATATTATTCCTAGGAATTCATACTAAAGTGAGACGAATTAACCGTCATGTAGTACCACACACCTCCCGAAACACGCAACCTAGCCACTGCCCTCGCCGAGACAGTGGGAGCTACTGTCGCGCCGTTTGACGGCTACGTCGAGTTCTTTGTCAACAACCCCGAGGATTTGTGGAAAGCTACTTCGGACCCGGAGTATCCTGTTAAGATGCACCCTGACGAGCAGTACATGTTTGATAGTAGCAAGATGCAGGTCACGATTGGGTGGGTCGAGGTGTATATTCAGGACGGAAAGGTGGTCAACATTGTCGATGGCAAGTCTGCTTATGCCCAGTAGAGAGAATCATGTATAAAGCAGATATATCTTTGATAAATGGACTATAAGCCTGGATATTTGCTTCAACTTCCTTCGGCTGTTTGCCTATCATAGTGAACAAGCGATAACCAGAAGAAACACAAAACACCCGCTATTATACAAGTACATCAACCAGTAATTCATTCAACCTTCTACACTCACTCGACTTTTCGCCCTGAGATGTCTTCCCAGCACCAAAGCCTGCCCAATCCCCCACCGACTCCCCATAGTCTCAAGCATCTCACTCAACCAATCGGCATCCTCACGACCGATATCTACCACATCTATCAAGACCTGTATCGAGCCCAGTAGCCCAAACACCCCTGAATGCTCAGGCGACAAAGAATTGCTCGTCTTCGTTGTCTCGTACAGCCCGAGAATATACGACACACTGCCGCGAATATCGAGCATCATCGTCGCCAGAATCTTGCGTGACGCTTCTTGTTGCGAGGCATGAGCCGCCATCAGCACGGGATGCGCCTGCGTGACGGGTAAAGCGAGGGATTCCAGATATCGTAACAGCATGGTATGGACAAGGATTCGACATATGCGGTATTGGTTCCAGATGAACACTTGCCAGGCGCGTGCATAAACGTGATGAGAATCTCCGTGGCCCTTGTCAGGATCGGTATATCTACATGTGGGTGGGAGATTTGACTCCCACGATAGCAGCTCCTCTTCTATGCTTATAGCTCTGGAGACCATCTCGGTGATTTTCGTCACCTCGTCGGTACTCTCTAATGAGTGCATATCCGTAACCCTACATATTATGCCGAATAGTTGCCTAGCGGGTAAGAGATCCATGTCTGATATTAACGCGGGAGAAGAGCGACAAAGCTCCCGGATGTGAGTAGGAACAGGTACGCGTCTAATAAGACAACTCATCGCCTATCCAGCAAGACTCAGTTAGAACAAACTCATCATATATCATTTCGTAAAGGCATCATTACCAGCAAGTAGAACAAGTGCAGAAAGGGTCGTATATCAATCGCCCTCTTCCACTCATCCTCACTCCAATGCCGAATCAACGTCGCCGCCGCCTGAGTATGGCAAACCCAAGCCTCAAGCGACGAACTATCCCGACAAGCAATAATCTAATAAAAAAAACTCATCAATTTCTCATTCCTCTCACCCACACACACAAAACAGAGAGAAAGAAAATACTCACCTCAAACATGGCCATCATCACCACCGCTCCCACGGTGCACTCCGTCGTCGCCTCCCCCCGCTTCTGAATAGCATCATTGATCGAATGCAGCGTCAGTCCGTACTTTGTCCGCGCCAGCGCCATCACGCCATGATCCTTTTCAGAATTCGCCACGCCCGCCAGGCCCACGGCCCAGATGCCCAGCATCTTCGCCGTCGGCAACACCGTCGCGCTCTGTATCGCGTAGAACTTGTTCGCGCCCGTCATAGAATAATGGCGGAAGAAGAAGACCTGCGCCACCGATTCCGTAGGAATCGAAAAGTTGAACCGCGGAAGCGAGAGCAGCTCCCCGTGCTGTTGCCTACGACTTGATGATGAAGAGGCCTTGTCGGCTGCTGTGGAATCAGAGTCGCTCGGGTTGTTGGATCGCTTCTTGTGCTTCTTCTTCTTGCCATCTTGCGTCCCCGCCATGTTGACGATGCGCAGCTCTGTCTGGCTTCTATATCCCCAGCAGACCAGTCCGGCCCTCGCGCACTGCGCGCACCGCGGCTTGGATTCATTGCACTATCCGCATAGCTAGTTAGTCTTTGCTCTGCTTCATGTATAGACTGGACATACTTTGATTCGCCGAGATCTGCAGTTGACGCAAGCTGTGCTTGTCTGTCGCGAACCCATTGTTCAACACCAGCTCACCGCTGGCAAAAGAAAAAGAAAGCTCAAAACCTATGTAAACCAACTTCACTTATACACATGTAACTCAGAGAACCTAAATCACAAAGAAACCGCATTCAAGTTGTCGTGATGAAGTGATAAAGTCGAATGAAATAAAAGGTCAGCAACTTCAAGGTTAGTTGAATCTCCAACTCTAGCGAATAAGCTCAAGGATAAAACAGTACTAGTCTAGGGGGTTCTCAAAGTCACCCAGATCCCCGTGGCATCAATAGCTTCACTACTACCGTACGGGGATCTGGCTGGTTCTGAAGCCACTCGGTGAGTCGGACCAAACTCTCTCCCCTGCGGAATAAGCAAGCCCACCTAAGATTTATCAGCGGTGTGGACTTTAGAGCTCGAAAGCCGGTCTCTCACTAGGTAGGTCCTCGCAAATACTGTGCCGCCAAAGTCCGGCCTTCAACATCCGACACCACCACCTCTTTAAACTTCATCTCATCTCGCAACACCAAAAAAAAGAAAGACACATAAAATCCATTTCCCGGCATCATCTGTGAATTAATTGATTTATTGTCGTCTATGTGAAAACATAACACACCCCTCCCATTCACAACTCAACACACAAAGTCCATTGAATTTTCAAACATTTTTGTTTCTAAAAAAAACCGCTATCTTGACCCTCCCAACAACTCTCTCTCTCTCGCTCGCTCGCTCAGTCCTATCTGACATGTTTGATTTCGAGGACGCCGCCTCAACGTCCCACCTCTTTCTTTTCTTCTTTCTTTTTTTTAAAAAGTAAAAAAATTCACTCCAAGAGGTTGCACGACAACGCTGGCCCTAGAAGGCATCGTCACAAGACCATCTATTCTCATTCCAACTCCGGACAAGGCTAAGAATATTAAAAACAAATGCCAAGATCCACCAGGATGGAGCCAAAGAAGAAGAAAAGCAACGGTCGGCGCCATCCTGTAACAAGGTGGTCGGCGTAAGTGTAAAAAATAATGGAGGAGTGGTCAGCGGCCAAAGGATATAAACTCCCACTGCGCGCTGGACGAAACTACCACAAGGAGGAGGCCCAAGCAAACCGGGCGTGTGTTTTTCAAATGAGACCCAGGTCAACTTGGTAAGACATCAAGAAATTCGTAGACATCGTCCTACATCCTCATGAGCAAAAGCTCCCCCAAGGGTATCGAAATTTAAGTAAGGAAAAAAAATATGATGCACGGATATCCAAAAGGAAAAAAATAAATAAAAATGGAGGCGAAAAAAGGCCGATATAAAAGCGTGTAGATCATCAGTTCCAGCCAAGGGAGTTCTCAGCCGCAACGGGAGCGGAGATGTTGGCAGTGCGAGCAGAGCTCGTTCCGCTGTTGTGGCTGTTGCGAATTCCGGTTCCGCCATAGCTGGACATGTCGCGGCTCATCAGAGCACCGCCCATGAGGGCAGGGCTTCCGTTGCCAGCATACTGCATGCCAGACGAACGCTGGCTGCCATCAAGGGAGCTGCTGCGGCGGTGAGCCTGCTTCTTGCGCTTGTAACGACGAGCAATGATGAACATGGCACCACCATACAGAGCACCCAGGCCGACGGCACCGACGGCAATACCGGCGGTGGTGGCCTTTTGCTTAGAGGTCTGGCTATCGGTGCTGCTGGTGCCAAAGGCGTCGTTGTTGCTGGAGCCAGGGGCAGGACCGTTGCCACCGCTGCCGCTGCCACTGCCATCACCGCCATCGGTAGAACCACCGCCGGTAACTTGGCCAAAGATGTTAATCTTAGGGTTGATCAGGGCGGTCAGGTTGCGGACAATGGGGTCGGGGTTGTTGTAGATGAGAGAGTTGGCAACCGACATGTCCAGCTGAAGCTTGTCAATCAGGTTCTGGGGGTAGTTGATCTTGGCAAGAGTGGTAATGTAACCCCACTGAGTTCGGGTGTCATAAGGAACAAGCTTGGCAACCTGGACCTTCTCCACATCGATGCCAGCAGCGTTGGCGAGAGCTTGGGGAAGGTACTTGAAGATCTGAGCGGCGGCAACGGTGTTGCCAGCAACGAACAAGTAGTTGAGAGGATACAGGAATCCAACCTGGATCGGGACAGTGCCTTCAGCAGCAGGGGTGTTGGGATCATCGGGGTAGATGATCTTGGGGACGTTAGTTGGCAGTGCTGTCGAGGCAGAGGCAGTCTCGGAGGAAGTAACCGGGGTGAAGACCATTGTGGTAGGCTCAATGACAATGGTTGTTGGCAGCCAGTCGGCGGTGTTCGTCAAGGTGGCAGTAGGTCGAATGCTCGTGACGGGTTCAGCGGTTGATGTCGGGACAACCGGGCTGGTGACAACCGGGGTGGAAGACTTCGAGACAGTCACCAATGTGGATGACGAACCGCCAGTCGCAGTAGCACCGGCAGCTGATGTTGCCGGGGTCGACGATTGGGTCGCGGGAGCAGAGGTCTCCGTGTTGTTGCCCGAGACACCGGTCTCGACCGCAGAGGAAGAGGCGGTACCCGAGGCAGTGGCTGAGCCGGTGACTGAGCCAGTAGCTGAGCCAGTAACTGAGGCGGTAGGCGAAGAAGTAATCGGGCCAGTTGGCTCGGCGCTGGTGCTGTTGCCGACGGGGGAACCTGTCACTGAGCTGGTGGGGGCGCTTGAGGTGCCTCCGGGAGGGCCAGTAACAGTCGCAGAACCAGTAACAGGAGGCTCAGTGCTGGTGGAGTTGGCGACAGAACCGTCAGAGCTCGTAGCGGAGGTGGCCGAGTTAGTAACTGAGACCGGGATGGTGGGGAGCGAGATCGAGAGCGGGATGCTGAGACTAGGAGTAGTCGAGGGCCCTGCGGAGGAGGAAGTCGTGTTGGCTCCATCCTGGGATGTCGCCGGAGCAGAGCTGGAGACAGGAGACGATGAGGTTCCAGTAGGAATCACCGGTGGCAGCGTCAAGGGCAGGGACAAGCTAGGAAGAATGCCTCCATCCGAAGAGGTGGTCTTCTGAGCAGACGTAGTAGATCCGGTGCCAGCGGGAGATGACTGGACTGGCAGGCCAGAAGAAGTCTCGGAAGCAGGTCCCGTCGTCTCGGCAGCGGAGGTGGCAGAGGTCTTTGTTGGGTCCAGGATGGACTTGATGGGGTCCAAAAGACCACCACCAGTGGAAGATGGCTTCGCAGAGGTGGAGCTGACATTTTCGATGGTGGAGTTGCCTGAGCTGCTGCTATCGGGAACACCGCTGCTGGTGGAGGAGGCAGCACTGGAAGATCCAGTTTCAGCCGGAGCGGTGGTCGAAGGGAAGCGGACGCCAGTAGGATCAATCACAATTCCAGTCTCACTGGCCTTGCTAGACGTGGCACGGGAAGAGGACTGAGCACTGCTGTCAGAGGAGGTCGTCTGAGGAGGTGTCGTCTCGGCAGAGGTAGCAGCAGAAGAAGTCGTAGAGGACGTTTTGCCTCCAAGGGGAAGGCTGAGGCCAATGCTAAGACCCAACCCATCGCTGCTCGAGGAGGACGATGGCGCAGCAGAAGAGCTGGTTCCGGCAGGAGCAGAGGTAGAAGAACCCTGAGAAGACGAGGAGCCAGTGCCAGCAGGAGCGGAAGTCGGAGCAGACGACGAGTCAGAAGACGAAGAGGAAGCCTGAGAAGAAGAAGCTTGGCTGGAGGTTCCTGAGGGCGCCGTGTCGGACTGAGTGCTGCTTCTAGTAGGCTTGAAAGGAGTGGGCGAGCTGCTGCTACCTGTGCCTTCGGGAGTAGGCGTAACGATGACTGTTTTCCTCGTAACAATGGTCGTCACACTGCCCTGGATCGAAGAAGAGGTCTCGGAAGAGCTGCTCTCGGAAGAGGAGCTGGAGCTCGACGATACACTGCTCGACGAGCTGCTGGTGGAAGAGACGTCGCTAGAAGAGCTGCTAGTGGAAGAGACATCGCTAGAAGAACTGCCGGTAGAAGTGACGTCGGTAGAAGAGCTTGTGGTGGAAGTCGTGGTCGTGGTCGTGGTGGTGCGATGATGATGATGCCCAAAGCGGCCAGGAATGCCATCAAAGTCCGACGACGTTGAGCTAGAGGGGATGGTTGAGTTGGAACCACCCAAGTCGCGCTTGATCTTGTGGGGGTAGTAGATGCGAGGGCGATCAGCCTTTGCGGCCACCGACATGGCCAGGGTGGCCAGCAGAAGCAGTGATTTGGGCTGCATGGTTGCGAATCGTTTCCCGATAGTGTTTTTTAAGTAATGAATGTATATCCCTGTGATGAAGGAGTGTGGAGATTTGTATTTTGATGTGAATATACTGCTCCGCCAGTCAGCAATGCGTAATTGAATAGAAGAACAAAAGCTGTAAAGCTGGACAGGGTGCCTCACTGTCAGAAACAGTTTTCAACGAATGTACTTGACAAGTGTCAATGAGCGTGTTGGTCTAGAAGGCCATGTTAGCAGATATTCTCGAATACTCTCGTACACCAGTAGATTTCCCATTCAAGGTTTGCGCTACCCCCGGGCTATTGTCGATTTCTTCTTCTTTTTCAACTTTTGTCCCTCTTCTCAATCCAACAATTCCATAAATGGCATTGAAGAATATCAATTGCCGGCCGGACGAAATCCTCGTATGCGTGCGCAACCACATCTCCATTGATGGCCCCTCATTTCCTCGCTCTTCTTGTTCCTCGCCCAACAAAGCCCTTTGATCCAACCGCCTGGCGCATCTGATGACTACTCACATTTTATCTTCGTATACCGGTGCGTATGTGCGACGAAAAAAAAGCAATAAAGGAGCGTCTGGGTGTTGAATCAATCGTCATATAGCGTCCGTCACCGGGGAAGCGAAGCGGCGTTTTGGTCCCGCTAGAAAGTAGTAGTCGAACGAAGGTGTAGAGTCGCGAGAAGCTCCCGAAGCCCCAAGGTCATTCAGTCATGAAAAACCGAATCTCGACAGAGGGCGTTGACGCGCGGGCGGCGCAGTGTCGAGAGCCGAAGGGGGAACCGTCGCCGAGAGGTTGTCGAATGAGCGGGATGGCGATGGATTGGGAGGGGGGAGGATGGGAAGGGCGGGAGAGGGAGAGGGAAGAAGGAAATAAGACGCAGCCCAGCCTGTGAAGATGACCCAGAGCCAGAGAGAAACGAGAGACAGTGGATGGGAGACACAAACAGAACAGGACAGGACAGGGCCCCAAGGGGGGGTGTGGCATCTGGCAGGGGAAGGGAAACGAGAAAGAGGAGAGACGACAGGACAGGACAGAGATTGTGTGCTGTGCTCTAGCGCCCGTGGCAGTAGGACCGACCGTCGCGGATACCGCCTGGGCCGTAGCAGGCAGGTACTGTTTGGCAGCGGGTGCGGTGTGGAGGTACGGGGCAGCGCACGAGGAGGCATGTAACAGGTACGGGGGGGGTGCTGGGCTGACAGGGGATGTGCAGGTACCTGCAAACTGCTCCCCACAGAGTTTCAAGGCTACAGGCCGGAGAAGAAGCTGCTTGGCTTGGTATCTGTAAGTACGGAGTACGAGTACCTGCAGCAGTTCTCGTACAGTACAGGTAGGGGATTCGTCACCTCCAGCAAGAATGAGTACAGTGCTGGACCGCTTCGCACAGGCCCCCCCGATGTCACACAACGGGCTGGGGTTGGCCCTGGGCGGCTTTGTGTGGAATGGATTGGAATGGAGGGCACAAAAGGCGCGAGCCAACGTCGCGATGCTTGGCCCAGTACCTCCACGATGGGCGTCCACAGGGGCGGCAGTACAGGGCGTCAACATGCGTGAACCGGCGGCAAAGCAGGTACCGTCAGCGGCAGCCGAAGGTCTCTGTCGCTCTGCAGGTACATAATGTGCATTCGCGATGGATACCAGAATGCAGGATCCAACATGCTACTTACCAGGTTGATACCTGTACAGTTAGTTGGCCTCTCTCTGCAAGCGTAGCCGAGACTCCAGGCTTCCCAAGGATTCCCTTGTCCCAAGCGAGCGTCAAAGAAACTTTTTTTGATTCATGCGTGCGAGCCTCCAAGAGAAAGCACTGCCACGGTTGGAAATTGCACCCGCCAAAACGGGCCTGGTACCAGCTCGTCGTCGCACCGGTGTGGACGGTCAGAATCCCGAACAATAGCGCAGTACCTGTCCGGCGTTACGAGTTTGCGGCCAAGCTCTGCGGTGCGCCCATAGCCGCCCTCCACCAGCGTTAAACACGCGTCAGGTACCGCCCCTAACATGTCCCGACCACGTTCACTTCGGGCGGGCCAGGGGTAAAACCAGTGACCTTCTGATCCATTGGGTCAAGGATCCACCGGCCCACGCTACGGGTGATTTTTTTTTAGATGCTTGGTGCGGCGGCGAAACGGCTTCGGGTACCTCGCAAGTACCGCCGCACCGTTTCTGCCAACCTCGCCCTGGACCTCTTCTCTGTCCTTCTGCACCTGTCGATCAATCGCCATGCCTCAGATTGCCGTGAAGGAAAGCTGGTCGAGCTCATTGCCGAAGGTGGCGGAGGCATGCCGTGCAACAACGCCAGAGGTTTGCAATTCAGCACCGGTGGCTTGCATTCACGTTCAGGTTGATTGTTTACACACCACATTCAGTCTACCTGTATGCACTTGTACTTACACCGACAGCCAACAATGCGCATGAGGATTCCTTGGTGCAATTTCGTTCTGCGCCCAATGGCCGAACCGCGTGAGCTTCGTATTACACACTGGTTCGATGAATTCGTATGCCGCCACAAGCAAGTTAAAGCACCTGTAAGCAGTAAGAGCTCACGGCATCTCAGCTAATGCATCCCGCACAGCACGGGTTGTCGCCTGATTCCACGGAAAGCTTGTGCATATATGGTACCTACAGAACGCTGTACAGTATCGATTACAGAAGCATGTCGAAAATGCCTCGCTCTCACCCGTGGAATCCGGCACCGTCTGGCGGTGGAGAGAAAAGCGTTCCTGGAGCTGCCCTGCCCGTCCAAGTTTTTGTTTTGCTGCCTTGATTCCCACGAACAGGGATCCCAGCTCTCGTGGCTTTCTCGGTGATGTGCGACAAGTGACTTGCCAGATACCTTCGCACCCTGAACGAGCACCCGCGCGAACCCCTGGCGCCCGGAAGGGTTCCTGGACCAATGGCAAGGGCGCTAGGAGCCTTAGCTCGTCTCGGGGCAGGATTGGCGTCGTACCTTTAATATTAACGACCAGGGGGCCAGCGAATAAGTACTCTAGCACTGTAGATTGCGCGGCGAGGTACTTGCTTTTTCGCGGCCTTACTCCAGTCATGGCCCACGATATCCTCTTCAGCACGTACCACTTTTGCCATCCCGTTTCTTCAATTTTTTTTGGTTTTTTGTTCTATCGTTTTCTGTTCAGGTGTTCCGTACACTCCCACCGCGGCTGCTTCAGGCTCGCCGTTGGCATTAAATCGCCTCTTCTTCCTGCAAGCCATTAGCTGTCACCGGGCTTAGCGTCGACGGCTCAATAGTTCCTGGCGCTAAAGATTCCATGAGAGCAAACGAGGCTCGACGCGCGCCATCGACAATGATTCAGATGCTGCAATGGAATCCTGCTTGTGTTGCTACTGTACTTGTGGCACTCACAAGCCGAGTGTAGGTATTCTCTACATGATGATGAGTGTCTGGCATAGAGCTGTTACAGGTACTCGCTACACATTCTCCCAGGAGCGTAGATCAATTACTGCTATCAGATAGTCATTTCCAAGGAAGCGAGCCGCTAAAAGCAGATAATTCATGCAAATCAGATCATCCGGCACCTTCCAGACCAGCGGATAATCAAAAGACATGCACAGCAAAATCAGCTCATTTAGATAGCTTCCACGGCTTATGTAACTGGCTGCTTGGCCCAATAACGGCCCCCAATTGCAGCAGTGTAACGAACGCGTTGCTGCGGTTTATTACTCGTGCTTGTTTAATGAGATTGGCGCATAGTACAGTAAGGTAGCCAAGCATATGCATACATTCGCTCAATATTACTTGTTATTGCACTGCTGCATGCTCGCTCACACACACACTTTCTCATATACTACATGTAGGCACCAGCCAATGCGCGTGCTTTCTTCGGCTCGTCCCAGAAATGAATGTCGAATGCACGTGCGGGCCTCAGTTGGTCTCTGATCGTCAAAGCGCTCAGAAACGGCAATGGCCGTACTGTAACGTATGCAGCCCACCGCCTCCGTACGGAGCTTCAAGTTTCAATCAAATCTTTTTTTGGACCGCGGGAAAGGCGTGAGATTACGGGGCGGTGCCAAGCTGCCGCTATTGCTATTGGTACACACGCGCACCGTCAACACCGCAGACGCTCATTTCAACGGTACCTCGTACATGTAGCGGCTACACAGTTTCCAACTCAGCTGGAATGCGTGCCAACTCACTCTGTAACAAGCCCATTTTTCATTTTCTTGGTTTCTGTTTTTCCCGAATGATCATCCACTGCGCTGAAGAATCCATAGTCTCAGACCATCGGCGGTAGTGCCCAATGTTTTTGTTTCATCGAGGCTGAAGCCTCTCCTCAAACCGAGACATGGATTGGCCTCCTTTTTTTCAGGCATGCGATGCTACTCTAGTCTGCCGTAATCGACCAATGTCGGCGTAGTGCTAGTAATACGAGGAACACGCTCCCACATGCCGGACAAGCTGTAGTAGCTCCATCCGTAACAGATAGTGCCACTCGACTTGTTCTCAAAGGGGACATTCGCGGCGCTTTGACCTCGAACTTGCAAGGCTAGGGAGCTATACGCCCTTGAGCTGTCAGAGGGCGAAAGAGCCTCAGCCTTGTCAGCTCGGCATCGTCACTTGCCGTCATCCGCATCCCGAACCGTAATATTCCGTATATGCCGTCAAGGATTGGTACAGCCTCTCCGTTTGTCATGTACTTGCACTTATTTGGGTTTATTCTACGATGCACCTTCGGTATAAGTGATAGTAGTTGCGGTCAAAAAAGAAAAGAAAAGGGGGACATTCTGAGTAACACATGTTATCAGAAGACTACTTCGAAGGATACGAGCCATGCTAACGCAAATTGACCATCACCGCCTAGCCTTTGAGTAAAGTCTTGGCAGATCCTTCATTGATACGCAGCGGCGCGAACCAGCGATGGATTGCCACCGTTCAAGTGCCACGGGGGCAGGGGAAGTGTCCTTGTGAGACTGGGAAGATGTTCTAACACAATTTTGGATACAAAGAGAGAGAGAAAGCTGGCACAGGGATTACAAAGGTTGATTAGTTATTTGTAAACGGTGAGTTCTATTGCGAAACCGCGACTTCGTCTCGGTCTAACATATTGATGTGGTCGGGAGGAAGTGGCTTAAAGACTCTGTGCCTCCCCGGTGTTTCTCTTATCCGCCTTCCAATGGTCTGAGTCGCGTTCTAGATTAACGTCATTTATAAAATATGTAACGGCCGGTATACTCTCCATGTTATGCGGAGAAACCACTGATATGTTTACTGTTTGTGTTTTTTACCTTGCCTAACGAATCGCGAGACGGAATGTCAACCAGAATGCATGCCGAGAGGAAGGCTGTGCAATGCCTGGATATCGGTAGTTGTCCGTGTATTGCTGACTACTAGGTAGGTACATGCTTCCTGCGATTCCTCGTCCCTTATACTTCTGTAATTATGACATAAACATCCAATATGCCCCTATCGAGTCCTATACGCGTTTTCGGGGGCGAATGATGTGGCAGTTTGAGCGGTAATGACAAGTATGGCGACCCATTGTTTTACTCCAGGCCCTTCCAATTTGTAGTAGAAGTAAACCACCAGCCATGAGTATATATGCTATCATGATGGGAATTGCCTGTCGCCGAGTTTAGAGTCCGTCCATCAGTCAACCCAGGTTTAGTTGCCAGACACCCGCCAGTCATATAATTCATGGAATGTCATACTCGGTAGATAATCAAGGTGCCGTACCAACTCGAAATACTGTTTATTGCGATCAGTCTATGCAGTTTCTGTTCAGCAAAATAGTTGACTGTTCAACTCCCTCATAGTTACATGAAGTTCAAGTGCAGTAGCAACATGATACCGTTTGTCTGGTACAGGATACCTGCTTCCTCAAGTATCTGCTATTGTCATTTCTTCTCCTAACCTCACTACCTAGTACTTCCTTCTGCTTTTCTTCTATTATCTACCAAATTCGGGATGCAAGATGCTAGATAGACATCTGCCAAGTTTATCATCCCAGGTATATACGGATGCTTTCGCCTCCTGAATTCGAATTACTGTGAGCATATTCCCTTTGCTGCGCCATGTGCCAACCTTGTATGTAAGATGCAAAATTATCATACTTTTTAAATGCAAAGACCTCAATGTGGCTGGTAAGGGCGCTGTAGTTATTGTACCACGAGCAATGTTTCTTGGTGAGATGGTGTAGTCATAGTGAAGTACGGCCTCAAGCCAATAGCTCTATACTGCTACGTTTATGATGGGCATATCCTATAACACGTATAGTTCTAGTATCACAGAGACACAAATTAATCAACCGTAGAGACGAAGGTCTAATGTTTGTATATATATTGAATGAATATTTTTATTGTATTGCACCTACGCATTATGGTTGACAATAATGCACTGATAAGCAAGCTACATGCCTATGTGATTATTGATTCGGATAGTTGATTGCCTATGAAAGACATACACACTCTGATAATATGTCTTTTTGAAAATTATCCAAGTTCCAATTCAGATAGAATGCTCAGAAACTCCCCCCAACTCATTCGTTTGAATACCCATAGAGCAAAAATCGCATCTCATAATCCTGCTGTAGGGTAGCTCGGTGCGATATCTCATCTCAGCCACAGATCGATCTCAAAACGTGCCTCTCATCGTGGCGCACCAAGGACCCCACTACACCAAAAACGTGGTCCCATCAACCTCCCTTGTGGCGCCCCGACCGCGGTGTGGCGCGAGCCCATCATGCGACAATTCAAAACCGTGTCTGGATTTCCAACCCTTATCTCATGAAGCGGTAACCACTCACCAAAGGGAGCGGCCTCTCCCTGACATTCATTCCACCATGGCGCGCCGCCAGCACCTCACAGCGTCCATCCTGTTGGTCGTCGTCCTGTTCTTCAGCATCTCGTATTTCCTGTCCGGCTCGTCCAGCCACGATGTGGACCGAATCCATGAGCCTGCGGGAGAGCCCAAGTCGGAATTCAAAGTGGACCTGGGTGGCATGCCAGCTAGTCTGCTTGACGGAGAGTCTATAGCCCCCAAGCTGGAGAATGCAACACTCAAGTACGTCTTTACATATATATACACAGCTGACATCTGATGATGTTGTTCCCTTGGCATACATACAAGGATTACCCGTCTTCTAACTCTTGCAACAAATAGGGCCGAGCTGGGTCGTGCAACATGGAAGTTTATGCACACAATGGTCGCCAGATTCCCTGAGGAGCCCTCAAAAGAAGAGCGTAAGACCCTCGAGACGTTCATCTACCTTTTCAGCCGCCTGTACCCCTGCGGTGACTGTGCGAGGCACTTCCGGGGGCTGCTGTCAAAATACCCTCCCCAGACGAGCAGTAGGAACGCGGCGGCTGGATGGCTGTGCTTTGTACACAACCAGGTTAATGAGAGACTGAAGAAGCCCATATTTGACTGCAACAACATCGGCGACTTTTACGACTGCGGCTGTGGAGATGAAGATAAGAAGAAGGGGGACAAGGGCAAGGAGGGAGGGAAGAAGGAGGAAGCTAATGCTGGAGAACTCATTAAAGAATAGACTGAACTAATTGTAATAAAGGATATTTAGAGGTAGATGCAACGAACTCTTCATAATGAATTTCACATTAATTACGACGAAGCAACATCGCTGTCCATATTGCTGCTGGGTACTCCGTTATGATCAAGGCATCATCTCAATGTGACATATAAGACAGCTGTAGTAGCACCGTCCCGCCCCCAGTTTCAACAAACATGATAGATAACCGACAGCGATTCCAGGAGAAACCACCATATCGTAGAGCCTATTCTTTAATTTCATGATTGTCGAATTGCGATTGCTTCGAGTTCGAGACTGTCATTGTACCCAAATTCAAAATCACGTGCGAAATCATGTGCTGATACGAATTGTGGGGCGACGGCGCGGCTGCGCGTTCTCAGAGCTGCCTGAGCTTTGATGTGGCGGAACTGCTGGTCGAGCTCCAGCCTTCCCAGACAACCTCCGAACCACGACGAATCAACAGCACACGACTCTTGTTTTTGCAACGCTTACGAATTACCACTACCCCTACGATCATACACTGCAATTCATCTGCAATCATGGAGTTTGGCCGTGCTGGTGTGCTGAATGAAGGTACGATTGCGGCACTCTGTCCGGCATTCTGCCGATGACCCCTCGCTGACTTGATGCTTGATGGACAATTAGATGGCATTCATGTCGATATGGACCGGTTGAAGAAGGGTGAAGTCAAGTGAGTCGATGCTTTAGATGCTGTCCGGATTGCTTGTACTGACTGGTTTTAGCTTGGGTACTTCCATGTATGCTCCTTGACCCCGCCGAAGCGACATTGAATTGATCTGACGACATGATAGTATGGCTGTGACATTCAAGGATGGAGTTATCCTGGGTACGTGAGCATCGGCATAGATGCACTGTTACGTTTACCACTAGGAGAAGCGCTGACAACGGGCCTACAGGAGCTGATTCGAGAACAACGACCGGTGCCTACATCGCCAACCGAGTGACAGACAAGCTGACCCGAGTACACGACACCATCTGGTGCTGCCGATCCGGTTCAGCCGCCGACACACAAGCCGTTGCCGACATTGTACAGTACCAGCTGGGCCTCTTTTCCATGACCAGCGGCCGGCCTCCGATGACACAGACAGCGGCATCCATTTTCCAGGAGATTTGCTACGCCAACAAGGACATGCTATCGTTAGTTACATGCCCTTCTCCCTCGACTCATATCTGATACGGATACTAATGCTGCGTAGAGCTGGTCTGATTATTGCGGGCTGGGACGAGAGATTCGGCGGCCAGGTGTACTCTATTCCCCTGGGAGGTTCATTGCACAAGCAGGCGTACGCCATCGGCGGTTCAGGATCGACATACATCTACGGATACTGTGATGCCAACTGGAAGGAGGGCATGGAGGAGGAAGAGGCAGTCTCCTTTGTCAAGGGAGCGCTAAGAGAGGCTATCAAGTGGGATGGAAGCTCTGGTGGTGTCATTCGCATGGTGGTGTTGACTAAGAAGGGAGCTGACCGACACCTGTACCTACCGGACACAGACTACAAGGTGCGACAACAGTAGAGGATAGATGATGACGGAACAAGTTGTAGCCATGGGCTAAAGTCCGTGAGCTCTTTGCATGATAGCTTAGGTGAAGCACCCCGCATGTGTCGACATTCGACAAGCCGACTGGGACTAGGCTTAATAGAAACGAAATAAAAACGGCCAAACAAGTGCAGACTACCTTCGCAGATGTTGAATTTAGTCAAGGATGTAGGCGGCTAGGGCATGAAATGCCTCACTGGTATTCTAATGGCTATATGAGAAGAGGATTGAACCAAGCTATTGCTCCTTCGCAGAATCATGGCGTTTTGGTTTGTGCATGAGCGTGATGTTGAAAACAAGGTTACGGGAGTGGGGATGGAGGCGGCCCGCGACAGGATGAGACAAAAGAGGAAAAGGACGAGGCTCGTTGGGAGTTTGACGTTGAGTGATGTGTTTGTATTGCAGTGCTATCGATTTGTATGGATATGACACAAAAAGGCTAGACACGGCTGGGGAGAACGGGCCGTTGGTAATTTTTGAAGAGCTTAGACTTTCAGGCTGACATGTCGATGTTGAAGCTTGACAAGTGACGTATGTCAGAAGAGGGCTGCTTATCCAGGCAAAGCTTCCATCATATGATAGGTATCCAACGTCTCTACTGTAGGTCATACGAGCACGCTCCATCTTTGGCACCGTTGGGAAAGGGGGGAGATGATGATCCGTGACTGTACGATGAAATCAGTGATCTCGATGATTGCGAGGCTCAACTCGCAGCAGCTATAAAACTACACACGTTGAATGGCCAATTACAGAGTGGACCATGGCTGACTTGACGGAACTGATCTGCAACCCCACTGGCCGCATCGCAAGGCCCCTTGTGCGCGAGTCACTGGCTCTAGGGGAAGATGGAGGGCAGATCAGCGAGATTTAAGCATTCGGGTGACGCCTGAGCCAAGTCTTGGGAGGCGAATTTATTCTCGTTACGCCTGGGTGTGTGCTGGAGGAAAAACTGACGTATACTCTCTATGTTGGGAGCTGGACGGCGTCATTTGGCATTAGGAGAGGGGTTCTGTATTACCTGTTTTTTTCTTATTCTTTTCTTTCTTCTGGATTCAGTTCAGCTCGGCATGTATTGTGTTAGTCAAGGGTCATCCATGCCTTGCCTGGTAGTACTCGTATTTGGTGCTGCACGAGAAAAAAGGGACAAGACGAGACGGCACGATGCATGAACAACGGTATTAGAGTACAGACATCAATTTTGAAAGGCCGCCGAAAATCGCCGTGGCGCTGGTTGCAGCTTTCCAGGTTGTTGCTGTGGCGCTTCAACTGATGTGCTTTAGCCGCACGCAGCAAGACAAAAAAAAAAAAAAGGGACCCTGGTTTTGGACAAGCCCACGTGCGGCATGTCTTGGCTGGGAGCGCCGCGATTTTGGAGGGTCCGGGGGCTCTGGCCTATGAGATGCAGGGCAGAGAGGCACGAAGCACGTACAGGAATCGGGAGCTGGGAAAAGTGCTAAGGGCCACGTTGGACGGGGGTTGGACAGCGCTGTATTTTTTGTTTGTTTGGCCTGTGATTTTTGATGAGGTTTTCGTTTTTTGTTGGTGCTGGCTTTGTCCCTTTTTCTTTGTTCTCACTTCTTGCTAATGGGATGGCGAGTATCTTATTGGTGTTGGCGGCAGTGACGGAACTTTACTTTTGTCGTGTAAGCGAGCTGAGAAGAAATGAATGATAAGACGGAGCAAGTATCTTGAGCATCCGGTTGATCGAGTTCATCGTCGTTCTTCCAGTTAATTACCTTAGTGGACACCCCGTTGTTTCCCGCTCCCGTGTTTGTTTTCTGAGCCCTGACCTGACCGAGGGTGGCCCCATTTCCCTTTGTTTTAACCTTGGGTTTTAATTCCTCTACTATCCGTATACCCGTTGCCTTTTGCTCATTCCAATACGCGCTCCCGATATACTCGTACTCGGTGCTTGCGTCTGTTGCTTGGCTCTGCTGAGAGACAAGCTGAGATCGACCCCCAGAGATCCGAGCTTCGTCCCCATCGCCAGTTTGGCTGGACAGGCAAGCCGGCCATCTATTTGCCATCTGGTGGACGACATCTCCACCGCCAATCCCTTCTTGTCATACGTACTCGTACATATCCTCGTACATATACGCATACCTCACCTTACATATACTCGTACCTAACACGGGCACATACTGGGTTGGCACGTCCGAGTAGGGCCATTACCTTGCTCCTTTGTCCTGTCCGTGTCGGTCACCCCCCCTTTTCTCTTCCCTCTCTTCTCTCCTCTTGCAGTTCTGTTCCCCCCCTCCCCTCTTTTCGGAACCCAGAAACGAGGCCAACGGCTGTCTATCCACGCCATCAGCGCTGCTTGCGAGCTTGACGAACGAGCTAGCTACCTTAGTAGCTTATCTCAACGCCCCATAGCTATACCCAGGCAGAACGGGCGAGTTGCTTCGCACGGAGCTGAGGCTGGCAAACTCGTGGTTAATTAACGGTTTTTGCCTCGCGCGGAGAAAGGCGACCCTTGCTTGCGAGATCGATCCGATCGCAAGCTGAGTTGAGCCCTGCTCGTTCTGTTCTATCCTATCTTGGTTTCGCCGGCGTTCTTTTATGCTCTGCGCTGTGTCCCGATCAGTCGACGGTGATTTTTTTTTTGTTGGAGCCCAACCCCTCATACGTCGCTCTATTTTTATATAAGATACCACGATACTTGCATCTGCTATCTCTTATACACACCCACACGCATACACACGCATTATATCATTGATATCAAATAGCGAGCTTCCCCTTGAACTTGTCATCTAACCCACCTCCATCCACATAGACTGTGAGTTGTGTTTTCTTTCTATTCTATTCTGTTCTTGCTTCCCCCAATTCTTTTGTCTTCTTTTCTTTTCTCTTGACTCTCTGCCCGCCCTGCTTCTGCCCCTCCTTCTTCTACGCGCATTGCATGCCCATGCCCCCGCTTTCATGAACCATTCAATCCATTGCATGGGGATTTTCCCGAGCTCAGGCACATGCTAGCAGTTTAAAGCCTCCCTGCCTTGCTTGCTCGCATCTGCTGCCATGCCCATACCTGCCTATCTCCGCCTAGCACGCACAGTTGAGAGCTCCATTGCCGTTCATGGCATTTGCCACCCACTGTGAGTGACGCTGAGCGGCGGCGCCACAGATGCGATGGGCCACGACGCCACCGAAGACCGGGCGAGTGCCATCGGGGTCGCCTTGAGGTTAATGGGAGATGCCGGCTGGAAGGGGCTGGTTTGCTTGTCGATTCATGAGTTGTTTCTGGGGCCCGAAAGCATCAAATCAAATCATCACGGGCGGACGGAGAGCGATGTCGGGGGTTGTCGATCCTGTCTGCTGTTGCTGTTGATGATGTTGATGGCTTGAGATTCAGAGTCTGATACAGACTGCGCACGTTCAGCAAGATGAACAAGACAAAGTGAACAAACAACAGCCTTATCAGCACATGCAAAACCCCTTGATGACAAGCGCCATCTCGTTGGTCCCCCTCCATCCCTTCCGCCGTCTCCGGCTTTTTGTCGCGACCTCTGTCTGTCTGTCTGGCCCTTCGTTCTGCCTGCTGAGTCGTCGACAATTGCATGTGGTCGAACCATTCTCCTCACTGGCTGCTCGCCAATCCCCACTGCCGATACCACTGTGGTCCCCTAACCCGCTCCCTGCAGCAGCGCTTCTTCACTGCCCGCCGCCGCTAAAGCAGTGGTTCGCCTGCCGTGCAGCTCCCTAAACCTCCATCTCCCCTCCCCAGTGCCTAGAACTCAACTTGCCTTTTTCTCTCTTCCTCTTCCTCTCCTCCTCTTCTCAACCTCAACTGCGCTTGTCGCAGCTGTATTTGTTCGAATCTTTCCCTTTACGACTGCCCACGTCTCCTTTTTGCTAATTTTTAATGATTTGCCCTGCGCTTCTAGTTGGTCGCCCTTTTTAATATTCTTTTCCTTGTGCCTCTCTTTCCCACGTCTGCCGGTCGCTGCCGCATCTCCGCTTCCCCCAAACCAAAACTCCTCCTCCTCCATCCATCTCCATCCTCAACTCCAAGCGCGCGCGCTCTACCCCCGCCATACGACGCAATGGCAGCCGTCATCGGCGACTTTGTTCCTGACCTCTCGCGCTTCCACAGCATGATCTCAAGCTCTTCGACATCGACAACCTCCATCCCTCAGCGCTCCGATAGCCAGGCCCACGACTCGGCTGCCCCCTACCGTTCGTCCAGCCGGCACCGGTTGTCTGGCTCCGTGCCGCGGTCTCAGACACCAGCGTCAGACACCTCCAGCAGAGGAGCCAGATCGGCGCAGCAGGGCCAAGCGCTGGCAGGACAGTCCGCATCGCGCGCGGCATCAGGCGGAGCGTCGCGTTTCCCCTCGCCGCCGCCGTCGTCGTCCCCAGCAGCTGCCCCCGGTCCTGTCGCCGCCGACGATGCGAATCGTCCGTCCATGGCAACACAGATGGGAGACAGCGTCTCCGCACCGGCCTTGCACTCGCAGCCGTCATCCTCTAGCATAGCCGCGCCTCAGAACCAGCAGCCCTCTCCCACCTCGGACGACTATCGGCTGCGATCTGGCCCGCCCGACTCGTACCTGGTTTCCAACGCCGAAGCCGCGGCCGCCCCCGAGCAGAATGTCATCCACATCCGGGACCTCGCTCACATCGAACAGCTCGCCCAGGCCGACCTGGCGGGCGCCGCTGACCGGTCAGGCATCCTCCACGACCCGCCGTTGCACCAGACCAAGTACGAGATCAGCGCGATGCCCATTGCAGACGTCATCGAGATGGTGGCTGCCCTGCTGACCAAAATCACAACCACAAACGACCTGCAGCACGATGCCATGCAGCGCAATGTTGCCCACCAGCAGCAGGCCAATCAGACCGCGGACCCCCACGGGAACTCCCAGATGAGTCCGCTCAGCCATTCTGTGCTTGCGTTCCACGGAAAGAACGTTCCGGCTATAACGATCCTGAGCTACCTCTCGCGAATCGACAAGTACTGCCCGACCACTTACGAGGTTTTCTTGAGCCTGCTGGTCTACTTTGATCGTATGACGGAGAGGGTCAACGACATGGTTTCTCGAACCGAGCGCAGCAGGCGGTCATCAACGTCACGGACGCGAGGGTCGGCCTCGGTCGCATCCCATGACACCCCGATGGGCGACGCCTCTAGGAGTCCCGACGAGAGCGACGAGGATCTGGCCGACGACGAGAGCGACGACGAGGTCATGGTGGACCCTCCGACCAGATTCGCTCGGGAGGCGGCCAGAAGCGCCGCGACGCACGTTCCCGAGCGCTCCCTCGGCCTACCGACCCCGGCAACGTATTTTGTGGTGGACAGCTTCAACATCCACCGATTGATCATCGCCGGAGTTACTTGCTCCAGCAAGTTCTTCTCAGATGTCTTTTACACCAACTCGCGATACGCAAAGGTAAGAGCCAGAGACTTGTACAGACTGTGTGATGATGCGGTATTAATCTTTGAGTGATAGGTTGGTGGACTTCCTTTGCCCGAACTGAACCACCTGGAACTTCAATTCCTTGTGCTCAACGACTTCCGACTTGCCATTCCGGTGGAAGAGCTGGAGGCATATGCCACCATGCTAGTGGAGTTTTACGCCCGAGAGGTGGTGGCTCCTCGGAGTCGTCGCACGTAAACCCTAGGAAACCACAGCGAAATCCGTGGTGTCCAGATAGGAACCAAGTTGAAGAACCAGGAACACGACGCAACGACAATTCATCTTTGTGACGGGCTCGGTGACATGGGCATAACCGTCACTGGATCTCAGTCGGCGCCACGATGCTTCAAATTGAGTGCAGCAGCAAAGTATCGTGGAAAGCGTGCGCGCATTGGAAATATTTTTTTTCTTATCCAAGAGTGGCTGTGGCCAACCTGACCACGCAAGGCCACAACAGCCTTGCGATCCCTGGAGGATGTTACATGGCGGCCGTCAGAACGATGAGAAAGGCCTCTTGGAGGCAAAATCAACACCACTCTGTCTTTCTTTCTTTTCTTTTCTTGATCTAAAAGACGCAAAATTTGGGTCATTATACCAGCGAACTTGAAGAGAGTAGGTAGGCACGCCGAGGATGTCTTGAGCCGTACAGAAAGACTACATGGACGAGACGTTTCTTAATTGAGGGCGAGAAAGAGGGGGAGCCGTGTGTGTGTGTGTATGACATGTTAGCAAACGACTTTTTGGTTAGACCTGGGAGAAAGGCTGCATAGGCAGGCATGACATGGCAAGGAGGACAGAGGGGGAGCTCTGATGGGATTGGCGAATTCATTGCAACGGCGCTGGGGTTTGTTAGGCCTTGGGATATTCTTTTTATTAACCTTTTTTATTTTCTGTTCTTGTTCGGTTTGAAGGAATGGAGGGCGGATGATGTTAAGAAGATTGCGTGGCGATGGGATTTTTTTGGCATGCTAGATAGGTAGATTTTATGACGCACAATACGATACATTACGCTCTACCTGTCCTTGATATAACACCTGGAGAAAGCAATGCCGAGGGATTATAGACGGATTTGGATGGCAATAGTGAGATTTTGATTGAGAGAGATTTTGCAATCTGAAACCGTATATGACGCGTACCAGGCCGTGTAACAATAAAAAGCTCTATCTAGGTATATATAGTATTAAGGAAATTCGGTTCAATCGACTCATCGCTATAATGACAAACAAAAAAGATGTAAATGATTAGGAAATTAAACAAGAAAAAGGAGAGAATAGTTGTAGTGGCGACGAGCAAAGGGAGATGATACAGGTTAATAAAGAAAGCAAGGAACAAGAAAGACCGTCTTTTTTTCGTTGCCGTTATAATATCAGAACACCACTCTCTTCTTATCGAAAACGCCTCTTTTGCTCAATTATAAAAAAAGGTTGATTAGGGAGTGTGGGTTTGTTGTGTGAAAATGAAAAACTTGTAAAGAGAGGGTTGTTGTATGTCGTGTTATATGTATGTGGAGGTGTGTATATGTTAGGTCCATGGATTCTTGGTGATTCAAAAGCCCCGATCGATATATTAGAAAAGAAAATGAGTAATCCCCGGTTTGCCGTGTTGCCGTTCCTTTGGATTTCCCCGTTAATGCGCCGTCGTGTATATTTTGATCGTGGAAAAGACTGTTCCCCCCTACCCCCTAAACCAACCGAATCTTTTTTTGTTTCCCCCCTTAAGTGACAAAAGTAAGAGGTTGTTTTTTGGCTTTTGTTTTCTAGTTGAAATAGTCGTTTAGGAAGTTTCCGGAACCCCATTGCCTTGGAGTAGTTGCCGCTGCCTCTATATTCTCCAGCTGCGGCGTCAAGATATTTTCGTCCATCGCCCTTGGTGTCGTAGCCTCGCCAATAACATCACCCCTTTCCCACGTCTCCTCCGGAATCTCAAACGTCAAGTCCGCATCCTTCATCTTCAACCCAACCTGCCACCTCCCCAACCAAGGCAAAAAGTTCTTATGCCCACCACAAGCCTCCCCTCCATCAGGCTGTTGTACATCATACCAGCCGACGGAAGAGCTGGCGCAGTACTGCTTGGTGACGAGGCTGATCCAGCGGGAAGTGGCGGGGAGCTCGCCGTAGGAGCCGTTGCCCGCTGGTAAGGGCGGCATGACGAGGGTGGTGTTGAAGCCGAGGTGGTCGACCCAGCTGGTGGCGAAGGGGAAGCGCGGGAGGAGGGACATTGGCTTGAAGGTGGTGGCGAAGAAGGGCCGGGGCGAGGGCTGGGACTCGTCGAGGTTGGAAGGGTCGTCGTGGGGGAAGATTTGGATGGTGGTGGAGCCGTCGGGGTGGTGGTCCCAGACGAATTTGGCGAGGTGCTTGGGGGTGTTCCAGTCTGAGAGGAGAGTGTTAGTTTTTGTTCAAGCTGAGTTGAGGAGGACTATGACGATGGATAGGGGGGGCAAGGGGCGCTGATGATATCCCCCTGATTCCATCACACAACGAAATAACAACGACAAACAAAATCATAAAAACTTACTCGTCCTCCCGTTGAAGCAACTGTTCGGCGTTGATACATAGATCCTCGTAATCTTGGGGTTGCAGCCCCTCTTCTTCTCGCCTCCAGGCTCCGTCCTCTCCCACTCAAAGCTGCCCGGTGCCACCAACATCTCGTCGTAAGGCCCCACGGGTGAGTCCGTGTAGCTCAAGATCTGGATCATGCTCAGGCCACCAACCGGCCTGCTCATCGTCTCGTCGGCAAACGACGTCTTTCCCTCAAGCGGTGAGTAAGCGTGTTCGGGCAGAGAGCTGGCAGCCGAAGGAGGAGTCCAGAAGGAAAAGGTGTAAATGTCGCCTTTGAGGGCCCATTTCGGCGGGATGTGCTTGATTGGGCCCCCCATTGATTCAGGGGGCACCTTCACATCTGTGGTTTCTGTCACATCTGTGGTTTCTGAAGGGGGCGACTGAGATGAAGGCTGGCTGGTTTTGCTGGGGAAATCTGGAAGTAGCAGAGGGAAAGAGGCCGTATGCAGAGCATCGTTGACGCTGACTTGCGTTGTGGGCGTTGACGGTATGCTTGCTTCGGTTGATGCAGCCGAGGCATCTTCCCAGGGCGACGCTGACACCGGTGACAGGGGTGAGCACGGCTGGTCGTTGCCGTCGTCTTCTTGCGGCTTCATGGTGGTATCGACGACGTAGAGTTGAGGAAGCTTTGATCTGGCGTTGGGATAGGGCGATGAACGCAGAGGAGGAGTTTGTGGAGAGTCGTTATGAGACATGATTGATAATTGGCGAAGAGGATGAGTTTGAGAGCTACGTCCAAGGAAGAGAGGTATCGTGATAGAGAAATAGAGATAGGGAGGAAGGGTCAGTTAAGAGCCTGACTTGCAGGCGTGGGAATTGATGCCGTGGCCCAGCTACAAGCAGGAGAGGGACTATGAAACGGAATTGTAATAAAGCGTCAAGTGTGACGACGATGATGAAGATGGTGGGATTGGAAACAAAAAAGAAGAAAAAGAAAAAAAAGGGAAATTTCCAGACTAAAGAACGAGAGCGAGAGAGAAGACGGCAGAGAGAAGTCTCTTGGACTACTGCATAGGCGAGGCGGTGGTGTGTGAGTCGGCTGAGAATGAGCCAAGGGGGGTGGGTATGCCAGCCGTTAAAGATCTAACAAAGAGACAGAGACGGAGTTGCAGGAATTCCGGTTGCGCTACCCAGTCTCTATCATTAACAAGCAGGACGCCAGCTAGTGCAAAAGGGCCTCGGGAGCCAAGTGGAGGCTGTGGACGCCCGGCCTCGATCTCGGCGCGGCAATAGGGCTTGATGTCCGACTGTCCTTTTCAGCTGGTTTGTGCTTGAGGATCTGGAATGCTTGTTGCGGAGCTCATGTATGCGCGCACCAGGATTGATGCGTATATACGGAAGTACACGCGAGTATGTATGTATATATACGGAGTATATACGGTGTATATGCGTGCTCTCAATGTGATGATGGCTGAGACATATCAAGCAAGAAGAGAGGAAATCATGAAGAAGATGAAGACGAAGGAGGAGGACGATGATGATGAAAGAATTGCAAATGGTCGAAATAAGGTGTAGCCGAGGTGGATTAAGGAACGGGTACAATTAACAAGGACAAAAAAAGAACCAAGGCTAAAAAGAGAATGACTGCAGATGCAGCAAGAAAAAAAAAAAAAAAAGAGCCAGGAAAATAGTGCCAGACGCAAGCAAGTGAGACGATGCTCTGCGTTCTGCTGGTGCTGGTCTCAGGTCTTAGTCTCTTCTTCGCCGCGGCATGCGGGCTTGGTTAATTGGGGGGTCCGGGTCCCCAGAAAGAGACAAGATCACGACGGCCGGACGAAAAAAAAAGGGCCTGTCCCCAGCTTTTGCTCCCCCCTCGGGTCGAAGAGAGAGAGAATATTGGTTCAGGATTGGTCCAGAACCGGCAGCTTGGCAGAGCTTGTGCGAAGCCTGCATGGGATTGGGAAGAGAGACCAGCACCAACCACCAAGTAATGCAATGCAGACTTCTCCGCACTGCTGGGTTCAAGGGAGTTCTGCAAACTCTCGTGCTTTTTTGTATGTATGCACAATACAGTATGGATTTTCTGGGGGTTTGACACACAGAAAGCAGCGAGTTACTGTATGTAAGGAAAGGGAGTGTGTGTGTGTGTGTGTATGCAGTGAGTGAGGGGGTGAGAAGATGGGGGGAGGGATTGGCTGCAGAAAAGCTGACCGAAGCGTGTCAGAATGGGGGAGAGAAGAAAGAAGGAGGAGGAGATTGGGCAGAGAACGGGAGTGTCCCAGCACAAAGTTTAGGCTGGCTTGGCGATCGAGCAGCGGGATGGATGGGATGGGATGGGATGGAAGATGGATATGGAAGATGGAATTGGATAGGATATACAGGTACTGGTACTGTACCTACTAATAACTAGCAGGCCTGGGTCCGGGTCCGGGTCCGTCTGGGCCAAGGAGCTTGTACTCGCATGTACATACACGGACACTTGTATGGATATGGATATACGGAGCAGGTTATGGAGATATGGAAGGATAGATAGGTATGGATGTTGATATGGATTGATAATGGATGCACGTACGAGTACTGTAGGGAGAATTGAGTGAAGATGGAGATGGAATGGGAATTGGATGGACGTGGGTTTGTTACTATTTGTGCTTGTAAGTGGTGTTGTTGGTTGATACAGTGTCTGTGTCTGTATGCACGTACTTTGCGGTACAGCTGCGAGGCAAGACAAGACAGAGGCCCAGACAAGACCAGACCAGACAAGACAAGACAAGACACCGAAAAAAGCACAGCGAGAGAATGAGCGAGGCAAGAAAAGATGGTTGCGTGACGGGGCAGGCCAAAGCAAAGCCGTAAATCCTTGTCCTTGTCTTTTGTCTGAGTGATCCCTGGTCTGGATACATGCTACATTGCTAAAGTCCAGGTACAGGTACAAGGGCCGTAGGGGTCCGGTTCTGTCCTGGGTCCCGGGTTTTGCAGCTGTTCCTGTACCGGTACTCGTACCTGCCTCTAGGGGGTACCACAGAGCTACTAAGCGGTACAATTTAAGATGACATACATGCGTGGGCGAGACGTATCGAGGAGTTATGGCAAGGTAGACCGGCGCAGGTGCGGATCCGATACTACATCTGTATACCGCAAAAGGAAGCTGTAATTTAAAGTACCGGTAAGGGCTGGCACGGAGTTTATGCAGCCATCAAACCAGGGGGCTACTTCAATGCTCTAGTTGAGCAGGGTACCGGTACTCGCATAGAGGGTCTGCATCAGTACCGCCTCAGTACTGAGACGTACACAGACACGTTCATCTTGCTTTGATACAGGTCAGCACGTGGGAATGCATGCACTCGGACGCGTGCATTTGTGACTAATACGCCACGATACCTTTTGTCTCTTTTTCATCTCGTCTTGCACTTTGTAGACCCAAAAGTATTCGCGACAGCCGGGCGTGGAGTATCCCGATTCAGCATCACCGCTTCGGGAGTCTCCAGACCCCCGTATCCCGTATGTACAAGTCATTATACAAAAAGGGAACCATACTTCTCTTTTGCTCTCTCTCCCTTGACCGGGCAGAGCAAGGGAGACAGAAGAGAAAGTACGAGTAAAACGAAGCAACGGAACGGACACTTTTTTTCGAACGAGCCCAAAAAGCCCACTAATAACGGCGCATCCAAGCCGGTCTTGTGTCTAGGGCCGGGCCAAGATGCGCAAAACAGGGTAGAAACTCGAGCCCCAAATCTCAGAGGCGTCGCACGGACGGACGGGCTGGTTATTTTTTTTCTTGCTAGGCTTGACAGGGAACTAAAAAAACCAAGAGAGAGACGATGCTAGGCGAGATGGTGTCCATCGGGGCTGAAGCCCAAAGAAAGAGGCGCGATTTCGCTAGCTAGGCCCCGGCTTTGGCGCAAGTGTACGAGATGTACGAGTGTAAGTGATGGACCAGCGGTGCAGGCATTGGAATACTAATCCTGCGGAAGCTACTATCAAATCCGGGTAACGGTAACCTGTCAATAGATTGAGAGGAGCACATGGCAATAGACTCGTTTTGTCGGTTAGCTCCAAGAAGGGCCGGTTGACAGGCTGCAGTAGCTGATAGAAACCATCTGTCTTGGCTGTTGTCTTGGTGGTCTTGGGACGACATCTTGGGAGCACACTAGCTAATTCTTACATGAGCGTACGTGTGCGTGCAAGCATTGATTTCTTGGAACCTCGCTTGGCGCTCTCAGGCAATTCAATGGTCAAACTTCCTTGCAGCATCTCAGCCACGGAACATGCTCCGGAGGCCACACTAGCAGAGGCCAGGGGTCCCGTCCTTGCTGGCCAGATGACCACATCTCAATTGGCACTACGAGCGATGGATGATGGCTCTAGCTGGACTAAGACAACGTGATAGAAACTCCCCAAGCCTGCCAAGCTAGAGAAAAAAGATAATCTATCGTGCAGTAACCTCCGCGTGGCAACATCACATCAAACATCGCGCCCTTTTTGCCTGTATCCGCCGTATGTAACACAAAGTGGCCAATTCGAAGGGTCCAAAGGAGAAGCAATGAACCTAAAATCACAATACCCAC
The DNA here is from genome assembly GCA_019565615.1 of Trichoderma simmonsii. Lineage (NCBI taxonomy): Eukaryota > Fungi > Ascomycota > Sordariomycetes > Hypocreales > Hypocreaceae > Trichoderma > Trichoderma simmonsii. The sequence goes on along the minus strand of CP075867.1, from coordinate 815,363 downwards.
AAGCATATGGATACCGGGTCGCCGTCTAATATCAACCCAGCTCCGTACCTCCCTGCGTCCGCCGGCGACTAAAGAGAAAATAGCAGAGTGATCTACCTACCACTAATACGCTTCCACTCGACTTCGTAAAGGAACGAATAACTAATCTAGTTTCCTATCAGACGCCCCCCTGTCATTACTCTTTCTCTTTCTTACTGTATTCTTGCTTCACATGTCTCCGGGGTTAAATCATTACAAAGCAAACCCAGCAAAAAGCCCAAAACAGCTGAAAAAGAAGGCGACAAATCCCAAAGTCCATGGACTTTCCATCACGATCATGTTTCCGCCTTTGTTGGCCCCTCCGGAGAGTTGCATTTTCCCTCGCGTTTCCGTTTGGGAAGATGCCCCTCTCTTCCCTCCATCTACTTTTGGCATACATACAGTACGGAGACACCTTTTTCTTTCTGGATTAATTTTTTCTTGTTCTGCCGGGAATTCACGCCCCTCCCCTGACGTCGTGTCGGTTTTCTTTTGCTCTTCTGTGATGACTCTTAATCGAGTCGTGTTTTCCGTTTTGGCTCTTTATTTTCCCGTCCCGGTGGAGAGAACCAACGGGGGAGTGGAGAATCTGCTGGCTTCTTTTTTTCCTTTCTTTTTTTCCACCCTCGTAAAACGGTACATCTTCCACTACTGGACTAAACTTGTGAACTTCTTCCCGTCAGAATAGGTTCGCTCGCGTTTCATCTCCGCTGCAGGTCAGCACCTAAAAAGACAACCTGAATACACGCACACACACGAGGAGAGAAGCTAGCCCGGGACCTCGGCACGACTTTCAAGAGCGGCACTCCGACCCTACAAGTTACGGCATACGAGTAGTAGTAAGAAAAAAGCGCCTTTTTTATGGAGGCTATTGCTATTTTATCGTACTCCGTAGTTTATTTTTTTTTTCTCTTCTGCCGGCGCTGTCGTTTCATAAGGCTAGACTGTTTTCTGCTATTTGCGCAAGGGGGCGTGGAACAAGACGGAGAAAATAAAAAAAGGAGGTAAAAGACACACACAAAGACAGCATTGAAGTTAACCGCGATTAGCTCGCCAGCTGAAAAGTCCGCAGAACTTAAACAACCCCCAGAACAATAAAAAATACAGTAAGAAAATACGGAGTAAAAAGGGTTGGAACTCGCCGAGGTTGCTTATTCCTGCTTAGCTTTTTTCCCTTTCCTGCAGCCCAACCCGGTTTGCAGTTGCAGTGTTGCATCCGCCGGCCACATGTCTGATATGTATGTGCATTATGTACATGTACGGATACAGAGCGCTCCGTTTATGGAACTTGGACAAGCATTTCCTTTCTCTTTTGCGTTGCAGAAAAAGAACCAAGGGGGGAGGGGAGGTGGAGGAGGGACGGGGGAGGGCGGGCATAAAAAAACGGGGTGGGAAGGGTTTGGAGCCATGATACGCCAACACGCGACTGTTCCTGATTTTTTCTCCGTTCTGGAAGGGAAGGAAAAAAAAAGGGCCAGCGAAGCATACGGATGCTGCATGGAGGGGGTGCGGCTTGTTTGTTGCGTTTTTGCTTTTGCCCAGCCTTTTTGACGTGCGGAGTCTCGGATCATCCTTTTTGACAAGTTTGCCTGCTTACACATGTTGGTGATGGACGTCAGGCACTTTGGTTTTGAGTCGTCTCCAGCAGGCCGGTAAGATGCAATGAAACCGTCCCGACGGCCAACAGCAATCTGCGATGATCAACCCCCCCTCTCCTCTTCTCGAAGCAGAACCAACAGCAGAAAAAAAGAGGCTCGGACCGGGCCCCCTTTCGGTATCCCCGGCCATAGTAAACCTCTTTGTTCTCCATTCCCACACCCCCCTCGCTGCAACTCTGCGACTCTAATACGCAACACAACCAACAGCAGTTTTGAGTGCTTTTTGTTCCTTCGCTCTTTGGGACTCTTGTTTTTTAATCTACTCGTATCTTGCCAACCCAACCGCAAACCACCCCCAGTGCCGGATCCCGAGGAGCTGGTCCCGATCCCTCCGTTCCCAGCTCTTATTTTAGTTTCGAAGTGCTTTTTCGTAACCAACCCCCTGGTCGTGCTGGTTGCTGCTCTGCTCTCCCCAAGACGACTCAGCTCACTCTCTCACACACACAAGCTTTCAAGCTCCTTCCTCTCTCTGTGTAGATGCTCAGCGTCCGAGCGTACAAGGGAATGTATGTTCGATCACGACCCTGTTAAAACGGATTCCGTTCCCTGTAAGCACCCCCCGGCGGCGCCGATTCTTCGGCATCAGAGCTTCTTCTTTCTATTCTCCAGGCTTCCTTTTAAACAAGCTTCCATTTTTCGTATCGCAATGGGTGCTTAATCTCATCGCTTGTTGTTTCCACTTGTATTCGTAGATATCCTCATGTCCACCATACCGAGCGGGCAGATTCCGAAGGGCGTTTTTTTCCCTTTTTCCCTCTCCACAGTTCACGTTGCAATGTAACAAGTCGAGTCCCTTACCTCCATACCTAGGTACCTTTCATGCCGCCGTCGCGATCTCGCAAGTGTCGGTGTACTCGTTACTTTCACTGTGCTCCGTTCCCGTACAGTAAAACTGCACCTTGTAATCAAATTCGCCCATCCATCAAAACCAACTGCATAATAGCTTCTGACATAATGGGAGAGGAAGGGCTGACGAGATATCCGGAAAGCCCGCAATGTATGCATCATCTCGGGATCTTTCCCGTTCTTTTCATCGCATCATCTCGGGATCTTTCCCGTTCTTTCGCATCATCGTCGCCTCATACTCAATACATTGAACTCTCGCATTCGCATTTCGCACTCTGTCGGAGCTCCGGATTTCCAATTCCGCCCCTAAACGTGATCGGAGCATTTCCTTCTTTTTGTGCGCTTCTCTCTCTCGCTGTCTATTTTCCCTTTTTTCTCATGCTCGCTGCCGAACACCAGATAATCCCATCGCGCATACATGGCCGAAATATACGCATACCCATGTACTTGAACTTGGTGAACACACACACAACAACACTCGATTGGACCCTCCCCCCTCAAAAGGCCCGCGGACCCTCCATCAGCCTCACTTGGGAACCTTGTCCGTGGGAATAAAGAACCTGGCCCCCGAAAACGTGCAGCAGCCACACCCTTCCACCGCGCTGGAATTCCGTACAAGACACGTCAAAGAATCTAGTGGCGGCCCCCATACCCGTTTCTCCCTCGCCAGAACGACCCAACAGCCCAGGCAAATCATGACCTTCCGTCGGCTGGAACTAGAGCATCAATGCATATATAGCACCGTGAAACCACATGTATGGTTGCATGCAACACACGCCGTTTGTAATGGCCTGTGTTTCCCCAAGAACAGCCCAATGCATCTCATTTCCCCCCTCCCCCTTCCAGCCACCTGCACGTTTTGCTGTAAAAAGCACATTCCACGCAGAAACGCTAGACATACAGCATGGCTTCCAGACTCTCCAATCATCCGCCCCCTTCTATCCGAACAGCTTCCAACATGCATAACTTCCAAGACAAAAGATCCCCAAAATACCCCCTCTAGAACATACGACTCTGCATGTCTGCGTCATTTCCATATTATCCGCATTCCATGGCGTTCCCAACCTCGGTAGCCCATCACGCACGTGTCTCCCGCCGGCTGATTCACATGGCCCGTCTGTACAACATGAGGCTGCAGTGCGCATTCCATTAGCTTCATGCTCCCTCGTCATCGTCCTTCGGACCCTTAGAGTTTGCCAAGTGACTTCCCCAGCATTGCCCTTGTCTGGTACACCATCAATTCATCTCGGTCATCGTCCTTCGTGTTCATCGACCCGCTCCTCTTCATCGGGACCCTCCTGATCAGCACCCCGCAAACCCTTGCTCGGCAGATCACTTCGCCACCATCGCAGGTTCCTTTACGCAGTGACACATGCATATCTTTCCAGTGACTTGCCACTGCAAGTCTAATTGATCTCGCTATGATTCAACAAAGCCGAGGTGGCGAATGAGATTGCCTTCCATATGCCGAAAACCACCCCGTAGGACCGTTATCTGTATCACAGTATCATGGACACGGTATTGAGTATCAAATGCTTTTGGTAACTAAATCGTCAACGTTAATGAACTCACAAGACATTACGTACATTACTTTGTGGTAAAACCACCACCATGCAAATACCGTCGTTAATAGACTCCCAAAATTACCTGCGACATTACGAACCCACAGTTCCATCTTTGTGCCCCCCTGACTTGAGATATTCGAAGAAGTAAAAGCACCTACATCCTTTGTCTATTCCCATATTGTCAGCCTCAAGGCTGGCTGACCCCATTGCGGGAATTCAACCTCGCTCCCAGGCAATCTCACCCTACTGCTGCTGATGCCAATGTAGAGTCCATTCACCTGCTCTGGGTCGACCTCCTTGTTATCAATGCTAGCAATACGAAAGTGTAGAGTCTTTTGAAGAAACGGCACCACTGAGCTTGGTTCAGTATCTTGGAGTGCTCCTAGGTCGACAAGCCTCATCAATGCTATGGTCAATGGCACTGTCCCGGAGATTTTAGAATGAGAGCCGCTCATGCCGCTCATGGTGAAGATTCCAACTGATCCTATGAGATTTGGAGCAATCCCCCAAGTGCCAGCATCGTCTGGTGGCTGTCCGGCAAACAAGTAAATGCTGAATGACCCGTCTAAAGCTCCGTGGTTCACATAAACATTCGCGATCCACTCTGTATAATGGTCATCTGCTGCATTATTCTTCGCGTCTGCTTTAAGGCTGGGCTGAAAGCCTTTGACACCTGGACTGCCCTTCCAAAAGCCGCTTGGCCGCTGGTGTTGTGCCTGACTCTTGATACGAATCATGGCCGGGCTGTTCATCCCAATCCATTTGTTGATCTTCCTGATCAACTTGTTTCGTGGGATCTCGCCGTCTCCGGGCAGAGCTGATGTGTCTCCATATGAGTAGCCAAACACTTCAGTGGTCCTAGACATGTCAGAATCCCAGAACGTGCCGTCGGCAGAAGACATGAAGGGCGTAAGGGGCGTGCTGGAGTTTTGCATGGTGCCTTTCAACGCAGTGTATGTGGCCTCTCCTGATACTTGGGGTGTTATCCATGCTGTAGGATTGAGAAGCTGCCACATTGATATCAACCTGTCTGTCATGGCGTGATGTAAGAAGAAAAGCGGATCAAAGGAAGACAGAGGAACATAGGTCATATGGCCCCCAGAGCCTCCATATATGTGAATAATGTCGTGAACGGCCTCGATGGAGTCTAGATGGCTGAGATTCTGAGAGATGGCGTAGTTCTTGTTGCTAAACGAATCGAACTCGTGATAGCTAGAAAAGAGTATGTATAAACGCTGCTGTATCTCGGGTAACTTGGCGAGCAAAGCAGAGTTCACTTGGTCATTCATCGAAGGAGGCTCTAGCTCGCTGATGTCGGTATTTGGAGCTCGCTTTGTCTCATTCCAGCTTCTCAGCTATGAATTGTTAGTAATTGATGAGTTTCATGTCGCCATTCATTCACACGCACCGGTGGCCAGATGAGTGCCTCTGCATCCAACGGATGAAATGAGTACGAGTACAAAGGGTTACGAATGACTTGGACGCCATTGGGGCCGTATTGAGCCAGTGTAGAATTCCAAAAGACATCTGGGAAGTGGCTTTGGCCAGGCGGTGCAGGAGATGCCCAATCCCAGTATGGTATTCGAAAATCCGATGCGGCTTGCATATATAGCAAGCGTTCAGTGACATTGTTAAACATGCGAGAAATAGCATCGGCAAGCTTGAAAAGCTCTTGCTGTGCATAGGAGTCAGCATCTCATCCTAAGAATGATTTACGAGCTGTGCTGACACCGGCTGTCTGGATCTGAGAATGGCTCACCTCGTACAGGGCAAGATATGGCCGGTGCCACGTTGGAAATAAGACTGAACTATGTGGACAGTAACCTGACTGGCTCGCTCCGGCTGCTGGTCCAACATCATTCCATGTCACAAAAGGCACACCGTGTATCCCTAAGGCCAAAGAAGCCCGTTAGAGGAGCGAAGGCAAAGACATTTCGACTATAGTCTCACTCACCAGCAACCTGGTAATACGACAGGGGATCGTCCTGACTGACTGACTGAAACATACTCAGAGCCAGAATGAACAGATCCCACTTGTGTTTGTCTGCTTTCATGTCGCGAACCTCGAGCCTCAGGGGTGTGCTCCCGTTGGAGGCCAGTGGAAGGCGACTGACGACAATGGGCGCATTGGGGTCTTGTCGACGAGTGAGAGACACTACATCGACACCAAAGTCATAGTCCTGGGCAGACACAATAGAGATGACCAAGTTGAAGACCCAACCGAGGCAGACGAGGAAGCGCATGGCTGAATTGGGCTTTTTGCCGTTCCAGAGACTCGGTTATCAGGGGTTGCCGAGTTTGGCGCCTCTGCGCAAATGCTGGTTCGAGTTCGCCAATATGCCAACAGTGTCGAGGACCTGATTGGTGGAGAGAGAATGAGAGAGAGTGGGAGAGAGAATAAATGACGAAATCGAGAGGTAATGGTGTTGATGGCTGTTTGTCGTCTCGTCCTAAAAGATCGAAATAACGAGAATGAAGAGTCTCGCGAGTGGCGGCCAAGATTCGAGGGGAAAGGTCAAAAAGGAATATCCGCCTAGCAGTGTCCGATTGAACGAATGCGCAACAGCCGTCCGTATATCAAGAGTCAAGAAAAGAAGGAAAACGAGGGTTGAAAAGAAAAAAGATGCAGCAAGGGAAAAAAAAAAGACGTTGGGGGAACAGTAGGGAAGGCAGGCATTAGAGCACTTTCACAATCGACCCGACTTGGTACCAATGCCAAGGTATCACTTCGGCCTGATGATCCGGATTTCCAGCTTTTTGGGAAACCACATGCAGATTCAGGCCACGCGAGGCTGCAGATCAACTCAACCTTCTCACTTTTAGATATGATGTCAATTCTGGAGTCTCGAGTCTCTCTTGCCTTTGCCCTTACTTTGTTTAGTTGCTTTGACGCCGACCTGAGCCGATGAGCCGATCACGATCATGAGGTGATTCCCTCCCTCTCTGACGAGTGGCTCAGCCCTGTCTTGGCTCACTAAACGGAGAAAGAAAGAAACGAAACGAAACAGACGGGAAGGACGAGTTTCTGTTTCTTGCTCTCGCGTGGCCTGACTGGTTTCAGGGCTCAGGGGCCAAGACACCAGCATTGCATCTCGAGGGAAACAGCAACACGTAGGGACAGGAGTGTCTTGAATCGTCTGACTTTATGTTTCGTTACACCAATCTCTTAATAAAAGACACAATTTCATCAGGTCTGGCCGCCTTATCCGTCCCCGCGCAGTCGACGGGAGCCTGCATATCGACTACCGTCACACAAGAAAAATGAGCCCCTGGTATCATCAAGCTGAGGCCTCATCATCGTTGAGCCATTGGCTTTCACAAATCGAGACTTGGACTATACCATCAATCACAATCCAGCTTTGGTTTAAATAAACAGTAAATTCTGTATCACATTGCCCAAATATGCATCTAATACCTTACTAATGCAGCCATCATCAACGTATATACAACCCCATTTTGTACACCATCCAATCCCATTACTTTTTGTCTCAAACAAGCTAAGCAGCAGCCGTAATCTGCTTCAGCGGCTTCATCGGTCCCTTGCGAGGCTCGTCCGTCCGGTCTATTCTGTACTTGAGCTTGACGCCCATGGCCGCCAACTCCACATCCAAAAACTTGAGCGCACCGGGGACCACAACCTGCGTCGTCTGGTCGCCGCCAACCCAGCAGTTGCCCTGGCCATCCTCCCAAATCTCTCCCTGGATCTCCGTCAGGTCGATGCCCTCGCTGTCGTCGAGCCTGACGGCACAGTTTCGGCAACGGACCATGCTGGGAGCCTTCTTCTTTCCTGGCGCAAATTGAGATACTGTGGGCTGCACGGACAAGAATGATCCGCAGCGACGGCATATCCATGATCGAGTGTAGTCTGAGCAGTTGAGCAGTCTGTCTTGCAGCAAAAAGGCTGTTCCGTGCGCCAATAGGGCATCACGCTCCATTTCTCCCACACGGATACCACCACCTCTCTTTCTACCCTTGATGGGCTGACCTGTTGTGGGCACCACAGGACCAGTGGTTCGCACCTGGTACTTGTCGTTAACCATGTGACGCAGTCTCTGGTAGTAGACACAACCGATGTAGATGTCGGCACCGAGCTCCTCTCCTGTGATGCCAGAGTACATGGGCTCGTTTCCGTGGTAGTTGAATCCGGCCTTCATAAGCTGGTGTCCAAAGTAGTCTGCTGCCGTGTTCTCCTCGTCAAACCTGAATGGAGTAGAATCTTGCGCCAGTCCGTGCAGAGCACCGGCTTTTCCGGCCAGCGACTCCACAAACATACCAATTGTCATTCGGGACGGGAAAGCGTGAGGGTTGATGATGACATCGGGCTGAATACCAGTCTCAGAAAAGGGCATATCCACCATCGGCCATTTTTGTGACAAGACACCCTTCTGTCCGTGTCTGGATGAGAACTTGTCACCAATGACGGGGGAACGAGGGATACGGATCTTGATGGAAATCGTCTGCAGAGGCTCAGAGCCCGATTCGGCACCAATCAGTCGGACCTCTTCGATGAATCCAATCTCAGAGTCCTTGTATTTCTCGTAGTGGGTGAGTCCGTCAAGGTTGACCAGGTTTCCATTGTAATCGGGGGTGACTGTGTGCCATGCGCACAAAACATCATCTTCCTTTACCATTCGGCCAACGTGCGGCAGACCATCGTCATCAAGCATGCCCTGGTACGCCGCGCTGACATAGCTGTGAGGGGCGAAACCAAACATTTTGACAACGCTCTTGGCAGCCCTGGTTCTTGAGTCGTCCTTGAGCGTGATTTTCTTGGTCTTGTAGACGGTACCGTGACCGAAGCCTCTTTCGTGAGCAGACTTGTTGATGATCATAGCATCGTCCATGTCGTAACCGGTGTAAGAAATGACAGCAACCACTGCGTTCATGCCGTTGGGGAAGTTGTCGAAGCCATAGGTGTTGTGGAGAGGTGCACGAACAATGGGGGTTTGACCCGTTTGTATCCTATATGACTTGTTGTCTGTTCGGTGTCGAATGGCCGTACCCGGAGTTCCCATAGTTTGTTTACCCATCTGACACTGATACATGTTTCGGGGAGACTGGTTGAAGTCGGAGAATGGCGTCATGTTGGCAAGGATGGAGAGCATGTTGGTTGGGTCGAACTCAACGTGTGTAGACACGCCAGACTCAATCTCCTGCGGAACGACAGCGATTGACATGTAAGGCTGCTCGTAGGGGCCGACAAAGTCTTCTTTCTGTAGGGGCAGGTATTTGACGGGTCGAACCATTCTGGACGGGGTGGATGTCAGATACAGACCCGGGTATGAACCGCCGTTTGATGGGGGTACGTATCCGATCTCGAGTTGCAGAGGTACGTTGTGCGAGCCCTCGACCTTCCAGTATCTCAAGCAGTCTCCGATTCGCAGTGACTCTTTCGGGGTGGACCATCCAAGGATCTTGCCATCCAGCATGACAACAACGCTCTCATCAGTGGACGCGGATGATGTTTCAACAGCACCGAGCTCGGCAACCAGCGCGGGAATGCTGGAAACATCGATGTAATCTGTCATAATCTTGCACTTGTGCGTCATGTGGTTCAGCAAGCCGCAGGGAGAGCCATCGGGTGTATGGACAGGGCACATGAAGCCCCAAGATTCTGGCAGCAGTTTACGCACAGCTGTTGTCTTGAGTTGGGCGAAGAAGGCACCACGGTGAACCATTCTGAAGTGGCTGATGAAACGCAAAAAGTTGAGCTTCTCCGCCACCACAGTGAAGCCTGCCGTTTGCTGTAAATCCAGGCCAGAGGCACTCACCAGGTTACCGGTGGAAAGGAAGTATTCGAGGCCATTGGCAATGTTTTCGTTTGATTTTCTGAAAATGCCACCTGGGAACTCCTTTCGGAATTCTTCGGACGTGAAGTTCACAGCAGGGTGTCTTCTCAGGTAGTCTCGGATAGCCGTACGGACGCTCACGCTAAGGAACTCGTCTAGCCTCTCCTTCAAAATCTGCGAGTAAAGGAATCCACCGAGCAGAATTTCCTGGTTCTGGATGGCATCGGGGTTGTCGACGGCGCATTCACCGGCGGCCAAGGCGTAGAGTTTCCGAATCATGAACAGCACCATGTGGAACTTGTCGAGATCTTGCTTCTCTGTGACGTCGACATTGCCCAAGTGCACACAGACAATCTTTCGCAGGAATTCAGTTCCGACCTCGTAATTTGACATGGTCTCCGGAACTCCCAAGACGACTCTGAACTTTTGGCCCAAGTACGCACGGGTTTCAGACTTGCTGTAGAGGCGGTAGGCCTTGTATGTTCTCAACAAGAGTTCTACACGATCTGTGAGGAAAGTGTTTTGGGCCGACTTAGAGCCCATGGGTCCAATCAGTCCCTCAAAGATTTCTCGGTCGTTGGTCTCCACCAGTGCCTTGAGAATCATGATGACGGGGATAAGGTATTCGTTCTTGCGCCAAGAAAACCTGAAGGTCACGTTTCCATCCTTCAAGTAATGCAATACATTCGTCTGAGACGTCTCGTCCGGTCGTACTGATCGCAGAATAATACCGTATGTGGTGTATCCCGCACCTCGATTTGTGAAACTGGGACGGTTGATGGCCATGGGGAAGTTTCGCTTGTTTACCTGCAGGAGACGGATAATCTTTTCGTTACCGTTGACAATGAAGTATCCGCCAAGTTCTTCAGACTCTTCTTTTCGCGAAACCAACAAAGCAGGTGAGTTATTCTCGAGGTGACATCTGTTTGACTGTTTGCAGCCTGTGAGTACGGCGGGTCGACGCTACACAAGCTGGGAGAGATGTCGGAGGGTCATACCTTGATCATAATAGGAACCTGTCCCAGCTCTCTGGTAAACTCAATGACATCGCCTCCATTGATGCTGTACTCGAATGTGGCGGAGAGCTTTCCTCTGTACGTAGCATGCCTCTCTCTGCACTCGGCAGGGAAAATTTCTCTGTTCAGGGCCAGCTTGTTGGACGGCGGCACCTGAGGCTTTTGTAGGGTCACCTCCTTGATCCGAATCTGGAGGCGGTTTTTGCCTTCTGGGCCAGCGCGGTCGTTGCCATCGAGGAAAACTTTTGTGCCGATATCCGCCAGACCATGGGCCAGAAGGCCGGGCTTTCCATCGCCGCGGAAGATGGCGTTGAACGACTCAATGTGGGGGTTGACTGCTAACTGGAGGGCAGGATATGCTGAGTGATCGGCAGGAGGATTGCGGAAGAGATCCTGGCGACGCAGAGTGTGAAACTGGTGGTCCCATTCCGTGCTGGTGGCTGAGGGCGCCATGATGTCGAAGAAGTAGCTTTAAGCTCGAATCGCAATTCTTGCTTGAAGATGAATGACGAGATAATGGGGGATTTGTGAGATGCAATGCCTGAATCTTAATGCATCGAGACAGGCAGCTTCTTCTTGCGCGCAGTGAATATTAATGAAGCGCCTGTCCCAATTCAATTGCAATTGGAGGCTATCCGGCAGACCGTTCACAGAGGTAGCTTGCGATTGTAGAAGAAAAAAAAAAGTTGACGATAAGACTGGGTCACATGAGATAGCGCTATCGATAGTGGCAGTCCACAGTGACATATGTCAGCAAGCAAAAGCGAGGCGGGGCACGTTTGATGCCACTTTGGGCTGCGGGGTGGCTTCACTTTGAGGTACCTCTGTATCTGTGGCTTCACTTTGATGCGCCACTCCAGGAACAGCTTCTGATATGGTAGATCCAATGGTTTATGAAGGAATTGCTAGCCAATGTCCCGAGTCTGCCATCTAACATACCGTGTCTTAGATCTAATGCTACATAGGTAGGTAGCGAGTGATGATACCAGAAGCTAGAGGGGATTTAACGGTAGTAGCAGATGCTAGAAAAATATAGGGATGGCAGCAGATACTAGAAAAGTGTAGCGATAATAGCAGATACATGTACTTGAGCTGGATATTTATTCTTAATAGACCAGTAGCTGCTAGATAAAAGGCTTCCTTTAGCATTCTGTTCTGAGACTCGAACCGCTTACATGAATTCCCATCCTTACATCAACTTAAGCCTGTTAGTTCGTCAGCCGCCTTCTACTTAAGTCTTTAGTGCTATAGGCGAGATATCACTCCTTCGCGTCTTTTTATCGCCTACAAAGCCATCCATCGTATAAGCTCCATCATATCATCATGGCAGCTGCGCAGTCGATTCAATCAGATGAACCTCCATATCCCTCGTTCGAGGAGCTTCGGAGGAATGAGCAGCATGTCCTCTTCTCTCTCGCAGCCAAGCGTATCTACTGGCCTCTGGAAGGCGTCTTCCCTTCCACAATATCCGTCATGAGGACTGCTCGCAGCGTGGGCGAGCTTGACCCTTTCTTTACGCCAGATACCAGCGGTAGCGGTAGTGATACCTGGCATGAGATTTCATCGCTGCCTCTAACCGACCCAAAGGTCTCTTCTATTGAGGCTTCACTGCGCGATCTTGATCAGTGGGAGTCTGATTGGCTAGCATGTCATAGGGACCACACTGCACCTGAGTTTAACGCCGAGTATATCACATATGGAGATCTCAGCGATGAAGACCAGCCATATGCAGATGAGCCCAAGGAGGATGGCAGCTGGGAGGAGGACTCGGATATGGAGTTTCTCATACGATGTTGCGGAGACGATAGACCGCTCAGGAAGAGAGGGTTGAAGATCAAAGTTACCCCTTCCGCAGGCCACAACTTTGTCACTGTGCATGACTATGTCAGTGGTAAGTCTTGAAGTCTCTCTCCTAGGATATTAAAGAGCTTTTCCAACCATCAGTCTCAGCCGTGCATCCCTGGCTCATGGGCTTACGTGGGGATATTATACGAGCAAAAGCTGTTGCTCGTCCCATGCCTTATCCTGAGTCAGTGCCCAACATCAAATGGATGGTTAGCAACCTGACAGCGCCGCAACACGAAATAATGACGAAAGAATTTTGGACTGAGATGCATCGCCCGCCACGCCCCATGGACGCTACAACCTCCAGATTCCTGCAAAGAATAGGCGCAAGGACGGCTCAGTAATTTACGGTCTGTCTTGTCGTCTAGTCCAACGCTCATCCATACTGCTCACAAATTTTAGAATATGAAGATACGAGAGATTTGTTTATTTGTATCATGTTTTTGAGCCCAATACACCGACTCGGAAAGCTCTTTCAGCCATTTGAACTATCTCTCCTAGGCATCATCATCATTATATTGAAGGGCTAGCCATTACCTGTTATACATGGCCTCTAGTCCGACCTTTCTTTTGGTCCTAATAATGGAAGAACCCTGCTTGCGAGCTCTTGCTACAGATGCTGGAGTCTGTCTCACCCCGCCAACTGACACAACAAGATCCTGGCAGTCTTTTCTGAACGGACCTTTGAGTAGTGGTGAGCCATAGCTGACCAAAGCTACTTTAACAATTGTCCCAATGTTGCGTGCTGAGAGCTCGGAGAACATTTTGAGAAATGCTGTCGGCCAGAAATCCTTGGTCAATGTCCCCACGTTTTGGCCCAAGACTTCAACATCGATGATGATATAGAGACGTAGTATGCCCTAGAGGACTAATGCAAGAATATTAATCCAGTCTTCTTCCGACTTTACGTCAATATGAGTTTTAAGATGGGGAACTAGGGCTGCATCGGTATGGATACTTTTGTTGACAGAAATGGCCTGTGAAATTATATACTTAAGTAGGTCGATTGTGGTCACTTGGGTCTGGTCGGCAGCCATTTTGTCAACGTTGGGCGCTTTCAATGCCCAAATAACCGGACACTTTGCATCAAAGAGTATCGCGATCGACTTTGCGCAAAAACTCTGGAGATGGAAACGCGTCTTCCATGTTCCATTAATAATAACAAGAGACGAGTCCTTGCTTTTATTCCATTTTTGGATTCTCGAATCAAGCCGAAATGCCTCTCCCTTGATTGACCGTTTCGGCTGCCGTTTCTTAGACACGAACAACAGCAGCTGAAAAGCTTTGATGGGATCTGGAAGGACAGCAACAGATAATTGGCTTAAGAGCTGCATAAGCTGGACTTCGGATAGCCTCTGCCGAAATTCGATTCTCGCTGACGCATTGATGCCTTGTTCAGTCACCATAGAGAGTTTCATGCCCGAAACTACTGTCATTAGTTCTGTAACATTTTCACGATTCAGCTTTTGCTCATGCAGTATTTGAGTAATGCATGCGTGCATATCTCGCTGCTCAGCGTGGCTGCTGGCTAGAGCCATCTTTGACATTGTATCGGACAAAGACGATATAGCTGCCAAAATATCACCATATCGCAGCTCAGCAGGCCTCGTGATTGCTTGCAGCATATGCGTCATTTTACTCTCTCGGTACCAGCTAAGGGCCCGCAAAAGAAAATGGAGTATATGGACATATATCTCAACAATGACTTGTCTGATTTGCTGAGTTGGGTAGAGTTGTATGATAAGTTGTGCGCGCGATATGACATGTGCAATGCTATTGAGCCCAGCACAGAGTTGCGAAACAAGTTTATGATGGTTTATGACTGACTAGAAGCTTTGTCTCAGACAACCAGAAACGAAAGATATCACTAAGGGTAAACCTACGAGAAGAAGAAACTTCATAGCGCTGTAGGCCAAAGTCGAGTATTCCGGTCGTTGTGGGAGTAGCACATCCATGATACTACTATAACTGTATAATTTCTCTGAGAGATGCACTAGTCCTTTACGAAGTTTAGAATTGCCTTTTCGTTCTTCGTAGTAAACTCGGGCCTCTTCGACAGAAGCGAGGACGCTCTCAAAGTTCCCATACTTAGAATCAGTGATCCACTTCTGCTGCTTTCCATCTTTTGAGAACTCTGCAGAAAATTCCGCCAGAGCTTCCTTGAAAACGCGCTCAGCGCCGGCCGTACTTTGATGAAAAAATTCGTATTAGCCCACCGATATGCTTCTTTTAGTATACCGACTGTGGAAAACTTACCATTCAGATGCTTCTGATGAAATATACCAAGCACTAAGCGCACTTGTTCCCGACGTTTCCATTGTCAAAAAATATCTTTAAGGTCAAATATCGGGGGTTTAGTCAATGAAATGCTGTCGTTCTGCTACCAAAGGTCGACAATTTCATTAGCATAACTTGAGAACGGGACACTGCCGCCTGCATACGTGTGACTAGGTACCTGTAGTTGGCCAGCCTTAGAATCATACCCAACATATTGTACATGCAGCAGCGTTCATAAAACTGCGCCACTGCGTGCGTTGTACTATACCAACTGGTAGCCTCACTTTCGAAGCACCAGGCTGATAAGTACATGCATGTACATTGCTGCCTAATGCCCAGGTACTTGTGCGTTGGGCAGCCTTGATTTGACCCTGCCTCCATGTATGTATACCAAGGACCGTCGTGACATGCAAAGTGAAATTGTATCTCTGTCAACAAAATACTCGTAAGAATACGCGCAAATTATATCGTTAATAACGCCCCAGCGAGCAAAGGATCTGGAACCACTAGCACAGGTGAACAAAATGTTAGTATCCGTTAAGCCGCCACGGCAAAAAATGTCGCTGTCAGAATATAGAAGCAAACGATCGGAAAACACCCATCACAGAGAAAATGATAACAAGGATGAATATCCGGGCGGCGCAGCCTCTCCTAACGAAGAGCAAGTTGGTAAACAGAAGTCAAACAAGGCGAATCAGTTGCCATCTTCCGGGCGATTGACATCGATACAAACTACTATTTCAGATGACAGAAGTCAAGGAAGTGAATTTCATCGCAACAGCCACATTCTCTACGCATTAGAGAGAACTACTGCAAATGATAAATCTCAAGACGAGAGGAGTTTTGGCCGTAGCCTTGGAAAGATAAAGTATGTAAATGTACAATGCATATCCATCCTCTTATACCCAATGTTACCGACTACCAAACTAGATACATATTTAGCTAAATGTTCTATTATAGTACTGTAGACATGGACACTATACCAGACTCTCTATCGCTGTCGAGGTTGCTGGAAGAGCAAAATAAAACAACTCTTATGTTGCAAACAATGAAACATCAACCACAGGAACTTGATCTTCATCAAGAACAGCAGCATCAACAGCATCAACAACAACAGCTACAACATCAACAACAACAGCAGCGACAGCCAGAAGAAGATTTTATAGAACACTCTGACTCACTGAACTCTGCTCTTCAATTGATCACAAGAGCCCTGAATATCCAGGACGAGCCAATGTTGACCATGGAAACTTTGCAGGCATACGTGCTAGACCTCAAACTGAAAGAGAAAGCGCAACAAGCAGCTTATCCAAAAGTTCAATTAGTACATCGAGTATTGAAACAAATCCAAGGCCCAGATAGAGAGAAAGAAATGCACATGTACCTTGATCAGCCAATGTGGTTAGGGGGAGCGACATCACATAGGGAGGCTCTTGCTGGGAATCTTCCACTGCAGAGCACCTCATCTTACCTATCAAAACGCCCCGAAGTCTGTTGTCTTATATACAGAGATTATGATGTCACTTATATCAATCGAATGGAAGTTTTAAACGAAGACCACGACCTACCAGTTAAACCAAAGCATACTGCGGAGACTGTTGCGTTGGTAACGGCGAGCCTTACCACTGCGGTAGCCAAGTTCCTGGAATACTACAGTTTCAATACACCAGATGATGTTACGGTGGAATCAGTCGAATTTTCAGGTCTGTGCATTGCCATATATCATGCACGAGGCGACGCCTTGATACCATTTCTGGAAACATTGGAGGGCGAACAACGTGATCAATTTCAAGTGCTACTGAATTTCTTCACATCTCAGTACGAAGATGAGTATAGCCTTGTTGATCATATGACTCGCAGAGGCATAATCACCCAAGAGTACATTAAATATCTCTTCAAGCCTGGGGAAGTTATTGTAAGAGACCATGATCAAGACGCAAGAGGTTATTTGAGCATGTCTTGGCTCAAAGACATCGACACGGCAGATACGTCAGACCGGAGCTCAAGCCAGACTAAAACTAAGAAAGCTTTCATGCTGAAAGCTTGGAGCTGGAAATTGGATAGCGGGTTCTCAAGAGAAGCCGAAAATCTTATTCTACAATTCGATACGAAAGACTCCCCAGAGAGAAAAATTAGTGATATGAACTTTCGACCACTCCGTTACGTGGATGAGCAAACGCAAAGAAGGCTGAAAACAAGAGGGGAATGGTTCTGGAAGTGTCGCGTGAGACGCATGGTATGTTACGATGACACACAAAAAAGCCAACATTACTCTGGTGATGAACGATACATGGTCGATATGATGATATATCACGAATTACACAAACCTGACTTCTACATGCAGCGTCCACTTATTGACTCTGAAGCACTGAAGCAGGAAAATCCTCCTGACGAGAATTTCCATTATCTATCGCCTCTGACAGTAAAGGCATACAATCTCAAGAGGAAGAAATGGGTGGATTTAAAACTTGACGGGCTCCGCGAGATTTCTTGGAACACACAAGCGTTTGAGAGCCTTGTGCTCAAGGAAAAAACGAAGCGGCTGATTCGAGCTCTCGTAAGCAATCAAATCGAAGCAGAAAAATCCACAGATCTTATCAGTGGTAAAGGAAACGGCTTAATCATGTTACTCCATGGAGGGCCGGGCACAGGCAAGACCTTGACCGCTGAAAGTGTGGCCGAAATCGCCAAGCGGCCACTGTATCCCGTTACATGTGGAGATATTGGAACGAAGCCAGAAGATGTTGAGAGATATCTCGAGTCTGTTCTTTATCTGGGCAAGACCTGGGGGTGTGTAGTCTTGCTAGACGAAGCAGATGTTTTCCTGGAGCAGCGCAGTCTGGAAGATCTCCACCGAAATGCGCTGGTGTCGGTGTTTCTAAGAGTTCTCGAATACTACGACGGGATACTGATCCTTACAAGCAACCGAGTTGGCACCTTCGACGAAGCATTCAAGTCACGAATCCAGCTGGCAGTTCATTACAATAGCCTAACGACACATCAAAGAACCAAGATCTGGGGCAATTTCATACACCGGTTAAAAGATCTGAATGAAGAAGGAATCGATTTTATTGATTTAGAGGATAATATTGAACAATTAGCCCATAAAGAAATGAATGGGAGAGAAATTCGCAATGCGATTACGACGGCGAGGCAGTACGCTAGATGGGAGCGACAGCAGGATCGGAGTTTTGAGCTGAACTATAAAGTGATGAAGGAAGTGATTGAAACGGCTGGAGAATTTGACGAGTATATCAACACTCTGAACGGTGGATTGACGCAAGAGCAGTTGGCAAAGGAGGATGGAATACGCTAGTAATTTCTTCAGATTGTATTTCTCATCAGTATCTTGATATTATTTCCTTTTGCAGCATTATTATGGAACATTATTTCTTTTGAATTGATATTTGATTAGATATCCATGAAGGCAGAAATCACATGTTTTGTGTAGTAGATGGGTTCAAGAAGTCTCTCCCCTAGTACATGTCTCTGTATTAGTCATCTTCATCAGATCGAGGCGATTTCGGGAACATATGATATCGATGCAAAGCTGGGTCCATATAGCGTGACGGCTTAGCATTTGCCAAGCTGTAGAAGGCTGCTAGGCCCCATTGCGTATGAATCGACATTCCTAAGCACATTATGTGTGTTCTGATTCAAAGAAAGCCTTCGTATGCTGTGTCTGATTCCGAGTTAGTGCCTCTGTGCTGGGTGGGAGACTAACACTGGCCGAGCATCACAGCCCGCAAAGTGACGGATGACCTCGATTGCTGGTTGGTGTGCCTAGCACTCTATTTGGGAGATATCAAGGTGTCATAAAGTGGTGCTCGACGTAATAATGCCTAGCTTCCCCCTCCAAAGCGCCCCCCCTGGTCGTGATATTTCCGCATCTTGTCTCGTACATGGAGCTTAGGTATCTGTGTTCCACATTCAACCCATCTTCTCCATCTTGACCATGCTAGGAATTGCAGGTCCTATTACAGTGCTCTATATCAGTCATCTTCATCATTTTTTTTTTCAGACCAGCTGCTCCTACCAGGGGCACTCTAGCTTGTAAATGTAGCACTCATTCAGAGCAGGGTGGCAGAGATTTAAAAAAGTTGCCGGGGTCCCAGCATCTCTCCCGGTTCTCTAGGCGCCGGGACTTTTGCCTCGAGGACTGAAACCTCGCTTTCGATGCCTGCACCTCACCTGTCGATAAAGTGCTAGGCGCCGGAGCAGGGGCTCCAAATCGGAAACGTCGTCGCATCCGTTTTCTCGCAAAGAGGCGCCCCGATCGTCCAGATCAGGATGCAGCCCTCAAAAGAGGCAAAAGAGAGCTAGCAGGGCCTCGTGAACAGAGCACTGGGCTCGATGTCTTCGTGTGTGACGGGAGGTGCAGCATCCCAGTTTATGCGGTGAAAGAGCGTGCCCGTCTTCAATATTCTATTTTCAATTTTTTCATATTTGACCCATTGGATTGGAGGGAATTTCGAAACGAGCATGGATTCGATTACTGGTATTTCGTGATATTTGATACAGATGGAGCCTCTATCAATACTAGACCCCAAGCTATGGACACGGACATGCTACATACAGTTACAAGTCCCAGGTTCCGTGGCGGGGCAGAGGGACAAAGGAAAAAAGAACCGACGAAAAAAAATCAATAAAAATGGGCAAATAAATCGCTGCCTGTCATTGAACCTTATCCGGCCCGCCAAAGCTAGCAGCGGCAGGTACTAAGCAGGCCGACCACTTTCCAACCCCGCCATCGTCAGACGCGCATCTTCATCCTCCTCATCCTTATCGATATTCCGCCATCAGTCATCCATTTCCGGCTTCACGACTCGTCTGCTCCTCCTCTTCTGCTCCTCTACAACAACATAACATCACCACTATCATCACCACCATCATCACAGCATCGATCACAACAGAACCATCGGCTGCTGCAAGAGACACCCCAGCACGGTACAGAGACAGAGACGAGACACCGCAGCAGCTGCCAGACCAGACCTTGCTACTACTGTAGGCGCTGTGCTCCAGAATCCACCGTTGCAAGGCGCTGGAAATGGCATAGCACAGCTGCAGCCTGTCACTGAGAATCACCACATACTCGTACATACATCAGTCCTGCCCCAAGGCAAGGCAATCGTCCATCACCAGGCCTGTCCTCGCATTACTAGCCGCAGGACTAATCACCTTCTACCTTACTATCGCATACCTGCACAGTACAGTACGAGGTTGCTGCCAGTGAGAAGAGTGAGTACTACAGTCCATCTGAGACACACTGGGCCAAAAGGTCCAGGTCTGCTTGCACAAGATACGGGGTGCCTTTTATGCATCCTCACGAGCCAAACCCCCGGCTCATGATCGGCCCAGTCCGCACAAACGAATGAAACGGCACACTTTGCACAGGGCAGCGGTTAACCTCGATTGGCAGCGTAGGTCTGGTGACTCGACAAACACAGCATACCCGCTTCCATACGACGTCCCGAAGTTGCGCACGCACGCACGGTACAGCTTCTCTTGGTGCGCCGCTGCGACAAACCACAGCTGCGCTTTGGTTGGCTGTCCCTTTTTTCCCTCTCTCTTCTAGCCATCCTTCTGGCCACTAGCCGTCCAGATAGCGGAGCAGAGCAGCTTGCCGTCCTCATGCTACCAGTTTGCCAGCTTCGGACCTACGTCAACAGGTACTAGCTGTCGTTGCGATACGCCATCTCTACGCCAGGCCCTACGCCCTGCTCTACACTCCAAATTTTTTTTTGGCTGCTCCATCTTCATCACCCTGCTCTCTACGCATCTCTACGCATCTACGCTCATCTCTGCCGCCTCCCTCGCATTCCAGACGAGCTCGCGGCAACCCAGGTTAGCTCTCCCAGACCCCCAGGAGCTCGTGCTTCGACGCCCGTCAGTCCGCTCGCTGCTCTTGTCTCGACCACCATCCATCTCCCAGGTGGGGTTCCCTCTACATCTGCCGCCAGGCGTCACCTCAAGCCCTCATGTCACTTGGACCAACCGTTGCGCAACAACCTTGAATCTTGCTCTCTCCGCATCCCTATCCTGCCCCATCTCTCGCTTTTTTCTCCCTGATTTTTTTTTCTCTTCCCTGCAAGGGCATTACGCATCGCCTAACCGCAGTCCGACGAGCTTCGGCATCGAGCTTACCTATTCTTCCACAGTTATAGAGTGTCGACCTCCGCTACTGCTCCATCTAGCCGCATCGGCCCTATCGCATGCCAGGCGGCAAGCTTTGCACCCGCACGACCTTTGCGCCGTTGTCGGTAAATCGATAGATTTGTCCACGAGCTCACGTAGCGACGTTTCCTCGACTGTATCATTCGTATTATACATTTGACCACGACGGCCGCCATCGCGCGACTTCCTGAGACATCGACAAACGTTTGACCGCCGGTCGTACCGCCGAATCGATTTTCGCAACGCCATCTGCTGATACCGTTTCCCCTCATCCTCATCCTCATCCTCCCCCCTCCTCCCTCCTTGTACCAACATCCGATCGACGTCTCGCATAAACGATTTAAACATGGCCGGGCTATTCAGGAAGGTGTATGACTGGTTGTTGAGGACGTTTTGGTGAGTCGCTCTACTGCGCCGGAATTAGAGGCGGGGGTCCCACGATACACTGGGTGGTGGTGTGTGTGTGGCGTTGCTGTGTGTAGATGCTGGCCGTGCTGCGAACCCGAAGCCTGTCCTGTGCTTGAGCCATGAGTGTGTCTGTGCCTGTGAGATCTGACTGGTGACGATAGGGCGATGGAAATGGAAGTGACCATGGTTGGTCTGCAAAATGCCGGAAAGACATCGTTGCTGCGAGTACTGGCTGTAGGTTTCCCCCTTGCCACACCTTGCTGCTTGGGGCCAGGCTGACTGAGTTGTTGGGATGATCCTTTAGGGTGGAGAGTTTACTCTTGAGTAAGTGCATGCCCTTCCATCCCCCCCATCCTCTTCTGCTTCTTCCTGCTGCCATGGAGGATCTACCATGGAGGATCTGCCGTATCTGCTGTGGAGGATCTGCAGTGGTCAGCTGAACCCTCTCGGAAACCATGGCAACCTCTGAAGATGTATCGAACATGTCGGTCCAGTTACTGACTGCGAGTCTTGTGTAGCTCGATTCCGACGGTCGGGTTCAATATGAAGCGTGTGCAACGGGGGCATGTTACACTAAAATGCTGGGATATTGGTGGGCAGCCGCGCTTTCGCACCATGTGGGAGCGGTATTGCCGTGGTGTCAACGCCATCGTCTTCATCGTAGACATTGCGGATGTAGAGCTCATCCCCCAGGCCAAGGAGGAGCTTCACTCCCTCATGGCCCACCCGTCTCTAGGGGGGATCCCTTTGCTTGTTCTCGGTAACAAGTCTGACCTCCCAGAGAAGCTGTCCGTGGATGAGCTGATTGATGAGCTGGACCTGAAAAGCATCCAGCACCGTGAGGTCTGCTGTTACGGCATCAGTGCCAAGCACGAGACAAATCTCGACGCTGTGGTGCAGTTCTTGGTGAAGTGGGCTGGTCGATGAAGGCCTTTGCCTTGTGTGCCTGGACAAGCAGACGACTGAGCAGCCGCCTGGTGGTCCCAAGACAGCACATGACCTATGCTTGGGAGCAAACAAGACCAGGACGAAGAAGGATGCTGACCATTAATCCCCCTAATGCCCCAGAACTCCCCCAAGTGCGAGAGGTCGACTAGACCTGGCACCCTTTTGAGCGAACCCACAGCCTCTTCCCCCCGCCTATGCGGCGAGGAGGCGAGATATTTCCGAACGGACGACAGTTGGTATATAAATTTCCTCTCTCACGAACTCTCATGAAAGATGATGGCGACCATGGCAACATTGTTTTTGTTTTTCTTTGCCCTCGACGGGGGCTGGCCCTTTTGACTAATCCTCCCTTTGGCTCCTGGCATGGACGGAAGTAGAGACGGCGGCATCCGGAGGCATCGAGTGTGAGATATAGAAAACGGAACCGGGGCTTGGAGCATTGTGGGCACTTGCCCGGTGTGTTTGTGTGATTTGCCCCCCCTTTTCCCAGTTTCTTTGGTTTGGATAAGTTGCGATGTTTTTTGTTTCCCCTCCCGCGGACAAGATCAACTCCAAGGCGCGCCTATGTATAGCAAGCGATCCGGGCGATGAGATATGAATGATGATTTATAGCATTTTGTGAGAACAAGGAAAGCAAAAACAAAAACAGAAACAGACACAGACACAGACATGCTCTCCAACGGGACCCGGTGATACAGGTCGATCAAGGCTGGCGACGTGCGATAAGAGGGAGCTTCCCATTCGCACGCTGTCAAGCCAGAGAGTGAGTGAGCTGCAGGCCTGCATATGTATATGTAGAATGTAAAAGAATCATCATATCTGGAGTCCTGGAAAACAAGAAGATCCGTGGAGTGTCCCGGGTGTTTGGTCCTGGCAGCCAAGGTAGGAAAGGTCATGGATGGGGATGCGCGGGGCTTGGACGAGGGATGGAGGTGATTGGTGGGCGTGTGGGGTTAGTGATCCCATCACCACC
This sequence comes from Trichoderma simmonsii, assembly GCA_019565615.1. NCBI lineage: Eukaryota > Fungi > Ascomycota > Sordariomycetes > Hypocreales > Hypocreaceae > Trichoderma > Trichoderma simmonsii. The sequence goes on along the minus strand of CP075867.1, from coordinate 791,846 downwards.
AAAAGCAGCCGATGAGAGAACGAGAGAATGTGGCTTGCTGATTGACGAAGAAAAAGAAAAAAGAAGGCAGAGAAGAGGGTAAATAGCACTGACCCAAGTATAAAAAACAAAAAAGAAACGAATGCAAGGAGGGGGGAAAAGAAAAGAAGAAGAAGCAGCACGGCAAAGACGGTGGGTTGACGGATCTCGAGGCTACACACGGACCACTTGATGCGTTGGCCAACTCATCACTGCAGTTGACAAGCGCCGCATTCCCTGTCTGGTGATTTGCTTGGGGGTTTGGATTTTTGCTGGGGGTGGTTTTTTTCTGGGTTAGGGATCGGGAGGGGTTGTTACTACGGTTGTTTTTGTTATTTGATTTGCTTGTGATTTTTTGGCTATTTTATTTTGTTTTATTTAATTATATCATATCATGCTGTGGTTGTCTGATTTTTTATTTTATAGAGGTAGTATACTGTTGTTGTAGTAGCAGTAGTATATGGCGCATGTGCATGTGCATGGTGCAGCAGCGCATGTCTTATGCTCTATGATGTGATGGTCCTCTTCCGCCCAGAAGAGACAGACAAAACATCCATGTATGTACATACACATACACGACAAGAGAGAAGAAAAACATGTGTGTGTGTGTACCCGTCAAACGGTATCCGGAAACGGGGGGGTTAGAGAGAAGAGACCGGGGTGGTTTGTGTCTGCTTTAGTGGTGGGATGAGCAAGAAATGCCAGCGCATCAAGTAGGGGTGGGTTTTATTTATTTGTCGGGGGTGGGTAGGGGAGGCTGAGAATGGAGATGGGAACATGGAACATGGAGATTTTGTAAGGTTACTGTGACTGCGGGTTTGTAATTGTATAGATGGATGGGGGGAAGATGGGGGTTTGGTGATGGATGGATGTTATTTTTACGGGCTTTGTTGATCTTTTTTTGTTAGGTGTTTTGTATTTTTCTGACTGGGATTTTTTTGTATCATGGGCGTTTGATGGTGAGACTGGGAGGACGGCAGAGAGAGAGAGCATGGGGGGCTTGACACAAGGTGAGTGATGCGAGTACCATATGATGATGATGATGCAACGGAGCATTGAGCGAAATGAAGCAGCTGCCGGTGGTCATTTGCCTGCCGTGCTGGACCAATCTCGTTTCAAAGCGAAGAGAATTTTTCTCATTCTTCTCTCTCTCGCAGGAGAATTTTTGTTGAGGTTGCAGGAGGCTGAAATGCATGCATGGATTCGCTGTTAAAACCGCTGCTGCTGCAGCGGCGGGCATTGTTGAGAGAGGCTTTTTCCTTTCGAGTCTTTCGACCGAAAAATGCCTACCTAGGTATGCAATGTATATGCCATGTACATGTAATGTAATGTAGTGCGTAGCGTAGCAGAGTGCATATGCAGCATGGAAAAAATAATGTCAGAGGAAACGTACGAAAAAAAAAAGAGAATGATATGATATGATATGACAAGAGGTTACGAGATAGCCAGCAGCGAGAAAAGAGGGGGGATGCGGGTGGTGTTTATAGGGTTCTGCAGGTAATATACGAAGTAGCGAAGAGTAAGAGCCCGGTTTGATGACATGGCAGCGGGTGTTTGGGCGGATAAGGGAAGCGCGATGTAAGGGAGTTGAGGGTTTTTGTTTTTCTGTTTTTTAGGGGACGTGCTAATGCGATGTAATGTATGTAATGCGTGTGTGCGTAGATGGGTGGGTATTATGTATGTTGTGTGGTTTGATGGGATGGATTAAGTTGAGGTCGTGGTTGAAGGGGATTTGCTCGTGTGAGGGCTGGGTGAGGAGGGGGAGATGCGGTGATGAGGGGTAGTTGATTGAGGAGGATGACGATATTGGGATTGTTTTTAGAGAGGGGGAATGAGAAATGGGAAGAGGAGAGAAGATTAGGTGTTGATTGATGTTATTTTGAAGAGAGAAACGTTGTTTAGAGTTGGAGTGAGATGTATCTTGGGTATAATACGGTGTAGAAGAGAGTGTAATAATAGACAAGTGATGCTCGGATCTCGCTGTGATCAAGTGCCACAGCCGCATCTCCCACGGCAGATAGACAGTCACTAGCCGATACGACAAAACAAGAGTCTAGATTTCACCAACAGACAACTTATTCGAAAGATGCAGCTCAAATTCAGTTAGTTAGTCCGTTGGGCAGCCAGACACTGCATCTGCCACTATCCTGGCTGCAAGAAAACAGCAAACGACGTCACCGTTTTGGGTGTCAACGAACAATACACTCCGCCCCCACCTTTGGATTGATGCAGGTATTTTTAGATATTCCCTTTCTCTCTCCTCATTTTCGTTTCTCTTTTTCTTTTTTCTCATCGTGGCTTTTTTTACATTGGAGTTTGGGGAGTAGATTGGGGAGTAGACATTACTGTTCTGTTTTCTGGGAGTTTTTGTTTCTCTTTTAGAGGTGAAGAGGGCGTTGTTTTTTAGGAAAGAAGGGTACGAGAGGTGAATGTGAGTATTGATGTGATGTTATTGAAGATGATGACTTCTTGGAAGAGGGACTGACATGTGAAAATATAGCCAGGCACCTCTTAGAAAATGGAGTTTTGACATTTGACTGGCGAGACACACTATGCTTGATGGCGGTGGGTACCAACCAACAATCATAATCCCATGTTAATGAGCATTGAGAGGCTGACTTCAATTTCTTTTCTTATACAGGACGTGTGTCTTTAATTTCCAAATTTCTCTTCTTCACCTTCATTTTTCGGCTCTGTTTTTATACAGTAAAACAGTGTGAGAACAACAGCCAGTAGCCAATGCACCTTTTGGCTGGGCTGAAGCGTAACAGACAACACACTGCCCTAACCGATATACAGAGAGCAGTTCATGTCAATGACACTTCTCACGCGACACTGACAAGTGTCATTGATGCTGCACATATGTAAGGATAGGAACGGAGCAGTCTGTTCTTCTGGCTTGTTCCCAAAGGGAGCATTGGCAGCTCTTATTTCATCATCAACTTTCTTTTAATGGACACCAAAAATGGCATTAATGGTAATGGGATAATGGGGAGGAGGCAGGATAAGAGAATGGCTGAGGCAAACTTTCGTTTTGATTCACGTTCACTTCTTGGATTGTGTGCTTTTGAGCATCCATTCCTTGCTTCATTAGACAATATTGGTTATAATGGCATACACGTCTCAGCTCTATTTGGACTGTTTCTCTAGTATAATATGCATGCGTGAAAGAATAATGACCAAGACTCCCTTGTACACCTAGCCAAAAAAATAAATAAATAAACAATAAAACATAAAAATGAAGAAAAATCATAAAAAAAATCATGTCCTGATTGCCTCCCTTCCAAAAGAGAATATGCATAAATAATCAAGGATAATCCGTAAACCCAGCCGACTTGCCGCTCCTGTCCAGCAGGTACTTGTACTTGTCGCCCTCCCTCCGCAGCACCGGCGGAATGTCCTGGTTCCGCTCGATCCTCTCAAACGTGTCGATATCCCGGCCCCAGACGTCCTTGCCGTCGCGGACCGCCTTGGCAATGTTGTCCTTGTTACGGAACTCTTCGTCATTCATCCACACGTGCGAGAAGCTGGCCATCTTGTTGAGGAACTGCTCCATGGTGGCGAAGCAGCTGCTGCAGTGCCAGGCGGCGTTGCTGAGGCGCGACTTGTCGAGATCACGCAGGAAAGGAATGCCGCCATCGCCGTTGCGCAGGTTGGTCGGGCGGACGGTGCGCCAGCCCGTATAGTAGGTGGCTTGAGGGTGCGGCCACTCGGGGCCCGAGTGCAGGAACTGGAACGAGTAGTAGTAGAAGCGCGAGGCCAGCGTCAGGCGGCGCGGGAAGTTGCACGTCCGCAGCAGGAACAGCGACTCGGGGCGCGGGATCTCGTCGACGTCGGCCACGAGGATGACATCGCCGTACACGGGGGCGGCGCGGCCGGCCAGCTGGGGGAAGACCTGGTCGTACATTGCGTCGCGCTGCAGATCCTCATAGTCCCAGGGCCGCTTGGGGTCAAAGGACGCGGGAAAGGTGAGCTGGTGGTAGACCATTTTGTCGTGGAAGCGGCGGAAGCGCTCCCAGCTGGCCAGCACCGTCAGCGGCTTGTCGTTGCCCTGGAAGGTCTTGGGCGACTCGACAATGACAAAGTAGTCGACGTGGTCGTAGAGCGTCTCGAGGCGGATCTCCATCCAGTCCAGCTCCGTGTTGACCATGAAGAGGTCGTAGATCTTGCGCTCGCCCGACTGCGACTGCGGCGCGAAGACGGTGTAGCCGTGGGCGTCGCAAAAGGCCCGCGCCTGGGGGGAGGCGTAGTAGTCGCGCGCTCGAGAGGAAAAGTTGAGGTGCGAGGGCAGCTCTTCGCCTAGAACGAGGTCGAGGTTGGAGATGCGGCGGAGCTCGGGGTGCGAGGCGAGGAGAGGCTGGCCGAGGAGCCAGTAGGACAGGCTAAGCAGCCCGGCGACGAAGACGAGAGAAGTAACCCGGGAGGCCATGTTTGCGGTTCTATCTCATCTCATTGCCGGAGAGAGAGGAAGAGGAGAGGCGTTGTTGGAGGGAGTCGCCGGAGAGAGAGAGCGAGAGAGATGATGAGCTGCGTAGGATCGCCGGAATACGATGGATGGGCAGAAAAAAAGCCACGCACAGGGATCGACGCGTAGAGAAAACGCCGTGCAGTAGGCCTAGATTATCGGATTATCACGCCAGCTCTGGTAATGTAGTCGAATCGAATCCCAGCTATTGGAACAAGGGTCTCGTCCCTCTCTTATTTTTCTGCTTGTCGCACCTCTGCCCTTTTCTAGTCCATGATTCGCACGAGTGAGATGATACGAGCAAAGCTACGACACAAACGGCGTTGGCCGTCAGCAGAGCATGAGGGTCCCCCCATGGCTGTGGTTATGGTGCCTGGTTTTAGTGTTTAGTGTCACGGTACAAGTACCCGCAAGCGGAAGTTGTTAGGTTGGATTATTGATGGTGTCAGATTCATTGCGACGATGCCGGAGAGCGCAAGGGATGAACAATTGGTGAGAGAAAAGAAGATGGTCAAAAAGAGAGCGAAAGAGACTGAGATTTGTGGAATTGGTTTAATTGGGCACACGAGCCTTATAAGGAGGCTTTGATGCGCTGGAAAGGGGGAATTGATGCCAAGAAGCCGCTCTCCCTTGGCTGCGGTGCGACACGGCCGCTGAAGAAATTGCGTAGCGAAGACTTGCAGGGGGTCCAGTGGCTTATACGTGTATTTACAAAGCTGCCAGTTTCATTTCCTTTGGCTTTTACAGAGGCAAGTAATGCTTTAGCTTGTTGTTAGAGGAAATAAGTTGAGATTTGTACTTTTTATTAGAAGATTGGTTCTTGAAACTGTGTGGATGATGCTGCATAGGGAGATGAAGCTGTAAAGACACCTCCAACTGGTAATGGATAGTAGCAGCTTGGCGCAGATGCGCAGATGCGCAGAATGATGATGACTAAGCTTCCATTGTCAACTCTGTGTAACCCAAACAATTAGACAAGTATGCAGCTTGTGAGGCGATGAGGCATGGATTGATTATAAACTTATCAATGGACCAAATCATGCAACCACTGCATTTAACCGCTAGATTAAAGAGCCGAGTTTAACAATTGCTACGTTGCCCTTATGCCCCTGTGCCAGCACTTGTGCCAACAGAGCCATCAGCCACAGAGTATAGCCACAAGTAATTAGAGTGCTGATGATAACAGTAGTGAAACCAAGAGTTAACAACAGTAGGAATATCATATCCTTCTAGAAGCAACTAAACAACCAAAGGGCGTCCGTGATTCCCACGGAGGGCGCAAATCGACATGTCCCGGCCCCCGGAGCCGGGGCGGAGCGGCTCATTGTTTAGCCCCTCCACAAACTGGCCCTTCGAAACCCCTCCACTCCATTGGAGTCCATTGGAGGGCCCTTGATTGCAATTTGGGTATATAAAAAACCACAGCATTTCAATGAGGGGCACGCTCTCTTCCCTGTATCTCGCCTCGGCGTCAAGCTCACGAGCAATTGTATATAAACAGGCCGGACACCTCTTGAGACGCCAGTCGCCGTTCCTGAGACGACATCTTTCCACCAGCATCATCAGAAACAGCGCATCAGTAACCATGGGTATTGAAGTAGGAAATGCCTGGGTGGGCGTCAAGGGCGCTGGATCGCTCGACTTACGAAGTGAGAACTTAAGAATTGGTGTTTTATTCTCAATCAAGATCAGTCTGCTAACATCCTTCACTCATAGGCGATGTCATGACGGTCCCCACGCCGTCCATGCTGGCGGCCATCTCCAACTGCACCCTCAGAGACGACGTCTTTAATGAGGATCCCACTACACAGGACCTCGAGGCTCATGTGGCCAAGTTGGCTGGCAAGGAGGCCGGTCTGTTTGTTCTGTCGGGCACAATGGGCAACCAGGTGGCATTGCGAAGCCTCTTGGTCCAGCCTCCTCACGGTGTCCTTGCGGACCATCGGTCTCACATTATTCTCTACGAGGCTGGAGGGTTAGTGCTTTTCTTTCATTCTCTCTTCTCAATCTCACTCTTGTTGTTTCTATGCATAACTGACAACCATCCAAACAGCGTCTCTTCCCTGACTGGCGCCACTGTCAAGCCCGTCGTCCCCAAGAACGGCATCCATCTCACCCTCGAGGACATCAAGGCCAACGTCATCATCAGCGACAACGTCCACGACTGTCCCACCCGCGTCATCAGCCTCGAAAACACCCTCAACGGCATGGTCAACCCCCTGAGTGAGGTCAAGCGCATCTCCCAATTCGCCCGCGAAAACGGCATCAAGATGCACTGCGACGGCGCCCGGCTCTGGGAGGCTGTGGCTTCCGGTGCGGGTTCCCTGGATGAGTTTTGCGCTCAGTTTGACACGGTGAGCTTGTGCTTCTCCAAGGGGCTGGGAGCTCCCGTCGGCAGCATCATTGTGGGAGACAAGAAGACGCTGGAACACTGTCGGTGGACGCGCAAGTCTATTGGAGGTGGCATGAGGCAGCCGGGTTTCATCACGGCCGTGGCTAGGGTGGCTGTGGACGAGACATTTGGCACTGATTCTAAGGGAAGTGATGGTCTGTTGAAGCAGACTCATGAGATGGCGAAGAAGGTTGAGGCGCTGTGGACGGGCATGGGGGGCAAGCTGGTGCACCCGGTTCACACAAACATGGCCTGGGTGGACATTGAGGCGGCTGGTTGCAGCTTGGAGAAGTTTACGGAGTTGAGTGAGGCGGAGGGATTGAAGGTCGGTGGTGGACGGTTGGTGACACACTATCAGATTGCGCAGAATGGTGATGAGGTGCTCAAGCGGTTGGAGAGGGTGTTTAAGAAAGTGTTTGCTTAGAGGGAGATGAGATGATGAGTCTCTGAAGGCAGATGAGTTGTCATGTTTACACTGCTGTTCTCAAGAGTACATACATATACACATACTATGAACGACATGATGCTTTATGCTATCGCAACATGGAATCTATGTAAGCGTTCACTTGATCATTCTTTCATTGATACTGCGAAGCAACGTAAGCCTTCACCTAATAGCTTCGGTCAATTACACGCGGCATGCCACCAATCGCCACCGATCATCACATCCCATGAACCGTCATAAGCCACACTACCGACGATTTTCCCAAAACCTGTCCTTGTTTTCCTCACAACTTAGTTCTAGCCTCTTAGACCAAAAACACTAACGGCCCGTTTACCCCAAGGCGGATACTCCGAAGGTGGCTACAAAGGTGAGCGATTGACTTTTCTTGTTTCCAATGATCTTTATTTCGATTTACCGTGCCGTGGATGATGGCCAACGGAAAGCGTCGGATGACCAAATGGTGCCGCCACGTTTGGGGGACGGGATTTCGAGTGGGTGATGGTTTGTTGGTGCTTTTTGACGTCATGCAGTTTTTAAGTGTTCGATGGAAGCATGGGAGAAGCCGAGATGGGATGGTGAAAACAATACGGCTTTCTCTTTTTCATCAATTGCTTCCTTGAACGTATTTCAATAGATGGATTTCTTGTGTCGAGGGTAACTTGATAAGACCTGGAGTGCCATAACGATACCATGTCTCGTACATCCATATTCTGTCTGTATATGACATCCCGTGTCATACATGAGCTTCTAAATAAGCATCATCAGAATAAAGAATAGGTGCATACAATAGCGCGTGCGGGGGCTGAACTAGCGCTGAAGGCGTTGGAGATGCTGTGGAGAAGCGTCGTGGGGGATTCGAATTGGCATCTGCATGTCTCACGTACCTCAATCTCCTTATACTTGACTGAGATTTATCAAAGTGTTGGTTTCAGAAGGGAGATTCTAATAAATCATGTGAAGACAGCCGACATAATACAATTGTTAAAAAACATTCATTCCACATGTAATTGTCGACAGGCCTTTGCTTCATCTTGTCCCAAGTCCTTGGCCTGAGTGACAACTCCAAAAGCCTCATACGACATACCAAGCCACCACACCCAAGCATCACAATAGTTCCCCCCGCAAACCGTCAACCACGGCAAAATCAAGTGCCAAGTTGGAGGGTGGACCAAAGACTTGGATTGGGCCATGATGATGCCAAGAGTCATATACTCTACTCTGCTTATATTGATGTAACCAACCTTCTCACTTATATGTCAGATAGTGAATTCTACCATCTTATAAATATCCCCGCGTAGTCGCCCCTCAAACAAGGTGTCTATCGTTTTGTGCCAATCCCTCCTTGATGAGAGGCAGGTTCAAAATGCCTTCACTTCAATGCCTCGTAGCCTTCCTGGCGACAACTCTTTCCGTCCATGTACACATAGTCAATGCCCTCTTCATCAATGGCTCTGTCATTGCCCCGTGCGACTCACCCATCTACTGCCATGGCGATATCCTCCGCGAAGTCGAGCTAGCTCATCCCTTTTCCGACTCCAAGACCTTTGTAGACATGTAAGCCCAAGAAACTCATACAATATCTCAAAAATGGAAAGCTCACATGTAACTCTAGGCCCGCAAAGAGACCCCTTTCAGAAATCCAAGCTGCCTTCAACAAGCTCAAAAAACCCCTAACAAACGACTCCTCCCTCCAAACATTCCTATCAACCTACTTCGCCGACGCCGGCGGCGAACTCGTCGAAGTGCCTCGCGCCAGCCTCACCACCAACCCGACCTTCCTCTCCAAAATCAACGACACCGTCATCAAGCAATTCGTCTCCAAAGTCATCGCCATCTGGCCCGACCTCACGCGCCGCTACTCCGGCAGCGCGGTATCAAACTGCACTTCTTGCCCGAACAGCTTTATTCCCGTGAATCGCACGTTTGTCGTTGCGGGAGGGCGGTTTCGGGAGCCGTATTATTGGGATTCGTATTGGATTATTGAGGGGTTGTTGAGGACTGGGGGGGCGTTTGTGGGGATTGCGAAGAATACGATTGAGAACTTTTTGGATTTTGTTGAGAGGTTTGGGTTTGTGCCGAATGGGGCGAGGTTGTATTATTTGAATCGTTCGCAGCCGCCGCTGTTGTCGCGGATGGTTCAGGTTTACATTGAGCATACGAATGATACGAGCATCTTGAGGAGAGCTCTGCCACTGCTGGTGAAAGAGCACGAGTTTTGGACGAAGAACAGGACGGTTAATGTCGATGTCGGTAATAAGACGTATGTCCTGCAACAGTACGCCGTGGAAAACACTCAGCCGCGGCCAGAGTCCTTCCGCGAAGACTTCATCACTGCCAACAACCGCTCCTATTACGCTGCCTCGGGCATCATCTATCCGGAAACAAAGCACCTTAACACCTCTCAGATGGAAGATTTATACGCAAATCTAGCTTCCGGCGCAGAGAGCGGCAACGACTACACCTCGCGATGGCTAGCCAACCCAGCCGACGCAATGAGAGACGTCTACTTCCCTCTCCGTTCCCTCAATAACAAGGAAATCGTCCCCGTCGATCTCAACTCCATCCTCTACGGCAACGAACTGGCCATTTCCCGTTTCTATAGCCAGACCGGCAACAGAACAGCCGCTCGCACTTGGAGCGCCCTTGCTGCAAATCGCAGCGCTTCCATCCAAGCTGTCTTCTGGAACGAGACTCTCTTCAGCTACTTTGACTACAACCTCACTTCTTCATCTCAAAACATCTACGTGCCCCTGGACAAGGATGCTCTCGCCATTGATAGACGCACAGCTCCTCCCGGCAAGCAAGTCCTGTTCCACGTTGGCCAATTCTACCCCCTGTGGACAGGCGCCGCCCCAGACTATCTCAAGAACAATCCTTTCGCAGTAAGCCGCATCTTCGACCGCGTATCAAGCTATCTAGATACTCGTCCCGGCGGCATTCCCGCCAGCAACGTCAACACAGGTCAACAATGGGACCAGCCCAACGTCTGGCCGCCGCACATGCACATCCTCATGGAAAGCCTCAACAACGTCCCTGCAACATTCACCGCACGCGATCCCGCGTATCAAGACGTCAAACAACTCGCCCTGCGACTGGGCCAGCGCTACCTTGACTTTACCTTTTGCACGTGGCGTGCCACGGGAGGTTCCACGTCTGAGACGCCCAAGTTGCAAGGGTTGACGGATCAGGACGTCGGCATCATGTTTGAAAAGTACGATGATAATTCGACTAACGCTGCTGGAGGGGGAGGCGAGTATGAGGTTGTCGAGGGCTTTGGGTGGACTAATGGTGTCTTGCTGTGGGCTGCGGATACGTTTGGGAACCGGCTCAAGAGACCGCAGTGCGGAAACATCACGGCTGGTCATCCGGCGCCTTCGTCGTCGTCTTCTAAGAGAAGTGCGGTGCAGCTAGATTTGTTTGATGCGAGTAGGATCAAGAAGTTTGGGAAGAGGGCGGAGGGGACGGTGAGGAGGTCGAATGCTTTTTGAGTCGAAAGCTGTATATCTTGTGATTATAATGAGTATGAGTCTGCAGTTATGTAAAACAAGCAATTCGAGACAACTAGTAGCAGGAGTAATACTTAGCTGATTTAATCACCTAAGTAAATCCGTGCTTTATAATAGGCATTTACTTGCCTATAGAGAATAGAGCCATTGATGCCCTCTGTACCTTGGTAAGGAAGGTCTAAGTAATTGAGAAACCTAAGTGTATTTCTGACAATTACCTGACACCTGACACGGCCTGACGTATATGATACTTCTTCCCCATTATAATCGCCGCTTTCATAGTTGGTTGATCTCTTCTCTGTGAATGCTAGGAGGACCAATCAAAAGTCATGTATAGCCCTAACCATCTTCAATGTCTAATGGTAGATGTTGGATGGCGGCGACTCCTATTGAGAGAACCTGGCTGCCCGCAATTTCCGACGAAATGTACTCGATTGCCGAAAGTTCGCACCACAGCTCCTGATTATATGCGGTTATAAGAGACACATCAAGTCGAAAGGATCCCATACAAAGATCAAAAGAGCCATTCCACTCGGACCCGAGTGTTGAATAGCAAATATTTTGTTTGCGCATGGCATAGTCTCACATGGCCCCATGGACTGCGCATGTAGGAAGTGTCGTTGATTTAATCCAGAAAAGAGAGTAAAATGGGTATGTTTTTTTTAAAAAAAAAAATGTTGAATAGATAACTAAAGAAATATCGTATCGTCATGTCTGTTTCCATCGGCATCCATATCTGGTCATTTTTTAAGCATCCATCCGTCGACCCAATAAACGCGTGTGCTATTCGTCCACCGCATTAATTTAAAACCCTCATCAATTCATAAAAACCCCCAATATGTCTTCCTCCACATGGTTTATAAGGAAAAGATGAAAAGAAGGAAACCCATATTCTCTCAAGCCAAGTAAATGTAATCTCAGTCGTGTAACAACGTCTGTTACATCTGATCGCTGTCCATATCCGTCTCTGCCGTTGGCTGATCTTTAAAATACAGCCACTCCTCAAATCCCTCAATGCTCTCGAACTGTGGGAAGCTCTCTTGCACCTCCCCTTCTTTGTCAGGATACAGCACCGTCATGGTACGTATGCTTTCTTGCTCATTAGCGGGCAGTCGCCGTCTCATGTAGCAGAAATAAACGTAGAGGACCTGGCAGAGCTGCTTGAGGCGGCTCATAGTATTACCATCTCCACCATCATTAAGTTGCGATTCAGGCTCGGGTGTCGTGGAAGGCGATACACGTTCCCAATGGTAAGTCCACATGATTAAGCGGCGGCGGAGAGACATGAGGGTGCGACCGACTTCAAGAACTAGTTCATGGCAGATGCTAGGGTTGGCGAGGGCCTTTTTGAGCTGGTCGTAGAATTCGAGCTCTAGCTTACGCCCTATTATTCGTGACAATTGGGCTGCAGCGATGATAACTTGTCTTTGCTGTCCATCATCTGGGGCAAGGGTTGTCCCAAATTCATCGTCTATCGGCCCGTAGAGGTCATGAGACTTTGGCCTTAGAGTGTATGTGGCCCACGGAGCCATGTCATCCAGCGCAAGGAGCACATCGCACAGGGTGTCTCTATTCAACGGTTGACCGTAGCTATCCCTAATGCATGTCTTCCACGTATCTTGTCTTTGAACCTTGAGTCCATTGATGAACTGTCGGAATGGATGGGGTATAGGGGAGCAGCTGGAGTTGATGTATACCCAACAGGCACGGATGTCAAGCTCGTAGAGTATTCCCTGTCTTCCGTATACGCGGATGCTGTCGTAATTTTTTCGCAGTTCGTCCAAGATGTGTAGTAGGTGTCTTATATTTATCTCTGAAGGTAACTCGATTGGTTGACGGAAGCCGTGGGCGGAAAGAGGATAAATCATGTGGAGAGCTATCAAAAAGGCCTCTCGTTAGTAAAAGCTGGAATTTTGTTCCTGCACAGGATGCCTCTTACCAAGTAAAACGGTGCTGCCTTGTTGAACAAGTTCAAAGAAACTCGCAGGAACACATACAAATGGCTTAGGGGCACTACTACTGCTACTGGAGCACCGCAAGCAGTCCTTCCCATCTTCTCGACCCTCACACTGGCAAGAAACCACGTTAGTCATACACTGTATAACGGAGTAGGCAAGTGGGTTAAGTGGGTGGGTATGTAGGAAGATCAACAGGAGCCAAGGGTCTGAGATGGCTCCGAGGCGTTCACTTGATTCATGACTTACAATGACTTTGGCCATCTTACAGCCAATGCATACGGTCCGCTCGTTTCTCCTTCTAGTTGCGAGCTGCCGCCCCCCCTCACCCAAAGGCCCGGTGCGCTTCCCGCGAGGCTTCTTTGGAATTGGCTTTCCACTAGTAGTCATACTTACACCACCTCTATCAGCCACCCCATGTGGTTGAGGTCTGGGACGTATAGGGACTTGTCCAATTGACAGAGACAGACGCCTCTTTGATATTCCGGCATTCTGGGACCGATCCTGGGTATGGGGTCCACGGTTTCCATAGGGAGAGAGATCCGGATCTAATGAACGATGGGGCCGTGTCATACTTGCAGTCCGAGGACGTTTGCCTTTACCTTTACCCCGAGAGAGAGTACTGGAGTTAGTCTCCGATGAGGGATAACCAGTGCTTGGATCGACACTTGGCGATGGTTGCCAAACACTGGGCTGAGAGGAAAATCCAGCACTTCCAATGGCCTGGATATATGTCTGAGGCTTGGCGTCATGCATCAAGTGGTTTGATTTTCCATAAACGACTTCCTGAGTATATTCTGGAATGTCCAGCATGGACATATTAGTCACTGCATCCTTCCTGTCGGTAGGATCGGACATAGTGACTGAGAGAGCGTCCTCTTGAGAGGAATAGCTAGAATTGGCGCTTGGGCTGGGCTGGCTGTAGCTAACGGCATGATGTAGCTGCCCTGGAGAGAGGGAAGGCTGTGCGACTGGGATACTTGACAAACCATCGGCTACAAGCGTCTGCGATGATCCAGGCAAGGAAAGAGACTCTGAAAGATAATTTTCTGGATAAAAAGTTGTAGGTTTCTTGTCAGGATACGGGACATCACGGTGAAGTTCTCGACCCGTGTGCTCATGGCCTTGTGGGGGTCCATATCGTGCCAATATGTGTGTTTCTGTTCCATGTTGCGGCCGATGGCTGCGACCGAGGCTGGACCCTTGACGAGAGGAGCTGAAAGCCCGGTCATCGTTATTGGCTGCACAGGGCTGCTGTCGAGGCCAATCAGAAGAAGAGTCAACTGGGGTAGAAACACCAAGAAAAGAGGAGTTCAATGCAGGCTGCGGGCTGCGCACATTGTTGCTCAGAAGAGAATTATGAATAGCAACAGGAAGAATTGGTCTAACAACTTCGGACGAGCTAGTGCCGCCGGATGTCGCATGATATTTGTGCGTGTCGTCGGCCTCAGCAGCGAAAGAGCTAAGTTTGAGAGTGAGTTAGCTGTGGCAATAATAGGATGCATACCGATAACATTAAATCGCCACCAACTAGTCAGTGCTTACCCATAAGAAGTGTCGGTTGGGGCCGCTTCAAGCATATTGCTTCCTCCGGTGAAAGAAGTAAGAAAATGCGGTTGTAAATCCACGACCATATCTTGGTGAAAAGATTGTGAGAAGGCCATGGCTGGTTCAAGCTCTTTTGTGAGCTTTCTTATCGAGGATAGAGACGAGAGGAAAGAAGAAGAACGGGAGAGAAGGGTTTAACTACTTCGTTGGAGCGTTGGAGTGGTGAAAAGGTCGAGGGCATGTATCCACACAAACCCATGCTGCCCATGCTGCCAGAGCCTCGCCATCTCTATTAGTGTGGTCGAATGGTGCCCAGTGGTGTGTTGCCTGACTTCGGTGTAAACCAGTACCGCGCGCCTTATTTCCCTTTGCATCTCCATCGCTACCTGCATGGTCCTCAAGGTCCCCCGTACACCTGCTATACACTCCCCTCAGGAACATCACCTCCACCCCCCAGAGGCTCTGCGAGATGACATGGACAGGTGGATGCCAGGGCAAATGCAGGTCCTCTCTGACGATACCCATGGAAGCTGTTTGAGTGTTTCCACTGAATTGCGGCGATACAGAAATAGCCAACAGCAACGGGAGGCCCGAGAAACAGTATCACCGCTGTCAATCTTTGTTTCGTCAATATCGCAGATGCGGCTCTGCGTGGTTCCGCAAGTTCTGCGTTTCTAACTGGTTGAATTTCCAGCCCAACGTACGGCGCACCCGCCCATTAGAACCAAGGCGCAACCAGGCGTCGAAGCTTAAGTGCGCAACTTTCCATTCTCCTAATTCTTTTTATTAATTGAAGAACCCCCTGGGTGTGTTTTCTTGATATCGCATCCCTGTAGAGCGCCTACCGCTGCGCTTTTAGTCCTTGTGGGCTGCCTTGTTTCGCCTTTTTTCCTTTGCGCGGGGTGTGGTGTCGCGTATCGTTGCCCGCCCGGTACTCTGCAGGGGGGGAAAGCTTTGCCGGGTCTGAGGCGCAACCCAAGAATCGCTGTCAATGGGATGCCACGTCTTTGATGTTGTTATATTGCTTGCTAGATGGCTTAGCCACCGCTGTAAGATAGACATGGAGCCGATGCGCATCCCGAAGAGCGGTGGGAGAAGAGAAAAACCATGATAGTCATAAACTGCCTTGAGAGGTACTTCGAAAAGGTAATGATGTCCATTGCTGGCCTAGGTACCATCTCGATTAACCTGTGTAAGTGCGTTGGCATGCAGGAATGCCTATGCTTGCGGCGCAATCAGTGAGCTGAAGGTGTGGCGCCGGCCGGAGGGGCGCGTAATAGCCCATTTTCGACTGTCCACTCTCTGACGGGGGAGCTTGCATCCCCGCCAGAAGTCTCATCACAAGGCTGTGAGCTGCAGCAGCTTCGGTCGCCACCGGCGGTTCATGAAGGGACGGAGCACGGAAGACGAGTGGGCTCCTTGCATTGGACCAAAAACGACATCTGTTAGCCGAGACTTATAACTAACATTACGTACCAAGCAGTGCATACCGTAATCGCTGGTGATGATTGGGTGGCGTTGGTGATGTGAGCAAAAAAAAAGGAGGGGGGATGGTTGAGGGCATCCCCAAGACTCTTGGCTTTGCGGAAACAAACTCCTTCCCGCGTGTAAGAGGTGTCAAATACGGCCCGGTTACACACATTGACAGAAAATTGAACGATTCAGGTGATCAAAGGCTGAATATTTTTGGTGCATGAGCAGAAGGAATTGGCATCGGCACGGCCGAAGTTGTAAATGCCTCGTGGTTGTATGGATTGCGCCATGACTCGATCGTGTAAAGGATGGTCGTTTGTCGGGAAGCAACCGAGGCTATTCCAAACGATGTGCATCAACCTTGTCCGTCATGTCGTTTCCCCCGTAGTTTGACAGCCCAAAGTAGTCGCTGTCAGTTTAGAAGTTGGTATAAGTTGACGGATCACCACGGGAGGTGGAGAGCCCGGGGTCGGGGGCGGGAATCGTGGGTCCGGGTCGTTTAGTCCGACCAAGCTGAGAGCGACGAGCCGAAGCGGGTGCCGAGTTGAAAGAGAAAACTTCCATTCATGGAAACTTGCTATGATGGGTAGCGGATCGAAGGATCTTCTCCTTCTCAGCTGGTCAAGGGTTGCCGCCAAGTTCTTTTGTTCTTTTGTTCCGTGCCTCGCCAACGGCTTCTCCAAACTGAGCTTAGCAGGCTCGCTCCAACAGCCGGGAGGAAGATGGATGCGACATTTTGGGAGCATCTCGACGCCTAAACGGTCATTTGTAAAAGTTGCCGAGTCGAAATTGTGTCGTTTTGTCAATTAATAGCGTCATTGTCGTGTTGCAACGGCTCGTCGGTGAATCCAAAATAGTATAGCATAGGTGTGGACAGGACGAAAAGAGTTGGGGGCCAGACTATAAAGGCAGTTCCGCCATGAGCATTAGTCCATTGCAGTCTATACCGCGGAGGCATGTGTGTGTTGTGGTGAGAAGTCATTGTTATTATACAAAAGTTGCTCAGGCCCAGAACTTGGCAATGACTCGGGGCATCTCGACATTTGGTCATGGCCTCCCAGGTCACCAGGCATCCCATCCGTGAAGCTGCTACAACCATAGCATTCACAGCAATTCTATAAGAGTCTTTCATCCTCCATGGTGTCCATACGTACCTCGTCTCCAAGCCAGGGACAAGTCCAGACAAGTTGGTTCTCCTCTGAGATGCTCTGAAAGCACTGGCAGCCTAAAATTTCACAACCCCATTGGACGAACGAAATGCCTTTCGACTGGTCTTCTTGTTAAAAGAGATCCCCAAAGAGGCTGTGGCGTTGAAGGTGGGCTGGTGTTGGTGGCGCGTCCCGCTGTCGGCTACGTATCATTTCACAGGGATAGGTGGATGCGTGGCTGCGCCCCAACCTGAGATGTAAAGCTGCCCAGAGAGACGAGAGGACAAAAGCATTGCGCCTCTGAATGCGACTGCGCCAAGCGAGGCTGGAGGTGAATGAAGTGGCTGCTCGTGATGGATGTTTCTTGCAAGTTGTTTGTGCGTAGGAGGTAGTTGGAAGTTGAGATGAGGTGGTCAAAGTTGGTACCCCAGGCGTTGAAATTTGATACGTCCAGTGTTAGTGTAGGGTAAGTGCTACCGCCAAAAACCGCCGTGTTGGATGCATCCAAGGAGAATTTCCATGTACCCGCCCCAAGTATTAAATGTCCCGAGGGCGGTACCCCGTAATCTGTAAGGTACGGATCAGAGTCCGTGTGTCTGGCCTGATGAATCTCTCTTTGGTTAGTACCCGTCTACCAGGCCGCTACTTTCGAGGTAGACTGTATGCAACATGACTCTTAGCATTTGATACAATGATGCACGGCCCTATTTTTGCCTACTCGGCTAGCACCTGCAGTAATAAGGGAGCAGTAAAGCTATAGCGGTGTAATACTACGGAGTAAGTAGGTACCTGTATCTTACGTGCTGGGCACCGCAGAAGGCAAGGTACTGCCCTACCTCTCAAGCAGGATCAGGCGATTTGCGCATATCATTATTAGTCAGATCATGGCTACGACATCTCGCATGAAATCCTCCTCGCTTGATGACTCTTGAGCGAAAATCAAGAAAACGAAACAGAGAAAAAGTCTCTCTACAGCTGTTACGGCTAGGCTGGCTGTTTAACACACCAAATGCGAGCAATACGGCGGTTGGCTGTGCCCCCTGCAGCAGGATCGCCCTAATCCGTAGCGCTACTTATGTACCGCTGGAATTGGACGGATTGGGCTCTATGGCGCGATCGGCCGCCTTAGAGGCATTTTGCCCCAAGCCATGCCATCATCAATGAGGGGATTTGTGAAACGGTCAGTGATGGGAGATGCTCACGATGGCGGAAATGGCTATGAAGCCGGCCTTGGTTAGAGCTTCTAGAATAAAGTATAAGTAGAGCTGGATTCACCTGGAGGACGAGCAGATAATTAACAAGCCTCAGATGCTTTAAGCAGCTTTCAGACTATATTCTTGATACTATTACCACTACAACGTCATAAACACCAGAAAAGCCACCATGGTCTTTGGACGAGATAAAGAGCCCAAACAGCAGGAGACTGCGGAGATTCCCGATCATCTCACTGACTTGCACTGCTTCACCGAAACTGAGGGCGTTGTGACAACCAGTAAGCCACCGATGTGATGAATAAGCCTCATCATTGTGTGTTGCTATTAAAAAAAAGATACAAGAGATTGCTGATGACATATCTTCTGTCTACTTTGTCTATAGCCATGATGGATCTCCCTGGTTACCGCATCGAGCAAGTCCTCGGCACAGTCTACGGCATTACAGTGCGGTCGCGTAACATTGGCGCCAGCCTGGGCATGGTCATGAAGAGCATGGCCGGCGGAGAGCTTCGTTGGTTCACCTCCATGCTGTACTCGTGCCGTAACGACTCCATCAGCAGAGTGGTGGAGGAGTGCAAGAAGCGGGGAGGCAACGCCATCATCTGCATGAGGTTCGATGCCGGTGATATGGGCGGCTTTGCCCAGACAGCAGCGTATGGGACGGCGTGTCGGGTGGTCAAGATTGACGATCCAAACGTCCATGTCCCCCCTCAGCTGCAGGGCATGACACAGTAGCTGGAGCGGGTAGAATCCGGCGCTAGGAGAGGCTGATGGCGGACGAATCATGGCCATCTGGGGGTTGATTGTCAGTTGTGAGTTGTGATTTTTGAGCATCAAGGCTGCGGTAGCCGAAGATGGTGGTGTGTGTAGCAGCCAATGTTGATGCTTCTATTCATGGCGATTTGGAGAAGCTGAATGATTGGATGATGACACTTTGAGACTTGATAGGTTGCTTGTCTCGGTGTATCTGTCTGCCTCATTGGTTCATGTATTTTATGTCTCTTACTTATTCTGTATTCATTCTGCTCTGTTGATTGAGATAGCCCTACTCTTACACCCCATATGTGCCTTGTATGATCCGCGGCCAACACACAACTAGGCATCTTTGACCGAAAAAATAGAAAAAAATAAAAAATACGCCGTACATACAGGCATATAGAGGAGAGAGAGGCAGCTTACAGCCAAACAGGCCAAGCAGCCGCAAAGGTTGTCTTGGGCGTCCTCGTATAAGCCGTTGGCAGCCTCCAGACTCCACTTCGGGCGGCGATCCATGTGCGGAGACGCTAAGATATGGCAAATGGCAGCTCGAGGCGTAAGGCGATGCAATTTGGGCGCCTTGTTTTGCAGTGCTGATTGCTCAGGTGCTGATTTGTTGGCACTGCATCTGTCTGATTAGATATGGAGCATGTATAACTGCGTGGATACAGGCAGAATGAGACTGAGGCTGAAAAACGCACATCTGTACAGTACTGGACAGCATAATCGGATCGGGTACACATCTTATGTACCCTGATAGGCTGCTTATCGCCCAGATGACCAATCAAGCTCCAGCGCTTGCTCTATGCTCTAGAGAGGCGACAATAGTAAGCTTCAACCTCTGAATAGCAACACCAACAACACCAACATTACCGGCAATTGACCGTCTTTCTGTCATTGCGCCCTCTGAATCACTCGCCACATCTCAATTTCGATCGATCGTTATTCGCAGGCTTACGATGCTGCGTGATCCAAGGCGTTATTCTATCTAACTGAGACGAGTACACGCAAGTAATCCCCCTGAGGACCGCAGCCCCCTGCGAGAGCTTCGTCTCCAGCATGGCGCCCGAGCGATCCCCGTCGATGGATTCCCTCTCGTCCGTCTCGACGACCAGCATCGTCTTCGACCGAATACAGGAAGAGATGGAGAAGGGAAAAGTGCCGCGAAAGGCCCGCTCCAGGCTTGGATACACCGACGTGTACGCTGAGGATCCCCTCAAGGAAGAAGCCTCCGACGACGCCGAGACCGAGGCCTTCCTGGGCTCAACCGGCGCGGGCCTGCAGCGCCGGCCAATGGACAGGAAACTACGCCGAATTCTCTGGATCGGCGCCCTCATCTTCGTTGCTGCCTGGATTGCGTCTCTCGTCGTCTTCGTCTCTAATGGATCGTACAAGCACGCGAGCGATGTGGAACACGACCCAGACGCCGACTCTCGAGGCTCCGGCAAGCCTGTCACTTTGGAGCAGCTGTACGATCGCTACTGGTCGGCGAAGCAAAAGTCCATCAGCTGGATTGCAGGTCCTAATGGCGAAGACGGCCTGCTATTGGAGCGTGGAGCAGAGGGCAAGGATTATCTCGTCGTCGAGGATGTTCGGTCAGCTGTAGGAAACGAAACCGCCGCTGCTTTGGCAGAAGATGCGAATTCTCAGGTGGCCAAGTCTCGTACCCTCATGAAGAACGCCGATTTCGTATACGATGGCCAGAGCTATGCACCCCAATGGCTAGAACCTAGCCCGGACCAGACAAAGGTGTTGATTGGTGTTTCTCGGGAGTCAGTCTGGAGACATTCCTTCACGGCCATCTACTTTGTTTTCGACGTCGAGACGCAAACTGCCGAGCCACTCATCCCATCGGATGCGCAAGCTCGAGTTCAGCTCGCAGGCTGGAGCCCCAGGAGTGACTCCGTATCCTTTACCAGGGACAACAACCTCTACATCCGCCGCCTCACCGGCGACAATGAAATTACCCAGATCACAAAAGATGGCGGCCCAGAGTACTTCTATGGCATCCCCGATTGGGTGTATGAAGAGGAGGTGTTTAGTGGAAACTCTGCAACCTGGTGGTCTGAAGACGGACAGTATCTGGCCTTCCTCCGAACCAACGAGACTGGCGTTCCCGAGTACCCTGTGCAATTCTTCATCTCGCGCCCGAGTGGTCACCCTCCTCCCAGTGGCGAAGAATCCTACCCTGAGGTCCAGCAAATCAAGTATCCCAAGGCCGGTGCGCACAACCCTGTTGTAGACCTCCAGTTCTACGATGTTGCCCACGGCGATGTGTTCTCGGTCACAACTGGCGACGAGTTTCCCGACGATGATCGCATCATCAATAGTCTCATCTGGGCCGGTGACAATGTCCTTGTCAAGCAAACCAATCGCATCAGCGACCACCTCAAAGTGATCCTCATCGATGTCGGTAAGCGCGAGGGCAAAACAATCAACAGCATCGATGTCGACAAGATTGATGGTGGCTGGTTCGAGATCTCTCACTCCATGACCTACGTCCCCGCAGACCCCGAGAATGGGCGACCAGAGGATGGGTATGTAGATACTGTCATCCACGATGGCTATGAGCATATCGGATACTTTACGCCGCTGAACAACTCCGAGCCTATCATGCTCACCTCCGGAGAATGGGAGGTAGATGAAGCTCCCTCGGCCGTTGATCTTGTCAACAACCTTGTATACTTTGTAGCCACCAAAGAGTCTTCTATCCAGCGCCATGTGTACTCTGTGAAGCTTGACGGCTCTGATTTGAAGCCTTTTACAGACATTTCCACCGAGGCCTACTACAGAGCCTCCTTTTCGTCAGGAGCAGGCTACGCTCTACTCACATACCGTGGACCCAAGATCCCATACCAGAAAGTCGTGTCTACCCCATCCAACAGCATCTCTTACGATGTTGTTGTCGAAGACAACGCCGAGCTCGCGGACCGTGCCAAGAGACACGAGCTCCCGGTTCTGAAATATGGAACACTTGATCTCGGTGATGGAATCGTCGTCAACTACCTTGAACGTCGTCCCCCGCACTTTGACCCTAAGAAGAAGTACCCCATTCTCTTCCAGCAGTACTCTGGACCCGGCTCTCAGCAAGTCACCAAGGCCTTCGGCGTCGACTTCCAGGCCTACGTCGCCTCCAACCTCGGCTACCTGGTCATCACCGTAGACCCCAGAGGCACGGGCTTCCTCGGCCGCAAACACCGAGTGCCAGTCCGCTCGCAGCTCGGTGTTCTCGAAGCACAGGACCACATCGCGGCCGCACGCCACTTCGCTTCCCTCGACTACGTTGACGAGACGCGTCTCGCCATCTGGGGATGGTCATACGGTGGCTTCACCACGCTAAAGACGCTCGAGCAGGACGCTGGCCGGACATTTTCCTATGGTATGGCCGTGGCGCCCGTCACCGACTGGCGCTTCTACGATAGTATCTACACGGAGCGGTACATGCGCACGCCCCAGGAGAATGACAGGGGATACTCCCTCTCCAAGGTGTCTAATGCCACGGCCCTTGGCGAGAACAAGCGCTTCCTGCTCATGCATGGCGTCGCAGACGATAATGTGCACTTTCAGAACTCGCTCACGCTGTTGGATAGCTTGGATTTGGCCGGCGTGGAAAACTACGATGTGCATGTTTTCCCAGACAGCGATCATGGTATTTACTTTCATGGCGCAAACCGCATTGTATACGACAGTATGTTATTTCCCTCTTTGTTCCCTAACAACGTCATACTGGACATGGCTAATGATTCTATCTTAGAGCTAAATAACTGGCTTATCAATGCCTTTAACGGAGAGTGGCTCAAGATCTCGCATCCTAAGCCCAACGGCAAGAAGGTATAAATTTATTTTGGTTATTTGTTTGTATTTTCGGGCCTGGCGTATGTAGCAACAGCCTTCTTGGATATGGCCTAATAGAAATTGTTTTATACAAGTCACACTGAAATTGATATTTGAAGAGGAATGTCTGTGACTGCATGTGAGGATACTACAAGCCATGGATATGGCCAAAGGTATCTATCTCCTTATTCTAGGTGTTTCTACTAGTAGACCTTTATGTAGGATATATCCCAAAACAACCGCTTCGTAACAGGACCTCATTACACAATTCCTCAACTTACACCATCACACAGTTATACAATTTAAAAATCATCTCAGACGCAGACGTCGCAAATATAAAAAAGTAACAAAAAATGAATTGCCTATCATACACATTTCCACTCCCTCGCAAATTTCATTTCTGCGTCACTCCCCCCCCAAAAAGCTAAAAGGATTTTTTCTCCTCCATTCTAACTGCAAAGGAAATAGTGAAAAAGCAAAAAAAGAGAGCTCGTGATTAACGAGACTCTGGAGCCCAAGATCCTTCGCCTCCTCCAGACCATGATCCTTTTTCTTTATCTCTAACCATCATGATTCTTGATGAAGGAGTGTAAAAAAAAAGATGCTCACATATCATCAATCCTATATCGCCCTTCCAACTATCCATATCTCTCGCTCGAACAACAGCTAGCTATGCCGTAGCGGAAAATAATGATTACGCATTACATTTTAAGGAATAAACGTGCTGCGTCTCGACCCAGCACCACACTGGCACACGCATCTAGTAATTGTAGCCAGTAGGTTGTGGCGCAAAGCCATTAGGTTGGCCATAAGGAGCTGGAGGAGCGGCTCCACCCGGGCCGGCAGTGATCATGAGTCGAGCGCCGCCCAGGATGGGTGTGTTATCCTCAGTCTTCTCGTGGTCCTTTTCCTTAGACTTGCGTGCCTCGTTGTCAGCCTTGAGCAGTGCAAGCTCCTTTGTCTGCTGAGCCAACATGTTGATCATGTAAGGCATGGTGAAGTCGTTGAGGCCATTGCGCCATGAGAGCTCAAGAACCAGATCGGGTCGAATGAGGTCGTTGCAGGCATACAGCATGCCCGTGTAGCATTCGCGGTGACCAATGTCAACAAACTAAATATCGGAGTTAGTCATTGTCAAGTTAAGCACACATATTTTGGAGAGCAACATACATATCTGAGAAGGTCGTCGACAATATCGTTCTTTGCCGAAATGGCAGCGGTCTCGATGGCATCCTTGTAGAGCTTGTCCTGCTTCGACAGGGCAATGGACTTTTCCCAGCGCTTGTTCTTGCGGTAGATGCTGGCGGCAATTTGGCGGAAGAAGATGAGATCGTGCTTCTCCAGACGACCAGCCAGCTCCATGGCATCGTAGTTGTCGTAGTTCTGCACAGAGTCACGCAGTGTCTTGTAGTCTTCCTCTTCAATCAGCAGGTCGTTGACTGCTTCGTTGACGATTCGCTTGTTCTGGCTTTGCACGTTCAAGAGGAACGGCTTGATCAGTGGCAGACTGTCATTCTTCTGGAACATCTTGACAACGCGGTTCACGTCGACACGGGCAGTCAGAGCAGCCAAGAGATCAGTAAGCAGAGACGGGTGCTGCTCAACGTAGAATCGGATGGCGCGGTAGTAGATCTCCAAGTTGGCAACCTTGACCACAATCTCCTTGAACTGCTGGTGATCCCATGAGTTCTCGGGACGCTCGATAACGGTAAGAGCGGCGTTATCAAACTCATCGTAGTGGTAGTAACAGAACACCAATTCAGGCCACAGATTAGCCTCCTCGCACGCTCGGATCATCTTGGGCATGTTGACTCTGGACCAGAAGATCTTGATGTGCTCCATAAGGCGCTCGGGGTGGTACTTGGACAGGGCAATACCCAGCTCGGTGAACATCCCCATGTGGGCACGCTCAAGACCCAGGCCCTGCTCAAGGAGGCTGATGAGCTCATCAAAGTATCCGTTGTTCTCGTAGTCCTTGACAAGTTCTTGGAGTTGCTCGGCATCGACAATCAAGTTGAGACCGCAAATCTGGGCAAGTCTGAATTCCTTCTTGGTGACGCAAGCTTCGTGGACCTGCTTCCACACCTTGATGTTGTTGGCCTTGCGGGCGCACTCGACAGCGGCCTGGTAGTCGCTGAGATGCACAAGGGTGGTGGCCAGCTTGGCCCAGTTGGAGATGCTGCTGTAGAAGATCTTGGATGCCTCGTACAGGCCCTCTTCATAAGCCTTGTCACCAGACTCCTCAATGTTGGCCACGTTGGTTCCGCGCAGGAAATCTTCCAACTCGGAAAGCTGTTCGAGTCTTGCGTAGCAGAAGGCAAGGGCCGTGTCAATGACTGGCTCCCGAAGAGTCTTGCGAGCCATACGGAGATACTTGACGAGGTCCTCGTTCTTTCCAGCATGCGTGGCGATCTCAATCACCTCGGCGTAGTTAGAGGGGTCCTCAGCCTTGATGTATGATTCGATACCGTCGGAAACACGGAGACCATCCAACTGAGCCTTTGCAACCTTGCTCCAGACCTCGGGAAGATCAACATCTTCAGCGTATGCCTGAGCACGGTCAATGCTGACAACATGCTCAACAAGGACATTGACAGCGGCAGACTTGTTATCGGCCTTCTTGTAAATCTCAAAGGCTTCTTCAAAGAGACCGACATCGATACAGGCAGTCGCAATTTCGTCAGCATTGTAGTTGTCCAACTTGTGAACATAGTCCATGACACGGGCCTTGTCAGCCTTGGCAGCAGTGAACATGAGCAAGTTCTGCAAGTTCTGGTTGTCGCTGAACGGAGAAGGCTCAAGAACAATCTTCTCCAAAAGTTCAATAAGCTCCAGAGGCAGGTCATTCTCCAAGAAGCAGGAAACGGCAACAGACACCTTGGCGGGATCGGTGGACTCGGGAACAGCAGTTGCGGTGACCTGGTCGACAACTGATCGCCTGTGGATGTTGTTTTCACTGAGGACAAAGCGCCAGAGCTCGGTATCCTCTCTCTCGAGCAGGTATCGAGCCTGAGCCCTGTACATGGAGTTCTCATTGGTGATGTTGACAAGCTCAAGATCGTTCTGGCCCTTGGAGTAGGCAATGTATGCCAGGTTGGGGTCGCGCTTCTCGCAGTATTTACCGACGACAAGGGTGTCGTATTGGTCGTTCTCCTTGAGGAACTTCTCGGGGTTATTGTTGGAGTCAATGTAGATCTTGGCCAGAGCATTGTAGACAGCCTGCTGCTGGTTACCAGCCTGGAGGGTGGCCTCGAGGAAGGGTAACAGAAGCTTCAAGCGGTTACGAGACTCAACCTCGGAGACAAGCTGGTCGATGTTGACCTGCTGGGCATCGACAGTGGCGAGAAGGTCCTTAATAATCTTCTCGTCGCAGTCAACGTCGAGCAATCCTCCGATAACGGCAGGAGTTCGGGATGGGTTGACACGCTGGACATAGGCCTCGATGGCCTGGAACTGCTGGTTCTGGTAGAGGAACAGAATCAAGTCATGCACAAAGTTGAAACGGTCACACACGATGATAAGAGGCAGCTGCTCCGGTAGCTTGGCTTCCTTCAAGAAGTTCTTGACCTTCTCAGGGTTGTAGTGAGTGCTGTCACGGCAGATGCGCTCCACCTCGTTAAACTGGCCCATCTTGGTAGCAGCCTCGATGTACTTGAAGTGAACATCAGGGTCCTCAGAGAGGTTGACAATGCTGCCGAGGTAATAGAAGAGACCTTCGGCAGTCTTGTACTTCTCAAAGAGATCAATCAAGCGCACAGCACCGAGGAGCTCCGAGTACTTTGTGGCAATGTTGACAACGGACTGCAAGTTCTGGCGAATGTTGTGCTTCATCATGGCATCGAGACAGTCCAGAGACTGCTCAACAGAGAGCTTGCCAAAGAAGGTGGACAGCCACTCAGGGTTGAAGTTGGCACTGCCAGGAATGTTTACAATGACACGCTTGATGGCCTCGGGATCTTCATACAGCTCGAGAGCCTTCTGGGCCAAGCCAGCCTGTTCGCACAGTTGGGCGATTCGACCCTTGTCAAAGTGTGTGAACATGTCGTTACCGAGGATAGCGTCAGCCACCTGAGGGGCGTGCATCAGGTTCATCTCCAGAAGGCGAGTCTGGAGACGAGCATGCTCAGGCTTGTTCTCCTTGAGAGCATCGAGAAGGAAGGCGGTTGCTTGCTGGACCATGCCCTGAGACTGGAAGATATCGCAGACTCGCTCGAGGTCAACCAGAGCGCCGCCCTCGTGGTTGGCGAGAGCAGTGGCAAACTCAGTTCCCTTGTCGGGGTTGGTTCGAATGATGTGCTGGAGAAGCTGAATATAATCGGGCTGGTATCCGGATTGAGCAGCATACGGAAGAATCTTTTCAAACTGGCCAGTCTCGGCAAGGCCAGCAACGGCCTTGTGGTGGACCTTGGCCTGGAGGTAGATGCTCAGGGCCAAGTTGACATCGTACGGGCGCACCATGTCACCGAGCTGCTCGGAGCAGTCCAGCTTGCCCTCCTTGAACCACTTTTCGAGGAGGTGTTTTCGGTTTTGCTGCAGCACAGGCTGGGCCAGCTCGAGTGTTTCATGCATGTTCAGCGCGCCCTTGTCGAGCAGCATTCCGAAATACTGCAGTGTAATAGCCATCTGGCCAGGCTGGGTGGGGAGGCGCTTGAACTTCTCGATCGTGTCGGCCGTACGCAAAAATCCGCGGGGTGAACCGGCAGCAACCTTGGCAGCCTCGAGGTAGTTTCCGCTATTGAAGAGCTGATCGAACTGCTTCGCGTAAAGGTTATCGGCACCAGGAAGGCCAGCTCTTGAGGCCAGCTTGATGGCAATCTCTGTGTTGGCGGGATTCTCGAGCAAGTAGGGGATGATGGTGGTATCATCGATGGTGACGAAAAGGACCTGACCCTTGCGGTTGATACCCACAAGGCCAGAAGACTCATCGTCAGCGCAGCTGGTGAAGATGGTCTCGCTAGAGATGCGGTTGATGAAGATTGACGAGCCCGTCTCGAGATCGTACAAGTGGATGAAGCCGTACTTGGTGACCATGAAGATGACACCGTACTTTTGTGAGACTTGTAAAGCGACTGGGAAGTCGTTTGTGGCCTCGGGGGGGAAGAAGATATCGACAGCCTTCTTCTGGAAAACTGGGTTCGAATCTGGGTGGTCAACCTCGACAATGTGCAGCTTGGCGCCGGTGGCTGTGCGGACAGCAAAGCTGAAGATTTTGGTGTCCTGAGGAGCACCGTCCAGTCTCAAGGTGCCGAAGCCAGCAGCGTGTCCTTCAATGGCCTGACTAATGCCACGGTCTTTGGAGTAGAGCTGCATGGCACCAACCACTCGGCCCTGCTGAGAGGAGATTCCCACGACCACCATCCACTTTCCATCGCTGTTAACTCGGTAGTTGATGATTTGGCAACCCTATTACTTTGAGTTAGTTGGGAAAGGGGGGAGAGGGAAATACAGGTGGGAATATTGACGCACGTTGAGGTTGGCGTTGCGCTCGAAGACCTTGACGGGCGCATCCTGGGCGGCGTCATAGACGTCCCAGTGGTAGACACTGCTGGTTGTGATGAGGCCAAGAGTGGATTCGCTGATCCACTTCCAGAACTGAACATCCTCGTTCATTGTGCAGGACTTGAGCTTCTTCTTCTGCTCAAGGTCGAAGATCTGTAGAGTCCGGGACTGGGCCTTGAGGGCAATGACTTGCTTGTTCCAGTGCATGACAGCACTGTCGGCCTTGATGGGCCGGCGCGTTACGTGGTTGCCATTCTTGAGCTCGACAATGACAACTTCGGGCTGGGCGGCTTCGTTCTTCTTCTCCCGAATGCAAACGAACGAGTCGGACTCTAGTGTCTGTTTGGGAGCAACGACACGAGCGAGTCAGCATGTTGTTTTGAAGAGAAAGCACAACAGAGAATAGAGAGGACAGAGTGACTTGACTTACGCAGGAGTTGAAGCCGATGGAGGCCGTGTCCACGCCCAGGCTGCTGAGCTGGACCAGCTCCTGGAACTTGATGGGTAGAGGCGCCATTGCGCCAGTGAAGCCAAGAATGAGATAGTATGGGCCGTCGTCGACTCGGTACTCCTAGGGAAGCCGCCTGTCGAAATTGCCGCGGCTCACAGAGTCGGTGTTGAGGCTGGGGAGAGCTAGCTTGAGGCTCGAGGGGCGGATGGAGAGGCCGTCGACAGCTTCCATGCGCCAAGCGGCACAAACGGACTGACTAAAACGGGAAAAAAGGATCGAAGCGAAGAAAAAGAAAAAGGAAGAGCGGCAGCAGGCGAGTCGCGATGATGCCCTGCCGATGCGATGGGGAGGGTTGATTGGCGAAAAGAGGAGAGATTTGGTTGGTTTTGGTGAGGGTAAAGGAGAAGTGGCAGGTCACCTCGCATTAACTGCTAGACTATTAGGTACGTAGTTAGCAGCAACAGCCCACACACTGCACTGCACTGGTCCAGTGAATTGGTCGTCAACAAAAGACACTTGGAAGCAGCAAGGTGGCAGGACTGATTACGTGGAGGAGCGAGGACCCGGGTCGGCCAATCGCAGCGCGCGGGTGCATACAAGATCCGCTCCGGGCACGCTAGGCCGCACGTGAATGTCATTGACAGTGAATCGCGGCCAGGGGGAGCTCTGGATTGGATGATGCAAGCAATTGAGCTGCAGCGAGAAGAAGACAATGCAAAATGATGGCTCGATCGTGTTGGGACTTAACTCTACTCTATAATTCTCATCTCCATGTGCAGCATCTACGCGTGGTGGGATGGGCAATTGTCGTCAATTTCCTTTGCCTGCCTGACAAGGCTCAGCTCACACGCGGCAGTTTGCATTATTGAGCTCCCCAGTTTTTTTTTGAGCGGCAGCCAAGTCAGCGCAATTTCTCGTCAACAATCAGCAGCCATTGAACCTGAACCCAGGCAGCGACATTCTCAATTGATGTGAAAAGCGACTGCCTGGGAGGATGTCCAGCTGATATTCTCATTCTTTATTGCCTCTTGCCAGCCAGCGAGCCTCTATTATGCATACCCAAGACTACCTACTGTAATTTCATGCCCATTATTATCAAGTGCTGAAGAGTGGCTGCAACCTGGTTTCACTTTGTTTCACCCTTGTTTATCCTACCTGCTAAAAATACAGACACCCCGGTCCGTCTCCCGGCTTTTACGGATCAAAGCGACATGCCCGTTGCGATTGGGATCATGCACGGCTGCGGATACATACCCATGAGCAACACTCATTGCTGGGTTAAAGCCATGAACCCGTGGGATGCACGTGCAGTAATCACCTTCACCAGGATGAGGCTACCAGTATCTCATTATATCACTTTGACTTAAAGTAGGTGCACTAAAAACTATTGCATCATTGACACATGATAAAAAAATACAATCGTGGTCTCTATGGGTATGGATTCAATTCAGTGGTGTTTAGATTAACGCTGGCTTCAAGAGAGAAAGAGGTCGACCGTGAACGCCTGCAACGCCATCGTTTCCACCCAACACAGTTTGCATATACGCCACAAATCTCGCCAAACTAGATCTTCATCGTCATAGGAAGATGCGGTTGACATTGGTTAATGAGAAAAAAGACCATAGCTTATCCAAGGTGTTCTCGTTCCAGGTGGTGTGTGACTGCGGCTTCGTCTCCTTCAAACGCCTCACAAATCGGGCAAACAACCGTGCCTTCATCTAAGCGAGCACCTCCGGCTTCACTGGAAGATGTGCTGGTTGTTGGCGGATCTAAATTCGGCATGTAGTCTGCCAGACTTCTCGGCGGCGGCCCCTCCAAATACTCAAAGTCATCATCATTTCTGATGTCTGTATACCGGCTGCTGAATCTTGAGTTCGACGCATTCGAAGCGCTTGGAGCCCCCGCTGTCCCGTTTGATGGCTCTGAAGACCCGTCATCAAGCCTTTGCACTCTACCTATTTGGCCGTTCCGTAATCTGACTTTGATGCCGCGAGGATGGTCTCCCGATGTGAGAACATCCTGGACAACTCCTTGTGTTTCTCGGCCTGTCGGTTGATCTTCCTTTAAGATGATAAAGACCGCAGCACCAGGCACCACCTGTCTAGATGTTGGTACAGTCCCAGCTGCTTGCTGCGGTGTCCCGAGTGCCCGTCGACCCGAGTTTGAAGATTTCCCTCCCCGGCCCCGGCCTCGGGGTTGGCTTTGTCCAGAGGGTCGAGGCTGACGATTGCGTGGTCTGTTCATTGCCCAAGAAGATTCATATCTAAGGAGTTCTCTAGAGGGGGGGCAAACGGAAAAGGCATGGAACTCTATCCAATTTTTCGTTTGCATTGTTGATTGCCGGCTGATTTCACACCATTAGTCAGCAGCTTTTCAGCATTATTACCGCCAGAGCACAGCGTCCGTTATATGGTCGCCCATTTAGCCAGTGCAATGTTGTTCAAAATTGACCATATCTGTAGCAGTATAATACTATACATAGCCGAATACCTTTTTTCCTACTGACATTGGTATTTAATAACCAGATGAGAGCTCGATTAAGTGTGTCTGCAATACAAAGTACAAGTTAATCACCGAACCAAAGTACACTACGAGTTAGCACAACCAATTCTTACTACCCGGAAATATTCCCACTGCCAACTATGCTTTGCCTTATATATGTCTTTACAACTTAAAGTGTGCCAATGATGTAATTAATCGGAAGCTCTCCGTCTATGAGATTTTATGATTCCATTTTTACTTTATATATTGGGTCTCTGCCCCGAGAGCCTACATCCTTTAGGATCCTACAACATCAATCCTCCATGTAAAGCCACCTCTGGCGTCATGGATACATATCCACAGCAATCCTGATGGTTAACTGTATATCTCTATTACAATGACTTATAGTTATTGGTGCTACAATGGATCCTCACCTAGGTAGCTCCGAATCAATAACAAAATCGAAGAACTATGACAGATTCTTACAGTAAATCTAGAAGCAGCACAGTATGGATCAATTGTGGGGAGAGATGATGATTGTAGCGACCCCCGGAAGAGGAGGGCAACGAATACGGTCAGCATCATCGACGTTGGGCATATACGTCATGTTGTCGAACAATTGACAACTCAATGATAGAAATTCATTGTAATTGATTGTCTGTGGCTGCTGATTGTGTTTTGACTGCTGCCGACCGAGAGTCGGAATCACATGGGAGTGACCTCAGAGGTAAATCAGCAAGACCCAATGACGACAGCCGAGAACAAAGAAGAGAGAGAAAACAGAAAGTATCTGGAGTAAAAGGTGGAGAAATTCAAGTATAAATACCGTGCTTTCTCCAAAGGTTTCCTTATGTTTATACACTTCCTATCATCAACTCATTGAATACAATTTATAACAGCAACCTAAGCGCACACAGATACCATGGCGGACAACACTAACCCCGGAAACTTTGCCAACCGGTATGATATCAAAAGCGATTATAAAAGTAAATCACTGACCAAATGTTAGCCCCAAGGAGGAAGTGCAATCCATTGCATCCAAGGGTGGACAGGCGAGTCATCAGGGCGGCTTTGCTTCCATGGATCCTGACAAGCAGGTTTGTTAGCACTTGAGACAGAGAGAAAAAACATTATTACTAACACAACTGTTGCAGCGCGAAATTGCGTCCAAGGGCGGCCAGGCCTCTGGAGGATCTTTTGAGCCCGGAAGCAAGAAAGCTCAAGAGGCGGGCCGCAAGGGTGGTTTGCAGTAAAGTAAAGCGAAACCCTAGTGTCGGATTCACTGGTAGACGGTGAGATTATCTCCTATTGTAGATAAACATACACTAGCAATTTTGCTCTAATACAGACTACTTAACCCTGTATTCGTTGAACTAGATCAAAGACAGTGACGTTCCTACGATACACTTTTGGTGTGGTGATTGTCTGTGACAGCGGTCAGATACTAAAGTATAGAGTACTCAATACGTTCAAGTACAACATCGTTTCCTACCTTGCCATAACGTTTAATTTCTTTAACAAGCTACCGTAGAACACATCAATTGCCCGTTTGGTTCTTGAAGCATTCTCTTTGTATCGTTATAGAATCTTCTATCATCGCATCGTTCTACCAACGGCCATTGATGCCGTCCGAAAGTACGCAGACGGCATTTCGGACCTCATTATAGTTGCTACTTCTTTTATCGCTCGTATCCAATCAATGCCAGCTTGCCTGCAAGAAGCAAGGCCAGGGAACCCACACAAAGGGGTCTCTCATTCTTACTCATGACTTCTTTCTTTCTTTTTCGTCTGAATCGGTGAACTCTTGGAGAATTTGTGAGATATGCAGATAGCAATTTGTACTTATCTATAAATTTGATATTCGTGTGAGATCAGTCCATTGCCTCTTGCATGTAGATCTCGAGAGACTATCCCTCTATATGCATGAGCTTATTGATGCCGACAGTACAGCAAAACCTGCACAGCCTGAATTAATGGTATATAGCCTGGAAGGCAATTGTGTTCCTCATCTTTTTAAGCTATTAGCCTCAAATTGGCTCTAAAATTAATGTCGTAATTGTGTGGTGGTAATGAGATTCTGGCTATTGTAAGCGCTGTATTCCCGCTCTTGGCCAGCTAGTGTACCTTGAGTATGCCCATTTGTGCAATAGGAGGATTGTGGGTGACAGTCACGCAACGGCTTGGCATAAACAGTATTCAATACATCAATAGAGTAGGAAACTGCTTCATACACTATGAGCGAGGATTTCGAGATCCTGAAGCTGTGCGCCGTCAACTAGAGTGCTGCGAGTTCGATCTGGAGCAACGCGTTGTAAAGCTATTTCATGATTGTTCCTATTCGCGCAATAGCTAATCCTATATTAAGGAGACATTCGAACCGTTCGTAAGTACTTCGGAACAATACACGGAAACTTTTGTGTTCGATGTTGTCACTCGGAGTAAAGCCAGGGTAATCGGCAAATTGAATAAGCTTATAAACCACATGAGTTTTATGTCATCCAATCAACAGCCGTGTCTGTGCCCAATTGATACATTTCAAGCAATTACAATGTGTCAGTTTTTATACTACTGAAAACCCTAATTATACATGTAATATACAATTTTTTAATGTCTATTCCATGTCGGTCGTGAGTTAGCATGAAGAGCTATTCCCATTCCTTCTCCTTCTGAGTCTCTTTCTTACAACGTCTCTATGTGTAAAGGAATAAGTATAACTTTATATCGTTCGCTTTCCTTGAAACGATTACTCTGCTAATTTCTAGGCCGCATTGTCATATCACCATTCTACATAATCTCATTCAAATCTCATCTATAATCTGTATATTACGCACGTATGCTAGAGACAGTCCAGTTCTTCTATAGGTTTAGAGATCTGAATCCGTCAAGTTTCAAGTAGATGCTATTAGGTCAATTAGGAAAGTCAAACACGGGCTAATACATCGGATATTTTCATGGTAATATCTAGATGTATATCTTCGTAACATCGTTCCAGGCACAATTCAGCCTAATTATAGTCCTATTCAATCAGATGCAACAAATTCCATTTTTTGCTAGGCCTTGAGAAAGGATTCGGCACAATTTGTATTTGCCCGATGAATATATTAATTTTCGGCATACCGCAATAGGCAGTACATATTGTTAGAAATGCCACGCCTTCATCAGACAGAAAGGTGTGATTTACTGACGTATCTCGCAAATATAAGATAGCTTGGATCGGTCTTCTAATCACAGACGTCTCCTCAACATCCAAGGCTGAAAGCAAGTTCACTACATCAAACTGTTTCAAGGTTTCAATCACATAGCCGCAATGAAGTTCCTTCAGATCTTACCTATTATCTTGCCAGTGGCCGTAGCTCAAACCAGCTGCGAACAGTATGCAGTATTCACTGGTGGCAATGGCTATTCAGTCAGCAACAATCTCTGGGGGCAATCTGCTGGTAGTGGCTTCGGCTGCATTACTGTGAACTCGCTCAACTCGGCTGCTTCCTGGCATGCAGATTGGCAGTGGTCTGGTGGCCAAAACAACGTCAAGTCTTATCCCAATGTCCAAATCGCCATTCCCCAAAAGAGAATTGTCAACAGCATCGGCAGCATGCCCACCACTGCTAGCTGGAGCTACACAGGGAGCAACCTTCGCGCTGATGTGGCTTATGATCTCTTCACTGCATCAAATCCCAACCATGTGACCTATTCTGGGGATTACGAGCTCATGATCTGGCAAGTCTTGAAGACCGCCTTTGGCGATATTTGGCTAACCATATATACTTTTTTAGGCTGGCAAGATACGGAGACATTGGCCCCATCGGATCTGCTCAGGGCACAGTGAACATCAATGGTCAGAGCTGGACGCTCTACTATGGCTTCAACGGAGCCATGCAAGTCTATAGCTTTGTGGCCCCCAGCACTGTCACCAATTGGAGTGGAGATGTGAAGAACTTCTTCAACTATCTACGAGACAACAAAGGATACCCGGCATCAAGCCAATATGTCCTCAGTATGTGGCTCTCATACTCACTTTACTCAAATATGCTTTACGATCATACTAACCATACGCTTCATAGGTTACCAATTTGGTACTGAGCCTTTTACAGGCAGTGGGACGCTGAACGTAAATTCGTGGACCGCATCTATCAACTAAGGCGAACGTATTGCAAAGTGCAGTTAGTATATACTATTTAGCTCAAATAATTGAATGTATCTATTTGGTCCTCCTTATTGTACTAGTATGCAGTCAGCCAATCATCTGATACCGTCAGCGACATGCTACGATATCGGCATCCATAAGATGGCCGTCAAACGAGCAAATAACATGGAACTCGGCCGCACTGAACCGAAGCCCGAGTAATTCAGCCGGACGCTGGATCTGCAATCTACAGCCCGAGAACGGCATGGCCATGGCTCCAAAATGATCGGCCAAGTGCTGACTCCTCCTCTTCTGTTGCTGGTCCACAAAATGACTATTCATTCCCCCACGTAGGCTGGCCTATGTTACCTGTTATACCCCAGATAACCATGTTCGTGCAGCTGTGCCGCCCGCCGCCTTTCCTGCTTTGACTCTAAGGGTGATGCATGAACTTGTTTCCAAACCTTTTAGTACAAGAAACGAGACTCGGAAAAATTGAAGCAAAGTCTTTCCGCGGGGGAATTCAGGTTTAGCGTACCTAGGTGGCTTATACGAAGCTTTTAGGCGCGGTGCTCTGTCCAACGTCTCTAATCTTGAGCTACGCTTAGGTATGTACCATTAGATTGCGGGGAAGCAGAGAACTTGCGAGGGACGACGACGATAGCCCGCATTTTGAGGTTACATGAGTTGGCCGATGTGAAGATCTTATGCATTGATAGGCGAGATTCGAGTTTAGAGCTGATAAAGGTCTCCGATTACGGGTTGGACCTGAACGCGGTCTCTGTGCGCATGCATCCTTTGTGTAAGTCCCTGTGCATGTAGTATTGCCTATATATACAGTATCCCCAGCATTGTCGATCCCATTGTTTCATAAACACTATCAAAAATCCATCTTGAGAATTCCTTGCCGCCCTCCGAGCCTAGCCTCGCAAACCATGGCTAAAAAGGCAGAGCCTTCGCCATACGGCGATGTCGAAGCTCAAGATACCATCTCTGTTGCTGCTGCTCCCGTCAGCGCCTTCGACAACTATGATACCCAAAAAGCGGAAAACGAGCAACAGCACATCGGCACTCTTGATCGTAGACTCAAAGCTCGTCACGTTCAGTTCCTTGCTCTTTCTGGAGCTATTGGCACAGGCCTCTTTGTTGGTAGCGGACAAGTCCTCTCTTTAGCCGGCCCGCTCTCTGCGTTCATATGCTACATTATCACGGGCTTCAATCTCTACTGTGTGATCAACAGCTTGGGTGAGATGGCAGCCTGGTTGCCGATTCCAGGTGCGGTGCCAGTTTTTGCTTCACGATTCGTCGATCCAGCGCTTGGTTTTACGCTGGGATGGAATTATTGGTATCAGTTTGCTATTGGTGTGCCTATCGAGGTGTCTGCTTGTGCCATCATTGTCGACTTTTGGCCGAATGATGTGCCCAAGGCTGCGCTCATTACCGTCTTCTTTGCTGCCATGGTCATCATTAACTGCTTGCCGGTACGCATTTACGGAGAAGCTGAGTTTGCGTTTGGTGCCATCAAGTTGACTACCATCGTTGGTTTAATCCTGCTCATGTTCATCATCACTTTGGGCGGGTCTCCATCAGGCGATAGAATCGGCTTCCGATACTGGCACCATCCTGGCCCAATGAACACTTACCTGGAAGATGGCGCATTGGGGCGCTTCCTCGCTTTCTTCAAGGTCTTTATCTCAGCCACCTTTGCCTACGGTGGTAGTGAGATTGTGGTGGTTGCCTCTGGTGAGACTCAGGATCCGCGACGAAACATTAAGCGCTCCGTCCGACGAGTGTTTTGGCGTATCCTTATCTTTTACGTCCTTTCCATCTTCCTCGTTGGCCTTTGTGTCTCATCTGAGGATCCCTCCCTGCTCAATGCTATCAACAGCTCTGCTCCGGGTGCCGGTGCTAGCCCGTTCGTTATTGCGATCAAGAATGCCGGCATCAAAGTCCTTCCGCATATTATTAACGCAGTGGTTCTCTCTTCTGCCTGGTCAGCTGGCAATTCCTTCTTCTATGCTTCTACCAGAGTACTGTATTCGGCTGCCTTGGACGGCAAAGCCCCTGCAATTCTCAAGTATGAGAAATTTGGTGTGCCCTATGGCTGTGTGGCCTTGACCACGGCGCTGAGCTGTCTCGTCTATCTGAACGTTAACAATCAGTCCTCAGAAGTTTTCTTCTGGATCAGTAACCTGAGTGCTGTCAGCACCCTCATCGTCTGGGCCAGCGTGTCTTTCATGTACCTCCGCTTCTACTACGCCCTTAGATACAACGGCATCGACCGTGATACTCTTCCCTTCAAGGCTCCATTCCAGCCATTTTTGGGCTACTTTTCCATTGTCTTCTGTCTTGTTATTGCATTCTTCAATGGATTCGACTGCTTCTTCCCTGGCCGATTCAGTGCCAAGTCGTTCATCCCACCATATATTGACATTCCCATCTTCTTGTGCTTGTTTTTCGGTTACAAGCTTGTCAAGAAGACGAAGTTTGTTGGTTTGGCAGAGATGGATCTCTGGTCAGGGAAAGCCGAGATTGATAGACTGGAATCTACGTGGGTCAAGCCAGTACCACGTAATTTCCTGGAGAGGATCTGGTTCTGGATTGCCTAAGTCGGAGAATCTGGTAGACGGGTCATTTACATGTAATTTGTTTTTCATAATGTTGAGATATCCATTATATATCTGCTTATGGTTCGCTGATGCTCAATATTGTGGGTGCGGTTCGCTTCACAGTAGAAGTGCCCGGCTGGCCTTGTCTACAAGGTGCTCTGGAATGTGAAGTGGTATCTGGTAATAATACCGGCTGCGCCCTCTTACCACCAAACTACTGCGAAGCTATTATCAACTGTGCATTATTAGCGCAGGTTCAGCCGCTTAAACGGCTATGACTGTGTGCCATTACTATTGTCCATTCTAGAAAGATACGATACTAGTATATTACAGGATTTTTACATAGGCTAATTACATGAATACAGCGTGAGCCGAATTAGCGTTCTCAAGGAGCCTGGTTAAAGTCATAGCTGTTCCCGAAACCACGGTTCAGATACGTCTTCATCGCCTCCTCAGAGCTAACCCAATCAATAGGAACTTCAAGGCCCAACTTGCCCTCTTGGTCGAGCTTTTCCAAGATTGGTTTCATGTTGTCTCCGAATTGCAACTTCATGGGATTCCGGTACCATGGGGCAAAATGAATCATGGCGAGCATGATCCGGACCTGTTCAGATGGGTTCGGCATACCAGCATGCCACAGTCTTAGGTCTCGCAACACGACTGATCCCTTCTTCACAATGGGCTGGATAGGTGGGCGGACAGCCTCACGCTCACGCAAGAAGTTCTCCTTGATTCGGCCACTTGCTCGCTCTCCATGGGCACCTTCTTGAAAGGAAATGTCCGTCTTGTGTGTTCCCAACCAGAGCTCGGTCGAGCCATTCTCCGGTGTCATTGTTACCAGAGGTACGTTGACAACAAGAGCGAATGGGTGCGCTGGGTGAGCGAAATCAGCATCTGAGTGCACCGGCTGTCGCTGAGGAGAGGCGCCGGGGAGGGGAGGCATGGCCGAGTTGGCAGAGCAAAACGTCCACTTGGGTCGAGGGCCGAGGACGGCTGAAGTGACTTGAGTAGCAACAGTATCTGCATGGAAAAATGAACGGTTAGAAGGCGATATCTCGCGGGCTCAGTCCTATCAAGGTGGTCTATCTTACTCGTGAATATTGATGGGTAGAAGAACTCAGCAACGGGCGGCGCGTCTTGCTGCAAGTTTCCCTGATTGTAGTTGAACGGCCCCTTTTCGCCCATGTTCTGAAGCACGCGGGCATCCTCGACCATTTTGGCATTGAGGCTGTCAATGTCCTCATGTGGTACGACATCCTCAATCACCACAAGACCATCTTGATGGATGTGTCGCACGGCTTTTTCAAGGTTGCGCTCGTCAAGCCTGGCATTCTTTATCTCGCTGGCACTTGGGCGTACCACAGCAGGCCAGTGAAGACCGGGAGCTGGCGAAGCTTTCGCCGCGGAAGCAACTGTCGCCAAACCCCGACTGACGAGTCGAGGCGCTCGGAATCGGACTGCCAGCATCGTAACTTTGTGAAGAGTGGTATCTGATAGCAGGCAGTTTTCTGATATAAATCAATTTAATAAGGGCTTGAAAAAAGATAAGGCGCTCATGCATTGATGCAAAGATTTACACTTTTATACCCTCCCTTCCTAGTCATGGGGCCGCAGTAAGTGATGCTATACTGAAATCCGAGCTCGGGATATCTTGCCCACTTGGATTAATACGAAGCGGGGGACATGTCGCTAAGCAGACCCGGACTCGGCCCCGCTTCCCCAGAAAAAGTTGGAGATTCCAGCTCGGGGAGTCCTGCTGCTGCCCATGAGTTCTTGAGGCTGGAGATCAGGCGTTCGACGGGCCATCCGACAGGCCGTTTACACGCTGCTAGGCGGCGGATGACCTCTTGTCTGGCTTGCTCGGACCGTATGAACTTGCCGCCTAGGAAGTTTTGCATCGTCAGATGGAGAACGAGGGGCGGGATATGGATTTTGTGGCGGGCCACTTACAGTAGGCAATAGGGCCGAAAGAGTTTACAATCACCGAAGGTATGTTGGTTGTGAAGGCGATCCCACAAATCTCGAGAGCATAAGCATCTAGCAGCTCCTCCTTGTTTGTTTCATGACCGACAATGCCGACATCGTTTGCCACTGAATGGAGTAATGAAAGCTGGTCTGGCGGTGCAAGTACGGCGAGAATCGAGAGCGAGACAAGAGCGTATTGCCTCGCAGATGCTAAGGGTGAAGCAAACCAGAGTATCAGCAACACAAAATCCACAGTAGGAATTGTCGAAAATGTTGGAGAAAGCTCAATAGATAACATACCGTGAAAATCCTGCAGAAACCAGAAGCTGGGTAGTTCGCCAACTGTCGACAAAGTCACAGACCGGCCTCTAGAGAATGGCTTGACGTGCTGTGGAATCTCATCGAGCCAGGCATGTACCATGCCAACGAATTGCCGCCACTCAATTGCTGAGATCTGGTAGCTAAAGGCCTTGTTGATGATCTGGCCGAGTATAAGTGAAATGGAGTGGAGTTGGTCGTGGCCATTCGTCAATCTTGGAGCGGCGGATCCAGTCACGTCCATCTTCAATGGACAGCCTTCGAACAAACTAAAAGTGATATCCTCCCGAAGGTAGTTCCAAAATCCGGCGGCGAGGAGGCTTTCCGGGGGGCTCCCTGCGATGGAGCCTTCACATGATGCCAGCGAGTATGCGCCTCTGAGATGTCTGTTGGGGTCAATGTCCTCTGATCCATGTTAGCTTAGGTTCTGGAACCCCAATGCCTCTGTTTCAATGGACTCTCTTGGCTCACCATCGAGAATCTCGTACGACCGCAACAAGCAGGCCGCTGCTAGCGCGACGCCATTCGTCAGCAACTCGCTCTTTTCATCCAGTTTGATGAGGTAGGCGACACAACGGCTGTGGTAGAATCCGGCCATTTCCCTTGCAATCTTGGGCCCCGTTGTCTGGCACAGGTGCTCAGCTGATAATGCAATCACGGCGCTGAAAAGGAGTGGCTCGTCAAGGGCCAGCTCCGGCACCTTTGTGGCGAATTGACGCAAGGCATCTCCAAGGTCGTACCATTTTGCCAGCTCCGTGATGTAGTTGTGAAAATACCAAGCCACATCTGGCAGCTCGAGAGCATCTCGGGGACTCTCGGGAGATGGAAATCTGGTTCTTCCAGCGGCCCCTACGGAATATAGCGGCTCAATTAGCTCAGAGGATGAGATATTTGAGATCCGGGGAGGCGGGAAATTGCGGGGAGATGTAGCAAGGGAGTTTTGAGAAAATATAAAAAGACTTCAGGTTGACCAAACGCACCATTAGCAGCAGCAGCAGCAGCTGGTTCTGATGGATGATGGTATGCCAACCATCTAGATGATTTTTGTGGACGCGCGCAATATCTCCTTGATCTTGTGCATTGGCCACAAATGGGGCTTGCCTCGTCGCCTGTCAGAAAAGGGG
The DNA here is from genome assembly GCA_019565615.1 of Trichoderma simmonsii. NCBI lineage: Eukaryota > Fungi > Ascomycota > Sordariomycetes > Hypocreales > Hypocreaceae > Trichoderma > Trichoderma simmonsii. The sequence continues at coordinate 750,522 of CP075867.1, read as the reverse complement.
CACATGTCAGTCATTCCAATGGCGTGTATAACGAGGGCGAGCGAATATTTTCTGAAAGCTGGGGGTGAATAGGCAGCCAGCGGGTCTGACAAGATCCAGTGCGACTCACATTTTACTTTGCGCTGCCTGCACGTATCGCTGTTAAGCAGAAGCCGACGGCAGATGTGATTAGACACTGGCGTCGATAGTCTGTAAGGAGAATCATTGCTTACCAGGCTGTGATACCACAAGGTCAGTAATAGTAACAGCGGCAGGGTATGGAAGCAGGGGAGTCGATGCAAAGATAACATGTCCACACACACACACCGTTGCATACGCGACAGTACGCATATCAGGATACATGTATGTACACACTCAGATGCAAAGGAGCAAAGGAATGGGCCGAACCTAGCGTTGTTCGACCACCCAGCGCTTACCTGCTATATTCAATGCTCGGGGCATTGGTTCTCGATGGTATTCACAGATGTGATAAATTGACGAGCCTTTGCTCTTGACCTACTGCGTTTCTTCAGGTCTTTGTCAGTTGGAAAGCGGTTGATTAGGTACAGTCAGACAAAAGGCACGAAACCGAATTCACATCAATCAGTGGCCCACCAGACGTATGTATTGAATAGCTTTTTGCGGGGAAGCAGACATAAAGGTGGAAAGCGGCGCGTCTGCTGCAGGACTCAGAAAACCTCCATGAACCGGCGTCTACTGTGAATAAGCGTCTTCTCTTAATTGTCTAGCCTGAGCACTAAAGAGTCTGGAGCCGTCTAGGGCGGATCGACCGTTTAGCCGCGCAGTAGAGATCTGGTATCTGCATAAATGCGTGGCTGACTCTAGGTTTGGCCAGCTTGTAATGGCACTCAGATGTTATTAGTCTGTCTGTACGATGCATACCCCAGCAAACAACTCGGCAAATACACTAGGCGTTGCTATCTCGATCCATAAATTGACGTGAATGCCGCAAATAGTCTTGGCTATAGCATTTTGACACTTGAATTTGCAGTCAAACTCGAATAGTTGAAAACGGGGTTATGATGCTACTCTGTGGTGCTTTCCGCTACCCTACAGACATCAGATGCAATGTCGTGATCTTATCTGCTATGCAGTGAAACGAGGGACAATAACGAAATTGCACCGCATGACGCACCAATCCCTGCTGGATGGATGATACATTGAAGTATTGTGCTACAAAACCCCGAATCATTTACACGTGCACCATTACCAAGCTCTTAACTGTGAATACCCACGTGCCCATATTGTTTCTTTAACGAGATGCGCCTATTATCTGAGGCCTTCAGAATAGGCAATTAGTATAAGTAGGGGTATCATCGTCGACCTCGCTTCTCCCAATATCGACCTGCCCTTTTTGGTATCCTTAGACATCACATCGATAGTTATGAAGCAACGCCGACTTCAATAGGACGACGAAACAGAACTCGCGTAGCAAGCATTGCGGAGACTTGAGCAGTATAGGATTGAGGGGGACATTCTTTGGTTACATCTTGTGGATAAAGTACAGGGTTTCTCATGCAGACAAGAACCTGCAAACGGAGGCAGTCATACCTCGGATTTCCCATTTGGTGGTGTATTTCTCTTTTGTGCAACATGCCGAAGTTAGCCGAACAATCTCGTCAATGAGTTGTCGCTTCACGTACTGCTCTATCCTCTCGCGTCACTATCTATGGCTCTTGGCAGCCAAGCCGCCAATCTGAGACTTTATGCGACGATGTGACTGATAGGCCTAATAGCCCAAGGAAAGACGCGGAAGCTACCCATATTAAAGGATGGTCCCTTTTGTAATTGGCTGCTCATCAATATTGCTACCGATAATTTCTTTCTGTTTCGCTAAGTTGGCAATATGGCCCTTTCACCCTTTGCTGTATCCGTAGTGAACGGTGAGGAGCCCTGCCAAACCACTATATCCTACTCCCTCGCTTGCAAGTAAGGTTATTTATTTATGGTTCTGAACAAGCATCAATCGCAAGGTTAATAAATCCCCTAAGTACCCCACGGGCAGAGATGGGGTGCATGTGTACTGAACGCGGTTATTCGCGTGGGCGTCTCCTAGCTCGCTTCACAATGGAACTGAATCCGAAAGTTGGATCGCATGGTAGCATTGATGAGGTTGCAACACAGTTAGAACGCACTGCATCAGCCAATCAAGCTACCCAGTATCCTCCGCTTTACTGACGCGCTGCGCAAAAGATCCTTTAAAAACACTCAGTTCGTATTATCACAGACAGACTGGATGTCATTCTGCATGAACTGTGCCGGCGTCAAGCACATAGACTGACATCCTCGGGGAGCATATGGAGCACGCCACGGCTGTATATGGATGTTACTCAATGATAGGATAATGTATCTTCATTTGACAGAAATATGAGCGCTGCAGCTTATATGTACAACCCAATGCTGCAGCGATACAAATACATCTATAGAGTGTATTCCATTGGACAAGTCATAAGATGGCGACCCTTTCGGCTTCTCCCTCCCGTCTCGGAGTCCCGGTATAATTTAATATTAAATTTCCGAGCCTACAATTCTCCAAATGATGCGTACCTGGAATCAGATAACGGCGAGCTCATCAAACAGGAAGGCCATTTCGAAGATCGCCCACCATCAACGGCTCTCATCTCCATCGGGAAGCTCATCTTGTCCAGCCCCTCCTGACGTGCCCAACAACTACAACTTTATTGTATAACGTTCTTCTCGGAGACTTAAATGCCGCTATTTGCAGCTAGGGGTCTGGTCTCTTCACATGCTGTCCTATGTAGTCTGCGTTATGACAGATATCAGGATGCCCCGCAGGTGGGATCTAATGGCACGCAACTACATCATATTGTTGACTAATGGTCATAACAACGAGCAGAGATCGTTATCATAGGTCTACGGTTATGAGCGTTTTCAGAATTTAAGCTGTAGAGCGTGGGATAATGCTTGCGCATGAATATATGGGCGGCAAAGCGAAGATGGGGGCCACACCCCTCGGATATTCTTCAAATATCCGACCATGTGCTTCTGGAGTAGCCGCTACACTAAACACCAGAGTGGTTATCAATCACAAAGAGGTGGTGTGGCGGATGCCGTTGCCGTTGAAATGAAGCTGGCATCTTGGTTGGTTCGGTTTCTACCGGCGGTATTTGATCGTAAGAGCATGATCATTATTCTGCGATAAGAAGATGAAAGCTGGGGTTGTGATTTCCCCCCTTTTCGTATGATTCCTAGCCCAACCTGTAAAACAACCAATCGCATGAAGAAGGAAGAAGAAGAGCAATGATCGCAACTTCTTGCACGTAGTTCATTATTCTCTTGGCATATTGTGACTTCGTGTGTGCGGCTCATCAGCATCAGATACGCAATATCCCCTGACTATTGAGACATTGGTACCCAAAAGCTGTCCTCTTACAAAGCTCCATGCAGATGGAGATCGATAGTATCTGGCATGGCTTTTTGGCCATGGAAGACCTATAATAAGTGAGTTACATCAGGATTACAAAGACTCGGGGTCTACTGGCCCGTATTGATAGGCAGTGTTGCATCCAAACGTTAGATACAACACCGAGAAGCGTGATATGAACGAGAGTATATCATGATGTTCTATAAGCTTCTTTATTCTAATGCTAATACAGAAAGTCCAGATGGAAGTGCCTCGTAGGACAAACTAGACCCATGTCTGATGTGCCAACGTGACGGCCATTGAGGTAGTATCGTCATTTTTGTCTGTCCAAAGACCAGTCTATCTTAATATTAGGCTCACTCATTGTTGGGTTCGCCATCGAAGGGCCATAGAGGTTCTTGGAAGATGCCCCAACATTATCACAGCTGTCGTGGATGGTCTGCTTTCAGCATAATTACAGCATCGTACATGCGTACTTTTGTCTTGACAGTCTCGCAATCCGCCTTGGCACCAATAGATAGCCATGCAGCATCGGTGGACTTCCCAAACCACCATAGTCTATTGACTATTGGTGTCTCGGGGAGATGTGTTTAGTGTTACAATACGGATTGAGCTCGTACAGAGCTTCCAGACGAGGAAGGTGATGAAGATAAGGCTCGAACTCAACCTTTGGAGTATCGGGATTGTCGGCAACAATATTTTGTCTATCACCAAGATATCGAGCTCGTGGAAAACACATAAATAGACGTGAGAGTCTTGATGATTGTCCCTTCTCTTCATCCTTGGATCATCAACAAAAGCTTCAAGGACATCAGATCCGGTCTCCAAGTGCCTTCTCACAAGCCATACTCTTAGAACAAGAACTCAATCCCCATCCTTCAAAATGCGGTTGTCCGTCCTTCTTTCTATCCTTCCCATGGTGCTGGCCGCCCCAGCCACCGAGAAGCGAGCAACGCCTGCTCCTCTCCTCGTTCCCACTAGCAAGCACGGCCTTGTTGCTGATCAGTACATTGTCAAGTTCAAGGATGGCAGCTCTCTTCAGGCTGTTGATGAGACTCTTACCAAGATTGCCTCTGACGCCCACCATGTCTATCAGCATGTCTTCAAGGGTTTCGCCGCAACTCTGGATCAGGAGACGCTCGAAGTTCTTCGTAGCCACCCTGATGTAAGTATAAGTCACCTTAAATGATCTTAAACAGAAACGCGGAAAGTGCTTACAACTCTTTTAAACAGGTTGAGTACATTGAGCAGGATGCGATTGTCAAGGTGAACGCCTTTGTTTCGCAGACTGGCGCTCCATGGGGCCTGGGCCGTATTTCCCACAAGGCTCGTGGCAGCACCACCTATGTCTACGATGACAGTGCTGGCGCGGGAACTTGCTCCTATATCATCGACACTGGAGTTGATGCTACTCACCCCGTACGTGAAGCTCGAACTTTAAGGAAGACAACATGAGAAATCACTTAAAGCTGACAAAGGGTCTTTATATAGGAGTTCGAGGGTCGTGCGACTTTCCTTAGGACTTTTGTTTCAGGCCAGAACACTGATGGCAACGGCCACGGAACCCACGTCTCTGGCACCATTGGCAGCCGCTCCTATGGCGTTGCGAAGAAGACCTCGATCTACGGCGTAAAGGTCCTCGACAACTCTGGAAGCGGTACATTCGCCAACGTCATTGCCGGCATGGACTTTGTTGCCGACGACGCGCAGACCCGAAACTGCCCCAACGGCTCCGTTGCCAACATGTCTCTTGGTGGTGGCTTTACCGCTTCCGTCAACGCTGCTGCTGCCGCCCTGATCGAGGCCGGCGTCTTCCTGGCCGTCGCTGCTGGTAACGATGGTACTGATGCTCGCAACACTTCTCCCGCTTCCGAGCCTACTGTCTGCACTGTCGGTGCCTCGACTTCTGCTGATGCTCGAGCCTCCTTCTCTAACTACGGCTCGGTTGTGGATATCTTTGCCCCCGGCCAGGATGTCCTCTCCACCTGGCCCAGCGGACGTACCAACACTATCTCTGGTACTTCGATGGCAACTCCCCACATTGTTGGCCTTGGTGCCTATCTTCTTGCTCTTGAGGGTCCCCGAGACCCCCAGGCACTTTGCTCGCGTATCCAGGCGCTTGCTGGCCGCAGCCTCCTTTCTGGTGTCCCCTCTGGCACCATTAACGCTGTTGCCTTCAACGGCAACCCTTCCGGCTAAGCAGCCAAAGCAAGCCAATGAAAGAAAGAAGTATAGCACGCAAGCATGTTTTACATGAGAGTTACCAAATAGGCTGAGGGATGATAGCACTAACTTGGGGTTGAACATTCCTTTTGATGTAGATAAAGCTTAGCTTAGCTTGAATCGACGATGCCGTGCTTATTGATATGAGTTGTTTCATTACGTATTAGGCCTATACTGTGACTATCGAGTTGAGCCATACGCGTCATTTGCTGGAGAATAGAGTTTTATTCCTTGGCATTCCAATTACCACCATGAAGCTGCAGTCAAAAAGGCATATCATTGCATCGGGAAAATAGTAACACCGAGCATCAATAGTGTGTTGCAAGTTGGATGTGTTGTAAAACATCTTGACCCCCCTCACTGCAACCTTGATTTATGCTTACTCTGCAGATCGATGGCTTCTACTTCATCGTTAGTTTAAGAGCTAGGACCTCATGCTCCGGGAGCCTCTTTCTCTTACAAAATCGATAAAAAGTCCATTCCCTAAAACGTTAATTAGATAGATAAGTTTCACCAAGAATATAGAAAAGGGCGGTAAAGGAAAGGGCTGCTGTACATATCTGTATCCATGGCAGCCAAATGATTAGTATTCGTCATCACTATACACATTAGTCAAACTATTTATCAGATCGTATCACTACATTCACTCAGGGCAGGCTTTGTGGGGAATGAACAATCTGCGACAGATTGCATTCCAGCACTGAAGCGGTAAGCAGATAGTAGGGCCTTGATCGATACTATCAAGGAGCTTAAGCTTTAACTTGCCGATCCGAAACCACGCGAAGTTTGTTGGTAACTTGCATATCTTGACTTCATTGCAATATAACTGTGTTTTGACGATTTAACCAATTATTATGCCACCCTACAAGCTGGTAGTATCGCCTAGTGTGGTTATAAATGTTGATCTTGCCAAAACTTTCCTAACGGTAAAGGATCGTCATCGTGTCTCATTATAGTCGAGCGATAGGTTGAGACATCTGCCCTACATACACAGCCAAGACTTCTATAGAGACGGCATGATCAACTGAGTGCGACATGTCTGAGTCGCTAAGTCAAATTTTACTCTAACGTTCACATGTCAACCTGGCTTTTTATAGATGAAAGTCTGGAATCGGTCAATCAGCAGACCTTGATTTTGCTATGATATGGAATTAAACCTATATGCAAGGAATTCTACCTACATCAACATTGCATAACTACTATGATTCAACACTTAACCGTATAATCAGGGAGTAGAAAGGCCTGGAGATATTGAGTATATATTGCATCGTCTCTCCCCCCCAATGCCAACTCCTTCTCATCTGCACCTCGCTTCAGACGCAAACAAGCATCTGCACCTCACTCGATAACAAAAAGAAATCGCTACTCAAAGGTTATAACTCATTCAAAATGCGTTATACTGCTGTCCTCGCTGTCCTCGGGTAAGAAATGAACCCATTGCTCGCCAAGTATACACAATGCTAACCTCACTAGCTTCTCCGGTTCGTGATTGCATAACTTTAAGATGTAATCATACATCTTCATACTAACTCTTCTTAGGAGTCATGGCCGAAAGCAACTTTGGACCCTTCGGATTTTTCGGACCCTGGTTCGATGGCGACTTCGATATCGATGATCTCGCGAACTTCCGCTTCCCCGAGAACCCTTGCGAGTTCATTGGCGGCACTTGCGAGGCCACTACCCTTGGATTCTGCTCTGGTCGTGGTGACTTCAGCGTTGACCTGCCTTGTGGTGGTCGCGGAATTGTTGGCGTCGGCTGCTGCTGGCACCGGGACACCAGCAACCTTTGGTTTGAGCAGTGGAAGGAGTGGCTCGAGCGACACCGCCGCCACAACTAAAGCCGCTTTAATGTCTTAACGCTTTAATGGCTTGATGCTTCAATGGCTGGACGCTTTGATGGCTTGACGAAGTCTTCAATTGGCGATTTATTGATGTACGGTAGTTGGTGATGGGGAGATTAGCCGTACTGAATTCAATGAGAGATTGTTAACCCCGATTAAGTTGCAAAACAGTGACAAGTAGAGTGTGAGATGATGACGAAGCTTTGATTGCTCTTATAATACCAAGATGAACAACTATTCATTCATCAAGTCGAATAGTTGAATGCCGCTTCATGTCTGCAACCAGAGTTAACCTACGTAGTCTATATTAACACCTTGTTTGAAGGTATATTTGTTGAATTGGCTAATTTTCGAAACAGCATCAGGTAGTCTATAGCGCAGAGGAACTAACACGTGCCCTTATCAAATCGCGAATAGGCAAGAGTCGCTAGAGTGAGATATTGTTTTCATTAGTTTTGACCGTACGAATCGTCTGTAGTGGTATTCATAATGTGACATTTGTATTCATGAATACTCTCTCAATCTGTGATTTCGCAATTTCGACTCTGATAAGATGAAGACTTTAGTTTCTGACTACGATGAAACGAATTGTTATGCGAAATGCGTAAGAAACAACTTTCACTGTCTCCGAAGTACTTATATATATAAAATTACCGGGCTCTCGTGTGTGTAATATGTTAACGAATACTGGCTATAATATACTTGTACAATATATATCATCTTTGTACGGAGTAGTTCCAATTAGTTTGCGTATTTACTTGCTCGACTTTTGCCCCACGGATGGGGCCGCTTTGTGGATTACGAGAAATCGCCCCTGAGTGTTCATCTTTAAAGTGGATTGGCCCACTGAGGCGAGATAAATGGGTGACGATTAAATATGTCTCGGAGTCGACTTCTAGGCTCCGTTGCGAATGTGCGAAGTTCAAGAAAGATATACATAAGTTGCAGATACGCTCCGTCAGAAACAACACTCAAGTCTGAGGTCAAAGTAGAAGCTCTATGAAATGTCTCAGAGGTTACATGTGGATGGATGTGAAGCGCATTTGAATGGTAATCATGTGCTGGCAATCTAACTCTACTAAGTAATTAGATGGCAACGCTAATGGAACACACACTGCCTATTTCGTATATACAATGGAAGCCTTCTTGCTACGTACGACCCAGAGTAGCGGCGCCCTATGAATGGCATTTCACTACCCATGAGTCATCCGCCTCATCTTCACATGGCTATAAACAACGGCTGAACCAGAAAGCTGGAGAACAAAGGAAACAAAGTTGAAATCCTTCAAGCCGTGTTCATCAGCCTAAATAAAACTTTGTTTCTTGGCGCTCAAATACCCCGAAAATGGATGATTCGCTCGGACCGCCTGTAGCGTCAGCTGAACCGGCCCTTCTGCCGCCACGGACGCCTCTCCACGGCCGCTACACATCTGTGGTTCCGCTACAGCCTGAGCATTGGCGAGCGATATACAAACATCTTGGAGGAGAGGAAAACGCCTGGAGATGGAAGTATATGCCGCTTGAGGGACTCCTTACGGAGGAGGCATGTGAGTTAACGATCAAGGCTTGGTGCACTTCAGCCGATCCCCTATACTATGCGGTACTTTCGGGTCCAGCTTCCGATCCCGCTTCGGAGCCGGCAGGCATCCTGTCATACTTGTCGATCGTCCCAAACCACCGTAGAATTGAGATTGGATGGGTGATTCTGGGCGACGCTTTGAAGCACTCCAGGGAAGCGACGGAGGCATTTTTCTTGTTTATGAAGCATTCGTTTATGGATCTGGGATATATACGTGTCGAATGGAAGGCCAATCATCTCAACGAGCCGAGCTTGGCAGCGGCTCGGCGACTGGGTTTTACGTACGAGGGAATTTTCAGGTGAGATTTTGATCAAACGTCAACCGCAAAAAAGGTCCATTCATTACGGTATGGTGGATATGCTAATTTCTTGGCGGGTTTACAGGAAACATATGATTGTGAAGGGCAGACGCAGGGACTCGGCTTGGCTTAGTATCATTGATGATGAGTGGCCTGCTGTGCAGAAGGGATTTGAAGTCTGGCTGGATGAGAGTAACTTTGACGAGAATGGGAAGCAAAAGAGAGGGCTGAGAGAATGCAGAGAATAAAGCATCATAGAAAGGAAGATTTGCATTTACTGTACGTTGAGAGCAGACTTAAAGTGTGAGATGATGCGGTTATTGACAGTAGAAGTTTGATGAATCAACACAATGCAGTTTATGACGTCAAGGGGCCTGGCGACGGCAAAGCAGACATCATCAGTAGGGTTGATGACACGGGACGGAGATTCGCCGATCTACGGCACCTGCGACTCGTATTTGCTAAATTTCGAGATATTTTTAGGAATAGCATCGCAACACCAGAGCGGCGAAATCAAATAGACGGATTCTCAGATGCCATTTTCCCCGATGCTAATGTGAAATGTTAAAAATAAAGTGCCCAAATGTGTTATGGCGCTGGTTGTCTATGGCTTCTCCTTGTGTGCCTGTCAGCTCCCGCTCCCAGCGGCCTGGCCGCCAAGGTTTGCCCGGTGGCAGCTCTACGCCGGCGGTTGCTTCGATTTCCGAAGGTATGGATCGACGCGCGTTCATGGCAATTGACTATGAAAGTTGTTCTGGCCTGTTGACAATGAAATAGTGTCATTGAGTTTATAGCATCAGGTGGGTGTTAATGGGTGAGAAGCGAGAAGAGACATGTCTCATTGATGAGTGTGGTGCATTTAGTTGAGGCAACGTGAAGCAATAACTAAGACGAACGAATAGACTCCATCTAATTTACTTGTACAGCAAGTGCCACAATAGAACATGGTAACAGTAACAAGCATATGCATTCCAGTAGACAATCACCCATTGACAGCTCTGCCAATCCCGCCCTGGGGCGCACAAAAAGAGCCGAGACCCCAAAAAGACCAAACCACCAAGTCAGCCACATGCCGAATGGCCGAAGCTTGGAATGGGGCGCGCGCTGAGCCCTTGAGTTATTGGACGCCGTGGCTGGCTGATGGGGCAAGGCAGCGGCACCTCCGGTTCGCCAGGACTCGTAAGATGGCGGCGAGAATTGGTGTTAACTAGAATTAGACAAAGTTGAGGGTCTTGGATTCGTACTCGAGGTGGACGGCTGAACGGCAGGAGATGCGCCATCACCAAGAAAACAAGGCTGCTCCCTGGTCGTATTTTTCTTTATTTTGTGGCCTCTTGCTCCCTTACCTGCCCCTTTTTCATTAATTGACGAAGAAAGCCCAGTAGACAGAGAGATTCATAGTCTTCAAGTCGAGGGCCGGAGATAAAGAGAGACAAAACTTGGAGATGAGGTGCTGATCTTCCTTCCCGAGCGGATCTTCGCTACTGCTCCTTCCCGTCATTCCAATCTAATTCTTTTCACTTTTCCAATTTTCGATTCTCCTCTTAGTATTCTCCATTACTATTTGTCCGCCGAGGAGTCGGTTACTTCTCAGACGGTTGACACTGCCTCATTCTCACTTCTAATCGGCACGCCCTCTGCCTGCCCCATGGCTTCAACCAAGAGTGACACAGCCTCAATTGAGGAACCACGGCACGCTCCGTCAGGTCCCATTGATGGTGCTACGACAGAGCGGACAGCACACATGGCGGCTATTAGCACTGATGCTGATGCTGCTGATGTCGGTACTAAGAATGCTGATCCTGTTGCTATCCCTATCCCTCCAGATGATGATCGGAATGATGCACGGCAACAGTTGTCTCAAGAGATCAATGAGAAACAGCAACCGCAGGAGCAGCAGCAGCAGCACATTCCTCGTCGAGATGAAGCCCAAACTCCTGCATTGAACGAGAAAGTGAACGAGAAAGTCGACGCCTCTTTTGCAGCACCAAAGGCGGTCGTCTTGCCGCGTGCCGGCACATTTTCTTCCACCCTTACCACATTAACCGCCGCATCTTCTTCCTATGGTCTGCTCTCAACTGCTCCTGTATGCGAGATCCCGGAATCGGTGCCGCCAGATCGCGTTACCCTAGTCAAGGCCGAGAAAGGGGATGACTATGAGCCCCAAGGCAGCAAACTAAAGAACAACCTCTATCCCGCAGTTGGTTTCTTGGAGCTAGCTAACGCTGGCGATTTCGCTGCCAATGTGTGGAACCAGTATCCAGTCCCGGTGTATGCAATTGTCTTCATGGCGGTTGGCGCGACATTTGCCGGCATCATGTCTGTCTTTGCCGCTCTTGACTCAAGGCGTGCCTGGCGGAATGTGAAGTTTCTTCGCAAGCAGCAAATTGAACTAAAAAAGGCACATGCTGAGAGAGTAGCAAAGTCTCAGCCGACTAGAGACCTGGATGTGCTGTTGTCTGTCATATTCCGCGAACTTGGCACAGAGGCTATTAATCGCTGGGGACTCAACATGTTTATGGGCGCTGGTGCTGTACTCATTTGCGTGGGTACATATCTTGCCATTGCCGGAGCCAACGATGCCATTTTCTTGGCCAGTAACCTTCTTTCTGGATACGTTGGTAACGCTCCCATCGCCCTCTTTGGTACGATCAACGCTTTCTGGGCATATTACATCTTTTGCAAGGCCCAAGGACACATCAATGCGGCATCGAAAGCTATCCCTGGTACACGGGCCTTGGCTCTGATCAAGAGGCGCAGCAGAAATGTGCAAATCTACACCTCCATCAATGGCACTGCCACGCTCGTGGGAGGCGCCGGATCCATGGTCACCGCAACGATGTGGTGGGGATATGTGGTGCTAATTCCCGTCATCTTATCCTCTCTATTTTGCAACTATTGGTGGCGCACAAGAGCAGGCTATACACGCCGAGATTTGGTACCCGCTGGACTGTCAATTATGAATACCGATTCGCTTTCTACTGCTTTGGAGTTTGCTTCCAGAGCGGAAAGCAAAATCAGGGAGCAGAAAAAGACGCCCATCAACGCCTTTGTCTCGGACCCAACATCTCTAAAGTCTATCCTCGCATTTATCCAGGAACATGAGCTACTGGAACCGTTTTCCCAACGGCTCGTCAAGGATGAAGCTTTGCGGAAGGCTCTTGGCTTTAATAATACCCCAGCAGAAATCGAAATCGATCTGCTATCCCTCTTGGCTTTACCTAATGATCAGCATCCTGCAATTATTCAGGTTGCTCAGGACACGGTACGGAAAATCGGATCAAAGCATTTTAAATATCGCGAACGTTATGCAGCTGAGCTGCTTGGTACATATTTCGTTGTTTCACGGCACGAAGCAAACCACCGGGAAAAGGCCAGACCTCAATCCGAGAAATCTGGGTCGCGATGAGAGAAACTCATACAACTTGTAGAGCTGTTTTCTTTTATCTATTTTAAAACTTAGATACTTTATTGTCTGAAAGCATTTGAGCGAGGAGTTTTGATTGGCTTTATTTTCTTTTTAAATCCACATGCATATACTGGCGCAATGACAAGGCTTTATCACATCCCTTGCGGAGGGTCTTGGGTTAGTGTAAAGAGTATAGCGAATCATATTGAAGATTATCTCATTCTCAAATTGTCCATATGCTCATATTTTGTGCCAACTGTTTCGTCAAGTAGACTCAAAAACACGAGTGACTTTAGCAGCACCGCCTTGTCTACCAAACATCTCCCTCAAGTCGCCAACAAGTTCATCGGGACACTCGTACGCAGCGAAATGCCCGCCTTTCTTATGAGTTGCATGAAAGACTACCGGGCCAAGATATCCACCCCATGATTTCGGAGGCACAATGACGTCCTTCGGAAAGAGCGAAATGCCAAGAGGAACATTGGGGATATACTCCGCTATCTTGGTCAGTTCATCCTTTTGCTTGCCAATTAGCTCGTAATATATCGTCACGCTGGATGCAGGGCCCGCGCGGGAGAAGAAGTATATGGATATCCATTCCAAAATTTCTTGATCGGTCCAAGGGTACTCGTCTGTCCATTCTTGCAGTTTCTCATATACCCATGCTAGTAGTGCGACTGGGGAATCTGCCAGTGCAAATCCGATTGTGTTTGGCTTTGTACTTTGTATGATCATGTAACCGGAACTATGTTTGAGATACCAGAGTGAGCGGAAGATACCCTTCTGTTCATCTTCGGATAGCAAGCCCAGATAGTATTGAGCAGCAAGCAAGAGAGATCGCCAGGCCGTCGGCCTAACAGTCATAACGTTGACATGGACTGCAAGGCAATGTTCCGGATAATGAAGGGAGATGGCACGGGTGACCATGTAACCCCAGTCGCCGCCTTGCGTTACTAGTAAACCACAAAAATATGAGTACCAATCGTGAGTATTTTTTAAAAAGAGAATGTGAATCTTTACGCACCATACTTGTCATATCCTAGCTTAAGCATGACTTTATGCATCGTCTCTGCATATTGTTTAAGACCAAAAGCCTTCTTTGTGACCTTGTCGGAGAATCCGAAATTTGGTAGAGAAGGCGCTACAACGTGGAATGACGGTACATCGTCACCCTTGGGTTCCGAAAGTGATTGTATAATTTTCGTCACTTCTACAATGCTACCAGGCCCTGAAAAAAAAAGTTTTAGTACTTTCGAGATAATCAAGATAGAAATCTCGATGCTGACTTACATCCATGAACAAAGAGCAGTGGAATGCTATTCGGTCGGCTGCTTTTTTGGTGTATGAAATGTATGTTCAGCTCTTCATATCCATCCACAGAAATATTTGTGGTAAATTGCGGGATCTGGTTCAATTTCGCTTCGTAAGCTCGCCAATCGAAGCCATCCTTCCAGAATTCTGTCAAACGCTTCACATCACTCAAGGACACGCCATAGTCTCGGTCATCGGAGAAGTCGGATTCAGCTGGAAATGTGGCTGAAGAGAGCTTCTGCTTTAGCTGCTCCAGCGCAGAGTCTGGGATGCCAAGCGTGAAGGGGGTTATATCTTCAGACATTTTATTCACCTGTGATCAATTCAATCGGCTGCTGAGTTATTTGAAAGATGAAAAATGTGGCGGTTTCATTGAGTTAAATGTCTTGTAGCGGAGAAGATTGTTTCCCCGAATCCTTCCAACCGAGGATGCGGGGGAGTGATGATGCGACCTTACGAACACGATTGGGCGAGCGTGCAAGGCTGCCAAGGCTGTGACGGAAGCTTTGCGTTTGTTATGGTAGAATGTATCGACTGGCTGCAACTCATTTAAGCTATGGATGAAAATAATGGCTGCCAATTGGTTCGATACGCTCTTTTACATACATGCTCTGCCTATCGGAATCCACTGTTATGTGCTTGAAGAGAATAACAACTCAGCACATCCCCATATTGCTATCTAGCATCCCGTTTCGGAAATAAAACCGAATACTACATGGATATAGTTATAATAGCAGATATTATAAGTAAATGTTCATATATTTGATGCCAGAGGAATGTAGCTATTGTGGTAAATAGTCGAGGAACATGGCGATAGTAGTAGATATTCTTAACTACCTAATCGTCGTATGCCAAGGGCACTAAAGCCAGTCAGAAGTCGGAAAAAGAAACTTAGTATTACTAGGTTGATAATTCTGACAATTGAATTGATCGTTATTATTTGTGCGGTCGCAATGTGACCTTGATTACATATGTAATTGGATAGCTTTATCACAGCAGGGTAGTCGTTTAAATGAAGGATTGGCTATCTATCAACCCAGCCGTAGAGTATGGGAAATTCTTACTATATGTGAAATTGGGCATTATAACAAAGTTAATGATAGCGGAAATTGCATATTGATCTCTATACCCTCGCTTGTAGTAGAAAGAAAAGGAGGGTTGCGACGTCGACAGCCATTCCTTCCAACATGCTGATATCAATCAATTTACCCAATTTCCACCTACTTCAATAGTTGTTCTTAATATATGTAGCAATCGTTCATAAATCATGAAAGTGAAAAGTAAATAAATAAATTGATGCATATACCTAACTCAATTTACTGCATATGCTTATCAATCTCAGCATCAGTCAAGAAATGCGATCCTCCCGAACACCGGTAACCTCCATTCTGTTTAATCCAATTAAATCCCGCGGGACATATTCCAAGAGCCCTGATCTTCGCCTGTTTCGCTACTTCCTTTCTTCTCCTTTCTTCTTGTTCAATGAGTTGCCGCAAAATCTTTTCGCGCGCAGCCTCAGCCTTCTTCTTTGCTTCCTCGAGTTTACGACGCTCTCCTTCTTCTTTCAACTCTTGTTCCTTGAGTAGTTCCTGTACGATCTTTTTCCGAGCCGCTTCGGCGTTTTTTCTGGCTTCCAAGAGGTCGCGATATTCTGCTTTTTTGCGTGCTTCCTTGGCTTGATCTTTTTGCAGCTGTTCCCATACTTCGTCGCTTACACCTGCGTCTCGCACCACTCGCCGAGATTCTTCATCATCTGGTGATTCAGGCTCTTTATTCGCTTCTTCCGTCGGCTCGTCTATATCGTTCCGTACATCCACAGTCGTGCATTGCTGAGCTTGCACACTGGTGCTGGTTCGAACGGGGGCCGGTGGCGCGGACGCAGAAGCTGCTTCGTCACTAATAGGAACAGGGGAATCAGATTTATTCATCCTGGATTGACGGTCTCGTAGCATCCGACTAAGCTCCTGGATAACTCGTTTCTCTTCCAATTTGAGTGACGGCAGCGCCAAATTCACGGTTTGGAAGACGTTTCTGGCAAGCTGCTTGACGTCTCTTGCACTCGCCCATCCATCTGCTTTTGACAGCTCAGTAAGGATGGTTGTACAATCGCTGAAAAATAATTTGGAGGGGGGTTCCAAGCAACTGATATCCATGCTTTTGCCTCTCTTTGAGATCTCCATTTTCCTTTTTCGCAAAAGGTCAGCAAGGAGTCGGAAACAGGCATCTGGCTCGAGTGGCTTAAAGTCGATACTTTCAGGGAAGCGGCTTGTCAATCCGGCATTCACTGACAAAAGCCGATTTATATCGTGTTCATATCCTGCCAAAATAATAATGAGCTTGCCCTGATATTTTGGCGTTGTCATGAGGCCAACAAGCTCGTCGATGGCTTCTTGGGCAAATCCGCTCCCGGCAAATCGGTAAGCCTCATCAATAAGCAGCACCCTTCCTAGCGACTTTTCGAGAACTTTTTGAACTTTTGGTCCTGTTTGGCCGACGTACTCCGCAATTAAATCTGTAGCTGAGCATTCTTCCACTGTAGCCTTAGAAAGGAAGCCCATATCGTAATAGACCTTGCCCATTTTTCGTGCCGTGGTCGTTTTCCCTGTACCAGGCGGACCTCGGAATAGGAAGTTGAATGGGATTTCTTCCTTGACGTCCATTCCAAGAGCCTTCAGTTGTCGCACTCGTGACTGAATGTTTTCAAGTTTCTGGATAATCTCTTCGCGCCCGATGTCGTCTTGGAACAGCTGTTTCACGTTCGTCTCTGTTCTGGTGGATCTATCGAAATCTTCGTCAAAGTCTTCTGCCTCCAACTGGTTCCTCTTTTTTATCTTTCCGGCGGAATAACGTTTTTGGTAAGAAGCCTTTGCTTTGCTCAAGAGATTTGTCACTGCACCTCCATTACCGAAATGGGGCCTGTTTCGTTCTCTGATGAGCACTTCGAGTGCAGCTGTCTTGCCTTCGCCCGTGGTAGTGAAGCCCGAAGCCTTTAGCTTAAGATCCAGTACTTGTCTCAGCCCATCGTCGTCAAAATCTTCAAACACAAATGGCGTGTCCACCGAGAACCGTCGACTTAGTCCAGGATTGACGTTCTGGAACATTTCTTCCATCTGTTCCTGGTAGCCTATGAGAATGACGCAACGGTCATCACCGGGCACGTTTTGAACCTCTGCGACAATTGTATCTACGACGGACGTCTTGTAAGGATCGGCAACTCCCTTTCCACCGTATAACCCGTATGCCTCGTCAATCACCAGCACTTTGCCAATTGTCGAGGCAAGAATCCCTTTCGTTTGGGACTCTGATTGCCCCAGAGCAGAGCCGATAAAGTCTGCGGGAGTTTTTATCACCAATTCTCCATTAGACAAGAGACCAAGGGTCCCGAGAATCTCGCCATACAACTTAGCGACCGTCGTTTTGCCTGTCCCAGGGGACCCAAGGAAAACTCTGTTGAGAGTGAACTCCATCGGGGGCTCTTCAGCAAGTTCACGTTCATAGTTTGTCGTCAGCGAGTCGAGTAAGATTTTCACTTGCTCTTTCACCTCCTTGAGGCCTATCATCTCATTCATCTTCTTCCATGCCTTGCAACTCTGCAGAGACAGCGATGGCTCTGGGCCGATGATGTCTTCTTTGGTGAAGAGGAAGTCGTTGGGGGATTTCTTGGCCCGGCGCTCAAGCCGAATCCTGTTTGCCTGTCTCTTTTCGATGCGGGCAAGGCAATTTTCGATGCTTCGCGCATTACCAAATCCCTCTTTGCCTCTACCTCGTCCAACTCGGCGGGCAGCAATGCGAAAGTAAAGACCGTCTGGACCATCTTCAACTTCCATCCGGTTACTGTACTTCCGATTGACCTGACGCTTAAGAATCCGTAGCAGCTCCTCGTCGGTATAGTCTTCAAATTTCATCGTAATGGGGAATCGACTACGAAATCCAGGGTTGTGTGCAAAGAAAGATTCCATCTGCTTGGAATAACCAGCAAGGACAAAAACAACCTTTCCTCGAAGATTTTCAACTTCTGCAAGAAGATAATCCAAGACTGCTTTGCCGCCTGGGCTATTTCCGGATGAAAGCTGATAGGCTTCGTCGATGAACAAGACACCCCCGCCATCTTCTTTGATCTGTTCAAGTAGATCTTCACAGCCTTTGACACCTATATTCGCTAGCTTTGATCCTGTGGTTTCTTTGAAGCAGTCACCGGGAATCGCGCCTATTCCGGTGAGGAACTTTCCCCATATACGGGCCACGGTTGTTTTGCCTGTCCCGGGATTTCCCAAGAGCGAGCAACTAAGCCTTGTATCGGAGAGAGCCACCCTTTGGCGGATTTTGATGTCGACATCGGTTTTGACTGAGAGAAACTCCCTCTTCACTGATTCCAAACCAATGAGTCCCATGAGATCGTCCAAAGCGTCGTTGCGAGCTCCGTCATCTCGCTTCATGTCCTCCCATTCCTGCGCTGGGAGATCCAGATCCGCATAATCTGTAGACGGTTGCTTCTGTCGGCTCTTCTCTTGTTCTTTCTCGCTAGCGTTCTTTTGTTTGCTAGCTGCGGCTTTTGAGGCTTCCATTCTGGCTTTTGTTTGTTTGAGACTCTCCAGGTGGGATTTCTTCTCCGCAAGTTCTTTTTCTTGATCCGCCTCCTCCTGCTCATATTTCATTATGCGCCGATGATGATCAATCTCATCATCCATTTCTTGCAGATCACGCTGGTATCTATCCTGTCGCTCCTGTCGCTTTTTCTCCATATCCAGATCTCGCTGGACTCTTCGTCGCATTTCTTCGTCTTCTTTGGCGCACGACTTACAGCCTTGGTTCTCTTTTCCACATGGGTATTTGATGTTGTGGCCTCGTTCGCATGTCTTCTTCATCATTTTCATGCATGGCACTTGCGAATGATCCGTTAGTCGATGGCATCTGCGTTCGCACGTGTGCTTCCCGCAGCCAAGAACAACGCCACTAAGATAGTCAGAAAGATGATGGTCAATTGATGAGCGGCAACTTACCATGACTCTGCGCAGCCCCCATCGGGACAGTGCTGATCGAAATCTTGAGGTTTTTGGAGAACAGAAAGTCGGGCTGGATGTTGCTCGCAATGGACTGGTAATCCATCGAACAAGAATCCTTTCTCCTTCATGGCATCAAAATATTTCTTCCAGAGCTCACCACCTTTTTTGCTAGCCAGGAAGGTGTTCATATTTCCATATAAAATGATACCTTTTTTCGCCCGTGACATAAGTACCACCAATCGTTCGCAGGCCACCAGGAAGCCAATGTCGCCATTTTTGTTGCTTCTGGCCATTGATATAATCACAATGTCACTTTCTTCTCCCTGGTAGTTATCCACTGTTGACAATCGCAGCTTTGCTTTGGCAGCCTTGGAAGCAGCTTGTGTCATCAATCCGGCGCGCACCAAGTCATGGGTGTCTAGTTCGTTCAGATATGGGTCATTGATCTCACTCAGCGTTTGTCTCAGCAATGAAAGCTGACCCATGTACGGAGTCAGAACGACCATATCCTCAGATTTGTAACCTTGTTGGCTCAGATACTTGACCGTTTTTAAAACCATTTCTGCTTCATATGCATTCTTCTTGCTGGCCTTTGAGGTCGGATCTCGCCGGTCAGAAACATTATTTAACTGCTCTTCTGGATGTTCGTGATGCACAAAGACAACTCTCTTTTGCAGTCCACGTATCGGCTTGTGGTAGTGTGTTTTGGGTCCATCTTTTAGCTCCGGATATGCCAAAAGACGAGCAAATTGTGAGATGTCAGGATGAGACCGGAACTGTTCTTGTAGGACGGCAAACCGGTGACCCTGCCTAATGAGGCGTTCAAAAAGTGACACATTTAAGTCGAAACCTTCGCCTTTCTCCACAGTGAGATTGTAATTGTTGACTTTAGGACGAAGTTGCTTGTGGTCGCCAATAAGAATCAGCTGTTTGACGGATGGGCTGAGAGAAGTGATGACATGAGCCTCTAGGATTTCACCTGCTTCTTCAACGAGAACGATATCTGGACTGGCCGCTCTGATGATAGATTGGTACATTGCTGCACCAGTCGTAGTACAGCCAATGATTCTTCTATTCTTCACGACGTTCCTCTTACTTTCTTTGAACAGGCTGTCGATCTGTCGGTAGAGGTTATTGGCAGTCTCAGCCAATTGGGCGAAGTCATTAACTTGCTCTTGGCGGACCTGGTTCGCCCATTCGTTATAAAGGGTCTGTCGGCGTTCTGGTGGAATATTCCAAATCGGATAGTCTTCAGGATTAATATGTGCCGCCAACATCCCTAGAGACCCTAAGTTCTTTCCATTCAACCAGCGATCAAAGACGTCAACAGGTTTTAATGCCTTATTCTTCTTTCCTGCGATTTGATCCCCATCAGGGACTTGGAAAGCGCTCCAGTAGCGCATTCCAGAGTCTGAAAATTCCAGCGTATCCAGAATTTCCTGCAGCGGAACCTGGGACTTCAATGACTGTAAAAGATTGTCCAACCGTCTCGCCGTGTCTAGCTGTTCACTCCTCGTAGCATTTAGCATTGGCCTGATATCAAGGCTGGAGCGACCCTGAGGAATTCTTGAGAGGTTGTCGATTCGTAGCGCATCGGTCCTCGCTGTAGCCTTGGAACCAATTCGTACCATGTTGTTTTCATCGATTCCAATATCCATGAGATCTTCTAGGAACTGATCCAAAGCATGGTTTGTATAGCTGAGAACCAAGATTCTGTATTCTGTAAGTTCCATGAGGACTTTCGCAATTATGGCCCCGATGAAAGATTTGCCAGTTCCTGGAGGACCTTGAATTTGGCCCACGGGGTTCTCCAAGCCCTTGATTAGTGACTCGAGTTGTGCATCTTGAATGTGTATAGTGCGCTTAAAGCCTAGCTTGGGCCCCAAATCTGCCCCCGATCCCTGTTGGTGACGGTTTTTGAGTTCCTTGATGAAAGCTCGCAGCTTTGCAGGAGGATGGTATGTCGATGGAGGTCCCGCAGGATCAAGGATTGCATTCTCAATTGGAATCTCTGTGACTTCCTTCAAACGCTGTAAAATTGGCTCATAGGAGAAAGTCGCGGTATCGACGACGTAAAACTTCAGACGAGAAAAATCTTGACTCAATAATGCCTTCACTGCCAGTTTCAGGCCAGCATTATCGGTGACTTGTATCCCGACCACTGGAGGATCCCTAATAAGCTCATTTACGTCTCGGACGATAGACCCAAAAGCAATGATGTCTTTCTCCAAACAGAGAGCTCCGATTGCACTGTGCTTCACAAAGTTCTTGTACTCTTCAAGGTATTTCTTCTTAGCTTCAGGGGATCGTTTATTCTGAGGGAAATGGATTCCCTCCCGACACTGAACCATCAACGTGAACGGTTTCGCACGAGTACCGGCTCCGAGATCATAGTTCTTCAAGCTGAGACCGCCCAAGCAAAGCGGCTTATACTTGGCCTTTTTCTGACCCCATGCAATCTGCAGATCCTCTCTCAAATCTGCAAGCATATCCTCACGGAGAAGCCTGAATAGCCAGGAGATATAGCTGCTTGTACGCGACTCTCTTGGAATCTCAAATACATCATCCAATCGTTGGAGAAAAGGCTCTTCCTTTGAGCTCACTTCATCCGCTGTTGGAAATATCGAGATCTTGCGAAAGTCCTCAAAATCGTTATCATGTCTACCACCGGGGCTGTAGTTTATTTTAACCGATGCAGTTGCTTGTCCCTTGCGTAGCTGGATCACCTTCTCGATGCGATAACCAAGAGTGCGCACCTCTTCCAATGGCGATTTCGTCAATGGAGAAATTTTCATGAGGGATTCCACATCGTGTGAAAGGATTTGGATATCGGGCGATGATGAAGACACAATCTCTAGACAGAGAGATGCAAAAGCAACCAAAGTCTCGCCTTCGAGTTGGTTGCATTGATAGAATCCAAGGAATGTAGTCCAGAAGGTAGAGGGTGACAGAATTTCGA
Source organism: Trichoderma simmonsii (assembly GCA_019565615.1). Lineage (NCBI taxonomy): Eukaryota > Fungi > Ascomycota > Sordariomycetes > Hypocreales > Hypocreaceae > Trichoderma > Trichoderma simmonsii. Next base: position 728,513 of record CP075867.1, on the reverse strand, counting down.
CAAGCAACTTTTCAAGGAATAAACCGTCATTGATGGTTTTGACATCATGATGCAAGACTCGTTTAAGGAAGGCCGTTGTAGCAGTTGTGATGAATGCAAGCGAAAGGTTGCTGCGAATTGCAACTCTAACGGTGCTCAGGCCTTCTTTTCGCCCAATGATGCGTTCAACGCAGGCTACAGCAGAAGTATGCTCGCATACAACATCCACTGCTTCAAAGAATTGTTTGGCCTCTTGCGAATTCTGCACAGAGCGATCGCCCTTGATGAACGAGTAGAAGAGGTTCTCAAGCTTTGCAGCGCGACCGGAAAGAGCTGGCTTTGTGGACATTTTGTAAAGGTGTCAAAGTCAAGAGACTCAATGGTATAGAAGGTAATTGTGAAGATAATTGTGAAGGCAATTGTGATGTTCGTTGATGATTAAGAGAGACCGGGGTAGTCTCCGTGATATATATGGCATCGCCACGCCAGCAAACTATCTTTGTATCAGTGAAATACTCCAACGCATTCAATTCAATAAGTCAGGCATATCAAATTGGCGCCGCGATAGTAGAAAAGATACGTAGGGAGCCTTGCTGCGTCTCATGCTTTAGAATTGGTGGGGTGATATCACCTCTCGTTGGCCCAAAGTTGTAGACCTCCCGCAGCAGCTTCTGCAAGTCGCAGCCTCGCCATATGATTCGGCCACGACAGGGGATTTTCGCGCTTCGTTAGGCTGCAGTGACCTGTAGGAGGCCAAAAAGATAAATGAGTGGCACAACGTATGGCCAACTGCCATTTCACAGCGTAACCGCTAGGTGTTGGCCAAAATGAGCGGCCAACTGCGCCTCTACACGTCTGCATGTTGCCGGGAAGCCGTAGGCCTCTCAACATGAATTCACAATGACGAGTTTAATCTTCGTAGGCCTCCGTCATTTTCAGGCATTAGAAAGGATGGGAATTGGCATGTCGGAGGCCTTGTTTGGTATATAGGGAACGCCTATTCAGCATCCTGAACCTGTTATCTACTATTCTAGCTATAAGTATCACCTTTCTGCCTTGATGTTTCTCTAATATCTGCTACTATCTATTACTATCTACTATTATCTACTATTATCTGCTACAATCTGGTTCTTTTTACCATATTGCCAATTCTGAGAAGTGATTGACAGGAATCATGTCTTATTACAACAAAAGATGGCGCGGCCGTGGAGGCCATCAGGACATCAGACCTCGAAACCCTCTTGCGCAAGAAGAGGAATCACCGCCGCCTCCTCTAGGTGAACTGATTGAGATAATTAACCAGAAGGATCTGGAGGATACTTCTGAAGGAAATGTTGCCTTTGGAATCACCGAGAATGATGTGGTAGCCTCATACAATTGGGCTGATCAGAAATCTCCAAAAATCATTGTGCCAGGTACGTTTCTAAACACAAGCTCCATTGTAAATGGAATACAGCTAAGTGCAGTCACCACAGGTCGCCCACCTCTATGGACACCACTGGAGAAGCCTCGAGCACTTCTTGAGGATAATGGCGTCTACTTTCGTGATAACAACTCGGCATTCTTCCCAAAACATCCTCTCGAGCCAGCGATTGTTGCCACTATGAAAATGCATCCGACTTCACTTCACATCGACCTTGTGGCATGTAATAGTACCATTGGAAACCTCTTACGGTTCGTTCAGGGCACCCTGGTTCGGGGCGTCGACCGCTCATTTCGTATGATTGTGGAAGTCGTGGGTAAGACTGTCCATTTTATACGAAGAGAGAATTCGCCGACAGAGCAAATAATGGGGGTCAGAGGATTTGGGCATGCATTCCCAGAGGCCTACACCACATGGACTCCTGACGTCCGACCTTCCAAGTCGCACCATAGACTTATCAGATACAAGTTCGGTGGGCTTGACATACTGTTGCGGTCAAGTGCTGATGGATACATCGAAGAGAAAGACACGAATGCCCTAGCAGTTGGTAAATCCGCATCTGCTGGGGACAAAGATCTGACGAGTCTCTTCGAAAATGTCTCCATTGGGACCTCGTCGGCTTCACCCGCCGATTCTGGCAACCTCGAGGTGGTCGATGGTGGTCAGCCAGCGTCTCAACAATCCGTCTTTGATCTGAAGACTCGGTCAATTAAACTTATCGAGAATGACACTCTCGCAGAGGAATTACCACGCTTGTGGCTTGCTCGTATCCCCAATTTTATCCTTGCGCATCATACACGAGGGACTTTCAACAACATCGAGATTGCCGATGTACGCGAGGATGTCCAAGATTGGGAAAAATCTCATCAGCAAGATCTTAGCCGTCTGAGCACTCTTTTGCATCGGATAATCGCTACGGCTTTAGAGAAAGAGGGCACTCTGTTAGAAATCGTCAAGTCGCAGGGAGGTCCTTTGGAGATTCGAAAACGTCTTCCAGATGCAGGTGTTGCGTTCTCAGACCAGGTGAAGGACAAGTGGCTCCAGTGGCTCGGGGACAGCGATGACGTTGAAGAGGCAGATGACGGCGGCAAAAGGTGCGGCGACTGCGGCAGTGACAGCGAGAGTGACAGTGATGCAGGTGATTTTACTGCTTGCAATGAAGAATGTGGATATTGTGGTAAATGCAGCTCATGAGTGCATGCCAAGAATCATTGATAATTTTTAGTCAATCACCTTTATTTCTTTACCGGCGTCTCCCGTAACGTGAGATATTTTCGCTGGAGTAATGGGCAACGGCTGTGAGCCAGCAGCCACAAGTAGTGGAGAAAGCTCTGTACCTAAACAACAAAAACCATCATAGGCTTAATTGTTTAGAATACGAATCTCAAACTTCTAGTCAATTGTGGCCTCGTGGATGAACGATGAGGCGACATGGACAGTTCGGACATCCGCATTTGCCGAGGCCTCTGTAACATCAGGTGTTGACTTTGTTTGTATGGAAGATTTGTGCCAAGTCATTGCAACCCTCTGGAGTGTTTAATGGTTTGATGAAGATTCCTAAGCAATTAACAATGGCCAGCTGCCATCCCATCCTCGCGCTGATTGAGCTCGGCCAGAAGGTTAATGCTAACAGCAACACCGCTGAGTAAGATTACATATCGCCCTCTGAAGAAATCACCGCTCAGACCCGAGAGCGAGCTAGGCGTTAATTTCTCGGCGCTGATCGGGCATTGTAGCACGCGAATTGTCCGCTCGCGAAAGTCGTTAAGCATAATTTGGCGTGAGTACACACAGTGGCGCCGCATCGTGACAATTTCGACTGTCATTGCATTGAGAGCCACGTCATATTGTGTGTACGGTAGTTGTTTATAAGATCCAATTTCCCTGTCTCAGAATCTACAATTTATCTATTCGTCTCAGAACCATCAACAAGTACACAACTATCCACCAACCAACCCAAATCTAACACAACTTCACCCAATCTCACAACCAATTCAATATCAACACTGCTCTTCCATAAACCAAAATGGCCGCTTTTCAAGACCACGAGGAAATTCTTGAGGCAGCCTTCAAGGATCCCAACAACACCCCGATCATCTTCGAGCCCTCCAACGTAAACCAAGTCATCAAAAGCCGCTACTATGATGCTGATCCGGACTTGCATTACTCAAAAACCCAGCTTTGGGACATGGAAGTAAAGAAAGCGCACAACCCAGCCAAATACCTACGACATCTCTTGCGACCAGGAAGTCTTCAAGTCTTCAACCTTCAAAAGAACGGACCCACAGAGACTTTTGTGCGTGTCACCGATCAGGGAACTTGGGTAGATCCCACCACATACAACACCGTTATCGAGCAAGTCTTCTTGGATAATGAGAACGAAAGAGTCTTCTTTATTGGTGTGCCGGAAGTTGAAGGCCCGGATGGTCGCAAGATTGTTGCTGGAACAAATCAGCCTCTCTTCCACGTTGAGCACTCTGTGACTGGCACTGAAGAGGAACCTCTGAATGTTTGGCGAGTTGTTCATTTGGACAAAGATGAGGATGGAAAATTGAGGGAGGCGTTTAAGAGGCTAACAGATTCGCCTTACTTGAGGGAGTTTAATGAGGTCTACATCCGCGAGGACCTTGGCAAGAAGCTGGAGCGCAAATAAACCTTTGGTATATAGAATTTGGGGTATGTCGCTTCCAGACAAATACCCTAGTGTATAAATATTTCACATAATTCATTTCAAGTAAAGAAGCATAATCCATTAATTCGTTCAAATATAAAAGACCCCATCACACATCAAGAGTGTTACTCAGCGACAAGTGTTCTTCTTTACTTTGCAAGTCGCAGTCGCCACTATGCTTGGATCAGACTCTGATGTAGCCGTCAGCTTCACAACACCAGCCGCATCCTTTGCGTGAGCCTCAGCAGCCACCGCTACATAAGCCTTTGCGGTTTGCCCATACTGGACTGGGATCACTGCGTTCGGCAGGTTCGCCTTCCATCCAGAGCCTTTAACATCGGCTTTCAGTCGGAAAATATCCCACTCAAGGTGATCTGCCTGAACCTGGCCATTAGCCGCACTGGAGGCTACATACGTGCCATTGTTCGTAAGTTCGAATTCGCAAAAGATGCCTCCAGTAACTGGGCTGCTTTTTCCGTATGTGAATGGAACACCGGAAGACACCTGAATGCCATATTGGCTCGAACTGTCGTCAACCAGGGAACGCACGCCGACGGTATAAGAGAGAACGCCAGTTTCATCTCGGTGGACATCCAAAATGTAGATATGAAGGCCATTTGGCTCATCCACAAACTCATACTTGCTTCCGGATCCAGTGCCGGCATGGAATAGCGCATCAGCTAATTGACGGTAATCGCCCATGGTGATATAAGCATCGGTTCCGTTAGGTCGGGTAAAGTCCACGAGTGTGATATCTTCGGGGTTGGCATCGATGGTCCATTGGAAGGGCTGGCTGTTGCTCGTCTTTGACTTACTAATCATCACGCCTGAATCAGGTTGGAACGAGTCGGCGCCCATCCGATCAATTACTTCGATATCGTAGCTGTTGTAGCGACCTCCGTCGCAGAGCACGTCAGTCGAAATGTTGCATGCTGGTGAGCGATCCTGGTCAATTACAACTCTCAAGCCAATAAGGTCAGACACGACGGATCGCGCTGTGACCTGGGCCACGACAGGGCCTGATTCTGCCAGGGCGTCTCTTGTAATGCTCACCACGCTGTCGTTGGAGATGAGCCCAAGAACGAGTTTGTCTCGAACAGTGTGCAAGGAGCCCATAGAGCCACCCTGAAGAGCTGGGATTTGGTATCGGGTATGCGGGCCGCCAGGGCCATTGAAAGACCCACGGGACATCATTGAGAATGGTCCGGTGTAGTCTCGTCTCAGGGGAATGCCGAACGGGTTATTGTAGTTGTCTCCGATGTTCAGCAGATGGCTGAGCTCGTGGGCATAGGTACCCATTCCAGAGCTTTCACATTGAGTCGACGAGCCACCACCTGCATTTGGCCAAATAGTAGAGGCAGATGCCCACGATGTCCATGGAACATATCTAGTCGATGCGTAATTCGGTATCGAAGAAGAGCCGTCTGCATTCTTGGGAGGTCCAAAGGCATCGGGCACGTCTTCGGGGGATGAAAATCTCATCTCACCAAACTCTTGCCATGTCGACGATTCGTCTTGTCCTGCGGAGAGGATGAATACCAGCTCAAATGAATTACTCGTGGTATTGCCCACCTCCGCTCGCCAAGCTGCATACGCATCCGTTCGAATATCGCGGTTACAAGTGTTATTCGTCGGGCATGCTCCAGGGTTAAAGCCACTGTCTACGCCATACTGATACGACAAGGAAGGCATGCGGTACGGGCCAAATGCTGTTAGGTCGACTCCATATCGGCCGTGTGAATCTTCCATCCAGTACTCATGTAGTGTATGGCCGCGGTTAAGGTCAGTCGGCTTGTTGAGTAAGTCGCGATAGTAGGCGGGGACATCTTCTCGGTCGATACCGGATACTATCGGAAGAGGATTACCAAAAACTGTCGAGTTGGGCTCTCGGGTTACAACGAAAGTCTCATCGGCGTAGTCCACGGCTATCAACGCAATGTTGAAGTTGCGACCAGAGCCCTTCTTCGTCGCGTCGTTCCATTGAGTACCAGGTGGCGCTTTGAAGTCCTCCCATGTCATGTCATCGGGATTGACCCAGACTTGGGGGTCAATGGGTTTAAAGGGATCACCCCATGGCGTTTTTGATGCTGCTTCTGCAGGGAGGCCAAGCAGCCCGATCAAGAGCACTGATGCAAAGGCCGAGGCTCCCATCACAGCACGATTAGGGATTGCCATGTTCTTTTGGAGCTGTCGCGAGACTTCGACAGATGGAATATCTTAAGAAGTCTGAAGAATCCATAATTGGGAATTTACACCGCCTTTATATACGTTTCCAGTTATCGTGGTTACCCAGCAGGCATCTCGTCCAACATCAATCGACCCCGCCCGCGGAATCGTTGAGTATTCGAAAATCTCCATCATTGAGTGATCGCTGTACTGTCATGTTTGCTGGGTTTATCCGTTACCGTTCCCACCTGCTTCATCTGGGATAACGGCCGGGTGATTGATGCAGTGATCCAATAGGAATATGGCTTGGCAGTTGATAAAGCGCGTGGAGTTGGAGCTGTTGGTGACGTTCTGTGCTAGTAAGAGCTACTTGGATAAGCATAACATAACAGTCTATTTTGTATGGGAGACAAAAGTACTTCTCATCTCCATCCAAAATACCAAAGTGCCGCTCTGTTTGGAAATGGTATGTTCTTGGCAAACATGGGGTATTTCGGAACTTCGGTCTATTAATATGTCTAGGCACGTATTAGATGGTGAAAGATTGCCACCTTGGTATAGTACTATTACAAAGAGTACTGTGTGTAGTGGTTTCATTTCAAATCAAGCCTCATCTTTCGCTATGTGCATTGTACCTGTATGCTAAATATACTCTATCCTTCTCTAGTAATGGAAAATCCTAATCGCTCTCTTTCATCATGTGTAATTCTTCCCCACTCCAATAATAGGCGGAACATGTAGATTTGCATATCCTCTTTTCTCAGTGCTTTCTGCGTCCACTCTCTCCCCTGCTCTGCAATCTTCTTAGCCATCTCAGGTCCCTCGCCTTCTTTGTCATTAGCACCCCCACTGAAGAACTCCAAAATGGACCAAAAACCCGATCCAAGCCGAATGTCCACAGGAACGTAGTGGTGCCAGGCTTGGATTCTCTCATCATACCAAGTGCGAAAGAACGCCGCACGATAGGGCAAACTGCGGCTCTGCAGAAAAGGCAGAAAACGACCACTGAATCCCGCGCCATCCAAGTCCATCAGGTGCTTGAATTTCCAGTGCTCTTCAAATGGAACGCCGGGTGGGAGTTGGTTTGCTTCCTGGTCAACCACCGAATCGTTGCTCATTGTGACGAGACTCCATTGCTTATAGTTTTCCAACTCAACAGCGCAATCCATCCCATCACATTTGGATATCTCCCCTGTAAAAGAGACATTAATGTGGACAGGAGTCTCGATGCTGGATGATTGCAGAGCCACAGTCTTCTCATAAGCTTCATGTACGAATCGCGGTCGTAGAAATCCAGGCCATCGTCCATGGGCGGAGAATCCATCTGATCGCGACCCGCGCCAGAATAAAGCGTTCTCTTTATCCTCCCACGCCACGCCACTGTCCTCCTTAAAGGCGCTCTTGTCATCGAAATGCCACGGCGACGGTATTAGAATATCTGAGAAGCCGCCGACGCGTGCCTGGCTGAAGATGGGGAAGAGTAACTTTGTGCCCACCAATGCGGATGGCGAATTGAGAAATCCATCCAAGTATGCGACATCCGGCTGATGGCAAAGATCATGAGCAAGCGATACATCTGCTAATATCGCACCGCTGGTTGTAAGCAGCGAATGTGGCTTGAGACAGCGAACACAAGTACTGCTCCAGTCCCACCAACGCCTATTGTGTACTGCCGATCTTCGTGGACAGGAAGCAGCAACGAAATCGTAAAACATTGGCCGCCGGATATAATTTGTAAAGAGAGGATCAATGGCATCTTTTCTACCATCCGTCGCCCGAGGTAGAGGCTCGGGGAAGTCTTGAGGCCATGGAAATTGCGAAAACACGCTGCTCGGCCAGCCGTTCTCTTCCATTTGGTTGGAAACTCCTCCTCTCTTCTCCTGTGCGAAGTATTTGAGAGCTTCTAAATAGTCAAATGGCACGGCCATACGGCACTCGTCGGCGAGATTGATAGCTATATCCATATCTGGTAACCACTTGGAAAAAGGCTCAATCATCCTCTGAAATGAATCCGTCATCCAACGATGGGATCCTGGAATATATGGCGACTGCTCGACTGAACCGTTCCTGATACGCATACCGCCCATTTCCGAGCTTCCGTAATTGAAGAGCTTTATAGTCAAATCACGTATTTGCGCAGGCTCCATTCCCCAGAAAGGAAGCAAATCCTGGTTGATCTGATCAAAATCGTCCACAGCGATAGAGTTGTGCTCCTTTGCGAATTCGTACCATTTGTCGAAGTTTGGTGGAGGTGCGAGCGTGTACCTTTTCGTGTATTCATCCACAGCGTCAGCCAGTGATTTACTAGCTGCGGCTTGTGACTCCCACGCGAATATCTCTGCAGATGCTTCCGATACCAGTGACTTGATGGCTATATCGATCAGAACCATAGTTGGAGGCCCAATGAAGAACAATTGCGCCAATACCACCAATGCAATTAGTGCAAACCCACTAATGGATATTATTAGGCCCTTGAAGATCCTTCGTGATGCGTTAGAGTCTCCGGTATGGTGAATGCTAATGGCAAGATACCACAGAGGCACTGATAAGACAACTGCAAGAGTCGTATGCTTCACAAATTCTCCGTAGGACACAGGAGATAGAAGCGGAATCGCCTGGTGGACAGGTATCTGTAAGCCCATGAATGTGGCAGTAATTATAAGAAGCGTGAAGCATGCGGGATGCACAGATGGCAACAGTGTTAAGCTGGAAAGCACACCAACCATCGCAATGAAACCATCAACAGCAAAATCTCCATTGTCGAGAGCTCGAAAAGTAAATGCCATGAGAAACTCTGAATCAGAAAGCCAAGATGGGAATGACAGCAACAGAATGCTTCCGGCTGCGACAAGCGAGAGCTTACCCATGAATTTGGAAATGTCGATTCCATCTTCTGTAGCGGTGCGCGCCAGATGAGATGTGTGACTTATGATCACGGCATCGATTAGGTATTTGAAGAGCTGAGTGAGTGAGACGACACGCCCCCATCCAATGGGACACACCGTCCCAGTAGCAATTTTCGAGCTTTCTTCCGCTGAAATGACGAATAGTGGCCATACTGCCGCAAGAAATGTGAAGATAATCTGCGATTTGGATGGCATGGACCATTGTGACTGTCGCTTATTTGGTTGTAGTTTGAGGAGTCCGAATCCAGGTCCTATGGCTACGGCAATGAAGGAAAAAAGCGGTAGAAATGCCTGCACGAAATGTTTAGTTTGGAGAAGAGTTATTCATACAAGGAGACCTACCTCTAGACCAGACCGCGAACATTGCGAAGTTCGGATAATACCCCAGTTGAGCAGCGTTCGCAATGCTATGCAACATAGGAGGAAAGGAAAGGACGGATGTAAATGTCGAAAGTGTTCATGCCCGATTCTGAAATACTTGACAATAGCGCTTGTTGGATTAATAACATCAGTCGAGCTTTTGTGGTTTGCAATGACGGTAAGACATTGGTAGTCGGTTTGGAGACCCCAGTAGTATGCTGAACCCAACAGCCAAACTCCAGTGGAAAAGAGAGTGATGATTGTAAAATGAACAGGCCGTTCTGTAAGTCGGTCAGAATTATGGCTGTTATAGCCACGCAGGGGCGCGCTCCATACCAAAAGAAGCACTAGTATAATACCTAGCGGATAGAATGAAGACAGAGAGAGACAGGCATCTTGAACAAGACGTCAATAAGCAGTGATATCAGGATATATCTATGGGCATGCATACATGAAAGCCCTTGTGTGAGATACGGCCCCTCGCATGCTGAAAACCTACGCGCGTCAAGAGCGCACAAAGTTATGCGAGTGCCGATCTCAAAGTTGCAACTCGCATTCGAGATGCGCAAGCGAATACCTTGAGCATTCGCGAGTCACTCATGCACAATCATGAATCTCGACCTCTGCCTGCATCTGCATCTTGGGATAGCCGATTATGATGAGAAGAGAAGATTCTGAGGTGCCACTTGTTTCCTCAGTAAGAGCCAGAAATCACCCCGTTAATGCCCCTAGGTACTTTAGGTCTAGTCGCACCAAATTTCGTCAGCAAAATGCCAAGCCAACACTGAACCTGGCAGGATTGGCGAAAGTAGACAAACTATTCTGTAGGGATCGGCATTAACATTCTTTTCAAGTATATTCATATCATCGTAATTGCGAGACTTTTAACTGAAGAAACACTAGTCAAAACATGCGTTATAACCGCTCCGTAACTCAAACATAAATACAGAACATTGCCGCACTGCGCCTCTCAACGTCTAATACCCCATCTAGAAACACTCTAATGCTGAAATCTGAAGTCGAGCCTCTTGTTTCCTTCATCAGTTGTCGTAGCGAGATAATTTAGTCGCTGTTCTTCAGTCATCGCTTCCCATTTCTTTGCTCGAGACTGGTTACGCCACACATAGTACAACTTCGTGAGGATATATATCACTATGTTCATGCAGGTAATGCCAAGGAGTGCGCGATTGCCTTTAACATAACGAGGAGCATCACCTATCAGAGCTTGGTTAGTAATGTAGTATAGAAGTGGAAAGGGGGGCTGCTTACTTGCTACGTAGATGTTGGCGGAGACGATGCCACCAGCCTGGACGAACATGTTGTAACACGCTGCTGAAACCGTTCGAAGTCTGACCGCATTGCTGTTGCGCGAGTTCCAAGCTACTTGAATCGGATGGGCTACATTGATGTGTTGGTTAGGATACGTGATAAGAGCGAAACTTCTCAAATTAGAATGAACTTACCATTCGGGTATGCAAGGAGAAGTGTAACCACCACCCAAAACACCCACTTGTTCACTTCCGTAGTATTGACAACATTGAGGTAGATTAAGAACGGAAGCAGCCAAATTTGGCCAATTAGAGCCGTCAAAGTAAGTTCACTCCAAGCTTCGGCTAGATATGTAAGGGCCAGCATCGTGAAGACTGAAGCAAAACAAGTCAGTAAACGAAATATCTTAAGCTGCATAGATATATCTTACCGTGTAGTACCGTTGATGGAATGGTGAGCAAATTGGTCTGGAAAGTGTCAAAGCCCAAGCCCTTGAGCGTAAGAGTGAGATAATTAGCCGGCGGTGTGGCAGGAACTTGGAACACGAGTCCAAGGATGTATATCGGCCTATCGCATTGGTAAACGTTAACGATACTCTTTCGATTTCTCATTTTTTCGCTCGAGACTCACCAGAGATCATAGTCCTTGAGACTCTGCCATAGTAACTTGGGTGTGACAGGCTCACGATTGTGCATCGAACTCTTGCTGGGATCTTCGCGAATAACTCTGTTGACGATGATTTTTTCCTCCCGTTCAGAAAACCAACCCTTTTTGCCTCTGAACCAGCTGGCCGTTTGACAAGGACCAGCAGGCATGAGAACCCAGGCGAGTAACCCAACAACGAGCGTCAAGAGGCCCTAATGATATGTGTTAACATATGCCCCAAAACGTCTCATGAGCACGAGCATCACCACGCATGACTTACTTCAATAAGGAAAAGCCATCTCCATCCAGAGCGTCCCCCAATACCTCGCATGTGCAATAATCCGTACGCGAGCAATGCCGAGCATATGTCTGCCAAGCTCAGAGCGGTCCAGAAGAAACCCAGGCGGATTGTCAACTCTGCGTGTCTATAGAAATAGGAAAGGTATAGAATGACCTAATTCTCCCAATTAGTGAAATGATCCAGGTGATTACAACGGTATGTAACATACATCGGGAATAAATCCGCCCTGAATAATTCCAAGCAAGGCTCGTGTGGCAAGGAACGAGCTTCGACCCGACAACCAAAACTGGGCGCCTGCGACGAGACTCCATAGGCACATCTGCATCGGAATCCATCGATCCGGGCCCATCCATTTCGACACTAGCTGTGAAGGGAGCTCTGCGAGAAGAAACGATAGCTTGAACACGGTATTGCCCAAGTTGTAGTCTTAAAGATGGATGGTTAGCGCTCTTGTAGGTATTGGCCTGTGGCTATCGAGCATACCATTCGTAGTCATGTGAAGATCCGAAAGGAAGTTATCGGTCAATGCCTGTGAAAGATTGGAACGGTCAAGTTCGAGAGCCATGAACATTATACAGGCCCAAAACGTAATGTAGAGGTCCATTTTCCGGATGAGTTTGCCCTCTTCGCGCCATGTCCATCGGAAAGAAGGGTCGAATCTATGGATATTTTCCCTAATTAATTTTTAGGTTAGCTATCTTTCCTTTTAGATAAAGTAGAATTGCATTTAATTACCAGTCTGGTCTCGGCTGATATTTCTCAGCTGTGTCCGGGTCGTCGAATACTGAAAGCTGCAGTCATGTTAGCACAGCCACATGAAACAATTGATCCGATAATGACATACCTGTGTTGCAATGGCATCTTTGTCGACTTTTGTTCCCTTCTTGAACCATGATCGTCTCTCAACTATCGGAGCCCCCAGAGGTGGCGAAATGCTATCTAATGAGGTTGTTGAGACCGAAGACGGGTCCTTTCCGCCTCTCGCAAGTACGGTCGCCATGGTGTTGACAGATGTGATGGAGAATGCTGAAGAGGGAAAAGAAGAGGACAACCCTTCAGTATTTACACATCGTCACTTTTTTCCCAAGGTTGGTTATATAATACTACTATCTTTAAAGTCCGCTTTGATGTGTGAATGTGGCGATCGCACGCAACGAGCCAAGGAACTATTGGAGACCCGGCAGGTGCGGGAAGGTATGATGAGAATAACCCAAGCAATTACGACGAGAGGGCTAGACTCGATGGAACCTAGGACAGCTATTATTCAGATATACCGTCTGGGGTACCAATGAGCAGCTAGTTGTTACCAATATCGAGGTGGACTTGGAAACCCGGACCCCGGTCTCCATCCCTCAGATCGCTACCCCGGAGGGATGAGATCATGCATATGCGCAGTAGATACAATTGCAGATGCTCGGCAGTATACTTCTTATCAGTTAGAACTATAATCCCAATTAGTTACGTACTTTGCCGCTCTTCTTGGGTATTGCTTTGTTATTATGGAAATCGACTAATTGTTAGAAGCAGTTGAGGCTGGCTTAATAACTAAGCCTATTCTCAGTTACACATGGCTTGGACTTTTTAATCACAACTTCAATTGTTTCTCTTCTTTTTCAAGAACCTGTTTGTGGAATGAAGTTTTTTCTTCATCTTTCCTTCATGGAAGCTGACATATCCAGGCGTTATGCAGCGTGATGCGCCTTATCTCCAACAATTCATTGTGCGAGTGGCGGGCACAATCACGCCATCAAGACCTTGATTCTCACCACAAACGGCAACCCGCGATTCACCAACAATCCAACACGACCCGAAGCACGCAATTCTAGGTTATTTACAGGAGCTGCCGAGATAGGGGGTTTCGAGCACATTTTATCCATTGGGGGCGCAACGCACATGTCGCTTTTGCCGCACGCGACTTTCATATGACTTACCACTTACCCTCGTCTCGACGGCCTAACAGCCTGTTTATGCTTTGGTGTCGTGCTTCGACAACGAGTTGATGTGATCCTAAAGCTGAGGGGTCTCATGCATTGCACCCCCGCGTCCGAGAAGCGCAGCTGATTGCCGTTCGAATACGCCATACGGTGAATCGCTCCGTTTGCGGTTATCGCGTAATGATGCGATATTTCCAAGTTCAGAGACATCCGCACCGTCGCTTTGGATATGTGACTAGTCGTGCGAGGTCCCGGATGTTGGCCTTGGGATGCGGACTTGTCGCCATCGTGGATGCCTCTACTATTCCTACAGGAGCTAGGTATCATGCAATGCAACTGAACCTACAGCTTGCTGATGACCTGGTGAACCGACAGTCCGACTGAATCCTCCAATCGCATGCTCTATACGCCGAAAGTTGGAATGACCGAGATCCCTAAATCCGTAGGGCTACATGGACTTCGATATCACAGCCTCTATTAGTGAGCTTCTCTCCCCTCACTGACGCAATTTGGGAATTGATGTCGCACAAATCGGCGTCAATTATTGGTTTCATGTGAATGAGCCTAAAAGATGTCAACATGGATGGTGGTTTGATTCCTAGCACGCAAGAAGATGGCTTGAACGGTGTTGATGGCATGCTCACAGGCAATAGACTTGGCAATACTCAGGGCAGGATACGAGGAAAAAATTGGTATCCTCGTATAAGTATGGATTGAATTCCACAAAATCATATCTTGAGGACATATCAACCTGCTGTTCATCAGATATATCGACAGTGTGCAGATCTTTGATTATACAAACCCATCAGTAACAATGGCACCCGCAGCAGTCGAAGCACCTGTGGTCATCCACGATGTCCCTATCAAGACCAAGGTTCAACAGACCGTTCCCCTCACGGGCGCGCTGGATCAGTTTGAGTCTTTTGACATCACTCCTGTCATTGGTCGTGAATTCCCCAAGGCCAATCTCGTAGACTTGCTCAACGCCCCCAACTCCGATGACCTCATTCGAGAGCTTGCCGTCACCAGTGAGTACACTTGAAGAAAATGAAGAGTGAAACAATAATGACTCATCTAACTCTTTATAGTTTCACAGCGTGGTGTCGTTTTCTTCCGTGCCCAGGACAACCTCACCAACGACCTCCAGAAGGAACTTATCCTCAGACTTGGCAAGTTGACTGGACGACCTGCCACATCTGGCCTGCATATCCACCCTCTCTTGAACAATGAGCGAGAACTTGGTGGCAATGATCCCGAGATTAGCACCATCAGCTCCGTTCAGTTCGACAAATTCTACAAGCAAACCAAGCCCGATGAGCTTAGCCCCAAGAAGCAAAAGGCCGCTGGCTGGCACAGTGATATCGCCTTTGAGCCTGTTCCGGCTGATTACACTTCCCTTCGATTGATCAAGCTCCCCAAGACTGGAGGTGGTGAGTACAATTGAGCAATTATATCTACCATTTGTGGCACGGTATCTAACAATATGATAGACACCCTCTGGGCCTCTGGTTATGAAATCTATGACCGCATCAGCGAGCCTTACCAGAAATTCCTTGAGTCTCTGACTGCTACCTTTGAGCAGCCCGGCTTCGGTGACATTGCTAAGCGATCCGGCTTCGAGCTGTATGACAAGCCTCGTGGAGCCCCTGAGAACGTGGGCACCGAGCTCAAGGCAATTCACCCCGTTGTCCGAACCAACCCCGTAACTGGATGGAAGAGCATCTTCCCTGTTGGTGGCCACGTTAAGCACATCAACGGTCTCACTGATGAAGAGAGCAAGAAGCTGCTGCAGTGGTTCTTGGATCTCGTTCACGACGGTCATGACTTGCAAGTCCGCTTCAGGTGGCAGAACCCTAATGATATCGGTACGTCTCTTCCATTTGCATTGACAGCTTGTCGCCGAAGCTAATTACCTGAAACAGCCATCTGGGATAACCGGAGTGTCTTCCACACTGCTACCTATGACTACACCGGTCTGGGCGAGCGATTTGGCGCTCGCACCGTCGGACTCGGTGAACGACCATACCTTGATCCCAACAGCACGTCGCGACGTGAGGCATTGAGCAAGGAAGCATGAAGTTTTTATACAAATAGTTAAAAATAATGAAAGTTGTTATGAGCTCATATATCCTACGTCCTTTGCTCATAAAAGCTCCCCCTTTGACGTTTTCGCTATAAACGACTACCAATAAGTCGCGAATTTACTACCACCATTGATCACGTCCATGAAATTCTGAGCTACTACACGGTGGACTTGTTCAGAAGGATGAAGCGAGTCATAAAACATGAACGAATCTCTATCACCTGGTAAGTCTGTGCAATTTGCCGCGCCTGCCTCACAATGATGTATAAAGTCGAGTACGTCCAGAGGTGTTGTACCATTTAGATACTTTTACGGGTTCCGGTGGATGTCTTTAAATAAGAGGTTTACATCTTAAAGTCATATTAAAGTCAACAAGTCAATACTAAAAAGGCTTTAACGAGAGAAGAAGCTCATACTCACCATGGATTGCCCACTTAGCACCAGGATATCTCTTGGCAACATGTTGCTGGAATGGGACTTGGAACTTGAAGATCTCATTCACTGCACTTGTGTATTCATACATCTTGAAAGAAACCTCAGTCAGGTTAGACGGCTTATTTGGCCAATCTGGTGTGCCTGGAGGAACTCCTTTGTTTTCAGGCGTCGCGTAGATTGGATGCAGCTCAAGCGGAGGGACATTCATCAACACAAACTTCCGCCCACCATTCTTATAGATGTGGTCAAAAGCGGTGAACACACAGTCAGTAAAGGTTGTGAGCGAATTTCCAGGCGTCTGGCTGTCAATAAATATGTTCTTCTTGCCAATGTCGTTGACGCCAATCCACATGGCATAAAGAGTGTCATCGGCTGAGCCAGTGTAAAACTTTTCATGTGGTGGGTGGGAACTCGATAAGTGAGATTCAGCGAGCCAAGTAGGCATCTCTGTTTCTAAAATAGCTGCATAGAGATCTTTTGGAGTTGCTCTGGCTTGTGGCACGATGCTTGATGTACCTGGCCAGGCGGATATTTAGTCTTCGTCGTTCATGTATGTGCTCTCGCAACAGATTCTGGGTAAAGTGCAAGGGATTACTGACATATTCCGCCAGCAATGGCATAATTGTAAAGCTTTGCGCCTGAGTATTGGCTGACATCTTTTCCTCATATGTTTAATTAGATCTTTTGCATAGTAGGGTTCAAATGGGCAATCCATACACCTGGGCCAAACGCGTCCGCCATCAGAAGCATCAAGGGACTCGGGAAGCAGTAAGCCAATCGGTGGAGGCGTATTGTTATGGGCTGTGAAATAGTCCAACCTCGATTCATCGGTGTAACTGTCTCCAAAGACAACAAGGTTTTTGAATCTACCTCCAAACCAAGAATGTTTATTACTGCTTGATGGTTCCCTGATCTCGGCATAATTGTTCCGAGCACTAACCAAGCTAGCTGCCGCAAAGAGGAGAAAAGAAAAGGGCAACATCTTAGTACGTGGTGTATTTGGATACTGAATTATGAATTAAACAAAGTACTCCCAAAGATAATTCAGAATAATGATGTCGAAGACATCGGAAAAGGTTGGTAAAGATCAGACATGAAATCTTTATTAATAAGTACCTCTGCTACTATGGATAACTCAGTTGCGTATATTCTTTTCTTTGTTAATGGTGAGGGGTAAAGAAAAAACCATGAGGCTTCCAAGGTTGGCTACTTGTTTATTCTTGGTCTATATTGCCTGCTTTAATGCGGTTAAACTGAATCCCCACAAACTTGCATTCCTAATCCATCTCTCGCCGACGTAAAATCATCGAGTAAACGGCCTAGACAAAATAATTTCCTAGTCTACGATCATAGACTCACCTAAACAGGGAAGAAACCAACGTACGGTGAGTGGGACTTCCTACCATGGGGTTTGTAGCCTGCCTGTTGTAGAAGTTTTAACCGGAGATTATGTGAAGCTATGCGACGTTGTGGGGATGACACTACTCTGTTACTATATTAAGATCAAATAGCATAAGCGTATTAATGTATTAGGGTGACCGGTTTTAAAATAGCAAGAGGAGACTATGAGGGCCTATTACCCCAATTAAGACGTTCCGTCTTTCCGTCAACTGGTTAGTTGTTCAAAGAAGCATAATGGAGGTCTGAAGCAAATTCGTCGACAAGTTGCTAATCGTCTCTGTTTCTAGCTTTCCTAAGCAGTGCATAATGTTTACACATAATTGACAATCACATGGAGCTTTTCTATGTCTCATTCAAATCACGATAACAATTGGATACTCTGTAGTAAATACCTCACAGTCATTCCATGATCATTCATCCACTGCAATACTCTGGCCAAATTTTTCTTTCAGCCAACGCAGTACTTGCTGATTCCCTCTGAAACGCTTCAGAGAGGCTAGATCGCCCTCTACCTTCAGTCCCGCCAATGTCCTCACTCTAGATAGGGCCACATATATTTGGCCGTCTGTAAATGCTCGGGTCACATTCACAACTGCGTTATCCAGTGTCATTCCTTGGGATTTGTGGACTGTCAACGCCCAAGCAGCAGCTAATGGAAGCTGAATTCGGCCCAGGAGTGTATATGGCCTTGTGTCTCCATATAGAATTGACTGGCATATGGGGTATATCGTCTTGGTTATGCCATTTGCAAACCGTACAATTGGCCACCCCTCAGCTTCCTTACAACCCATCATAAACTCCGAAATTTTTCTCTTATTCACATCGTACTCTGGCCAGAATACCGGCAGACCCTCATCGCGTATCTCGAAGTCGGGAGGCGCATTCTCAAATGGCTCAAAGCCTATGATAACTCCTTGGGAGCCGTTGACCAGGCGATCTGAAATACTGATATTGTGTAAGAGCAAGACCTGCATTCCTTCTTTCAGATTAAGTTCAATCTCAAATGAGTGATCTTTTAATTCTTTTAGAGAATTGTCCGTATTTCTTGTTGCCTTGCCGCGTAAATGCGGATGTTCTTCCTCATTCCACAGAAATACATCTACGCACTTGTAAGTCTGTACGGGCGCATTGATGCGCCGAAACTCAGCGTCGTTGACTTTTCGAACTTCCTCTCGTGTTGGGAAAAGCCTCACCGCATAAGAATCCGTGGTTTTGTTACAATTGGCCAAAAGAGCAAGTTCAGAGTCGCTCATCCCTAGACCAAGTCGATATTTTTGTAGCAGTTTAACAAACTCTAGGTCCTTTTGCCGATGCACCTTTTCGAGATACACATACTCAAAATTGCACTCGTCCCATGCTTTGCTTCTAAAGGCCCATTTATCATCATCATGGTACGAAGCGCCGCACTCAGTACTTGGACATTTATATGTATTTTGCCGTCTGTTTGGTACAAGATCACTGCCGCATTCGAAGCAGTGCGAGAATGGCTTGACTGGGGGCAACTGGCAAAAATCTCCCGTGACAATGATTTGAGTGCCACCAAATGGAAGAGTAGATCTCTTATTAAATGGAGAGTACGCGGCTTTCATAACTTCATTCAGTCGATCAAAATGCATAGCTTCCACCATGCTAACCTCGTCGAGAATGATTGTGTCGGCATTCCTAAATCGGTCCAGCAGTACCTGGCCTGGTACAAATTCTTTTAGCTCGGACAGAGTGAATTTGTGCGTATTGGGCGTCCATCCGGCAAAAGACCAAGTCGTCGTGCCACGATTTGCCATCGCCACTTTGCCTGTCGGTGCCAGAACGTGGACAATCCTATCCATGCCCATGAGGCGGTCCCTTATTTCTCTTAGTACTGTCGACTTCCCACAGCCTGCTGAGCCGGTGTAGAAAATGTTGCGACCCTCAACTGCACGGGAAACCAAGTCCTCCTGCTCCGCTGATAGGGTCGGACCGTCTCCGATCTTATATGGTTGCTTCGGCGCCAAATCCACCGTGGTATTAAGTGCTTCGGACAACAACTGCGACCCAATTTCTATAGACTTGGCGGTATTTGTAGACTTGGCGGTATCTGCACCATCTGCAGCCTGCTTCTTCTTCCTCTTCTTTTTAGAATTCGCGTATTCTCTGGAACAGCTTGGTATTCTAAGAGCGTAAAATGTTGATGCCTTTGGCTGCTGGCGGAATCTCATTTGGACCAGGCTACTAGGTGCCAACACAGATAGCGCTGAACGTCGCCATGGTGCAGCGAGTAGCATAGCGATGGTGATGGTACCAGGCCACGGTTAAAAGGTTTTCAATATTATTGATGCAATTGAAAGCCAGTAGCGATAGTAGACGAATGTAATGATGGTAGATGGAGGCAGAGAAAGCGCTTGATGTTAGGCTGTCGAGTGGAGGTGCCCAACGTGCAGTTCGGCAGCATCAGGCTGAGGTACGTACCTGGCTAACGCGGCAAAGGATTCTGATATTTCTGACATGATGTATAGACTTTGTGATTTGGAAGTAGCTTATGCAACGGAATGAGTTATCACAACATAGATGGTCCATAATATTAAGGGGCTACAAGAGTGCAATTGGGAGATGTGAGAGTTTGTTGATGTAGCGACATTCTTATGTATATTCCAAGAACCATTTGTAGTTGGACTATTGAAGATGAAGATGCAGATGACTGAGCTTGCGCCAACCAAGTAGCCAACCATGTGGCATACTCAAGGACATCATTAATTGGAAAGTTGCTCTTTGGGGGGGGAACACTTGACGCGCTTCAGTATTATTTCTTAATAGTGGTGATGAAATTGGATTCGGAATCATTGTTGACTCAAGTATTTGTTCAGCTTACCAAACTTGAGATCTGGAGGTTGTTATTCAGCATCTCATGTCTGAACTACTTAGCGTAAAGCTGATAATGATAACAGATACTAGAAGAATATACCTTGCACGCAGTCAGGACCCCCACGACAAACTACAAAGAAACAGCAGCACGGGCGCCAGCAAACAACCCACTTCCAGACGCACAACCAAGACCGAGCCCAACGCCAACCACAATAATGATCATTTCATCAGACTTCAGAGCGAAGCTCCGGAACGGGTACCAATCCGATCCGGCATGGGCGAGGATAATACAGACCCTAGACGAAAACCTCGAACTCGACGCGGAAGACCAGACA
This sequence comes from Trichoderma simmonsii, assembly GCA_019565615.1. Taxonomy (NCBI): domain Eukaryota; kingdom Fungi; phylum Ascomycota; class Sordariomycetes; order Hypocreales; family Hypocreaceae; genus Trichoderma; species Trichoderma simmonsii. Next base: position 707,767 of record CP075867.1, on the reverse strand, counting down.
GGCCTACCCTTCAAGAAACACGACAGCCTTCTATGGGAGACGACATCAGGGGCCCCAGAAAGACTGCGTATGCCGAACTTATGTAAGATATAATGTATCTATAGTGATAGGTACTAGAAGGATATATCTATTATAGTGGCGGATACTAGAGGAAAGTTTGCGCCCTGTCTCACACTTGAACTCCACGCAGTCGCTGTGATGCTGGATGGCAAACTTGGGCTGCAGAAGAGCTTTTTTCTTTGTTAACCGCCGCACCCGAACATGAAACCCAGAATAATGGGTGGGTAGATTAAAGGGGTATGTAACAAAGACAACTAAGCATGAAAAGGAATTAACTTACAAAGGCCAACCACCTACCTACCTTATGTTCCCCCACTTTGTGACTGAGAAGTAGGATAGTCAATTTGCCACATCGAGCTATAGTGAATCATTGTGATCTAAGCATTGTTGCTGATGACTCGAGCCTCTTGAAAGATAACAAGGAGCATGACACTGATAGTCATTTATATTCTCGACTGTACAGGCCTCCTTCATGTCGCTTTCAACGCAAAATTTGCAAACTGATACCATGTAAAAACATCTGTCCAGGTGAGTCTTTGTCTATACATATAAGACGGCATGTACCGAGTTCATTATATTCCTATGTCGGCATTCTAGATATTAAATGTGCCTTGTTTGTGCCATATGGTTACAAGGGTATTATTTGCCCAAAGAAAACAAAGACCACCAAATTGGTCGCTCTCCCCCGATGTAGTATTTCTCCCCCCATTCAACTCCAAGGTTTTCTCCCCCTTGCAACTTTTTGGTGTTCCCAAAACCGTCTAGAAATAAACCAATGCCACAAGCCCAACTCCATATTCGCCAGAAAGAACAGCATCGCTTCGAAATTTTAGAAGAGGATGTACATAATACATTTGTCGTGTGAAAATAACAGCGGTGGACAAGAAGAGAAGATCCCAGGTCAAGGGAGGTCGTGATTATCTAGGATGGGATCCCAAAGTAGGGGTCCCTTGCAGATGTTTTCTTCAGCGTAGACACGATAGCGGTCAAGGACGTCGGTTTGCTCAATTCTTTCGTCGCCTGCTTGGGCACCGAAGCTGAAATGTGCCACAACGCCGCCACCATCAGCTACAGCATCTGTAGACGAAAATGTTAGTCATTGTGAATACAACATGATTAGTTCCAAGGGGAGGAGAGACATACGTCTACCAGTCTGCTCAGGCATAGTGACGGCAAAGTGATGCTCGTCGTCGGCCGCAATGGGCTTGGCGAGATTGATGTCCTTGCCCATCATACAGGTAAACTGGATACCCATGCGCTTCAGCTGAAAGTCCCATGTTCCGAAGCGGTATTGGCGCAGGTTGTTGTTCTCGATATTCTCAAACAAGCTGTAGTGCTCTTGGGCGGCGACCTGCCACTTCTTCCAACCAGGACCAAATGGGTCGTACTCGGTCTCCACAATGGGTGTGCGGTCGAGGATGTGGTCGCTGTGGCCTTTGACGGGCAGCCATCGGTGCTTCTGGTGGTCCGGGGGGTTCCACTCGCTGACTTGGAAGTCGTCAGCCCCTTGCCAGGAAGGGAGCAGCGAAGGGCGCCAATTCAGTTTGCTGCCGGGCTGGGGAGCAGGATACGCCTTGTTCAATTCGGGTAGGTAGGCCTTGACGGCGCCTAGATTCCAGTGTATCCAGCTGATGAGAGGCTGGTTGATGACGTTGGAGGAAACGACAAAGAATTCGGGATGTTCAGCTCGGGTCGTGACGATGGAGGGGATAGCGGAATCTTCGATATAGACCTGGCAACACATGTTAGCTCAGCAAGTCCAACACACAGTGCATTTTTTGGGTTGGTTTCGTACAATATCGTCATCCATTTTGATATACATAACATCATCTTGTATCCGGTCGTATGACGAGGCAAAGCCGTCTTCGTTCATGTCAATTACCCATTTTGTGTAGTCGGGCTCGCTTTCGAGAAGTTTGTCAAGGAACTTGAGATCGTCTTCGTCGGTGGTTCGCTGGAGGAAGATGACGCCGTCGAGGATGCCTCCGTTCTTGACCAAGTTGCGCTGTAGTTTCCACACATTAGCACGCACCGCCTAACAGACACACACACACCGCATTGACCGCCATACCTTGAGATAGCAATCCAGAATGGACACGGTCGACCGGCGGCCGTAGAAAATCAGGCCCATGATCTTGCTGGCGTCGGCCGGTCGCTTCCATTTGATGCCGCCAATTTCCTTGGGCACGCAGTACGTCGAGTTTCCATGCCGCCGCGACCCCCTAGGGCACATGTCGTCGTGGTCCCGGTCATGGTCTCTGTGGCGGAAGGCATCGCCAGGGACAAGGTGGACGTTCCAGACGTAGATGAGCAACGACACAAAGACGAGCGATGCGGCGAGCAGCGAGTGCACAATGTGCTTGTTGTTAAAGCTTAGCAGCATCGTTGAGTTTTTGGAGGGCCTCAATCTGCCAGTCCCAGCAAGGAGGCAAGAGGAAAGAGGCAAAGGAAAGCCCTGGATCAAGATGATCAGGCTGTTGTGCGAGTATTGAAGCGTCCAAGTTGCGCGCGACAGGCGCTAGTAGGGAGGCGATTGAATTGGTTACCCACGGTTTTAGCGTCCGACCGAACAATTTCGACGCGACCCGCCCACACCCTCTGGAGATTGGGGGATTGGAGGTGAGAGGGGGAGGGTCCGGTCCGGACAAAATATCTGGGATCAAAGGGCAACGATGGACAAAGAAAAAAAAAGGGGGTTGAGTGTACGATCAGGTATGTTCGATCCAACAACTGAATTGGCCTGTCACCGCATCAAGTATGTATTAGAAGTATCAGAGGAAGATCAATGATGATTATAATTCAGCCAGCAGGGTACATGTATGAGAGATAAGCTTTGAGGAACATGCACCCGACCGACCTTCAATACCTTGTATCCCACCAATGCGACATACCCTTACATGTAACCTTTTCCAGTATCCACAAGGCCGCAGCCTCGTATTGGCGAATGCCTGCATCAGAGTGTCGACATTTGGACACTAGCTTGGGCTTTACAGTAGATTTGGGATTCGACCCCTCGATGGCTGTGGCGGAAAAGGGCGTTTGTCAGATGCAGCTGTATTAAGGGAGTGGCTGCATATACCAACTCTCCAGCATTTAATAGCAATGGATAAGCAGATCCAACAAACAGAATGCCGATGCTCTCTACCAACTTCTAAAACAGTGGCAGATGTTGAATTTACCAGTCACTGGCAGACCCTTGAACAAAGGCACTTCCTTAGGGGTACCTGGATGGATGGATGACAGACAATTAAGCTCTGCATTAGTAATTGCTGCGTGTTAACAGGTACAGTACCCGTACCTAAATCACGCATCCGACACCCAATCTCTACACTCAGGTACTTTCCTATACATCCATCGCCTGGTCTGCATCTCTTGTTAGTCTCCCAGTAAGTCTCCCAGTAAGGGAGTGAGATCAAGACATGTGCGTCTTTAATGTCTCCCCTACCAACAGAGGTACTTGCTATCAGGTGCTTCGTCCTCCACGGATAAGTCAGCATCCCAAATAGGCAGTACAGCTTCCAACTGTGCCTCACCACCATCGCCGGTCATTCGGTCATTTCCCTTCTGGCCCTGCATTGATTTTTAACCAGGGTTATGATGGATATCACGCGGGTTGCCGTTGAGTCTCTTGAAAAATGAAATCCAAGAGAGAGAAACAGTCGCCTATTTTCAAGTGTCCCTGGTGCAAAGGTACATATATATTGGAGGGTGGCTCTTCAGAACCACAAGTCTGCTATCTAGCACACCGACGACTACGTGAGATTCAATTGTCGGAACCGAAAACAAATAGAAGCTTTTGATCAATTATCTGGTTACTTGTATAGGACTAGATGAGTGATAGATATTCTGCACTTTTAGTATCTGCCTGCTACTGCTACTACTTTTACGGTTATTGATAAGCATGTTCACGTTCTCAGCCACAGCCAGCAAACGCAAAATATCTGCTCGACATTGACATGCCGCGTATTCTCTAGATCAAAGAACAAAGAAAAGGGCCGCCGGAAGTGGGTTCACGGAAGTGACTGATACGTCAATAAAGCAGTTATATCACTCAAATTAAGGATCATGACAGACATTGAGGACCAGCACCCCCTTGCATCGCAGCCTTTCGGTGTCAACATTCCTTCATAATTCAAGCCCTCCAACTCCTCCTGCTCTCCACTCACCAACACAGAGGTCGTCATCCCTGCCTTTGCGCTATATTAGCCTCGTGCTACAATGCTGTGCCGTGAATGCGAAAGGGCGGCTGTCTACTGTCCAGGAAGCACGACTTGGAGCCGGCGTTTTGATTGGGCACTGGACATTGTTGTGAGATCAGAGTATCAAAATAACCAACATCTTCTTGTGAACGGATTTCTCCATCTTTTCCTTTATTTTTCTCTGGTTTAATATCCATACCTGAGGAGGTTGCCAATGGTGATCATGGTTAATCATTGCCGCCCGAAGCGTCGAAATTGGTATCACCACATGGGGTATATTTGAAGTCTTACAAAGTGGAAGTCTCATATATCGTCCGGCTCAGTGCCCAAGTCTAGACCGCTTAGTGAATGCAGCCTACTGCTACACGAATTTCGTATCCTGCCGTGCCAACTAGACGCGTTATGGATTACCAAAAGGACCTCGTATAGCATCGAGGCTATGCCGGATAGCTAACCTCGGTGGCCGGTTGTGCATGCGACGATGCTGCCATTTCCCACTCCTCTGCATATCCACTACCTAGTACTCAATATCACACCAAGAAATACGAGTTACCAAACGGTACCAGGCGATACCTCATGTATTGCGGACATTCTTGCCCTTTCATATTGCCATCCAATGGGATAGCGGCGACATCTCTTTTGGGTAGGACTACTGTGATTGTGATTCACATGCATGTTGTCTTGCTTCATCTAAAGCCCATACCCGATGAAAACACCAGCATCCAAACGAGTAGGAAACAGCGGCCATAGTAGCGGCCACTAGAAAGAAGTGCTAAGTAATAGAAGGAGATACTAAAGAAAAAAGTTGTCGATCCGTATCCTATCATGTCACGTCTTGGCAGGGCACAAAAAGCTTGTTTCGCAGACCCATACTATCGATCCCGGGTACACTTTTTAAGAAGTGTGGGGTCGTTACAACTTTGATCATGATCTCTTGGCAAATCGTCATTGCCTCACTGCGATTAACCGAAATCACGTCCTTTTTACACATGGTCCGTTTGTATATTCTTCTAGTAAAAGCTGATTGTATGTGCCAAGTGTAGCTTTTTGTGCGTCAACTCTACACGTCCCCGAATAATTAATACACGGTTGAGCTTTGATCGAGTCAAAACTCTGTGGTTTCTACAAATTTATTCCATTTCTCCTATAATGCATCTTGTTAGTAACGTATTAACGAAAAAAAAAAACCCCCCATATTTGTGCAAGCCGTTTGCCAGGTAATCTTACCCAATCCACCGTCGCTGGGCTAAGCCATCTGGCTGCCTGCAACTGCGACGCAAGCATTGTCGAAAGAGGAGTCGATGGTTCACTCTCACCAGAAAGTGGAAGCCGAAAATGGTCCGCTATTAGAGATCTAGACGAAGGATTGAGCTTCGATTCTTCAACTTTACGGTAGGGATGCTTACTGAAGATACTTGAGAATTGTGTATGCTTTGGCACAGATTGGGCTTCTTCCTGAAAGAGATTGGAATCTGTTGGTGCAATCATTTAGAACCGATTGCATTTCGTAGATTGATTCACCGTCTCTGTCCTGAAGGATAGCAGCCGCCAGAGTTACTGCACCATGAAATGCATGGAAACTCCCCAAGCCGAATCCGTACCATCGAAATTGTCGAAATTGCTGTTCGTCAGACAAAAGGGCATGGATGTCCAACAGAGCCGTCGCAGATGTTATGCATCTAGCCCTAGACCGCTGTAGAAAGCCGCTCTTTGCCGGTTCGCCGAATAGAGGTCGGTGAATTAGCAGGTATATCTGATGCGCATGGCTGTGCAAAATGTTCCAGTGAACTCGCTGAAATCCCTGGATTTTGTCGCTTCGAAGGTGGCTACGATATATTTCATCCCAGTGTTCTTGCTCGCGCTCAATGGCCGCGTCAAGTGCAGCAATGCTGGCATGTGAAGGAGCCTCCACGCCGAGGATCTGATCAGCGATCTGATCCACGAGGCTGTATAGCTTGACTTTGAGAAGCATGTAGGTCATCTGAGTTGGTCCATCTACCTGAGTTGGTAGTGAATCTGGACGTATATCATCATCGTCTACATCCATCGGTAGCTTGACTTGGAACTTTGGTAAGGCGAATAGACCGACGTTGCCGAAAGACAAAGCCTGTATCATATAGAGCACCTTTAGGCCGGCCCAGCACCGTCTTCGCTGCTCAATTTCTATGTAATTCATCCCTAGACGTTCACCATCGACATGGCAGCCCAAGGATATAGCAACATGCACAGTGAGCCCTTTGACTTTGTGTTAGTAGGAACCAAAGACTGAGAGCTGACATGCTGAATGGCCCTGCTGCGTACCTAACAGAGGCCAACTTGAACCACTCCCTTGTGAGTGGTTGATGGCATATATCATCAGAACTAAACACTGTAGAGTCGAAAGCCTGTGGCGGGACATATAATCGTCTGCTTCAAGGCAGCTCATAGCGGCCTTCCTGAACCGGGTGGCGATGGCTTTGACGTTGCTCGGACCATCGGCTTCTCTACCCAGATCGTCCAGTACCCAGTCATCATCGTCTAGTGTCATAGTCGCCAGCGACAGTATAGTGAATAACAAAGCCAGCCATGAAAGCGGCACGGATTTAGGGTCTTGTAGAAAGGTATCGTACTCGCGATGGAAAGTAGGATCGTGAAGCACATGGATCAACGGAGAAAAGACGGCAAAAAAGCGCGACACTAAATATTTGCAATGCTGTTTGGCCGGTAAAGATAAGAGGAGATGAGAACCGGCTTCTGTATTACCCGCATTCCGATTCGTTGAATCAGACCTGTCAAGTTGTAAAGGAGCGAGGTGTGGCGATGTAGTCGACAGTGTTGGGGTGCTGAGTGTTTCTGACAAACTTGGCAACGCAGATGACCAATGGGATTGCCGAACTCTGTATGTGATATCCCCATTCTCATGCTGATACAACGTACCCAGGGAATTATAATTAGAGCCATTTTGTGAATTTCTCCATTGGCCGGTATTATCCGGGAAAGATGTGGACGAAGCCGATGCTCCTGGGCTGTCAGATGACGCTGCTGTGATAGCATCGCGGGCGTGTTTCCGCTGCTTCGCAAAGTAATAGCACAAATGCACCATTTTTCGATTTTTGCAGCCGGAACATGGTATCTGCCTATCGCACTTTGACTTGCGCTCCCGGCAAGGAACACAGCTCAGTGCTGCTCGATTTCGACGCTTCTTCTCGCCATTGCGCTGCCGGCCTCCGGAGATAGACTGCATTGTCCACCATACCAAATTGAGATATTATTTCCCTGTATAGATGTGGCTGTGGGAAACAGCTTTTCGATTACTTGTACTTGAACAAACAACATAAAAAAGGGTAGTTTGAAAACTTATGTCCGACAATAGGGGCCATGGGTGGTTCGTGGGCTTTATATCCGAACCCTGCAAAAGGTACCGGACTTATGGAGGGGCCCCATTAGCAAATATCAGCTGACACTGGCAGTTGTCTGCTTATTCTTGTGGGACGATTTGCTTATATCCGGCCCTCGAGTACACTAAGTATCTAGAAGGTAAAGCTAAAAAGACCTTCTCTAATAATACTCTACCACAATTCTGCACTGCTTACACAGTAAAACCATCAATAGGAGTTTATAGGAGTTTATTATGACAAGTAGTGGCACCAAGCACACAGGGATCACTAATTCCTAAACAACAAAGCAATGCCTTCACGATCCTGGTATAGTTATCATATCTCCGGTGGTTTACGTCATGTGCTGGATTAATGCTCGGAACTTTGAGGAAATATGTCATCTGGACGATAAGAAGGAATGAGTTGAATTATAAATACTGTCAGAATCTCTTCAAGAATTGAAACATTCCTCACCTCTCAAGCTTTCTAGATACATGCGCCAGATTGAATTAGAGTTTACAAGACAAATTCCATCTTCTGAGCTGCCACATCTCTTTATCATGTTTGAATCCACCTGTCTCTGCGGTACGAATCGCGTCTCTTTTGAAGGAGACATAATTGTGAGGGTATTGTCTTGACTTTTGACTTCCGGTACCTGTATTATGCTGAGTTAATTATTTTCTAGATGCGATGCCATTGCATTGACTGCCGCAAATTCTCCGGTTCTACGAACACCAACAACATCCTTCTGCCCCTCGAGGGGTTCAAGGTTCTTCAGGGGACGCTCAAAACTTATGCCAAAGAAGCCGAGACTGGCAATGTTATGACGAGCTACTTTTGCGGAGACTGCGGATCGACTCTATACCGCAGGTCAAGCTTCAACGACACAGTGGCTGCAGTGATGATTGGCGGAGTTGACGGATTGGAAACCATAGAGAAAGGCAAAGCGGATGTTGAGCTTTATGTCAAGAATCGCCCGAGTTGGATGAAGCCGATTGAAAGCGCAAACCAAGAGCAAGGCACTTGGCTTCCGAAGCATTAACTAAGTTGCTGTAAATAGAGCAGAAAAGTTCATCTGTATGTTATCTTCGCAAATGTATTTGCAACGAACTGAGACATCATTTTTTGGCATAGATATTGAAACAGCTAGACTTTTCCCCATTCGGTAAAACACGTTGGAACAAACTTGAACAAGGTGTTGCATAATATACAAGAATTGGAGCGGGTAACTCATTTGGTTAGATAGACATTCGTGCTATTAGTCATAGTCCTGTAAAATTGAATTACTTAAATCACCAGTAAAACTTTTGTCAATTTACTTTTCTTGGAGTTCATACCATCGCGATGTTTAGGCAGTTGGGTTGCATCTGAACTGAACTATGGGAGTGACTATTCAGCACCCCAAGCTTACTATACACCATCCCGTGTCTCAAACTTAAAGCCGCATGGAGTTATGGTAGCAAGAAGTAGTAATGGTAGCGGATAGTTATCTACTGCCCAAGCAGACAAGTAACTCTACTTGAGCAGTGAATAAACGGCATTGTTTCTCATCCTGTTTCGAAACTTGAACTTATGCAGTGTCTGTGGGCTGGACAGTTACTCTCCAAAACAGGTCTTCAAATGCAACCATATCTTTAGGACAGCCTCTGATACGATTAGAGAACTTCCAGTAGACTATATCGTAGCATAGCAGCACTGCCCCAGCCACCCACATCGGGAAATAAACTCCTGCAATCTCGACTCTGCGATCCATAAGTTCCGCGACGTTCCAACCAGTCGATCAAAATTTGTTGTTCGGAGACTGAGCTTTGACCGTCAGCAATTAGATGAATGATCGGCATGGCAAATCGCCTATTGGAAGGTGACATTGTCAAAATAATGGTAAACTTCAGAATAGACAGAAGCATAGCATAACAACAGAAGAGGAAGGTCTGATGGAAATAAAACGCGATTATGTCTGTAGCAATAAAGGTGGGACTATTTTCAGTGTTCTATTACAAGCTTACTGCATGAATTGCTGGAACATCAATGCTGAGGTCGCGTTTCCTCTTGGGGAATGTAAAGATGATGATGATACCTTTCAGTTGTTCGAGTTTATGGAACCATTCTCACTGTCTGTGCACCAAGTACGAAGGTCCTAGTGGAACTTGTAGTGCGTTGTCTACTACTACCTTAGGTTACAGGAGGCTGTGCGATGCCACATTGAATGAAAGCGCTGCGGTGCTTCGGGTTTCTTAACCTCATAGGGCTTGTCTTACTCTTCTCATCGACAGGGTCACTTGGTTTCTTACCATAAATAGCCATCTGCAACGACTAAATAGAATCCCTACACGTTCTCGTCATGGTACAGTTGAAACAAGCTTAGAGTTTACGGAGAATTGTCTTCTTACTTTCCTAACCACGTCTTCAACTGTCTTCAGCGGGCATAGCCTTCTACAAGGTGCGAACCATCAGCGCAGTGGGCCCTTTTGTGCGCACCGTGTATCCATCTAGGGTAGAGTGTACAGCTAGATATTCAGAGTGAAGTTCTGTAAAAGTGCAACAACTCCAATACAGATAGAGTATTTACTATGCTACTTTTGTTGATACGGAAGTGTTTCTGGAAACTAGATAACTCTATGATAGCTCCTAAGGTCAATAAAGCTGTTGAGAATCTTGACTTATATCGAGATGTTTCTGTCTTGAGAGACTGACCGCAGTTATAGTTTTGCAAATTTGGGTATATCTCATTCTCGCTAATCTCATCCAGAGTGCCACCATACTCCACGAACCCATCTCCACATGCTATATATGTACTCATGATCCATAAAGCTGACTCGCATAACAACAGTGGATACAAAATATCCATGTGCAGCATGAGTATCATCCGCAAACCGCGTATCTGTGCTATTACTGGCACGCAACCTCCCATCCCAAGCTCTTTTGAGAGCGTCTTAGAACGCCTTAAACTAACCAAACATTGTATTCATTATAAGAAAGAGAAAAAAAAAACATTGAACTTTAATAAGCGTAAGCACGCTGGACCGTGATAGTAGCCCCAACATCGGCTTCTGTCTGTATCGTCTGTGTCGTTTCCGTCGTCTGAGCCGTTCCTGTCACCTTTATCGGTTTGTCATCGCGGTCTTCAAAACTGACTCTGTACGATTTGGATTGGTAGATGTTGAAAGCTCGGTCATCGAGGGATTCGAGCTCGATGCCTCTGCTGTTCCGATTCGCCAATCGTCCAAATTTCCCAGAGCCAGTCCCATGCTTTGACTCATAGTCGGATACAGCCTTTGTGCTTTTGGAACTACTAACAAAGAGCCACAGGTAGAGTGGCCCAAGAGTAGGAATGCAGGCAGCGACGTTGATGGAAGCTAGCTCTACACACGACCAAATGACCAAGGGAACGGTATCATCTGTATACAAGTCAGTTTCCGTTTAGTACATTTACACCAATCATGGGAGGAATTACAAGTAAAATCTTGGTGTGACCCTAAAGTCCAAGTATAATAGATCTTGAGAGAAGAACAAACGGTGGCGAAGAAACCCATACTGAGGGCAACGCCAATGGTGATTTTCTCCTTGAGGCCCATCTGAAGCTTCCTGAGATAGAACCAGGGCAGGACGGCAAAGCAAAAGTCTGTAAGGGCACCAATAGCTAGATATCATGTCAGCTTGGAACTTGTATAACCTAATGAACGTGAGGCGAGACGTACTGCCAGTGAGAAATCCCCAGTCAACGACGACCCTTGAATCCCAGCATTTGCCTCCCGGGATAGTGTGATCCCACTGAAATGCCACAGGCTGGCACTGGACCAAAATCAAGACGGAATCAACGTAGAAACAGATGGCATTTGCGGCAACGAATGACCACAAGAACCATTGCAGTTTCTTGCCAGGGAAAATACGCTGTAGCAGATATGCGATGGAGGCTTTGCCGGATGGAAATGAAGCGATGGCAAAAAACTGGCCGATGACTTCTGCTTTAATCGCCGACGTGATTTGCGCTTCCGTCAAGGCCTCGCTGCGTTTCCCATAACCCCGTTGAATCGAGACGAACATGCACACATTGTAGCCTAGAATAATGAACTAGGACGACAAAGTCAGTTGACGTCAACGAGACATTTTGCGCCGAGAAGCGCTTCTGATACATACCCAAGTAATGACTATGAGGCCATCGTCCCAACCAAAATGTGGTCTGATGACTGTGCGAGTGAGAACGCGAGTGAAGACGAGGATGCCTCCAACAGCCAAAGTGGCGATGATGACTGCGAGACAAAGAGGGCCTTTGTCGCCGCCTACATCGGCCATGATGGAGCGTGATGGAAACAACTACAAGAAAACAGTACAAGAGACAAAAGAAACGAACGAAGAATTTCCACAGTCGAAGCACTAGCCGAGGATAGGTCTACGACTAGTAATAGAGGAAATAAAAAATAAAAAAACAGAAAAAAATGACCGCGTGGGATGACGAGGCTAAAATTGGGAGTGATCAGAGATGATGGCGCTCTTGGCTCAGTGAGTGCATGCAGCAGTTCGCATCCTTGTCACGTTCGCAGCGTGGATTCACCAAGATCGATCAGAATCTCTACATATGCGGCCACTCTCCCCACCATATGGCTGAACGAAAGACATCACACCATTACGCCCGCGTCCACACAGACGAAGATTGCTTCGACGCAACACAGTACATGAACTCTTCAGCCAACACTATGGACATGAGAGAAATCCAGCGTATCTCAGTCAGTTGGTAAGACCAAGTCGTACTGTACATCGCCAAGGTCCCCCCGGAGATGCGATTTGACATGCCTGCTTTCGTGGTGGAAGGTAGCAGCGGTTGTGGCTCGTGTGTGAGCAGCAGCTTTAGATGCGACATTTGAACGCGGAGCAGGCCTCGCCGAGGTGGTGCTCCAGGTATGATGTTTTCGGTCTGTTCTGGGATAAGATGACTTGGGTGTACGGACCCTGGGTGGCATCAGCTGGTCATCCTCTTTGCCTCTTCGCTCCAGCGTCGTATTAAAGACTGAAAGCAGACACTCGGATTACGCCGTCCAGGGCCAATGGGGGCCAAGGATGTTCCGTACTCCGTATATTAATATACGAGTAGCCTTAAGCGAGCAAATCCCTCTACAGCTCTGCAGAGGGTACCATGTCAGCAGTCTTGTATGTTTGCATTGTCCTTCTGAAGTTGAAGAAGATCGACATTTTCTGACCCAGTTCGCTTCCTAGCGGCGCAAAGACAATATGACGTATCTGGGGAAGCAAAATATCGCATTGACATTGCTACGATAAGGCAGGAAAATATTATGTTTGATGTGATTAGTATCGGCTTTTTCTATTCAGCCGAGAGGCGGGAAAAGAAAAACTTTTCTCAGCTGCATGTAGACCTTGTGAATAGGGGGCTCCTCGATCCTGGCAATAATATCATACCTATTGCATACCATACTGGTCTGCACATGCATTAGGCTACTCGATAAGATATTAATAAAGATTCGGCTTCGCTTTTACAAGTACGTCTAGCTGGCTATTTGATGAGATGGTGGAGCCTGGCGTCTGATTTTTGCCCCGGCTGCAAATCTCGTCCCGTCTCGTCCCGTCTTACTAGTACACACACAAGTGCTCCTTTGATAGACCAGGTTGTGTGTCATGAAACGCCATTCCCGGCCCACTCGGCATGGGGTAACTCTGTTACAGCATGAGAATCGGTGAGTTTCTCTCGAGGGACAATCCAAATTCAGACCTGCTTAATTGAGTCTGCCGTGATAGTCTGTTCAATGCGCTTCGGCTTCTGGATATGGGGCATCACCGAACCACATGAACCTCCGCTCCGTGATCCGGCTTGGCCGCCCTTCGCCTACGGCCTAGGTCAAGCCGCTTTGCCGTGGAAGGATTTCATCCAGCTCCGCACAGTATGAAGTGAATCATGTCAGACCTTTCGACGGCATTGTGTCTTTAGCGCGCCTGGGAATCTGACCGGGATGTGGCTCTCGTATCCGCAAATGATCAGGTTTAACCCAGAATAGGAACTCGATCCCAAATGAGCCCAGCTGGTTCTGCTTGGCCATCGAAAAGGTGGCAGATCATCCATGGCAGATATGGATTAGATCGCCAAAGCTCGGTAAACGTGGCTGCTGCTGTTTGTGATATGTGACTGCTAAGCAGACTCAGGGTTGTCCCTTGAAGAGCTGTCTTCGCTCATCTTGCATAGAGTTCTGCTATGTGTATCAGTGTTGTAGGTCATTGCGTTGTTCCATATTGAGGAACTGTTTCAAAGATGTCTTCGTTGGTAGCATTGGCAGAAGAATTGCTGGCCCAAGCAAAAGAAGTTGAGCAGCTCCTTGAGCAAAACAATCTTCCACCCACATCATTCGACAAAGACACGCTCGAGCTACTGCCAGATAGTGCTCAAAAGCTGCGATGGGATCTTCTTGATACTAGTCACACAATTACGCAACTCCTCAGAGGTGCCAGACTTTCTGGACTCGATATAGCTTTTGGGGTATTAATTCCCATCTCTCAATGTACAATGAATACGGGAATACCATTGCTGATCCATATGTGAAACAGTGGACGGACCAACTTATCCTGCGTATAATATGGCGATACAGGCTAGCTTCTGCCATACCCCTCGACGGGACGGCAACCTACGATGAGATTTCGGCTACCAGCGGACTGGGAAGATCTCTTGTTACTCGAACAATTCGATCAGCCATGACGTTGAACATATTTGACGAACCAGAGCCGGGCCATATTTGCCATACCGCTATATCCAGGCTGCTAGCTGCAGACGATGGCTATTACAGCGCTATAGGCCTTCAACTTGAGGACATAGGTCCTGCGAGTTTGAAGCTGATTGAAGCCTGGCAGAAGTTTGGTGACGATGCTGGAGAGCCTGACCAGAGTGCCTTCAGTCTCCAGAACGGCGGGCGATCGCTCTTCAAAGTTTTGGCTGAAGAGCCGGAACGAGCCAATCGCTTCGACGGGGCGATGAAGTACTGCGTCGAAGACAAAGACTTTAACTTCTTCGACATCATCAACGGATTCGACTGGTCAACGCTGGATAAACCTGGTGCCCGACTGGTCGATCTTGGTGGTGGGTATGGTCAAATTTCCCAAGCCTTGGCCAAGAAGACTCAAAACCTGTCTTTTACCATTCATGATCTTCCTCATGTTGTGGAAAAGGGTCGAAAATTGCTCCCAGCCGAGTTCAGCGAACGAATTTCTTTCCAGGAGCAAAACTTTATGGAACCTCAACAGTCAGAAAACCCGCCGGACGCATATTTGATCAGCCGATGTCTTCATAACTGGAGCGATCATCACAGCGCAATTATTCTTCGAGCTCTCATTCCAGCTTTGCGAAAGGGCTCCAAGATTCTTATCTGGGACTCAGTCTTGGAGGACAGGCCAGTCAAGAAATTATCTGGCAAGTTCAATTTCCAACAGGACTTTATCATGGCAACAATCTCCAATGGAAAGGATAGATCAGCAGAAGAGTTTAGACGAGTCTTGGAGCTAAGCGATCCACGGTTCACGATGGAAGGTGTACGAAGACCTGAGGGTTGTAAGCTCGCAATGGTTGAAGTAACATGGAACCCGTAGCATCAGTCTCTAGAATAGTCAAGAATCACGAACTGTATCCAAATTCTCGCATCAATGGCATATATTGAAGTGACTCTGTTTTTATTTAACCTCTTAATTTGCTGCTTCAGGCGGAGCAAGAGTGCCGAAGATGTCATACTCGGCAAAGTCAAGTCTAGGAGCGACGCCCTCCAGCTTCCAAACCCCGTCAATCTTCTGGTACCAATGAGTGGTGACACCGTGGCCATGCCCATGGTTAATCACCTCTGCAAGAGTCTCATCAGCATATCGCTGATGGGCCGCCCGGATCTGCCACGCAACGCGGACAAGACCGTCCTTCTGGAGCTCCCATTGTCCCGCGCCAAGGAAATGCTGCGTCTTCAATCGCTTGTCTCCGATCATGCCAATGAGGATTTTCGAGTATTCTTCCGGGTTTAGGTTCTCATGGTATGCTCCACGGAGACTGCGAAAGTCTAGCCGGACCGAGGGTGCAAGGCATTCTTTCAGACGGCCCCAGTCCTTAGTGTCGTAGCTCTCTGCCCATTCAAAGGCGACATTGCGGATGCTAAGATAGTCTAAGATCCACAGTCATCAGCATTGGATATGCCTGTCGGTGAGTTGAAACGGGGTGGTTCATACCTGAGATCGAGATATCGACAGACATTTTGTTCTACGGGCGAGTTATCGAGTGGCGAAGAGTTCCTCGTTTTGCAATTGGCATGTGCGAATTGCGTTCAATATGCTATTATATACAGAGGTTTCACCAGCGTCCAACGGTTGAGGGGATTTACAGAAGATCCTAGGCGGAGGTTGCTCCGATGCTGCAGCGTCTGCATCGGAGCGGGTTAGGATTGACTGGGATTCAACTCCTCCAGTTGGGTCACCCCGGTTTCAGTTTGATCTTCGCTAGGTCCGTCCGTAGTGGTATATGTGGCTCGATTGACACCGCTGTGCAACTACTACTTTGAGTATTTACTATCCATCACGAACCCAGTACAGGAACCGTTGCTATCATACTGCTTGTACATCATTTCAAATACCCGTCTTAGCTTGTCAGGCAAGTGCCGCGTTAGCATACTTGTATCATTTAGCCACCAATACCGTAACGGCACGGAGCGACCCTCGGTGGAACCGACTGGTGCTGATATCAGCGACAGGTGGTATTGCATACAAGTTGGTTCGGTTGGCTAGCACAAACCTGTGACAAAAGTCCTGGCCGGTGTAACTCGGAGTCTTAAGATGTCAAAGTCTTGTGGCGCCACCTGAAGCCAGGGGGAGTGTCAGCACGATCTATGAACTTGCAAGGGCCCCCACCTTGAGGAAATCATGTCTTATCAAAATGATCCATCTCTTTTACGCTGATGGACTAATATTTAGTCCTCGGGACTAACTGGTTGACACGAAGCTAGTAATTGCCGGGTTCCTGGTCTAGACGAGAGACTTCAACGGTGATCAGGACCCTGTATCTCAGAGCATGATAGAGCAGGATAGGATCAAAACCCGAGAAAAGCACACAGTGCCTGACAATTAGCGCCGTTGAACCCATCCCACTTGGTCGCAGCCGATTTACCGGGGGTTAAATCTACACGGCCCACGTCAACCACTTAGGCCGGCTGCTAAATATGCAATACCACCTGTCGCTGATATCAGCCCCATGTAAAGCCATCAGGAATTTTCAGTCTTCAGCCTGTGAAACAATGTGATTTGTTATTGTAGCGGCCGAATTACGGTCACTTCGCATGTGCCAACATAGCTATGGAGTTCAGGAAAAGACCGATGAGGAAGTGTTACTTCCCCTTTTCAGTTAAGAGACCGCTGATCGCGAGACTCGTTTAATTGCCAGCTTCCTTACGTTCACATTCGCATAGACCGGATATAAACTGGATATGAAATCGTCTGAAGTGGCAGCCTGAATCACAGGTAGTCAAGCTTGCCTATTTATTGTTTGAGCCACATTGACTCTTTTGTTGTTATTGTATAGTTTATGTATGGGCTTTCAGCAAGATGTCCAGCATCTAATACATATTCTCAGCCCCAAACTATCTTTTTTCGGTACGTATGCCAGCATCCAACATTTAAGTTCTTATTTAGCTCACACGTTACAAGGATTTTGCAATAAACGTCTCGAGTAACGAGCTGACCCACGCCATTCTGAACTGGGCTGCCCGCAGAAATGGCCGTTCATGATGGGATGGGCCATGGCTCGTCCACCCAAGGCATGGATAATGCCTGGAGCAACAAGAACTGGAACGACACCTTGGAGTGTGGAAACCCAGAGATGGATGCGTCTCCCTCCCTACCATACTCTGAAGACTCAGCCGTTGCCGTAACGGGAATGGCATGCAAGTTTGCTGGAGCTGAGTCTCTGGAGCAACTATGGCAAATTCTCGAAACAGGAACAACGCTATATCGTGATCTCCCTAAGGACCGTTTCCCAGATGCCCGTTTTGCACGTCGATCATATGAAAGGCCGTTCAAGGCCAACACGATTGACGATGTAGATGCTTTCGATCACAAGTTCTTCAAGGTTGCCAGCCGCGAAGCCACTTTCATGGATCCTCAGCAGAGACTGGGGCTCCAGGTCACATACCAGGCTCTAGAGTCAGCAGGCTATTTCAGCCGTGACACCTACACAACGGGGACAGAGCGGGACATTGGCTGCTACTTTGCCACATGCACAAACGAGTACGCTGAGAATGTGGCTACCCATCCACCCTCAGCGTTCTCACTCACCGGGTCCATCCGGCCGTTCATCGCGGGAAAGATCAGCCATCACTTCGGTTGGACTGGCCCTGCCATCATGTATGACACAGCATGTGCAGCGTCAGGTACAGCTATCCATCAAGCCTGCCAAGCCGTTGCAACTGGAGACTGCAACGCTGCCATTGCAGGGGCCACGAACATCTTTGTCAGCCCTGATACCTTCCAGAACCTTGCCAGTGGCCAGTTCACAAGTCCGACAGGGGCATCTAAATCCTTTGATGCTGCAGCTGATGGGTATTGTCGAGGAGAGGGTGTGGCAGTTGTCGTGCTGAAGAGACTCTCTGCTGCTATTCGAGATGGCGATCCTATCATGGGAGTTATCGCTGCTACCGGCGTTAACCAGAATGCAAATGAACACTCCATCACGGTACCCCATGGGCCTACTCAGATGAATCTGTACCGAAAGGTTCTACGGCGTGCTGGTATGCATGCCGATGACATTTCGTATGTCGAGGCTCACGGAACTGGTACCGCCCTTGGAGATCCAATTGAGTCTCGAAGTATACGAGGCGTATTTGGCAACCATTCTCGCCCGGAAGGTGATAAAACTTACTTGGGTTCACTGAAGAGTAATATTGGACATACAGAAGCTACTTCTGGATTGTCTGGTCTCATCAAGGTTATTCTAATGATGCAAAAGGGAATGATTCCGCCACAAGCATTGTTAAAGAACCTTAATCCAGCAATTGGACCCATGGAACCCAGCGGAATGGCCATTGCTACAAGCAAGGTTCCCTGGAACGCTGAATTCAAAGCTGCATGCATCAATAATTACGGCGCATCGGGAACTAATGCCGCAATGATCGTTGCTCAACCGCCAAATATCAAGAGCCGATCTTCGTCCACATCGGTGGCGACCTATCCCGTGTCATTAACGGCTTTCAGCCCTTCAAGCTTGGCAGCGTATTGCTCCGAGTTGCTGAGTTTCATCAGCCAATCAGACTCACCCAGCGATGACTTGGCATTGGGCATTGCCTACCACTTATGGCGTCGCAGGAACCCAAGCTTGCCATACACTGCATGCGCAACGATTTCATCGCTCCAAGAGCTCAAGGATTTTCTCTCATCAACAATATCTAGGGAGCCTCTAAAGAATGAAATCGAACAGCAGCCAGTTGTATTGTATTTTGGCGGGCAAACTGGCAAGATGGCTACCGTTCCTCGGTCCTTTTACGACTCTTCTGCCATCTTCCGCAAGCATCTAGATGATTGCAATGCTACGCTGAGTGCTCTTGGATCTCCGAGTATCTTCCCGGACATTTTTGAGCCTGGTCCACATGAAGATGTTGTCCTCCTCCACTCTATATTATTTAGTGCACAGTACGCGAGTGCCATGGCCTGGATAGACTGTGGCCTCCAGCCAGCTAAGCTTGTCGGCCACAGCTTTGGCCAACTCACAGCTCTCTGTGTATCAGGAGTATTAACGCTTTATGACGGCCTACTGCTAATTATTGGGCGTGCCAGATTGATCAAGGAGCATTGGGGAAATGACTCTGGTTCAATGATTGCAATCGAAGCGGATCTGGACACGGTAAAGAGTCTTTTGGCGCAACATGCTCATCTCGGACTCGATATCGCATGTTATAATGGGCCGCAAAGTTTCGTTATCGCAGGTAGCACTTCGTCAGTAGACGCTCTTGAAGCCTTCTTGAAGTCTGCACCGCAACCATTCCAAGCGAAACGATTGCGAGTCACAAATGCCTTCCACTCTTCCTTGACAGAGCCCCTACTCCAGCCTCTTCAGGAAATTACCGAGCAATTAAACTTCCAGTCTCCAAGAATTCCCCTGGAGACTTGCTCTGATATTGGCACTTGGGAGACTGCCACTCCAGCTCTCGTCGCGTCACACATGAGGGATCCAGTATACTTCCACCAGGCAGTAGAGAGGATTGCAGAACAGCTTGGTCCCTGTACATGGCTTGAGGCTGGTTCAGGCTTCGGTGCACCTATGGTACGGCGAGCTCTCGGAACACGAGCATCTGCACACAACATCAAGTCTATGAGTTTAGAGTCTGCGTCGTCCATAGAGCCTCTGGCAGAAATGACAGCGCAGCTTTGGGAACTTGGTCTCGCCATACAGTATTGGCCGTTCCACCACAGCCAACAACAGCAATACGGTGTGCTGAATCTTCCTCCGTATCAATTCGACAAAGCTCGTTTCTGGCTGGAATGGAAAGACCTGGCTCCCCCTGCCGTCGAGGTCCCAGTTCCAGTTTCAGAGCCAGCATCGCTCTTACAGCTGCTGCAAAAGACCAACGATGGAGGCGAATTTCGCATCAATACTCACTGCGAGAGTTGGCAAACCATCTGCTCCGAGAACTACATTCTTGATGTTCAAATCTGCTCCATTTCTTCGATAATGAACCTGATCTCCAAAGCTATTGACACAATTCAAAATTCTCCCACCCAAAAGAACGTTTATAATGTGGAATACTTGGCACAGCAGAGTCCGATACCAGCCAAGTCAGAGGACAACCTCAGTCTGGCAATCACCAGAGTCAAACATTCGCAGTCTTGGAACTTTATGATTACGAACGCTGCCAATCCCAATCAAACGTATGTTTCTGGTATTGTCTCCGCTCCTTCAAACAGCAGTGAGAGAGTCAAGGCCGATTTTGCTCGCTTCCGAAGACTTATTGATACTACTCTTATCAAAAATCTCACGAACGATGATGAAGCCGATTCCGTCAAGGGAAAAGCTGTCTACAAGAGTGTTTTGAACGTCTTTCAAATTCCAAAATCCAGGCAGTCAGTCAAGGAAGTGTCTGCCAAAGGCAACGAAGCCGCAGGCTACCTGGTCTCCTCATTCAATAACAAGTTTGAGGCCATTGAGCATTTCATTCAAGTTCCTCTGCTCTGCTTAAATGGCTTGCAAGACCACGAAGACGATGAGATTTATGTCAATATGGCAATGGGACAAGTCATATTTGAAGATTCTCTTGATTTGTCGTCTGGTAAGAATACTTCTTGGGCCGTATATCTCAAATTCTTCGGGCTTGACGGCCCAGAGACGACCTGCGACATTTTTGTATGCGATACACAAAGTGGTCAGCTATCCGCAGTCATTCTGGACGTAACATTCGCCAAATTACAGATTGAATCCCTACGACAAGCTCTCGGCAGCCCCATCACGGTTACAGTCCCTCAGTCTAACAAGCGGGCTACTATTACACCTCCCCAACCCAGCAAACATATTGCAATCGCAACCCCACAGCCAACCAGGCATATTACCATTACTGCTCCTCCTTCAAACGCGTCTTCTACTATTCCATCCCCTCAATTCACCCCGAGACGTCACTCAATTTCATCAGAGGAGGTCATTGAAGACGTTGAACCCGTCACGACACGACCTCAAACTCCGGATTCATCCGTTGACAACGAGTCAATCCTGTCACCAGACTTACCGAATGTTTCTAAACTGCTATTCGAGTTGCTTGGCCGCATTGCCGACGTCGATGTTGGCATCCTTCGCAGCGATATCTCCATTTTTGACCTCGGCATCGATTCATTGATGGGAATGGAGGTTGCGGACGAGATTAGCAAAGTCTTCTCCATCAAAATCGGCGTGCGAGAATTTGAGAGTGCTCATAATGTCGGCGCTTTATGCAAACTCATTGCAGAGCGAACAAGTGGCTTCTCTTACAATTCGGAAGTTAGTTCAAGATCTCCATCTGATCCAGACACGACTGGATCTAAGAACACATCACTAACTTCCGCTACGTCTAGCATGAAGCTTTCAGAGCATGAGGATCCACGACCAACCAAGGAATTATCCACTGCGGCTCACAAAGCTTTCGACATCATCCGTGAAGAATTCGATGTCATTGCCCGAGAAACAGGATGTGACAAGTTCTGTTCAGAAGTTCATCCCTCTCAAGCGAGCCTGATTGTTGCCTACATCACTGAGGCATTTGCCAAGCTTGGGTGCGACCTTTCCGCCATCAACGCCGGCCAGAAGATTCCGCATATACCCCACTTACCAAGAAACGAGAAGCTTATGGCTCAATTAATGCGCGCTCTTCGGGATGATGGTCTCCTCACTCAAGTTCACAACGACTGGGTTCGCACATCTAAAGCTGTGACTCCTCAACCAACTTCATCCGAGAGATATGACCGAATAATTGCAGAGTTTCCGCAATTTGCACCTGAACACAAGCTTCTTCACGTTGTTGGCTCCAAGTTAGCTGAGTGTCTCTCGGGCGAGACAGATCCACTTGTATTGCTTTTTGGTAGCCCAGAAAAGCGCAAGTTGATGGCAGACCAGTACCTCATCGCCCCCATACAGGCTTCTGTATCTCAGCAGCTCGTGAGCTTTATCAAGACATGTTTCGGCTCACAGACACCACGCCAGACCGTCCGGGTGCTGGAAATCGGAGGGGGCACCTGCGGGACTACTCTTCCCGCTGTCAAGGCGTTTGCTCAGCTCGGCATCTCTATCGAGTATACTTTTACAGATATTTCATCTTCTTTCATTACAGCAGCTAAATCCAAACTACGAGAGCACACGTTTGTTAAATTCAGAACCCTTGATATTGCGCAAGACCCTTCTACGGATATTAAGGGCTATTTTGACATGATCATTGCAACAAACGTCATGCATGCAACTCCTGATGTTTGCAAGAGTTCATCAAATGCTCGCCAGCTACTACGCCCAGGTGGATTCCTCGCTCTTGTGGAATACACTTGGAGGAATTACTATCTCCTTGATGTCATTTTTGGACAGCTAGATGGATGGTGGCTCTTCAATGATGGTAGAGACCATGCTACTATGGATGTGAGTGACTGGAAGAAGACCCTTCTTCGTGCCGGCTTCGGGGAAGTAGATTGGACAGAAGGACAGACTGAGGAGTCCAAGATCTGCAGGATCATATTAGCTTATTGAGCCAGCGTGTTTGCAGTCGTATAATCTTTCGTATATAATCCATTGTAATTTCAGACAGTAATACAGCCAATATTCAACGATATCACGGGTGATCCTTCTACCGCGTAACTCAGCTTTGTCACCTATTAACGATGAACGCCATCTTTGGCTGATCCTAGTGAAGCTCAACAGTTGAGCTGCAAACATGACAAGGATCGTATGCAACGATATCGCCGTCTACTGATTGGTGCAGCGATGCAGAGTTGCTCGACGAAGCCTCATCAGCTCTAGACAAAGTTAATTAGACGAGTTACACGGGCGACGGCGCATGCAGGTCCATCAACATGGCTGTTGATCGTGATATCCCGGCTGCAACACAACAAATACTATCTGTAGTTGGATGACAGTGCTATGCCTAGCTGGTTCATGCAAGCCAGCCAAGGGTAACACTCCTTCAACCGCGGTTCAGCTATATTAGTGCCCTTTTTATTTACCTTTATTTAGAGGCGCAGCCACGTATGACCCCAAAATGGCTGATGTAGGGAATTTTCCCCCTCTTTGGAAGACAGCCAGCCGCGGCTTTTCGACACCAGATCCGCGGAATTATCGTAGTGGCTTCATCGCATATCGGTGAAGGCAGAATTGAGAAACCGTAGTAGAGAATTCATGTTTTGCCTTTTTGAGCTGATCTTTAAGTCCGATCTAAAAAAGAGTCTACTCGTACGCCCTTGCACAATGCCGTCCAGCCTAGTTCATGCTCGTCCTAGGAGAAAATCGGCCCAAAAAGTCTCCGTCGCACGAGACGAGCTGCTTTCCCCGAGACGCGGTCCGGTCGACGCTGATTGGTCGCACCCCAAAGAACTGAGAAACTCGTCAATCGTACGAAAGATTCGGAAACCCGGTGGCTAGTCGTGTGTCGTTCGGCGGCGTCCCGACTTGGCGAAACTCGTTAACTGGCTGGCCAAGATATCTTGGCTGCATTGCCGGAAAGAAACGCCACGCTTCAGTCGTTCAAGATGGGATGGTTCGTTTTCAATTTTGGCGTGGAAAACAAAGAGAATGAAGTTGCAGAAAAAAACGCCAGTGGCTTTAAAATTGAAGCGCTGCTCGGCAATAGCCCCGGGAAGGAAGCTGGCTAGACTGCTTCTCCTCATTTTTGATGGAGACGTGCCTCGGCTCAGATTTCTCTAGTGTGCTGGTGGCTGTCGAACAACTTCCCCATGAGTCATGGATTGGTGATGCCTTTGCCTCCAATCAACCACAAGTCCACACAAGTCAGCGGAACCAGGCAGACGTCCGTTGGCTCGCCAGAAACGCGGGGGTGGACCAAATGTCGTTTAGCACAAACGGTCAAGCCCGTTGGACTCAACGGAATTAAACTATCAGATAGACAACTGCGAGAACCTGGAGTTTGTCTTGGGGTTTGTGTGGGGGGGGAATGAGATGAGGTGAGGTTCAGCACAACGGACAAGGGTCTCCCCACACATCCACCATTCCGCAGTACGGGGTAAATTCCACGGGCGATCTGGCCAAGAGAGCTTTGCCGACGAAATTCATCAAGATGGGCTGTTTAGTCTAGACATGCAGCAACAATGTTGGGGTGGCTAATAGTCTAGTAGCAACAGGGCGCTTCTTTCGCTCTGTTAGCCTCCTGCCTGTAAGTACCTTACATTCTCAGGTTGACTTTGGCTCGCTAAGAAATGAACTTCAAGGAGTTCGAGGAGTTTACACCGGTTGATCCGCTTTTGGCAATCGGTGCCCTAGTTTCTGCTAGTAATGGGGGCGGAAGACAAACAAAGACGGAGAAGAACCAAAACAAGTTTCCGGACGGTCACGCCCTTTACGCATCGCGACAGAAGTCAATAAAAGGAAAAAGGCCACTTCCGCATACAAATGTCCACGTAATGAATTTGATAGCCCTAGAACACTTGCCCAATTCGCAGCCACCAGTTGGGCTTTGTTAGTCGGGCAAACTAATGGGGCCGCCGTGTAGTTAGATACAGCCAGGAGGCGGACTTTGTTGATATATCCGTCTCAGTTCGTCTTAGTCCTCGTCTCGCAGCGGGAACAAGCTGCGTGACTTGCCTCGCGACCAGCTCGTACTTCGTACTCCCGCTGTTAGGGCTAGCGACAATCCGTCATGCAACCCGGAGAGATGGCCTGAATTATCGTTAGACTGCGGGGGAACATGGAGGCGAGGAGGGGCCAAGGTGGGCACCTGTCCGGGGTAAAGAAGCAAAGCAAGACAAGGAGTGGGCGTTGTTGCGAAAAGTCGCCTCCAATGGGCGGCCGGCCGAAAGAACCGTTTCATGTACAAGTTCAGCCACCTGGTGGTAGGGGGGAGATAGTCGACGCAACTCCTGTCAACTATCGAAAGCAAGCGATCCAATGCCACCAACGTAGATTCAAAGCTGGGGGCGTCTATTTCTGGGGAGGGGGGGCGGACAGGGTTGGATCCCGTACGGAGTGTGCGAAGCTTCCGACAGGGTCTGACCGTACATTCATGGTAGTTTGTGCTGCTGATGCTTGGATGCGTGACGTGACTACGAGCATCTTGTCGGTGCCCTGCATGAAACTATATAGTCTCATACCTCCTCCTGTTGTGACGATCCTTTCTTATCTCCTTCCTCCATTCAAGTGCCTCATTGGCTTTGATATACACACAACAGGTGAAACATCAAGTTACTGTTACACAAGTCAACCATCATGTCGTCGCCAACTGAGCAGCTGAATCGCCTGCACACCCATGACTGTAAGCATTGTCTCCTTCCTCTATTGGCGTTGAGTCAAGCTCTCTTGTCAATCTCAGTGCCGTCAACTAACACTCCATGCAGTAGAGCTGGGAACAACTGATGCAGTCCAAAAACATATCAGCCGTAACGTCGTACCCCCAAGACGCGTCTCGCAGCGCCGACTCGACTTTGAACACCGGCGTCCTCGCTGGCTGCGTGAATGCATAGCTGAAGCCACCGGAGTGTTCATGTATGTGCTGCCCGGCATCGGCGCCATCACTTCCTTCACGATCAATGCTACAAACCCCATCGGCTCCACTGCCTTTGGCAGTCTCTTCTCCATTGGCTTTGCCTTTGCATTGGGCATTGCCTTTGCCATCATTACATGCGCACCAACCTCTGGAGGCCACTTCAGCCCGGCTGTCACCATTGCGCTGTGGTTTTGGCAAGGCTTTCCCCTCAAGAAGGTGCCATACTACATCTTCAGCCAGCTTCTCGGAGGTTTCATTGCCGCTCTTGTGCTCATGGGCATCTACCACCAGCAACTCGATGAGATGAAGGCAGTGCTTCTTGCTGCCGGCGAACCTCTTGTTGCAAACGGTGCTCCAGCCAGTGTCTTGTGCTCGTTCCCCAACCCTGGTCAATCAATGGGATATGTATTCATGACCGAGTTCTTCTGCGACTGTTTCGTCGGTCTCGTCATCTGGGCCTGCCTCGACCCGGCGAACCCCTTTGTCTCTCCATCTCTCGCCCCTCTTGTCATTGGACTGGCTTATGGTGCCATGGCTTGGGGTTTTGGAGCCAACACTCTTACCATGAACATGGCTCGAGACTTTGGCCCCAGAGTTGTTGCCGCCATCTTCTATGGTAGGGAGGCTTTCTCTTACATGAATTACGCTGCCATTGGCATCTTTACCAGTATCCCGGCTACACTGGTTTCCAGCGCCTTTTATGAGTTCGTCATGCGAGACAGTCTGAGCGTCATTGGAACGGGCCATGCTGTCCACGCAGACGGAGATGAGGCCCTGGTGAGGCACATCACTAGAACTACTACTGTCGATGGCATTGAGGAGAGGAGAGGCGAATATAAGTCTTAGGTACCTATAGCTACGTAGAAAATTAATGACATATAGCTACTCGAATAGCTTCTTAAATAAAATAACTGCATATTAACACATTATCTTACCTTATACCTAAAGTGACATTACCATGTATACAAGTCATTAAATCTTGTCTTCTTGGCTGTTGACTAAGCGCAACTAAACCTCCCCTTCCTAGTCCCGTAATCGTATACAAGTGGCATGGCGATATAACTCAGCATACAACTCATATCCAAACATCTTTGCACAACATCTCAACCATGTCGTTAATTCTTGATGCTTATTCATCTAGACTATCTCAAAGCAATAGGTTTCTTACTAAGATAAACCCCCACCCTTTCCGTGTCATTAAGATTTAATGTGACGATCTGCCGGTACCTGCATTTCTGATTATTAAACATGGGATCCAGCATCACAGCGTTTTACCTCGGCCAAGAGCTAGACTGCACTTGGCCACGCGATACTACTTCAAGATGAGCTGTTTATCAAGGGCTTTTTCCTATAAAGGCAACAGGGAATTTTCCAATTGCAGCTCGATCTTGTTCGGCGGTATTGCGAGATGCAACTCATGATTCTCGGATTACTAATCAGTCTCAAACGTTTAAGTGAAGATATTCACAAACTATGTCAGCCGCGGATTTATCAGCCAAAAATTCTCAAATAATAGTTTTGTAAGATATTTATCGATTACGAGGCTTCTTATAATGGTATTTGTCTTCATCAGCTTTAGATATTGAAGCCTCTCGTTGGCAACATACAGACGAAGTTGCCCAGGGACGATTCATTGTCTGCTCAGGGCCTTGGAACGCCAATAGAATATCCTTGTGATGAGCAAATTTTCTTTTGACGAAGAGCTTTGCGAGACCTTTGTATCCATCCAGCGTCTTTTATACCGCCTTTCAGTTCTTGTCTCTTGGAATAGTGCCATGCAACCCTGGCGCATCGTGATGCTCCCAAATCTGTGCGTTTTCTCTGGCTGTCTCCGTGAAGAGGTCTGCCTTGAAGCGATCTTCTCTCCATAGAATGAATGGCCAGCGGGTCACCATTAACAGTCGCTTCGACAGGTTCTTTTCCGTTAAGGTTTTTTTCAGGCTCTAGAATAAAACCCACCCGGGCCCAGATGGAATATATATTTTAAGAACCCGATGCATATCCAGAGGTAAATAAATTAAATAATAAATTAAATACTTATTTTAAAAGAAAAATAATTTCAAATATTATTAAACTTTATTAATATTTACTTTTTTTTAAAAAAAAAAACTAAAATGCTTTTGAAATTATGTATTATATAGAATTATCATAACATAACTATTCAACCCGGGCCCGAGTGAAATAACATATATCACCTAACGTTGGCTTATTAAAGATAGTATATACAATACGTGGTAAGTTTATCCACACATATATAGAGGTATGAAACTGTTTGGTATCAGATTTGGAAAATTGGTGGTCAAAATTAAAATACAGTGAGTTGCCCCTCAAATGACCAGCTCCCTGAAACTATTGGCCCACACATTTGCATTCACTTAGATCAAACTCGGAAAGGCAAATGTAACATTATATCGCAGCGAACATGGCGATAGCCCACAAGTTATGTGTAAACTTTTCGATTAACCGAATAAACAATTGCATTATCGCCAAATGTGGTGTGGAGGCTCTGTGCTGACGCCCAGTACCGCAGGTACATGTCCCTATCCACAACCTTCATATGCGAAATGGATAACTACGTAGTAGCTAAAGGGGCTGTCCTGCCTAAATTTCAATACTAAAAGAAAAATCCCCGTCCCGAGGATCGAAAATTTGATCCTGATTGCAATACTTTTTGATCGGATAGATAGGAAAAAGCAACCCGTATATGTCCCCCAATTTTTTTTTCCCCGAATCCAAACCTTCTACTCAATGGCCTCCTGGTTGGAGGGAGGCGCGTCTGAAGCACCCCTTCCTCGACACCATCTTGCTCTCCTTCATTAGCAGAGGCGGTCTTTTCTTTGTTGGTCGCATCGACCTCTCCTTCAGCGGCAGCATCATGCTCTGCCGGGGCGGTTATTAGAGAAATATAGATGTAGTAGCGGTTATTAGAGAAATGTAGATGTAGTAGTAGTTATTGGGGAAATGAAAATATAGCAGCTACTCCCTTCGTAGGCGTATGACTCCCTTCGTAGGCGTATGATTTAACTCGTGAGTATTCGAAGTCTTCTCAGTCTCGGATTTTCTGTCCTCCGCTTGCCTGCATGCCGGATAATTTCTCCCCTTATGAAAACGTTTGCAAGCTTTGTTCGCTCTTTAATCGAACCTGCACTTTTACAAGACAAAGGGAATTGGCTGATCTTTGGGGATATGCCCCTCCAGCTTTGGGACCGAGATCTCCTCTCGCCCTGTATCCAACCGGACCCCTCCGCTTCCTAGCGTTTCACTCTACCAGAAGCCAGGGCATTTTTCGCTCCCCCGAGCCTCGTGAGAAGTTGATGGGGCTCTTTACAGACCCAGATTCGATTGATGGGGAAGAACTACAGGGGGAGACAGCACCAGGGGTAGACATGGATGGAGAGAATTCAGGCGAGGATTATTGACATGGATCATTATGGGGATTTGAGCTGGATTTGATACAACACCACTTGCTTCTATATAGGTGATTGCTCAAATAAATCTCTGCTTTACATGCATTTTCATGAAAGACATTGCTATCTACCTTACTACGAGGTTGTAAAGCCCAAAGTACATCTCTCATAGTCGGGCAACTCGCATGGCGTTATATATATAACACTTTTCACGCTCTCACTGTCGGTTTCGTCGTCGCTCTCTAGTTCATTGGCAACAAGGGGCGCAGCCAAAAGATGTTGTATGCCCCCCTGGCTGTCTTCTATTTCCGAAGGTAAGACTTCAGGAGCAGTGGCTTCGTCCAGGAGAACCCGACCGTCTTCAATTTTCGACGGAGTGAAAATCTCTGACCAAAGATCCTCAGCCTGACTGTCTGGGATTTCGATGATTGTAGGTGTGTATCGACCGTCCAGGATATCAACAGGAGTTGTCGCCTCATGAGGTGTGGGCTCGATATTTTGATGGACAGGAGTAGAGGTTTCTGACCAAAGGTCTTCGGTTTGGCTGTTTGGGATTTCGATAAATGTGGGTATGTCTAGACTGTCCAGGGGTCCGACAGGAGCTGTCGCCTCATTGGGTGTAGCCTCGGTATTTTGACGGATAGAAGTAGAACTTGCTGTCCAAAGATCTTCAGCTTGACTATCTTCAATTTCTGTAGGTATGTATTGACGGCTTGGAGTTGTCGCCTCCTTAGGTGCAGCCTCGGTATTTTGACGGACATAGTTTGTCAGTGGGGGTGGTGTTTGCTGTCGGGGAGCTTGCATCTCGTTATATCTCTTGAAGAATGTCAGTAAATGTCATATATCAGTAGTAGAAATTAGTAGAATCTCATCGATAGTAGTCTAAAGTAGTAGTATCTCATAGATAGCAGTATAAAGTAGTAGCATCTCATAGATAGTAGTATGAATCAGTATATTACTTACCAAGTGGTATGGACTCTGGAGATGCTGTTGAAGAACACTTGGCTTTGGCAATTTGAGGCCATAGCATTTGCTCCTCAGAACCCGGCAAACATAGCCTTCGAGCTCCCAATCAAGGTCAACGTTGGGCAGGTGAGCATAGAAAGGTCCATAGAGGGACACTCTCATGACCGAACTGTTTGTGGAGAGCCGTTCGTCTTCAAACGCTTGAAGCGTTTCCCCTGCGTTTATGTTAGTACCTGTGAATATTCATTTGGATTGAGGCAATATGTACAGGGAGTTGACTGTCTCTCCATCGCTGCCATCACTGGAACAGGGGGACTTGACGATGGTGGTGGCAGTCCCTCATACATCTCCGGCCAGAAGCTTTCAGTATCATTATAAGTCTCCATGGCGAATGTTTGGAGCTCGGAAAATTGATGTCGAGAGTGAATTGGGAAAAAATATTCCTTCAACTGGCTGTGCGCTTGTTTTGTGCTCGCTTAGCTTATCTCAATGGATAGCACAAGTAGGAAGGAGCGGCCGTAGAAAGCTTGTGCAGGATGATGCTGGGCGCCCTCCTCATGGCAGGTTATAAGACTGTGACAGTCCGTTCTTCAGACAAGCCACCAGCCAAACTCGCTGCCATCCAGTCATTCTCCGACCCCAAGTCAGACACGCAAGTATTTATTGCAAATATTAATATCATGTCGACTGGTGTTAATCTTCATCACGCGTGCGATCGAGGAATTCTGGCCACCATCCATTTTAATGTTAAAACACTCCAACAGGTTCACGGTCGTCTCAACCGTTTGGGACAAAAGTAGGCCGTTATTTGGCACAAAATAAAGGTGAAAGATTCATTTCATGACCGTCAAGAGCGCATGCTCTTGATGAAATGGGTCAAACAACTTTCTGCTGAGTGCAACTTGCCCGAATGGATGAGGGGAGCTCTACGTGAACTTATGTTGTACGAGCTTGTCCGTTCCTACTTCAATCAACCATTCAATCGCTACGGTTGGGTCATTTTATCTGAGCGAGACGGAAAGCAAATAGACTACTACTCTGAGGAGTCTATTAAGCTAGGATACGCCTGCTCACTCGTCGCGAAACTCATCCTGATCTCCGAAAACCAACCCTACTACACTG
This sequence comes from Trichoderma simmonsii, assembly GCA_019565615.1. Lineage (NCBI taxonomy): Eukaryota > Fungi > Ascomycota > Sordariomycetes > Hypocreales > Hypocreaceae > Trichoderma > Trichoderma simmonsii. Next base: position 676,490 of record CP075867.1, on the reverse strand, counting down.
AGCACGACGACTACCTGGCTGTTGCTATGTTAGACCTGGTCGCCAGCCAGCCCATGAGTGTGTTCGAGGAGTGGCTTACTTTTGCGGAAGGCCGGCTCCGAGTGGTTCTCGAACTGAGGCTCACAAAATTCATCGAAGAGGCCAAGAAGGCGAAGGGGGAGCAAGCGCATTTTTACCGCCGCAGAATGGAAGAGCGCCAGAACGCCTTAGCTGAGGAAATCGAGATTGCAGACGACTACGACTCTGATGATGAGGTTTTAGAAGACGAGGACCTGGATTTCGCTTCGGACACCGAGGACGCTGCTGTTACACCCGACGATGTTGACGACACTGTCGCTCAAGAACAGCTTGAAGTCGCACCCGATGCTGTGAAGGACGTTATTGCTGAGGATCCTGCTGAAGCTGCCCAGGCTGAGGTCAGCGTTGCCGCCCAGGAGCCCGCTGAAGCTGCTCAGGCTGAGGTCAGCGTTGTCGCCCAGGAACATATTGATGCTGCTACTACATCTACATTTCTCTAATAACCGCTACTACATCTACATTTCTCTAATAACCGCTACTATATCTACATCTCTCTAATAACTGCTACTACATCTATATTTCCCTTATAACTACTACTATATTTATATTTATCTTGTAATTGCTACTATATTCATCTGGTAAAATTCGGCTGCTGGCTGAATACTGGTAGGCGTTATTCTACAAAATCACTCCTCGACAGGTTAATTGGGTGCTTATATTACTGAATGTATGTACTCATTCATTTGCGGTCTTACCTTTTCTGACCTTTGCTTGGCAGCGTATAATAACACGTGCTGATGAAAGAACACAAAGCTCGCATTTAGTTCAGAATTTAGTACCGTCTTCGACTCCAAAAAGCGACGAAGGTCCTGGTGGGAATAAGCAGCGTCTTGAACAAGAAGATCGAAGCATTTGCGTGAGAGTTGAAAGATGAAAAGAGGAAAGGGGTGATGATCTGGGAAGAAACAGCTATAATAACATATCGACACTAAGGAGCTCAATCACGTGCTGGCGGGCATTCACCTTGAAATCACAACGAAGACAGTGAACCATAGTTAAACCCTGAGCTCACAAGCGTGCAGCAGTGAATCATCTTTAATAGCAGATGCGTACTATCAAAAGACGTTTCCACAACGAGATTAATATCCAAGGTTAGCAACTTGAGCAAAAGAAACTTCAAGATACTACTCCGAGGTGGGGGTGCCTTTCGTGAGAAGTGTGGTGATAGTCATAGGCGCCTGTGGCAGTCAGTAAACGAAGAGAAGAGTCAGGTATATGAAAACGTTCAAATGTCTATTTCCATTTCCTACTCGATTGCTGTTTGCACTTAGAAATTATATAATAATGGCGTCGTATTTCAACATATCCCTCCCGCGCACGAGAGTATATAAATGTACATGTATTAAGATTCATAATCATATCTCATGCAGCCCATGCCCAAAGTCGATCAACTAGGTTCTTCGGCTTCTCTTCATACTCTGTAGACTCATCCAATTGACGTCCAGTGTCAAGATCAATCTCTTTGGCGTGGCGGAATTTGGTCTTCTTGAGGATCTTCCATCCGAAGAAAAGTGTGAAAAAGATGCTACAACTTCAAGTCAGCAGAGAAACAAGAGTATTGCGTGATTGTGAAGACTTACGGAATTCCAATATAGCTTACTACGAAGTGTTGAGTGTCCCAGTGGCCGTGAATAAACGTACTGAAGCCGTTGAAGATGAGGACGATGATGAAGAACCCAAGACTGATGTAAGAGAGGTAAGGTTGGAAGCGACCACCAAAGGCCAACTCTTCCTTGCGATTAATGCCTTGAGCACGAAGTGCGCGGTCAAAACCCATGTAAGCAATGCAAATACTACACCAGGTAAATAGGGCAGCAGTTGTGACGAGGTTGGCGAACCACGAAAAGACCTTGGCGCTGTCGGAGCTGACAGCCATGTAGGTGAGGGGTGCGAGAGCGCCCGTAAAGAGAACACAGTAAATAGGAACTCCTCTCTTTGTGCATTTGAGCAAAAACTTTGGCGCTTGGCCACCTTCAGCAAGGGCAAGGAGGTATCGGCTACCGCTGTATAGCAACGCGTTTCCGGCCGAAGCGGCAGACACGAGAACCACAGCGTTAATGATGTGAGGAAGAACCTTGATGCCAGCACGGGAAATACCAATAACCCAGGGTGAGCTGGCAACACCAGCACCGCCGTTTAGGAGCCTGTCATCGGTGTATGGGACAAGCACACCGACGGCAAGTGTTCCAAGGACGTAGAAGAAGAGGATACGCCAGAAGAGTCGGTTCACTGCCTTTGGAATGTTGTGTCGAGGGTTTTCTGTTTCTCCTGCTGCAACGGCAATCATTTCAATACCCGCAAAAGCAAATCCAGCGTTGATAATGGCGTTGAAAAGTCCGAGGAAGCGGCCGGTGTCGCCACTGACGATGTATTCCACCATAGCCCCGGGATTCTTCCAATAGCTATACAAGAAATTCAGGTTAATCTTTCCGACTCTATTATCGAAAGCAAAAGAAATTTGCAATGAAAATAGCACTTACCGGAATCCAAGTCGGTCGTGAGTAGGGCCACCACCCAAATCAATGACAAGGGACAAGATGAGAAGGCCAACTAAAGCCACGATCTTGATGCAGGAGAATACGAATTCGACTTCCCCAAATACTCCCACATCGATAAGATTGAATATGAAGATTAGAACGAGGATGATTGAGATCCAGACGGCGGGCGAAATTGTGTCATTCCAAAACTGAATCACAGCAGCTGCGGCCGATATCTCTGCGCATACAGTGATTGCACAGTTGTACCACTGGTTCCAACCGACTGCAAACCCCAGTGCCTCGTCAACAAAGCGTGAGCAGAATCTTGGCGTAGCACCAGGAAGTGGTATCCAAGTTGTCATCTCTCCCAGACATCGCATCTGAAGACAGAATACGTTAGCATTACCATAATACCATTGGGCTAGCTATAGAGCCTTATGTAAGGAGTAACCATATAAAACTCACCATAGAGAATATAAAGACACTAGTAATTGAGTAACCCAACAAGAGAGACAGGGGACCCGCCTGGGCGAGGCCACCACCAATACCCACGAAGAGACCCGTGCCAATGGTACCGCCAATAGCATAAAACTGCATATGACGCGATTTAAGCTTTCTCTTTACCGTCTCCCTCTCCACCATTGGGATATTAACCACTCCCTCATAATGGGTTATATTATTGACGGAGGCATGTTCTGATAGGTCGGATGGAGTTGCAATCTTCTTCTCGTCCATTGTAGATGCAAGGATTGAAATTGTTTACTTGAGTGTGTCGAGTTTGAGTTTCATTAAACAACTCTATTCGTATTTGTAGTATTTGAAGAGGACTTACAAGGTCTTTTGAATGCCTGTTACTGTTATCACAAGAGTCGCTATCGTGAACTAGGATGATACCCATTTCCCGATTTTGCCGATGGCTAGGTGTCAATATGCCGACGAGCCATGCAGGCTGACCCACGCTAAGCATCACCGCTATAAGCAGCATTTACCGATGCCAAATGATTCCCAATGCCCGAAAAGACGGCCCCGATGCACATTCAAGGCTGGGAAATAGGAAAGGGAAAGCTTTTATATACAGATAAGGAACGCCGCCATGGAACTGCCCTAATTTTGTGGCTTAAGATTTGGTCCCAGTGTGCAGCAACTGTGTTTGCATATATCGCTTGGCTTGAACAATGACTCCTATACTATTGGAAGACCAGCCTGTAAGTCTCGGTTTTGCCTCGAATACCCTGGCCCATTCTTATCTACTATTGACTTAACTTGGACTGACTGTTTGCATCTAGGTCTGGAATAGGTTAATTAGATTTGAAGATGTTAATGGTCAAGAGAGATACGGTGAACCTATTGACGATGATCTCGATGGTACGATGCATTACACTTTGATTCCAAAGCACGGGATAGTTACAGGCATTTGCTGCAATAACTAACATGGGTTTTTTTGTTTAGTTGGCATTGCTTTACACCGTGGCGAAGACGTATATGCTAGGATTGTTCGAGCCGAGTCAGCTCTAGACCTATCCGCCGCCCTATCAGAAGACGTTGTGCAAGTAAAAAGGGTCAGCGGCGAAACCTACAACTGCCGGAACGTGGATCAGCTTTGTTGACGGAGTAACAGATATTGGCACCGCTCAGACCAGAGGAAGCGGGTACAATACGATGCATTGGACTCAATTACCGCGAACACGCCGTAAGTAATTGGCACAACTCAACTTAGAGGAATAATTCTGGATAGAGAGATCTAATGTTTACAACAGGCAGAAATGAAGTTGTCAATTCCTAAAACCCCGACAATGTTTCTCAAGGCAACCGAAACAATCAATCACCCTTCAGGCCACATTGTTGCCCCCCACTGCGCAGATCTACACGACTGCCACTTGGACTACGAAGTGGAACTCGCAGTTGTGATCGGAAAGACATGCAAAGATGTCTCCGAGGATCATGCCATGGAATATGTGCTAGGTTACATGACCGCCAACGATGTCACCGCACGGACACACCAGAACGAAGTCTCCCAGTGGGATCGCGGCAAGGGCTTCGACGGATTCGCACCAATCGGACCAGCTCTCGTCTCGTCAAGGGTCATTCCCGACCCGTCGGTTTTACAGCTCCAGACCGTCCTCAACGGACAGGTGATGCAGCAAGGAGAAGCGAGTGACATGATTTTCACCGTTCCAAAGATAGTTTCGTTTTTATCTCAGGTAAGGAAAACTAAGGAGAATTTACATGGTGTATGTTTGCTTACGATCAGATATAGGGCTGCACGTTGCAAAAGGGGACTATTATCTTGACTGGGACCCCTTGCGGAATTGGTGTCAGCCGAAACCCGCCAGTTCGGCTCGTTGAAGGCGACGAGTTGTTTGTAACTATTAGTCATGGTCTTGGGTCGCTGACAAACCCCATTGCGTTCAAATCATCGAAGCATAATGGACATCTTATTGAGGCGAGGATTTAGGAGAAATAGACGTTTCTCTCACGAGCGTACAGGACAGTTAGGACTTTGGTTTAGAGTACTTTCGACGAACAGAGTCGAGTTGGAAATCTAGAATAGCATTACTATGTAGGCCTTATTGCCCAATATAGCTACTATCTTCCGCAATATCTGATATCATCTGCTCCCAAGTGCTAAAGTCTGCTGCACCAGGAAATGAAAATTGGTTATCCTCCCAAACAGTTGGCCAATATATGGAGCTCATATCCGAGGACATGGCAGGAGATTCCAAGTCTGGGGGTCGTATACGTGTAGAACCATCTACAGTGTTGGTTCTGGTGTTAAGAGGCTCAGCCGGAGAGCCAGATGTATAAACACTCATCGAAGTACATCTGGAATCTCTGGCTTTTGCAATACAAAGCTCAATTACCTTAAGCTCCGCCATACCAAATTCGTTTAGCCACGGGTCCTGATGCAGGTTTTCGCAGTATGCTTCCAGGTCCTCTAGGATAGCACCAGCTTGTGACGAATGAGGGTTTTTAACCGCAATGATTCCTAAAATCATTGCGCTGTTGAATAGATTGTGGGCTCCGAAAGCCCATCGCAAGTTGTCCGCAGTCGTGCTATTCATTGTGCGAAGTCTGATTTTCAAATCTGCCAACGCTGATGACATGCACGCCTCGTGGCTCGACCGAAATCGATCCGTGATAGACTCTCGGAGCAAAAATGGCCGATGTAGGATGATTCTGGCAAAGTGGAATGATGTGTGTAGGTAGAGTCGGTGCCACGGGAGAAATGGAAGGGCATCGTCTCCTGCAGTGTCCGGGTTCTCAAGGCTGAAATATGGCGGTAGCTGCTCACTCCACATGACCAAGTCAGCATCGAGCTGAAGAACAGCTTCGTAGCTAGCTCTTTCTAACCCAAAGCATTTCTCCTGAATCTTGCCAATGACCTTTGCAAGTCGATAGAGTAGGAATGACAAGACGCTCGGCGTCGGTAAATTAAGCGGCTGAGGAGCAACACGAGCAGCTTCTTCGTCTTCCAAATCATCCAGCCACACGTTCTCAGCCTCGTGTGTTAAGCAAAATTCGTCATTGATAGCATAGGGCCGGCCTAGTGCGAGGGATATCATACGGTCGATGGCGTATATATGGCTCCAAAGTCGTCTCCGCTGCTCCGTGCCTTTCCGCGACATGCGCCATCTTTCACCGTCAACCTAACATATGTGAGCTTCTTTCGTGTCATCAACAATATTGGACCTTTGAAATTCTTACGTGCATTCCTTGGGCTTGTCCCATTCGTGAAGCAAAGCCGATGGTCAGCCATGATTCTGAAACTCGTCGAGTGTGGAGAAGATAGCGAGTGACCAGAAGTCCAGCCCGTACAATATCTGTGCTTTCTCCGTAAAATGATGGAGCAATAACAATTGCTCTCCTGGCTGCCCACTGTGAAGTATCTCGTCAGCCGCTGAGTACTTGTTATTTTCACTTGCACTAGAATCAGTAGATACGTACGTAAAACCTTAGAGATGCCTCTTCCCGCTCTCGTTGTACATCCAATGTTAGACGCGGTGGAGTATCAAGCAACACTCCGAATGCCAGTATTATGAATAAAAGTCCCAGCCAGCGAAGATCAACGTTGGCCAGATCGTCAAATCCAAATCGTCTTCCCCAAAACTCGTCATAGCTGCTCCTAAAGGTTGCCTCGTGAACCGCATCCAAAGACCAGTTCACTTCGGCCAGGAAAATGTTCACCAGACGGTCAACTGTCGACTTTTGACGAGGCAACAGACCAAGTAGGTCCCAAACCTGGGCAAAAGAGCTGGATTCATCTCGAAAAGATTGCAGTGTATCTCGACCCCGTGAGATTCCTGACGGGAGATCTTGGCCCTCTTCGCTCAGTATTCTAGCCGCTACTTGGTGCCCAAAGTAGGAAGAACCGTAAAAGGCCCTTGAACCCCTATTCGCGAACAATGACCCCAAACGAGGACTCATGGGCGTCTGTATGATTCTTCTCGGTCTTGGAGAATATGGCTGGGTGATGGCAACCACCTGGGGGGTCTCAGAAGCCTTGGAGACTCCATTGGTCGTGGAATCGCCGCACAGGTGAGCAACTCCACGCTGCAGGCAGCGATTGCACGGCTGATTACGATCGCACTTCTGCTTCCTCAAATGACATTGCGTACACGAGGTGGGTTTCCGGCCTCGTCTGCTGCCTCTACTGGCCGGCTTTCTCGGTTGGGCCACCACAACGTCCGACATCTCGGGGATTCTCCACATACACAACGGGGTTCCGGTTCCGAGGGCGATTGTTTCTGATAAAAAAGCAGTGTCGGCAATTAGAATAATGTTGGTGGGAGGGAAGATGAGCTGTTGTGTTGTTGGAGGCGAATTTGCCGATATAAGAGTCTTATGACTAAAGAGGCCTGCTCTAGATCTGGGGTTTTTCCTGGGGGATCTGGGGAAGGGTCCCCGTTCCTAGGGATAGCTCGGACGATGTGTCGCCAAATCACCAGCTGAGGATGTTTAATGAGTCAGGGAGTTGGGGAAGCTCGACGCCATTCCGCAACCTCCGCAGTGCTTGTTTGGAGAAGGAAATGCGAATGCGGAGAAAAGGTTGGCTCCATGGAGCGCCCGTTTTCAGCTTGGCCACAGGAAGAAGCCGGCACATGTACGTAATCAATCGCTCGCTGTCAATTGCTGTCATGAACAAAGACGACAATACTACGGGATGCTGGCGAGAGAAGGAGAGAAGGCGAGAGAGAAGAGTTGAGCATACTTCGGGGGGCTTGCTAGCTATTTGCACAGTGATATCGAGTCAAATCATACGTGGAATATTATTTTGCGATCCATTTTCCCAAAAGGGTTCGCGCAAGATGACAAAACAATCACTCAGAAACCCATGATTCCACCAGCATTGAACCCCAACCCATGCAGCCAAGTCTATGTTACAATGCGTCATTGGATCATTCAACCCTTGCAACCCGATTGATTTCAACTCGTACTTGTACTATCAACTGCCGCGCAAGTGACAAACATCAAGCAACCGCGCTCTGAAGACCACGGCCCATGTTCCATGCCTGGGTTGCGGTATGCATACATGCCCTTGTCAAAGGTCTGACGCAATGTCTTATCCGTAAGATCGCCCTCCACGATATAAATCTCCTCAATGAACGTATGCACAAAGGGGCTTGAAGCCGGGTTTGTTGCGCCGGGTTGCCATCGCTGGAGTAGTGTTTTGCGACCAGTTGCTTTGTCCTCGTTTAGAACCAGCTCCTCGATTCCTGGCGAGCACTGCCGCCAGGTGGAGCGCGTTGTGGGATCATGGAATTCGAACTGCTCCATTGTCGGAGTTGGTGATGATTGTCGCGTTTGCTTTGTGCCAATTGGCTTGATTGCGCAGATACAACCGTTGAGACGTTTCGTGATTTGCGTGATCGCGTGAACAGCTCTCCAACCCGACTCTTTCTCTTCTTACGGTAGCATCGACAGCCACCTTTTATCACCAGCTGATATGAGGAGAAGCTGAGTGGAACCGCCGCTGTCGGTGAATGGGCGATTAAGCCGATGCCCACACTGGGCGCGCTATTGAAGCCTCACTATGGAGCAAGACAGAGTACTAGAATGCGCTATGGAGCAATAGATTGGAACTGTGGAAAAAGCCGAAAAGCCGAAAGACATCAAAGCTGGTATTACTTCGCCTCTATCATGTCAAGCTTGTTCTTATCATTGCGTGGATAGATATTTTGAGAGTACTGAATATCATTGACAAATTCCAGGTGGCGATAGGCAAACAGCTATTCGTCAGCTATCCAACAGAGCGTTTACGCTCTAACTCTTCATTCACTGTATCGAAACATTCTCCAAGTCGACTTTCAACTTCGATCAAGATGGCATCCACCGCTCGCAGCATTCTGAAGAAACCCGTCAAGATTGCTATTGTACAGCTGTTATCGGGCCTTGACAAGGCTGCAAATCTGAAGCATGCTGCTTCTCAAGTAGCAAAGGCTGCCTCGGGAGGATCCAAGATTGTCGTTCTCCCAGAGTGCTTCAATTCACCTTATGGAACCGACTTCTTTCCCAAATATGCAGAGACCTTGCTGCCTTTGCCTCCAGTAAAGGAGCAAGCCCCTTCCTATTATGCTCTATCGGCAATGGCAGCAGAGAATAAGGTATACCTCATTGGAGGCTCGATTCCTGAGCTCAACCCTACTACAAAGAAGCATTACAATACTTGTCTCATCTTCGGACCCGATGGCAGCTTGTTGTCAATTCATCGCAAGATGCACCTCTTTGACGTCAACATTCCTGGCAAAATTACCTTTCGAGAATCCGACGTTCTCAGCCCAGGCAACAAGGTTACCCTCGTCGATTTCCCCGAATATGGAAAAGTCGCTATTGGTATTTGCTACGATATTCGATTCCCTGAGCTTGCAACTATTGCTGCTCGCAAAGGAGCTTTCGCCCTCATCTACCCTGGCGCGTTCAACCTCATCACAGGTGCCCTTCACTGGAAGCTGCTAGCCCAGGCACGAGCCGTTGACAACCAAATTTACGTGGGAATGTGTAGCCCTGCACGTAATCTAGATGGTCCCTATCATGCCTGGGGCCACAGTATGATTCTCGATCCAATGGCTGGTGTCTTGGCGGAGACTGAGGAAGGGGAGGCTATTATTGAGGCCGAACTGAACGAGGAGAGGATTACAGAGACACGCAGAAACATACCTTTAGAGACACAGAGGCGATTTGACATATATCCTGACGTGAGTGAGGGCAAGGTGGCATATGAGGATCCGGATCTAGTGGGCCAGATTCGTAACTAGTACGATAAGTCGAAATTTTATAAGCCGTCTATGTTCTTATTTGCCCCTGATTTAGACATGCCGCTCCGAAGATGTGATACACTCTGACGCATGTCACTGACAACGGATGCCGCAAACTGGGACATTTATAGATATATTAGTCTTAATTGTAAGAAATATCCAGTCTAACTCTATACTGCGTGTACATTCTAAAAGGAGAAAAGCAATCGATCAGTCTTATAGCATCTAGTTTCCATCTTCAAGGCCTCCATGTGCCTTCATATAAGCCGCCTCAACTTCCTCCTTGTCGTCATCTCCAGGCAATTTCACCACGCCACTTCGTGTAAGTCCACGATACTTTTCTTCCTGAACCTTGCCCAAAGTGCTCTTGGCCAGCTTTCCTCCTCCCAGGCCATACAGCTCCTGAAAGGACATAATCATGGGCCGCCACTTGTCGGGATCGATACGGTTGGGATGTCCCGGCATCCGAATCGAATCCACAACATGAGTTCGAAGAATCTTGAGCTCAATGCAGACGATGACGCCCTTGAGATCCGGATAGTCCTTCATAACGTGGTGGGCCTCGGCTAATTCGCACTCCATCTGAACAGGACATTCCAAAATTCGACGCGGGCGAACAAGATCGGACTTCTGGGGCGTGAGGTCCGCGCAAGTCCATTTGTCCTTGACATAACGGTATCCTCTGTCCTTCTTTGAGTCAGAGACATTCTCGGTACCAGTTGTATCGGCTAGCAGGTTGACATGGCGAGCCATGCTGTCGTCGGGAAGATTGACGACACATTGACCAGTTCGAAGAATATTTATTGGCGTCTTGCTTTCAGCGGCAAAGCCAAGGATGCATCGATGTCCAAGCCAAAATGCAGAAGAGATGGCACAGATGTTTTCAGATCCATCTTCGTTCTCGGACGAGACGAGGACAACGGGAGTGCCCCAATAGAGGATAGCCGGGGAGATGATGGAGTGCGACATTGTCAAGTAGTTTGTTTAAGGTGTGGCAAATTAAATTGTTGAGCAGTTGATCGAGTCAGGGAATAGAGAAGTGAAGTAGATGGGATCAGGGCGTTTTAAGCTGTGGTGTTTGTCCTTTCTATGACTGCGCTTGTTGTAGTGATTGTTGTGATGATTAAAAATTGTCGAAACTGAGAAGAAAAGCACAGTCTTATAATCATTTCAATACGCCTACTTCATTATCTGTCTTGGTTTTCTTCGTAAAGAACATTGCTTTGAATACTTATCTACTGTCTTACTGCCTGATTTAGCACTCAAGCTTGAGTGGCCATATCAAAAGCAATCCAGCTCCGTAGTGGGGCCATGACCGGCAACGGCTGATCTAAATCTGAGCTCCGGCAGATTCCTTCCGGGAGCTCATTTGAATAGTCTAGCGTAAAGCTGACTTTTGCTGGGTGTCGCGGAGATGTTCTTTTTCTCCCGTAAGTTACTTCGCGAGCAACAGCGGAAATGCCGCGGAAATGCTTCATCTATCATTGCGGCTTTGTGTGAGCAATTGGGTGTTCACCTGAACTCGGTGAGCCTTGACAACCGGAACAGAATAGCATCCTATAGGTGGATAATTGTGACTAGCTTCGAACAATTGAAGCAAGCTATACTATTATGTTACTTGATACAAGTTGAGGGTTGCTTTCTGTATTTTATCGATGTTAGGATTGCGATGACGACTGTTAGGACAACTCACTGTATACTTAGTAAGGTTGTTTCCAAGATGATTGTATGAGTATAGAGCAGTTGCGCAACTGAAAGAAACTGATGATGATAATAGCAATAGAGACTCTAGTTGAATTCATTTCCCCCAAGGGTCATAAAGGTCATTATTTGAACATATTTTACTGAAAAGTATGGAAACTTGGATATTGTAGGGTAGGATATTTGCCGTGTCGCAAGGCTGGGGACTCTCAAAAGTGTGGCTCGTATTGTCAGTGGCTGGTGCGCATCAGCCACAGCGGCCTGCGCAAGGCTGCAGATTGGCTTAGGCAAAGTTCCAAAGTGACCGGAGCTTCTGCCAGCTGAGCGATCGTCAACTTTCACAGCACCTTGACCCTCGTGTTCGCACCGTCAAAATGGTAAGCAATGTGTCCTTTCCTATGAGGGAAATTATGAGGAAAGTTCACTCATATATTTTCTACAGGCTCGAAACTCGGAAAAAGCCCAGTCTATGCTCTTCCGCTTCCGCGAAGCGCAAGCAGCAGACCTGGGCATCATCGACGCCGGACGAACTCGCCGCCCCAAGGTCATCACCGAAGTCGACTCAATCCCATCGTGCGAGAGATGGCGTGGCCAAGTGCTCAAGGAGATTTCGCGCAAAGTCTCGAGGATCCAGGACCCCGTGCTCAGCGACTACCAGATCCGCGACATCAACGATGAAATCAACAAGCTGATGCGGGAGAAGCACATGTGGGAGGTGCAGATACGGAATTTAGGCGGGCCGAATTACATGAGAGGAGGCGGGAAAATGTACGACGAGCAAGGCAGAGAGATACCGGGTGGAGGGAAGGGATACAAGTATTACGGACGAGCCCGAGAGCTGCCCGGCGTCAAGGAGCTCTTTGAGGCGGCTCAAGCGAAGAAGCAAGAGGACAAACCACTCGAAACCAGCAAAGATTTGAGGAAAATTGTGGACGCGGCGTACTACGGCTACGCTCCCGGCGAAGAGGACGACGCCCTGCTACAATACGAGGCAGAGAAAGAAAGGGAGGCGGCGGAGAATCTTGTCAAGACAGGGCCTCAGGGAGTCCCCGACGGCTGGGAACCATTACCTGGGGATAGTGGGGATGGCCATGGGTGGGCATTGCCAACGATGGAGGAGGTTCAGATGGAGCTTCTCGAGAGAAGAAGACGGAAGCTCCTCGACCAGCTTTAAGTCGACATATACTTGCACGGCCTGAGAATACGATCGGAGTTATTGCATACGAATCGATGACGGAGACGCAATGCTTGGTGCAAGAATACCACCCGACGGAAATACGGGGAGAGATGCCAGCATACAAGACATTACCGTCTGGGCAAATCCTTTTCTACGTCACGGTTTTATGGGAACTTGCACGCGATGTAAGCCCTCCTGATTCGCTTCGTGTGGGCTACTGCTGGGAAGCAAGTTATCGTATCGCACCGGCATTTCAATACCCGCGAGTGCTTAGGTGTCTGATCATCTTGGCAAGGATCTCAAGGGGAAAGGGAAGAGCCAGTTGGCGCTATGGGCTTGAGGGCGGCTGTTGCGATGCCGTGGGGATGAGAGAAGGACTGTCTTGAGGATGTGGTTTTAAGATGCTGGTTCTATGATAGATGGGCAAGATTTGATGGGATCTCGATGGCGTTTTAGGGGAACTGTCTTGGCTGCATTTTGGAATTTTGATGCGATTTTCCTTTTCACTAGCGCAAGGGGAATCATACCGCTGTGTTCTCGCTACTGGAATATTGATTAATTGCACGTGCCTTCATGTTGTCTATCTATCTGACCAATATTGGCGGGCTGGTTTGGACAATTGCTTGATAAGGTGGACTGCTCAGCTCCGAGCATAAGCTGCCAAGTCTCGAGTACAAAGTGCCACTGTAAGCAGCGAGTTGCTGCCGATGCTAAAAACGGCTCTCGCCTAGCCGAAGCTGACGCGTGGTCGGAGTACAGAATACATCGAGAGAGAATGGCCGATGCTTGTGCTCCGTACTCGTACGGCATATTCGTGCCTAGCACAGGCTGGCCCCCGGTGAGATGAACGTCTACCGGAACGGTGGTGGACATTAAGATGACCTAATAAGGCCTCGCGGTTGAGTTGAACCGAGTCTCACCTGGCCGTGAGTCGCCGCCAAGCGAGCAGCGGTGCAGAGTACAGACCAGACGCAGAATCACATGTTGATCCATTCAATTCAACAATTGGATCGCGTTTGTTCAATGTAACTGTAGTACCACCTTGCCAGGTGCGAGTACTCGTACCTGTACCTGCGCAGTCCTAAACCAGAGCATTGCCTGGTTGAGAAAACGATGGAGCCCTTGTCGGATTTGGCCGGGCAAGGTCACTGCCTATCGTTATCGCTATCAGTACCTATTCTTGTACGGAGCACTGATACAAAATTTCCATCTCTTAGCTCCCTCTTTCTTCCAAGATGCCTTTTTAGTTGTCATGCCCTTTCTGCCAAGTTTTGCATGTCAACCTCAATTCTTTCTACCCCCATGCAGGCCATGTGCAAAAACGGTCGAGCCGCCAAAGACGTGCATTAGCTTCAGGGGCAACGCGGGCACTGGCCAACCACGGGAGGGGGCAACTGCAAGGGACCCATGGCGCTAGAAGACGGCGGACAACGTTCTTTTTAGTGGGCGCTAGCGGTGAGGTGAGGGAGCTCGTTCTTTGGCTGGGTGTTTGGGGGAGGGCCTCCAGGGCTCAGGTTTGTTTTCTTGGTGCTCGTACCTGACATGCGCATGTACAGTAAGCAGCAGCAGTGAGGGAACAATGCCATCCAATCCATTGATGTTCATGTTGATTTAATTGCCCGCTCGGGCGATTTATGCGAACCGGCAACATTTGATCCATTCGAGCTTCCATTCGCTTTTCCATCATCAGCATCCATCTATTAATGTACATGTACCTCATCCAGGATGGACAAACTCCCCAACCCACCCCTGTTCGGCTCTGCACAGACATTGAACCACTGTTTGTTTGTTTATGTCTTTGCTCTCTTCTCTTCTCTCATCCTTTCTTTCATCCTCGCCTCTGTTTGCTGCACCACAAAACAAAATGGCTCGAGGGATGCGCTTTTCAACGTTCCCTGCGTGTCGCCATCGTTGCAAATGGCATAGCGCTGTCTAGCGCGCGGAGCTGCCCCAGAACCCCCTGGCCTGCCAATAGCGCCAGCATGTCGCCGCTTCATTTTGCTGCTCTGGTGAACACCAACAAATTGCGAGGCGCGATGCCACGATCCACCAACGTCTGGTCCAGAGCCGGGGGGACCTCCAGTACCTGTACCTGGACGAATCAAATCATCTGTGTATGGATGCGTAGTCGCTCAGGTACAAGTACAGATACAGGCACAGGCCCTGGCCGGGCTAGGCGGCACGTCAATTCGTATCCTCGCTTCCCCGTGCTCGACTCGTGGAGAGCATCCAAGCCCATCTCGACCAGTCATTTCTCTGCAGCCAAGGTACTGGTACGTGCGCCCGCTGGCACCTGGACCTGGACCTGTACTCGTACTGCAGGCAGGCACTGGCCAGAGGTCTGGTCTGGTCGCATTGAAGTGGACGGATGCTGCACTCCATCCATTCAATCGGCGCTCGTTCCTGAATCCGTACCTGTACCTCCACCCTGTACCTGTACCTTGCAGCTTTGGTGCTTGTGCTACCGCACGCTTAGGGTCTGGTAGCATTAGCAGACAGTTCGCCTGGGCTGGACTCAACTGCCTCCTCCCCTCTTCTGTTTGACATCAATCAAATCTCTGATCGACCGGCGACGGCCTCTGAGACTTCGTTTTTCCGTCTCTATTTTTGTATGCTGATTCTGCGGCTGGTCGCGCGCTTGCACATCCCTCGTTTCTCACTGTCACTGTTGCCGTCGCCTGTGTCACACTCGACACGTCCGTTCCTTTTCGATTTTCCTCACCCAAACCAAAGATCCACGACGACGAAATTTTAACACAATAGAGCGTGTCTACGAACATACCGCATACGAACCACGAAACCCTTGTACTATACCGTCCTGTTCTACTCTACGCTACTCCATTCATTACCGTTCTATTCTGTCCCTTCCTATTGAACCCCGGACCACCACACGGTACATACTGCTGGGGTTGAGGGGAGCCTTTCCATCTGTTCATGGCACCTTTGGGTAGCCAGGGAGGAGACGGAGACCACAGAGACTGCAAAACAAGCAGGTGATTATTCATCGGGAGGCACCGACGGTGTTGATCAAGTCGGGTAGCCAGTCGTTGCAAGATGGTGTCCTTTTTTGGCCTCAGGTTCGGCAGCGACAAAAAGAAGTCCCAGTAAGATGATGATTGCCTTTGCTTCCGCCCATTTTCTAAGCCATCTGGCTTCCCTTGCCACTGACTAATGTTATTTTGCATAGGAGCAAGCAGTCCGACAAGAAGCAAGTGGCCCAACCGCCACAAACTCCACGATGGAACGGCAACGGCGATGACAGCTTCAAGTTCCCGAAGCCGCAACCCCCATCCTCGCGACCAGGCACCTCCACCTCGAATGCCCGAAATCTGGGCTGGCGTGCGACTTTCAAGGGCGTGCCAGCGGCGTCGTCTATGGTTGATCTATCAGTACCCCGGAAACCCAGCGAGAGCAGCCTGCGCCATGGCATTGACGGCGCTGGCTTCAAGCCCTGGATGAAACCTAACGCGAGCATGACCAACCTTGCTGTGCCGGATCCTTTTGGAGTAAATGGCAGCGGCCGGCCAGGGATGCCGTCACGGCCCGCTGGCTCTAGGCAGTCGGAGTGGGTGAATCCTCTGGACGTTCATTTTAACAAGAAATCTGGAAGTACATCGAAATCTTCCAATCGTGCCAGCAGCGGTGGAGTTCAAGCGGTGACGAGCAAGAGCCCGTTGAGTAAGCCTGACTCGAAGGCTGAGCCAGAACCGGAGCTAGAGCCAGCCAAAAGAGCCTCGGGCGGCTTGGATGGACTTGATGATTTTGGTGAGCCTGGGCCCGACGTTGGAATCCGTGGTTCTGGATATGCTGGATATCCATCTCCTCCTCAATCAGTCGAAACCGAGGACCAGTGGCCCCCGATGGCTTTTGCAGGCGGAGACACTGGGGCAGAGACCGACATAGAGGCAGAGGTGGAGGCGGAGGCGGAGGGAGAAGTAGAAGTGAGCACAAACGAGCTGCAACAAAACCAATTCGTCGCTCCAGGATTCGCCAACGGCCCTGGTCCCACGATGCTGCCTAGTCCGTCATCGTCAACATCACGCAAGAGCGAAGACAAACGAGCGTCGCCTGTCGTTAGAAATGTTCAAGCGAAGCGAGACACGCTGACGTTCCTGTCGCCACGGAGGAGGAGCTTCACAATGGCCATTGAAGCAGACGATCTCGAAAAACATCGGCAGCAACAGCATCCCGTAGAGGGTCTTACGGGCAACTTTTCAAACTTCGATTTCGGCGACGGGGTGACAAAGCAGCCCACCGTGGCTGTTGGGACGCTCGGCTTGGAACTGGTGGAGAGCCCGATCCAAATGAAGGGGCCACATCCATTTAGAGAAGTTGCGAGAGCTGACGAGGGAGATGTTGAAGAAGCCATGGATACTCAGGATGCTGCAGTTGCAGAAGATGCCGAAGATGTTGCTAGCGATGGCTTGACTGAGCCAAGTGAAACTGCTTCATTGGTATCACCCATGGCATCTCCCATCGGCTCTCCTATGGCATCGCCCATGGCATCACCCGTGGCATCACCAAGAGCATCGCCCAAGCAACATCAGGTATATCACCAGGCCCAGGAATCAATCGAACAAAATAGCCCCCAGCGGCTCAAAGTGGCAATTCCCGACGAGGACTCGCAGTCCCTATCGACAAATCAGCCACTGCCATCTCCCTCTGCTGTCTCGGCTGGCATCGAAAGCCCTCGACAAATCATCCGGAGACCATCCCAGGCGAACATCGAGGCTCCAGTCGCACTGGCCTCAGTGTTGAACTCATTCCCGCCATCTACGCCACAAGGCTTCAACACACGAATGACGTCTGATTCTCGTTCTCGTTCTCGAGGCCCTCCACAGCCGCTACAGCATGCTACACTCTCCAGCCTCGTGGCTCGCATGGAGACGCCTACACAAAGCCCGCGAAGTCCATACGGGCCTGCTGCTGCAGATGAAGACACCTATGTGCGTACGTACGAGGCGCCTAGGCCGCCCATGGACCGTGTGCCACTGAGCCCCTTTGCTGCCAGAACGCCCATGGAAGGAGAGTTTCCTGTCATGAAAGGCCTTCCCCGAGGACGACAGCCTCCCCGCCCACAGATCCCTCCTAGCGATTCCCCAGAGAGACAGTCTGAGGAGCGGAGCCCTCGACCATTTTCCAAGTGGGGAGGCTTTGGCCGTGACCGCTCAGAGTCAAGAAGCGCTACGGTGCCAATGCCACGAACCCCCAAGGGCCAACGACCGAGTTCGCCAACATGGTCTCTTTCCACCCCAACGTCGGATGTAGCGCCACGAATCCCCAGTCCGACGTTCCCATCGCTTGAAAAGGCCATTTCGGCATCGAGTGAAGACTTTGCCAAGTCGTTTGAGATATCCTATGATGCTCCTCCGCGTTCGCCTCTTGCCAACGAATTCACCGTCAACGATGGCCCCAGCCCCAGCCCCAGTATAAAGCCGAGCCCCGTCATACGCGTTGAAGCAAAGAAGGCGCCTCCAAGACCAACGCCTTCGCCCATCAACTTGCCACCGTCACTTATCAGGGATAAGGGCCCGTTGACACCGAATAGCCTGTATTCTCCATCAGGATCGACATTTATCTGAAAAAAGTTTTCCTTTTCCATTGCTTTTGTCCCATTTCTTTTCTTACTCTCGCTCTCTCTCTCTTTGTTTGTTTTGTGGGTGATCATTGGGTGTACTTAACGACCGTGTTGACATGGGATGATGGAGTAGGATTTTGTTTGTGATGCTTTTTTGCAAGCGTTGACCTTTGTTTCATTCACGTCACTCGTTTTTTTTTACTCTGTCTGTACAGAAGTTTTTATTAGATAATTGCCAGCTGGACTAGTATTTTAAGTCGATTGCCGCAGAGATTGTCAGTCTACTTGTGGGAAGGAATGATTATTCTTCCTCTAGTTGTGGGAAGGAGTGATTATTCTTCCTCCTTTTTTTTTCTTCTGAGAAAGACTTGTATTAGTATGCCTGGAGGATTTTTGGCGCACGACATGTATATGCATGGGATTTTTTGAAAAAAGGAATT
Source organism: Trichoderma simmonsii (assembly GCA_019565615.1). Lineage (NCBI taxonomy): Eukaryota > Fungi > Ascomycota > Sordariomycetes > Hypocreales > Hypocreaceae > Trichoderma > Trichoderma simmonsii. The sequence continues at coordinate 657,786 of CP075867.1, read as the reverse complement.
ATTTTTTCTTTCTTAACATTGTATTCAACAAAGTTCATGTGTGCTAAATACGCAAGATCATCCCGAACATACTAACTGTTGTTTCAGGAGGCGAAAAACATAAAAAAAAAAAAAAGGAATATACATTGGTTAACAAAAATGGCTGTTTCATGTTTCATGGTTCTATCATACACCCGGCTCTTTTACGCCTTTTTTAATCGAGGAACAACCGTAAGTTTCCTCTTACGCCTTTAGTCGAGGAATAACCGTAAGTTGCCTCCTACGTTCTTCAAGTCCAGCAAGAACGTGTCGTGGCCGAATAAGCTCGTCTCTTCGCTTAGCTCTACGTGAGTGACGTTTCGGTTTCCGCCTAGGCGGAGAGACTCGGCGATTTCACGCTGCTGCCATGCCGGGAAGAGGATGTCGCTGGCAACGCCCATGACGAGCGTGGGGATGTCGCGGAGGGGAGACAGGCCACGAATCAAGTCGTCGGGAGGGCGAGAGGACGCGGGGTTCGCCGGTGAAGAGAGTGCCTCGGAGGCATCGCTTGCTGAAGACGACGTTGAATCAGGTTGCTCTTGGTACGGCTCGTTGGGGAGCGTCAGGCTGCAAGCAGCAGCAGATTCTGAGGGTGAATAAGAGGCAGTGGCGAGGGCGTCCTCCCGAGCTCTGCGGCGGGCCTGGGTGGCCACCTGGTTCTCGTAGCCGAGGTCGAAGAGGTCCATGGCCTTGCTGACGTACAGCAGGCTGTTGGGGTCGTACGTCAGACACCACTTCTCGCCGGCGTGGTCGAGGTACGTCTCGATGAGGAAGTCTGGGCACAAGGCGGGCGGTTTGCTGGGGTCAGCCCTGCGACGGCCGAAGCGCTGCTCCCACTCCGGGCCGGAGCGGTACGTGACGGTTGCAATCTCGCGGGCGAGCTTCATTCCCGCGTGGGGGGGCACGCGGCCGTAGTAGAAGCCGCGGTTCCAGTTGGGGTCCATCATGAGCACCTGGCGCTGCGTGTGGCGCATGGCGATGCTGTACGGATGGCTTCTCGCACAGCCGCTGATGGTAGCGACGCGGGATACACGGTCTGGGAACAGCGTCGCTGCGGCGAGGGACTGCATGCCGCCCATGCTGGAGCCGACGCTGGCGTAGAGACGGTCGATGCCGAGGTGGTCTAGCAGGCGGAACTGGGCGCGTACCATGTCTTGCATGGTCAGGATGGGGAACCGGGTCGCGTAGTTCTCGCCGTTGCCTGGATCGACGCTGCCGGGACCGGTTGAGCCATAGCAGCCGCCGATGACGTTGGTGCAGATGATGTGGAAGCGGTCCGTGTCTAGGGGTGCTCCGGGGCCGATGAATTTCTCCCACCAGCCGGGAGCGGGATTGGCCTCTGTCGAATGGGCGTGAGAAGAAGCTGAAAGGCCGGTATGCAGAAGGATGGCGTTGGACTTGTCAGCGTTGAGGCGGCCCCACGACTCATAGGCGATGTTGAAGGAGGGCAGGACACCGCCCCAGTCAAGCAGCAAGGGCTCACGGCAGTGATAGTTGAGGGTGTCGCCGGAGGTGTACGAGGGCTCGGGGCCGGCAGATGATGAAGATGAAGATGATTTGGAGAGGCCGGCCCGGGAAGCGGAGCTGGAATCGGCGCTGAGCCGTGCGGAGCGGGACTCGATTGCGTCGAGGCAGGGGAAGTTGAGGGCAGGATTTGACGGGGCGGGAGCAGCTGGACGGGATGTTTGTGCTTCTGTAGCGGATGATGAAGCTGCAGCTGCTGAAGACAGTGATGATGAGGCCGACGAGGATGAGAATGAAGACGAGAGCAAGATCGTTGATGCCGGTCTCAGTGGTGACAGAAGCGGCCGCTGTAGTCGTCGCCCAGCCAATCGGAGAGCCTGATGCGCCCTCATATTGGATCTCTTCTTACACACTCACGGAACGTTTGTCACTCACTCCAAACACACAAACAAGAGCTGGAATCTATGTCGAATAACACACAAGAAAGTGAAGTGATCCACCCTCTCAGTGAAAAAGAATCCGGGGTATTTCATCATTTTAAAGGAACGATGGCGCGCTTTGTAATGGGACACTCGAAATTGCTGCAATCCGGGCCATCGGCGTGGGGCGGCGGATTCTCGGCCTCGCACACCATTTCACGTGCCTCTGGCGCTATTTTCACCAAGACCCTGAAGCGGTTATTATTGCGAATGGTGATTACGGTAGAAGGCGAAATAAGTGTCGCTGGATTTTTAGATAACTTTATTAGTGAAGTAGGTCAGCTTGTGGGCTTTTTCTATGGCTTTACGAAATATCCCTTGTAGATGAAGGTACTCCGTACATACTCTGGCATTCCCTAACAGGAGCCAGAAATGGCTGCGAATCTGCTGGAAATTCAGGGTATGCTCCACTAAAGAAATAACGGCCCCGGAAAGTGCTGGTCTGGTGTTTTGTAATTCCACCTCTCTAGACTGCACCGTTAGGATCCTTGCTCATCCTCCGCTCCTCGTCTTGTCAAATCAGGAAATATTGTATGTACATGCTCGTAATGAGTGATTTCAACGGCTATGGGAGGGCTGGCTACAATTAGAATCCATGCTATCTGATCGAACGCAGTCCAAGCAAAGCCCGATGCTCTCATTAAAGTCGTCCAGACTCGAAATACGGTTTCTCCTATATGCTGGTGCGGCATGCTTGTACCCATAGGTACATGCGGCACTTGCTTCCTCAGGTATCGGATCAGGCATTCTCTCTGCTGACTGTAGGGCCTCGGAGATGGAGATACGGGATAATTTTGCTGGCCAAAGACGCTCGCTTTCCAACAGCTTTATATATGCATATGCATATTTGCTTGTCCATCCACACTTGTGACAACAATACCCAGTCCAATCGTTTACTCCTGCCATGAGAATATCTGCCACCCTCAGCCTTGCAGACCCTCTCTGTTCTTCCAGCAGACCTGTTCATTTGCCCGTCAGTCATATTTCCACGCCGGTCATCTGGGTACTTACAGAAGACCTTCCACGGCATAGCAGATTCAACTTCTTTGCACGAGAGAGTAAGATAAGGATCTTTATAGTCAAGTATCAATGCTTTTGTGAGCTCCTTGAACGCTTGTGCGTTCTGGAATAGATATGCCGCGGCAGTGAGAAGCATGAGATTGCCAGCTTCGTCTCCAGAGGGTCGAAGCCATCTATCGCTCGCCAATTCCAGGGCCTCAACACAATCATACTTGTCTGCGGCGACGGCAACTGCGAGGACATCGCCTGCAGCGAGAGTTCGAGGTACTTCACTTCTCTGATGGTGAATAACAGAACAGATAATCTTCATCGCAGCAGCATTATCTTCAGGCAGGGGTATCTCGGTAAGTCTATCGCCATTGAGTAAATCACGGCCTTCTTTCCAGTTTGGCCCGAACATGGCGGAGAAAAGTTTTGAGGCTGCTCTCAACATCATAGAATCGACATGGAGTTTGGCCTCTTCTGGCCCAACTATAAGAATAAGGTCACCATCTGGAGCAATTTCGACGATTGTGTTTGTCTGGGTGTCATTTGGGGTTTCCATTCTGATTTTGATTGTCTGCCACTGTTTTGTAGAGCCGGCGTTGAAATAGCATAGATAAGGTAGTTGATCTTCGCGGGTACCCTGTTGTGCCTGTTAAGCATGGATCGCCAGTCTTAAAGGCCGCCGTGAAACCCCGCATTTTACTACGTGCATGTATATTCCTCAGCCTTCTCCGGCCTGGCGTTATGTGAGAACTACTGTAACAATTACAAAACTAATTTTCCGAAGCATTAGCGATTAAATTCGAATATGCTGATGACTTAATTGGTTCATTCGTTCGTTCGTTTACCCATCATTCTTGTACTGTTTCATACCATCTCATCTTATCTCATCCCATACCGTCTTTCTTACACCATGACAACTTCCCCCATCTCCCATCTGGCCCGGTTCGTCATCCGCTGTCCCTCTCGGAATATGCCGATCCTCACATACTCCTCCACGACCTTCTTCTTCTTCAGCATCAATGCATCTTGAGTCATGATCAACGCCAACAACAATTCCTCATCCTCGACAATCTCGCCATCAACAGCACTTTCCACCACGTCAAACATTAACGATCCATCAATCTCATCCTTCACCTGCTCGTCCCACAGAAACCACCCATAATATCCCTTGCGTATCCTCGCCCGGAACACCAACGTCTTAATCTCCAGTCTCGCACTCGTCACCGCACTAAACTCATCGTTGGCAATCTGCGTCTTCACCTCACACCGCACAAGCTCCAGCAAATGCATCGTCGATCCAAACGTAAAGTCAATCTCCCCGCTGAATGACGCCCACGACCATGACGGCGCAACATATGTAGCATGTCTGCTTGCTTTTTCCTTTGCGTCTGGCCCGTGATTCGGATGCCACAGCAGCGTCTCCCCCAGAAACTCCGTCCACAGCCCTGCAATGTAGTGCCTGTCCGTCATCTTGCTCATCTTTCGGGCAATGGCGGAGATGGCTAGTAATTTGTCCTGATACCAACCCAGACCGCGGCGCGTGTAATGAGACACGAGCGTCTGCCATACCTCGACAAACTTGTAGGGTTCACCTAAGCCCGTCCAATCGATACTTGACGTGAGTGGGTGAGACATGTTTAGCTGCGCAAATGTCCTTGAGTGTCCGACCCAGCCATCAAACTGTAGTTTCGACTCATCTGCGCGACTCCGAGCGCAGTGCCAGCGAATGTTGTGCGTTCCGTACTCCAGTACACGCGGCGACAATATGGATTCTTGAAGACACCAAGATCGTTGATCGATGGGCTCCCATGCGTCCGGCTCTCTTCCCTGCCAGAGTATCACGGCGCTTATCTGGCCATCTTTGCAGGTAAATGGCATGCGAAACCCTTTCTCTCCAGCTACGTAGCGATCATGGAGGAAGCCTTCTGGTACGGCGGTTGCTCTAGCCGCAGATATCGTTATATATGCCTGCTCGTAAATCTCAGCCATCCGTGATATCTGTTCTGCCTTGTCCTGATTCGAATCCTGAATGATGCACAAGGCATCAATCCAGAGATATTCTAGGTCTAGAGCCATTGCTACTTGAATAGCATCTTTAATTGTCTGTGGAAACTGGTCGTACGGGATGTCTTTCATCCATGGCTTGACGAGATTCTCTTTGAGCTTTACCGGTTGATCTCCTCCCCAGCAGTAGCTCAATGCGGCGTATTCGACGAATTTGCTAGAGGATGAGTTTTCTTGAAGTCTCACTTGGGGATGCACAGCTTTTCCGGACAGGTGTAAGAGGCGCCGAGGACCTGTTAATGATCCATCGGAAGGCCGATTGCTCTTCTGAAGTTGTTGGCATTCGGCATGTGTTGTAAAGCATTCCTGGAGCCAGCCCTTGATTGTTTCTACCGTCTTGTTGGACGACGGGAATAAATTGGGAGGCCTATATGTAACCTCTTCTGCCGCCAGTTCACTTATCATTATCAGACTTTGTAATAAAATTCTCCCGATATAAGTTGAGATCTCACCTCTTTTCCGCACAAACAATCAGTTTCCGCTCCAGCGTCCCCCCATCAATATGATCATCCAACTCATCCACCCAGTCCAGCACCATCTGCTCCCTCGAATTATGCGCGAAATAAGCCCTCAGATAGCTCTCAGAATGTGTATCGTCCCGTCGCAACGTAACCAGCCATTTGAACAGTTCGCAACCTTGGTCCGCCAGCGAAACGGCCTCGTCATATGCGATATTAAAGACATATGCCTCTCCCGTAGCGAAGTAGTTTTCGTCTATGAGCTCGTACCAGCCTTGATCGGAATAGTAGTTGCCAAAGGTGAGAATTAGTCTCGATTCGCACAGTTCGCAGGAGTGAGGCTCTGCGGGAGAACTCATCGCGCCTCAATTGTTTGAAGAGTAAGCATAGAGAGAGTGTGTGTGAGAGTCCATGGTTAACAACCCCGCAAAACAGCGAAATAGGCGGCGACATCTGAAACGAGATGCTTCGCCACGGTGCGGCCCTCTTTTATAGGCTGCTTACTGCAGATGTAGCGCAATCATCAAATAGGTATGTGAGAATGTATCATTGAGTGGCATGATTGTGGCTCTTCAGCAACATATTGCCAAACTTTGAGCTAGTAAAAAATTACTAGATACTCGAGGACTATAGCTATGGTAGCAGAAAGTAGTACTACTGGTAGATACGTGAGGAATCGTGTATTTCCTACTCTTTTAAATACTTGTAGTAAAACAAAGGGTTTCCTTCGCATCCTGTTCCTTCTCAAATTCTATGCGGTTGTTGAGGTGTTGGATAAATGACTTGGAGTGCCGAGTAGCTTTTCCCTTCATAATCTCAGAAAGGAGCATTGTCGATAGTTAGACTCCATTGCTCCGATAAAGAGTTTCATCTCTTTTTGCTACCAGCAATTGAGTCAAAATCCTAGCATCCTTTGAATAGTTAGTGGAACTGCAATATGAGCACTAAAATGCTGATAATGTGTCTGAGGGTAAGGTAACTGACCCGTACGCGTATCCAGTATCACATGCAACATCTTCTCGATACTTTAGATCGCAGCAGCAATCTAAAAGAATCGAGGGTATATGCGCACCATTTCAAGTGACGCACATAATAATCGTATACAGCTTGAGATCAGATCTTCTCTCAGCCAGTCTCCTTGGAGATATCCCTAGTATTCTCCATCTCAATCCCCGGCGTGGTATCCTGCGTAGTCGCCGCTTCACTCGCAATTTCGCTCCCAGACAGTCGTTCAAATATATCCGGATCGTCCATCGCTCCCCTCATCGACGCAAATATATATGCGCTCGAAACATTCGCAACCGATGGGCGCCGATACCGCCGCTTCGTCGCCTCGGCAATCTCAAGAATAGTTTGCGCGTCCGTTACACTCGGCCTATGCGACTTCGGATGAACTCTTCCATACAGGATAAGATTCAACAATGGTTTCAATGATGGAAGACAAGCTGTCATGTCATTAGCCAAAAGTGCGATGAGAAAGGATAACGGCAAGACATACCACACACGGTACCAATGTTCACTTCAACCCCAGTCCATTTCATCTCCGTGCATTCATCCCACGTAACATCTTCAGACGACAAGTCTAGCTCGAGCACAAACACAAATCGCACAATCGACACGACGAGGACACTGCAATACACCATCAGATTTGACCTCTCAAGGTCATGCAAAAGAAAGTAGAGAAACTCACAAGATACCCAGCATAAAGACACACGCAGTCGCAATCTTCTGCGACATGCGTAAATGCAGACCCCAAATATACGGCACCGGGAACAACAAAATAAATATGTCCGTAATAATATGCGGAACCGTCTTCCCGATGAAAAGCTTGTGAATATTCACGCCGCACGTAAAAGTTGAAGGATCCGTCGGATGAACAGGGTCAAACTGCTGCCAAAGCGCAGATATTGGTACACATTGAAACGCCGAAGTAAGAATCTGCCCACATGAAATCAGCCTGAATTCTCACACACATACCCAGAAAAAAATGGTCTGAGCTAACAGAAGAGAGAGAGAGAGAGAGTCATACAGACGCAATCGTCCAGCAAGCAACCATCCCGGCCAAGATCCAGAGCAGAAGCTTGTCTATAAACTGGACGCTAAAGATTCTCCAGTAAAAAGCCAGAATCGAAAACTTGATAAACATGAGGCTGAAAGTGTAGGTAAACTCCGTCGTGAATAGTCCCAGCGCCCAATCTCGAGTAGCATCTGGTGGGCCAGCCCATATATGCTTGCAGAACCCGTTGTTCACCACTGCCGGAGAGTATTAGCCATGAAACGCCTCCATGTAAAACAGCAACGTAGTTAACTCGACCAAGACTTACTGTAGATAGTGACTGTAAAAGTGAACCCGCCAGAAAACAGCTAGTTGGCAACTCGCGTCAACACATCTCCTCATATATGACCACATCATAGAGCGGAATAATGCTTACCAAAGAAGCGATAATGAACCAATCGTCTAACCAAAACCGAATCTTCGCTAGCTTCCTACATAACACACGTAGAATAACCGCCGCCACTGCCAAACCCCATGTCGCTGCCCATGATGCAACAAGATTGCCCTGTCTGCTCGCCTGGAGGTCGATTCCAGGTGGTGGAGGTCCCAGAGAGGCCATGACGCGTTCAAAAGAGGTTTAAACTCCCATCTCGCCCGTGATTCGACGTCCGTTGGAGGCTTATGCCTGATATTGCGTCACAGACTCTGGACATCGAGAGCGACTGCGCTTCGCCGACGACTTTGAACGAGAACTGCCTTCACCAACCGAGCGAGCGAATGACTTGGTGAAACAAGATGAGTTGAATTGATCAAATCTGCCTGCCTCTATGGAAATTTAGCACTACCAACACATCATTCGGACCGCACAGCCGCTCCAATATTCCGCTTCGGAGAAACAACCAATCTCTTGGATCCGTCGGCCAACACATTAAGCTTCACGCCATCTGAAACCATTGACAGCACCGCTTTATAATGATTCCATCTCGACTTGGCTAGCGCATCCGCTAACATTGCACTGCCGAACCAGCTCTCCGGAGTGGTGATGCGCCCAGGAGCTCACCATTGGCTGCTCAGCCAGCCACCGCGATCAAGAGTAAGCAAGCTGTCATCTCAGCTCAAGATTGTGAAACTTGATGCCGAGTATCCGCAACCGATTGGGTGTATACAATTAGTGTCTCACAGGGCCGTTGATGTCAATCGCGTCGCGAACTTGCTTATGCCCTTTTATCGCCGGTGTTCGTGTAGTGGCGTAGAAGCGCCTCTCGAAGGACGTTCAACTCCATTTACTTGTCGAAGACGGATCCAGGCAGCGTGGCTTTACAGCGGTCTTCAGATTCACTTGCCTCTTCCCTCAGAGACCTGTTCCATTGTATAATCGAGATAACAGTCCGCGTTGTATCAAGTATAGTTTTGAACAGGATCTCATGTGCCGTTTCTGACCCATCGTGCCCCAGATACAAGCACCTTATAAATAGGGGCTTCTGTTTTAAACTCCCATTAGTCGCCGGTGCTGGTCGAGTCATCGATCTCAAACTCCATCGCTCGTTTCGAGTAAGTTAGCGTAAAAGTCCATCAGCTCGTCATCAGTCTCTGAGAGATCATCGGTGTCCGTCATATCCACATCTCCGTCATCGTCATCCTGTTCGGAGCCGCCGTCCTCTTCAATATCCACTTCTCCGTCATCGTAGTAGCCAGGGTCAGGGCTGGGACCCTCTGGGTCAGCATCGGAGTCTTCAGTATCATAATCAGCGTCGGTTTCTGCCCCTTTAATGTCAGAGTGCTTCCATTCTCTCAGCTGGATGTACTCGATCCTGCCCTGACTTAAAACACGATGATTACTGTCAAAGAACGATGGTTCCCGCAAGGGAGGTCCAGTGTAGTGGGTATATATGTGAAAGTCTCTGTCTTTCGGAGGCCAACGGTGGAAGAAGCTGGTAATAGTTCCGTTGAGGACACCCAAAACTGTCTCCTCGTTCAGTAGCAGGCCCGTTAAGTCCCAGTCATCATCACTGTCCCAGGGTCCTCTGTCCGATATCACCATGAACTGCTCGAGCCGTAACTCGGGTACCTTTGACAACATTTGCAGTAGCTCAGCGGTAACAGGAGTATTCTCATATCTAAGTATTTTCAGCGAACTAGCCACTTTTTTGATGAGATGAAACACTGCACGCGTTGAGGGCATTTCTACCAGTATCAAAGTGCGGAGACTGGAATACCTGCCATCATCTGGGAAAAGATAGGGGAAGAAATTCCACGTATGGCTATCACATACTCGAGAACGTTCGAAACATAACCGGACTTCCTCAAGTGACGTTGCTGCTTTGAGGCATTGGCCCAGCCACACAAATTGGCTGGCCTCAAGGAAACTAGAGACGCAAAGATCTAGGTGCGTCAGGTTGTCAAAGCTTTTGACAAAAGTTTCATCAAATCTCCCAGTGCATGTCCAATTGGATTCGTCGACGAGACGGAGCCTTGTGATGGGCTCGAGGGTATGTAGATTAGCCCTATGGGCCATGTATGGAATCAGAAAGGTGCAGAATCCATCATTACGCTGGAGGCCTCTCTTGCTCATGGTTCGAAGAAACATCTGAGACGTGAATGGATATTGTGACGGCGAGAGTCCAAATGGCTTGACGAATTCACGTCGTGGAGGCATTGGCTGAGAGGTGAGTTCTCTCAGCTTGGGCATATTGTCGAGCGCGGCGAAGAAATGAGGTGTAAAAGTCTGGATTGCTTCAGTTCTTTGTCTCTCTGTTTTTCGAATGTTTCGCATTGTTGCTCTCTCTCTCGCCTCTTCATTTATATCAGGCACTGTTGATTGCCCTTGGTGGGTTTCCTCGCTTCGCACAAGGCGCTCCTCGAATGGCAGCCAGAACAATGCACGTGCCAGGGGTCGCAAGAGAGAAAATAAGTTGACATCAACGACGTCTTGGTCCTCCGAACCTGGTTCCACGTGTGTGAATGAGGTCTCATCTTCCAACATCTCCAGCCATGTCACAGTCTGGACAGCCGCTGCAAGATGTGGTCGGGTCGCGATATTGAAGAAGGATTCGCGGTCAGATTTGAGCTTCGAAATGTATATCCTGGAGAACAAGAGGCCGGTAGCGAATTTACAAGTCCATTTCGAAGCGAGACGGAGATTTTTGAGGTCCGGCTTACTGATGCATTCGTCGGCTAGAATGTTCAGCACGATCTCGCCTGGGATATGGACCATTCTGGCGTGCAAACTTCGATGTCGTCAGCCAGAGGCTTGAGATTGAATATAGATAGAGATGTTAATGCTGAAAAATGGTAGACAGAGAAGATTGTGAAGAAGAAGAAAACAGAGAAACAAATTGGCAGAAAAAAATGTGTGTGGTGTGGGGAGGAACGACACGAGAGATGGGAGGAAGGCGCGAAAGAGCGGCATGAGAGGCAGTACATGTACATGTACCTACTAGGAGGTCTACTTCAATTTCTTCAAAGAAAGGCGGAGATTTACTCAAGTTTATCGCAGCGAGATATTTGTATTGACGGTATTCACAGGTAGTAAATGCATGTGGTCACTATGGTGTAGAAATATGCAGATATTACCCGAGACACTGGATTGGCGGGTAATAGCACGACCAGAAAAGAGGAAGAAATAACAGATCTTCTTCTTCAATACATTCTGAGAGAAGAGCTTCATACACCTCCGGTATACGATGCACCGCCAGCAGCAGCATCGAGTCCGATACACTCGCGCAGTCCAACCACTTCAAACAACGCCTTGGGCGATCCCTTGCGATCTTGCCCAGACTGTGGAGGAGCGCCATCCTTCTTCAACCCTTCCATAGCCCTTGTCACGCTCTCGAAAACAGGTTCAAGGCATAGTCCGGGATATATAATGAGTTTAAAGCCCAACTCTTTAGCCTCGTGGGCTGACAAGTCAGGCGACAACCCCCCAGGGACATTGTTATACATCACAGGAGTAGGTGCTAGATCCTCACAAATCTGCCGAGCTTGCTCCTTCGACGTGATGCCCTCTAGAAAAGCGATGTCTGCTCCTACTGCAATGGCGGCTTTGAGGCGATCCCTTGCCACTTCGTAGCCCTCGGACTGCAGAGCATCTGTGCGGGCGATGATGAGAATGTCGCCAAGATTCTTTTTCCTGACGATGTTGGCAGCTCGGATGCGAGATATAAACTCGTCTTCAGAGACGATTTGCTTGTTTAGGAGATGGCCGCAGCGTTTGGACTGGACTTGATCTTCTAAATGCAGCGCGGCCACGCCCGCTTGCATGTATTGAGATACTGTTCGCCCAACCATTACAGGGCCTTGAAGTATAGATGGCGTATAATTATTAACCACATGCATTGACAAGATGTGATGCGCAAGAGTGTCTTGATAAAATATTACATACCGCCAAATCCAGTGTCTGCATCCGCGATAAGAGGCACACTTTGGTCCAACGAGGCAATCATAGAAGCCGTATCTCGCATATCGTTTAGTGTAGCTATGCCTAGATCCGGCATTCCCAGCCGAGACATGGTCGTGCCGGCTCCTGTCTAATAGCGTATCTTAGCAAAAGCACACTCAATACACAACAATAGACTGACCATGTATAAACAGTCAAAGCCGGCTTTAAGAGCTATGCGAGCCGTAAAGCCATCGTATACACCTGGACACACAATGATATTGTCAGGCTCTGCCAATTGGGCTCGGAGTCTGGCTACTGCAGTCTGCTGCGTCTGATTAGACATGGTGGTATGATGATAACGATACGTGCGTCAATTATAATGTTCTAGATTGAGATATCTACTCCCCCCCTTCCCATACATATTTCTATTATTTATCTTCCCATAGAAATACGTCGCGAATCGTCATTAGCATCCGCTATATCCAGCCAGAGCTGGCGAGATCCGGCCTGCCGAGAATGGCCGCCTCAGTCGTCATTGACAAATGCCGATATTCGCCGAGTACGTAGTGCTGACACTGCAACAAGCGTTCAACAACACCGCGATACTGTCTGCTCAAGATGTCTAATAAATAAGTGCATGTTATAGCTTGAGATGACTGCTTTCTGGAACAATTAACTGAACCATTATACCCTTACAAACACTTCTTTAACACTTCTTAGACACAGTCAATCATGACCCATACCGCTGCTGTAGTGCCATCGGACACTCCCTCCGACCCATCAAGTCCAACAGGGCAGCTTTGCACATGGATCTCCTCCCTCACATATGATGATATCCCAGAAAACCTTCGTATCCGTGCCAAATATCTCATTCTAGATGGCATCGCATGCGGCCTAGTCGGCGCCCATCTACCATGGTCCGAAAAAGCGACTCAAGCTCTGATCGACCTGGAACTTACAGAGGGCTCCGCCGGCGTCATTGGCTATGAACGCCGAATCAATGCTCTCAATGCGTGCTTGCTAAACAGCTCATTTATTCAGGGATTTGAGCTAGACGACTGGCACACCGGAGCTCCTCTGCATTCGAATAGCATCATTCTTCCCGCCTTGCTTGCTGCATCTGATCATTTGTCACTGAAGCCAAGCGCAGCTTCATCTTCTTATTCTGGATCTGGCAAGGACTTCATAGTATCATACATTGCTGGACTGGAAGTTGGACCTCGCGTCGGCCTTGCTCTTCATGGACCTCACATGTTGTCCATGGGATGGCATTCAGGCGCCGTCTTTGGCCCTCCCGCATCCGCCGCCGCGGTAGGAAAATTCCTCGGCCTATCAGCTGGTGCCATTGAAGACGCTTTTGGTATTGCATGCACTCAGGCTGGTGGATTAATGTCCGCGCAGTTCGAGTCTGAAGTGAAGCGCATGCAGCATGGCTTCGCAGCAAGAAACGGCCTCTTGGGCGGGATCCTCGCACAAACTGGCTACATAGGGATAAAGCGTGTCTTTGAACGCGAATACGGCGGCTTTCTCAAACAGTTCACCAGTGGGAACAGCATGGAGCCGCAATACAAGGTTGATGAAATCTCCAAGGGACTTGGCGAAGAGTGGTTGATGAAGGGCGTTGCAATTAAGCCATATGCCAGCATGGCAGGCACACACAACACGGTGGATTGCTTGGCTGACTTGCGCCAAGTTTATCCCGAATTGTTGGAGGATTTCTCTGGAATTGAGAAGATTCTGATTGAGTTGAGCAAACCTGCTTTTGAGCACGGAGGATGGGACACCAAGCGTCCCTTGACAGCGACGGGAGCGCAAATGAGCAACTCGTATGTTGCAGCCACATACATCGTTGACAGTGCAGTTCTTCCACCTCAATTCTCTGCTCAGGCGATTGAACGAGATGAGGTATGGGAATTGGTAGGCAAGACGACCTGTGAGCTGAACAATGATTTTGACAAGATGCGAACCCGAGTGAGTGTCTGGTTCAAGGGAAGGTCAGAGCCTATCATTGCGGATCGGCAGTTGGCAAAGAGCGTTAAGCCGCTGCTGAGCAATGATGAGATACTTGAAAAGTGGAAGAACATCACGGCTAATGTGATTGACGACGAGCGAAGGCAAAAGATCGAAGATGTCATTCTAAATCTGGAGGATTGTAGTGATCTTGGAGTATTGAGTCAGTTGCTCATGGGCAAGACAGCGAATCCGATTGGATGATTAGACATTTTTTCAGCCCTGATTCAACTTTAGTTAATGTTAGAATAGATGATATATCGGCATCGAAATAACTAAACACGGATTATTCTTCTTACATACATTAGGACGTATCCATCACAGGGTACTTTACCACAAGAAACAGAGTGGCTATTCAGCACCCCAAGTTAACTAACCAGTATCCGGATTATCCAAATCAAAGCGACATGTAGTAATAATACTGAATACGTGAATGTTAGTTAGTAGTATCTATATCAAGTTATGTTACATAGGCCAATCAGTCATATCTAGGTTCATAGCCCAATCAAAGTCAACAAACGGTTCATCGGCAAATGGTGCTGATTGCTGAATGTCTGGCACTGCATTTACATCACCAGTTGCCGGCAGCGCATATGAAGTGACACCTTCACTTCCAACCAAGGTTTCGGATCGGGCTATATCTCATGTGAGTAAACTGCTTCTGGACAACAAAAGGCGCAATTGGAATCTTACTCTGCTGTCTATTCTCATAAGGATTGCCTAGCCCGCCAAACTCCTGTCTCCACCACCATAGGCAATCAAAGAGGGTGCTCATTGACAACCTGCTAGAGATTCGGCTAGTCAGGCTGTCAACCGTTCCATTCTTGTTTTTGAATATTGATTGGCTGTTCCATAATTGACCGAGTATGGAAGCAGCCCTTGCGCTCAGATCATTGTTTTGCAGCGACTCTTCTCGGGCAAAGAATATGGCGGCGAAATAAGCTTGCTCACCAGCCTGAAGATCCAAATGGGGCGCGAGTTCACTGCGATGAACTTTCAGAATCGTAAAAGCCGCCAGCATAACAGATTTCTGAACAACGACGGGTGCATTCTTGGCTGTAGCCCCTTCGTTCCATGACTGCTGACAAGCGGTGTTGATGAAGCTGCATGCAACTGCAAAAAGAGGAATAAAGGCTTCGAGTTTGCGAGACGCTGGATCTATTAGAAAGTGGCATGAAAGGAGATGTAGACGAAAGCACTGAAAATAAATGGAATCTTGTTTCTCAACCATTAGAACTATGGTAGAGTTATCGGAAGGAATTAATCTTACCAATGGCTGTTTGCCCTTGAGACGCAGCTTTCGTTAGCTGTGCATCGAACAAACTAATACACGACAGTAGTGACGCAGCTTTTTCAGGGTCACGACCGCCATGGATTCTCCTCAAAGCTTCAGTTGCACATATCATGATTTCGCACAGTCTGAGAGGCAGCTTGGTCTCTTGCTGAGGGTTTGTATCGTCGCCACCATCTCCTCCATCTGAGAGGACTGGTAAAGTGAAGGCATCACTCAATCCTAGGGGCAGAATTCCTTCCCCAAGCCCGACGCTATAGAGAGCAAAAGAGAGTCAGCTTGGTTGTTGTATGCGTGAGTGGGAGTCGGAGATTCACATGTAACAAGTTATACAGCACTGCTTCCACAGCATGGCGCGATTGGCTCTTTCAAGTCGGTTGCCATCCAGTATCGTCCTTGCAAAGTCTTGACCAACGCCTGCTACATGCAGTCCGATTTGCATGGCGAGGTGTAGAGCTGCACCTGCGAGTACAAGACTAATGCCTCTGTGCATAGTATTAACCGGAGTGGGCCACTGGCACAGTAACAATATGCCTTGGATGGCCTGTATGGGGCTACTCCGTGACTCCAGGGATGCAAATGCCATCGAATTAATCTTTGGGGCGAGCCGACCTAGCATAGTTGGGTCACCAGTATAGCGTCTGCTCCCGATATAAACGATAACCCAGAATAAAAAGGGAGACTGCTCATAGCATTGGTTTGGGTTGGGTTCTAGCTGGCAGGTCGGCAAGAATGGGACGTACAACCTAAAGAATCTGCGTGATAGTCAGTATCGGCGTTCAGATGACTGACAAGCAATTGGGAGGTTTACAGATCGAAACAATCCTGGATTTTGCGACCGGAAACCAGTTGGCCGTCAAACTCTCTAGAGCTGGCTATTGATTCGGCTGAATCATTCTGTAATATGAGAGATTGATGACTGCCACCCTCCTTCACTGTTGAGGGTGTCGTTGCTGGCTGCGGACTGGCAAGTACCGCATCTGAAGCCGAAGCCGAAGCCAAGGCCGGAACAAGCAGTGGAGTCAAGAATGGAACTTCTGCCGTATCTGGGATAGAAACCGGAGCTCCAGCTCCAGCATCAACGCCGGAAGGCCTCGCCATCCCTCGCCCGGAGGTGGGGCTGTCTAATACGCCGTCGTTCTCATCATCTGCACCAGAGCGGCGTCTCATTGCTTCCAGCTCGCTCTGCAGCTGAGCTTTGGTCCGCCGAGATACCGGAGTGCGTTCGACAACACAGGAAAGCTGCATGTGACGGCATCGCGTGCACGAAGCAGGAGGCTCGGCATCGCATTTGACCTACACGGTAGCCGTATATCAGCAATTGAAGTATCGTGATATCATAATGATGATAATTGCTTACCTTTTGCACTCTACAGTCTCGGCATGCTGGATGACGACGCACTCGGACTCGTTCAGGAGCCATCAATACATGTTTCGTGAGAAGTGAGTTTACAATGATATGAAAGATGGCGAGATTGGCCGATTGGCTACAAGGGAAGTGGTGAGCGCTGGCACGTGACCTTGTAAGCTGCCCGTTTCGTGTTATTGAGGTGTCATGGCAATGACAACAACCAATAGAATGCGTAATCACCAAGAAGAAAGAATCACAGAGATTATCAAGTGGCTGTATTTTATTCACTAACTATCAACCTCATTTACCATTGCATACCGGCAGCTTGGCCACCAACTTCCACAGCTCTCCTGCCATCCTTGGTGCTACCGCAGATCATGTCAAAGAGCTGCTTGCCAAATTTCTTAAAGGCTGGAGTGATTCCTCCGGCTTCTACCAATTCTCTCTCCATGTCAGACAACTGAAAAGAAAATTCAGCTTCTCCGATATTAATCTTATTAGTTTCCAGGTCAATGCTGATTTCCGCACTGTCTACAGCTGCCTCAAAGAAGGCCGGATCGTCCATGGTAAAGCCCAAGAGGCCAAGGCTGGGTTGATTGCGGCCGTAAATAAAAGCAAAAGATTTGGCAATCACACATTTGACTCCGCATCCTTCATAATACCAATCATCAATATCTAGGTCAACGAAAGGGAGGGGAAGGGTATGAAGTCTATACATACCAAGTAGTGCTGATACCGCTTGCTCTCGTGAAGAGCCGCAGCCAAATGCCTTACCTGCCACCACGACGTCAAAGCCTTCTTTCGCTCGTGAGCGGAATTCTGGATTCGTATACTCAAGGCAGTGGGATCCAATCTCTTCATTAGTTCGCGATGAGACGAGGAACTGGGCCGGTGCCAACTGCTCTTAGTTAGGCTCGCTGCTAGAATTGCGCTGCGATTCAAGGGAGACGTACCGCATCGGTATCTACAAAATCTCCAAGTCTTTGGATCTTTCCGTGTATGGTAAGCTTTTCTCCTTTCTTCTCGGGCTGGTCAGAAACTTCTGCCGTTGCCACATCTGAATCATTGGAGCCATCATGTTGAGTGAGCGGTGTTGCCGACTGATTGTCGCTCAATCCACCTTCTTGTGTTGCTTCAACGGGACTTGCTGGCTCAACCCAGTCCGGCTCTATCCCGGACAGCTCTCCCTTAATAGAACTGCGACCGTTCAAAAGCTCCCATCTTTCCGGAGGGATCATATCAATGAAATGTTGCGGGTTTGTCACTGTCATTTGAAAAGACGACGCTGCCACAGTCGCAGCCGAAGCGAGATTTCCGATAGAACCTAAAATCCCATGATGAGTCCCCTTTTCTTTTACCTGGGTTAGCATTCCACTTACCTTGGCCCATACGGTTCTCAAAGTTCCTATTTTGAGATGACAGCCAAACTTCAGACTCTTTTGCGCGGTCTGCAGATATACCCACGCAATAGCTGCATCCTGGAACACCAATCTCAAAGCCGGCATCTTCATAAATTTGTGCAAGTCCAGATTTTCGCAGCTTGTCAAGAATAGGTAGAGACCCAGGGACTACCTTTCTCTTTTTGCCGTCCTCTGCTGGAGATAGTCCGCTCTTCAATCCTTGCTCCAAGACTAAGGCGCCGAGGATGATGTCTTCTTCCGCTGTGGTACAGGCTCCAATGAAGCACCCATCCAGCTTCATGCCCAGAACATCTGTCACCGGAACGACATCATCGGGATTCGGATATTTAGCCACAAAGGATTCAACTTTAGCTAAATCGATGACGTGAGATTCAGCGTAGACTGCACCCTCGTCTGCACGAAAGTAGGTTGATGCGTTCCTATGCCGCGCCACTCTTCGTCCGTCAATGAATGCCTTGGTTATATGATCCGGAGTAAAAATCCCAGTCACGCCACCAAGTTCCTATATGCGTAAACACCTTGTTAGCTCGATTCATCCCAACTGTATTGAGATTCATAAACTTACTGTCGTCATGTTGGAAATTGCAAAACGCGCATCTGGGGAAAGATAACTCAGACCAGGTCCTGTATACTCGACCACGCGATCCGAAGCAACCGTGTTCCTCTTCAGTTGTTGCAATACGTATAAAATGACGTCTTTGCCTCCAATTCCACGACTTGGCTGTCCCACGAATTCAATCTTGACAACTTCAGGCACCTTGAACCACGTCTCTCCCGTAATGAGACCCATGGTGACATCCGCCGCTCCAAGCCCAATGGCAAGACAACCAACTGCGCCGGAAGAGCATGTGTGGGAATCGGAGCCGATGAGGAGCATACCCGGCTGGGCACGTTCTCTGAAAAACTCTGTATGCATGATGGTGTACTGAAATGCCACAGGTGTTAGCAAATTCTTGTTCTAAGCATGGAAGTGAATCTGATGTTGGCCTAACTTACATTCATTCCCTGATACTCTGTCATTTTGAAGACCTTGCGTGCTTTTTCAGAAGACTCAATTAGTCTCTTAACTTGAGGCATGCCTTTGATCCTAGGATCCACGACGTGGTCACCGGCAAGCCAGAAGCGATCATTGCGGAAAATGCCGGGACTCCCCAGACGATTATACGTCCCTTCCATACCCTTGAATAAAATTTTAATACCTATTTATTCATGGCTAAGCATTAACGATGGGGGGAAATAGAGTTACTTACAGCCCATGACGCCTCTGAAGCCATGATCCAGTCCAGAGATACCCGGATAGTATCGCCAGTTCTTACATAGCCTTTGGAATCAATGGCGTGCATAGCGAATATCTTTTCGGTAACATTCATTGGTGGTCTATCTTTTGGAGCCAGCTTTTGGGTACTGGCTTGCGTGGATTTCTTTCGATCATCCGAGTTGAGTGCCTCTAGCCCTGGATTAAAAGGTCAGTACAAGGCATAAATAACATGCAATGTATAGAATATATGGATGGAAAAGCTCACAGGCTGATATGAGAAAGCTAATCTCGTGGATATCATCTTCAGTAATTTGCGCATCTGTATTCAGCCCAAGCCCTCCATAGTTGGGCGACGTTGAGGCAATTTCAGATATCTGAGAAAATACTTGACTTTCCCGAGATGCTCCTTGCTTGAGGAGTACTTGGCCAACGTTGTCAAGCAGAATAAGCGGATGTACTTCTTCGCTAGTTATATCCGCTGCGTCAAACTTGACAGCCCGAGATTTGAACAACAGATCGGACCACTTGGTCAAAAGCTCGTTCGTATTGATATTGTCGGCAGTCATTATGTAGATAACGCAGGGGAATGATAAGTGAAAGTGAGGAGATTAGAGTTGAATGAGGGACCGGCTTCCCACTCTACATTGGTAGGAACTATATAAGTATACAATATCGAGTTCATATTATTATACGTCATCGTTTAGCTATATCATAGTATTCAGAGCGCATCGTTTTTGCCTACCTGCGTGGCTACATTATCGTCCGCGTCTCACTGAAAAGAGTGGCCGAAAATGGCCGGATGCCGCTCAATTTCGGCGGCACGCATCACATATTGACTAACGACCCCTTTTTGCTAAATTCGATGCCGACTTGACGCTACATATGCACGGTCTCTTCGCCACTTTCTATATTTTAGCCCAAAAGGAATTGTAATAATCACTCAATTGGTAGAACCAAATCTAATTGCGTGTAGAATTTTCTTTCGGAGTAAGCCCCATCATGTTCAGCTGCCACTTCAAAAATGCGGCGTCGGTGGGCATGACGGTGACACTTTTTCTACGCGCCGCAATATCATCGAGGGCTAGACATGTTAGTGTTCAGTTTGATACAGAGAATGATAGAGAATTACCGGAGAAATGATTGACGAGGAACGATTCGCATACTTCTTGAATCGTGTCAATTGCAGCCCCCTCAAAGCGAAGGTGACCATGACCAATCTCAGAGGCAACAGACTGGCAAAGTCTAACGAAGGCCGTCTTGCCAATGACTAGGTTTGCTTCCTTCCGAAGTTGGTTCCTCTCGTGGACCGGAAACGCTGAACTTGTTAGAATTTTAAGAGAAAAAGTGCAATAAACATGAACTTACAGCCAGATCGTAAGCGCCGCCTAGCGTTGCGACGGATAGCAAACTGCCAGCGAGCAACTTTCTGTGAGGTCATTTTGCGAGTTTCTTTCGCCGCGAGAGGCTTGCAAGGATCTTCGTCTCCTTCCATTGCAGCGTAATCTTGTTAGACATCTACAAGTCGTAAATCTACAGGCGATATGCTTCCCGCACAATCACGCACCAAACCGTGCCAATGTGGGCCGAAAATCTTTTGGCTCTCTAGCATGGGCGCCCACGGGGGCCCGTGGATTTAATCTCGCACCTCCAGCAAGCCTTCCATTGACTAACTGACATACATGATAGTGGGCCATGTTGCCCTGTTACCCTGTTACTAACACCACAAGTGACATCGCCCGTTACTCAACATTACGAAACCGCTAATTGACGGAAAGAACACGGAAAGAAGGCGGGAAATGTGAGGCTAACCCGGTCTATGTGTAAGTCGTTGTCTAGGCATTAACAAGGTAAACGGTGGGGATTTCCGACTTAGATTCCAGAGACTGTCATATGTATTGCCACTCTCTAAGCTTAAAACCATAAATCAGCCACGTTGTTGAACCACTTCAGCTCCCCAAGACGATGCAATCAACAGTAAGGCATAGCTTCATACGCCATCAATTCCAACCTGTACTTCACAGCTTCGCTTTTAAGAAGAACAAGACACTTTGCTTTGCGCAGCGACAAGTCCGATCACTCAGCATGGCTACCAAGCCTAACATTACGCTTTACACCGCGTCAACTCCCAACGGGATCAAAGTTCCGATCCTGCTTCAGGAGCTTGGGCTCGACTACAAGGTGCGAGAAGATATCAGTTTTGCAAACAAATAGTTACATAGAATCAAGAAACTGACACATTGTAGTTGTACCACGTCAAGCTAAGGGAGAATGAGCAGAAAGAGCCATGGTATCTGGAGATCAACCCCAATGGCCGAATCCCCGCCATGACAGATGAATGGTCCGATGGGCAGAAGATCCGCGTCTTTGAAAGCGGACCTATCCTTGAGTACCTAGTCGACCGCTACGACAAGGACAACAAGGTCTCATATCCAAGAGACTCCCGTGAATATTGGGAAGTAAAAAGCTGGGTACGTCTGTGGAGCTCCGGGAACTCATTATACGCCTCGGACTCCAAATGACTGACACTTCTTTTAGCTCTCATGGCAGATCGGTGGCTTAGGCCCTATGCAAGGACAACTAGAACATTTCCGAAGTGAGCTATTGTAAAGTGTAATCCCTTGATAGGCTATAAGCTAAGTAGATACTCGCAGGATACGCAGCCGAAAAGATCGAGTACGGCATCAACCGCTACGCCAATGAGACTAATCGCCTCTATCGTACCATGGACACCCACCTGGCCAAGTCTCCACACGGACTGCTCGTCGGCGATCGCGTTACTATTGCCGATATAGCCTGTTTTGGCTGGGTTGTCAATCACGGTAAGGTTCTTTCCTATCTATACTATGTAGGTGATGATGCTAATCGAGATACTTCAATCTATAGACTTGGACGGTGTTTCTCTTGAAGAGTTCCCCCATGTAGAAAAGTGGCTTCAAAAGCTCCTCGCTCGTCCAAGCTTCAAGAATGGCCGAGAAGTTGTATAATCTGGAGTGCTAAATAGACACTCCCTTTCTTATTTAGATATCCCTATATTACTTTCTCTCTATATAATACGCCTTTAGATCTTATATGTAATGTCATATCTTTGGCTCGTTAATAATAGCCAATCCCTGCTCACTCCTCCAGAAGCTTCCCGAGGGGTATGTGTACATCTCAATCGCCTCAGGCTTATACTCTACGCTGTATCCCGATTCATGTGGCGTAACAAAGTGACCATCCTTGGTCTGGCAAGGATTCGTCAATACCTCGCGGAACGAGGTGATGTGCTCCAGCAAGCTCTTTTCTCCTGACACGCAAAGGTAGTTGATGAGAGCAAGATGTTGCGTGTATTCATTCAGGCCAATGCCTCCGCTGTGAGGAACAATAGGCACATTGAATCTGTCGAACAGGTTAGCTATGTGAGCTTGACGGGTTTTGGTAAGTTATTTGCTTGTAGACTCACTTCTTGGCCATTAACAAAACGGCCATGACTTCGTTTACGCCGCCTAATCTGCAAGCATCGATTTGGCAGTAGTCGATTGATCCAGCTTGAAGGAGCTGCTTGAACATGACGCGGTTCTGGCAATGCTCGCCGGTAGCAACGCCGACGCCATGCGGCTTCAGGGCCTTTCTGATCTCAGCGTGGCCGAGGATATCGTCAGGTGAGGTAGGCTCTTCGATGAAACTGCAAGATCAACATATGTCAGTGTGCTTGTCCAGTACAAACGAGTTGAGGGGTATACAACTCACAGTGGCTTATATTTGACAAGATGAAGCATGTAATCAATCGCCTCTGGCACGCTCCATACCTGGTTGGCGTCCACCATAAGCAGACGGTCATATCCGATGGTATCTCGGGCAATCTGCAGTCGTCGCTTATCATCCTCAAGGTTGCCGCCAACCTTGAACTTGAACTTATCCATGCCTTGATCAAGATTCGACTTAATCAGCTGCACCATCTTCTCATCCGAAAAGCCCAACCAGCCAGCCTGCGTCGTATAAGCCGGCACAGCCTTACTAACGCGCGCATCCTCCAATCTCGCAGCCTTAGTCTTCTCCTGCTCCCTCAACAGCGCAATAGCTTCCTCGGGAGTAATAGCATCAACAATATACCGAAAGTCAATACAATTGACAAACTCCTCCGGCGTCATGTCCGCCACAATCTTCCACACCGGCTTATTCAAGTACCTTCCCCAAAGATCCCAGACAGCATTGACGCATGTACTAAGACCCAAGTGAATGACGCCCTTTTCCGGCCCGACCCAGCGCAGCTGCGAGTCGGACACAAGATGCCGCCACGTCTGGCCCATGTTCTCCGTCAGCTCGGCGAGCGATTTGCCGACGAGGCGCTCGGCGATCATCTCGGCGGCGGTTGTGCACAGGTTGTTGCCGCGGCCGATTGTGAATGCGAAGCCGTGGCCCTGGAGATCTGTGTTGGTTTTGAGGATGATGTATGCGGCGCTGTAGTTGGGGCCGGGGTTCATGGCATCTGAGCCAGAGAGGTCGAGGCTGGTGGGAAATCTCAAGTCTATAACCACAATGAGCGTCTGATTCTGAGATTGTTGTAAGCTTGATCATGGGGATGTCTTACCGTGAGCTTCAAAGCCTGTAATCTTGACTTCTGAGGCGGCTGTGTAAGAGCCCAGAAACTCCCCATTGCCGTTTGTGTCTGTTCGTGAAGGCGCCATTGTGAAATTCTATTAATGCTGTCGCGATCTGGGAGTGTTGACAAAGAGAAAAAGTCAACACAATTGTAGGTCCTTGAACGATACTTATACGCAGAATAAGCCACCACAGTCGCGGGATGTACAGCTTCAAAAGCTCAGCGACGTGCGATTAGATATATGTCGAAACCGCAACCTGCACTCATGATATCACGGCCAATCATGAAGCTCCCGCCGGCACTTCGGCTCCTCGAAAGTCCCGGCGGCTGAACGTTGCTGCTGGATGCCATCTTACCCCAGAACTTGGTCGGGGAATTATCTGGAGGATCCAGTTCACGATGATCCCGTATTTGGGGGTCTCGGCTAGTCGGCCGACTAGACGAATCTGGGGTGATGCGGATGTTGTGGAGTCTGGGGTAAGTCGATGGCGTTGTCCAATCATGATGCTCGTGACGGCATTTCGGGTATTACTGGGTTGGCTGTTTGGTATATAATTGAGCTGGTGATGATGGGTGTAATTGGTGTATACAAAAAGATGAAATTGATTGTTTGAGTTTCCATTTCAATATGGTGAGAAAGGTAAAGATATTACTGTTGTCTTTGTTGTGTTGAGTTGAGTTGGAATGAGATGCTGATGTTGTGGTGTTGTGGTGCAGGCAGTTTATTTCTA
The DNA here is from genome assembly GCA_019565615.1 of Trichoderma simmonsii. NCBI lineage: Eukaryota > Fungi > Ascomycota > Sordariomycetes > Hypocreales > Hypocreaceae > Trichoderma > Trichoderma simmonsii. The sequence continues at coordinate 633,277 of CP075867.1, read as the reverse complement.
CGGCATTGCGCCATGTACCGGAGGCTTAGCCTTTGGATATGTAAGTGCGGAAGCTATACCATGGGAAGACTATTGAAAATCCGATAACTAATTGATTGCTTATCTTTTAGGACACGGGCTCAATGAGTGAGTTTTAAAATGCACATTGTGAAAAAAACGCCACGGTTTCGGGAATAATGTCAACTAACACAACACCAAAGGCGGCATCTTGGCCATGCCGCAGTTCCTGACGTATTTTAAGAATCCAAGCAATTTCCGTCAAGGAGGAATCACCGCGTCAATTCTGGCCGGGGCCTTTGCCGGGTCTCTGTTGACGGGTGCGTTCCTTGCGGATAGGCTGGGGAGAAAGAGGACGATTTTGCTGGGCTCTGCCATCTTTACGATTGGCTGTGCCATATCTGCGGCGGCGAATAACATTGAGGCTCTTGTTGCGGGGAGAGTCATCAATGGGCTTGGAAATGGATGCTTGACGATGATGGTGAGGAACTGTGATTGCTGCTTGTTGATCTGGTAGATGGATGCTGACTGAGTTAGGTTACCATGTATCAAAGTGAGATTGCGCCGCGAGAGTATGTCAATTCGCTGTTATAAGTGGGAATTGTTATTAACTATGGTGTAGGATTCGTGGTCGTATCATCAGCGTTTTCCAGTGTTTTGTCAATTTCGGTATTCTCATTGCTTTTTGGATTCAATTCGGTACCAGCCACATCAACGGCTCTGCAGCATGGAGACTTCCAATGGGCCTACAAATGATTGTAAGTTTCATCTACCACGACAGCATCTCAAGGGAAATAGTAATTAACTAGATGTAGGCTACTATTACTCTTCACGTCACAATGTGGTTCATGCCTGAATCACCCAGATGGCTCGTCCAGAAAGACAGACAAGAAGAAGCCCTGCAAGTGCTCGCCCAAGTCCACGCCGGCGGAGATATCAACGATCCGTACGTACAAGCAGAACTCGCAGAGATCGTGGCCAAGCTTTCGTTTGAGAAGAATCACCCACCGCCCAGCTACTTTGACTTGCTGCTTGGATCGCAAAGGCGCCGCATGTGGATTGGTATTGGTGTCGTAAGTTCCACCGAATTTCTGGTTTCCATAACTAGAAGCTAACAAAAACAGCAATTTTGGCAATCAATGACCGGCATCAATGTGTAAGTCGGCCTTGCAACATCTATTCTCCAGGTACTTGATACTAACTAGACTTAGCATCATGTACTATGCCGTATTCCTCTTCCAACAAGCCGGTCTCGGAGCAACTTCTTCATCCCTCCTCGCAAACGGTCTTCAAGGCGTTGTTCTCAACGTCTTCACATACCCAAACATGTACTACATGGACAAATGGGGTCGAAGATGGCCCATGGTTATCGGCGGCGTTGGAATGGGCATTTCGATGATGATTATTGGTGTCCTGATGAAAGCTTACGGTATGTGATGCTTACTCTCGTGTAGATTTTGTCTCGTATGCTAATTTGACGCGGATAGGTGACCCCGTCTTCGATTCGCTTACGCAAAAGACGAATTTCGACTTTACGAATGCCGCGGCGTCGCGAACGATTATCGCTTTCGTGTATATATATGTTGCATGGTTTGCAATTACTTGGGCTTGTGTCGCTTGGGTCTATCCGCCTGAGATTTTCAGCATGAGCATGCGCGGTCGAGCCACGTCCATGACCACTGCGACGAATTGGTTCATCGTAAGTGGGAGTTGATTACTGCTGCTATAAACGCAAGACTAATTGAATATAGAACTTTTGGTTTGCCTTGTACATTCCCACCGCAATGGCAAAGATCAGGTGCGCATTTCTCTCCATACTTCTATTTTATTTGATAGCATGCTGACGTGGTTTTCAATGGCAACAGCTGGAAACTGTACATGATATTCATGGCCCTCTGCTATCTCATGTCCGTCGTCGTATACCTATTCTACCCCGAGTCGGCCGGCAAAACACTTGAAGAAATGGACTTTTTGTTTTCCAAGGGGCGATCTGTGTGGACGTTCCTCGATCCCGAGGCTACCAGGATCGGGGCGTTGTTCGCGCGAGATTTGGAGCATGGCGAGGCGCTCACTGTGTTTGATGAGGATGGTATGGTTTTGAAGGATAAGGTGAGGCAGGTGGAGGATGTAGTCGAGGGTAATGTTCACGGAGAGGAGAAGTAGGCTGCCGGGATCATCTTTGCCGCATGTCTGATATGTACAAAGATTGTGATTGTATGTACTTAGACGCCGCTCGGACGCCTCTTAGATGCCTAGCTATAAGTTGGACTAGTTATGAATATGCAGCAACACAATATGCTAAAGACTGACTGTTCAGTACTTCAACTCTGATATCCAGCATCTCGTGTCTCGATTGTAAGGCTAGTGATAATACCACATTCTAGAGAAATACAGCTGTAGTAGCAGATACGAGAAGAAAGCAGCGATGTGTAGCGATACTGGAAGGAAGTAAAACAGCAGCAGATAGTCAGGGAACTGAGCGTCTGGTACCTAGATAAGTACCGGTAGTATCAAGAAAGAACTTTCCTTAGCATCCTGTTCTTACACTTGAAGTCCACGCAGTCACTGGGGTGCTGAATAACCACTCCCATGAAAAACGAGGTGCACTTAGGCAGACGGGAAGATGTTGTGAAAATACCCATACTCATCCAGCCAATCTTCAAAAAGTTGGAGATTGGTGTCTGGAAGGGCAACGGCCCCAAGCCCCAAATCATCAGTACCAAGTTCATAAGGCACGGAAGCTTGCGTTGTGGAAGCCACAAATCCGATCTGAGCAGCAGCGGTAGTAGTAGCAATCGACGAGGGATCAGCAACGCCATCGTCCCGACTTGGTGTAGCCGTAGGCTTTGTAGGATTGTCTTCAACATCATCCCCTGTCGGTGTACGCCGCCGACTGGCATTTTGGCTGTACAGTTCTGTGCCTCGGAGAACAGGTAGTTTGACGGGCATGTGGTCGTTGAGAAATGCAACAAGAGGATCTTGCTCTTTTCCGTTGGTGTATGCTGCCGGTCCTTGTGAATGCAAGACTGCAAGCTTGAAGAAGTCGTGATAGAAGCTCGCATGCCAATAAATATCGCCAAGCTGTTCCAGTAGCCCCATGCACTTGTTGAATCTGTCGATATGTGGTTGCCTGCTAACTGGGTCTGGGGAGGATCGCATCATGAGAAGATGAACGATGAGCGGCGGAAGGATAGCGGTTACACTGCGAGGTATTAGCACGTGTCCAGCGCACAAGATGGGCGCAAAAGAAGCAGTTACCATATTGTCGGACAATACTTGATCAGGTCTAATCTGACGAGCTCGCCAGCTAGTCGGGTCGAGTCCTCGGCAGCTGCTTGAACTTTTGGCAGCGGAGGTTGTGCACCGCTGGGGCGGCTCTCATCCAAAACCTGATGTGATTTATGAAGAGCGATGACGACAATACTTTGACATGTTAGCTATATCGACAATGGGAGAGCAACTAAATGCAGAGGCCAAGGACCCGGATGAGCTCACTTGTACATGAGATGTAGGAGCGCCCTGTAGAGAGTGCAAATGCCCCGTTTGTCAAAATCTCCCCCATACTCTTCGTGCAGCCTCGCACTTGGGACTAAATTCAGACGCCAGTGCTGAAGGGTGTCTTCGCAGAGGCCAATCTGCTCCTCCAGTGATCCTGGTTCCGTAGCAATGTTATGAGGGAGTGACAGCACTCCTTCCATGTACTGGCAAAGCTTCACAAACTCGATGAAAAACTCCTTGACGGTTCGGTCATCTTCGCTGTCGCCATCCTCCTTGAGATCGTCGAGCGTGAGCATTGGAACTGTACAATCCAGACTGTTGATGTGCATTGGTCGTCCCGTGCCGAGTGTGGTGAGCCTGTCTCTGACCAGGCATGCCCACCATAATCTGGCCCAAAGTTTGCGTTGGGGTTCCTGAGGAGCATTTCGGTGCAGGCCAACTCCTTGCGCAAGGCTGATGGCCTGGTGAATCCAAAACCAAGTGTGCTTTTGCTCAACCATGGATGGGTAGTAGTGGCTCATCAGAAGAAGTGCTTGGATGTTTGTAATGTTGTCTGACTCGAAATCAAAGTCGTATAGATACTACAAGTACGACGAGTATAAGTACAAGTACGGACGTCATGCAAATAACTAGAGCTTGAAGGAGACTCACTCGTGCTCTTTTGTGCAGTGCGATTCTCGCCTCTTTTCGAGTTGTGAAGCCCGCGTCTCGTACGACATTTATGGGCACCGTCTATGAGCCTCCAGTAAGCACACCCACTCACTGTCTTGCTTCTCGAATAATGAGTGTTTACGTACCGCACTGGCCGTGAAAAGTATGGTCTGTAGAAGCAACAAACTCGGGCCCTGTGAAAGAGATGCAGCACCACGGTCACTTCGATAGTAGGTGGCCAGAAAGTTGGACTTGTCGATGATGGGAAAGAATGGATGGAAGAGCTGGAAATAGTTGGAAATAAACTCGTCCATGACTCCCTTTGGGGGAAGACTGAGGGCACCTTTTCGTTTGAGATACTGGATATCCTCTTCATCCAACCTCGAATGCTTGATGGACCCCGAGAGACGGCGGGGATCTTGTGAGACGGCCAGCAAAGACGGCTGGCTGTCAGGGGCAAAGCTGCGAAAGAAGGGATAGTGAGGAACTTGGTGAAGCATGGCGTGTGGCGGGATGGAGCGAGGTGACGATGGCCTTGCGGTACCGGTGATGGTCAGGTCCTGGCCCGGCGATGGCGACTGCTTGTCCATCTCATTCTTCCCGCGCCGCTTCTTGCGAGCCTGGACGACGCATTCAAAGCCATCGAGCTGGCACTTTGTGCAGGGAACTCCCGTCTTGAGCACATCGCAGCGAATCTTGCGAGTCCGACAGCATGAACAGGCCTTTGAGGCGCGCTTCTTTTTCCTGCTGACGAGGTGGATGGTGGCCGGCGATACGGATTGCTCGTCTGAATGGTCCATCTTTAGCCGAGGGTTGGCTGGCTGTCTGACTCTCTCTTTGTCTCTCTCTCTCTCTCTCAAGGCGCGAGTGGATTCCCACGGCACAAATGGATCACGACTGGATGGAACTGAGGCCCCGAAACAATGGCAAATCAGTATAGATGAGGTCTGAAGAGTCCAGCATTGTCAGACACAAATTAAATGGATGGTTGCCAGGCATTTTAGTCCAGAAGGGGAATGGAATCGTGACGCTATTGCTTGCCATGGCCGGTGGCTGAAGAGCAACTTTGCCGGGAGGCGGTGCTGACTAACTGGGGTCAACGACGATATCGCAGCAGTGACTTGATGCTTCGTCAATTCTCTACAAGATACCAATATAATCAGCCGTGAAAGAAACAAGTTAAATTAGACACTTGAATCACAGCATTTGTTTCTTCCCAGCGAGGTACTCGATGCATCACCACTCAAGCAAATCCATTCAAACTGCCTCCAGATCTGCAGCTTCAATGACCGACAGCCAGCCAGACACTGATTGACAGCCCCGGCGGTAACGCGCCTAATCCCCCAAACCCACAGTCCCTCTCCAGCGCTAGCTCCCCCAAATCCCTGCCACTAGCGGTACCTGCATGCCCCCAATCCCACCCTCCCACAGCGCTAAAAACCCCCATAAGCGCGTTCCCAAACCCCCGCGCCCAATTCACCTCCTTTCAACACCAAAACCTGCGTGCAGCTGTCAGCTGTCAAACGACATCTCAACCACGCCTCACTTCTCGTTCACTTCGAACACTCCTCGCCAGCTGTCAACACAAAGTGAAGCTGCGCAACTTCTGAACGCTTCCACTGCGTTCCATCGAACGCCCGGAACAATCGCCTGGCCGGCACCCGGTTTGAAATTTTTCTTTCTGCTATAAAGCAAACGCCCTCGTCACCACAACCTCTTCCTCTTCTTTCTTCCTTTCACCATCACGCATCCCTCGCACAGCAGCTTCTCCGCTTCTCCCCAACTTTGTTTCCAACTTCTCATCACCACTTTGTTTCTCACTCTGCTGATGCCCGATGCTCCTTTGCTCAAACCACTTCTCCCTCTCCCCTTCTCCCAGCCCATCTCAACCCGTGCTCTACCCAAACCAGCCCGTGCTACTTGATACTCTGCGGAGTATCCCTCCCCCTTCGCCTCGCCTCGCCTCGTCCCGCCCACACTCTCGTAGCTTCCACTCCGCCTCTCCCCCAAAACTTCTTCTTCAAAACTCTTTTCCAACTCCCCTTGCCTCTGCCCTCTCTCTACCCATTTGCCTCCCCCCGCGGATTGGGCATCCGACTTGTGCTCTCAGTGATGATATCTCTTCACACAAGACAAGGGAAAGCCTCCTGGTTCGGTTTCTGGCTCACCCCAAAACCACCGTTGGCACCTGTCCGCCCTCCAAAGAACAGAAATCTGAGCGAGCAACCAGTTTTTTTCCCTCCCCCTCTTCTTCCTCTTCACTTCCTTTCCTTTGTTTTTTTCCTCTTTGTCCTGTCAGTTCCTTGTGTAAAATTCCCCGTTTGTTGAATTCCCTCGCAGTAGCCGCAATGACCGACACCTTAGCACCTCAGAGAAGTCTCTTGCCTTATGGTCACCTTCGACCAAAAGGCTCAAACAGACTCGTGATTCTTTTCTTCCCCTAGTGGGAATATAGTTTTCAATCGGAGCAGGCTGAGTGAAGCTCAACAGATAGGATTTCCTTTGAGGTTCGGAACAGAACGAATGGTGCATTGGTGGGAAGTGATCTGGGGAGAAGAGAAGGGGAACTTGGTTTATTTTCTTCTTTGTTTCATGTTTGAACAAACTGAGACCACCTGGTGATGATTCAAGGTCCAAAAAGCCAAATTTGCAGACAACAGCAGCGGGTGTGAAAGCTCGTGGCTGCGAGTTGCCGATGAGAACCTAAGAGAGCTAATCTGAGGGTGCTAATGTTTGTTCACTTGTTGTTTGTAATGTCTTTGTTGCAGTTTGGTAGCCATCTAGCTCGCATTTAGCAAGGGTAGATAGGGAGATGAATGGCATTATGGTGTTTGACTAGTCAGTTATTTTCAGGAAGATCACGCACAAGCAGCCATGTGAGCCTCTTCAAAGCGCGAAAATTCTATTCCATCTCGTCTGTTTTTCGTAGTCTCTACTCTACTCGTAAAGATCCTCCCACCCCGGCGGATTTCAGTATGCCATCCATGGGTATTTCGTGGCCCGCCAGATTGCAAATCGTACATAAAAACAAAATCTACAGCACCCCATCTCTCTCGCAAGGGCGTGTCTCAAAAAAATCCACCGCTCTGCTCCAGTCTCTTCATCCTTCACCTAACGCTATGGTAATGCCCTTACAACTCTTCAGTTCTTCTTGCCCATGTTCTTGCCCACAGGCTTGCTGTACATCCATATCGCACAGAAGCCAACAAAGCCAGAGACCGTCGCGCCGATGCCGGAGATCCAGGGCCAGGCACCCGAGATGACAAAGCTGCGAGGCCACTCGTCGTGCGCAAAGTGGCGGACGCTGACGGTGTTCTTCTCCTCGACATAGGTGAGGTAGGGGCGCTTGTAGTTGACCTTGAAGTTGAAGATTCCATGCTGGTCGGGAAGAGTAAAGGAAGCGCCGTAGACGGCAGCATCGTCAGTGGTGCCGGTGAGATTCAGGTTCAGACGGTGGAAGGGAGAAAGCATGGAGAACTCGAGCTGGAGGACATCGTCTTCAGGAAGGGTGAAGGGCACCCACTTGTCCCAGCTGTACTCGGACAGGGAGATGGCATAAGACTAGATAATAATAAACGTCAGCCGAGATGCGATACGCTTCACCAAGATTTCATATGCAAACTCACCACATCGTTCTTGATACGGTAGATTTCCGGGTTGAGCTCCTCGGTCTCCTGCAGCTTGTGCTCAATGCTGTTGACTCGCAGGACGCCAATCTCCTGGAACGTCCAGCCAGCCACTCGTCGGGCAAACTCCTTGTTGTCAGCCTTGACGCTCTTGCCGCCCACCTTGGTAACCTTGGCGTCGAGCCACTTGTCCTGCAGCATCTCAGCAGAGCCGAGAACAGTCACACGAGCAGAGTTGCGCGCCTGCACCACCGACACAAGCGCCAGCTGCTGGCCCGCAGCGAACAGGTCATCAGCGTCAAGCACCTCGGCCTGCTCCTTGGGGTTATAAGTGTAAGCAGTGGCAGGTGCGCGAACAACGGGAGTCAGCAGAGGTCCAGCGCCAAGAACATGGCCAACAGCGTGGGGGAAGGCCAAGACACCGCCGGGGACCTCAAAGTAGGACTTAAGGCCAGGGCGAACGTTGGCGGGCGCATCGAGGACGAGGACGTCGTGGGATTCGGCAGCGGAAACGGTGTCATAGTTGAAGTGGTCGACGACGGTGCCGGTGCGCTCAATGGGGAGGGAAATGTCGAGCTCGGACAGAAGAGAGACGAGCGAGGTGGATGTCGGGACGGTGGAGGACAGCGCAAGCAGGATGTTGCCCTGGGCGTTGACGAAGTCGACGAGACGGTTTGGGGTCAAGTTGGGACCGAGACCTGCAAGCAATTGGAATCAAGCAACATGTCAGCAAGTCATTGACATAGAATAGATATAGATGTAGCAACATACCCTTGACCTTGGAAGGCAGGAATAGCAAGTGATCGTATTTCCTCTCGCCAAGATGGAACAGCGTCAGGCCCTCACTCCGCGGCGTCTCGTACGAAACATCAAAGCCTCGCGCTGTTGCAATCAGTCAGTTTCCAGCTTCAATCTCCCCATCCAATCCCAATCCAAGCTTCAGGTCCAGCTCCCCAATCCAATTGCCTCCTTCTCCCCAAAAAGAAGCTCAAGAAGCTCAAAACATAGAACATACCTGTGAGATCCCCCAGAAACTGGCCATACGTATCCTTTTCAGCAACATCGTCCAGCACCACCAACAAGCGACTCCCGCCCGTGCTAACCGCCGAAGCAGCCGCCGCAAACAGCGCCGCAGCCACGCTCAGAAGCGACCACATCTTATCAACAAATAGTAGAAAAAAAGAAATGTGGTTGACAAAGGATAATGTCTGGGTCAGAATCCTGAGGTGCGAATCCAGAGCTTCCCACTACACAAGTACAGACCACTTGGGGATACGTAGCCTCGTTCGCTACTTACCCGCTGTGGGGCCCCAGAAAGACTCTTGGCAGTTCGTCACTTAATGCAATCGGGCAGTTACAAAGGTACATAGGTACATCTGCTTAGGTAGCTTTTTTTCTCTCTCTTTTTGCCGCGGTTAAGCCGAACCAAGCAAGCAAAGCATCACGACTCTTTGAGCTCAAACCTCATGTCACCCAAATCCGACGATATCTGATATCTCGCACCCTCCGAACCTCAGCAGCCCTCACACCCCCAAACTCGGTACGCACGCCCTCTACTCTAATCTGCTCTTCTCTCCCCTATCTTCGACTCTACAGCTAGAATTGTTAACTAACACCAGCCAATTGATCGCCAATCCAGCCCGTCATGTCTTCTCCCCTCTTCTGGTCGCAGCCCCTCAAGTACTGCGCCTGGGCAGCCCGCGAGCGTCCCGCCTACTTCTGGTCCGTCGTCGTCGGCGCAACCGGCCCGGCTCTCATGCCCATTGTTCCTCCTATCCGCCACATGCTCGGCGACGTCGACCCTGCGCCTGTTCCCGTCACTTATCCCGGTACGTTTAATCCGCCAATGAATCGATCTCCGAGGCAATTGTGGAGGAGAATTCAAGCTGAGAGAGGGAGAGAACTTGTGGAGGAGAAATTCAAGATATGAGAGAGAGAGAGAGTTTTCCAACTAACCTCCTGCTGTACAGTTCCCGCCGGCCCCCGGAAACAAGTAACCGGCTACGACGACAAATAAAAAACCGCTTCACTCAATCCAAGACAAAACGTCACTTCTTAAAGCCAACCAGGGACATTCTGCATCGAGTCATAAAAGGGCCGGAACAGCAGACTTAAAAGTCCCTGTATATACATACATAACACACACACAAACAACCACGGCGTTACTCAATCATGTAAAAACACACTCGGAGGAGGAAAAGAGCAGGGGCAGGAAACATTTACCAGAACCTCTAAATTCAACAATTGATGCAAATTACAAAAATCCGCTCTCTCTTTCGTTCTACTTTGATGCCTCCCATCCGTCCAAAAAGCTCTTTCACTTCTTTCTCTCGCTACAGCATGCAATGTCCAACTTTTGAGCGCCCCTTTAAAAATCTAATTATTTCTCTCTCTCTTCCCCCCAACTAGCCGTTGAAGCACCGCTACCCACACAAAAGGAAAATCAACTCTTCCCCTCCATCTAAATATTTCACTTTCATCCAGACCGCGACGCGGCGCGCCGAATGTTTCTTACAGATGTTCGGCGAGGCATGCTCAGGCTCTACCTGTCTCTGCCAGCGAAATTCCACTCATACTGTATGCCCTCGTTAGTAAAAGAAAAGAAACATCGTAGCCACTTGTGAACTGTAAAGGATAAACTCACTACTCGCCCGTCATCGTCTCCAGTATAGACACACATTGGCATCGGGCTAATGCAAGTAATGCCGGCCGCCGTGTTCTCTCCCTTGTCGCTCGTGTAATCAATATGGTCCAGCCGTCGCAGCCGCTCCAAAGTCCATTTCCCACCAACCACGCTCTTGCGCCATACATTCACGATGCCTCCGCGGTGTCCCGTGAAGATGAGGTAGTTTTCCAGCCACTCGTTGCCAGCGCCTTCGTAAAAGGCACAAGAGTGGACATAATCTTCCGAGTCTGAACAAACATTCTGTTCTAGGATAAGGCCGCCGTTGAGAGTGTACAGGAGCACGTTAGGTCCCGAGCATAGCATGATATCGCCCGACACGTTGTGGATTTTCGCGCACTCCACGTGGCGCACAAGAGGTAGCTTGCGAATAAAGGACAGCTGGTTAAGATCCCACAGGAAAGCCTGCCCATCCGACGAAGCCGTGACGAACGTGCTAAAGGCTTTGCCAACCGCAATGGCCGTCACCGGCGTCTTGTGGCCAAAGAGGCTCGATTTGGGAATCAGCTCTACCGCTTTGCCTGGTGCCGTATGCAGAGCATGTACGGAAACAACGCAGTCTTCTCCCGCAGTAATGAGCGTCTTGGAGTCGGCAAAGGCAGCGCACGAGATCTGGCCAATGTGGAGGTTCTCAAACAGCCCGGCCGCCCTGCGGTTGTCGGCAAAGAAGAAACGGATGCTGTTATCTGCATAACCCCACTCCAGATACTTGTCGTATGGCGGGAGGTTGAGGCGGAATGGCGAGGCGCACAGCAGGCGGTCCAACTTTGGCGCATAGATGAGTGTTGAAACCCTCTCGTGGCTCTCCAGTAGCGGATTCGGCAGGCATACCAAGGAGAAGATGGCCGTGTCCAACCTTTTAACAGATGACTTGAGCTGTTCTCGGGGCGGGTGAGGCTTTTGGAACACTTGGTGTGGCGTCTGGCCGAAATTGTGAATGACACCAGCCGAAATCGCCCTTTCGTTGACGTCCTTTATTTGATCAAGGTCGACAGAACCAGCGTAAGAGAGGTTGTGGAAAACATTGAGATTCTCCACGGCCGCCTCGCCTCGCTGCTTGAATCCAAATACCAAATCAATCCATTTATGCAGGCTCTCGCTCACATACGGACTCTCCAGTGCCTCGCGATGCTTAGCAATGAAGATTTTAGGGTCACCCTTGGCCCACGGAGGCAACTCGACGTTATTAACCTGGACACCGTTGCTCTGCCGACGTCCAAAATCGTACCCGTTGATGTTTGTCAGAAATTCGGGAAGACAAAAGAATTCAGGAATCAGTTCTCGGACATCGGTTTTGTTGTTACATGATGCCGAAGTCCAAGCGTCGCCAATCGATTGGAACAGTCGGTCTGCGTGGTCAAAGCTATCTCCCTGAACAAGAAGATAGGACTGTACAAAGGGTGGCAGTCTGATTAGATATGAGGAGACAATCATGGCAGACGAGTAATGGGTGCCGTAGTGGAATGGCGTCTGTCCAATTTCTTCAAGCGCACTATAAGTGTCGATGAAGCCTTGAATGCGGTTGACCGTCTGGGCACCCATGGGCTTTGACAAGTCTCGAAACACTTTCGGATCCTCCAAATCGAGATCGTCGCTGGTGTAATCGGCAAGAATCCAGGGAAAGACTGGATACTGGGTCAAATCGTTAAAAGTTCGCCCAGCCATGGTATTTACCACCATGAGATAGTGAAAGTTAGAAATCTCGCCCCTCTGCCACCGCTTCATGATGGAAGTCCACGGCGATGCGTTAAACAGGGTGCCGAGCCGAGATCCCAGGCCTTGTGGAGAGTCTTCAAACCCCTTGAGCATATCAAACCTCCATGCATCTTCCGGATTGGGCAGCGCATGCGCAGCGCTAGTATGCGGTGCTTTGCTCGACATTTTCGCAAACAAGCCGTCTCTAAGTCCGGTGCTAATGGTGGTAAGGAGGTAGCTTCGACCGTCAGTGAAGAAGATTTCAATGGCAACATCCCGGAACAGGAATCGGCGTTTCGAGACGCTAATCACATCCTGCCACTTCCAATGTCTCGATTCTTGCTCTCGGCCACCAGCGCTCTGCCGCTTCTCAAGCGTCTTGGCACCGGTTACGATCTGCGTAAACGGATCGCGCTCTTCTGGTGGTGCTTGCCACACGTTTACGATGTCGCCGTTGGCGCACTGGAACACATTATCCATAATATACAGTGCGTCCTTTCCTACTATCAAAAGGCCTTCACTGGCTTCGAGGCCGGTGACGCGAGATATGTTGTACGCGGCCTGCACTTGATCGCCATGCTCCAGACGCCGCATGACCTTGCGGTTTTTATCTTCAAAGTTCTCGTCACCTTCGTTTGGCTCGTTGGGGTCATCAACAAGCTCAAAATCATCCTCTGCCGTGAGTCCAGGCTCAGGATTATCAGAGACCGGTTCGGGCTCCATGGTAAGAGACGCAGAATCGTTATCATTGACGCCATCTAGAATAGCGCCAGAGCGCGTAGGTGGCCGGCTCCCTACGGCAGCTGGGTCTCGCGAAACAGGGACGGCGCTCAATGTTGCTCCAGAAGTAGTAGTAGGAGTTGTAGCAGAAGAAGCACTGGTCGATGGCAGACTGCCTTTGGCCTTGGGCTGATATCTGTCCTCGCCAACTGGGTAGTCTGGGAGAAGACGCAAGCGCATACGGTTTCGACCCTCTGTTCGATCCAGTTTCCACTTTGGCGCCGTGGATATGCTGAACACGGCCCCGGGCCGCTGCAGATCTCGCTCCATCTTTCTATAGCCTGCCGTGAGGAAAGCCAAATCATCTTGCTGGTCTTGCATGAGACGCTGATACTTGAAATACTCCGCGTTGTAGATGCTCTTCATCCATGCGCTATTACCGATTTCATGGTTGAGAAGAATTCTATCCGCCCCAACCACCTCTATGTTCCAAGTCTTTAGCTTGTCTTTGCGTTTTGTCAGGCGTGATTTCGCAGACTCAAATGTGCGATGGTTCTCCGCGCTGACGAAATCTTCCCACGTCTTTGACATGCCGCCAAAAAAGAGCATGTCCAGCGCCGGTCTATGCTTGTCCACCCAAAGTACAAATGACTCGTCGTCTATCTCTGTCAACTTTTCGAAATCGCGAACAATCTGCCGCTGCTCAGGTGCAGAAGACGATCGAATCAAGGCAATCGATTCCTCGGGCTTCTGCACGAGAATGATGCGGAGAAAGTTGGCAGCAGCGCCGCGAATCGATGCTTTATCGTCGATGAGTTTCGTATAAAGCTGATACCAGAACAGCTTCAGGTACTCGTCATCGGCCCCTAAACAGCCCAGAATAGACATCTGCCAGTAGGCCAGCTTGTTCATAAACTCCTTGGCCTCGGCTTCCGAAGTTTCCCGGCTGTCCAAATCCGAGAGCTTGAGCAAAATAGTCCTCAAGAGACAGCTTCGAATTGTCGATATAGCTGGGCTGCACAGACGAACGCTCTTCAATCCCGCAATCTCGGGCCGCTGCAAAAATTCCAAGAGCATACCGTTAAAGTCAATCATTGCTTCTGCCCCGTTTAGGAACCATCCTTCAAAGATTGCTTCGCAAAGATGGGTACAAAGACGGCCAAGATTCGTCAAAATCCTTGGCTCGCATATTCCCTCGCGTCTTGTCTGGATTACATGTGTTACCTCGGAAATCGCTTTCTTCAAGATGTACGACTCAAAGTATGCCTGGTGCTCTTGAAACCCAGGAGGCATTTTGGTGAAGAGACCGAATCCCGTAAACTCCTTGCGAACGAAGATTTGATCCATGAAGACGTGCATTACCAAGTCGGTGATCCCATCCACAATGGCATCACCGGCGCTGCTGCCGCCAATAATCTTTTGCTGTTGAGGCAGAGGCTTTGTCACGGGAATGGCGAGCTTTGCCTCTGAAGCGGTTTTCTGGGCAGTCAGGAGAACGAATGATGACGCCCTTCTAAGAGGCGTTCCCTTTGGCGGCGTCGACTGTGGCGATGGCACGAGATCAATATTGGTTGTTCTGACGATGGGTGCTGGCATAGAGCTACCGCCCATGGGTCGAATAATGACATCGCTGCCCTCAAACGTCAGAGCAGAGTCTCGAGAGTTCAGTTCCACATCAGGAGTGACAGCGTCAGCGCTGACAATGACCGGATACAAAGCAGCCAAAAGCAGCCGAATCCACTCGGATGACAGAGCAAAGTCTCGGAATTCGGATGACCGCTCGTGGAGGTTTCTCAGAACTTGTATAGCATTCTTAAGGAAGCCGGCATGTGCCCCCACGCTTTCTCGAGAGAGTATTACTGCAGAATATGGTCAGAAAAGAGTGGTTGGTAAGGACATAAAGGAACAGACTTACACCTAGGTTCCACACCTCTGACAAGATCTGAGCTCGCCCTAGGTCTAGAATCATAGGCAGAGGTGGGTCGAGATAATGCGTGAGATGGCGAGAGATTCGTTGCTGGAGAATCTGGGTCTTCTTGGTATTTCATCACATCCTTTAATCCATGCTGCAGCATCGATGTGATGATAACCAGCGACTCGGGATAGACAACCTTGCGCTTGTCAAACTTTTCAGCCAGGGTGTGGAAGTCAGCCCTGCTATCAAAGTTGACATCGGCCACATCCTGCCCAAACAGGATGCAAAAACAAATTGTCCATAGAGGTGGGACATCCCAGAATCTCTTCAGTCGGCTTGCCATAATCGTAAACCCGCCAGATTTACCAGCAAACTTTGACGTATAGGCAGATCCATGGACAACCAGGAGGCGAGCGAGGATTTTGCACCCATGGACGACAGTTTCAGAGTCATCATCAGCAAGTAAATATAGCAGCCACTAATTGTCAAAATGTCAGTAAACAGTCCTGAGCCGCTGCATGCTGTTCGGATGGAGCATAGCTTGTGTCTCACCTTATTCGTGACCGTCTTTGCAAACTTCTTGATATTGTTAAAGTTGCCTTTCTCGCACAGGATTCTAGAGTAGAGGCTAAGAACCTTGGTTCCAAGTTGCTTTTTTGATACGGTTCTTGCGCCATAGGACAGACCATTGCCATCACCTCCATCCACAGCCCCCCGCTTGAAGGGACCAGGGGTACTTGACCGTGAAGTATTCAAAAACAGCCTCGGGGTTCGCGAGCCTGCCGAAGCGGGTAGGTGAAAGGCGTACGTAATGAAAAGTGACAGGGACCTCATGACTTCTTGGCTTAGATTCGATCTCACGAGCGCTTCGAAAGCACCCATGAACTGCGGCACAACTTCTTCGGAAATGGCCTCGCCTTTCATGGCATCTAGCAGCCGCTTTACAATTCCTGGAGCAAGCAACGGTTAGAACACACTGTTGATTCTGAGAAGAGGAAGCGGCCAAGCTACTCACTCATACGTATCAACCTCCTACTGTTGAAGTCATGATGTTTACTGTTAACGGCAAAAGTCACGAATTGTTTATAATAGAGCTCCTGGACGCGTGGCCCTGATTTGCGCCAAATATCCAGGTCGATCAGGAGGATGCGATAAGCTAAGGGGTTGATGATGAAAGATTCAATGGGTTCAGCATGATTATATCCGACGAAGCCCAGTATCAGGCTAAGGATCCGGAATGCAAGGCTTTCTCGCTCCTCTTGGGAGGCTGACAGCCGAGAGATTTGTGCGTTTTCGCCGGCAGCGCCAGAACCATATCCGATCTTGAACCGCAGGAGCATGCCCAAGATGCTGTATCCATTATCCCTCTCCATTGCTTCACTATTTCTCCAATTCCTGCGGATGCAATGGAACATGATTTCAATAGCATGAATGGTCTCTTCGACAGTCGTCGCCTTTTCCAGGAGCTTCAGGGCCAATGGGGTAAAGCCGGCCAGACGCCAAAGGTTCTCGTCAAAGTAAGATGGAACAGCTACAATCGGAGTTCCTCGGAAGGAGGCAATGCCTTGTGGTCTAAACAGTGCATCCGTGAGACTTGGAACAGCACAATTTATGGCCAACGGGGATGCTTCTTTGCTCGACATGCGGAAAAGATTGCGCGTAGATGCGCGAGGAAGAGCGCGGAGAACGCCCGTATCGATGTATTGCACATTCTCGGGAAACGTGGCAGACGGGAGAATGCCAAGCAGGATTTTCGCTTCCGGCAATAGTGAGCTTGCCTTATCACGCACGGCTCGGAGGATATCAGAGTTCTCGTCTTTACCGGAATGAACAATTTCATTCCGCAAGCCCAGCATGGCCGATGCCTCGTACGTTTGGAAGCCACCTAGGGTGTCCTGGAAGTTGCCCTGGTACCGTGGGCCAAGCGCATGGTGAACCGCTATGTAATCATCACTAAGAACATCCTCGAATAAGTAGGCCGATGCCAACGACCATCTCGAAAAGACGAGGCCCGAGCCGCTCTGGTTCGAAAGATCGCGGGGTGTCCCAAGGAATGCTTGGACGGGGTTGTACTTGTTCTGATTGGAGTTGAACGAAGCAAATGTTTCCGTACTTCCGTTTGCAAGCGGGGGTACATGTGGGTAATTGCAGCGAATTTGTTCAGCAAACTCGCCATTGACGTAGAGAGACGCTTTGCTGGCCGACATTGTCTTTGGTCGGCGATGGACAACGGCAACGTGGTACCACTTCTTTTCACGAAACGTTACCGACTTGAATCGCACGCTAGGCTTATTGGAGAAGACTGAAGTCTGGAGAATAAAGTTGTGGGTATCTCGTTCCAAATACATGAGCACGAAGCAGGTTTGGGAGGAATCGAAGACGCCAAAGACAGTGGTATGCGCAGTCGGGTCGAATGAGTCGACACGTATCCACGCCGCAAATGTGTATCCAGCCGTGGATTGAGGGGGGAATGGGCGGCCCAGGGTCGGGAGTTCCAGCGATGAATGGCCATGAAGTGAGAGGTCAAACTGAAAAAAGGGAGGGCCAGTGTATTTAGATGTCATTTCTAGGAAAAAGTTGGCCGCCTCGGGGCCCGGTGCTGATAGGAGGAACTGGACATCGGCAGGTTGGTTCACACCAAGGTGCATAAGCAATCGACACAAGTCCAGGACTGTCTCATGTTCAGCCGGCGACAAGTTAGACTGGGGGGAAAAGGCAGCCTCGAGGAACTGAGAGAGAACGCCAGTCGAATGGATAGCGGCAAGGTTGTAAATCGAGACGGATGCTGCACTGAGGATTGTCTCTACAACAATGAGGGAAGATGGGCTTGGCGGCGAGTTCTCTGACCTTGGAATAGCACGCCAGAAGCTCACGACAGCTCTGAGCAGCTCCGGATGACGTATTATCGTCTTTGGAGTAACCACCTCGCGCACACTCGGGCCAATGTTTCCAACGGATCGTGCAAGCACGAGATCCCATTGCTCGTCGGCTGCATCCTCGGCATCGTTTTCAGGGGTGTCGCCAGGGCTGGTCTCGGTTTCGACATCTGCACGCAGGGCCTTTGCTGTAGATTGGCACAGCAAGTCCAAAGCTTCGTCGTCCAGCGAGAAAGCCAGCAGCTTGCCAAAGACATGACAGCTAACCCAAGCGTCGGGTTCCGCCCCTCCCAAGCCGATACTTGCTATAATCTGTTCGAGAGCCTCCCATCCGCCCCCTGCGACTCGATATCGGAAGAACCTCTTGTTCCCAGAGTGGTCTCGGAAAGCGGCTGACAGGACGCTTAGGAACGCACCGAGCAGCTTGAATAATGACATCATCTCAGCCTGGTTCCGCTTCCGCGGGTCATGGTAGCCCGCAAAGCTGCGGAGGACGTCGAGGACGCATTCAAAGCCGCCGGCATGTCGAAAGGCATCTTGGTTTGAAGCTGTAGGAGTGGAAGCTATCAACTGGGCAACGTTTCGCAGGCCCTTGACAAGCTTGGGGATTTCGGGATAGCCATCGTCGTTTCGAGAGGTCTGTTGGTGGCCAAGATCATCGAGCAACGTCTGCAAGACTTGTATGTATTTCGGGTTCGGGCTCGCCGTAGCTGACGCCGAGGTCGACGATCGATATCGCGTGGGAAGAGTCGCCATGGTCCCGTGTCGGCCAATTTCTCATGCCAATACCTATTAGGTTGCCCTCCAGGGCCCGTCAAGGGTCCAGGCCGCCAACTATCCGCAACAGCATTGAAGGGCAAGATGAACAGGCAGCTCGGAGCTCTGGCGCGGGGCGCATGAAGCTCTTGGGCGGGCGGTCAGCTGGCCGATGGAAAGGCTGCGGCCCTGTAAGAGAAGCCCTACGGAGATGCAAACGATGAAGGGGCAATACAGCGGTCGAATCGGTATTTCCAATGCGTAAAGCAGTGATCCGGCGTGGTTGGGCGGCTTTGCTGCGATTATCTCGACACTTGTTGCCCAGCTCTGGATGTTGCAGCCTGCCAGCCAATCCGCCGTCAGCCTTGAACGTGGCTGAGATTCGGCATTGCGGCTAGTGGACACAGTAGTAGCCCCGCCGCGAGCCACTAAACGGCTCCTTCAGGCCTTCAGGAGCTGCACTGCAGGCTTCAGTGCTTATCGCGCAGTGGCTGGTGGATAAGGGGCCCGTAAATGATTCGATAGCATCAAGTTTAGGGAGTCCTACATGTATGCAGAGGTACAGTAGTATGGATCCCATACAGGTCATAGGCAACGGCAACGGCAACGCTGCAGTTATGGATTGTTTGCTGGGAGAGGGAGATGGCTTAACGACGATAACAGATCCAATCTGACTGACGTTGGGCATTGGGGCTGGTTATCGATGCAGCTCCGGATGCTCCCTACTGTACAGATACCAGCAGACGCTGCCATGGTGACTCTCTCTATGCAGCTTAGGCATTGTGCATGTATAAAACGCCCGCAAGGGAAAGGAGCTGGTTGCAAACGCAATGCTCAGCTCAGACCCGAGTCGCACGTGCACAATATTCAAGTCCTAGGAGCAATGCTGGCAGAGAGAGCGGTTGATCGCGGCCATGGATACGGGCCAGAGTTAGGAGAACCTGAAGCGTTGAGATGGAAAGGGGCTCTGGACTCGGGGGCATTTATGCTGATGAAGCGCTGGACAAAGCGCCGAGTACGAACATTCGACAAACAGCTTCAATGAGATTATTATTCCAGGTTAGTACGGAGCGGTACGGAAGTAGTCGAATCGTACTACCTACTACTCGTATGTACGAGTTACTCGCACGGGACGCGGGAAGCGTCCATTCGCTCAGCCGCTTGTTAGCATTGGCCAGCACTTGTAGCCGCGCTGAAACGGCCAAGGTCTGTTTCTCGACACTCCCTGTGTCACATCAGTCCAATACTTGCTCATCAAATGCCTGTCCCCGTCACAACCCGTCGTACTCGTACCGTGCCTTGAAATGGATATTATTTGATGGATTAAGTACCCGGCAATAAGCCCAAGCTGTCGTGATACCTGCTTTGTACCCGGTACCTGACGATAGGGTAATCTTGAGCTCATCTAGGCCGATAAGCACGCAAGTCATGCTCACGTCAATGCACCGCCTGCCTAATTCTGAAAACGGCCATGTTCCGCTACCGAGTGGCTGGCATTTGCGTCCCTGATTCTTTACATCCAAACGTCATTGTTCACGTTCAACATAGCGGACATTGCTGAGATTCAGGTACAGCATAAACACTCAATACAAAGACAGAGTGGCTGCTGATACAATAGATAGACATTAGGCACAAGGCGTTATACATGGCACCGTTCCGTTTTAGCTTACGACGCCCATGTACGGAGCACTGTGCAACTGTCTGGATGGGATGGATCTGATCTTGAAAGGGAGGCGAATCTACCTATCAGCAGTGACTCCCTCCCTACTCCGTATTTGTACTGAGTAATACAGCGCATCTCATGCACAGCGGGCTCTAGCCAGATGCAGCCGCGGCTATAAGTAAATAACGTTGATCAGCACGGCGTCACTGGACCAGCGTTGGCAAATACCTCCCTGGCCGCCGTCACGAGTCCCTCCAACCCTCCCCAAATTGGCATGAGGAATATTGGCTGAAAGACTCGTGATCAAGAGGCACGAGCCGGGCCAGTTTGACGCAGCGGATCAACGGGTGCAGTGGCGACCAATCGGAGCCACAATTATCCCCGCATTTTAGGACGGGGAATGGGCCCAGATGCGCACCGCTGTGGCCTGGAAATGCAGGGCTCATCGTCTTGTTGAGCTGGGGGAGCAAGGAGGCAGATTGGCACAAGAGGCTGGCAGGCTGGGGGAGGCTGTGAAGCTGCTTGCGCTGGCGATGGTACATACGGAGAAACGGTAGATACGGAGAGTCATGGATGGGCACAAGGACATCAGCTGCCGAAGGGGAGCCCCTGAATGGATGCCAATCGATCCCTGGACCGTCCGCCATCGTTTGCGTATCGTTTGCGTCCTTCTCCCAGAAGCTCTTCCTTGCGAACAGTGTGTACGAGTACACGCAGGTACCAGCACACGACACTCGCCCGTACAGTGCCAGCCCGGGATTTCCGTCTCAGGGGACCGGTGGCGCCCATGTACCTGGCACAAGCTCCTTGCCTTACGTGATGCGGCCTCCATCCACTGCACTGCAAGGAACCAAAGGGCATCAAGGGACTCGCTGGCTGGCCCGGGGCACAGAGACGGAGAGACACCAAGACAGGCGGTGATGCGCTGTTCACATTCGTAGATTCGCATCGCATCGGCATCGCATCCCTTCAGAACGGTCACGAAGCCATTGTCTGGGCACCCCGGGCATTCAATACCAGGTACATACTCGTAGTCGTGACGGAACAATGACTCTTCCGAAATGAGCGCTCTTATGGTTCCATGTTGGCCTTGTACCAAATGTACCAAAACCTTGGAATAACTCTGGCGTCGTGCCTGTAGCTGATACTTTTCGACCGGGGTCAAGCCACACTGTAAGCCTTTGTACCTCTTCTCCCTCGACCAAGGGCGCAAGGTACCGCCGCAGCTAAAGAACAGCGCAGAGGTACCAATCCGTTCAAGGCTGAGTACCTGCGCGGTTCAGCGTTGCGTTATCGCATCGCCCCGGGAACGACGGGCTAAACCTAGTTGGGCGGACCCCCAAGACCCCGGCCACAGCGATGCGTCACCGCGGCTCACTGTTCACGCCCGCTGAGGCAGCACTGGAGCCTCGTGCCGCCGCCCTTATCTACCGCGCCATCGCTCGTCTTCTCGTCCATCTTCTTTCTCTTCCTTCCATCATCTCTCTCCCCCTTCCATCTTCCATCTCCCCATCTTTCATCGTCGCGTCCCGTGCAGGAGGAAGCAGGAGTTTGTCTGTCTGTCCGCTGCCTTTTTCAGTGCTTTCAGTGTAGTTTGTCGCAGGTTGACACTCTTCCGTTCTTCATCACAAATCATCATCACAATCGTCACGATGCGGACCGCTGTCGCTCTCTCCGTGGCCGCTGTTGCCCAGGCCAGCACTTTCCAGATTGGCACCATCCACGAGAACTCTGCCCCCGTTCTCAGCACCGTGGAGGCCAATGCCATCCCCGATGCCTACATCATCAAGTTCAAGGACCACGTTGGTGAGGCTCAGGCCGAGAAGCACCACGACTGGCTCCAGAGCGTCCACAGCTCCGGCGAGCAGGAGCGCCTTGAGCTCCGCAAGCGAAGCAGCATCTTCGGCTCAGATGATGTCTTTGACGGCCTGAAGCACACCTTCAAGATGGACGGCTTCAAGGGCTATGCTGGTCACTTCCACGAGTCCACCATCGAGCAGGTCCGGAATCACCCGGATGTAAGTTCTACAGTGCCCATTTAATTCCAGCCATGATTCATGAACAAAAGCTAATTCTGCCACCTTACAGGTCGAGTACATCGAGCGCGACAGCATTGTCCACACTATGCTTCCCCTCGAGTCCAAGGACAACATCATTATTGAGGATTCTTGCACTCCCGAGACTGAGAAGCAGGCTCCCTGGGGTCTTGCTCGTATCTCTCACCGAGATACCCTCAACTTCGGCTCCTTCAACAAGTACCTCTACACCGCAGAGGGTGGTGAGGGTGTTGATGCCTACATCATTGACACTGGTACCAACATTGAGCACGTCGACTTTGAGGGTCGTGCCAAGTGGGGAAAGACCATCCCTGCCGGCGACGAGGACGAGGATGGCAATGGCCACGGCACTCACTGCTCTGGTACCGTTGCTGGTAAGAAGTACGGTGTTGCCAAGAAAGCTCACGTCTACGCCGTCAAGGTGCTCCGATCCAACGGATCCGGCACCATGTCCGATGTCGTCAAGGGCGTCGAGTTCGCCGCCATCTCTCACCAGGAGGCCGTGAAGCAGGCCAAGGATGGCAAGCGAAAGGGCTTCAAGGGCTCAGTCGCCAACATGTCTCTTGGTGGTGGCAAGACCTCTGCTCTTGACGCTGCTGTCAACGCCGCCGTCAAGGCCGGTATCCACTTCGCCGTCGCTGCCGGTAACGACAACGCCGATGCTTGCAACTACTCCCCGGCTGCTGCCTCTGAGCCCGTTACCGTCGGCGCTTCTG
Organism: Trichoderma simmonsii; assembly: GCA_019565615.1. Taxonomy (NCBI): domain Eukaryota; kingdom Fungi; phylum Ascomycota; class Sordariomycetes; order Hypocreales; family Hypocreaceae; genus Trichoderma; species Trichoderma simmonsii. The sequence continues at coordinate 610,424 of CP075867.1, read as the reverse complement.
CCCTCGATGACAGCCGTGCCTACTTCTCCAACTACGGAAAGTGCACTGACATCTTCGCCCCCGGCTTGAGCATCCAGTCCACCTGGATCGGCTCCAAGTACGCCGTCAACACCATCTCTGGTACCTCCATGGCCTCTCCCCACATTGCTGGTCTCCTGGCCTACTACCTGTCTCTCCAGCCTGCTACCGACTCTGAGTTCGCTGTTGCCCCCATCACCCCCAACAAGCTCAAGAAGGACATCATCTCTGTCGCCACCGTTGGCACTCTCTCCGACATCCCCTCTGACACCCCCAACCTGCTCGCTTGGAACGGTGCTGGCTGCAGCAACTATAGCCAGATCATCGAGGCCGGTAGCTACACTGCCAAGCCCAAGGCCAACAAGGCCAAGCTCCCCGCCACCATTGAGGAGCTCGAGGAGGCCATCGAGGGTGACTTTGAGGTTGTCTCTGGCAAGATTGTCAAGGGTGCCAAGACCTTTGGCTCCAAGGCCGAGAAGTTCGCCAAGAAGATCCACGACCTCGTCGAGGAGGAGATTGAGGAGTTCATCTCCGAGCTTTCTGAGTAAGAATCTCGAAGCACATATATTATTATTTCCTTATTTTGTTGTAATGGCCATAACGTGCCGATGAGATTATCAAGTACGAGGGTTCATGGATCGGTACTAGGAGAGACTTGTTTTTGTTTTGGGTATTTGGCATGCACTATGGGCGTGAAGCCACGGATTTAGTATGAAATTTTGCCATTGACTCTGTATTCTACTGCACGGTCCTACGTTCTACAGACGGAATGCTTGTACAGGAGTATTATATAATTGATAAATTGCTTGTTAGAGCACATTAACTGCGCACAATAATTGCTTGCACCTGTGATTCCCCGTGTCCCAACATTCACTGCTGTTTGTGATTGTAGATGCCTTTATTGAGCGGATAGGCGAACTGTATTCTGTATATGCTCTGCCCCTATCTTTGTTTGGTATCGAACTGTAAGCCTAGCTAAACTTTTGTAGTGTTTGGGCGTCACTTATGCTCTTGAGACTCAACAATAACAAGACAAAAGTTAGAACATGTACTGAGCATTCTTGCAGTGACAATCTCAAAGTACCGGCCTTTGTTTATCCTTTGTTAAATAAAACAGTTTATTTAAATAGGCACCACCAATCTGGCAGTTCAAAACTTAAACGGCCGCCAGCTGCCAAAACCCAATCACTCACAACACAGGCAAGAGCAAAGAGGTGCAAAACAGGCTCTTGCCATATACTCTAGCAAATGGATTCTTCCGATACAGGAGACGTCATCGTCACCTCCTTCCTCACAATACACAACAAACCAAAGACAAAAATAACTTCATCCGCCCATCGAGCTCTTTTGACTCCGGAAAGTCACATCCAACCACCTTAATCTTATACTTCTCGCATACTCAGCCCATCTCATTATCACAACGCCCATCATCGTCATCAGACTGCACAGTGTGTTCGATCAAGATAAAAACAACATCTTTGCGCAGCTTCATCGAAATCCACAGCCGCGATAATGCTTCGCAGGAACAGCTGCAGAAGCCAGAACCGCCCCCTGAGCAGGAGCAGGTCGTCCGCCTCCATTGTGCGAAACCCAGTCCTCGAACTCACGAGCATCGAACCTTATGTCGCCGAGCGAGACGCGTATCTCGCCGCAACTCTCTCGTACAACAGAGCCCAGCCACAAAACAATGGCGGCGGAAAGACTTCACGCTTGCAGCGTCAACAGAGCGTGAGGTTCGTCGGCCCCAACGCCCAGCCGCAGAGAAAGTTAGCCACCCGAGCAAGCATGGCCTTGGTGGGCAACATAAATATGCCACGGCGTCCTGCGGGCTCTGACTCTCACCATCTTCCTCCCTCTTCGTTTGAGCCACGCGAGGACGCTGCATCATTATCATACGCGAGACTACGCAAGTCGAGATCGATGTATACTCCCTCAATAGCAAAGACTCCCAACTATTCGATGGAAAACAGCGATCCCCCCGAAATGTTCAACGGATGGCTGCCGACGCCGCGATATTCATCGTTGGTCAGGAAAGAAAACGAACCCTTTCGGAGCTCTGGTGGACCGACGCTGAGAACACCCAAATCCATGGGCTTCCTCTCCAGTGATTGTGAAAGATCCATGTCTCGAGACAGCATCAGCAGCGGTCATGAAACTGTCCAGCGGACACAAAACAGGTTTTATGAGCCGTCAGAGCGCTCGAGTCGCCTGCAAAGCCGGCCCTCAAGTTTCTTTCAGTCGAGTTACCGGCACACTCCGAACCCGACTAGCTTCCCCAAATCTCTCCGGATGAGCAACAACAACAATACTTCAGTCCTCTCTTCAGAACATGTTTACGGTGCTAATTTTCCTCCTATTATCCCTTCACAACAGCCAGGATTGCGGACAAAAGCTCGCAAAATCTCCAAATCACTCAAGAGTAGGCTCAAAGGGTTCTTTAGTCGTCCCAAGAATAGGGATGACCTTGCGGACCAAACTGGAGAGCATCCCCAGGACCTTGAGTCGGATGATGGTAGCTGCTACCGTGCCCAGCCAGCTCTGTTACCCCAGGAAGCATCAGTTTATCGTGTAGTCTCCCACATGCCTTCTTTCCATGCCGTGCCACCTAGTCAACAGCCCAGGTCACGGCAGGCCAGCTTGGGAACCATTGAAGCTGAAGACAATGCGCTCGACGATGATAAATCACGAGTCACTAGCTGGACCAACTCTACAGCAGACACCATTGCAAATCGACCAAGGTCTGCAAACTGGAGTCGGCAATACCCGTCTGACTTTCAACAAGACGGCATGGGAGCTGCGCTCTTATCTTACAACCAGACCTCAACGTATCACAATAACGTGTCACATGCCGGCCCCATAGTCAACAGTGACCGCGTGTACTCTGCACTCATGAAGAGACTAAGAGAAACAAATGGGGATCAAAATCAATCACCGGGCGAAGGCCAGAGACCCCCAGACTCTGTCGATGCAAATTCACTGCGAAGCACTTCGACAATTAGACGGCAAGCCCGCCAGTCCACATATGAAGGATCCGCTCAAACAATCCGCCATGTTCAGTATGAGGACGACATTTTCCAAGATAGTACTGAAGGGTCGACCGCATCACACTATTCTTCGGAATCTACAAAGAGCGTCATTAGACGGCATCAATCCTCAGACTCACTGCAAAACTACGGCCATGAGGCCTGTCCTAGCCCGGGCTACGGCGGGGAGTCAGGATTGTCCCCTGACAGGAATGACATGAAGCCACTTGCAGCTGGCGAATCCCAAAAACCAACGCTCTCTGGACGAAGCTCGGCCTTTTTTGCTAGTCCGACATGCCACCTATTTCGTACGACCAGCCCATATCGTCGGGCTCTGCAAGAAAGCATGAAGGCCGCCCAAGCAGACGATCAGCTCCAAACGCCCAACGCCAAAGATCTCAGCTCTCTGTCTGGGATTAGCCTGCCTACGCGGCGTCCAAGCACAGAAGATGATTCCGATGATGATGTGCGAGTGACATACGCAGAGAGCGTGTACTCCAACTCTAGTGAAGAGAATGCGCCCCATGTTTATAGCACCTCGTCTGCTTCGAGATTAACAGAAGACGGACCAGGGCACCAGGTTCACGGAGATGCCACCATTTTTCTCAACACAGAAAGACGACAGCAGCCTCCCACGAGCCATACTCGAGATAGCTCTTCCGCCAGCTCTGTCGAGTGGAAGACGTGGCTCAGCGCCAATGTTTCTAAGCTGGAGACGCCCCCAACGACACTGAAACCTGATTTCCCACAAGAGCCCTCATCTGCCCCCCAGGATTTTAGTCATGTCAGGGAGAAGGCAGAGATTGAGACAAAGACTGAGCACGATGCGGATGATTATCCTCAAGTTGCAGCATGTGCGGGCCCTCCACCTAAGCTGGCGCCAAACAAAGATTATCATGGTCCCTCTATCTTAGCAGCGATGGCAAGAGAACAATCTTTCCTTGCGAATCCCTGGCAGCCCAAGTCTACGACCACCAACGAAAACTCACCACCGGTATCAGGGGCACGACCCAAAAGCCTATATTGTAAAGACGCCTCGCCCATGGCTGCAACGGACAATCTACGCACCATCCCTTCAGTGCCCAACGTCAACACTTGTGTAGCCAACCGTGATTCGTTGGTGATTGAGCCGCGAACATCCTCTCTCAACACATGCTCTAGGCCATTCGACCCACTCTTAGAAGAGGCGCGCGGCCTCAAACGACGCTCACGAACTCGCTTGAGAGCATACGACGGGTCGGCCAAGTCCAGCCCAGGCTTTACAACCGCTCTTGAGAGGCAGTTTGGGGTTAGTAGGACAGGCTCACCACGGGTATGGAAGGTGGAAGAACAGTCAGGCGAACTTGTTGGGTCGGAAGCAGACTCGGGGATTGATGAGCTGGGGCGTCGAGACTTTGACGCGCAGGCCATGGGAAGCAGGAGGATGGTGGACTTGTTTCTGAGCAGCCGGCAGCAGAGAGTTGCGGGTAGCCAGACGCGACAAAGCAGCGATAGTCTGTCGGCTGCCTTTGTCTAAGCTGAGAAGGAGTATGAGAAGGGGGGTGAATGAGAGCATATATTATTTCTGGATGCTGCATGATTTAGAATGGCAGGTGTTAGTGTTGGCAAAGCAAAAAGTCGATATTGCTGAATTCATGACTTATTATAACTGGGTAGTTTAGATAGCCAGGCCACAGAGATATGGTTTCAATAGAGGCTAGATGGGATCTCTGCATTTTGACGTTGACTTTATGTGCGTAACACGCAAGATTTACTATCGACGTTTCTAGGTTGAGTACATGTTCTTTAGGCTGACTGGTAACCATGTAATTGTATCTTCTGAATACCAGTAACAACAACATTTCAGATACTTGTAGGTTCTTCCGCAGTGTGTATAAACTCAGTTATCCTACCCAAGGCCTGTAAATCACCTTCCTTCGTCCCCGCCAATCCACGCTCAACCCAGCCCTCCGTATACCCTCCCCCAAAATCAATTATCCAAGCATCATCATGATAATTAACTAGGACGTTGTTAGGCTTGGCATCGCCCCAAACAATCCTAGCGTCGTGTAGTTGAGCGAGAGTATCACTAACTTGCGAAGCCCATCGGGTCCGCAAGTGCTCGGGTGTTTCTTTCTGCACGGCACAGCGAAGCGTCATGTTTTCGCAATCGATGTACGTGAGTAACAAGCCGTATATCATCACCTCTTTGTCGTCTATGCTTTGAACGAGGCCGATGAGGTGAGATATTCGGAGGGTTTTGTCAAGACGAGCGTTGTGGATTTTGCGGTATGTTGAAATTTCATGGAGTAAGATGGATTTATCTCCCGGGTCTGTGAGCTTCAAATACGCAGCGGTTCCATCTTTCAAGAAGACTTTTCTTGGGACATGTGAGGGAACGGGGCCTATTTGTTCATTACTTGTCTTGATTTCTGACGGTTTGAAGGTTGGCCATGGCGTGAAATCTGTGTCTTCTGGGAAAGAGACTCCAAAGACTTGTGAGATATCTTCAGATTCTTCTTGTTGTATAGCTACCATCTTGTCTCCATCCGCGAGTACTTCATAAACTTCCGTCTCAGGAAAAAGAAACTCATCCAACGTCGACCCGATATTATCTCTAGGAGGTAGTTCTCTAAAGATGGGAAGCATAGGCTCAGCAACCCAATCGTAGAAATCGTCAACAGTATACCCATCCAACTCAATATTTTCAGCAACATTCAGGAAAAAGAGGTATTTCTCTCGTAACTCCGGTGACGCGGCGAATTGTTCGACAGAGGGACGAAGGATGAAGCGGTGCTGGTGACACATCATTACGAATTGAGTCTGTGGAGCGGTCGTTGTATGTGAATTCCAGGACGCTCCAGAATGGCGTGTCGTTTATGGGTATGTCCTCCATTGTTCATGGGATTGGGCTGAGGTTTTTGTAACAGTTGTGAAGACAGAACAACAAGTTGGGATGAGTAGAGTACTCGTATATTTGCATGGGAGTATGGAACACGGACCAATGATTCCCCCACCGTCAATTTACTGAGCCTGTTTTCACATTCCTGAGGATGTTTGTGAGCAAATGAGGAGGGCTGGTGCTTACTGAGAGGATGGACAGGGATACTATATCTTAGTTAGTATATGCTGAGATTTACAAACTGTTACCATGATGAGCTAAACGAGATGAAATTACAACAGAGGGAGTTAAAAATATACTGCTTGGACAGTAATGCTATTATATTAAGTATATATTTTTGTAACCAAATATTATACAAGCCATCTTTAAACAAAAGCGGTCCTCATATATGATGGGGATATTAAAGGGAGTGAGTAATTAGTCGTAGGTATCTCTATACGCAAATCAAGCCAGAAAACATGGAGGAGAGAGGAAAAGCAACTACCGTCATCACTGTTTAATATCATCATCATCGCTGTCGTCATCGTAGGATACGGGGCTGACATGAACTTCCCAAAGCCGAGCCATGGCCTTTGGAAACTCGTCTTTGCGGTCCTGGCTGATCCAAGTGCCGTATTCTTCATGCGTCACCTTCTCAGCCAGGACACCCCTCATCTCGCCCCTATCCACAAGCTCATTCTGCGTTCGCGAAGAGTTGACGCCGCGCGACGTGCGCAAAAAGTGCCAAAAGTCATCCGTCACGCGGACGTACTCCCGCAGGGCCTCCTTGGTGTTGAGCGTCGCGCCGGTGGTCCAGCTGAGCAGCAGGGGCTCGATCAGGGGCGCATCGGAGACGCTGGGGTGGGAGGTGCCGATGCTGGTGAGGAACCAGGACGAGTGACTGGGGATACGGTTCAAGACGCTGAGAGCGAGCTCCTTGACGGTGTCAAAGTGCGGGCGGCCGTAGAAGACGCTGCGTTGCTTGGACCAGGTGTTTGAGTGGACGATGAGGAGGGGCACGTCGATGACGGCGTTGAGAGGGCCGCTGGCCTTGCCTGGGTCGAGGATGATGCCCCCGACGGCGGGGTTGATCTCCGAGGGGGCGTGCTTCAGGGCCTGGAGAGCGCCGGTGGCACCAAACGAGTGGCCTGCGATGGTGAGGTTGCCAAAGTCGAGGCGGCCGGCCCAGTCGCGCAGGTGGGAGCCTTCAAGGCGGGAGTTGCGGCTGAAGATGTCGTCGCCTTTGCCACTGTTGATGGTGCGCAGGATGTTGATCGTCTCCAGGATTTCGGCATCTCGGAAGGCGAGCTGTTCACGCTTGTATCTGGCGGCGTCCATGGGAGGATCGGATAACAGCTCTGCTTCTCTAAAGGTAAGGAGTTTCTTGTCATCCTGTCCCTTGATCCTCATGAGAGACCCGGGACAGCTCCCGTCTCGGTGTTCTATAGCTGCGACGACGTATCCACGGCTGGCCAGCTCGCCGACGAAGTGAGTGTAGTCGGTCCTCGAGCTGGCATCGCCGTGAGAAAAGACCATGACGGGGAACGGCTCGGCATTTGTGTCACCAAGCAGCGGCGCATCGACCTTTGCGGGAATCGTGATGCCGCCCGCAATGGCCCACAGCGCAAAGGTGAATATCGGCCGAACGATGAAGTTGTCGACATGGGCGAACTTTGCGTAACCAGCCGCCGTCAGGCTGATTGGCCTGGCAATCCAGTCATGTCTACGCCGGTGCTCCCTCGTACTCTTGTCAACAGGATAGTAGACGGTGAAGAGCGTCGTCTTGTGCTCAAACGCCGGCCGGCCGGTGTCCTTGAAGACGGTCTCGGACACCAGCCGCGGCTTGTCGAGGGCAATCTCGACATCCACGGCGCCGACATGGTAAGGGCCCGAGTATGCCGGCAGCGGCGAGGCCAGCAGCGGCACGCCACGCACGAGACACAGCAGGGCGTACACGGACACGAGCATAAAGGCTGCGTACCGCCAGCTCCGGCGAGGGCGCACCAGGTCAGCAAATGAGGCGAGAGAGCGGCGCCACCAGAGCGTCCACCGGCTGCTCCGGTCGAGACGGAACCATCGCGGGGGACGAAGCCATTTCGGCTGCGTCTGGGCCGGGACGAGCAGTGGCGAGTCGGGCAGTGAGACGGAGTCGTGTTCCCGTTGCTGTTCCTGGTTTTGGTCTTGGTGTTCTCGTTCTTCTAGTTCTAGGGCCGAGTCAAGCTCGAGCTCGGAGTCGTCATCCGAGTCGGAGACGGGTTTGGAGGAGATGAGGGGGGCGGATTTTGATTTGGAGGAAGACATGGTGGAAAGAAATGTGAAGTTATCGATACATTGAGTTATAGAAGGGTATTGGAGGAGTTGGAATTTACGCCGTTATAATGAAAAGAGAGGAATTACTAGGTAGTATGTACAGAGTAGGCATCATGGATGTAGGAGTGACCAGACAGGGTCGTTCGATGACGTCGTCGGGTTTGGAATTTTTTGGCCTGCCAATTCCATTTTACATGCCATTGGAAAAGATACTTGCTTGTTCTAGGAAAATAGCTGTTGGTTCGGGTACCTCGGCGATCCGGTATGCTGGAGAAGCTGAACAGCAGCCTCTCACCATGATTGAATGAACTATGAGATAAGGCGCAAGACTCAATGAAAGTTGAACTTAAGAGCAGATAAGAAGCCTGAAGAATAATATGCTTTTGATTAAAATGGTGTGTTGATGAGCTGATTGTGTCTAGGTGCCTGATTATAGGGTAGCTTAGAGGCAAAACTGGCGAAACCCAATCTTGTGGCCATATCCTTTGGCTGCTGATACGCTCGGTTAGAGATATATGGTTAAGGTTAATCAAATGGATGCCAAACAATGAGTCCCTGTTCTACCTACTGTAATCTCTTGTAAATGACCTTGCCAATGGTTGTATTGTCTTCTGTTACGGCTGCATATGCACAAGCAGGATGTATTGTCTTACAGCATACTCCTACCAACCAAAGCATGCAATGTAAATCACAAGTATTGGCAACGTACCATCATTGCACGCAGATGATGAGAAAACGTACCCATAGACTGCAGGTTAATCTGTCAAATCAACTCACCAAGCTTGCTGGTTCCATCCACGAGGCCTCTCACCTCTCCTCCAAAAGAGAGAGGCAATTTAACAGTGACCTCTTAGCAATGTTCTAGATATCAAATAATATCCGGCATTTGTGGGCCGTCCGTTCCAGAAAGCGCCACACCGGAACCAATCACCAATATATCGATACAGCTGCTGTCGAGAGAACATGCACATGCACCTCTCGCTTTTAGCTCTTTAGCTTCACGGCCTGCTCGGACAAAACAGACACATCCTCTTTTGCCGCGAGTGCATTAGCTCTGCAATGCACCGTAGGCACCGACGAAATGGGCTGCCAACATCACTGGTTTTTGCTTTCCCGGTCTAAGCCGGGCAGCAGTCCTGAGATAAGAAGCTAAAGTGGGCTGAACTCCGGACTCGAAATCGTCTCGCCAGTCAGCCCCAATGAGAAGACGAGGCGACTTGGGTGAGACTGGGAGCGGAACTGGGGATCGTCTTGGTTTGCCCTTTGGCACGCCTCTGCACTGTGTATGAAGACTGGACTGAATTCTTCGGCAGAATTCTTGCCGGCTTTGCTATCATGCGGCCAAGGAAACGTGCAAACTGCCGCACGAGCACGAGTACGGAAAGCCATGGGAAGCTGAGAGGGTTTGGGATGAAGCCGGGATCCCCGCACTTGGCACGCTCAGCTCTTTCTTTGTGTCTATCTAAGGCATTCCAATATCAAAGACATCGGATGATAGCTAGTTAGTAGGCCTTTGCTACTCAAGTACTGTCTCTGTCTGTACTCATACTTGACCTGCTGCAGGCGAGAAAAGATGCATGGCTCCGTGGGATCGTCACAGGCGAGCTGCAGCTGTGAGGTATGGACAAGCAGAGTACTTGCACATGCCGTGGAGCATCCTGCGTCATCACAGTGTTCACCCAAACTTGTTGGCCGTTAGTCTATCCGTAGTTGCAGCAGAGCAAGACTAAAAGAAAAACAAAAAGCCCAGTAGGAGGAGAGAATTCGGGGTGAAGCCGGGCTGAAGGTGATTCATGCAAGTTGGATGCATGAAGCGGGCAAGTGGAGCGGCGAGGGATGGCTGGCGGCTTGGACCGAAGGGCTAGAGGAGCCTATCACACAGCCTGGCCGGCCATCGCGTGAGCCACAAAGAGAAGAAGAAGCAGGGCGGGGGATGAAGATGGCGGCTTACAGTATGAGTGCCATCAAATGTCTTCACTCACCTGGGCCAGTCCGTGCCGTCGGTATTAGGCATTCCTATTCATCCTGTCTCGCCACATAGGCTATATGGTATATAGTACTGCCGGCAGCCAACACTGGTAGCTTCACTGTTGGAAGCCATATCGACAAGCCTCACCTGGTGTAAATGCTAAAAGTACACTTGTAGCTTGGAGCGTGACGGAAGAGGCACAGCAGCCAAACTCTGAACGACTGCGCCTTGGACGGGCCGCAGCGGGAACCGTGGCCTCGGGAATGGCATGGCAAAACGCCAAGAGGCAAAAAGAGAAAAAAATCCATGGTTTCCCATCTCTGTCTGCGCCTCTCTCTCAGCCCGTTCAATAGAGTACCGCAGGGCAAGTCTCTCCCCCCCACCTTGAGCGCAAATACTAGTCACGCCGCGCGGTAGTTGTGTAATACGTGAGCACTGTAAAAAGCAATCAGCCAACTCTGGTTCGCGAGAAAAGAGAGAATAATCCGGGTATAAGTCGGGGGGCCAAGTGGCGCGCATCTTGACAAATGGAGACAAATATCCGTTGATGGTCTCGAGGAGCCATTGCCATTGCTGGTACAAGTACAGTTACAGCTTCGGCCCCTCCATACCCCACAACAAACAGGGAACAGAACAAATGGAGAAGAAGCCACAGGGATTTGCGGATTTGCAAGAGGTAGTGAACGAAATGGGTAGAAGAACGAGGAGGGAGATTAAAAGCCGAGAGTGGTGCTGTGCTTCGTAATCCATCTGATCTCCAAGTTACTCCGTCCACTGACTGCACGGCTGTACGAGATGTGTTCCCGCAGGAGGTCAACCAAGTGAGAGGCCAGCCAAGAGTCATGACGTCTTATCGCACCACGGCGATGGGCCAGTTTACCCAGGTAGGCAAGGCGCGCGGGAGGCCCTCTTGTGATAACGGGGAACGGGTGCTTACAGCATCTGGTAGGAAGTGCAGAAGAAGGACGAGAGAATATGAACAGCAAATGAGCAGCAGTTGATACGAGCGCACAGCACAGGGGCAAGTACTGTACTCAGCATGTACTGCGTCTAGCATATGTAGCCGGCAGAAAGAGGCAATAAATGTGATCAGATGTGTCGGGGAAGACGGATTACTCCGTAGAAGCCCCAAACGGGCAGGCGGCGGGCCGGGGTTGATGGATCAATTGGATCAAATCGTTTTTGGCTGCTGCGTACATGTACAAGCTGGCATCAATTGTATGGAAGACTGTATGTACAATGGACGCTGCTCAATGTTTAATCAATATAACAGCCCCCAATCCCATGGAATCACGGCAGTTGTCCAGAGCCTCGGCGTTGTAAGGCTGAACGAGCATCATCTCATCTCTCCCTCGCACCTTGTGGCCGACAGGATGGACTGGACTGAATGATCCGTGGCCTCGCTGGAGAGCTGCATCCAACAACCGAGTGTCCAAGTCCAAGCCTTGCTGCTCCCGCGGGTGGCTGCTGTAGCTCCCCCGGGCTGCACCGCACCGTGCTGCATCGATTTGTTACTGTTCCGCATGACTTCAAGAAAAAAAACTGGATGGACGGCCTGGAGCAGCACATTGCCAACGAGGGGAATAGCTGAATGCTTCGTTACATAGCTGGAATCTGGCCATGGTAGCAATACTACCTGTAATTCTCCAGTTATTATATTGATCCTTAGTACCGAGTGTAGGTGCCTGGACCTTTACTCGATATGTCCGTGTCCCGGTTTCCCTTTCTCTCTCTCGTCTCGCGTCTCTCCGCCCATCCCATCTGTGCCAAGATCGAGCCATCCGTGGTGGAGTTGCGGAGCAGCAGGTAGCGGTACAAGGGCCGATACAGGTCCTGGTATTCGGATATGACACTTGACGGATTTCTTCTCCTCTTGTTCCAATGTTCCTTTTTCCTTCTTCCGTTCATGCCAGGTGGCTCGCTCTTCGGTAGGATACTGGTCTAATAGGATAGATGGTAGAAATGCCAGGCTCAAGTCAAGCATGATCAAAACGAATCCATCGAATACCAAGTTAAGTGCAGGGCGAGTCTCGGAGACTTAAACCCGGTACCAGGTCCATCACCTCTCACTCCAGCACCCAGAAAGAACATGGATCGACCAAGCCTTGTTCCAATGTCCAACAAGGCGGCAGTCACCTGCAATTTAATCCAATGACAATCTAGTAAAAAGGGCCAGCTGCTGCAAACATGAACATGGATGTCCATACAGTGTGCTGTAAATCTTCCATGCATCGCTGCTCAAAGACCTTGATGGATACAGACAGTGGTGCATTTCTATGATGTCTGGTCCATTTCTTCCCAGCGTCCGATAGGCCTGTCAGCCACTGGCCCGTAGCGCTCTCTCGTACTGTACAAGCAGCACAACGGGGGCTTGTACAGGTACCGTACAGTGCTGACCACGGCACCACCTGCCTGTGCTCGCTGCATCCTCTGGCCACTTTCAGTTCACGTCAAGTTTTTTTTTCTCTTCCCCCCTACTTGCATTTTTTCCCTCTCCTCCATCACGAATTTCTTCGTTCCGCCTTGGCCTCTGTGTAGCGCCGCTCTCTTTTTTTTGCCCTCCACTGCGCTTCTCTCTCCTCTCACTTCCCTCTTCTATATTCTCTTTAGACTTCTATCTCCAGTACAGATACGAACAGCAGCGCCTTGTCCACCAAACAATCTGCGCGCTAAGCCGGTTCCCGCTGTCCAGAGCTGGTTTGGCTCGGCCCCGCTTCGTCTTCATTTCTCCCGAGACCCCTTTACTTGACGATTTGACGCCTCTGCATTTTCGTCGCGCCGCGGCTTTTTTTTCTTTTTCTTTTTCCTCTCTCTCCGTCCTCCTTCGCCCGACGAATCTCCAGCCGACGTCCCAGCAGGCCGTGTCCTTGTTTTCCCCCGGGGGTGAGTGTCTCGTCTGTTCTGTCTGTCCCGTCTCCTCTGGCCCGGCTGTGAGGCTGAGCGGAAATTTGCTTTGCCACGACATCTGGTCCCTCTCCCGCATCGCTTGATCCAGGCCCTCGCTTCCCCTCTGCGGTACGGGCCTCGTCGGGCCTGGTCTATTCCTGGCCTCTCTTTGCAACAAGTCACTCTTCCTCCTGGAGACGTCGCATCTTTCAGCGCCCACCCCGGCTGACAGTTCCAAATCTCTTGGCCGTGGGGAACCTGATATGACGCTGTTTTCCATATTCCATGGCCCCACAAATAGCATTTGACCGCAACTTTTGATGGATTTTATCTCGCATCCTCACCACTAACACTTTTTGAATCTCTAGCCCAAAAAATAGTCGTCCATCGCCATCGCCGCCGTGTCTCCGTCCCTCGACCGGTTCCTGTCCCCGACGCAAACAATGTCCTACTACGACAATCCCCAGTGGTCGGCTCCGGCCCAGAACAACTGGGACCACCACGGCGCGAGCACTCCTGTTCGCGCAGGTACGTTGCGCGCCCTCTCCAACTCTGTCCTCGACATGGGCGCCGCGACTAACGAGTTGATGCCCACAGGTGCCAACGGACCACAGCCCCAGGATGACTATGCCTTTTCGTATCAATTTGATGGTACGTACAGACGGATGGTGGCGTTTCCGACCCCTGGTGCAACAACGTTGCAATTGTTTGGATATTCTTTTTTCCCTCTTTGGGTTGCTGTCGAGAGTGCGCCACATCTGCCACTCCTGCCGCTCCTGATACCGGGGAATCTTGGAAATTTCGACTCTTGCGATGACACCTTGCGGGCCTCTACTTCCTCTTTTTCTCTCCCCTCGACTTGAGCATGATTATCTAGGATAGTTGCTAACTTGCTGATGTACAGAGGTTGATCGTGCCCACGAGAACTTGCAGAAATCCGGCAAAGGCTATGTTATGGGTGCGCGACGTGAGTTTTCCATGCCCTACTAGCTGTCGCTGGTTACAAAAGAAGAAAAAACCCAAAAAAAACCCCCCTCTTCTCCTCTCATCCCCCCTCCTACTTGTCGTAAGTAGCCAAGGGCCTCGAGCAGGCCCTCAGAAGAGTCCTATGGCTAACCACGTAACTCTTGCCCCCCTATAGATGGTCGAATGGGTGGTCCTCGTGCTCATTCTGTTAACAACTTCGATGACGCTCGTGGCTCCCAGGGAGCAAACCTCCACAATTTCTATGCCGCCCAGCGTCACCAGTCTTCTCGAGGCTCCAACGAGGCGGAGCAGGTCATGCAGGCTAAGAGAAGGATGGCAGCTCAGCGGGAGCGTGAGCTTCGAAACCTCCACACGGAGCAGCAATATCAACGAAGTAGGCCTCCCTCAACTGTGTAGCACTTCCTATCTTCCTATTCAAAGGGGGTTCCCAAGCCAGAAAAAAAAATAATTAAAAAAAATGTTATTGGCCAATGGGGTGGTTCAAGATGGACACCTGCCTGTTCCGCCGAGTCTTTGTCTTTCTCACCCCGAGCCATTTTTCGTTGCCGGGAAGGCCGTTCCTTTTCTGAGACGGCGTCTCGGGTTCTGTTTTTTGTTTGGATTTCTCTTGTCAATTGTCTACGTCGTGTTTATGGTTCAGCGTCGAGGATGGTGGGCAACACGTGCTAACGACTCTTTTTCTTCTGACGTAGGTGTCTTGTCTGATGTTGCCACCCAGCAGGGAAACAACAAGCATATGACGGAGGAGGAGACTCGTGAGCTCATTGCTCGCCAGCGCAGCGCTCTGTATGGAGAGGGCACCTTTGCCGACAAGGCCGGCTACATTGACGAGACTGGCAACATCCGCACCGGAGCCCCCGGTCCCAGCGGCCCTGCCAGCCTGCGAGGCCACTCTCCCCTTGCCTATGACAGCATTGGCCGCGTCCCGGCCGACGTGGGAACTCCGGGATCGGGCGCTGATCTCAACGCGGCTGACCTGGGCTCGCGACCTCAGAGCACCACCAGCCCTCAGACCGCTGGACCGACAAACAAGGTGTTTGACAACGCCGTCGGCTCCCAGAGCCGTACCAGCACGTCCAGCCCGACCAACGCGTCTCCTCCCCGCGGCGACTTTGGACCTGGTTCCAAGGTTTCTCAGGGAGCTGCCGTTGCCCCCATTGGAACTCGTCCCACTGGAACGCCCACGGGCAACGCTTCTGCCAAGCGCTCCAGCACTCCCCATGCTGCAAATGGCGGCTGGGGCCGCGGTAACGGTGTTTGGGGCCAGTCATCTGGCCTCGGTGCTCAAGCCAGCGTCTGGGGTTAAAGTCAGTCAGTTTATCATTTGCGGCGGCGTTGAAAGGCGGTTGTAACCTTTTTTTCTTTTTTTCGTTTTTTTTTTCTTTTTTGGCTGGAGGAGCAAGGTGAAGAGCAAGTTGAATTGTTGCATTAGTAGAAAAAACCAAAGGCGCTGGGGAGGCAAGGGAATGGAATCATTGGCATTTTCGTTCGGTCATTTTTGGTCAAGGCGGTTGATTTCGGTCTTCGCGTTTTGTTTTTCGCTGGGTAGTCTTTGGTACGATATTCGGCGAAGAAAGGTATTGCAAGGCATTTCCGGGCGATTACGACAAAGGCAAAAATAAGGGGGAGGGGAGGCTTGCTCTACTCTATACCTGGGATCTGGAATTGGGATGGCCTGTTGGGTGAACTCGACAGAGGAGCAAGGGCATCCGGGTAGGAGTTTTTATCTTGCTTTTGGCGCAGGATTGGGACTGGAATGAGGAGTTGCGTCCTTGGTTGCGACAGCGGCGTATCCTTTTTTGAGTTTTGGCGACTCGATTTACATGCGGCGATGGGATTACAAAATTGAACAGGAGCACTTTGGAGAGCGTTGGCTGGGAGATGGAAAGGGGGATCGTTGGCTGGAGTCGGCTATGGAGTAAGTTCATTTGCTGGCAGGGAAACAAAATTTGATGGTCGATATCCGGGACATATGGAAAGGCGTTCCATTGGGCTACCGGTAAGACTGGCAAAGATGGAAAACAAAAAGTACACGACATTGCGCCTTTGCTGGCCAGGATCTTGATTTGGGGGGGACATGGAAACGGGGATGTTCTGGTGCTCAAAAGGACCCGAGAAAAAAACAACAGAAAGAACTTTTTTAAAAAGCGGCACAAAAAAACAAAAGACATAAAACGGTGGGTGAGAGAAAAAGGGGAGGAGTTGAGCACGAAGCAGGAACTCTTGGGGGGGTGGTTTAGGACTTGGCTTTCCTTGTGTTGTTTTTCTTTCTCTTCTCTACTGGGCGGCTCTGGGAATTAGGCTTGGGCTCTTTTACGGCTTCTTTTTATTGTTTCTCTCTCTTTTGGAGAGACGGGAATGGGTTTTGCTATCAAGGGGGAGGTGTTGCTTTCAGTGTTGACAACGGTCTGCTTCCTTTATATAACTTTGGGGAATTACAGGCGCAAGTCCACTTGATGGTTGTGGGAAAGACGATAATTGGGGGCAATTTTATAGGAAACCTCTTTTTTTAGTTGCAAATGCTAGCAAAGTTAATGGGAGAATTGGGTTTGGGAAAACGTTGCTCGAGTTTTTGATTGATTTTGAACTATGGTATACCAGGAAGTCATCACGATTTACGAAGATTGATGATATACGAAGATTGATATATATGAACAAGGAGTAGCTATACAGAATCTCGTGTCTTGACGTTATTATATATGATGATGTATATATCAGTTCATCCGTATATGACAATGTATAGCTACAGCCCCTATGCTTGATCAAAACATACCAGATATTCGAAGAAAGGAGAAGATGATAACAGAATACTCCAGGAAAGCTGCCGTAATAACACATGGAGAAAGACATTGGCAGTGGCAGATACTCAAAGAACCATATAGATAAAAACATATTGCATCTATATCTAATCCTGCAGATATAGGTCGCCGGGGTATCGAATAGCAAAATTAGAGTGCTGGATAATAAACAGCACCCCCTTTAAATATGTACACGAATCTTCCCATCTTCACCACAATGGCATCGTATCGTAATCACAGCATCAGTAGCTTCGCCCCTTCATCCAAATCCATCACATCATCCGCACTCGTCGCCTTGCCGCCCCAAACAACAGTCCCTCTCCCATCCACCGCAAACGCCCCCGCCTCCTGCCACTTACTCCCCAGTTCCGTCAAAGAGCCGTTCTCCGTCGTCTCCTCAACAACCCCACGCCCCTTTCTCGGTTCCGTATATCTCCCCGCCATCTCTTTACTCCTGCTGTTACTTCGCTGAATAGCCCCGGCTACTCGGTCTCCCAGCCAGCCCGTTTCCTTCCACGATTGGACTTGTGTCGACGGGCTGAGGACGTACCAGATGCTGTTTGCGGTGCCGAGGCCCCAGGCGGCATAGATGGAGCGTTCTTGGTCGATGACGATCTGGACGTTCCATGAGCCGCCGAGGAGGTCGATCCATTTGTATGTGGCTCGTTCGGACGAGTGTGAGACGGCGATGCAGGTGATGGAGCCGGCATGGCGGTTTGCTATTGCCCGGAGCTTGAGGAATGTCTTTTGGGCGACTATATATGCATATGCCTTTGGTTAGATGGGTTCAAACTTATATCATGATGTATGTATGATAAACGCATATTGGGTATCAAAAGCAGCTTCACCACACATGGCAACGACAACGACAACGGGTTGATATAAGACTTACAAGCACACCCGACACACCGCAGAAACACAACCAGGTATTTGGTCCTCCCTCCCAGCTGAAGCCTCCTCTGCCGATCCAGCGGCGCAACCTGTCCGATCCGAGGCACCGGCGCCAGCTTTACCGGAGGCGGCGGCGGAGACAGCCAAGGGGTGACTTTGAGCGGCAGCGACGTATTCGACATCCATGTGCCCCAGGCGCCGCCACCCTGGGCATCATCTCCGGTGACTGTGCGTTTTCCTGTGTTTGTCTGGGACGGCGCGGCGAATGCTGACAGGTCCAGGTCTTTGCTCGAGAGGCCGACCTTTTTCAGGGCGAGCTTTGTGCTGAGGCTGGATAGCATGGCTGAGTACGTGTGTATGTGTGTATGTGTAGTAGGAGGCAAATGAAAAGGGCGTCGTATGAAACTCTCTCCTCGAATCGCCCAAGTCAATAATAAATCGCGAAAATTCGTCCTTCGGCCGGCCAAAGGTCTCGTCAGTGAGTAGAAACAGAAAAAGAGCGTCTTTGGTGATTCATCCCATCAACCTCAATGCGCTGCTCCCCTTACCCCCCATTCTTGGTAATACTGCCACTAAGCAAGCACTGTCCTGTCAAAAGCTGTATCCAGGAAACAAGAAACAAACCTGATACACAGGGGGTTTCCGAGGCTGCTCCGACGCCAACAGCAATTAGAAACACTAGGCAGCCCCGAAACAATTTGCTGCTGAGCACTGACACCCTGTTTATTTCTTCATTTTCCCTCTCATTTTCTCAATGGCCTGTTTCTCTCCAGTAGGATGGCCTGGATGGAATCATTGGCTTTTTAGGGGTCCTGGCCGGGGTTCTCCTGCGACAGGGCCTTCCGATTGGTTGGCGGATTGCGGAGGCCAAATCAAATGCTCACTTGAGAACACGGCAAGATAAAAACATTTTGTGTTTTGTCTGTGTGCTACTGCGTCGAATAAGTGGAAGCCTTGTTGGCTTAAACATAAGGTCGCCTTTTCTGGAGTTGCCCCTAGGTACATGTACCTTTCGGGGTTATGAAAGGCTGCCAATTTGCCACTAACTCCTACATGAATCATAGCTCCTAAGAGTGTCTTAACAAATTCCAGATTCTCAGACACGGGAACAAGGCCAGCAAAGCCGTGTCTGTCTGGGGATTTATTGAGAGATTCCGTCATGGTTAGCCAGTCAAAGAGCTTGTGTGTGAAAAAGTTGCCCAGGCACGCTGTACAGCCACTTGCATTTGGCAGGTGAGTTACACCGGCCAGTGTTTGAAGTTTGAAGCAGCACAAGGCTCGTGTGACCGGTAAGACAAGGCGCATAGTGCCATAGGGCTGAAAGGAATCCCTCGACTTGGTTTGAAACCAGAGACCTGATGGACAGGCAGATTGACAACGAATATCTTACTGACTGCGCCTCACCCAGCCTGACATAAGATGAGGGTTTGGGCAACGGAATCAAGATATCAGCTGAGAATGTCTTGGAGATTGTAGCCCCGAGTACAGCATAGCCGCACGTAGTATGCTGACACTAATCCGATCGCCAAAATGGAGACCCGAGTTATGTTGTGCCTGGGTAACGAGAAGGTACAATAACATCCTATTGCTTATGCATATATGACGGAGCCATTGGCTCGAATGTGTCTGCGGATACTAAATATCCGACATCCATCTGATTCAGCTTGACTCCAGTCATGTCAAATCCTAAAAAGTAGAGCCTTGCCATACTTCGTTGCAGTAGTATTGGCACTTGCCAAAGTCAAAGAAGTAGATGAACAAGTCATAGTCAGCCCTCTACAGTTGAGGTTGTGCACAAAAGCTTGACCGATTTACCTGTTTCCCCCCCTTGGTAAGCAAAACAGTTCAACACCAGAGTACGGTAAAACGGCAACGGCATGTAATGAATGGGCCCGTTACATTGCATAAAGTGACGGGGTGATGCGCGGGTCTGGCACAAGGCGGAGGCATCCTCTTCGCGATACTTGGCAACGGCTATGATCATGACAGCTGAAAATCCGGATTCGACGCGGCTAAATGGCATCCCGGCGACATTGCGGCACATTCTTGACAAATGGTGAATCAGCCTGATAGCATACAGTAGTGCACGAGGACGATTAGGATGAGGAAGAAGGGAGAGAGAAAGAAAAGATTAGGAAATGCCAAGCCGAACGAAACAACGACGATGATCTGGGCAGCCGGCATCACTCATTATTGGTGCTTACAGCCCTGCACAACATAATGCTTTGGGCATCCCACATCGGCAAGGGCGCTGTGGTGAGCATTTAGCTCAGGCCAAAGGCACATGCCCTTCCGAGAAGACCTGCTATATTTGCCAGGTATCGTACGGGTATGGTTCGAACACAGAACGATCAGATATACTTTACCTGGTGAGCGACGAGCCGGAGCTTGCCGGGTGTTTGGAAAGATCTGCCAGCCTAGTCCCAAGCAAGCTCGTCTGGGCCTATTGAAGCCCGCATGTATATTTTCCCAGCTGCAAATCAGGCAGTGAGTGGGTGGAGCGAGGATGAGCATCAGGATGCAGAGCCGTGTAATGGACAATTGTTCTGGACTTTGTGTTGCGTGAGAAATGGCTGTGCCGGAATTCTTGCCAAGGCGCCGAGGGTTATCTGTATGACGAGGGTTTGGTGAGTCTTTCCCCGAGGATTTATGGATGCCTGGCTGCACGAGTATGTATACTTGGTGTTCTGGAATCGTACTGTCTATCAAAATCGTGAGTCGAGATGCGACGACAAAGAGGATGGGAGCCAACGCTGCTGCACCCACCCGCCCGCAGCAGGTGGCACATGCCATACCATAACGTACAGAGAGCAGTGAATAGAGAACAAAGAACAGAATGGCACAGGCAACCTTCGGAGATCGTTGCAACCAGAGGCCAGACACAGGCACCTGAAAATAGCCACACATGCATCTGTCACAGTTACCATCGTCACTCGGGCTTCCCCAGAGCGGCTGACAGCCTACCCGTTGCACACTAGCTTAGCCGCCTTGGGGTGCTTGTTACACCTGTGGAGCTGGAGAGAGTCCAGAAAAGAAACATCCAAATCGAGGCCATTGCAAGGGCTCAGGCTGGGGTTGCGGGCGCAGCGCGTGAGGCGAGGGAGCGAGTGAGTGCGAAGGCAGAGAGCGATCAGATGGGATACTGTACACAGTACAGTACACTGCAGATACTGAGTGTATGATTGCCACCACCAGGTCGTATCAAGGCAGCGGATGGCGCCTGTTGGCAACAGCAGCCGTATTCAATTCCTTTGCGCTCTGCCGCCTGTAGTCTGTAGTCCATAGTCTGCAGCTCGTATAACAACATTGGTGGCTTTTGCTCGTATTGATGCCTTAGTAGGTCCTGCACCTTGAGGGCCCAAGGTATTAAAGTTAGTACCTGAGCTTGCTGAAGAAGTAGTGGATTTGAGGCGTTTGCGGGTCGGATAAAACAGGTTGAAGGGCGGCGATGGTGATGTTGGAGATGGATGGATTGGTTGAAGAATATGATTGATGGGTAAAACTGAAAAGGTGTGCATACTAAAGCCGCAGGTACGATGCGGTGCGGTGCGGTGTGGTAGGTACGGTGCAGTGAGGGATTGGCCCAAAAGGGAGTTGAATGAGTCCATCTACATGTAGCGATACAGAGTACAGTAACTGTACCTGCGCATGATGGGAGTAGGACTACACCTATACTATACCTCTACTATTCCCAACATTGCTGATGCAGGATCCCAAGGCCCTCAGCCTGTATATACGGGTATTATTGCCAGCCCTGGAGATCAATTGTAGTATTATGTTGCAGTTGAGATGACGGCTGGCCTCGTCATGTCCGTGCTACACGGCACTTCTAGTAAATGCTCTGGCTGCATTAAAATCCCTCCACTGCATCTCCATGCATGCGGATGCGGCGGGCTCTCACCAATGGCCGGCAAAACAAGCGTTGCATTTTGGGGGTTCAATTCCACCTGCCAAACCGATATCCATGCTGGGCCACATTGGCATTTGACGACGGTTCATTTGCTGACGAGACCTGGTGTCAATTCGACGTGTGTTAATACTGTCTACCTCTCATAGTAGTATCCATGTAGATGTACACGTAGGCCATAATACTACCAATATCTCCATCTATTCAGCATTCATCAATCATCACAAGGTAGCAGCATGTCAACCCGGATCGATTGTAGAGTAGTAGAGTAGCACTGTCACCATCACATGAAAGCCCGCCATTCCTGCTAGCACATCGAAAGATGGCACAGGCATTCCCTCGTGTTCCCTTCAGTGAGCTAATCCTCCGTGTTCCAGATTGAGAAACATGGACCGTCATTCAACAACCTGAACCTTGGCTACTACGGGACCCCGTGTTTCCGGCTGCTAAAATGCCCCTTGGTAAGGCCCAGCAAGGTACATTACCACGCACAGGCGAAAGTCTTTGTACTGGTACCTGTAACCCGTACCGCTCATTACCGTCGAGTGCTCGTACATTTTACATTTAACCAGCCCAGGAGGTCATTTTAGCAGTCGTGCCGAGCAGCCAGCCACTGCCTGGTGGGACTAACCTATTCGATGGAATCAAAGCCGCTCATTGGTGTTGTGCGATGCAGGTAGAGGGAGACGGCTGCTCTGCTAATAGTATCATGCAGATGTATCAGATTCGATAGTGTGCCGTATATTGTTGGGAGCATTACCTTATGACCAACAGTCATTCATTTGATTCACATGAAATGTCAATACTACAGGTAATATGCCGTCTGGTACCTTAGAGCAAACTCTAGTACCCATCTTTTGTTGCGGTACGGCTGAACTCTGCGTCACGACGGGAACTGCCCGCGCCGAGGACAATCAATCACGTGGCGCATCTCCCACAATATCATTGTACTTGAAGCCATGGGCGGTGGCGCGCCAGCATGTGAAGTAGTGCCCTAGCACCGAGCGATGATCGAATTGGATCCATTTGATGAATTAAACGCGTCTCTGCTAGCACAGGCGAGGTAGCGCGTACAGGAGCAAGACAAGGTACATGTCTCGGTACAAGCCCCAAGATCAATGCTTCGCCTTATGTACTAAGGTAATAGGGATAGCGCCAAAGCTTCCATCGGATTTAGCATCAATTCATATGATCAACTGAGCAGTCGATTTAATTCCAGGCGGTCTGGGATTGCTATTGGGCGATGTTGCTCTGTATGTACTCGTACGAGTAAAGTACCCAGGTATGCTCTCGGATGGACAGTTAAGTCCAGCATCTTCATGCCAGCTGCTGTTGCCCCTCCAACTCGAAATGTAGAAACGGATGACGGGGGCCAAGTGTCTTGCGGAGACACCCGAGGCAAGCAAGCAAGGTCAATACTGGAGTGCCGGGTCTCTGCAGCAGAGCCTTGGCCAGCTACTGTACCCTTAGATATCCATTGTAGGTACAGGTACGGAAAGGACCCTGAAAATGGGCATTTACGGTCGATATCGATACTAGCACGGTACGGTAGAAGCAAACATGGAAGAGCTTCCAAGTTTTGGCGGATGCTGTTTCTGGCATCCATGGAAATTCCCCAGTTTGAGTGATTTCGGCCTCCCCTGAGGGACGGAGAACATGTTTGGAGCATGGGGGTCAGGTACCTCGCATGTACCAGGTAATCAAAGGGACCCCGTGTTCGACATTTGCTCGTACGAGCGCCAATGGCCACTTAGTAATGCTCACACGGGTATTGGAACTGGTCATCATGATCATGCCGTCTGTCTTTTTTGAACAAAATTGATATGGGCTGTGCTGCTATAATAAGCCCGCTTCTTTATTCTCCCAGGTTCGTCTCCGCGGATACAAAATTAGCAGCATCTGCAACGGCGCCATGTTCATCTTGACACGCGAGATTGGCGAAATTCTTCAATTTGGAGCACCCAGAATTGAGCGACCTGAAGCGCGCAGCGGTACCTGGTAGGTACGAGTACGCGACCATGGACCTCCAGAAGGTGGCTCTGGCATAGCCCTAGAACGGGCAGGTCCTGGTACCTAGACCGGACTAGCAGATTCTCTAGAACCCCCTAAGAAGCACCGCACGGCAGCTGTCGATTCCGCGTTTACCTGGACTGGGACCTGGAACCTGCACTGAATTGATTCATCGAAAATGTACAGGGCCCCGACCACCCGCTGGCGTCACTCAACACGGGGCCCGTCATTGACCTCAACTGGAACCACTGGGAAGGTCCCCGCTAGGGCCTAGGTGGTGCGAGGAGGTACCGGTACTTGCGCCCTGTGAAGTTGATTGGATTGAGGACATTGATGGATGGACCACTTGCGGCGCGAACCCTCTGCCTGAGCGGCCAGGCACCAAACTATATTGATGCTCGTTACTAGATGCTTCAATAGCGTCTGGTTGATGCTTATTTTTGTTCGTACAATTGAGTGTATGATGGATGAATCATCTGATCAAGTGAATCTGCTTGTCTTGTCTTGAACAGCCTCCTACTGAAATTTGTCCAACCTGGTTCCCGGGAGCCCGCCGCAGGTCTGACTGAATTGGAAATTCAAGGGCCTGCCTAGCAAACCCAGCGTGTCTCGTCTGCCTCCTGTCGCCAACAGCCTGCCGACCGCCTTGTCCAATGGCAGGGCCCGACCGGACTGGCTCATGGACATTGATCCACTAAGCCTTTCAGTGGGTGGCCGGACACTTTGGCAAAGTCGAGAGTCAACTGGAACAAGATTGCCCGATGATCCAGTGTACATGTAGTGTAATTGTACGGTCATTGATGGGCAATCTATTGATATTGATACAAGTAGTACCGTTCGACTTGACATGAACATATCCAAGTCTGCTGTGAGCAAATCAATCGCACTGTCTTACCCAAGCACAGCACAAAGCACCGCCCAACTATACCGCTACGGGCAGCAGTTCTGGCAGCTGCTGTCACAGTCACAGTCACACTCCAGCACAGTACTGTAAGAGTACTCGTACTTGCTACCTCCACCGCGTACGAGTACCCGCTACTTTGCGTCGCGGGCTCGCAAGTACCGCTACTCCGTGCCACCACAGCCAAGTGGAGGCTTTGCACCACACCTCACCTCTCTTCGCTCGCTGACCTGCATTGCATTCACAACTAGAAGTTCCCCATCCAGCAGCAACGGCTTGCGGACGGCTTCTCGACGTTGTTCTACTTCGTCGGCCCTCTGTTTTGTCATCACCATTCTTTTCCTTTCTTCTTGTTCCTCTTCTTCCGCGTCTGTTGTTTGCCTGCCTCTGTCCTGCGAGCCGCCGCCCCAGACGCCTCGAGAGCAATTCCCTCGACGCCCGTCCGCGAAACCCCCTTTTGTGTCTTCAATCGCTCGCCCTCCTCCAGCTTTCCCGTCTCGACAGTGGCTCATCTCGTCCTCTTCACGATACCGTCTGCCTTTTTCCATACTCGCGCCCTCTTCACCGAGTCTGGGCCCGCGTCTTTGCCGTCGCCGATTCTTCCTGCCGCCCATCTGTGGGCCCGCAAAGCATCCATCCATCTCATCTCTTGTCTTCTCTTCGTCCGTCGTCAAGAGACACAACACACAAGTCCAGCCAGTCCTTGCGCTATCCGAATTCTGACTCTGCTACGACCGCTCCCCTTCTCGCCTTGCACAATCCGCTCCTCTGATCGTCCCGCCCCTTGGCGCTTGACAAGGCAGGCGGAAGCAACACACAGATCGCAGCCCACCCCTCGAATAACCGTCGCACCGCCCACCCCCAGCGGCAGTTAACCGATCCAGTCACCGACGAAGCCAGAGCGTCCATCTCGGTCAGCTGCAGACGTCGCCTCGGCGGCCTACTCGCATCTACACAGTCGGGAGTCTTCCTCGTTCCATGGACGCCCGGACCCAAGCGTCCGAAACCCAGCATTCTTACCCCCCAAGCCCGTGGACGTCAACACCGACGACTCCAAACGGGCTGACGGCGCACCTCCCAGACGGGTCCCAGGACTCTGCCTCTGCTGCCGCGGTCAACAATCTACAGCAGTTCACTCCCCACATCGGCTTCCTCCCGTTCATCTTCCCGCAGCAGTCCGTATATCAGGCCCAGCTTCTCCATTACAATAAACTCATCTCCCCGGCAAGAGGAGGTGGCCTACAGTCCGCGCCACTTCCTCCCATCGTGTCCGTTCCTCACGTCCAGGCCACGCCAAGGTCGCGATCTTCTAGCAAAGCATCGCTCAGGGATAGTGCCACCACCGCCAAGGGGAGCGCAACTGGAGGCCATGGGAGCCGCGCACATCAGGGCTCAGACAAGAACCGCCCGGTTATAACGTCCAAAGAGGTCCCGCCCAAGATGCCTGCAAAACTGGCGGCCGACTTGCCCAAAAACTTGCCTCATCGAGCGATAGCCAGGTCCTCTTCGCCCCACGGACTCTCCCACTCTAGCTCCGTGCCATCTACACCCCATCAGCATGCCCGCCAGTTCTCCTTTGAGTCCCGGGAGCCATCTCCCAATGCCGGCAACAACCACTCGCCGCGCTCAGCCTACTCCGAGACCAACAGCGCACTGCCCTCGTTGCGGCCGCTACCCCCGCGATTAGGGGGTTGCAAATACGAGACCGCTCAGGTAAACTCGAGAAGAAGGATACCCTACTCGGTCGGAAGCGAGCGCCTGGAAAAGCTGGATCTGCGCAATGTCAAAAGCAAGCTGTCGGAGAGCGAAGAGAAGCAGTTGGCTGCAGATATGAATGATATATATCAAAAGCTGCTGCCTACAGAAAAGGTTGAGGAAAATAGGAGGAAGCTGGTGAATAAGCTGGAGACGATATTCAATACCGAGTGGCCAGGGCATGATATCAAAGTGCACCTGTTTGGGTCATCTGGTAATCTTCTATGTTCGGATGACTCCGATGGTATGTTTTCTTCCCCACTCGTCTTTCTCACGCTGGGTAACACAACCTCTCTAACACATGTGTGCTAGTTGACATTTGCATCACAACATCATGGCACGAGATGGAGGATGTTTGCATGATAGCCGACCTTCTCGCTCGACGTAAGTTGCTCTTTTCTCGTCGCTTTTGTCATCTCGACAACGACGCTAATGCTGTTGAATAGGGGGCATGGAAAAGGTTGTCTGCATCTCTGCAGCCAAGGTTCCCATTGTGAAAATTTGGGATCCTGAGCTCGGCCTTGCTTGTGACATGAACGTCAACAATACCTTGGCGCTGGAGAATACTCGCATGGTGCGCACATACGTCGAAGCTGACCCGCGTGTGCGAATGTTGGCGATGATCCTGAAGCACTGGACGCGGAGGAGAATTGTCAACGATGCCGGTATGGTTTCCCTTTAACTGACGTGAAAATCTGACGGATTTCATTGTGATTTTTTGAATCTTCTTGTTCTAACTTGATTCCAGCTTTTGGAGGTACTCTAAGTTCCTACACTTGGATATGTCTCATCATTGTGTTTTTGCAGCTGAGGAACCCTCCTGTTTTGCCAGCGCTGCACCAGTTACCGCACAAGACTACCAAGCCTGATGGAACTGTCAGCGACTTTGCCGATAACCTCAAGAAGATCAAGGGATTTGGTAGCAAGAACAAGTCAAGCGAGGCAGAGCTTCTCTTCCAATTCTTTCGATTCTATGCTCACGAATTCGACTATGACAAGCACGTCCTCTCTGTGCGTCAGGGCAAGCTAATCACGAAGCCGGAGAAAAAGTGGCATTATGCTATGAACAATCAGCTTTGCGTAGAGGAGCCGTTCAACACGTCTCGCAATCTTGGCAATACGGCAGACGAATACTCGTTCCGCGGTCTTCACCTGGAGCTCCGAAGAGCATTCGATTTGATCTCCGCTGCCAAGCTCGAAGAGGCCTGTGAGCAGTACGTGTATCCAAAGGAGGAGGAGAGGGTTTGGTCTCGGCCGGCCCCACAGTCCCGACCCGTACTGCTGCGCAGCTCCTCGCAATCCAATTCTGGGGGGCGAGGTGGTCGTGGTGGCCATCGTGGCGGGCGGCATAGCAATAACTACCACCGTAATGGAGGCTCCAATAATAGGAGAGCGTCGTCAACCACGCCCAACTACGACCCCAGCATGTTTGTTCAGCCCGTCAACATGACGCAAGACATGTGGTTCGCAGCCAACAACCAGTACCCGTTTCCGTTTGCTCAGCAGGACTTGATGCAGATGGCGGCTTACCAAGATGCCATGCGTCAGCAGCTGCATCACCTTTATGCGCAGCAGACGATGGCTCATCAAGCCATGGGCCAGCAGAGGATGTCCCCCAACACCGGGTCATCCAACCAGCAGACGGCCACCGATCGGTCTCGAACAAACTCGTTTGACAACGCACCCATCAACACCACGATGCGGCCTGACTTGTACGCCCTCTACGGCATGGGCATCAATCAACAATTTTACGCGCAGACGGCAACGGGCTATGGAACTTATCCCTCTTCGCCGGTAACGTCCAACGGTATGGGGCAAGAGTTCCGTCGCCCTTTGCAGAGGTCCAACGTTGCGTCGGATAACGGTATCTCGGCTTCATCTAGCTCGTTGAGATCGCAGTCCCAGCCTCCCTCGCGATCGCCATCTGGAGCACACAGTCGGGCGGCTTATACCCCTGGAACCGGCCCCTCGAGTGCACCAGGCTATGCTCCGAGACACATGAACGGTGTGCCCATTCCCAGCTTCGTCTCCGACGATGCTGATCTTGACGATCGATCCAAGGCCGCCTCTGTCTCGCCGCAGTCCGACGAGGGCAGGTCAAACGGGCTTCTGGGATCCCGGAGCTCGGGTCTTGGCCAGCCACAACTTCCCCAGAACCACAGCCCCACTGCAAACGGCCTTGCCTTTGGAGATGTCGTCAATCAGTCATCCAGTCCCAGGCGTCGTCGCCTATCTACGGATCAGCTGCCCCAAAGCATCCTGGATAGAAGGATGAGGAGAACATCGCGGTCACCCTCGCCACTCGACCACAGTCGGTCCATGGCAACTGGGACGAATGCTTCGTCCCCCCTCGCCTCGGCTCCGTTCCCGGGCGTTGGTCAGGCTCAGAATAAGAACTTGGCAAGACCTGTGGTTGTAAATGGATCCGGGCTCAAGACTAGCATGCTTGCTGCATCAAACCAGGCGCAAAAAGAGCCCCCGGCACCTGAGGAATGTGTCACTGCAAAGATTGATAACGCACTGCATATCAATTCGACGTCGCCAACAAAGAGTACCAATGTTGCGAGCGCGTCCAGCGGCCAGCTGATGCCATCGCTTGCACCCGCCCCCTCCCTGCCGACGGTGGCCGCGGATCGTCCTCCAGTTATTGTCAACGGCACCAATGCCAAGCCGGCCGTTCCCTCTACTGAAGATGCCTCGTTCAGGGATAGAGTTGCAATGATGAATTCGTATCAAGCAGGTTCATTTGGGATGACGCAGGATATTCTGCAAGCCAACGAAATGACACAGCTGCCGCTTCAAGCGAAACAGCGCCTCATGTCCAGGCAGGCCCAGAATGGCGTTATTGCCCCCTTGGACCTTGCCATGGCCGACCATCGTAAAGGCTTGGGTGTCGAGCAGGCCCATCTGTCGCCAGTTTACGAGGCGCAGACATTATCTCCGACGATGCTGCGAAAGCCAGATGTGCCCGCACCCGTCGCCGGCAAGACTGCTCGTGAAAAGGCAGATGCCAAGGCAACGCGCGAAGAGACGGCTAAGCCAGCGCCCAAGGCAGAGGACAAGCTTCAGTCAGCCCCGGAGGCTCAGAAGCAGTCCAAGACGCAGAAGTCGGCTGGCCAGAACCAGCGTAACAATGCGCCACGGGAGAATGGCGGTCATGTGCGGAGTGCCAAGAGCGAGAGTGATAGCAGCTGGCAGAGGGCTGGTGGTAAAGGGAAGAAGAAGGGATCGAGTGGGCTTGCGCCAAACTCACACCCGGAGCAGTTACCAAAGAGCGAATCGGAGCGAAAGGGAGGTTGAATACGCGAATATGCATCTCGGATAGCGATGACGATGACGATTTGTTTATTTTTATTTTACATGTTCCATGGGGGTACCGGAGACTAAGCGGCATGAAATTCGAAAGTGATACCACAGCTACAGGAAGCTCGATAACTCATCTCCCTCAACTATGAGATGAGCAGGAGGATGGTGGCGATGTTGGATAGGGAATCGCCCACGGCATGCATGCGACAATCGACGTCGGATTCTTTTTGTTAGGAGGGAGGGAGGGAACGACGTTCTGCTTGTACAATGCCAATTCCTGACGAAAGACGACACAGTCGCAGAAAGGAAGGCTTGGACATTATTCAGGATCTGTCTCTGTGAGAATTTGCATTGCGGAAAGATTGAATTGTGATGCATGTGTGTACGTATGGCCCTGGACGCATGAGACTTGTGGGAAGCGAAACCAAAGCATGAAGAAAGACAAAAAAGCACAAAAAAAGGAAGACAGAAGAAGATGGAACCATACAAAGGACAGACAGAAAATGCAGCTCCATGAATGAGACACGTCACACAGCAAAGGATCCGGGATGAGCTGAACGGGAAGGGGGAACTAAGGAGGATTGATACATATACATGGCCGGGTGGAAAGGCGTTTGCATCAATGAAACACTCATCTAAGAGGGAAAGGGCTGGAACTCCGATTTATTTTTCACTTTTTCGTCGTTTTTTTTTTATTTTTCCTAGTCATTGTTCCCTGCAGGAAGCAACAAAGCACAACCCAGCGGCATAGATGGATGTTACAAAAGCATTGAGAAAGATTATGGACAGCCTGAGACAAATGAAAGCGTAAAACAGATACATGGAACGCAATTATTAATAAACTGTATGAAATGACTTGCTTGATGTTGATTGATAGCATTTGAGGAGGAGTGATTTGTGTGTCTGGTTTGTGGGTGAATGGGAAGTGTAGGGGTTGGATGTGGGTAACCAGTTTGTATAAGAGAGGGCATATCTAGGCCATGTCGCGGAGAGGCATGAAGTATTATGCATGGTTTTGCCTGATGGTTGACATGCGATGGATAGGGACTCAACAGGAAGGACATTGTGTCGTTTGTCCATTTATCCTAGTGCATTGTAACTTTCGGAGAGAGAGAAGAGGCATCTGTTGGCGCTTGTGTTGGTGTGTTGGCGATCTCACACCATCGTTGGTCTTCTGGCTTTGGCACGAATACCCATGAATCTCGTGAAGCCCAGATACGGGGCGTTAATAGGACTGTCACCGGTATAGATAAAAGTATCGTAAAGGAAGCCGCCGAATGTACAACCCAAGAATGGCGCGACGACGGGAACCTCTCATCCACTGTTAGTAACATTGGGTCGTTGGATAGTTGATGGTGCATGTGATTGATGGCTATAGGCGTTGGCAACGGGATGCAAAAGAGTCTAGATGCATCGCATCGCAACCCGGCAATTCGTGCCGCGGATAGGAAGGTAGTTGAGTATATTTTATGAGGCTATCCAATTGTCGAGCTGTGATTGGGTTTGAGATTCGGGAGATGTGATGTCGATTGTGGTGATGCCTATTTTGATCGTATTTTGATGCTATTCTTGGAACAAGGCTGGCTGGGTGGATGGATGGATGCCTTGCGGGATTCGGAGAGTGGTGACATCAATACTCTCGATACTCCGTATAATGAAGTAGCTGTCTGTTGCGTTTCATCACATATTAATTGTCTGTGTTGTCTCGTACTCCAGTCAACAGTGTTTCATACTAAGGCACCTGTTTGGTGTTTTCAGGCAACTGTTGGTTAACTGAAGCCAATCAATCGCTTCAATTGCTTGAATGTCTCTGCCCAGTTAGGATGGGGGTGCTATAATTGGCAGTTCTTGCCCCGTATCCGTATCTGCAGTGTGCAATCTGCAGCTACCTAGCTTGTGTTTGAGCCTCTTCTTTGATCATTTTCTGATGCTTTGTTTCTTCATTATATTTCTTCTTCTTATGTGTGTCTATATACATATATATAGATAGATAGAGCTGGAAACCAAATCAGCGGACGTGTAACACTGTGTCGCATTTCCATGTAGCTTCTGTATTGATGCTACAGTAACAGATGTACCTGTGCACATCCAACTTCATGTTCCATTGATCTTCTCTTTTCCCCTCTAATTAAGCTTGTTCAGTGGTCCCCTATTTTTTTTCTTCTTCTGCCGTCCACGTTAGCTTCGTTCCCCTGGTTCCTCATCCTCCCGACCGAACTTTTCCCTCTGGCCTATTCACTGAGTCGTGTACAAAAGAATCCGTTGGTTCGTCCGGCCTAAACGGCTGCTCACGTGCGGCCCTTGCTTCTGCCCTTTTTTTCGGTCCTGCAGCCGCGGCAAGGCGCCTTAATCCACGAGCCTGCATTTTGCTGCACGCTGTGGTAGTATCGAGCTGCTGGTGTTGTCTGGTGCTGTCCATATGGAATCAATGTGCCTGTTGCAGTGAGAGCCTGGCCTGGACCTTTCCATTTCTTTCGCCCCCCCTTGCCCTTGCAGGTCCACCCTGATACATACATGATAATACCCGACACGACATCAATACGCAGCATCGGGGTTTTCTTACACAGTGACGACGATAATCCCGTTGGAGCAAAGGAGACAGGCATTTGATTCCTCCAGGGCTGTTTGTTGTATTACAGCGTGTGTGTGGCGCATCATCAAATCTTACTGCGCTGTATTTACAGCACAACACAGCACTGAACACTTGTCGCCCCCCCTGTTGCTCAATCGCTAGCTCTGCACCTCCAGTTTTAGTGTTTCCAGTGCAAAAAGTCTGCGACATCCCGCTTTTCTACCCCAGATTCCCCATGTCTCCGATCCCACGACACTAAAGCCGCCCCCGAACTTCGAACATCCCATCCCCGACGAACGAACGAACGAACCTGGACGACACGACACGGCACGGCACACGCAGGCGCATCTCGTTCTGAGCCATTCGGATTCGCGATTGTTCGTCACTTGCGGAATCATGCTGCCGACGGATGCTGGCGCCGACGCTGCCGTGGACACTGAGGCTTGACGCTGCCATTTTGTTTGCCGTGCGACGCGCATCACCACCATTGTCACCACCATTGCCGTCGCCATCACCACCTCTCTTCGCCTTCTCTCTGGCTCTCCCACCTTCTCCCATCTTCTCTCTCTCTCTTCCTGTTCTCTCCCATCCTCCTCCTCTCTTCTCTTCTCTCCTACCCTCCTCTCCGCTCAAGGGTCCAATTCCATCCCGCCTCTCTCTCTCTGAACCCGCACCCGCATGAAGAGCGACATGATTCACCGGACCAACAGCGAGGGCGGCGCCTCGTCCAGCGGCTCGTCGCAGAAGATATGGCGCTTCCCCTCGGCCATCCGCAGCAAGTTTGGCAGCATCAGCGGCGCCAGCAAGGATGACAAGAGCTACACTGTACGTTGACTCGATCTTTGTCTTTGGCATTCCCCTCCGACCTTCTGTGCTTACTGTTGTTCCCTTCCCTGTCCGGCCGTCTACTGCATCGCCAGATGGAGTGGCCAACGTTGCTCGCTGCTTACGTTGCCGCTCCGCCTCGTCGCCCCAGCATTTAACAATATGAGGCTAACATGTTGTACAGAGCAAACAAGGCGGCTCATCCGTCGACACCGAAACCCACGAGCCCTCCATCCACGAAAACTCCTCGATCCATGAAACCGCCGAATCCAATTACCGCCAGCTACAAAGTCTTCTTGCGCGCATGCGGGCCGCTCCCTCCGGCCCCAGCCACGTCGACGGCGCCTACAAAGAGTTTACCAAGATCAACGAGCGATGCGCTGCGCTCTGCGATGCGATCCTTCGAGAGGAGATCAAGACGCCTCGCACTCTCTCCAACGCCGCCGCTACCGAACCCATTCCATTGACTCGCCAGGATTCGTCCGCAGACACACCTCGCAGCCCGAGCGCCGTGTTTGACCAGAGGAGTTCCTTTAGTGGCCGCAGCTTAGCCGAGGTCATCACAGCTGGTGGAAGCAGGAGTCAGAGTCAGAGTCATGGCAGCGACATGTGGCTCACGCCGATCCGGGACTGGAAGACGTGCCTCGAGGTGCTGGCCGAACACTTCAAGACCAGCCTTACCGAGACGTACACGAGCTATGAGCGGGACGCCACCCCTGAGATGCTTGAGGCCCTATTCACAAGCAAGAAATTTAGGAGAGACGCAGTCCATCGTATGCGCAACGCAAGCGTCACCAAGATCTTGTCCGCCGACCCTCAGTTTGTGAGTACCTCATCTTCCAAAAAGAAGTTACGAAAAGCTTGGTCTAACTTTGATGTGTGCAGTTTCCGCGATATGAAATTCGGTTTAGAAACTATGAACGGGTCAAGCTGGAGCTGAGAGATATCCGAAAGCTTCTTCAAGCAGGAGAGTCGGGCATCTCACCGAGTAGAGTCATTGAGGAGTTTGCTATTGCGCCCCGTGGAGACGCTGTACTCGAATTCGCCAATCTAGGGCCTGACGCTACAGGCAACGAGCCGGCCTTGCGATTCCGCGTTTCCACCGCCTTGCTAGCAGAGACGTCGCCCATTTTTGCGCGGCTGTTCTCTGGTCACGCGAGCAGCTACTATCTGCACGAGGCTGACGACATTGGCGATCAGCTCCCGCCGCCGCCGGTGCCGTATTTCTGTGACGATGGGTCCGAAGTCAAGCTGTATCGGATGCCACAGCAAGAGTTTAACCACCACGGCTCGCTGGAAATCCTACTCCATGCCGCCCACATGCACAATGACAAGATCCCCAGGGATGTCACCTTTGAACAATTCGTTTCCATTGCCGAGTGCTCTCTCAGGTACAAGAGCACATCACCGTTGGAAATGGTAGTGGAGCACAGATGGCTGCCGCAGTGGATGCACAAAGGAGCTGATGACATGCCTGACGGACTTCTCATCATCAGCTATGCATTTGGGCTTCGGCAACTGTTCACCCGCATGTCCAAGAGCGCAATCCTTAACCTTGCGGACGAAAAGGATCTGCATAGCAAACCTTGGCCCAAAAAGATTAGAGACAAAATCTGGGCGGTTCGTTGCGCCAAGGTCGACCAGCTCTACGCAAGCTGCGCAAACACAATACAAGAGTACATCCGCCCACCAGAGCAGGACTCATCCACGGAAAAAAAACAACATATATCCCTTTCGGATCTCGATAGCCACCTCGCCTCGCCAATCCAGCCTGCCATGGCGCTTACAAGCACACCGAGATGCCCCAAGGGCAACCACTGGTGCGATGCTTCAAATCTAGGTTGGCTGATGCTGGTGTACAACGAGCTTGGCTTGCTTTCAACCATTGTGCAGCCTTCCATCATGTCGCACGTTCCGAACGCCCGTCCTCCATCCAAGAGCCTGGCGCAGATGATGGAAACACTCCGATCAACACCGAGCCCTCCCGCGCCTCTCCACCCCGGGAGCGTCTGTGACCCGGTTCCCGCGTTCCGCGCAGCAATAGCAGACATCTACAACAGTGTTACCGGCTTAACTCTGTTTGATATTAGCGGCAAGAGCCATGGTTGGGCGCTCTCGAAGCACAAGATATCAGAACCACAAATGCTACTGACCGCCGGCCTCAATCGGATGGCCGCCCACGAGAAGATCCACAGCGTTGTCAGTGAATTCCCGGAAGAGATTCGCCTACAGATCCTTAGTGAGATGGATGATCTAGAGGATCTGCAAGCCGCGGCAAGGATCAACCGAGCTTTTTACGAGACATACAAGAGAAATGAGCTTCAAATCATGCGCAATTATCTCCGTGCGGATCGGATGCGCTGGGGAAGCATGGGACGGTCCTCGATAGAAGACGAGAGGGTCGAAAGCAAGGTCTTGAAATCAGAGTCGGACATGCTCAAGGAGAGAGGCTTTGGCGACGGTGCCGACGCCATTACTTTGAGGAGCGAAGAGGACGAAGGGCTGTACGAATCAGACGAAGACGACGACTCTAGTATCGATCCGTTGACTCGCCATGGCTCTGTGTCTTCACAAGGCGGGCGAGTCCGTGCCGACCATGACGACGACGAAGATTTAGAAATCTTGACCCATGACCCTCCGCCGCCGTTCCAGCCAAAGGAGGCTAACCCTCCGCCGCCGCTGCTCCCAGTTGCTGAAGGGAGTAACGAGGGCTCTGATGACGATGATACCGCTACTCCCACTACGCCTCGGCAGCGCGCTTTTGATCTCTCGGACGAATCCACTACGCCTTCAGACCAGAGCAGTCTCATTTCGACAGAGGATATTGACGAACCCCCCATGACGGAAGAAGAAGCACGCAGAATCCTGTGGCCTGACCACTTGGTCGTGGCTCCACCACCGCAGCAAAGCGCAGTCTTACCCGGCGTAGAGGCTATGCGGGAGAAGTTCCGGGTCGGCGACATTTCCTTTATCGAAGGTCTCGAAGACAAGACGCTAGCAAGGACAGAGACGAAGCAGCTGGCCAGGACGGAGACAAAGCAGCTGCGGAGCGAGCACGACGAGAGGGTGGGCTTGCTCAAGCAAGACGAGCGGCCTAGCTCCAGCTCTTCCACGGCCAAGACTGCAAACGGCGTTGAGCATATCGAAAAGATTGACGGCCGAAAGGGGGGAGATGGGGAGATGGAGTCGGCCCTGACTTAAGCCTGCCTCATAATTCGCAACACATCCGTCCAACGATATTATCTCTTCGAGGGGGCAAGACAACGACCATAAACGAAGATACGCAATTGCAGAATCGCAATAATGATAGCGCCTCTTGTTCTCGAAGGAAGCGAACTGCATATACATGCATATAACTACATACTGTGCTTCAATGTACAACGCCCATCTTATATACCACCAACATACTATATCTATACCATACTACTTACTTACTATATCGGGTAATGAATATTCGGCGCAGCTTTGGGGCATTGGGAACTTTGTGTTATAACTAGGGATGACTGATGCGTTTATGGGATGAAAGGGGTGTTTTTTTTTTTTTCACGATGGATTTGGTTGGATGAGCGGAGGGGTTATTGGGAATTAATTTGATTTGTCCTTTGTATATGACTGCACGTATATAGGTGTTTTTTTTTTTTTTTTTGAGAATCTAATCTAAGGCGGATTTGATTCTACTTGTTGATTCAACGTGTTGGATATTGTCCTTTCTGTGAAACAACCTCTAGCAACTGTTTTTACTTCGACATTCCTTTCGCTAATGATCCAAATCTAACTTTGCTTTACCAGCCTCTCTACCGTTACAGAGGATGCGAAACACCAAATGGCCCACCTCATCATCCAGGCGAATGTTGAGAACTAGTGGAATCTCTGTACATGTCTCCCCATTCTCTTCTATAAGCCGCTTGACGTTGGGGACTTGGGACCAATCCATGTCATGCAGAGTGTACAGAATTCTCCCGATCGTCTCGACGCCTATATCCATCTGGTTAGCTGAATATGCTCTCCCCTCTCCCAGGTCAAGTGAGTGAGTGTGTACGATTATCATCGATGGTACCTGGCGCAGCGTCTAAACCGCACGAGTAAAGAAAATGCTCTCCGGATTTAATAATGGGGCCCCTGTAATTATTGACAAACTCTGAGTTGATTTCGGTTTTCGAATCAATGAGGGTGCCCTTTTGAAGGCAAAGTTAGTCTGTCTAGTATTTAAGTGGGAAAAGGGGGCAGTGTTGAGAATGCACGAAGACTTTGTACCTTTGGAATCTGCCAGAACATAAATCCGGTAAGTCTATCGACCCTGTCCATGACATCTTTGTAAATAGATCTCCTTTTCGTATTGTAGTTGCTGTGGAGGGACGGATTGTAGACTTTGGCGAGCGCGTGGCCGTAGTGTTTTCGGCATTTCTTTTCTCTGACGATGGAGCCTTCTAATCCACGCAGTACGGCGCCGCAGACGACAGCAGACCAACTGTATTTTCGTCAGCCTTCCATTTCATCTATTCTGGACAATGGGAGTGGGACTTACGCGCCGGTCGCTGGGACTGTAAGACGAATTCCTCTTGGCTCACACCAGTCGGTCAATCTCTCGTTCAAATACGGCGAGGACCCAAATCCACCAACAAGGATAATAGTCTCAATAGGTCGTTCGTCCATCTTCTTAATCTGATTAATCTGGTCCTCCAAGAGTTTAATAATCTTGTCAACCACTGGATCGAAAATAGTTTGGAAATCAGCCTGACTCAAAAGAACCGAGTGTGACCTTCTCTCGTAGTAACGCTCGAGATCGGGCGTCTTCTTCAATCGCGGCATGAACAGCTGAACTCTGGCATCTCGCCGAGTAGCCAGATTCTTCAGCTTAAAGTCTTTCTTTTTGCTTTCGAATGAGTCCATGAAGTTGCTGCCTGGTCCGATTTCTTCGGGAGGGAGGCTTGTAAATGCTTCGCCGAATCGTTCGGAGAGGAGCTTCAAAAGGTTTCGATCGACATATGTGCCGCCGCATTTGCCGGCTATAAAAATGGTATTGTTAGCATTCTTTTTCTTCTACTTTCTCTTCTTTTAGCTGAATAGGAGACTCGCTAATCATGGCTCACGGTTCGGACTCACCTGCACCAACAACTATTTCTCGGAGAGTGAGTGTCGGTTCCGTCCTCTCAATCTCATAGGTCGTAATGTCCTGGTCATGGTTAAAAGACAGCAAGTCGTCTATCATGTGCATGAATAGGGTACACATACCACAGTACCGCCGCCGCAATCGCACACTAATACACCTGTCTTGGGCTAAACCTGGGTTAGAAAAATCTGGTTCGACTTGTCTAACCCTTGAGAGCACGTACCTTGACAAAGCCTTCGAACCGATGGATGCTGGTCTTCAATGCCATGTGTGCTGCCGCTTCTGGCTCTGGGATGAGTTTGATACTGTCAATTTCCCTCCTGCCAAACCCTGCTTCCATGGCCGCGCTCTTTGTAAGAAGTTTCGCCTTTTCGTTCCACGAGGCGGGGACTGTTATCCAGAATTCCATTGGAAGATCATCCAGTTTATGAGCGCCGATAAACTGATTGATATTTTTGTCAAACATCTTTCTCATTCCCGTAAGATACTCCCTAGCAACATCCTTTGCCGACATATTGTTGGGGAGACGCATAATCTCAGGATTTATGGTAGAATACGTATCTGTGGCATCAAACTCGGAAGGCAGAGTATCGTCCAGAAGCAGTTTTGTCCAAGAATATGATTTCATGCCTGCTTCGACTTCGTAGCCCCATGCTGTCCTATCGAGGTCGTCATTTTCCTCTGGGAAGGCAACTCTTGTCGGGGCTTTGATAGTATGCTCGGCGCTATGCGAGGCCGCGCCGGGGTATTTGGTCCAGGTATTTATATCTTTGAAATCAGAGGCATTTGAAAGTGCAAAACATATCCCAGAATATGTCGTTCCGTAGTCGATTCCGACCAAAAGCTTGGTTCGGGGGGTAATGATGGCCATTGTCTATGTATTCTCGAGGCCAATGAGATGATGCCTTGATTTCTCTGATGAGATAAAGAAAATTAGGAAGAATTGGCATTTGGTAGAGACGAAATACCGAGGCTTTGGGACCAGGACGGGACGATTATGCCAAATAGCTGCCTTGGGAAGGCTCCCAGCCTGATTTCATGTTTACCCAACTTGGGCTTCAATGCGTGTCACTTGCAGCTGCATTAGGTCGCGGCACGGCACACTCTTTACTAGCCCTTGTGTGTAACACTTCCTTGATGAAATTATAACGAGATTGGATATCAAACCCCTGAGTCATAGCCTTACATGCACGCTCCATTATTTGCGCCCGGAGACGGCTGCAGTTGAAGAAGTTTCTCTTGAGTCTATTCGTCGTTTCTGCTGCAACTGCGTCCATAGGTATTGAAAAAGAACGTATGATGACTGCGTGTGACGAAAGTCAAGTTTACGTGGATTTGCGGCATTGGATAGGCAGCAAAGCAATCTGCGTGTTGGTCGCAGACACCTCCTCCACGTTCTCATCTGGTATTGGTCGATGTGATATCAAGTACTGATTAGAATCATGCATCAATTTGTAACTGGCTGCCTTTTCATCGCAAAGCTTTGTAACGTATTTTGGCCTATCAGATGTCAAGTGGTGAAAGTAGATGCCGTGGTTGTTATATGATTTGGCCAATTTTTGCCGTGTCACCACTGTAAGGCAATCGGATGCTTTTTATTGCCTGAGCGGTTATCGTATTTATAAAAGGGCTACCCTTAACTGTATGTTGGGCATCATTATCAAAGTCTAGCCTCCGTATGTACCAACTGTTTCCTTCCGCGCCGCCGACTTTGAGGCAGAAACTCGAGCATATTCTACTAAGAAATCAAACAATATGGCGGACGTGTGTCTACCTGGGGTATGCATCCTAGAAAAACACTCTGCTGCTGGCTTTCCCAATTTGAAACTTACTGTCATGTGTTTCTAGGATGGAGGATACATCTACTCGCCAACAGAACCCTACTTCATCTTTCCCCTTTTGAGAGACCATTGTCTTTCTCCTTATCTGGACGATGTCGACATTGAGGCTCAAAGGCAGCATGGTGACTCGAAGTCTTCTTGCCCGAATGAAAGAAGTCCACTGCTAGAAAGCCCTACATCCTCCCAACAGAAAGTAAGCAAACGATTTGATTTCGGTTTAAGCAAGTTCTTAGCTCTATGGTCATTCTTTGGTGGGAGTTGCTTTGGCCATGAAATTGCCGAAATTCAATACATAGAGGAACTCGAGAGAAAATATGAAGCCCAAAGCAGAGAGCTTGATGGGATGCGTCGAGAGAGAGACAGCTTTAAAGAAAGCCTAAAACAAGAAAGAAGAATATGCGAGCAGAAGTTGGAGAGTTTGAGAGCAAAACACAAGAAAATTATCGATCAAAAAGAGATGGAATGGAGCAAGTCTATGGAAACTGCTTCATCTCAGCTTCAAGACGAAATATCCAAAGTGGAAGCTATTCCATCCCAGCTCCAGATTATAAAGTCAAAGATGAAAGCTATTTCGTCTCAGCTTCACGATGAAAAGTCCAAGGTGGAAAAAGTTTCATCTCAACTCAAAAACGAAAAGGCCAAAGTGGCCGAACTACAAAAATACATTGAAAAGAACGAAAAAGTCGTTACAAGAGCTCACGAGACCCACGTGTCGTCACTATCCAAGAGTGTCTCAAGGCCATTTACAGACGACGTGATAAAAGACGAGCTGAAACGTTTCTATGAGAATGACTTCCTCTCATGGTGCGGAGATTTGGCCTCCATGGAAGTTGACGAACCAGAAAAGGCAAAGGAGAAGCTACAATCGATGGGCATCATCAATAACAGCAAAGCTTACATGAATGAACCGGCCAACTTACAGTTTTCCATGGACTTGCCTGATGGGAAAAGCCCGATGGTTCTTCTCCAAGCCGTTCTTTCGCAAACTCTTTGCGACACTTTTCTGCGAGATGCCTATTTTCTAGCAGATGGGATGGAGACATCCAAAGTGCTAGACCAGGGTCCTGCAGATAGTCGCCGGTGGCTCAAAGAGCTCGAGGACATGCTCTGTAAAGGTGAGCTGACAAATTTACTGAGATTTTGGAGGTAAAAATGAATACATGAGCGATGGAAAAAGAAGATGACGAAAGCCATATATATGAGTTGCTAACAAACTTTCAACACCGCAGTTGACAAGAACTTCGGAGTCGACTGGCGCATCCAAACCGTCCAATCTTTAGAAAAAGCCACACCATTCAATCTACACCTCGTACAAAACAAAGCGAAAAAGTTCATCCAAGACTTCCACTTCCTCCTCAAAGAAGTAGACGACCAAGCTCTCAAGGACCTATCCCAGCTCTTCCTCGACTTTGGCAACCTGGCGCTCAAATTCTGGAAAATACGCACCGTCGTCAAAACACACGGCATGTCGAGATTCGCGGAGCAGAGGTTTGACGCTGAATCCCCTTTTATCGAGGCTGACATTGTTGGATCGCCTGCTACACGGCGGTGTCGGGAGGGGCGGTATGTTGGAGTTGTGGTGAGGCCGCTTATTGTCTCGGAGCCTCTTGGACAGGATGGCGATGCGAGTGAAGAGGTTGTGTGGCTTAAAGCTGCGGGTTGGGTGTCTGACTTTGATGACTCGGTTGACACTTCGGCGAAGACCGTGATTGATGATAGTGATGATGATGGCGATGGTGGTGATGATGAAAGTAGTGGTGATGATGACGATAGTGATGGTGGTGACGATGATAGCGGTGGTGGTAGTGACGATGAGGATGTGATGAGGATGATGATGACAATGATGATGACAATGACACTGTAGTGACCTGAAATAGAGCCAAATGATAAAGTATTAACAATTCTTGCATTGAGAAAACATTTACTAGAATTGGCAGGCCAATATGCAATGCCACAACACTCAGCATTCCCCTATTTACTACCCCCTCTACGGAGAGGAATATGATGTCCATCTTCTCAAGGAGCTATTGTCAGATTTGTCCGGATATTTGTCTGAACAAATAGCCAATCGGGCAATGAAAGGTGCGTCACGACTTTGAGAATTGCATCGAACAAAAGGGGCTTGCAGCGTTTATTATCGTATATCCAAAATGGACTGCTAATAATATAGTAGGCATCACCCGGGTATCTATCTGCCTCTCCCCTTCACATATACCAAATCCTCCTTTTTCTTCTTTCCAATTATTTACTATAGTTATTACTCTCTCGTTTCCCCTTCTTACTTGTAGGTTTATTAGCTTATATGTTCGTTTACTGAACATTAGGAGTAGAAGCAGCCTCAGTATCCAGTTGAGCCTTCCTGGCGGCATTAATGGCACGCAACTTGGCAGTGCCAAAGCCAGCCACGCCGTCTTCCTGGTTAGCACCCAGCCAGGGCTTCTTGGAGTCGCCGAGGACGCTGCCGGACAGGAAGTAGATGACGAGACCGATGATGATGCAGACAAAGGCAATGGGGTACAGGTAGTGGATGACGTAGCCAAAGACGTGGATGCCGATGATGACGCCCCAAAAGTTGGCCGTCAGCAGCGAGATGTCGAAAAAGGCAGCACTTCCCATACGCAGGATGAGGGGAGCTAGGGTGTAGAAGATGAATAGGCAGAGGGTGTAGCCGGCGAGCCAGCCGCCGACGGAGTTGTCCCAGTGAGCATCGCGGAAGGACGTGCGGTCGAAGATGGCAGCCTGAACGCCGTTGATGAACATGCCGAAGAAGCCCATAAAAGCCAAGACATGGTGCATGGGGCGCTTGGACACGAGCCACTCCTCGAAGACGTTGGAAACACCATAGAGAGTGGCACCGAGAAGGCCAAAGAGATCGCCCTTAACCATGTCAACACCTGGGCCGCCGTTGGAGCCAGTAATATGATCCGAGGCAAGCAGGATACCCATGCCACCGCAGCAGATGAGGATACCGATGACCTGGAACAGCTTGTAGCGCACACGAAGCAAGAGGAAAGAGATGATGACAACGCAGACGATGGACCAAAAGTTGAGCAGCTGGGCGGACAGCAGGTTGGTGTAGCGGTAGGCCAGGACGGTAAAGTAGTTGCCCTCGACGTCGAGGAAGGACATGATGAAGTAGCGCCAGCCATCCTTGACCATGATGTCCCACCAGACACGGGGGCCATCGCGCCACAGGGTGATTGTGGTGTAGACGAGGAAGAGCAGAATGTAGTTGAAGACGGTCTGGAAGGCGGGGATGTTGGTGCCGGCATTGGCAAGGAACGAGGTAAAGGTGTTTGTGCCAGTGATGCACAGCGACAGGACCTGGCCAACGGCGATGACGGCCCAGAAGTCGGCCGTGGCTAGGTAGGACCACCAGTGGACGGACTCGGCCTCGAGGATGTGAATGCCCTGAGAGACGGTGGCATCGGTGACGGCGGCGTCATTGTTGGCGTTGTCGCCATGGTTGATGGTCTGGCTGTTAACGTTGCTGCCCTCGTTCTTGTCTCCCGAGCCGGAGGATACGACGGTCGTGGTGAAGCCGAGCTTGGAGTCGGCCTCGATAGGGTTGACGGTCATGTTGACGGCGCCGTAGAAAATGTGTGGATGGGAAGATAAGTCGAGAAGAGGCTGAGAAGACGAGGAGGAAGCTGCTGAAGTCGACGAAGAAGCTGAAGCCGAAGCTGAAGCTGTAGCTGTTGGTGATGCTGATAGTAGTTGAAGGCGGGGGTTTTTTGAGCGGGTCATTCAACTGTTGGCGGTGGCGTTAGAACGACGTCAAAGTCTATTTTGATGTTTTGAAGAAGATCTTCATAGAATGACAATGTTCATATTCATACCTGTTGTAATTGTTATCTCCTGGGGCGCTGTCGTTGATATGGATGCTGAATATCTCCCGGTTGGTGGAGTCTTTCTTCGTCACCTAAAGATTGCAGCAAGCGCAAAGACTCCAAGTCGCTTGCCGGTAAGCCTATGATTCTACAGGACAGCACATAAAATCCACTCAAGAAGAGCAGATATATAATGCAGCTGTACAGGAAGAGAAGAGGATTGAGGCACAAGAAAAAAAGAAGAGAGAGGAAGAAAAAGAAAAGAAAAGAGGCTAGTCGGCGGCGAGCGCGACAAGATCAATTATGATATGATCCATGGTGGGCAGAAAAAAAAATGATAAGCTGAAAGCAGAAGGTAGGCGGTGGCGGGTGCTAGCGGGAGGAGGGACGTACTAGGCAGTTGGCGGTGGAAGAATGCAGTTTAGCACGGTGACTAGAGGGGCGGGGGTTGCTTGAGTTGGATTTCTTTTTTTCTTCTATTTAATCGAACTATTGTCACGGTAGAATGAATACGGACGAGTACAGTATCGCACAGGTAAAGTGAGTGAAGTGGAAGCAAGAGAGAAGGAAGAGTGAACAGATGAGAGGAGGAGAGGAGAAGAGAAGAGAAGAGAAGGGAGCGGACAAGTCACAAAAAATGCACTGCACACACACTTGCCCTCGCCGAGGCTGAACGAGCTGAGACAGACCACAGGACCAAAAGCGCCGCCCA
Source organism: Trichoderma simmonsii (assembly GCA_019565615.1). Classification (NCBI taxonomy): domain Eukaryota; kingdom Fungi; phylum Ascomycota; class Sordariomycetes; order Hypocreales; family Hypocreaceae; genus Trichoderma; species Trichoderma simmonsii. The sequence continues at coordinate 565,913 of CP075867.1, read as the reverse complement.
TTCTGATCAGTCACCAGCGTTTCTCCAATATCGCAGGGCGAGAATCAAGCACAAACGGCGCCAAGCAGCGGCCCGTCGAGTAAAAAACAGAAAAAAATCCGTCTAGTAGACGCCTTCGCCTACCCTTGCAGCGGGTCATGCGCCATTCGGGCCGCTGTGATTGGAGAAATGCTCCCATGCTAGGTGGTGCTAAAGCAGGCTTTTGTACAGTAGAGCGATGAATGGGAAAATCTTTTCTTTTTTTCAACGAATGGTCAAGAAGAATATTGGAGAGAGAAAGAGAGAGTGTGTGTGAGGAGGAGGGGAGCTGAAGGAGCTTGGCCATGTGGCGAGGTGGGAGTGGGCGTGGGGAAGAAGAGGCAACATGAAGATAGAAGAGTGAGTATACATCGAATGAATGGTAGTAAGTAGTCTATTGCTGTCAACATTGAATCTATTGGATATATGAACATTGCTCTTTGCAACCATCTATTAGTATCATCATCACAGCCATCGTCCATCGTGTAAACATTGTATACTTATACTCATACACTCCATCTTGCCCCAGCGTATAAGTGCCAGCGACTCACAACAGCATCTCCACCGCGCTATTGCTCTCCAAGCCCATCCACAGACCACGTGCGTGGGGGGCACCCGGAGGTTAGGTAGACAAAGAAAACAAAACTGATCAGAGCGGATATTCCCTCTTTATACCAAGGAAACAAGGCATGAGAGAGGAATCGACTCCCATGACACTGTTTCTTCATGGAAATCCGCGGGTGCCGTAGGACGCCGTGGGACGCCGTGGAGGCCGTGGCACCCCGAAGCCGCTTGTCCAGACTCTTTCAAACCTCTCCAGGTTGGTCATCCCAAATCCACAAATTGGCCCCAAGCCGAAGCCGAGCGCCGCACCATTTTACTGTACCGGTTTTCTCTTTCCCACTTCAGTCATCTGCAACCCTCGGGGCGCGAAGCCGTTAAGAAACGGACGGCCGGCGAACTCCGATTCTTTTTTTGGCGGTGCTTTTCCGACGCTTTTGCTGCTTTTGCTGCTTCTTGGCTTTTTCTTGGGTTGCCAAGCGCTGCCAAGAGATAGATAGATAGATACCTATACGATGTTCGTGTTAATTCCTTGCCAATTCTTGGCTTGATAAGAACAAAAAGAACAACATAAAAAAAAAACTCACAATTTGAGGAAACTTGCTGTTTCCGTGAGTCCATTACGCACGGCTTGCGACACAATTCAATTGCGGCGGCTATGTTGTGCCGATGATGACTGGGCAGATCCTTGCCCGGTCTCGCAAAAAGCCCACCGAGGAGAAAAGAGAGCCGTGCCGTGCGTGCGTACGGCAGTTGGTCAATAGTCTAGCTCGGTAGGCTAGTATTCTGTGACTCTTTCATTCACGACGAGCTGGGTTTGATGTCCGCCATGGCCGCGCGTATAGTTTTGGCTACGAAGTTGTTTGTAGGCGTGTTTGGTGAGATTTTGTGGTCAGGAAGTGCTCCTGCTGTTTGCGCGAAGTCTTTTTGTTAGTCGTCTTACACGAGTTCATGTCCCTTGCACAGATAGATGGGTGTTGTGTGTTTTTTTAGACTTTGGTTTGACTTACATGCTGCGTTTGTGAGCTGCTGCTGCTGTTGCTGTGCGGCTACTGGATCCGAGACCTCTGGTGGCATTTCACGGTCTGGAAGGGATGCAAATTCTAATGCAAGGCGCTCAAAGCAATCTTGCTCTGACTTGACTTGAGTTGCAGATGATGCAACAAATGGTGGCACCATGACTAGAAGATAAGAATGTATATAAGCATTGTGTTGACTTGTGTGTTATTCACAAAAAGAGAGACATACCTGGAGTTGTCCCTGCAGATGTGCTCCGACTTGGTAACTGATTTGGACGCTGATATTGACTTTGAGTCTGATACTGGGGATTGGACGTCTGATATTGATATTGGTTTGGATTCTGATGGGGACTTTGGTTCTGGCCCTGGTTCTGGCCTTGGTTCGAAGCCATTGCTGCTGCTACTCCAAACTCCGCCGCTTTAGTTGCATTGGCCTGCCAGTAGCCGTCTCCAAGAAGAGCAGCCCGAGCAATGGAGTTATATATGGCAGTATCCATGCCCTCGTTTACTGATCCAACATATACGGAGGAGGGTCAGGCTTTGTAATTATATACAAGGCCACACCCAGTCAGGTCACCCACAACAAGGCAAGCCCGCTTTTTCTTTCTCCTGGTCGCGTTAAGATTCCCTTTCTGAGAGGAGACGTCCATTCAGACAACTATATACGTACGTACGTACATACGTTGCGCTTGGCGTCGTATGGCATCATCGAGTATGAGTCCCCCCGGATAGATTCTCTCTCTCCCCAGAAAAGGGCAGCGTTTCCAGCGTGTAAGCAGGCCAAGCTTTTCGCACTCACCCCACTTAGCCCGAGTAGCGAACTCGGCTCCGAAGCCGATCCCCTATTTTTTGTTTACATACAGTGGGCTCAGTGCTTTTTCCGTGGAGGTTTTGTGACTGACTGACTGAATGACTGACAGGACCACTTACCCAGACGGAAGAGAAAACGTTCGAGTCTTGGCTTTTTTGCTAGTGGCGCTTAGTTATCCGGGCGGAGCCTCCCCGTTTGCTTCTTTGTGTGTGTTTGATGAAGGATCGTGCCAAGAAGCGCGACTCAACAACTCTTGCATGCTCGTATAGAATCCGGACCCTCGTCTTACAGACTGTATCTGTATCTGTCTAAAAGCGAAATCCGAGATGCGAAACAAGAATAGAACCTGCTGTAGTCTTGAGAAATATTCCAAAGATTCTGCTCAAATCCTGCCGCTCGTCCGTCTCTGCATAGGTGACAAAACACTCATACACGTGTTTTGTCACCTCTACGCTTCTGTAGCCTTTTTTTCGGCGAACGACTCATAGCCTCGATGTGGCTCCTTAACCCGAAACAGGAAAGCTGACCACTCTTTGCCCGATACACTCTCGCCGAAGGCACTGAAGCGACATACGAATCCGCGCTGCTTTCTCCAGTGTTTCCAAATTCCAGAATCTTCATCTTCATACAAAGGGCGCGGCGAACTTTGAACTTTGCCTTGCCTCCCCTTTGTGCTACTTTCTGAGCTCAGCCGCTTATTATTTTTCGCATCTTTTCACCAAAGAGCCTCGATCCTTTGTCAGCGAAAGGCGAATGGAAACTAACTCACACAAGCTTATACTATGGATAATCTACACCTCTATGTAATAGGCTACGCCAAGGGCCTACGTTGCCCAGGTTGGGAGTTTGCACGAGTCAGAGACGCAACTCACTTGCTGCAACGTCAGCGCTGTGCGCGGCCGGCCGGTTCTGGATAACCGGATGTCACAACGGATGCAACCTCTCTCTCTCTTTAATTCCTAATTTGATATTCATTTTCTTCTTGGAGCACGTTTTGAGCCTTCTTATTTTAGATGCCTCTTTTTCGGGGGGATGCGAGCCTCGTAACGAATAATTGTCGACATGACCTATTCTCGGCGTTATAGTGGGCTGTTGTGACTCTACCCTCTGATGTTGGGTGTTGGTTTGGTTTCTATTCACAGTTAGCTGCTTTCCATATTAATACGGACAATGCCATCAGTTTGATCCCGACTCCGAAGCCGCGACTCGGCTTTGTGGCAGCCCTCCGTTCATTTGCATTTACAACCTGCTCAGCATTTGTAACATCAAAAGGGTTCGAGATGCACGTCGTCGCGCAACTTCGGTATCGGTATTTGCTTCGGCATAGGTCTGACCGGAAGTTGCATTCGAGATTGTACCGACTAGTTGCTTGGCTGTATTTCAAGGATGCTATATGTTGCTGCATAGGGCAAATGCGTATTGGCTAGCTTATACGAGGCCGGACTTATCTTCCTTGGCAAGGCTTAAACTCCAGCAAAGGTTCTATATTTGTTGACATTGATTCAAAGGAGATTATTCGATCGCGAGTTAACGCCATTAGGTAAGAAGAAATTTTTTCCAAATTGTATATTGCAGAAAGAAGAAAGATGTTTATCGAACCAAAATGTGTTGAACAGGAAATGATGTCTAATAACAGAAAAGATCCCCCCGAGAGAATGTAAGAATACAATGTTGATGAAGAAAAAGAACAAAAACAAGAAGAACAAGATGCATGTTAAAAGCAAGGGGTCCGTGCCCCAGCAGCGAACGTAAGAATAAGAGAAACCCTAGAGCGCATTGCTTCTTCGCCAGAGATGCAGATGCAGACGAATGATGTAGACGCCGTCGTCCATGAAGAAAGGAATCCCTCCCAAAACATCGCTTTTTTTTAACGAAACCAAAAGACCGACACGAAACAGAAGTGGAAAACAAAAACAAGAACAGCAAGCAATGACAGAAGCAGAAACAAAGTCAGACCCTCAAAAAAGAGAGGACAAAGGAACGAAAGAAGGATAGAAAGCAGACAGGCCCATCAAACCAAATCACTCGCCAACAAGAAGAGAAGAATACAACGCAATGCTGTGCAATGCAATGCAAAAGGCTTCAACGCTCAACTTCATGCACGCGCTCAGTACCAGGTCGGCGGCGTCGCCCAGTGCCTCAGCATCGTCTCAATCGCCGCCCTCCACTCGTCCTCAAAGCACGTAGCCAGCTGCTGCACCATCTTCTCGCTCGGGCCCTTGCCTCCCCACATCTCCGGCTTGCGTGCCTCGGCGTCCGAGAAAATCCTCACCAGCCCGTCGTCCCGCATCCGCGTCAGGCACAGCCACGCCAGGTTCCAGCTGCGGTTGCTCTCCGGGTCCGAGCGAACACGGCGGTGCGCCTCGGCGACAATGTCGGCGCTCAGGGGATAGTTTCGGGTAAGGCCGCGGAGCTCAATGAGGAACTGGTTGCTCGATACGTAGTAAATCCAGGCCGAAGTCATGGGTTGCTGAAAGGCTCGTGCCTCTGCCTCCGAGTCGCATGTTGCTGCGATGCGCTCGATGCGGCAGAGCTCCGTCAGAGTGTTGATTCGGTGGGTGTTGAGTGAGTCAATGAGCTGTGAGACGGATGACTGTGCCGTTGTGTTAGCAAAGTGCTTGCCTTACATCTTCAAGCCTCCTCCGGCCTCGTCTTGCATATAAGCCAGCAGTTTAAGTGTATACAAGAGTTTGTGTATAACTTATACATGGTAGTATTTGCATACACATGTATTGATGTATGCGCGCTTATGCTCCTTATGCAAGACATCCCAGGGGGGAGAGGGGAACCAATAGCATGACAACTTACCCGAGTCTTCTCTGGAGTCTTGGAACCCCTGGAACTCGAACTACCGCCGCTTCGAGGAGTGGACATGGTTGCTTGGGTTTGCTGGCTGACTGTTGAGACAAAATTTTGTGTGGACAAAGAGGAGCGAGGTTTTGTCGGGGTCGTTGTCGGTGTAGTAGTAGTTGTCGTCGTCGTCGTTGTGGTTGTTGGTTGTTGCAGGTTGTTGTCGACTCTGTTGGTCTTAGGGCTGTTGGTAGATGATGCAAGACGGGAATATTTGGTTTATATCTTCTGTTGAAGCTCGAAAAGGTGTGAGGCTCCAATTTCCTATCGCAGAAGCCCTCTTGAACAACCCTTGCCTCGGTCATGCCTGAAAAGAATAGGTGTGTGTGTGAAGCCTATAGTTATGAGAGGTTTGGAAAAGTCTGCCTGCAACCAACATGGATGAAGCTTATTGTGTCTATAGTTTCGCAGCATCGAAACGCTGCAAGTGACTCAGTTCGAAATGATGAGGATCCTTCGCAAGGCGTTGTCGATGGGGGTTCACCACGAGAATGCCAATACACGGCCCGGTTGTCAGCGGATGTAAACTGTTCCGTTGAGATGGAATGGATGAGCAACAAAGGACCAGGTGAGAGAACAAGGTCCAAGGTGTCAAGTCCACAGTTCAAGGTGGCTGCATGGGATGGGGTGGGCTTCCCGTGCTGACGATGGGCCAGACTCCCCACGTCTTTGCAGCCTGAACTTATCGTTTGCAATGGGCAATGCTAGTCGGTCTGACTCTAGGGCCATCTGATACCATCGCCAGACCAAGCCGGGTACTAGGACACATGGCTAGCTCCAACGTCTTTGTCGTCAACCCCCCGACCCCCAACCCCCATAGGGCTTTCTATCATTCTGCCCTGAAGGTGGAGCTGTGAGATGCGAGGAACCTGCCCGGAAAGCTGCTTTCCCTTCATTGCAATGCCTGATAGTCGGTGCCAATAGGAGTTTAGAGTGGACTTGAAGCGTAAAGAGCTGTACCGGTAATGGTTTACCAAGCCTGGTTGGTGCCGGATCCACCGAGGCGATCGACTGCAGAGTTGCAGCGCTAAGACCAGTACCAGGATTAGAAGCATCAGCAGTAAACAGCACCAAGACGCTGGTAGTGGTGGCGGGTGTGGAATGGCGGGTGTGTGAGGATGGAGAAGCGATGGGCTAAACGGCGAAGGCACACCAAAAATGCAAGCTAGCAAGGCGTTGTTGAACCACTTTTGGCAAATGGTAACTCCGCTGGTTCCTGGCCAGGGTCTGAGCTAAGCCGAATCGATGGGCTCATCTTGCAGGTCAGGGCAGGGCAGGGCCAAGGAACATTCTCGCAGGGCGGATGTGGACACATGGCGGATATGGCGGACATGGCGGGTGTCAGCGCGAGCCGCATCGTTTTCGTGGGTGTGGAAGAAGTGCCAGGCAAGCCGGGCAGGGTTACGGAAGCGCGCCGCGGGGGCTTGCGGCGTTTCTCTGGCGGTGTTTCTTGACGGTATTTCTCTGCTGTGCATGCGCATAAGCCCGCTGGAAAATAGCCAGGGCTGGGGCGATAGGATAGACGCGCTAGGCATCTGTTCTCGTATTCGAACGATTCGTAGCCTGGCCTAAGCGAGTCAAAAAGTTGCCGTTGATTTGAGTTGAGTTGAGTCGAGTCGAAGGACCTTTTGGTAGGTTGTCTTGGCCCTGTAATGCAAATACTGTTCTCGGTAGCATCAATCCAAATAACGACTCAGTTACTGGAAGCGGCAACTTTCTCCACGCCAGCCCCACGCTGCTCCAAAGATACCAACCCTGGCGAGTTCCTGGTTTGGTGCCATGCCGTGCAGGGAAAAGATGGCGATGATGGAGGGGATAGCGCAGAAAGATGCGAGACAACCAATGGGAGTCGCGGTCGCCGGATATCCGAATTGACCGTTGTGTGTGAACAAGCGCCCCTGCGCGCTTAGACAGGGTTAGACGCAGCACAGCCACGCAATTAACCGCGATGGTGGCTAGGGAAGGGGGCTGGAGACGCTAGTAGAGGGCTGAAGTGGAAAAGTCTCCGACCGCCGCTAACCTGGAGCCCGCCTAATCTCGAATGATGCACAGCACCAGCTCGGAGTACCCCGTAAGCACGCATCACAGTGATGTGAGTTCATGAGACGTAAAGTCTGCCTCGCCTGAGCTCGTGCTCCTTCTCGGATCTATCCTCTTCCGCGCGTCTACGCGCCTATCAGAGCTCGAATCCAACAAGCGCCAAAAACCACGCGGGAGATGGAGCCGGTAGCTCGCATCCGGGCTGAGTCATGCCTTTTTAGGCATGCAAAGAGGGTTGTGAGGCCTCGCGCTTGTTTGGACGACAGCCTGGAGTTGCGTCGCCAGTTGTTTGTTTCTACGAGTTTGCACACACACGACCACACTTACACACCAGGCGCAACGTCATTGGGGTCGGCTCTCGCAGGCGCTACGGAGGAGCTGTCCCATCTGCCAATGCATAAATACCGACACCTTTGTCCAGTTCATGCAAGATGATGCCGGTAACATTACAGATGCTCTCCGGTGCGGCTGTCGGGGGGCGGCCGTCGCGGCCGTGGTGTGCGAAATACGGACGTCTGCCTTGCATGACCTAACAATTCCGCCCGTGTTATTCCACAATACCTTACTCAACGCTCCATACTGCCCCTCTGCTCGGGCCGGAGTGACATCTAGGCGGCAAAGATAAAAGGTTTATTGCCTACTACCTTTTACTATACCGGTAAGCTTCTCCATGACTGGGTCCGTGAACTCCTTGAGTAGTCAATCTCGCTTCACTCGGTGCTGTTTCGGCCGAGGCAGTTTCTCCCTTTACTCTGCCGCCTAACCCTAAGCCGGTCAATATTCTCAGCAGCCCCTTGCTGAAATTATTTCCAAGCCCTTATTACTAACAATATTATTTTTATCCCCCTTCGAGAATTAATATAGAACGCTGGATCGCTGGTTGTGGGTGCAGGTGCCTGCTAATTAGCTAAGGAGAGCAAATATTGGAGTAGCAGGGGCTCAGCACTTTATATGAGCTGCCGGCCTGCCACGATTGCCCAATGCTCACTCCTCGTTAATTGGGACAATCTCGGTCGCTTTGCAAATACTACTCCTACCTAGTAGTATTATCGCTGCTACTAGTAGTAGGACTAGAATGCTGTTTGTCTCTGCTAGCACGACAACCATTTGGCCTGGGCTGTTTGTTTCGTTTCTGGTGCGACCGGCGGGGCCTGGGTTTGCACCGAGCCATCAAAACATGGCCCCAGCACATTCGATTTCTCCCTGAGTGCACCAACCGGCATCAATTTTGCTTACTCGTATGCTTATTGCATCAAATGGTTTCACATTGGGTGGTTTTATTAGCGCTATGATACAAGCTTCATCTGCTGTGCACGGGCAGATGCGCGCTGAAAGAGGAGAAATGTCTGGCAACAGTAGGACATTTAGCAGGTATGGTTTCACAGAGGCCTTGATACTACATCGGTAAGCAGATAGACAATATGGCGTCATATTAAGGTAGAGTTAGTTTGAGAGAAAGAAGACGGAGAAAAACAATAGAAGAACACGAAAAAGATAGGAACATAAGGGAAAAGGGAAAACAACATCAGCAAACAGCAAACGGGCATCATCACTGCAGATCCCCATTCAAGTGGGCAGCCCCGTTGTCACGGTACTTCACCTCCCATCATTGGTTTGCTGTGCTCCCTCGTATTGTCCCTTGTTTGTGACCTTCGGTCATGGCCGTCCAGCTTCCAATTAGATCCAAGATGTGCTCTCAGTGCTGCCCAATCCGGCTAGACCCTCTGAGGCTATGCACTCCTGTTTCAACTTGGGGAGTGCGGATCCCTCCAGGGGATGCAGGTACCATTACATGCAATTTACAGCGCTGCAGGCACCGCTACAGGTACCCGACAGAAGCCAAGGGACCGCTACAGCAACCGGCACGGTCCCTGAAATGCACGTGATTTCAGCTCCAGTGCTGTCACTCCCCCTGCCTGCAATTTCGCCATGGCGCAGCTCAAAACTGCCGTCCTTTCTCTCATCAACTTTCTTTTTGGCCTCGACATTGCAAGCCTTCTCATTCTTAGCATTGCCTCGTTTTCTTGTTGCGACGTTCATTTTCTTGTCCACAGACGTTCTTTCATTTAACACTGCCCAACACGGCCCAATAGACTCAATCGCTCTTTAGCTCCTTTGCTCGTCGCACACCACGCTCTTTGCACTGCATCAGTAACATTCAATCAATACATTTCACCATGAAGCTGTCTACGACTCTCGCGACTGGTGTTGCCCTTGCGGCCGGTGTTTCTGCTGGACAGAAGAACTACCTCGGCTTCAACTCCGGCAACACCCTTCCCGACGAGTCCGCCAAATTCGAGAAGGACTTCTTGGCCGAGTTCACCACCGCCCAGAAGCTTGTTGGCGCCCCCGGCACCTTCAACGCCGTCCGACTCTACACCAACATCCAGGCCTACTCCACAAACACCCCCATCGAGGCCTTTTCCGCCGCCGTCAAGACCAAGACCTACATCCTCCTCGGTGTCTGGGCCTCTGGCACCACCAACATCAACAATGAGCTTGCTGCCCTGACCGCTGCCGTCAAGCAGTTCGGCACCGACTTCACCGATCTCGTCATCGGTATCTCCATTGGTAGCGAGGATCTGTACCGTGACTCGGCCACTGGACGAACCAACAAGGCTGGTGTCGGCAACGGACCCGAGGAGATTCTCGGCTTCATCAACGACTACAAGAAGGCCTTTGCCAACACTCCCATGGCCAGCGTCCCCATTGGTCACGTCGATACCTGGGATGCTTGGGTCAACGGCACCAACAAGGTTGTTCTCGACGCTGTCGACTGGATTGGTGTTGACGAGTACCCCTTCTACGAGACCGGCAAGGGCAACGACATTAGCAACGCCGGCAAGCTCTTCGACGCTGCTTATCAGACCACCCTTGGCGTTGCCAATGGCAAGCCTGTCTGGGTTACCGAGACTGGCTGGCCCCTGACCGGTCCCGACTGGGACGAGGCCAAGCCCAGCGTCGCCAACGCCAAGTCGTACTGGGACCAGATTGGTTGCCAGAGGCTGTTCAACAAGGTGCCCACCTTCTGGTACAACCTGCGTGACTCCAACCCTGCCAACCAGGTCAAGTTCGGTATCAGCCAGAGCCTGTCCTCCACTCCCTCCTTCGACCTGACCTGCCCTCCCGAGTCCTCGGAGTCCTCCAGTGCCATCACTAAGCCTACCGGCAAGTCTTCTTCCACGGCCACCACTCTCGTCCACGCCACCGGAACTCCCTCTCCTGTCAAGAGCGGCTCCGACGACAGCTCTTCCAACAACGCTGGAGGCTCCAAGTCTAGCAACGGCGATTCTTCCAGCACCACATCAGGCGCTCCTGCTGCTACCACCACCAGTGCCGCTGCCGTGACCCGATTCTCTGGAGCTGCCATTGCCGGTGCGGCCCTGATCGCCGGTGTCCTGGCCTTGTTCTAAGCATGAAGATGTTCTTGTAAATAGGGGTTCGTACTTTGAGGAGGATAGATGTTGATGGGTTTCTCGGGAAATAGATAAACCAACGATAGACTGGGTTTTTGACAATAAATGCTTGGCTATATTTTTTTTTTAAAACACAATGATCCTTTTTCACCATGGTCTCCTAGTACGTCTCGTTCATCGTAGATCAGCATCAGTACCTCAGAATTTGTAGATGCGGGCGAGTAGAGTTTGAACTAAAAATTGAGGTTTTTATCAGTTTCCCCTATTATACTATGCTAAATCTATTTCTACCTAGGTACTTTTACTGAACTGAAATCAACGCTATTGCCATACATATCCATACATCCAACGCCCAATTTAGAGAGGAGACACGCACATCCACGATATCTCTACCAGCAGAGACTCTATACAGGTGTGCTTCTTAATTTATTTTCCCATCATACACATACAATTTGACCGTTCATCTAGACAGTGCCGGTGCGGAACAGCTCCAGGTGCTGCTTCTCAAGGCTGACGCCCTTTTTGAGCAGTTCAGCACGCGTCTGGATCATCCACTCCTCAGGACCGCAGATGTAGTACTCGGCAGAGGCATCGCTCACAGGCAGCACGCCCTCGGCCTCGAGGGTGTCCAGGCTAATGCGGCCGGCGTAGTCGTACTGCTGGCCCTTGACGTCGGCATCGCTGACGTTCTTGATGAAGATCTTGGTGGACAGGTTGCTGTGCTTGGCGTCGGCCTCGCGGATGTGCTTGCCGTATGTCACGGCTCCAGAGTGTCGAGCACCGTGGATCCAAGTCACGGGGCGAGCACCCTGAGACGAATTGTCAAGGATGGTGTCAAGGATGGACAGCAAAGGGGTGACGCCAACGCCAGCAGAGAGCAGCACGATGGGGGCGGTCACGGGCGTGTCGGCGGCGCTGAAGGTGAACTCGCCGTGGGGAGGGCTGAGCTGGACCTTGTCGCCGACCTTGTACTGCTCGTGCAGGCGCTGGGAGACGAGGCCGGCGATCTTGCCGGCGGCCAGCTCCTCGACGGTGTAGGAGTCGACGTCCTTTTCCTTCTTGACGGTGACGCGGTAGTTCTCGGCGCTCTGGTGGGGGGCCAGGCTCAGGCTGAACTGGCGGCTCTGGAACAGGCCGTTGAGCTCCGGGATGGGAATCTGCAGGCTGACGTACTGGCCGGGCAGGAACTGGGGGAGAAGGCCGCCGTCGGAGGGCTTGAGGTAGAAGCTGGTGATGCCCTCGGCCTCGTCCTCGCGGCGGGCAATGGTGAAGTCGCGCCAGCCTTGCCAGCCGGCCTCCGAATAGAGCGTCTTCTCGCGTTGGATGAAGATGTCGGCCAGCAAACCATAAGCAATGGTCCAAGCCTCCTCGATTTCGGGAGTGAAGGCGTCGCCGAGGATCTGCTTGAAGGCGCCGATCAGGTACTTGCCGACGATGGGGTAGTGCTCGGGCTGGATGAAGAGCGAGACGTGCTTGTGGGCGATCTTCTCGACGGCTCCCGCGATGACGCCCAGGTTGTCGATGTGGGTGGCCGCGGCGAGGACGGAGTTTGCGAGGGCGGCTTGCTGGGCGCCGGTCTGCTGGTTGCGCAGGGAGAAGTAGTTCTTGAGCTCTGGGTGGGCGGCGAGCATGTTGGCGTAGAAGGTGGTGGTGACGGTGGTGCCGTGCTCGCGGATGATGGGCACGGTGGACTTGATGATGGCGATTTGCTCTGGGCTGAGGGCGGCCATGGTGATGGTGATGTTTGGTTTTTTGGTGTTGCGGTGGATGTGTGGTCTATTAGTTGCTGGAGTTTTGTTTTATACTTGAGAGACACGGGATGGTTTGCGAATTGATGTCTGCCTTCTCTGCCGTGTTGTCTCACTTATGGGTTCCTGATTATTATTTCCAAGGTTTGTTTTTTTCTTTCCTTTTTTTCGGGTGTGTGTGCTGGCAATAGCCTATTGGTTTTGTTCTGTGTGGCTCTATAGTTCTATACGGAGTCTAATAGAGGTCGCAAGTCTATAACAAGGACAAAAAAAGAAGAAACAGTTGATGTTGTTGTTGTCGTGTGTTGATGATCCGAATAATAAACCCCGAAATCATCACGACAGCGTCATTCCCTTATATATCCATCCTAACCAAGAATCAAAAATTCTCTTCTAGTCTTTTCCACGCTGCATCTCCATTCTGTTCAGAACGTCTCCGCGCATCTGCAGGCCAGCCTCTTTTGCGCTTACTTACACACGCAAGCGCTGGGGGGGCAGACCAATCCCATAGCCGCCATTACACCAGCCCGGAGATCCGGAGACGCTGGATTCACGCCGCGCCCGGCTACTTTATAAGAAACCTTCGGAGGACCCTGTTTTTTTTCAACGCTCCTGGTCCCTGGAATTTTTGCATTGCGCATGACGGGCTCCACTGCGGACTTGGGTGGGCTGATATTTGGAAATATGCAAGTGACGGACCGGAGCGGCGCACATGGAAACAATCGGAATGCTTTTTTTGTTATACGAGGACTTATTAGTCGAGTATGGGAGGTACCCGGTTGAGAGCTGAACTAAGGAGAAGACAGTGGTGCGATCCGGTTTTGCGGCAAAAGACGAGAAATAATAAGACGCAAAAAGAGTCATTGAACCCATTCATCATACGAGTTTTCGTCAGGCGTGATATTAGTAGCCTTGGAGATTCGAAATAGAGCATATCCGCGGAGAATGAGATTTCTATGCTCTTTTCTTCTTCAATTTTTTGCTTTTGAGGTTATCTTGATTTGCCTTTCTGACGTGATGTGACAGATGAGTCGATGTTTAGTTATTGCTTGATCGCAGCCGGCTCTTCTTTCTTTTCTTATTATTGCTTTGTATCCATTGTCATTTTTCTTGAGGTTGTAGTATTTCTTTTCTTTTTAGACAGTTGATTGTATGTCTTGTCCATATTCAACTGCCGGCTTGTAACTATCTACTGTCTCTATTTGGCATCGGTATAGCAAATTGTTTAGAATAGTTTTGCAGGTGCTCACCCGGACTTCTTCGGAATGACGTTATCCCACCATTCAACGGCTGTCTAACCGGGCGAGCCATTGGCCACGTACTTTATGCGTCTCTGCAAGCTATAGGAACTTATTTTGCAGTTATCTGCTTTCAAGTGGGCCTCTTAGAGCCCCAGCTGAGGATATTGCTTTCGATGTGATCAATTAAAATCCCGGTTGGTGATAGTACAGGGTATGCAGGCATGGAGGATCGAGTGTGGAGGATCGTTAGACCCCGGATTCGAGCTTGTAAGCTCACAGTCAGAACTCTTTTGGCTGGTACCAGTTGGCATCTTCAGTCGTAAGAAAACTCAAAAAAGACAAATCTCATGGGGAATACTATTTTTGTCAATGCAGGATACATGCAGCATCGATAAACACTCTTTTCGCTGGCAGCACTGCTGACATAACAAATGATGCTCTCTGAGATTCTAGGCCTAATGCGTCAAGCTTGCCCACTGATAAGCTGATAAAGCTTCTGCTTAGTCATCTTGGAACGGGGAAAGGTGGCCGTTGACGACATCCAGCCCACCAAGCTGCTCCAAAGAGGCATCCAGCTATGAACACCACATAAGCTGCCAATATGCGACGCTCACTGCAATCGGTCCTTCTGCTGGGCCTGTCGTCGCTTGTGGCAGCTGTCTACAAGGACGAGGTTGGCCAAATCGACTTCCACCACGCCCTCGTCGGCCTGCCCCAGAGCGAGACGACCTTCTTCCACCGGCCCAAGAAGGACGAGAAAGCGAGTCTTCTATATACACTTAGCGATGTTGGAGTCTTGGGCGCTGTGAACCCCAATTCGGGCGCTCTTGTTTGGCGCCATCAGATTTTCCCAGGCATCTCCCATGGAGGCGGCCACCTGAGGGCCCCCGAGGGCGAGAACTGGATAATTGCTGCACACGGCCAGCAGGTCCAGTCGTGGGCTGCGCTGAGCGGAAGGAACCTGTGGCAGACCGAGTTCAATGGCCAGGTCAAGGATCTAGAGGTCATGGAGCTGACTGAAAGCGCGAGAAAGGATGTCCTCGTCTTGTTCGAGGAGGATGGCGTCACGGTTCTCCGCAGGCTGCACGGCGTTTTGGGAACCGTGGTTTGGGAGTTCCGCGAGGTCTCCAAGGATATCCCTCTCCAAGTGTCCACCAGCCTCTCAAAGGTCTATGTCATCAGCCTTCACGGATCTCCCTCTTCGTACGGCTTGAAAGTCACCTCTTTGGAGCCCGCTACGGGAGGACGAGTTGACCACTTGACGGTTGGCACCAAGGGCGATGTCCAGGGACCACAGGATGTCATGTTTGTCGGCGCAAACTCGGCTGCTCCAATCCTGGCATGGGCCAGCAACGATCTGGCTAAGCTTAATGTTCACATCTTGGGCACAAAGTCCAAGCAAGACTTTGCGCTCCCCGCGGATACCGTCTCCGTCGAGATTCACGCCCCGCACTTGACCCAGTCTCAGCCTCACTTCTTGGTTCACACCCGTACCACCACTGGCAACAAGGGCGAGGTCTTCCATACCAACATAAAGTCTGGACAGATCACCAAGGCTTATGAGCTTCCCCTGCTCCCTGGACTTGGCGCATTCTCAACCAGCTCCGAGGGCGCCAATGTCTACTTTACTCGCGTTACTAACGACGAAGTCCTCGTTGTTTCCTCCGACTCTCACAGCGTCTTGGCTCGTGATCCTCTCAAGTCCGACGCCCGCGTTGAGGCCGTTCACGCTGTTTCCGAGGTCATCAAGAAGGCCGGTGGCAAGGAGTTTGCTATCCGATCTGCCACCGTCACCAAGTCTCAGGACTGGGTGCTGATTCGAAACGGTCAAATCGACTGGACCCGCTCCGAGGGCCTCAGCGGCGCCGTTGCCGCGGCCTGGGCTGAGATCCCTGAGGCTGAGAACTTGGCCAAGGTACTGGCCGAGGAGGCGCACACCAACCCGTTGGACGCCTACATCCACCGCCTTACTCGCCACATCAACGATCTCCAGTATCTTCCCGAGTACCTTGCTACTGTCCCCACTCGAATCATTGAGAGTCTTACTGGTGGCGCTGTTGTAGTGTCCAAGACTACAGGTCTTCACCGTGACTCGTTTGGCTTCAACAAGATCATCATCGTCGCCACCCGTCGTGGTCGATTCTACGCCCTGGACACCGGAAACCATGGCGAGATTGTTTGGTCCGCTGATGTGTTCCCTCAAGCCCCCGGTTCTACACTGGATGTGAAGGGCATCTTGGTCAATGATTCCGAAGGCACAGTCACAGTTCGCGGCGCCAACGGCGAGTATGCTGTTATCAAAGTGGCTGATGGACAAGTTATCGAGTCTCAATCCGGCAACGACCTGGCTGCCGTCTCTGCTACCGCCGTAATTGAGAGCGAGGGTAGCAAATGGCTGCTTCCCCTTGGACAAGACAGAAAGCCAACTGGCGATGCCCTGAAGGATCTCACTCTTGACCAGACAATTGTTATCCGAGAGGACGACGATTCCATCAAGGGAGTCAAATTCGTCAACCAAGATGGCGAAATTGTCAAAAATGAGATTTGGCAGCTCCAACTGCTCCCTGGCCAGAAGATTGCCAGCATTGCCAAGACCCCTGCTCATGACCCAATTGCCTCCATCGGCCGTGTGTTGGGAGACCGAAGCGTCAACTACAAGTACCTGAACCCCAATGTCGTTGTCGTTGCTGCCATCGACACCGCTGCTTCAGCCCTTTCTGTCTATCTCTTGGACACGGTTACCGGCCAGTTGCTTGCATCCCAAGTCCACGAGGGTGTGGATGGCGACAAGGATATCTCATGTACACTGTCAGAGAACTGGTACAGCTGTGCATTCTTCGGACAGTATACCCTAAACGATGGCACGGACCGCGACATCAAGGGATACCAGGTTGTCGTGTCTGACTTGTACGAGTCCCCCGCAGCCAACGACCGTGGTCCTTTGGGTGATGCAGAAACCTTTTCGCCCCTGGATCCCGTTGATACCCCAACCGGCGTGCCTCTTCCATGGGTTGTTTCCCAGACATGGATCCTGTCGGAGCCTCTGAATAACTTGAGCGTCACCCAGACACGTCAAGGTATCAGCAGCCGACAGCTCTTGGCTTACCTGCCCGAGTCTCACGCTATCCTCGGCATCACTCGCCATGGTATCGACCCTCGTCGACCTGTTGGCAGAGACCCGTCTGCGGCAGAGATTGAAGCTGAGGGCCTAGCCAGGTATACGCCTGCCATCTTTATTGATGGGCGGAATCTGCTTAGCCACGAGCGGGACGTTGTTGGTGTTAGGGGCATCGTGACCACGCCGGCCGTGGTTGAGAGCACGAGCTTGTTGGTGGCATATGGTATTGACATCTTTGGAACTCAGATTTCGCCGAGCGGCCAGTTTGATATTCTGGACAAGGGTTTCAACAAGGTCACTTTGCTTGCTACCGTATTGGCGCTCACTTGGGGAGTCGTGCTGTTGGCACCTATGGTATGTGTATTACCCTTTTCGAAGCAACGAAGACTTGGGGACGATAACTGACTTGTTATGCAGGTTCGGAGAAAGCAGATTAATCGGATGTGGGAAGCATTTTTGTAAGAAAGGAACACGACGATGTGATAGAGAGGATAAATCACGGATACCACATGCTGGATTTATAATTAGGTGGCGCGCGCGTATTTGCTTTGGGGGCCTGCGCTTTAATGTATGAACAATGAAAGAAATGGAAGGCATTTTGGATGACAAATTTTGAATGAAGCTCTATTTGTTTTGCTTTGGTCTATTCATTGCTCGCTCTAACTAATGCCATTACCACGCCTAGGCCTCGGGCCAGTTGCCAGTGAAGGCGATACAGCTCCCGTTGGCACTCTGGCCAATGCCGTCCTCGCTCAGGAACGCCACATATCTTGCCACATGGTCGACTGGCACGTTGTTCATCTGAGGATGTGCCGCCTTGACGGCCTTGAAGCCCTCGACGTTCATACCCGCTGCGAACGCATCGCTGATGTTAGTCTCGGTCATGCCGCCCGGCTGTAGCGCAACCGAGTAGATGCCCTTGGGGCCATAGAAACCCGCCGTGTGCTTGGTCAGCGCAATGAGCCCGTGCTTGGATGCGGTGTAAGCTGCTCCGGCAGTGAGGCCCGAGAAGGAGGCCGTGGAGCCGATGTTGATGATGAGGCTGCCTGGTTTACCGGATTCCTCTACGCTGGCTTGCAGGTGCGGCAGGGCGTACTTTGTGACGAGGAATGATCCGGTGAGGTTGACGCCGAGGATGGCATCCCACATCTTCTTGTCGCAGTCGCCGACGGGGTCGAACTTGTCCATGATGCCGGCGTTGTTGATGACGATGTCGAGGCGGCCGAAGTGGGCTACGGACTTTTCGATCAGGGCTTTGACGGACTCTTCGTCGGCGACGTTGGCCTCGAGGGCGAGGACGCGGTCTTTGGAGTATTTTTCTGAGAGCTCAGATGAGGCGGTGGCAAGACGGGATGGGTTGATGTCGCAGATGGTGACGCTGGCGCCACGGGAGAGGAGGGTCTCTGCGATGGTGCGGCCAAGACCGGCGGCGGAGCCGGTGACGAGGATGACTTTGGAGGTGAGAGACATGATTTATATTGCGATGAAGAAGATGATAAAAGATGACAGAATACAGAGGGAGGATGGGAGGGCTGAGAGAGGGTATATATGGTGTGGTATCAATGGTTACGCAAAACCAATGCTGGCGATCCCCCCCTTCATATATACACAAACCTAGTCTGCAGTCATCCAACTCCCCGTTTCCCGCCCAGCCCAGTTTCTGCCTGCCAGCCTCGTCCAAAGAGGATCAAAACAGGCAAAATCCGGCTCCCGCCCTGCCTGCCTTGTTCCTCTGCCGCCGGCGCATGTGAGGCCTCGCCTTACTTTATCGCCCGCAAAGCAAATACGCGTATAGACGTTGGTGTGTCGAGCCAAGGCGCAACGAAGCCACCCCCAATATTGGCTTCAGCCGCAGTCGGCATCGGGAGGATTGTCCGACTTGCTGCAGGCGATGCCAGCTGAGAACTGGGATTATGATTTGTCTTTCTAGCTGTGTTTGGGAGTATTTTCGCATGTGACTGCTTATTTTTAATCCAGTCATAGGCATATTTTACTCTTGGTTTTTGAACTGCTCACTCTGTTTATTCCGTTGCAGCTGGTTGAGAGGGATTGTTACTGTGTGGAGTTGTTGGGGGAGACGCTTCAAGCGGCCGCCTTTTGCGGGAAAATTACCGTATTAGGCATTTTACACATGTTGCAACTTGGAGCGACAAGTTGGAGATGCGAATACGACTGGCAGCGAGGACTTGAGATTGCGAGTTTCTCCTCAATTGTATACGAAATACGTGTATAGGATATAGAACTATGGGGTGTTTTATGGGGAATACAGAAGTAATACGCGTATTTAGCGGCTCGAGGCGGGTCTATGGCCTGGGAGTT
This sequence comes from Trichoderma simmonsii, assembly GCA_019565615.1. Lineage (NCBI taxonomy): Eukaryota > Fungi > Ascomycota > Sordariomycetes > Hypocreales > Hypocreaceae > Trichoderma > Trichoderma simmonsii. The sequence goes on along the minus strand of CP075867.1, from coordinate 546,772 downwards.
GCAATGCCCTTGTAGATGAGACGATCAGGGGCGGCAAGCGTGAGGGGCATAATTGGAAGCTATGGACAGTAATTCCGGATAGAAGCGGTAATGAGTTGGCATAGCTTATACGAAACTTCAAAGCTACATGTTGTGAACCCATTGTCGTGGTGATAAACCGGGGAGATTGCTACAAGAAGAGTTACATGCGGGTAAGATACATGGACTGCGTAGACTCTTCGGACTCTAAATAAGAAAGTGATTGATGGCGTTTAGAGCGCTGCATTTTGTGTCAAGTAGATGCCATGAGCGATTTTTTAATTCATATTACTAACTTGCCACTATCTAATCCTATGCTACATAAGTATCTGCCTGTGAATACCATGCTCTTACTGAATATCGTTAACAAGACTCAGTATGTCACGCTGGGGGTGCGATACAATGAATGATGTTGCCTTGCCCAATTCAGCTGCCATCTTTCTACCATCTGCTCTGGACGTGTGCTCTTCCCAAAACTCCAAAGAGAGGTACACACGCTCATCACCGAGTGCGCCTCTTATGTAGACGGCGTACTGTATCCATGTTAGCTTGTATTCACTTATCATAAATGGGCGCTGTACCACATACCTCTACTGGGTCAAAAGCATCTCGAACTTCGAATGTATGTCCGTCACATGTCTCTTGGAGCACGCTTGTATGTCTCGCAATAGACAAAGCTGTGTTGAACATCTTGTCAGAGCCACGGGCTCCCAGGTCTCGCCAAAGTTGTCTCACAGAGTAAGCTTGATACTTAGAATTTTGCACAAACTCTTCACGGACGCTTCTCAAAATGTCCAAAACAGCGCAATCATCGTCTAGTTGTACGTGGCTTGGCATTAGATAGAATAGCGGACCCATCATCTCGTCGACTCCGTCAACTGGGACATCTCGCGCCGAGACAATATTACCGAAGCAGGGAGCTTGCGATCCCGTCCAGCGCCTCAGAACGAGGGCCCAAGCGACTTGTAGGATGTTTGCTAGGGAGGCTTCTCGCTCTGCACAGAACTGTGCGATTTTTCCCGCGTCTAGGTCAGTAACATCAATACTGAAAGTGCCCTGCGGGTCGATTGTAGATTGTGTTGAGGTAGGCAGCAAGCAAGGTTCAATGCCATCCATATACTTCGCCCAGTGGTGGCGACTCTGTTCATGTTCATGAGACTGTGTCATAACGTAATGCAGGAATCTCGAATACGGTGGGCAATGAGATTCAAGACGATTGTCGTACGCAAGCTGGAAATCTTGGACAAGGATGTCGAAAGATTGGCCATCTGCAAGGGCGTGGTTGAACTCAAAACGAAGATAGGCGCGCGTATTATCCGTCTGATAGACGGACAGATGGTGTTGTAGACCGGAATCAGAGAATGAAGCGTCCGTGAATTGTTTGCTTGTTGCCGAGCGTTTAAATTCTTGTCGTAAGAGGGAAATACTTGGAACCGGATCCTTGAGAACGATCTGGTATGATCCTCCTTCTTCTGGAGATCTACGTACAAACACGGCACGGAGTAAACTATGGTGTCGTACAACTGCCTGCCATGCTTGCTGAATTCGTTGGAAATTGACAGAGTCATTGTCTCTTGACCTGATCTCCAAGCCAAGTCCGGTTACGTAGATTTGTGGATTCCTTACCCGCACCTCGAGCACGCGCTCTTGAATTGCAGTACATGGCAACACATCTTCAATGGAATTGACACTGGGAACTTCCACGTGCGGTGGAAGTCGTTTGTACAAGCTTAGAATGGCCTCTGGAGACGAAAATGTTGATGGTAATGATGATTCTTGTTTGGACTCTTGCACACGGGCGGCTGCTGCGAGTTTCGCGATCGTTTTTTCCTGAAAGATGTCGCTGGTTGAGATTTCGATTCCCTTGGCGCGAGCTATTGCCGAAATTCTCATTGCCAAAATGGAGTCACCCCCAAGGCGGAAGAAGCTATCATCGACTCCCATGATCTGGGGATCAATGCCCAGAACCTGTGCCCAAGTCGTATGTAACAGTCGTTCCATCTCTGTAGACGGAGCACGCTTAAGATCTGAAGAAACGCTGCTTGACTCGGCAATTTGCGTTGCTGTCAAGGTAGATCCCATCTTGCGCAGGAGACGACGATCTGTCTTGCCAGAATGCGTGGTTGGGATGTACTCCAGTGCAAAGTAAGCCGTTGGAATCATGTACCAAGGTAGGCTTGCAGATAGATCATCTTCTACTTGCTCGGGCAAGTCTACTAAACGGGCATTGAGGGATGTCTTGGAATTTTCTCTGACCCCTTTGCCATATCCATCTCCCCTTGCTTCACATTGCTCCTCGAAGGATATAAATGCTACCAATCGATCACTCGGAACCCCATCGCGTTGCGCAATCACTTCAACAGCGACGTCTTTCAAATTTGGAACGGAGTCCCTTAAGCGCTTTTCAATCTCGCCGAGTTCAACTCGTTGACCACGGATCTTGACTTGAGTATCCTTGCGCCCCACGAATACGAGGCTGCCATCCGAGCTATATCGGACCAAGTCACCCGTCTTATACAGCCGACCTTTTCGTCCAAGATTGCCGGATGAACCATTGAGCAACCAGGCGGGATCGTTGACGAAAACCGACTCAGTCTTTTCCGGCTCTCCAAGATAACCAAGGCCGACTAGAGGACCCTCGAGAACAAGCTCGCCGACGGCCCCAATAGGTGACAATCTCTGTGAATTATCCGGGTCTGTTATCCATGTGACTGTTGCCATACCAAAGCCAATGTTGGAAGGACTAGTGTTACCTCGAGAGTAACGCCGAATAGTGCTCGTGGGTGTGCATTCACAGGGGCCGTATAAGTTTAGTATAGAGACCCCATTAGGCCAGCCTTGAAAATCACCGTGACTGGCCATCTCGCCGCCGAGAACCAAAACTTTGAGATTGACAAGACGTTCTCGCTGAAGCGTGCGAGCCACAGAGGGCGTTAGGTCAAGGTGGTTGGCCTTGGTCGCCACCACAGATGCTGTGAGATTATTCTTTCGGTCTGCATCTGATGGCACGCACAAACATCCTCCAGATGCGAGGGTCATAAATGCCGTCCCAATTGCGACGTCAAACGCATAGCCGGTAAAATCGTAAGCTCTTGTAGAAGAGTCATAGCCCATGGCACCGGACTGGTAGTGAACTGCCGATGAAAATGCTCCGTGAGAGATTACGACGCCCTTTGGAGTTCCGGTGCTGCCCGAGGTGAAAGTAGTATACATGGGAGATGAAAGGGGTGGGGAGGATGGCAGAATTTGGGTTTGTTTGGGGAGATTGGCGAAGAACGCCGAGTCAATCGCCAGTACTCTGTTGGATATTTTGGATCCCAAGTTCTGCAATGCTTTCGATGATAACATCAACTTTGTGGTGATTTTACTGAGCATTGCTCGAAGACGTTCATCTGGGATGGAATGATCCAAAAGAGCAAATGCTGCACCAGTCTTTAACACGCCGAGCATTGCGACAGTGGTCCACATGGATTTCTCAAAGAAGAGCGGTATCGTCATGTTCGGTCCAACCTCGAGGCTTAACAGATGTACTGCTAATTTTGTAGAAAGACGAGATAGCTCTTCGTAAGTCAAGGCGCCATCCCAGGCGCAAATGGCTTCTGCAGTTGGTGATTGGATGACCCTGTCCTCGATAACGTCATGAATACATCGCTCTAGGGGAGTTGGAACTGTTGCATTCCATTTCCAAATCTGCTCAAGATCTTCAGGTGTGACCAGATCAACCTCTGATAGTGTTTGGGAGGGGCTTGCACAGTCTAACTGATGCATAGCACTTTGAAGCTGGGCAAGTAGCCTGCCAATCATCCACGGCTCAATGACTCGGGAGTCGTATCCTACTGAGACCAGGATTCTTTCCTGGCCAAGCTGTATTTGAAGTGAGATGCCATAGGGGTCTGGCCTCTGCGCATCGTGATCATCGTCCTGAAGCTTTCCTAAAATGTCTGGGATTTCACTCATTTCCTCTGGTTGAATTACGAGTATCGTTTGGAATTTGCATGCTGCCTTGGCGCCTGGAGATGTATGAGATATGCGAGACAATCCAAATTGTTCAAACGGAATCATGTCTGTAGCTTGCTGCTGCACTGTCTTTAAATATGCTGAAACATGTTGAGTGGCGGAATACTTGATACGGACAGGCACAGCTGCAAATGTTGGAGCAGCCAGTTTGTCTATGCCAGACACGGGAGCATTTCTGCCGGACACAATGGCTCCGAAAACCACATCCTTTGTGTTGGTCATTTGACTAATCACCAAAGCCCATGCGGCACGAATTAGACTTGACGTAGTGATGTCTGATCGAGTTTGTGGAAGAGGGATACTGTGTTCTACGAATGTATCCGTCCTGGCCTCTGTGACTGATGAGGGCAGAGCGGGAAATGGCAGAGCATCGTAGCCTTCCAGAGACGTCTCCCAGTAGTTTATCGTTTGGGTCTCGTCTTGCTCCTTGATGAACTTTATGAAAGCTTGGAATTGGCTTCCTAGTTCTATTTGCTTGTCTCGGTAAGCTTTGCCCACGGCACCCATGATGAGAGACAGAGACCACCCATCATATAAAGCGTGGTGCATAGTGCATACTAGCCATTTAGGTGTCCCTGTAGTATCACTGACCACGGCAAAGGCGGATAGTGGCTGGCCGATGCCCATTGGTAGCTCCCGTAGAGTCTCGAGATACTCCTCTAGGGATGTTGCCTCAACCCAAGGAAGCGACTCATCGATTACTAACTGTACGATGCCAAGATCAACGTGCTCAACAATTCGAGTGCGCAAAAGTGGCAACGCTTTGTAGACAGTTTCCCATGCCTGACGTAGTTTCTCAACTACTACACCAGGCTCAATGCTGAAGACTGCTTGCATCACGTAGTCACCTTGTCTCTTTGAGGTCAGGGCTAATAGACCCTCCTGTAGCGGAGTGCAGGGGTATGCATCGATGATCTTGGACGGCTCTAGCTGATATTGTTTCGATACATCTCGTTTAAAGGAGCTTATATCAAGATCCCTAAACAACTCAAACGGCTTGACTAATTTGGTGGCTTTGGTGATTCGCTGAAAGCTGCACGAGACGAGTTCTCCTAGCTTGGGGGTACGGAAGATATCTGCGACGGAGAGCTCATATCCAGCTCTGCCGGCCCCGGCGACGACTTTCATGGCGGCTATCGAGCTTCCTCCCAGGAAGAAGAAGCTATCGTTAGTTCCAATACTCTCGGGGGCAATATTTAACACTTCGGCCCATATCCGTTGCATTTTCCTTTCGTTGTCTGAAGTCGGCTGCGCTACCGCTCGTGTCCTTTGCGTTGGCATGCTCTTGACAAGAGATCGACGGTCTACTTTGCCATTCTCATTTATGGGTATTTGGTCTATCACGGTGACGACATGAGGTACCATATAATGCGGCAATTGTGACTGCACAAGGGCTTTGATTTCGTCTTGGATCTTTTGCCGAAGGTACTGTTTCAAGGGATGGCTGGTAAAGGAATGATGGGACCGGTCAATATGATCAGTTGGGAACTGGAAGAGTCTTCTCATTTGGCTTTTGGCTTTGCTTTCCCCCGATTTATCACGGTAGAACACAGCATCGAGTCCGCCGCGTTGAGAGTGTTGACGAGCCCAGCTGATTTCGACTTGATATCCTGAGGCTTGAGCAATGGAGGCCAACTCGATCGCGGATAGTGACGAATGGGCTGCGGCCATTTTATAAACTGAAGGTAGCCACGAGCTTGTCTCATTCCGGGTCTGATCGGATAGCGATGCAACGATATGCCGCTCAAGAATTGTCTTTGCGTTGGGGATATTGGCTACTGGTAGAATGGATGGAGATGAAGGATTCTGTAGCAGCTTCTTCAATGCCTCAGGGTTCAAACCCTGTGTTTCGAAGTCTATCCATTCGTCATCTTCGATCTCGACAACTTCCCGCTCACTTTCCAGGGTCAGATGAAGAATAGCAGCATAGCGATAGCAACTGAGTTCGTTGGTTGCATGCATTTTCTTCGGTAAAATCTCGACATGTTTTATGCCCTGCAACCTGCTTGGCAAGGCAGTGAAGAATGAAGGATCGACAAGCAGCTCCGACTCTGCTCGCTCCATGTCGGAAATAATTCGTGCCACTTCTTCAGGTGTCGCACGACCACCTAATAAGTGTAACGCTCTCGAAGCCAAAAAGTCTTTGTGAAGTGCGTAGGAGCGGATATCGCCAAGGAAGATTGTCTTGATGCCACCAAGACTAATAAGACTTTGAATGACTTTAAATAAGTAATCTTGACTAGGGAAGTACTGCACAACGGAATTGAATACAGCGAATTCTGTTGCGGCGAATGTTTTCAGTCGATTCACATCTGCGGCAGTTGCCTTGTATATCTTTGTCTTTTCCTTCAGAGCTGGAAAGCTTTTGAGGTGGCTGGATATCATGTTGACAGCGCGTTCCGACGGATCAAGGCCGACATATGACTTCAACGTGTCTGTGAGATTGAATAGAATCATTCCGGAACCCGAACCTATTTCCAAGACGTGCTCGGCGGGATTGCTCCCAAGTATCGCATCTATCGTGTCATTTAACCACCCATTCATTTCAGTCTTGTCAATGTTCTCGCCATCGTACATGGATGTCCATCCAACAAAGTCTCTTCCGAGTTGTTCGGGGTGTAAATCAGTGAGGGGCTCATACGTTTCGACGTCAAAACGCTCTTCCCACTCCCTGACTTGCTCATATTCCTGAGTATTATCAACTGTTTCCCCGTCATCCACGTCGCGAAGTGTAACATATCCGGCGATTTGTGGTTCACTGGTATCGCCACCGTCTTGTTGTGTCAAAACTGCAACTGCGTCGTCAACAGATCTGTGAATTCTCATAGCGTGCTCGATTTCTCCCAACTCCACACGCTGGCCTCTAATCTTGATCTGCCCATCCTTTCTGCCAATGTATTCCAGCTGTCCGTCACTGCGATATCGCACATAGTCGCCTGTGAGATAGGCCCTGGTTGTTTCCTCATTAACTTTGAATAAGATGAACCGGCCTGAGTTTTGCTGTGCATCTAAATAGCCTCTAGCGAGGCCATCACCCGTCACTAAGAGCTCGCCAATAACTCCAAGAGGCACCAGTTGTAGCTGCGAATCAACCACGTAAGCGCCAGAGTTTCTTAATGGGCGACCGATAGGGACCCCATTGGTCATAAGTTCGTCATCTGTGATCTCGTAAAGCGTGCTGAAAGTGGTATTCTCGGTTGGTCCGTAGCCATTGACGATTCTTGTTTGTGTGACGCTCTTCACAGTCGCAATATCGCGGGGATCAAGACGATCTCCTACGACATATAGTACCTCTACTCCACTGATGGGAAGCGGGCGGTGAATGAGATGTTGTTTAAGTAAAGCAGGTGTAATACACAAGGCTTGAATATGTTCTTCTTCAATGACTGTTCTCAGCATCCGGTAATCTAACAAGGTCGTGTGACTAAGGCAGATCACTGTCCCGCCATTTAGCAAAGCAGTGTATATCTCCCAAGTCGAGGCATCAAATGCGATATTTGAGGCGTGCGCAATGGTTAAATCAGGCAAAAGTTGTTGCATTCCAGGGACTATTTCTGCAGTTCGAAGGATGCTTCGGTGCTCGATCATCACTCCCTTTGGCAGACCGGTTGATCCAGAAGTGAACATGACATATGCCAAGCTCTTTGCAGACGGTTGCCTCGTTAATGTGAGGGGTTTCACCGCTTTTTCAGTCATTTCGTCCATAATATGTTCAATTGAAGCGAATTCGAAATCGGTACTGGGGAGGGACAAGGTTGGGGGTGCCACCCCAGGTCCGAGCAAGACAAGCCTCCGACCTGGTATAGAGGACAAGATTGTCTCCATACGGCCGGCCGGGGTTCTTGTATCCAGAGGCAGATAGGCGAGGTTGGCTTTTATTATTCCCAAAAATGCCACAATCGTAAGGCATGATCGATCAGCGAGTACTCCGACCAATGTCTCTGGAGCTAGCGCACGACGTGCCAGCCAACTTGCTAGCATCGTAGATTTCTCATTTAATTCGCTATATGACAATTGGCTAGTCGCATCTTTCACTGCCACTTTGTTGGCTTGCTTAACTACCTGCTGACTGAAGACATCAATAATGTTGGAGTCTCGCGGGTAATCTGTCTGTTTGATATGAGATATTCCTAATTGTCTCATCTTGAGTAAATCATTGTCTCTGAGCAGCGACATAGAGTCGATTGCCGTGGTAGGAGAGGCAATGCCAAGTTGCAGGATGGTGCGGAAGATGGCAATCATATTGCTAATTGTTTCGCTGTAGTACAGATCTGTTGAGAAAATTACCTGACCCTGCAAGGCCTCGTCTTCCTGAAAGAAATGGAACTCGAAATCGAATCGTGTGGTAGTCGCAGGAGCAATGAGCTCTGCATCAATGGATTCCAGTTTGAGTTTTCCGAGGTCTCTCTGTGAATGAAGGGCAAAGACAATCTGCACCAGGGGGTGACGGGATAAATCTCTATCCTTTTCTAGACTTGCCACGACCTTTTCAAATGGCACGTCTTGATTCGCAAAAGATAACAACATCTCATCCCGGACTTGACTAACAAGCGTTTCAAAAGATTGTCCGTTTATGACAGTTCGAATACACTGCATATTGACAAAGAATCCTATAAGATCTTTCACTTCCCAACGGTTTCGATTGGCATTGGGAATGCCAATAGTAGCATCCGTAGCACCTGTTAGGCGATACTGGCTGATTCTGAATGCCGCCAACAATACGGCAAATGGAGTCACGCCATGGAGTTTGGAAAACGTTTGCAAATCATGATACAGAGCTCCGTCGATTCTAATGTCGTGAATATCTGCTGCGCCCGAGGGAGTTTGTGGCCTTGGCTTATCACAAAGCAGCTCGGCGGGAACACTTGACTGCAGGTGTTCCACCCAAAACTTTAGTTGACGTTGATGGCTTTCAACCTGGTCATGTTGCTTTTGCCAAATTGAATAGTCGGTGTATTGAATAGGTAGTGGATCCACCGAAGTGGTCAGATCTTCGTCACCTCGAAGAGCTGCAGAATAGAAGACTGCCAAGTCTCTTTGTAAAATATCAACTGACCATCCATCGGATATTATATGGTGCATGACGATTGACAGGGTATGATCGTCATCTGAGCACCTGAAAAGTGCCGCCCTCCAACCAGGCTCAACCCCAAGGTCGAAGGGTCTTGTCAGTTCCAGCTTTAGCATCTGGGTAAGATGTTTTTGGTTTGAAGATGGTATCTCCGTCACCTTCAGCTTGCGAGGCTGGAAAGCGTGGACCAGCTGCATGTTGATACCGTCCTTTGATTCGAACGTGGTTCGCAGAGTTTCGTGGCGTCGCTCAATTGCCTGAAGAGCAGCTTCTAAAGCATTATAATGGAGTGGTCCTCGTAAACGAAACGTCAACGGCATCATATACCACTGCAGGCTGGAGTGAAGTTGGTCCAGGAACCAGAGTCGTTCTTGGGCGAACGATTGCTCTACATGCCCTGACTGCTGCAAACACGGAATCGTGTCTTTGTGGCCTTTTAATACAGAAGCCTGTTCTGCTACGCCGCGCAAGGTTTGATGGCCAAATATATCGGTAATGCGAAGTTCGATTCCGTATTTGCGAGCCTCTCCAGAAACCTTCATGGCGGTAATGGAATTGCCTCCCAGATGAACGAAACTATCATCAAGACCGATCGATTTTGCATCAATCCCCAGCGTGGTCGCCCAAATTTCTTGAATCTGTCGCTCCTTTTGCGATCTCGGAGTTTGCTTTGGCCCATTCGTGGCTGTTTGCATTTCAGCTAGCTGTTTGTTTGTAAAGGAGGCACTTATTTGGCGGATTTCTTGACGATCAGTTTTTCCTGATGCATTCTTGGGCATCTCATTCAGAGTGAAGAGTACTGTGGGCACCATGTAATGAGGCAATCTCTCGGACAGCCTGCGGGTTACATGTGATGGCATCGCTGATACAGATACATCATTGTCCTTGGAGCCATCCTGAACCAAATCCTGAGTATTTGTCTTTTGAACAAACACCGCGAGCATCGAGCTCGAACTGTCGCCCTGTGGCTCGATAATATCGGCTATTATTTGACCTGGGTGATTCAACAGACTCTCCAATTGATGCTCCACCTCACCAAGCTCTATACGCTGGCCACGGATCTTTCTCTGAAAGTCTTTCCGGCCGATATATCTCAGGCTTCCATCCATGTTGTAGCGAACCAAATCGCCTGTCTTGTAAACTCGACCATGTCTTCCCACCTGCCCCGGCGCACCTTTCAAAAGCCACAGAGGGTCTCTGATGAATGCTGCCGCAGTTTTCTCTGGATCGTTGAAATACCCTGGACCAACTGAAGGGCCTTCGATAACAAGCTCACCTACACATCCAGGAGCCACTAGAATGTTGTGGTCATCTTGATCCACGACCCAGGTCACCAATCCAACTCCTCTCCCGATACTGCAAACAGCTTCAGGGCTTGTGGCCGAATTATTGATAGCAGTTACAGGAGAGCATTCGCTGGGTCCGTATAGATTGATAATCTTTGCCTTGCCCCACCATTCTTCAATATCCTGGCGACAGGCAGCTTCCCCTCCTATCAGTATGGTCCGTAGACCAGGTACCTGACTTGGGGATAGCAGGCGAAGCACCGAAGGTATGGTTATCAAAGAATTGATCTTTAGAACGTTCATGCTTCGAACAAGATCGGTTCTAATGTCATGTTCACTCGGCACGCATGAGCACCCACCAACGTACAAGGGGCGGAAAATGCCCTCAATCGATGCATCAAAACTATAAGATGCAATGCTAGAAAATCTCGAGACCTTTGTGAGCCCGTAGTCCAGTTTTTGATGTTCAAGAGCTGTCGCATAATTTTCATGGGTAACAACAACGCCTTTCGGTGTCCCAGTACTTCCTGATGTGAATACCATGTACATCGGTGAAGTCGGATTGCAGCGGCGGAGTTGCGAATGGACCTGCGAGTGCACCGCAAAAAAATGTGGAGTGATGGCGATGACTTCAGGTGCAATGCTTATACATGATGGTTCTTGCGAGGCTGAACACAAGACAAAGTTTGGTTCAACTTGTTGAATGATTGCCTGCCGTCGCTGTTCCGGGAGCGATGGGTCAAGGAGGACGAAGCCCGCTCCAGATTTCAGAACTCCGAATATCGCAACTATCGTCCACAGAGATTTCTCGAAGCAGATCGGAATGATTGTTGCATCATTTGGTTGCAGTGACGTTAGATACCGAGCAAGAATATCGGCAAGGCGCATGAGCTCCCCATAAGTGAGTTCTCCGTCCCAAGCGCAAACCGCAGTTGAGGTAGGATAGGCTTTTGATCGCTCTTCAATTAGCTCGTGTGGGCATCGATGTATCGCCAAGGGGACAGTCCGATTCCATTCCCAGATTTGCTTAATATCTTGAGATGATGTCATTACAACTTGCGATAATGGTTGCTCTGAATTTGCCTGGTCCAGCTGATTCATAACATTGTCTAGCCGTTCCAGTAAGTTCTTCACCATCCAGAGTTCAATCATCCTGGAATCGAACGATGCTGAGACTTGAATGGAGTCCTCCATGATATTTAGTTCAAGAACCAATCCGTAGGTATCGGCTGGCCGCCCTTGTGTGTAATCTTTGTCCAACTCAATCCCATCTTGCACAACCGTTTCACCGACCTGCTGTGACTGGATGACGAGGAGCGTTTGGAACCTACAAGCATGTTTTGCCTCCGGAGACACGGCAGCAATTCTCTGTAAGCCCGTTTGTTCATACGGAATCATCTCTGTTGCCTGCTCCTGTACCATTGTCAGGTATTCGCCCACGCTTTGAGCGCGAGCCAGCTTAATCCGTATTGGGACCGTTGCAAAAGTTGGTGCCACCATCAATCCAATGTCATCCACTGGTGCATTCCTTCCAGATACTGTCGCGCCAAAGACGACTTCGTTGACGGCGGTCGTTCTTCCTACCACGAGAGCCCACGCGGCGCGGATTAAATTAGATGTCGTTACACCGGAGCGTCTTTGTCGTAGTTGTGAAATGCAGTACTCGACAGATATATTAGCTGCAGGCTGGTCTATATAAGGGGGCAGTGTCGGGAAGGAGACGCATCCGCTGCCATCCAACATCTCCTTCCAGTATCTGGTGGTCTGAGCATGATCTTGATGAGCGATATAGTTAATGAATGTCTGGTATTGTGGTCCTGGATTTAGCTCGCTGCCTTGGTAGGCCTTTCTCACTGAGTCCAGGATAAGTGGTAGTGACCATCCGTCATAAAGAGCATGATGAACCGTCCAGACAAGCCACTTATCCGGTCCTGAAGTATCTTGAATAACGGCATATCTTGTAAGTGGCTTTCCAGGTCCCATTTGGCGTTTAGCATCTGCCTCCAGATACTCATCCAGGTTAAATGCGCTGACCCATTGGATCTTTTCGTCCACGACGACTTGTAGAGTACCATGTGTGCTATGCTGGATAAGCCTGGTGCGTAAGATGGGCAAGGCATGAGATACTGTCTGCCATGCTTCTCGTAATTTCTCCATATTGCTTGACGATGACAGTTTGAAAACTGCCCGCATAACATAGCCGGTAGCTTGCTTGGAGGTGAGGGATAAGAGACCCTCTTGCAAGGATGTAGAAGGGTATGCATCTTGAACAAGCGTGTGGTCTATGTTATATTGGCTCGAAAGCTCTTGCAAGAATTCCATCTTGTTGAATCCGCTACCTAAGAGGGAGAAGGGTGCAAATGTTTCTGTGACACGACTTGCTGTCGGTTGAACTTGATTGGATAGATCACGGAGGGCTGGATGGTTGAAAATATCAGCAACCGTAACTTGGTAACCAGCCTTTCGAATTTCAGCGGCCACTATCATAGCGGCAATTGAGCTTCCACCTAAAAGGAAGAAGTTGTCATCCAATCCCACGGTGGACGGCTCGATAGCTAGAGCTTTGGCCCATATTGACTGAAGTTGTCGCTGTGCCTCGGTTGATGGCTGCTGCTGTATCGGTCTCTTCGATCTGCCATCGACACGTTGCTTAGCAAGCGCTTGACGATCAATTTTGCCGCTGCTATTGATGGGCATTTTGTCAAGAACGGTGATTGTCCGTGGCACCATATAAGAGGGCAACTGTTGACGAAGCATTTCGAGAACCTGTTCTTGGGCAGCACTGTCGTCTTCCGAAAGAGTAATGAAGCCATTAATTATTGCTTCTTGACTAGCTTCGTCGTCTTGCTCCTTTCGAATCACTACAGCAGCTTCATCAACAGCCCTGTGGCTGAGCATAACATGCTCAATTTCGCCAAGCTCGAGACGCTGACCCCGAATCTTGATCTGATTGTCCATTCGGCCCAAGAACTCCAATTGCGCATCCTCCCGCCGGTATCGTACATAATCTCCGGTCCTATAAGCTCTCATCTCTTTTCCCGCAATGTTGATTGAGATGAAACGGTCTCGATCATGATCAGAATCAACATATCCTCTCGCAAGGCCGTCGCCAGTGACAACAAGCTCTCCAACAACACCGAGAGGAACAAGTTGCTGGTGTGAGTCCATTACAAAAGCTCCAGAATTAGGGAATGAACGACCAATAGGTAACCCATTAACGCAATTCTCTGAAGTAGGACTAGAAATGTGGAAATATGTACTGATACAGGTGTTCTCAGTTGGTCCATAGCAGTTGAAGACTTTGCCAGTGACTAGTCTCATCGTAGTAAATGCGTCTTGCGTGTCAAGTCGGTCTCCGCCAATATGAAGTGTATGTATTCCACGAAACAGATCGGGGCAGTGAACAAGATACTGTCTCAATAAAGCGGGCGTAATGAACATCGACTGTATGTTCTCGTCGGCAAATGCTTTTGGTAGTGTTTTATAATCCAGCAATTCCATAGAACTGAAGCATATTAGAGTACCACCGTTCAGTAGCGTAGGATAAATTTCCCACGTCGATGCATCGAAAGTCACACTCCCCATATGAGCTGTGTTTACTGCATCTGGTGGATTTTGGACCATTTTCTTGTTTTCAATTAGTCGAAGAATACCGCCATGCTGAATCATGACACCCTTGGGCCGACCCGTAGAGCCCGAGGTAAACATGACATAGGCCAGATTATCTGGTGAAGGGTAGAGGTTGGTGAGTGGTTCCTTGATGCACCCATTGGCGTAGATGGGACATTCAAGGATGCTTGTGATGCTCTCAGTATTAAAATTATGCAGCTGCTTTGCATAATCTCCGGCATCAGGCCCAACCAAGATTAGCCTACAGTCCTTGACTGACGAAAGAATGACTTTGGTTCGACTAAGAGGGCTTGTTGGGTCCAAGGGAAGATAAGCTAAGCAGGCCTTGAGTATACCCAGGTAGGAGATAATGGTGAGATGAGATCTAGAAGCAAGAACACCAACAAGCGTTTCAGGAGCAAATGAGTGCCTGCGTAACCATTGGGCCAGGTGATTTGACTTCTCGTCTAACTGGGAATACGTAAGACTGGTAGGGCCATCTCTCACTGCCGCTTTATCCGGATTGGCAGCAGCTTGCTGCTGAAAAACCTCGACGAGACTGTAATTCCGAGGGTAATTCGTTGATTCTACCTCTAAGAGTCTCATAGAATCGAGCTTCGCGTATTCTTCCTTTGTCATTAAAGATAGCGATTCGATCGATGCACCTGGGCTGGCGAGTCCCTGTTCCAGAATTCGAAGGAAGACTGACTTCAGATTGTCAATCGTATTAAAGTTGAAGAGATCAGTTGCAAATCTTATTTGTCCTTTTAAGGCGTCTTTTTCTTGGTAGAGGTGAAACTCGAGATCAAATCTTGAAGTCATCGGCGGCGTGATCGGTTCAGCTTCCACACCTTCCAAAGCAAACTCTGCAAGATTTAGCTGCGAATGCAGTGCAAACACAATTTGAACAAGTGGGCTGCGAGATAGGTCTCTTTCTTTCCTTAATGCCGACACAATTCGCTCGAATGGGACATCTTGGTGAGCAAAGGACGCAATAGTCGTGGCTTGAACCTCTCTAACTAGATTCTCGAACGTTGTAGTATGTTCGATCCTAGTTCTTATGCATTGCATGTTCACAAAGAGGCCAATTAAACCGCTAAGCTCCCCATGGTCACGACCTGCGTTGGCCGTTCCAATTGTGGCATCTTCAGCGCCCGTGAGCCGGTAATGAGCGGCCCGGAAAACGGTGAAAAGGGCCATGAATGGCGTTACTTGGTAATCCCGGCAGAAGTTTTGGAGTTTCTCATAGATTGCTCCTTCGATTCTGAATTCTTGGAGGTCTGCCTTGCCTGATATTGTAGCTGGCCTGACCTTATCACAAATCAGTTCTGCAGGTCGGCCTGATTCAAGATGTGTTGTCCAATACTCGAGCTGACGGTTATGTTCATCAATTTGCTCTTGCTGTTTCTGCCAAAGAGAATAATCACTATATTGAATAGCTAGTGGCTCGATAGCTGAGGTAGGGTCCTTCCCGTGAAGGGCGACTTTATACAGAGTGGCCAGTTCTTTGCGTAAAACATCAAGAGACCACCCATCACATATGATATGATGAATAACGATAGATAGAACGTGGTGTCCGTCGCTCAGTTTAAACATAGATACCCGCCAGCCTGGATCTTTATGCAAATTAAACGGAGTCGTTTGCTCCTTATGCAACGCTTCTTCGAGGCTGTTCGGCTTGATGTTTTGAACTCGGAGCTTCCTTGGCTGGAATGGATGTACTTTTTGTATGTTCTCGCCCTCAATGGTATCGAACGTTGTCCGCAAGGTTTCGTGTCGCTGCTCAAGGGCAAGAAGCGCAAAAGAGAGAGCGTCTAGTTGAAGCGGCCCCCTAAAATGAACTGCACATGGAATCAAGTGCCATTCTAAGCTGGGATAGAGCTGTTCCAGGAACCAAAGGCGTTCCTGTGCATAAGATTGCGCGACAGATTCTTTTTTAGGAGTTACCGGGATCTTTGTCATGTTTGAAGTAGACGTGGAAGCCGTCTTTGACAGATCAGATAGGGTTGGGCTGTAGAAGATATCAGCTACTGAGAGCTTCCATCCAATATCTCGAGCCGCGGCGGAAACCTTCATTGCAGCAATTGAGTTTCCTCCGAGATTGAAAAAGTTGTCATTGACGCCGATAGTTTGTGGCTCCATATGAAGGACCTTAGCCCAAATTACCTGCATTTGTCGTCCGACTTCAGATGTAGGTTGTTGTATTGACGCACGCTCTGTTATCTGAGACTGAACAATATTTACCAAAGCTTGGCGATCAACTTTACCGTTTTCATTGACAGGTATTTTGTCCAAAACCGTGATGGATTGAGGCATCATATACTGAGGCAACTGTGTCTTCACCAATTCGAAGAGTTGCTCTTGTGTCTTTCGTTGAACTTGATGCTTCAGAGGGTGACTGCTGAGAGATTGGTATGGACGATTCCGATGATCCGTAGGAAAGTTAAATAAGACTCTTTCCCCTCCCTTATCCGGCGCATATTTGTGGAAGACTGCATCGAGCCCACCTCGTTGGGAGTACTGCCGGGCCCAGCTAATCTCGACGGAACATCCTACTTCCTCAGCAAGAGCATGCAGATCAGTGACTGAAAGATGAGAGCAGCTCTCAGATCTTTGGCGTATGCAAGAGATCCAATTTCCGTCAAAGTCATTGCTTTTATCAGTCTTGATTGACTCAACCATGTGCCTCTCAAGTATGGTCTTCGTATAAGGGATGTTGCTGATGGCTAGGGTAGATGTAGGGGTGGAAGAGTCGATTGATGCTCGAAGCAAGAGCAAGAGCGATTCTCGATCCAGACGTTGTTCCATGAAGTCTATCCAGTCACTTTGCGGGATATGTCGAATATGCTGCCTGTTTGCAGCTGTAGAAGCTTGGTGGCCGCCAGCCTTCACATGCACAACTGCGGTATATCTATAACAGCTCAGTTCGTTCGTCGCGTTCATTTTCTTTGGTACGATCTCGACGTGTCCAATTCGATCTGGTAAGCGCAACGCCAGGCCAGTGAAAAAAGCCGGGTCAACGAGGAGCTCCAATTCTGCCTTCTCCATATCTGCCACCATGTGGCGGATCGTATCCAACTTGACCTCTTCTCCAACCGTCCTCAGCACGCGGGCAGCGAGAAAGTCTTTATGCAGTGCATAAGAGCGAATGTCGCCAAAGAAAAGAGTCATGTCCGTACCGACTTGAAGTAAATCTTCGACAAATCGGTATAGATATTCCTGACTGGGGAAGTGTTGAGCCACTGAGTTCAAAATGACCAGGTTAGGAGGTGTGGCAGCCATGTCCAATCGGCGAACATCTGCAGCAGTGGCCTTGTACATAGACACCTTGTTATTTAGCTCGGGAAATGATTTCGATATCTTTCCAATGAGATTAATAGCTCGTTCGGAGGGATCAAGTCCCACATAGCTCTGCAAACCATCACGGATGTTGAAAAGAATCATACCAGATCCCGAACCGACCTCAAGCACATGGCCCGGAGGCTCGCCATTGAGAACTTTGGCTATTGTAGCTATTGTATCGTCAAGCCACTCATTCATCTCGGCCTTGTCGATGTCCTTTCCATCAAACATAGATGTCCAGCCAGTAAAATCTCTTCCATAAGCATCCGTCGGAATGTTATCGAATCCCGTATACGAGTCGCCATCATATCGGTCTTTCCACGTGGAAACAAGCTGGTGTTCATCGCCATCCTGAGCTTCATCTTCAAGGTCTGCGCCAATTGTGACAAATCCGGCGATGTGAGCATTATCCGAGTCCCCATTCGTAGCGCCATGAAGAAGAACAGCAACCGCGTCATGGACGAGCTTATGGCCTCGTAGGGCACATTCGACTTCTCGAAGCTCAACACGCTGCCCTCTAATCTTGACTTGTCCATCTATGCGCCCTAAGAATTCCAGTTGCCCATCTAAACATTGGCGCACATGGTCGCCTGTTCGATAGCCTCGGACTACTTCATTGCCAATTCGAATCGGTATAAAGTGTCCATCGTCTAGCTTAGGGTCAAGATATCCTCTGGCAAGACCATCGCCGAATACGACTAATTCGCCAATGACTCCCAACGGTACTAGACACTGCTTCGAATCCATGACAACTGCACCGGAGTTACTGATTGCACGTCCGATCGGCACACCGTTACTGTAATGCTTCTTTTCTTCTAAGCAGTACATTGTACTGACTGTCGTGTTTTCTGTTGGTCCGTATAGATTTACAATCTTTCCGGGCATTGCTCTCAATGCTGTGGGAAGGTCGTTGGTATCAAGGCGTTCGCCACCAATAAAAACCACATTGAGACGGGTCACGATTTCTGGGGCATTCTGAGCGTACGACTTGAAAAGTGCTGTCGTTATCAGAGCAGTTTGAATATTCTCACGAGTAAATGTCTCACTCATAGAACCATAGTCAAGTACTGTCGTTTCGTCAATACAGACTAGTGTACCACCGTTTAGGATGGCACTATAAATTTCCCAAGTCGCAGCGTCAAAAGCTATATTCGATATATGAGCTGTAGTACTGCGTGAGGGGACGTGTGTCATGATGTTGCTTTTGGCAAGCCGTACAATGCCTCGGTGATCAATCATGACGCCTTTTGGCTGGCCGGTTGAGCCAGAAGTAAACAAGACATGAGCAAGGCTTATAGCGGAGGGTGAAACATGATCAACGGGTTCGCATAAGATGTCTTTGTTCTCATCGGTATCATGAAGAACTTGGGATATGCGTACATATTCGATCTCACCCAAGTCATCGGGAGTTTCCGTTTCAGGCCCCAGGAAGACAATTTTTCTTCCTGTCATACAGGAAATAATGGATCTCATGCGATAATCTGGAGTCTTCGTGTCCAGCGGTAAATATGCCAGGTTCGCCTTTAGTATTCCCATAAAAGCGATAACAGTCTCAGAGCATCTTGATGACAGAACACCAATCAGGCTTTCTGGAGCTAAAGTCTGTTTCAAAAGCCAAGAGGCAATTTTGTTTGATCTTTCATCCAACTCAAAATATGTGACTGATCCAGAGCGATCTCTAATCGCCACTCCAGTAGGGTTAGCTGAGACCTGCTCCCGGAAGACATCTACCACACTAAGTTCGCGGGGATAATCAGTTCTCTCGGCCCGAAGCAAACCCATCTGGTTGAGAGTTTCAATGTCTCTAGTCCCCAGGAGAGTTATTTCCTTGATAGATGTTGTTGGCGCATACAAGCAACCCTCGAGTGTCTTCTGGAAAATAGAAAGAATGTTGTTGACCGTGCCCTTTTCATAGAGATCCGTAGAAAATACAGCACAACATTCTAGGCTGTTATGGCTATCAAATATTTGGAAGCTAAATTCCGTATCATAACTCATAGAAATTCTCGGTGGCGGATCATCCTGAGTATAGAATGAAAAGGCGACCTGTAGAAGTGGCTGGCGGCGAAAATCTCTTTCTCCATATAAACGGGCGGCAACCTTCTCCATACAGACATCTTTATTGGCTCTCATATCAGCAGCCGTTGTTCCAATTTGATCTGTTAGATCCTGGAATGTTTCATTCTCAACAATGAGACGAAAACATTGAAACTTGTGGAGAACATCTGCCAGATTTCTCGAGTCCCCAGTCTGGTGACCCTCCTTAGGAACACCAATTGTACTGTCCTCCATCCCCGTCAAGCGATAATGAGCAGCTCTAAAAGCCGCAAGCAATACAGTGAAAGGAGAAACTTCGTGGGACTCGCAGTATTGTTGCATTTTATCATGCAATGAGCCCTCAATTCGCAGGGTTTCTTGATCAACTTGTCCGGACAAAATCTCAGGGCGTGGCATGTCGCAAATGAATTCTGCAGGACGACTTAGCAACAATTGGTCTGTCCAGTATTTGAGCTGGCGTTCCTGTTCTTGCTGCGGTAATGGTTCTTTCTCCGACCTTTCGTTGGTTGCATCCCCTGGGCGAGAGGGAAAACCCCCATCAGGCCGGGTGAAGGCGGCACCATTGAAACCATTGTGACCACCAAGCTTATCACTTCCATTGATAGTCATTGTTGTATGACCTGCTGTTGTAAAAAACCAGATGTGAAATGAAATAGTAAGTTCAAGTATGATTGAGAAACATGTGGTCGACAGAACAGATCAAAAACGATTCAAAGCTGGACTGCGACAACGGCTTAAATGTATATATCAGATGTCTCAGATCCTCAGATACTCCAAGACAGCATGATATCACTCGTTTGCGAAACAGCAGAGAGCCCAAGACAGCAATGAGATCATTGGTTTGTGAAACAGTGTATTAATAAGAGAATAACGAGATAGTAATATCTTATTAGTTGCTCCTGATGAAATAAATCTCACTACTATACTGTTGCACAACATACCAGTCACTTATTGCACCCACGT
Organism: Trichoderma simmonsii; assembly: GCA_019565615.1. Taxonomy (NCBI): domain Eukaryota; kingdom Fungi; phylum Ascomycota; class Sordariomycetes; order Hypocreales; family Hypocreaceae; genus Trichoderma; species Trichoderma simmonsii. The sequence goes on along the minus strand of CP075867.1, from coordinate 526,408 downwards.
AGACTCTAGTTTATGTCCATTCACGCTTCAACTGCCGTCTCTCTCTCTCTTTCTCTCGGTATGTGTGCCTTCTACTCCTACTCTCATCGTGGGTGAGTGAACATTTGATAGAATATGGTCAAACAAAAACCAAAAAGAACTTCATCACCACCATCTATCCAGATCTACGGTCATAGTGATGAGTTTCACTTTCAACTAGCAGTTGTGGCATTGACATTCGGAAGCAGTAGAACAGCAACCATTATGAGCTGTGGCGTTAACGTTCCGAGACAGTAAAACAGTCGCTTGCCCCAAAAGGGGAACAAAAAAAGGATCAGTGACATTCGGGCTAGTTATGTATATATATCGTTGTATCGACCATGATTGCGAGCAACCAATATGACTTGATTTGTTGCCTTGCAATGAATATTCTAGCTTGTAAATCTAGGGGACCTATCCTTGAGATGAGTAATGCGTTGTCTGTCTCTGAGAGGCGCAGCCTCAAGCCTGGTGAAGGAGTTCAGGCAATTCCGCATGATGTTCCGGCAAAGTGTCTTCTAGATAAACAAGCGGTCTGGTGAACGCCCTTTGGGTTGTCCAAAATCATAAGCTAGAGAGGATCTGTTAATTTCGAGGCTGAGCTATAGATCCGAGTCAATGATCCAGATCCGTCTGACTACATGTAATGTAAGGGAGACTTGGAGCAGCATCCGGTTAAACGGCAGTAGAGGATTCGGCAAGTTAGGTATATATCTGAGGTGTTACCAGCGTGCTGTCAATACATGCAGTGGTACGGAATACTAGCCTCAATATTTCGGTTGTACGACCTATAATAGCCAATTTCGACCAACTGGCAAACTTATTGTAGGCGCAGTGAATACGAGCTGAACGCTAAACAGAGCTGGAACATTACACGAAATGAAACGAGCAGCCACACCGCTCCTCCGATGTCTTATTCGAAGAGCTGCAAATGGCCGTCAGTAATGGCACATACGTGTGTAGTAAGATGCCATGATTGATCGGCCAACGGGTATTACTATTGTCTCAGTCCACGTATTACATGCCCGTTGGTTCCACGTCTGGTGACTGGCTTAGAGTTTTCGCGTTCAAACTGGCCGTAGAGCCCCTACAGTGTTTGAACAGGGGCCTAATACTTGAAAGCATGGAGGCTTATTTCTAGAAGCAAGGGTCGGGACTTTTTAGCAGGGGTCCTATCAGGGACTGCCTTAATCTGGTAATTGAGAACGACGGCCGAGTGCCCTGCTTTGACTATAGCCACTAGAGATGCCGCGAATGCCGGGTTACAAGGCATGAATCTCTAAAACGAAACTTGCCATAGCATCCAGATTAACATATTTTTATCTACGCCCTAATCATCTTTTAAAGAGTTTTCCGTATGATTAAAGAGTTTCCCGTATGAATAGATTTGAGTTCTCTGAGTATGCTATACTCAGCAGCAACATTCAAGATGCGGCAAGGGGTTCTCTTGCCCATCTCAAGCGCTTTGCTTAGCCAAATTATAATTCTCTCTGTGACGGCCGTGGCAACGGCCCAGACGACAGCGATAGCATCCATCAATATCGACGTAACTTTAACGCCATTGTTCACTGGCCCTCAGGGTAGCGCTTCTGCCCTCAATGTGAATCAGGTCATCTGGGGGCGATCATTCCAACAAGACCAGGATATTTTCGAGTTGTTTGTTAATACCGTCAGCATCGATATGGGATATGTCTCAGATGCTGGCGTTTTGTTCTCCGATGCCGAGGGTGAACTCCAGGTAACAGAGCGTATCAAGACGTCTGGCCCAGTCACGGCCCGGGTTTGGAAGACTGGCCGCCCAACTGTTGGAAATGTCAGCGTTGTCTACACGGCCCTTCCACGGCGCGTCTCGAAAGAGACAAAGAACGGTCCCGCCCTCGACCTTCGGGTCGATCACGGCGGGCTGATTGGCTCGGGTATGGCCTTCTTGGGAGCACCCCCGAAGGAACTAGAGATGACAATTCTCACGACTCTCCGCTCGGATCTATCCAAGAGTCCTAAGGGAACGTTGGCTGCGTGGTCGATGGGGGATGGTGAGGGACCGTTCAAAATAACGACCAAGAGCCTTCTTGGTATTGCTTCAGGCGTGCAAGAGGCGTACTTTGCCGTGGGACCCTTGCATCGGATGACCTCTCCTGACGACTACATGCATACAGACGAGGCCGATGTCTTCAACATGTACTGGTTTGGCACTCCGACCTTTGACCCCTTACCGCTGGGAACGCGCCTTCAGAAGCTGTTCCGAGAAATGTCTGCCTTCTTCCGCGACAAAGGGAACAGCTATCGTATCTTCCTGCGGTATAATCCATTTCGGGGCTCATTGACGGGGACTGCACTCCGACGATCCTTCATGTACGGCTACGACGACTCGGAGCGAGACTGTCCTCCGAGCCTGCAGGATCGCGAGGCTGTACTAGCACATGAGATGGTCCACAACTGGGTGCTGCTCACCCGGGAGAGTGTGGCCGATAACTGGTATCCTGAAGGGCTTGCTGAGTACTATCAAGTTCTCCTCCGCTTCCGCTTCGGCCTCCTGTCGGCACGGGAGTACTTGCAACAGGTCAACGAGAAGCTGGTTGCCTATTATACAAGCCCGCTGGCCACCTGGCCGCTAGAAAGAGTTCAAAAGGTGACCTGGAACATGACGGATGCACAGCGCATGCCGTATATGCGGGGGTTTGCCTTTGCGCTCCAGGTCAATGATGCCCTTCACACTGCTGGACATTCCATCGACGATCTGGTCGGGCCTCTTGCAGACAGACTGCAAGACGGAGAGAGTGTTGGAGTGGAAGATTACCTTCAAAGTCTCTCACAGTTGCTTGGCAACAAAACCAGAGCAGATACGCTCGTGACGGAGATGAAAGAGGGCAAGTTGGTGGTTCCGGGAATTCATGGTCTGGAGCAGCTTCCCTGGCAAGTTAGACTTGTGCAACGAAAATTGGAAAAGTTCGAGCTTGGATTTGATGAGAGTTCATTGCTCCAAGGACCACGCATCGTGAAGGGCTTGGTTCAGGACTCCCGAGCACAACTGGCCGGGATACAGGACGGAGACCATATTGAGCTGCAGTGCGGATCAACGCATTTGACAGTGCGATCGCAATTCAGCGCGACATTGAAGCTCAAGGTCTTTCGAGAGAGCAGCGCGCCGTTTGTAGTCGAGTTTTGGCCTAGGTCACAGGATAAAGTTGAGGCATACCAGTACGAAGTGGTTGAGGATGAGGAGCTATGAAGAATGATATATGTTAGGTGCGAATAAGATATATGTAATGTATTTATGTCAGTATATATGTTGCAGCATTGAATTTGAAACATACAAGCATATATATGAGTTCTCATTTTTCTGTTCGTAGTTAGTTACAGATTACCATCTCTACACGTTTAGCTATGGATATTACAACTCGAAGCAACCAGAATGACTGTCTGTGGAACCAACGCGATCGCTTTATAAATGCTAACTACTTTATTCTCATGGACCGTGCGTAGTGCAAGAAAGGAGACGGATTATCGAACCTCTGAGGCCCGGTTTAGGCTCTGCGGCTGGCTCCTTGCGCTTCTCGTCACTGACTGCATCTATCTCGCTTGTGCTACTGACGGATGTAAGACGTAGATCTAAGACAGTACCTCTCGCTTCTAGCTTTGACAATGCCTCTCTAATGCGCGCTATGGCCAGTGCTACTGTTTCCGTATTCCCAGCAGCATGGACAAACCTGAAACAACCAGGTATAGGAGACAACGACATCTGAGATTTGATGTAAGCCGAGGTATTGTGAAAAAGGCCAATTGGGGAAAGAAATTCGACTCACCTGGCCCATGTTGAGATGGACGCCTGCTTTGAAGGCTAGATAGCGATACAGTTGGACTTCTTGACCCTTTACATCCGGAGAGTCAAAGTACTTGAGCCACTTGGTCAGCTCAACAAAGACAAACATGCCGCTATTGGCGGGCTGGAACGGAATGCCATGTTTGCGGAAGGACTCTCTGGCGGCAACGTAGCTTGTCCGCAAACGACTCTGGTAGACAGCGAGATATTCGTCCACGGCCTCTGCATCCGACAGGAATTGGGTGAAAAAGGCAGTCGAGAAGGAGCTGACCCAGGTAAACAAGGCCAGACGGCGGCATGTTTTCCAGAGCAGCTCATTGCGTGTAATCAGGAAACCTAGGCGGATACCCCCTGCTGCGAAGTCCTTGCTGGCACCGTACAAGCAGTGGATGTTCTCTTTGAAGACACCATCATGGGGACTATCCTCGATGCTGAGCACGGATGAGAATATGTCTAGTCCAGGCTCCAGGGGCTCAAAGCTCGACATGGCATAGATTTCATCGGATAATAGATGCATCTTGTGCTTGCCGCAGAAACGAGCCATCTCGAGTAACGACGCCTTGGAGTAACTGCGTCCTGTCGGATTACAAGGGTTGCAGATGAGGAGAGCGCGTACGTTCACTCCACGACATTGAGAGGCGAGATACGCCTGTTCGAGTTTATCAACCACCTGGACCGCAGATTTGGAGCTGTATTGATCTGGGATGCTCCCTGTTGATACGGGAATCATTTGGACTCCGGTGCGAGCACAGAGGTCATGGGGAAACATGAGGTAAGTCGGGGTAAGAACCATGACGGCTTCGCCTGGTTCACAAAAGTTGAACGACATCATATCTATGAGCGCAGAGACGCCGTTGGTCGTTAGAATGTCTCCTGCCTGGACGGCTGTGGCTGGTGCAAAGCGGCGATTGATGAACTGGGCCACAGCCACCGAGAGTTCTGTAAGCAAGTCATAAGCAACTCCTCTTCAGCTCTGTTGGTTACTTGGGCACATGTATGAAACCATTCCTGTGCGTTGGGAACTCCTTACCCTTGGGGCCGTTCACCGGCCCGTATAGAAGAGCTAGTGTGAGACGGTTAGCATCTGCACATGTGGGAGTTCTGTCCGAGTTGCAGGGCTAGCAAACCATTTTCGACATCATAATCCTGGACAAATTTGTCCATATGCTCACCCATCAAGTCGCCGACGAGTATGTTTGTGGCGCCGGACAGGTCAATGAGACCGTCAAGGCATGTTTCGGGATCGTAAGAGGGAAGGTGGGATATCTTGTCTTCCAAGTCGGCGGGTGACTCCAACTCGAGGTTGGCCAACGCCCTCTTAGACGGCTTGATAGCGTTTTCCATTGCAACGATAGAGAAACTCTGGTAGCTATGTAATCGCACCATCCTGGGGATGAGCGTCTTATCCGAGTATCAATAGTCGCTGGTTAAGTGTGCATAGATAAAGTCCCGCCTGTTCCCCACGTTGTTCGTCGTTCCCGACAACCTTTTCTGTCCTAGTCTTCCACTAACGAGCGTTTGAGACTCTGGACAATCAGGTCAACCAATTACATGTAAGTCAGATTCCAACCCCGTGGGGAAAGAAAAAGACCCTAGTTTGTCTATGGAAAGCCGTATCGAGTTTGCGATAAGTGAAAGCTCACACGACTAGCCGAATCTCTAGGACAAGAGATAAACTCATTGCAGATAGACGTTGATATTCCCTTTTTCTATCTTTCCAGCGGGCTTATACTGCATTATATATCCTTGGTATAATCCGGCATGACCCACAACAAGAGTCTCCAGATCTCCATCACAGTGTACTCTTGGAACGGCTCCAGCAGTATCAGACTTTGAATCTCCGTCGTTTGGCCTGGGGTTTTTGTTACTTGATTTGTTCAGGGGCCCAATTCAAGGCCATGGAAGACAAACGTCCTGCTAGCGAGCAGGTCGGCACAGTCATAGTCAGCTTCCCCTTAGCATCATCTGGTTGAGGCTGTTGCAATTGATCTTATTTACTGTCAGCTTTCTAACTGGAGCTTTTGGAGCCAGCAGGACATAGTTGAAGACTCTTTCCGAAGTCAATCTGAGGTTGACTATAAGAAGTATGGCATCTCGCAAGATGACATTGATAGAGCCGCCGAGGAAGCGTCTTCGCTCACACTCGACAATGCGCGAGCAATTCTTGCTGACTATCTAATTGAACATGGGTGAGTATAGCTGAACATTAGCTCTAGAAAGATGTTGAATAAGACGTGTGTGATGCAAAATGCTGACTGTTCTCCACCAGTGATGACATGCTGATCTTACAGTCGTTTACCGACAGCGTCAAAGAGCTAGTTGCGCGTCTCAGTGTATCCGAAGACAAGATAGAGCAAGCCGTCGAGGTAGAGGGCCGGCTAGTCGCCGCTGTCTTCCATGGCAACTCAGTCTACCGCGAGATTCGTGCAATCTTCTCCAACGTCGACGACCCCGACATGCCTTGCGGGACCGTCCGCGCCTGGGTCATTGGCTTGATCTGGGCTGCCGGACTGGCTGGGCTCAACCAGTTCTTTGCGCCGCGGAACCCAACACTGACCGTCTCCGTTTACATTGCGCAGCTGTTTTCTTTCCCAATGGGACGCTTTTGTGCTGCCATTCTGCCGACTACAGTTTTCTTGAGAGATACTCGTTTCGAATTTAGCCTTAATCCCGGGCCGTTTTCCATTAAGGAGCATATGCTTATTGTAAGTAATCCAAGCAGTTATTCGTCCTTCAACTCAGCTAACTAGATATCAGACTATAATGGCCAATGCAAGTAGCGGCAGTACGTCTTCTCTCTTCTCTCCGTGTGTTTGAGTCAAGGATGATGGACTCATCGATTATAATCAGGCGTCACTTATATCACACCGTTATTCTTTGATCAGTATTTGCCCATGTTTTTAGGCCAGAGCTGGGCAGGCACCTGGGTAGGCATTCTCCCTTTCCATCCTTCTCATGTGAGGCGTGTAGATGTACTCAGCTGACGCTACGCACCAAGTCCTATCAAATCTGTGCCATGCTAGCTCTTCAGATCACCGGATTTGGGCTGGCTGGCATGATCCGTCGGTTCCTCATCTATCCTCCCCAGATGATCTGGTTCTTCACTCTCAGCCAGGCCGCGCTCAACAACGCGCTGCACAATCAAAGCAACTCACACGTGCACGGCTGGAAAATCTCCCGCTTCAACTTCTTCTTTGTCGTGTGTGGGCTCATGTTCATGTATTACTGGCTGCCGGGCACCATCATGCCCATCTTGACCTTTTTCAACTGGACGACGTGGATCGCACCCACCAGCGCAACACTGTCCATTCTGACGGGAAGCTACTACTTCAATCTAGGGCTCAATCCGCTGCTCACCACGTTTGACTGGAACTGGTTCAGCGGCGTTGTTGACCCTATCATTTACCCCTTCTTCGTCGTCGTCCAGATTGTCGGCTCGGCTCTGGTTTGGGCTGTTTTGGTCGTCATACCCGTCTTCTTCACAAACACGTGGTACACAGCCTACTTGCCCATTAACTCATGGTACGCATACGACAACACTGGTAATCAGTACAACTTCTCGCGGGTCGTAGGCCCCGGTAGCACCTTGAACGAGACCGCGTACCGGGAATACTCGCCGCTTTTCTTGCCCGCAACTTTTGTCCTGCGATATGCTGTCTTGTTAGCGGTATGTTGTCCTTGCTCCGCCTTCCCCCTTGCCTAGTGAAGACTACGCAGCTGCTGACAATTTCTGTTACCACCCCTCGAAAAAGGTTATCCCGGCTGTCTGTACTTTCACCTGGCTCTGGTACGGGAAGGCTTTTGGGCAAGTCATCAAGCAAGCCATCCGCGGCATAACAGTTCATCACGCCTTTGACGACGTCCATTCCCGGCTTATGTCGCGGTATCATGAGGTCCCCGAGGTAATTATCACCAGATTGACTTGCACCAGAGGCAGACAACCTGCTAATCTGAAAATGGCCTCGGAATTTAGACATGGTACCTGGCTGTAGGTGCCATTGGGGCAGCGTTTGGCTTTGCAACTGTATATGGCTGGCCTACTGGAGCGCCTGGTTGTAAGCAACCAACCCCCATTCATCTAGCAACTGATTCAATAGCCGACTGCTTACATTACTAGGGACCGTTCCTGTCACCATCCTCTTGTCCATTTTCTTCCTCATCCCTATTGGCGTCGTTTATGCCATTAGTGGCTACCAATCGTCCCTAGAGCTTCTCTTTGACATTGTAAGTGTGTCCCTTATTATAATCACTGTATTGAAACTAATGTAGTGGTGTAGATTGCCGGCTATGCCGTGCACAATCGACCTGCCGCCTATTTGCTGTTCCGCGCATATGGCCTGGGAATTCTCGAGCAGGCTCTATTTTTTGCAAAGGATATGAAACTGGCTCACTATGTCAAGATTCCGCCGCGCCAAATGTTCGCCTCGCAGATCATCTCGAGCCTGGTGTCGACCTTTGTGGTCCTAGCTGTCGTCAACTTCCAATTCAGCGTCAAGGGCATGTGTAATCCTCAAGTCAATGTGCACTGGGTCTGCGGTACGGCCCAGACAGGATTTTCATCATCTCTAACCTGGGGCCTGCTTGGTCCGAGCAGGATGTTCACAGTATGCCAAACACTCGTTTCCACATGTAGTCTCTAATGACTGCCCTCTCAATCACCAACCTATCTTTCGTGTTTCACGTAAGATATCTAGAGAGAGAGCGGATAACTAATAGTCACTTTACCTAGCACGTCGACGCGCTATACTGGAAGATCATGCTCGGGCTCCTGGCCGGCCTCTTGTGGCCCGTCTTGTGGTATCTTGGCAAGCGAGCTTGGCCCAACAGCATTCTGCGCTATGCCCATCCCATTGTCATGAGTAAGTAGCCCTCCCCCTTCTTTGCGTCTTTGTGACTGTTCCTGACTTGTGATGCTGAATACAAAACAGTGCTGGGTGGTGTGGTATGGGCACCGTCGAACCTGTCCATGTTTTGGGGCACCCTTTTCTTCTCATACATCTTTGGCGTTTTTATCAAGGACCGCTGGCCCGGTTGGTGGGCAAAGTACGCCTTGGTGCTGTCGAGCGCGTTGACGGCGGGCATTGTCTTGTCAGCATTGGTGCAGTTCTTTGCCATTTCCAACGCCGGGGTTTCGGTAAGCCCACTTCTCTCTCTGTCTCCTTGCCTTGCTTTCATCCCCGTCTCTCTCCGACGGTAGACTGACACTTCTTTGACAGTTTCCGGCTTGGTGGGGCACTAAATACCACACCACGACTTGCGACTTTCATGACTGCAGATACTTGAAGCTTGCTAAGGGAGAGACTTTTGGTCCAGACAATTGGGACTAAGGCTTGTGGTTTCTATGGATGAGAGTGAGAAATGTTCGCAGCCTGAATGATGGGATGAGAAGAAGCTTCATCACAGGATGTGGGCTTAGAGACTTGGTGTTAGTTACAGCTAATACCCAAGCTAGGATGTTGAAATACCATATAAGTCGGTTGTTATAGAAATCTAGGAATAATTGACAAACTAGGTGCATATAGAATATTAGTGATAAGATGCTAAGGAATGCCTTCAGTTTATGGTTTATGGTTGTGAGTTGGTCGGATCAGAGCAATCGGTCAATTTTATAGGGTAAACATCTCCCAATTTGATTTCTCGCTCAATATCTAGCGATCTATTTACATAAATACGTTCAAATAAGCCTTAAATTAAGTTCTAAAAATGTTTTGACGGCCGACTATTAGTGTGTAGTGACTTCTGGTAGGATAAATTGATGAGTTTATACAAGCATGATGCCGACAGCGTGCACTTCCTTGCGACTTTAGTTCACTACCATTGTGATGCCTACATGGCTATTAATTCATCTCAACGGCTGCAACCTCAACTTAATATTATTACAATGTGTATGTCCATTCTATTATTGGCCTCATTTCTTGCTCTTATAATGCCTTGCTACCCACTTTCCACCGCTTCCAACAGTTCCACACTACGGAGCTCATTCTCCAACCCAGCAGCAACAACCATGCTCCTAAATATGCCGTTCTTCTCAAAGAGTTGCTTAGGAGAACCAATCTCGGCGACCGCACCGTTGTCCATGACGATAATTTGGTCGTTCTCAATCTAGCAGAAGAGTTAGCATCTGAAAAGAGTGTCGCTCTAGGCTAGGCATTCTCGCTCACTGCGCTTCGGAGATGATGGGATATGGTGATGACGGTCTTGTTTCGCAGCTGAGTCTTCAAGGCCTCATGGATGAGTTGTTGGTTGGCTTCGTCCATGGCCGAGGTAACTAGGAACGGCAAAAGGTGTTAGCTTCTAAAACGAGAACGATTAAAAGCTTCGTCTAGTGTCAAGTTCTCACCCTCGTCTAAGATCACAATGCTGGACCCAACAAGGAGACATCTGGCAACAGCCAAGAGTTGCAGTTGACCGGCGGAAAGGTTAGACCTGTCAAAATAATTCACAATTAGTTTCTTCTTCTTATCTTGTCTGCTACCGATCATTTCATGTAATTCTTACCCTCCTTGCAATACCGGAGAATCGAGCGCAGCCTGTGGCGTCTTGAACCCCCTTGCAAAGAGACTGTCACGAACGACACGCAATAGGTCTGACTCGTCGTAGATGCCGTTGGGATCGAGGTTGTTGCGCACCGTACCGGCAAATGCGCCGCAGTTCTGAGGGATGATGGCTACGCGTGACCGTAGCACATCCAAGTCAACCTGGGTGATATCGGTACCGTCGATCTCGATACGGCCACGGACGGGCTGGAGCACGCGCAGCATTGCCAGAGCCAATGATGACTTTCCGGCGCCGGTGCGGCCTACAATGGCAGTTGACTGGCCTGGTGCGAAGTCAAGGTTGATGTCGCGAAGTACAAGGCTGAAATCATTCTCGTCGTCGTGGTAATTGTAGCTGTAGTTGGCGTTGAAGTCGCGGAACGTCACAGTGCCACGGGAGGGCCAGGAGGCATCCACGTTTTGGGTCCGATCTAGGACTTCTACCTCGTTTGTGTTCATCTTCTCCGCCTTTGTGTCTATCAAGGAAAATATGCGCTGTGCAGAAACCATTTCGCATTCCATTTGAGTACGAAGAAGAACCGTCTGAGTGAAGGACGTGGCTAATTGAAGCATGTATGACATGACGAAACCAGTAGCACTCGCATCCACGCCGCCTACAAGCAAAAATGCCGCAGCCAGGCCTTGCAACAACCTAGAAATTGATAATGTAAGTGCTGAAAAACTCTCATTTAGGATTGAACTTGAAAGGCGGTATACTTACGAGCAAATAAGAGACAGACGGAGGATCAGCCACAGCTCTACGGAGACGAACGCCATATAAGCAGTCAAGTTACGTCGCAGACTTGTAAAATTTCTAGTCTCAAAGTAGGTCTGGCGACCAAAGATGCGAATAATGTCGGACCCGGCCAGAGTCTCCTGCAGGTTTGTGATCAGGGGGCTTCTTGAGCTGGTTTCAATTCGTCTTGTCTCGACCAGGACGCTGAGACAACGGCGCTGTAACCACCATCCCAACACCCCAAGTGCTACGACTGCAACGGCTGACGACGGTGCAAAAGCTAGGAGAGTACCGAGGGAGGCTACGACGCGCAGCAACGAGTTCAAGAAGCCGAATATGCAACTGAAAAGCGGGCCATCGTGCCGTGCGAGATCATTGGCGAAGCGGTTCATGATCTCGCCCGTCGGGGTACGCTGGAGAAAGGATAAGGGGGCTTGCAGAACACCCGCAACTAGCATACCGTGGATCTTGTGTGATGTTGGTTTCAGGCAAAGATACCAGCCCAAGAGCAAGGAGAGGCACGACATGAATGTCTGTACAACGCCTGCGGCGGCGTAAATCTCCAAGGCCCGCATAACCAAGCCGTTGCCGAGCTTATCGGCAAACACTTTGAGCATGTAAGTCGACATGATGTTGGAGGCAAATGCGAGGCCGGTGAAGAATGCCATCAGACTCCAGCGCCAGATATGGGCGATTCTCAGCCATCTTGTATAGTCGGTAAAGGACACTCGAGCTGGATCGCCCAGTGAGGACTCTTGGTTGTTGTTCGCGGACGAATTCTCTAGGTTTTGGTTCTCTTGGACTGACTCACTCTGACTATTCGCTTCTTCGTCAGGAGATGAAGCATTGGTGTCAAGGCTGACCACCTCGACTGAGAGATCCGGCTTGTCGACCATTGGTACATGTACCCTGTCTGGCAACTTCAACAGCTGTGGACTGCCACTCTTGATATCCCGCAGCTGACCGTCTGTAACCTGTAGCACTTGATCAGCATATGCACAAACCGCCGCAGAGTTTGTGACAACCAGCCTGGCCTTGTCCTTGAGTATCCCCTGAGGCCCAATGACATGGTCGACCAAATGACGGTGCACCTGGCTGTCGACGGCGGCCAGGGGGTCATCGAGCACATAGACATCTGCTCTCGCGTACACAGCTCGTGCCAAGGCGATGCGACTCTTCTGGCCACCCGACAATCCAGTACCATGGCTCCCAATCTGCGTGTCGTCCCCATGGGGCATCCGTTCAAGGTCGCGGTCCAACGCACAGGCTTTAATTACAGCTTCGTAAAAAGCCGGCTCCAAGTCGCGCCCGAATAAGATGTTTTCTCGAACGCTCCCTGTGATGAGCCAGGGATCCTGTGGTGCGTAGGCAATGGTTCCCCTTGTGTCTACGAGTCCACTAATGGGCTTTAGAAAGCCCAGGGCGAGTTTGACGATGGTAGATTTGCCCGCAGAAACGGGGGCAACCAAGGCTGCCAGCTGCTTCTTGCCAACAAGGAAACTGATCTTGAGGAGGGATGGTACCTCTGCGGTCTCTTTCCAGCGAAAGTTGACATTGCTAAATTGAATAGCCGCGCCGTCAGGTAGAGCCGAGTCTCTCCCAGGCCTGCGAGCTGAGCTGGGCGTCTCCTCTGCTCCCTGCTCTGCGCAAAAGGCTCTGACACGGGCGTACGATACCGCACAAGCGGCCCAAGTTGAAACGGCAATGGGTAGTAGAGCCAAAGGATAGACAAGAAGGGAGCAGAATACTAGCGAGGGGAAGATGTGCTCGCTGCGGAGGGGGTTTCCAACTGCGACTGCCGCCATGAAGGCCACGACCGAGATCAAGGTGGGCGCCCCTCGCATTAGCATATTAAGTAGTGTAGAGACCCAGACGATGGATTCGGAGACGGCCAGCTCACCGCGGCGAGCAGCATCTAGTCGTTTCTCCATGAGCGGCTCTTGCGCCCACAGTTTTACCAAGTTGGCATTGGAGAGAGCCTCTGAGGTCAAAGACATGCGAGTGTCTCGGCGAGCCATGGCTGCGATCTGATATTTTTCGATGAGATGCTTACAAAAGTAATAAAGCGGTGTTACAGCTACCTATTACCCCTTGTCAGAGAGAATACCCTGAGCATAAGTAGAGACAAGAGAAAGACTAAACTGACCACCGATAGGGCTGCGGCGAGCGTGCTCTGCCACCCAAGAATCAGTCCGAGACTGACTGTGGCAAGGGTCAACTGCAAAGGCGCCGACCAAATGGCATGCACAAAGGTTGCAAAGTCTTGGATTCTGACAACATCAATTTCGACCAGGTTGACAACTGGCGTTGAGGAAGGACTCTGGTTAGAAGAGGTTAAGATCTTGTCGTAGATACACGACACCAAGCCGGCTCGGAGTTCAAGGCCGATAGTCTTGACTCGGTATGAGGCCTGTGTCACGGCAAAGGCGTTGGCCGAGCTCAGAAGGAATATGGTCACCACGCTAGGGATATCGCGCTCGATGAGGAATCTTCGAAGTATCCAAGGCGAGGCAAATTTGCAGACAATATCAATGAGCTCGTACACGAAGCTCATGGCGAGCTCGGGGAAGCATGCAGTCAAGACTAGACGCCAGTAGCTTGGGAGTAACGCTCGTGCGTGAGACTCCGGGTTCAGGCCTTTTATAACAGCGAAGACGCGATTCGGCTCGGCACGCTGTGGCAGACTGGGCAAATTCTGTTCCACAGGAGTTTGCAAATAGTCGTTGACATAAGAAAAGGTGAGCTTTTTGAGCACGCCAGAATTTTGGCCATCATCGACGGCGAGGTCGGCGAGTACACAGAGGAAATAGCCGCTTGCAGAGGTAGCTGTGGAAAAGTCAAGATGCTCAGAGAGCCAGGCGTTAATGGCGACGGCTATACACATGACCAAACTAAAGAGCAGTCGAGGAGATCGGGGGCAGGATAACAGTCCGAGCAAACATGACGCCAAACTGGCCGATAAGGCCAAAGACGGAACCAGCACGCCGGTCAAGACATGGTACCACGTTGGATCGACTGGTGAACTCGGCCACTTCAGGATGCGATGGATCTGGCTAGTTACGACGAGTCCCTGAGCTACCTGTAGAAAGGGGGAGAAAAGAGACGCAATCGTCAGCGCTGGTTTGGGGCACGGGTCGAGGGGCGAGGAAGGCAAACCAAGAAAGTTGTAGTAGCAATATTCAACGTAGATGGAGGTTCATTTTTGCCAGTGAATCGATATCGATTATAGAGTTGTATGAAGCTAATGAGCAATAGAGTGAGCGATGCAGCAGCTTGTACCACCCTTCGTAGCGTTGAGTAAAAGAGTTAGCCGAGTTGAAACGCTAAAGAACAAAGGGAGAAGATGGGAGATGGAAGTAGGTGCATAATCACCAGAGAATTTGTTGAATCACAATATTGCTCAACGGCAGGAGCTGCGATAGGCCTAAACGCGTGATGTCTTGATATTCCAGAGTAGAGGAAGTGAGCTCTACGATCGAATTCATTATTTTCTGAGAACGGCAGCCACCGCGACCGTGCTACGATAGAAGTGAGAAGATATTCAAGCTTGATGCTTAAAAAAAGTCAACACGATCTTAAGCATAGTGTAGAAGAAATATGGCTTCGATTCTTCAGCAGTGAAATCTAGTTGAGCTTTCTAGACACGCCCAAGGGGCTAACACCAAAGTTGGAGAGACTCATAGGTAATTTACCCTACATGTCCTTGTGTTTCTGCGCGTGGAGACTTGTGCTTCGATAAAGTCAGCACAACCTATCGTGCTGCTTATTTCCAAACTTAATTACAGCCATGGAACTGAGACCAAGTCAAGCTGATACGGCATCATTAGAGCCGAACTTATCGCTAAACCTATCACAGAAGACGATAAGGCCGTAGACTCTCGACTCATACGCTTTCCTAATCTGGCAATCGGGAACGACGGCGGAGGTTTGCTAAATCACGGTGGGGTTGTGGAGGTTTATTGCGGGGGAGCAGCTTGATAATGCACATCACATCTGCAAGAGCTCGGTAAGCACAACCCGATAAAGTACATGTAGTAAAAGACTTTGAAGATGTTGCAGCATTTGCAAAGTTACCTCATTCTCCAACGAAGCCTTATTGATACATCCTACATGTAATTATGGCATCTTCAAGTATGGGGAACCGTCCCAGAAGGGCCATTACACGCTCACGGACCGGGTGCTGGACGTGCCGCAACCGTCGTACCAAGGTGAGGCAGGGTTACACGGGGTTCAAGTGAGTGCTTCTGACTTTATGCTTATTCCAGTGCGATGAGGAGAAGCCAGCCTGTCGTAGTTGCAAGCGTTTGGGCCTGCATTGCGCGGGCTACGCAATTCGTTTGGTCTTCCTCAACGACGCGCAGGTGGTGGGCCGTAGAGCCGAGACCAGAGCTGCCCGTCGCCAGCTTGAGACATCTCAGCTATCCAGCTCGCCGATATGTGAGAGCGAGTCGATAATAGAGATAGAGACGTCAGGAAGCAGCACGGCAGAGCCACAGCCCAGACGGGCCATCAGCAACATCGACGTCCCGTCCTTGTTGCCGGTCTTCCCTGGAACTCCTGCTTCACCGGTTTGTGAGGTCGAGACGCCGCCTGGGGAACTCACTACTACATCAGCTCAACATGTTGCATCAACGGATGATCAAGGAGGGACAAGGACTGACTCGGCAGCCGAACTGGTGCCCGACAGTCCAGCGTGGTTTGCCCAGCCGCCGTTATCCTTCAGCCCAATCGACCCACGTGTCGATGACAACGACCTTGATGTGCCTCCTAGCCCCTGGCTGCACAACCACTTCCCGCCCCAGCTGGTACCCGTATTCCGCGACATCTGGGAGGGTGTGGGCTATGGAAATGCCGCGCTGAAATATGCACTGCTGGCACTGTCGCCTCTACAGGACCCACGAGGAAGGGCAGAAGTAGACAAACGACGGCAGCTGGAGCTGTACAGCCTGGCGCTTCAGGCGACGGCTCATGATCTGCCCTGTGCAACAAGTGCGGCGCAGGCGGCAGTGATGCTGGCGGTCCTTGCGCTGTTCCTGCAGATCGAGATCCGTATCGGCTCCTTTATTGGCGGCTATACTCATGCTAAACAGGCCGACAGGCTCGTCGTCGAACACATGAGCGGCCTGGCCTCGTGGGCGCTGGGTCGCCGGCTTCTATGCGAATGGGCCGCCGTCAAGAGCTGGTACTCTCTGCAATGCGGCGCTTGGACCGACGCAGCTTGTCTGGTGCCCTGGGAGGTGCGTCAGCCTCTGCTGCACATCATCAGCTCCGACGGAGATGTGCATCAGAGTCTGCTTCCTTTGCTATGTGAAGCCCAGAGAGTGTTTATGCGCATCTTGCTGGCTCGCCTGGTCGGCCCCGGCCCGGCCTATCCGTCCTATGCCGACTGGTGCCGGCAGCTTGAGCGCCTCCGCCCGGACACGGCCCCGCGCCACGGCCTCTACGGCTCCGGCACCGGCGCCGGTTCCGGATCGGAAGACAGCTTTCTGGCCCGCCTGGCCGAGCTGCAGGACGAGTTGGATTGCTGGCACGACCGCTTGGCGCTGGACGAGCTGCCCGTGTACGGTACGACGGCGCGCAGCAAGAGTCGCCTCAGCGTAGAGCCGTTGCGCTTCCGTTCACATGGCGCTGCGGCCAACTATCTACGATATGCTGTGGCACAGCTGCTGTGCTCACGCAGTAACCTCGATGCCTGTACAGGTGGTAGCTTCGCTCGGGGGAATATCAGCCGCCCAGCTGCCGACAGCATACACAGCCCTAGCTCTGGCATTGATGTAAACCACCAGCAGTCGGACCCTGACCCCTGGGCTATTCTCGTCTTACAAATCATCGCCGGTATGGATCCGCAAGACTTCTTCGACGAGGACACCAGTCGCATCGGCCCCATGTGGGTTGTCAGTCGCCTCCTGTTGCTATGCAGCCGCGACGCCGACCTGCTCGACGCCGTGGCGGGCCTGTTGCCGCGTCTAGAAGGTATTGGCACGCGCCTGGGCTCCATTTACCCATCATGGTTGCTGAAGCGCCTAGTCGCCTGTGTCCAAGCCGAGCGAACGCGCAACCGTGTCGTGCTCTACATCCACCCCGAGTTTGGGCCAGCTGAGGAGTGGGTGACGTTCTACACGGCTCCTGTTGCCTTCAGGGCGCTGCTTGTTGGCCGTCTCATAGACACAGGAGCGGCATTCTACGAAATCGTGAATATCATGTAATCATATTTACAAGATTAGTCTTTCGTTCTAAATTCTTGATGGAATATAATTGAACCCTCTTTACTCATGAGGAGGAAAAGAGAGAAAAACGAAAGTGTGATTGCCCTTATTCCTTGGAAATGGCGCGAAACTAAAAGCCAGGGAGCTCGAGTTATTGACAGGTTCACTATAAAAGTTTTGTTTAAGTTATATCAATAATGTGAGTTTAATGGGCAATAAAAATGGATGATAGTAAGGCGGCTTTTTCAAGAGTATCCAACCGGCCTTAATTTTGAGTTATTATAGCAATAATTATACAAAGAAGTTATGTAGTTATTAATCATAGGTACAGCAGAGACTAGTATGCTCAAAGATATGATTGTAATTGTCATTCTAAGCTCAGCATTGCTGTATAATATGGCCCAATGTTGTCCTTGTAAGAATTCAGTGCCATTGTACAACTGTATTTTGCCTCCATTTGCGAAGGCTCCTGACCTTGCCAGTAATCCTCCCTAACCATAGGTAGCCAACTTAGACATCCATGAGAATGTATCAAACACACTCTGTAGAGCCATTGAACCAATGTCGCTATCAAATCACCACTTTCAATAGGGGCTGTCGTTCCTAGCTACCCTTTTGGGCTGGCGCCACACGTCGAGATGTCGCTCTCTCCCCTTCTTTTGTAGATGCGCTGCGCCAAATGGCAAATCCACTGCTAGTAACCACTCTTAAATACCCAAATAGAATCTCAATAGACGAATTTAAGTAAATCAGAACATTTGCGCAGGGAAATCTCGACACTATTACCGGCGCCATGCTCTTCCCGTATTCGGCTTATTTGCTGGCGATCCTCCCCATTGTCTCCAGTACTGTTTTGCCATATGAACAGAGGCCGTTTACTATTCACAAGAATAGTTTAACCGCCTTGAACAATGCAGAGTTTCCGATTGTTTGGCAAGATGAGAGGACATGTAATACAGACAACCCGCAGTTTACAGGCAGAGTACCCCTGTCTGCAGGGAAGAGTTTGTTCTTCTGTAAGTATAATAATCTTAATAAAGCAAAAGAAAGAAGAAAGTGAAAGATCTAAAAGGAGAAGCGAAGAGAAAGAAAGAAAAGAAAAGAGGATACACTGACATTCGCCCGTCCCTTTCCAAACTTGACGTTTTGATATTAATTGGTTCAACCAGGGTTCACAGAGAGTAAAGAAGATGCTACGGAAAGGCCAACCATCTTGTGGTTAAATGGGTATATATAATGCTGCCTAAAGAAAAAAGCCACATTTGAGCGCGTCTTAATTAATCTTTGTCCAGTGGTCCCGGTGCAAGTTCATTACCCGGCCTCTTTGAGGAGATTGGTCCTTGCGAGCTTACAGCTGGGCTGAATACAACGGCGAATCCCTATAGCTGGGCCAACTTTGCAAACGTCTTGTTTCTCGAGTAAGCCGGCTTTTACACACATTTCTAATTGCAATTCTCTCTATGATATCGGCTCACCGTGTTGTCTTGTTCAGTCAACCTGCCGGAGTTGGATTCTCTACTCCGGCTGACGATGGTTCTTACCCAGTCACGCTCGCCGAGGCCAGTGACGATTTCGCGGCCTTCTTGACGCGCTTCGTCAAACAGTATCCGAAGTACTTCCAACATGGCTTCTACATAGCTGGCGAGTCCTTTGGAGGGCGCTATGTGCCGCGCTTTACGGCGGACCTCGTACGCCGCCAGCTAGCCGGAGACCCTGATGCTTTCCCCGTGCAAGTCCGCGGCATCGTGTTGGCCAACGCGCTGGTTGACGGCACGTACTCTCCACTGGGCCATTATGAGCTATTCTGCACTGACAGCCCAACAGCTGACTTGCTGCGTTTCAACGCCACGGCCTGTGATGCCATCGCCGCCGCAATGCCCGAGGCAGAGCGTCTCCAGCGCGTGTGCCAGGCGACCTACGACGCAAGCCTGTGCCAAGCAGCCGTCGAGTTCGGTCAGAGAAACTTGTACAAGTACTTTCAGGAACAAGTAGATGCACTGAAGCACAGCCCCTATGACCGTAAGACACTTTAGATACCTGATGGTCTCTTCTCTTCTAACTAACAAGCCCTCAGTTCGACTAGGTTGTGATGTTCCCCCAATTTGTATCCCCCAAAGTGAGTACTCCACGGGGGACTACTTCAACAAGCCCGAGATTCAGTCCCTTCTCGGCATCGGCGAATACCAAAAATATGTCTCCATCAACTTTAACCTCAACGCCAATTGGTCGACCCGACCCGAGATTATGTTGCCCACTACCCGCGAAGTCTCGTATCTCGTCGACGTGGCTAAGGTCCGCTTCCTGGTATTGAACGGAAACTACGATGTCATTATGTAAGGAAAACTTTGAGCGTCTTTCTCCATGGGGGGGACGACTGTCATTGCTAACTTTTGACTTTTCTGTTCGTTTCATAGAAACTCCCCTGGCATTTTCCGTGAATGGACCGACCTCCCATGGCATGGGAATATCCAATTCCGCTTGGACCCTAAGAGGGACTGGTACTTTAGGGATAGCAAAGGAGCGCTCCAAAAGGGAGGCCAGTTGAAGGGTCGAGGACAACAGGTGCAAGTTGCTGGTGTCGATAACGCTGGCCACATGAGCCCGGGCGACCAGAAAGAAGCCGTGGCACATCTGGTGTATGAATGGATCCAGCAGTCTTGATGTGTAGAGCAGAGTTTTGCCCTGTAGGATGAGCAGGGCCCTAAGAGACTGACGGACCTGAGGGATAGATATAGCTTGCTTGAGTTTTTAATCTATGATCATCGTATAATGGTGTATTTTAAAACGTTATACAAGCCGTGATCATAATACACCGTAAAGCCGACAGATAGCGAGAGGAACAAGGACACAATGATGAACTAGTAGTCATTTTAGATCCTTGTACCCCAATTGATCGCACATTTGCCTACTAATATGTAAGATACCATCAAGCAGCTAAGGAAGTAGTTATTTTAGTTATTCTACTATATGATTACCCCTTTCCTGGGTAACTATCTACGGGTCGTCTCGCCTTTAAAGAGTTTACCCCCTTTCCAAACATGCGTAATGTTCTCCTTCACCGTCAAAACCTCAATGTCCTCCAGAGGGCTGCTCGTAACTGCTATCAGATCCGCATCATATCCCTCCTTAATCTGCCCGCTGAGCGGTGCCATACCACCAAGCGTCTCTGGGCCATTTGCTGTGCATGCCTCAATCGCTTGAAGCGGTGTCATGCCCCCCTTTACTGCCCAGTAGAGTTCTCGGGCATTGTTGCCGTGCGACTGGGGTTTCTTGCGGTCGCTGCTCATAGAGTCCGTTCCAAGGGCGATTTTCACTCCTTTCTGGATAGCCAACCTGTATGATTCCCTTGCTATCCCAACTAACTTCAAAGCCTTCGCTCTGGATGGCGGTGGCAGTTCATCCGGGTGAGCACCGATAGTCTCTATAATGTGGTGAGTTGGTACAAGAATGGCGTTCTGCTTAATCATTTCGTCTGCAATCTCCTCATCCAGGTAAAACCCGTGTTCAATCGTCTTCACGCCAGCACGAAGACTAGCCATGATACTAGCTTTCCCGATGGCGTGGGCCGCCACCACACGGCGGGAAAGGCGAGCTTCTTCTACGATAGCTCTCAGCTCAGGATCGGAGAATTGTCTGTCCTCCGGATCGTCATTCAGACTTAATACTCCACCACTGGAACAAATCTTGATCACCTGAGCTCCTCGACGTATCAACTTCCTCACCTCCTTCTGACACTCGTCCGGTCCATCCACGATAGAACACGGACCGCCGCAGCTAACATACTGCAGTACCGTATCAAGGGGAATACTGTGAGAGTCGCCGTGACCACCAGTCACAGACATGGCTGCAATAGAGGAATAGACGTTGGGTCCGATAAGGATGCCGCTCTTGATGCCTGGCCAAAGGTCACCGCCGTAACCTTGTAGCTCTCGGACAGAAGTAAAGCCGGCCATCAACGTAGCTTCAAGGTCTGCCACTGTGATTGCGCCAGCCAATGCTTTGTATCCGGGAAGATATTTGGCCATGCTACCGAAAACGCTGGTATCCATCTCCATTCCAAAGTAGTGGACATGACAGTCCCAGAGACCGGGCATTAGGGCGGGAACATGGAGTGGAGTGATTGAGCGGTACTCGGCAGGAACTTTGTCAGGGTTGCCAACGAACTTGATCTTGGATTCGGCTATGACTACGGTCCCTGGCCTGAGAGGCTCACCGCGACCTGGTATAAGAAGGTCTGCTTGTATGACAGTTGCATCTGGGGTTGTAACGGGCATCTCGTCGTTCAGATGGCCTGCGGTAGTCGTAGAATGGCTGGGCAGCTGCGGAGTGATTCAAATAATGGAGATTCTGTATGGGTTACTGCAGGAAAAGTTTCAACTGAGAACTGTCAACTGTTTGCTTTTGTTCATTGTGAGTGAATTTTATTAGAAGCTCAAGTCCTTCGTGTATGTCAACGCAAAATCATGCGGATCATGTTTTTATAGGTATCTGAAATGAAGACATCGGAAACTGAGTTGAGTTGGCCAACATCTTACTAGGATTCCGTTTCCACTGTGCATGTTTGCATCTTGGTGGTATCATATGAGTGTTGTGCCAATGATCTACTAAGGGCAACGAGGTAAACCACGGACGAATATCGAATTCTTCTTTCAAGTTCATCGCTAATAACTTCCGTAAACGGAAAGGTTTAGCCCACTATCAGTCTCTCTCCGCACCAGCTATCTTGATACAATAAATAGTAATAGCTTAAGATTAATAGTATCTGATATCAAATCCTGGGCCGGAGTCTGACTTTTTGAGCTCGACATCCTGCAGCCCAATTCTATAAAGGGTCTCTTTCTCTACCCCGACTTGGCTGGTAAGATAAGTAATTACGTCTGACTTGGCTTGCAACCATCTCTTGCTATCTGTAGTCCTCAGGTATAGCTTCTTGGGGCATCTGCTCTGGCCAAGGCACTCGATTGCCCGTTCTCTCCCAATAGCATCAACCATCATCTCCAGGAAGTCTTTAAATCCACAACATGCGGCGGCGGCGAGTGCACTCCCATGATCTCCCCGGTCAGTTATGATTGCGGGATCAGCGCCAGCTTTTAGCAAAAGCTTCATCACCGGCATATCCTGAGCTGATCGAAGTCTGTCTTCAGCTTGCAACCAGAAACGACTGACAATTACCGCTTCCAGTGCACTGCCGTACTTGCCAACTCTCAAGAGCTGGTTTGGATCTGCACCATGACTGAGAAGCAATTGCATCTTTTCCACGTAATCCCAGCGCACAATTGAACTTGCTGCAGCGACAAGGGCACTGCCATAGTGGCCACACTCCACAGCAGCATTCACGTCGGCTCCAGCTTTGAGCAGAATCTCAGCCGATTTTACACTATAATAAGATGCTGCCGCAATGAGGGCATTGCCAAACCATTTGCCACCCTCCCTGTTTACGTCGACCCAACCTTGGTCCACAATCCACTGCAGCATCTCAGCGTGCTGCGGATACATTGCCGTGTATTGCACAACCGTTGTTCTGCGGTAACAGAGGTTGACATCGAGGTTTGCTTCTTCCACCAAAAATGAGACGATACCCTTGTTCTGTTCATTAATCGCATTTTGGACGGCCCAGTAATATTTTTTAGCAAGAGCGTTATCCCGACCAATGACTCCCACCAAATATTTGCAAATCGGTAGGCATCCACCTTGAGCTGCAAGTGTAAGCGAATTTTCAAGTGATCCGACATCTTTGAGCGCCATTTCCTCAGTTATTTTGCCCTCTTCCCACCAGTCACGCAAAACGTAGTAAAATCCGAAGCGGCACATGACGAACAAAGCCATACTTTCAGGCCTCAGTATCGGGTGTTTGTGCGATCGACCAAGTTTGTTTAGCCACTCCCGATAGTGGCAGCCACTCCCTTCTACAGACTCGAAGAAGTGTTTGAGAGTGGTAACGAGAGTTTGGTCCGGATTTGCGCTCTCCATGGATCCCAGCCATCTGTCATATCGCTGAACGTGCAGGAACCATGTGTGTGAAATATACCCTTCAAAAGTATGGAAATTGTTATCTTTCTGTTCATAACGAGCGGGCTGCAATTCAGGTCTCATTAGGAAGTTGAGCGATGTAATAGAAGCAAATACATCACATGTTCCCAAAGCCATATTTCTAGACTGGAAATATTCAGCCACTGAAGCATGTGGTAGCCTCCATACATGTATCCGTCTCGCCGTATCAATCGTCAGAAGATCCTGACATAGCGATAGGATTTCTTCTTCAGAGTGCTTTTCCTTCTGTACCAGCACACCTTTTTCTAGAGAATACCGGACGGCTTCTAGCAGAATATTGGATGTAGGTGGCTCAAATGCACACAACACCCACTTGACAGCACGCTCAGCCAATGCCACGTCGTCTTCATTATGATGCGCTCGTATGTTCTCCCACAACTGATCATATGCAGCCATCAGATCACGAGGTATCGTTCTGGCCCACGCCTTGACGGCATCATCTGAGATGCATTTCAGCAGACTTTTAACTTGTAAATAGACCCATCGGAACCTAGAATCAAATAGATTTTCCTGATTAGAAGTGTAAGAATAGTAGATAGGTATAGATTCAGCTTACATCCCGCCATTTCGAGATCTAAATGTTTCTTTAATTATTTCCTGAATTTCCGCTTTGCGCCTGTTGAAAAATGGTTGGGAGTATAAGGTTTTGCGAAGGAACTTTTCAATGTCGTCTTTTTGGTTGTTGCTATTGATTGTAATTACACACTTGTCTTCAAAAGCCTTTAAATATTCTCGACCAGGGCGACTCGAAATAAAGACTTTGACCGGTTTTGTGGCTCTTTCCATTAAGTCGACAAGGATCTCTGCTAGATTATATGTTGAAATTTCAGATTCATCCAAGGCATCGAGAATCAAGGTAGTTTTTGGATAGAGGTTTAGAGAACCCAGGATAAGCTCTTTGCAATCTCCAAAACTTAGGTCTCTCCCTTCTTGCTTTGCTAATCGGCATTTCTGGATAACGCTGGTTTGGATGTGATTGTAGCGGTATGCTTTGTAAGATAATTGGCGAACGAAGCTCCTGAGAACGACCAAGGGATCCAACATTGAGGGACCAGATCGGTTGCAATAAAAAAATGCAAATCCTTCATCATGAGCCGATGTTTCCAAGGTTTGCTTTATATGATCGATCAATCGAGAGGTAAGGTACGTCTTACCAGTACCGACTAACTCGTGTTAGACGGAGAAATGCATGAACTGATTAAGTATTCTTGGAGGAGCTTACCAGTTCCCTTGAGACATAAGAGCGTTGAAGAGGACGGTATCGCTTCCCAATCGCGAAGTCCCTCGTGGTTAATCAACCAGTCTCCAGTCCCTTCTATCCTCGATTCTTTAATAGTAACGTGGCCCCTACCAAACTTTTCTGAGCTAATAAAGTCCATAAGTCTCTCTAATTTGTCCTTTTCAACCTCCTCTAGAAGATTATCGACTCCCTTGTCAATTCGACTAATGGGCATCGACAGTCTATCTAGATTAGTCAACAGGGCCTTTATTCTTTCATCCGTTTTTAAACCAGTCTTAGCACTGCGAGAAGCCTCGCAGACTTGAGCTTCCAGTGAAACCTTTTGCTCTTTCATCAACAAGTCAGAAACAAGGTCTGAAGCCTGCTCAGGCCGAAGAATGGCGTTCAACGTTTGCTGGACCAGTCCGCCATCAATCAAGGCATCAGACCGAGCCAGTAGCTCCAGTGCCGTAATGTATAAATCTCGCAGGGCATCGCGTAGATTTGATACGGATTCTTCATCTGCAGTTGTTGCGTTGTATAAATGCTCGTATACCTGACCCCTCTGGACAATGCGCGCAAACAACTGAACTGTCCCAGCAAGTGCTGCCATTTGCTCAATGTGTTTAACCGGAATCTAGTTCAATTAGTGAATTGGAATAGTAGTAGATCCCTGGAAAATTGGCTGTCTTACTCTCAGCAGTGCTTTTGCTGCAGCCCATGGCACGCCGGCTTGAGGTGGTGCAAAATTTATCGCCAAATCGCCGGCCGTGGTAAGAAATGTGATTATATCGGAGACATACTCGCGGAACAGGATTTTCTGGCTCCCAATTTCAATTTTAGAGGGCGAGCCTTTTTCTTCGAACAATGATTTACTTTTCTCTTTTATCAGATTAATGACATCCTCGGACTTTGCCCGCTCCAACGAGGCGAGCCCATGGTTTTTAATCCATCTTTGTGTTTCATCATTGACTTTGCGGAAAGCCTCGTCCCAGAGATCTGAGACAACTGGTTGTTGAGCTGGAGATGGCAGACAATTTGGTTGCTGAACATTTGACTGCTGAATATTTGACTGTTGAAGACTTGGTTGCTGAAGACTTGGATTGTCAAGGCGGCTTTGTAACGATGCGTGAGATTGGTTTGGACTTGACAAAGGGCTTTTGTTAGGAGAGCGCCCAGAAGACTTGAGGGAATTCTTCCACTCCTTGAATTTCTTTCTGACGCTTGTCTTTGTCATGTTCTCCTGTTTGCCATAAAGATTAATGAACAAAACCTGGTGTGAGATAAGAAATTTATCGGAAGAGAGAATTGTTCGCAGAGTCGCAGAGCCGCAGGGCACTGTCAGCAGACCCCGCAGCATATGCATATACATCAGGTTTTCCAACAACTGATTGGACAGCAAAATGCTTCATTCTGCCTGACCAACTATTAGGCCTAGATAAAACGCCTTGGTTGTTCTGAGTACAAGATGCCACACCATGGAGTCACTTATGAAAAGGTAGCATCAATGCGCGTAGACGATTCAAAGTTGTATCATTCATATAGCAATCTATCATGTTAAATCGCATCATCACATTCCAAATTATGAGAAACAAAACTCCTTCCAAAAACAGGCCTATGCAAAACTTGACAACTGGGCAAAAATCATCTAGTTGCATTTATCCTTCCAGTTGTCGCCAATCCAATTGGCCAGCTTGTCCGTCAACGTCCCCTCCATATACGGCTCTATATCTTTGGCACTGTAATCGCCGCCGCTAAACTTGAGGGCGGGAATCATCCATGGTTGTAAGAAGTCGAGAAAGACGAGGTCTACCGTCTCGGGCTTTCCTTCGGTCGGGAAATCAATCTCGGCCTGGATGCAGTTGGGCACTGCGTAGAAATCAATGGGTTTGTGAACGGTGTCATCTCCGTCTTTGCTAATGTCGTCCTTTGTTGTATAGCCGCCAAAGATTTCATCATTGTCTCCCGAGGCATCCACTCCACGCAGCTCTAGGCGAGCCTCTGTTTCATCTTCGACTTGTTCAACAGTCTCAACTTCAGTTTCAACTTCAGTCTCAACTTCAGTCTCAACTTCAGTCTCGACTTCAATCTCATCAAGATATTTCGGGCGAGGATACATCAGCTGCGGAATGGTCAACTGTCGGGTATCTGGAAGCCCAGCAACAAAGATTCTCGATTGGCTGTTGAGAAGCCCAATAACCTTGGCAGCAATTTCGTACGGCACATCGGGCACATAGCGGAAGCCACTGGTGAAAGGGCTCACAGTAAACGTATCATCTCGTGTAAATGGACCCTTGAAAATGTCGAAGCGAATGCCACCCGTGTTGGCTATGGCCAGCCGAGGCTTGTCCTTCCGGTCCTTGTTGACAACCACGTCGGGGAGTACTTCCTCTTCAAGCCAAGTGTAGATGCTGTCTTTGCCGGGATACGGGGCCCTGGTCATCCACAAGTCTCGGGGTGCACATCCGTAGCGATGGCCAAGGTTCAGAGTTTTACGAGCATTCTCAATCATCTTGCTTGTTTTTTGACCCTCTTTGGTGGGAAAGGTTGTCTCGTTTAAGCCAGTGTGATAGTACATTCCGTATAGGTTGTTGTCGATATACTTGCGTGTGAATGTGGGACCTTTCTTAATCTCAACTTCTTCGTTCTCGTCGTCCTTTGGCTGCTTCTTGACGATGCCATCAATGGACATCCAGCCGATGGTTTCGAGGTAACGACCGGAGGCGATGGCTAATGACTTGGAGTCATAGCTCACGGCGTCTCTTATGTGTAGGTGGCCGCCGAAGAAGGCAATGGGGGTGTCCCAGTCCTCCTTGCGGATAGCCTTGAAGACAGTTCTGAACTCTTCCATGCGCACACCGACATGGCCAATGACCACAAAGAGGTCGGGCTTTTCCTTGATGGCCTCTTGGAACCAATCCTCCTTGACGGTGTCGGCCACCGGCTGAACGATGCTGTTGTTGGCATTGCCTGTGAAGTCGAAGAGGAAGCCAAAGGACACAATGTTGATGCCTAGGTTCTTGGTCTTGAACTTGCGGTATCGCTGGGCTTGGGGAACGCGCTTGCCAGTCTTAGGATCAACGTAATCCAGATTGGATGTGATGTAATTCTCTTTAAAGTTGGGAATAGTAGTATTATGTTCCATATCGATCGAGTAAGATTTGTACAGCTCATGGTTGCCGGTGGTGATGAGATCGATCTTCTGCTGAGCGTAGATGTCGTACTGGTAGAGACCCTTTGGGATGGAGCTGTCGTAGATGCCACTGCCCTCGATGCGGTCGCCGGTATCAATGAGGAGGAGATCGGCGCCTTTGTCGTCGGCCAGCTTGCGCATGTGCTGGGAGAAGGAGATGTAGTCGCCCCAATCGGCAGAGAAGGAGGGCCTAGATGGAAAAAGGGATGTGAGCACGAATTCTGTGTTGCGACTGCTGCTTCAACCCCCCGAAGCTGCTTGATCCATGGAGATCTGATCAAGAAGATCAGGGCCGGATTGAGCAACTTACTCGAGGAAATGCCCGCTGAGCCAGGCGTGCGTGTCTGTCGTGTGCAGAAAGTTGAGCTGGCCCCAAGTCAGGTCTCGCATGGGTGCCGCCACCGGCTTGACAGCGCCGGGCTGCGCGGCTTCAACCGCGGCGGCAGCGATGAGCCCGCCGAGGAAGAGAGATTCAAGCATGATGCAGGGAAAAGACGAGGTTAGAATTCCATGGATAACGACAGTGGTGGTGATGGCGATGGTGATTTGGTGATGAAGATGGCGATAGTGTTGGGTTAGGAGTGAGGATTGAAGATGGTAGGATTAGATGCTGGAGTCACAAGGGAGCTCAGGTGCCTGGTTTAGGCCATCAAGGTGGCCCAGGTGACATCAGCGGGGGGCTAGCCGCTATTGAGCCACTGCTATCCACTAACGGCGATCCTCGGACACGGAGGTATCCATTACCCGAATATCCAATGGATCACCCGAATATCCATCATCCATCATCCATCGTCCATCATCCATATCAACTGGGTAATAATACATGTAATCATTGCGTACCTGTTTTCCGACAATTATAATTATAGTACTCTAGGATCGGCGACTAGGCCCAGCAAGAGCAAGAGTTGGGGTGAAACGGCCAACATACAAAGTTTGACATCTCTCTTCATATAAAAGACGGGAGCCTTCTGGACAAGACAAGCCAGCAGAAGCATTCCTGAGTGCGAGTGCCACCACTCTTTTGACAATTGAGCCCGATTGATTAATACTATTTGCCTTTCCTGCGTTGATTGCATTTACTATCCAAGGTTGTTGCTATGCCACTCAATATTGTCATCGTTGGCGCTGGGTTCGCCGGCGTCTTCAGCGCTCTTTCAGCCAGACGGCTCATCTCCTTGCACCTC
The DNA here is from genome assembly GCA_019565615.1 of Trichoderma simmonsii. NCBI lineage: Eukaryota > Fungi > Ascomycota > Sordariomycetes > Hypocreales > Hypocreaceae > Trichoderma > Trichoderma simmonsii. The sequence continues at coordinate 497,445 of CP075867.1, read as the reverse complement.
AACAAAGATCCAGCTGCCGCCGATATCCAAGTCCTTCTCATTGCGCCTGAGCCACAACTAGTCCTGCGGCCGAGGCTCTACGAATCAAACCCGGCAAACCTCGTTTTCCCACTCACCGACCTCTTCAACGCGACGGGGGTTCGCTTCATCCAAGGCACAGTCGACGCTATCCGTGTCGAGGACAAACATGTCGTGATTGCCAGCCCCTCTGGCTCTACATCGATACAACTCTATGATCGGTTGATTTTCGCGGCTGGGAGCTCCTTGATCCGAGCTCCCATCCCCGGCCTAGACGACCATGCCTTCAATGTTGACACATTGACTTCCGCCGTCAGGTTGGAAAACCACCTGCAAAGTCTTAAATCAAAACCTCCCAGCAAGGCTCGAAACACCGTCATTGTATGCGGGGCAGGCTTTACGGGTATCGAGCTTGCAACAGAGATGACAGGGCGGCTTCGGTCCATCTTGGGGAAGGATGCCGATACCAAAGTCTTGCTTGTCTCGCGAGGGGAAGAAGTTGGCGATACCCTCGGACAGGGACCCCGGCACGTCATTTCCCGAGCTCTTCGTCAGTTGGGCGTAGAGACGAAACTCGGGACAACGGTCACCGCCATCGACGATCTTGGCATCACAACCCAAGACGGGGAGCGTATTGAAGCCATGACCGTCGTCTGGACGGCCGGTGTAGCAGCCACAGAGCTCTCAAAACGGATTCCGGGGGACAAGGACGCTCTGGGCCGCCTACGCGTCGACCAAGATCTACGCCTACCGTCGAATAAGGACATCTTTGTAGCAGGCGACTCGGCTTGTGCCCCGACGGGTGACCACAGCCACGATGCCCTCATGTCATGTCAACACGCCATACCAATGGGCCGAGCAGCGGGCTATAATGCTGCAGCAGATCTTCTCAATCTGCCAACCGCGCCATACTACCAGCCATCATATGTCACATGTCTTGATCTCGGCCCGTATGGAGCGGTTCTCACGCAAGGCTGGGAGCGCAAAGTGGTGTTCTCTGGGTTAATAGCCAAGAAGATCAAGACGTACATTAACGGAACTTTGATTTACCCTCCAGAGACAACTAATCCGACCAAGGCGCTTGCTGCCGGAGATCCAGCGCTTCAATCGGCTACCGCGCAGCAGCTTCAGGGCAAAGCTTTATCACTTGTCAGTTTCTTTACCTCCAAGCTTCTGTAGCAGGGTATGATGCGTGTTTATAGTGTTTTGCCTTAAAGAGTTGCGTTTCATATCTACTTTATTATTCCCTCGTTACCAGAGAATTAATTTCCTATCACAACGTCAATTTTGTTATAATAGAGGCAAGGCATCTATTATCGATATACATGTACACCTAGGAAACACAGATCCGAATCATTACTATCTACAGCTCATTAATATACTGGTAATACAAAACTCTCCCATCGCTTGCCACCTCATCACCCATCACCGGCTATCAACTCATCATCTAAGCATCTGGTTTGGATGTCATCACCAAATCGTCCATCTCATAGACGCCAATAAACTTGAAAAAGGCCAACACCTGCGGCGCCGTCCCGCATCCATCTCCCATCGGCGCCGTCGCATTGAAATCCACCAGCGGAATCATCTTGTCAGAAACCTTTGCCGAAACGGTGTAAGTCGTGTTGAACGCGAGGTTCCGTCCAATCACCTGGAACATGTCCAATCCAATCTCCGGCCTCACCGTAACGAGACACGAAGGTGACACTTTTCCAGATGCCTGGGGCTGAGATTCCGTCAGGATCTTGTTCAGTGCCGGCTTGTTGAAAAGGCCCTGCTTGCCCAGATTCTGCGTGCCGTTACTAGCCTTAGACACGGCGCCTGACACGTAAATGATGGACTGGCCCTCCTGAGCGACATTAATAGTCTTGACGATCTTCGGAGGGAATACGGTCAAATCGATAAAGTCGACCGTATCCGTGTGCTCGTTGACGACATACAAGTGCGTGTTGTCCGCGCTGGGCCACAGACCGTGAGGCTCGACTCCGCTGGCCTGGATGGCGCCCAAATAGACGGGCATCTGGTCAGACCGCGGCTGCGAGTACATTCTCGTCTCGTTGAGCGAAGCCACGGTGATGAATGCGTGCATGGTGCCGTTGAGGACGGCAAAGTTGGCGTGGTTGGTCTCGGCGCCGGTCTCGATGACTCCAATGACTTTGCGGGCGACGAGATCGATGATGGACACCTTGCCGGCCATCTTGTGCGGCGCCCATAGACTTTTCCCATCGGGCGAGATCATCATATCGGATGAGAAGACATCACCTAGGCCCGTAATGTTGGCGATGACTTTGCGCTTGGCTACGTCGATGACGGACAGCGATGGTGATCGCACGTGGTTGGCATACGCCAGGTCGCCTTTCGGACTGAAGACGACTTTACTCGGGCCGCCGTAGGATTCGACATAGCCAACTACGCCGCCCTTGAGTCCGTCGACGATGTCGATGCGGTCAACGCCTCGAGTACCAACCCAGACGTGTCGGTTGTCTCTCTCGAAGAAGGCCTCATGAGAGGCACGGTCCACGGACGTTTGCGAGACAACCGAATTGTCTTCGGTGCTGAATACTGTCACGGTATTGCTCGTGATGGCCAGAGACACAATGAGCTTGCCATTGGGAGAGAAGCCGAGTCCGTGAGAGTTGACGGCCTTGACATACTGCGGGTTCAAGTCGTTTGTTAGTCGGCTGTCACCCAGGCTAATGGTGCCCAGCACCTCGCCTGTGGTTGGCTTGATGACGGTGATGGTGTTGGATGACTGGTCACCAGTGTAGAGGCGGTCCAAATCGGAGATGGGTGCGCCTTTGCCGGCGAGGGCGGGAGCTTGGTCCCACGCGGAGGCGAATCTAGCTCCAAAGCCCAAGGCAAGGAGTGTGAGTGTTCTAGAGGACAGCATTTTGCTTTTCATTTCTTTGTCCTCGCTTGTGAACTTGCCGTGGTGTTGTCGTTACCAGCAAGTTGATTTTTTGGTTTTGTATCAAGGAACGGAAGACAAGCCATAGACGTAAGAGTTGCCATCCTTATATATTGTTACACACAGAATATGATTGTGTTACATCCTGTCCGTCGACATACACATGGGGACGCCGATCGCAGGGCTGCAGCATCACTGCATGTTCCATCACAAACTTGCTCAACTCCATAATCTATATATCTGCAAGGATACGAAACAACATGATATGATTTTTCAAATAGATTCGTCCAATCAGTAGACAGTGTAATATATTGTTATTAAGTCCGACATGTTGGCCCTATTAACCTTTGAGTAACATTCCTGACTTTGACTCGGCTCGTCGGTCTCTTGGCATATCTCTTGACTCAAAAAGGGCAATACGGACATAACTTCTGACATCTCACTAGCTCCAAGCATATTACTCTTTATTACTTGTTCAGAATTATCCGCGAATCAGCTCTTACAAAACCCTTTCTCTCTTCCTCTATTCTCTCTCCTATTGCCGCAAACTCTTGCCCCGTCGGACCATCGGCATAACGCCCAAACGTCAAAAAAGACATCCACTTCCCCCATCACCTCACCTCCCCTTACCGCTGGCCCTAAAATCTCACTCCGTCACTCAAAAGGCGAGAAAAATAAGCTAAAGGGGCCGTTCCCTAGGGAAAATTACCTACCATGGCCTAGAGCCCGCCTTGTCGTTGGATCTGTGAGCAGATTTTGCGGAGTATGCCTATGTGCCCTTGGCTGCGATGTCCCGAGCAGGGCGGCGAATCACGTCTCGGCGCTTGGATTTTTATGGTCGTTTTGGCGTTCCCCGGGTCCGGCAGTTGATTGGCACGGAGGAGATTCTGGCTTCCGTCGCTTGGGAGTGTTGTTAAAGAGATTTAGAGGGCTTGTAGTTGTGACAGTTGTGAAAGCGCTGCCGGTTGTCGGCTTCGGCTTGGAGCCCTTGCTGGTTGAAGTGGTATAAGTTGAGCCTATCCGACATCCGATCCGGTGTCACGAACGGCTTATATTTCAAAAGACAATTCAAATCGCAGATACAACTTGGTTTAACAACGACCATGTCTACAGGAATTGGAATCTTCGTGCATATTGGGTTACAATTTCTCTCTTCTCAAGTGGAATTAGGTCTTCAGAGCACTATATTTATTATGATAGTTATCCTGTCTCCTTGGTATCTATTAATTACAGCTTTCCAATAGTATATATCCAAATCATCGCTTATTCCCGTTGTTGTTCAATGTCAGCATGCTCGTCATCCTCACCCCTTTCATCCTCCTCATCCTCTCCGTTGTACCAGTCGTCGCTCTCAAGCCCATCACCTCGAATAAATATTGACCCAATGCAACCCAAAAGCGCCAGGCCGCCAAATAAAGTCCACGCAAGAACCTCGCCTTTAGGCTGAATCCCCATGGACAGCGTAAACAAACTACCCGAAGCAAAAGGACCAATGCTGCGACCTAGAGCCGACAAAGTCTGGGCTACTCCGTTTAGGGTTCCCAGACTGTTGTGGGAAGGCGCCGAGTTGGTAATCTGGATGACAGGTGTTAGAATTAAAAGCAGAGGACATCGCGTTTTGCAATTTGATTTGACTTACCAGCAGCATCACACACGAAAGTCCCCCCACAGCACAGATCGTCTTCAAAATCAGTACGACGGCAAGCTCGATATACAGCCACATGATTCCAGTTCCCACACCGAATAGGGGCTTGTCATCAACATAGCCAACCCACGGCATGGCAATCATGCTGACGGCTAGACCAAACAGGGCGAAGCGATACGTGCCCAGGTTTCCGAATCGGCTCTTGAGTGGCTGGAACAGAAACGCTTGAAAGATAATGGTAATCAGACCCGCGAAACTCAAGCTGACACCAATTTTGCCGGGATCGAGTTCTCGGCCTGCCGGAGACGGAGAGGCTGCGAAAATGGGATACAAGCTGTTGAAACTAATATTGGCCAATTGGAATATTAGATATGTAACCAGGAGGGTCATTGTAGTGCGATTGAGAAGCTCGCGCCATGGCTTGTGTTCCTTGTGATTGTCGGCCGCCGGCTTTGATGTCTCAAGTGCCTCGTCATCATCGGGACTACCATCATTGTCATCAGAAGCCGCCTCTTCAGAGCTCGGGGATAACAAGGGCTGCGTTTGAGAGGCTGCTTGAGGGCGTGGCCACCTCGAGCTCCACGATTCTCGTCGTGGAGTTCGACTAAAGATGTTTGAAATGCGATTGGAGAGCCGGGTAGCCCATGTTGGTTTCCACGGATCATCGTCGATATCCTCCAGCGTTTCTTCAAACCAGATGCCCACCACAATGACGGCTGCCGCAAGAACAGCGGCGCTCAGGACGTTCGGCCCAAGGTAAGGGAATTCTTTGCCCATGCGCCCAACTAGGATTCCTCCCAGCGCAGGGCCCGTAAGTCCTCCCAGAGAATAAATAACGGGAAGATATGTAAACGCCTTGCTCTGGTTGGATCGATCCGTTACTTCGCCCAGAACAGTTGGCACGCAGGCGGCATTGCCATTGAGGAGACCCATGGCGGCGTGAACCAAAATCATTTGCCAGTACTGCTTACAGAAGCCAAAAGCGCAAAAGCAGCACATGAGCGAAAAGGTCCCGGCCAACAGCACCGGCTTTCGGCCCACGACATCCGACATGTAGCCCCAGACGAAGTTGGTGGAGAGCTGCGCCAGTGCAAAGACGCTGGCCAGCAGACCGACATACAGACCGCTCTCCTCCTTGGGTATGCCCGGCATGGACGTCACCATCTGTGGCAGATATGGCCCTATCGAGTTGAGTGCCGTCTGCTCTGCCAGCGAGAGAAAGGCCAGGAGGAGGAGCTGGCGCACGGGCAGAGGCGTCTCATCGTGATCGCGGGAGGACGAGGTGGACGAAGAGTCGGACTCGACGGCCGTGGCGAAGCGGTCGCTGGAAGCATCGGAGGGCGGTTTAGGAGGAGGCGTCGGGAATGTTTGGTATCGCGGGATTGAGGGCCGTCTCATGGATGCGATGATGGGAATGGGGGCGCCGGCGTGGAACGAGCCGGAAGACCTGGACGATCTTGACCGAGTCGTGACGCCCGGTCCGGGTCGGGCGTTTGCAGGGCGCGTCATGATGCCGCCGGCGTACAATCTCGGAGCGCCTTTTCTATCGTGTTTCTTTGTTCTTAGTTCCGAGATGTCAGATCTTCAACGGCTTTCTACAGCTCGTCTGTTGCTCGTCTTTTGCGCGTGATGGTCCGATCCGACAGTTCGTTTGCTTGTAGGTGGTTCAGACGGCGGGCGTGTGAGCCAGAACCTGCGCGCCAATCTGCCGCCACAAGATCATGCTGTGTCAACGTCTTCAGCACGATGCGAGTGGGTTGAGGCAGATTGTGGCGCTGTGGAGGAAGAATCCGGAGGATGTAGAATGGAAGACGTCAGGGCTGGCAACGATGGAAAGCTTTTTGAGGTGGGGACCTTTGAAAGGTGGTGAGATAAAGGGCGATAACGGTGCTCCGGGATGTACAGATACGAGACTTTGATATGGCCATTAATCAGCCTCGTTTAATCTCTTTTATTTAAATACATGATCTTTGAATCAGCTGAGACGGGATTGCTTCAATTTGATCATCATTGAATTCTTCTATTCATGCACAAAGCTGGAGAGCTTCGCCTTTGGTGGGCGGCACGGACCGAATAGCGGGTCGGTCTGCAGCTGTTTTGAACGGTGTAAGAGGACCTGGCACTGTGAGTGGCTGGAGCCAAAATAGCTGGTGACCGGGAGTTTAATTATTGAAGAGAGCAGTATTAGTAGTAGTACTGGATTTGTTGAGAGCATGTCTCGGACAGTGTTAGTATTCAAGGGAGCTTGAGACGTCGCATAAGAATGGCGTGATGCTGAAGAAGATGCCGTGGAAATGTAGGATTTCGATGGTCCCTGGAGGCTGTCTAAGACAATGCGTCACAAACATGCAGATAAACAGCGGCGACTTAATAGTCTATGTCTTTTTAAACGACCTATTTACCACATTTATTAGATCATTGAGTTGGGTTATTGTTGCGGATGACTTGACGTTCGTGCACTGGATCACCTATCAATAAGAGCTGCTCTATGTATGGGGTCACCTAAGTACCTGCATTAAAACGGCTATCATTACATGATTTTCTGGGCTCGATAGTGGGAGTATTTTGATCTAAAGATCTTGATATATAAATAATAATAAGGATATCTGAGTGTGATAAGGCCAGCGTTTCCCCGATGTCCAATGAGAGGGCCCCGTGTAAGCACACCGCGAACAATTTGACAACGCCCTGTGCATATACCTTTAGTAGGCTTGTTGAAGAGACTTACAAATTATTTGTTTGCATGTTATTAAAATTCTTAATAGAATATCTCATGAGATTGGGTAACATAAGAGATGGTCACATTACATCATAGCCCCTCTACAGTGCAGTTATCTAGAGCCTACCAGTTTAACAGGATATATACTATCAGATTGAAGACTCAGAACAACGCATAAAAGTTCCCAATTCTTATCCATTGCCCATACTAGTAGATTTCTCGACTGTTGTCCTACTTCATACATAGTATAATAGTATAACACCCATCACTCCTAGTCTTGCTTTGCATATACGCATACCCCAATCCTCACATTATCCACCAATAGCATCCCTCTCCATCATCACCAACACCAACATCAACACAAAATCTATCATCATCCCATCGACTCATCATCAAACATGCCCGATCCCGCATCACCTCCCTCATCCATCCCGCCCTCACATCATCCCATCGTCCCCCCAAAACCCCCCCAAGCCGCCACTATCCGCCCACGCCCTCTCGACAACCTCCCCGCGCCCTCCAAGCACACATCACATCCACTATCCCCAGAATATGCCCGAAAGTCAGCGCAAGTTGCCAAAACTGATAGGCCAGACCCGCCTTCGAGGAGATTTACAAGCTTTCTAGAAGATCCAGGCGTGCCAATCATGGGCGCGGGGACGGCGATTAGCATGAGGTTGCATTTTGGGTGGCTGGCGACTTTAATACTATTTTTACTCCGCATCTTCTGTCTCACATTAGCGCGAGATGGATACAAGATATATCATGGATGCTGATAAACATCATTATCCGAGATCGGTGATTTGAGAGAGATAACCGAGGATATGGAATTGTAGATTGCCAAGTCTTAATGGTATATATCGAGCCATCATTACTTCCATCGAATACAGCATCATCCTCATCATCCTCATCACATCTACTGACTTACACCAGAGAATCTTCACACTTAAACCCATCTACCAACCAGTATCATCACCATGGCCCTCACTCTCCCAGAGCCATTCGCCAGCATCCCCCGTGAATCATTCCTCTTTGGTCCCTCACCCATCCAGCAACTCCCACGCATATCCGCTGCTCTCGGCGGCAAAGTCAACGTCTACGCCAAACGCGAAGACTGCAACTCTGGCCTCGCCTATGGAGGCAATAAAGTCCGCAAGCTAGAGTAAACCCATCTCCCTCATCTTCTCTCATCATCATCTATTCTAACGTTGAACACATAGGTATCTCGCAGCCGAGGCTCTCTCCCAAGGAAGTGACACCCTCGTCTCCATCGGCGGCGTCCAATCCAACCACACCCGCGCCGTCACCGCCGTCGCAGCAAAACTCGGCCTCGCCGCCGCCACCGTCCAAGAGCACTGGGTAGACTGGCACGACCCAGGCTACGAGAAAGTCGGCAACATCCAGCTCTCACGCCTCATGGGCGGCGACGTAAGACTCGACCCGTCGCTGTTTGGCATCGAGCACAAGCCCACACTGGCGAACCTCAAGGCAGAGCTCGAGAGCGCCGGTAAGAAGCCGTATTATATCCCTGCGGGAGCGTCGGACCATCCGCTGGGGGGGCTGGGGTTTGCGAGGTGGGCGTTGGAGGTGGAGGCGCAGGAGAAGGAGTTGGGGGTGTTTTTCGATACGATTGTTGTTTGTGCTGTGACGGGGTCGACTATGGCGGGTATTGTGGCGGGTTTTAAGCTTGCGCAGGTGAAGCTTGGTTCGCCTAAGCGCAAGGTCATTGGTATTGATGCTTCGGGGAAGCCTAAGGAGACGTTTGACCAGGTGTTGCGCATTGCTAAATTCACTGCTGCCAAGATTGGCCTCTCGGAAGACGATGTGACGGAGGCGGATATCATATTGGACGATAGGTTCAACGCCAAGATCTATGGTATTCCGGATGAGACGACGATTGAGGCCATCAAGTTTGGGGCGAGCACTGAGGCTTTCATCACGGATCCGGTCTATGAAGGGAAAAGTTTGGCGGGTATGATGGCGCTCATCAAGAATGGCGAGATTGCCAGTGGGAATGTTTTGTACGCTCATCTTGGAGGACAAATGGCTTTGAACGCATATTCGTCTATTTAACAAAGCCTTGATACGTATCATGTCTTTTGTTTCTTAATTTTCCCTCGTTTTGTAAAGAATGAAATATCCAAATAGTTTGATCTATAGTGCTTCATCCAGTGAGCACTCAAATAACATCGCCGCAATTTTATATGCTGTCCCGTGAAAATCACCATTTCCCCGTGAGTTTCAGATCTCTCGAGCTCTCGCCAACAGCAAACGTAAACTCTCCCTCAGGAATAACCCAATTCTGCCTTTCTACATCCCAGTAGCTCAAATCTCTCCTCGTCACGTTAAACTCGACCGTCTTCGTCTCCCCCTTTTCGATAAAGACCTTGTCAAACCCGCGAAGAACTCTAACTGGGAACTCAACTGTATCTGAGGCTGGGTATGAGAGGTACAGTTGAGGCACAGCTTTACCGCTAACCTTGCCCGTGTTGGTCAATTCGACCGATACAGTTACGTGAGATTCCCATAGCGATGGATTGCCGCCTTCGCCACCGCCGGCACCAGATAGGGGCTGCTGTACGTCGTAGCCTTCAGGGTACGGATACTTGCCTTTCTTGATGTCACCCACAGAGTCAATGTATGGATATATGTAATTCTTGAGCTTGCGAATACTCGATGGAAACAATGCCTCTTCGGCTTTCGGGATGGTGGTATCAAATTTCGGAGGCTCAACTTCTGGAGCTGCTGGTCGCTCATCAGGTAGAGGCGATCTTGGCTTGGTCTCTGTAATCTTGAGGTTTTTGTACTCAAAAGTTGTATATGAGAGCCCGAATCCAAACTCGTATCGGGGCTCGATGTTATACTTGTCAAAGTGCCTATAGTCAATGAAGAGGCCCTCGCTGAAATCTTGCTGTGGAACGACTCCATTTGGCAGATACATGACTTGGCCGCCTTGTCCATAATCACCGAGGGACTTTCCAATAGTGTACGGCAGCTTGCCGCTTGGATTTTCCTCTCCAAAGATGATGCTCGCAATGGCATTTCCACTCTCTTGTCCAGGCAAATTGGCAGCAACGAGTGCTTTGATGGTGGGAAGATCGATCCATGAGTCCACAGTCACGGGTCCGACGGCGTGAATAATGACAATTGTCGTACCTGAACCACCACCGCAATTCTTTGCGACCTCAGTGACGAGTACTTCACCACCCTTTTGCGCCTTGAGGTCAGGGCGGTCAGCGTGGACGCTGTCCCACGTGCGATATCCTTCTCCAGAGTCAGAGTTGATGAAAACTAGGCATATGTCCTGGTTCTGTAGAATGTCCTTTGCCGGCTTATCATTCTTCAGATGCTCGGTAAGTTTGACCTTTTCCTTGTTAAACTTTTTGCGGAGAGCTTCGATTGGAGGGACCAAGTACGGAAACACGACAGCGCCGCTTCCCCAGCCAGAGCCCAGAGTCCCGTCATTGCACGCCTGATCCTCACAGGAATTGGGCCCCTTGCCCGGTCCAGCATCTTCTCCAAAAATGCCTATCCTTACTTGGCCGTCTCTCTTGGTTTGGGCTGAATCATCACCACTTAGACGACCATCAACACTGAGAGGAAGGGCCCCTTCGTTCATGAGCAAAACGGTTCCCTCCGCGGCTACCTGTCGAGCCAGTATGGAGTGATTAGCTTGCACGTTGACAAATTTGTTGACCTCGATCTTGTCCTGAGGCGACGAACTAGCAGGTGCCGTGACGCCCATTTTGTCATTAGTCCATGAAGAAAAGTTGGGCCCCTTCCTGTCAAACAGCTTCTTATCGTCCTGGCCCAGCTGATACCACGAGGCTACGATGCGAATAACCATGTCGTTGAGTCTTTCAAGGGGTAATGAGCCGTTCAAGACGGCGCGAGAGAGGTTGGGCCCCCAGAGGGAATTTCCATCCTGCCAACGCAGGCCATCTCCTGGCATGCTCATATCGAGGCCAGCCAGGGCACTGCCTACGCCGGATCGCTGCGCCAACCAGTCAGACATGACGAAGCCCTGGAACCCTAGTTCGTCTTTAAGAATGCCATTGAGTAGCTTAGAGTTTCCGCAGGCGTATGAGTTATTGACCATGTTGTAGGAACACATGACGCTGGCAACTCCGGCCTTGACAGCATCGCCAAACGGCCAGGCATACACCTCATGCATGGTGCGGTCGTCAATGTTGGACGAGAGAGCGTTTGGCAACACCCATTCCCAGGCCTGTCGGAAATGCTCCTGCTCGTTGGCGATGAAATGCTTGATGGTAGCCATGACGCCCTGGTCCTGAATGCCCTTGATAGTCTCGTAGCCCGCCACACCTGAGAGATATGGATCGGCCCCGAAGCCCTCCCAATTTCGCCCGCCAGCAGGCATTCTACCCAATGGGCCAACAACAGGTCCCAGGAGGACGTTGATACCCTTGCCCCGAGCCTCAAGTGCGTGGGCTTTGCCTCGCTCATACATGAGCTCCCTATTCCACGTCGCTCCCACAGTCACTCCCGCCGGGAAAGCCGTGATATTGTCCGAAAAGCGAATACCCAGCGGTCCATCCTGAAGAGCCAATGCAGGGAATCCCACATGAACCGCCGGTGCCGTATTTCCAACCGCAAGTCCCATGCTCCATCCGGTTCCTGTGGTTATGTTGACTTTCTCTGCCAGGGTCATATTGGCCACCATCTCAGCAGCCTTTTTGTAACTATCAGCCCATTGATGCACGGAACCACCCCTTGGAGTGGGATACCACGGCGGAGATTTCCCATCGAGCGGTCTAATCTTGAGTTTCTTGTATCCGAAGGCGCCGCCAGCAGCGAGCAGCATGATGATGATGGCTACAACGGCAAGGACGGCGATGCAGCACCGGCTCTTGCGCATGCGTCGAGGCAACATCCATGACAGGCGGCTGGGGATGCGCTGCTTGGAGTCTGTCAATCGCGACGAGTCCCTTGAGGATGAAGTTATGGCGTCGCCATCCTTGGTCAGTTCGTCCAGGTCCAGATCATCGTCAGATTCGGTTGAGGTACGTCGGGAGGACTCATGCTCTCGCAGGAGACCCTCCTTGGCGGGATCTCGGACTGGCGCCATTAGAGAAGAAGAAGCAGATGGACTGGCGCAGCTACGGGAATGGCCATTGATTTAGACTAGGCGATCAATTTAGTGTAGTTACGAGGGGATTGAAGGGGGTGAGAATGGGCATCAGATCGAGATCAATCAATGCCTGATGGCAAGGCAATCAAATCAGTGCACATTGCGTCACAGTGCCCACTGATCTGCCACAGCCGATACGATAAGGCGCCTGTGCTAAGCATGTACTTGATAGCTGGGCATTGATTGTTATTCATAACCATCATCTCAGCATGAATTCAAATGCAGTTCAACAAAACAAAGTAAATTAAACGTCGTGTTTTTGAAAATAAAAGCTCTCATACAAATTACAGTAGTAGTACAATTTTTTTCAACATAAAATCCAGACGCAAGGAAATAAACAACCAAGCTCCGCTGTCATATCGTACACCTAACACAGTGCTCCGTGCTAACATCAATCTTACAACCACCAAAGGGGTCGGGTATTATTGCTCATAGTAACAAACTGTCACTCCTTACAAACCGTGACCTGTAACACCATATAGTCAGCATATTGTAACACAATCAGGCACCAGATAATGATTCAAAACTTACGTCCAAGTCCCTGTCCTCTCTTAGACACCTCTCTCGCCTGCTCCTGCTTAATCTTAGCCCTCCTCGCCTCCTCCTTAGCCTCCTCCTCCAATCTCCAAACATGGTCCTTCGCAGCCCTCACTCTCATCCTCGCCTCTCCCAGCGCCCGATCAGCTTCCACCTCAGCCGCCTCAGCGTGCATCACATGCTCCCTGGCCTGCAAGATGCTCGGGTCCAGCGCCTGCATGCCGCCGCCGTCACGGTGGAACAGGCCTCGGCGCCTGCTGCCCGCCGAGCTGTCGGTGCTGTGCCGGAAGAGCCCGCCGCCAGAGTTGCTGCCGGCGGCGTTGTAGCCTCCCGGACCGCCGTTGTTGGAAGAGGCCACGGAGCCGGTGCGGTGGGAGGAAGTGGGAGAGACATCGCGGTTGCGATGGAATAGGCTGTGCTTGCGGCTGGGGGGCTCGGCCACGGGCTCCGGCTGGTAGACGGGCTCTGGCGATGGCTCACTGCGGCTGAAGAAGGGCATTTTGATTGTGGTAATGTATGGTATGTACTACTAATGTGTTGTAGATCCTTGGAGTGAGTGCGTGTCCAAGGGGTGGCAAATAGTGCGATATATAAAGCGTTGTTGTGCAAGTGTAAGTGTTTGTGTAGTGAATAACTCAGAATGAAAAACTGAAAAAGGGTCGTATCTTCAGGGTCTTTTTATTTTTTTTCCTTGGCCCCCCTCCATCATCTTTCTTGTCCACGCCGATGATGATGTTGTCGTGCTCGTCCGGCCATCTTGGGGCAAACCTGCTTTGATCCCTAGAGCGATGATCGCACGATCGCCGCTGTGACGTCAAATCTTGGTGTAGCTAGCCGCAACAAACAAATGCTTGCCTTGGACGAGAACCAATCACGCCCTGAGCATGACGATACAGGTGCAGAGGTGATGAAAGAAGCAATTTATGCAGATGTTTAGCTACGTGCCTTGCGTGCGTTGGCGCATCGGCCTTGGGACTAGATGTCATCATGCCTTATGCGATGAAGGCCTGATGAGCAGACGACCAAGCTTGCTGGCTACAATCAGTGCGCGTAGCTGAAAAAGCCATCGAGATGCTACTAATAATAGCGACCATCTTGCTCCGATGCTCATCGTACTACGCCCAACCTGTCACTTGGTGCATTGTACTTCATTCACGTTATCAGCCGAATCACGTCGACGACTTGCTGCTGAAGCCAAGACGTCACACACCACAACAGTTAGACAAACGAAACGTTAGCATTCAGTCGATCCTGGTCTAAGACACAAGCAAAGCCCCCTTTCTCTAGTGTATAGAGCTGTAAAGAAAACAATAGAAATCAAGAAGATGGTAGTAAAAAAAAAGAAAAGAGAAATTGTGACGACAAATCTAGACTGCGTCGGAAATACGCTACATGAGCGCGCTGTGTATCGAACATTTTTCCCGCCAATCTCAGCTCCTGCACTCCATTCCAGGAAAAAATTACAACAAAAATAGAAACCGCAAATCGGTCATTCCGCAGTCGAATATGTACGGTGAAGGTCCATGGTAGATTGATGTAGCTTTGGGGGAAAACCAACAAACAAACAAAATGGGACAGAAGCAGATTCAAATGACAAAAAAAAAGAATGCGTCGTTGCATGGAAAGTTGCCTCTTGCTTTACGCGGCTTCATTGCAGCCGGTCTGCAAGGCACATCGGGGGGGTATCAAGAAGAGAGAACCCCGACATGAACGGGGTAAAAAGCTACACCACCTTTACATGATTGTGCATTTGTTGTCTTCCCTCTCCTTCTTGACGCTCAGCGCCACACGGGCGGCCTCTGTGAAGGCCTCGTTGACTCCGCGGTTCTTCATGGCCGAGCACTCGAGGTATCGGGATGCGCCTATTCGCTTGGCGACTTCGAGGCCCTCGTCGTAGGAAATGGTGGGGGGCTTCTCGCGCGGAGGGTTGCCGTCGGCTGCTGCGCCCTCTTCGGGCTCTTCCTCCTCCTGCTGGCGCAGATCGCATTTCAGGGCGACCAGGACCAGCTTGACGCCGGGGCAGTTGTCGGCAATCTCACCGACCCATTTAGATTCGACGTTTTCTAGCGAGTCTTTGCTATCGACCGAGTAGCAGAGCACGATCAAATCGGTGTCATCTGGATGTATGCAACGTCAGCATACGCAGTGGAGGGAATGCGGGGGTGTCTGTCTGTAATACCGTAAGAGAGAGATCGTAGACGGTCGAATTCTTCCTGTCCAGCCGTATCCCAGAGTGAGAGCTCGATGTGAACGTTGTCAACGAAGATGTCTGCGCCAAGGGTGGTTAGTGCCTGTAATGGCCGAAAATGAGGAGTCGCAGCGTACCGTGAACGTAGTTTTCGAAGACGGTGGGTTCGTAGACGGTCGGGAAGTAACTATCAAGAGAGAAAGAAAAAAATGTTAGAACTTGAATGACATTGTAAATTCGATTGATGGCAAGGTGGAAGCGAATGCGGATGTGGTTGTAGAGGTCAAGGGCGGAGGCGGAGGCAAGGGCAAAAGCAAAGTTGGGCGCGAGTGGGCGACAAACCCTCTTGTGAAGACGTTGAGCAGCGACGTCTTTCCGCTGGCACCATCGCCCCTATAAAATCACAAACAAGGCGGTTAGCATTCATTGATTCCGCCGGTGGATGGGCGACAAGATTGCTGGAGTCGTCGACGCACAGAAGAACCAGCTTGCGCTGCACTGTCTTGGATCCGCCGCAGAGAGGCATTGTGAGGGATGCTGGAGGATGGGTCGAGGATGGACGCTGAATCGGTCGATTGCGCAGGTAGAAATACAGTCGCTTTTCGTGCTGACGGCGAGTATCGCGTAGATTCGAGGTGACGCGTCGAGAGAGTGGCGCTGCCTTTTGGGTATCGAAGGCTGACGCTGGAGGAGGCAATGAGGCAGAGGTCAGAGGCAGAGCGAATGCAGATGCAAAAGCGGAATCAGGAGCAGCACCAGAAGGAGAACGAGAGACGAGGCACAAAGTTACAAGTCATGCAAGCAAGCAGCTCCGGATTATTGGGTGCAAATGAGAGCGGCGTGGGACCTGAGTGGGTAAAAAATCCACCTGGGTTGAATCTGTTTATAGAAGCCCGGTTTTTTTCTGCAGAAGGGCAATCGACTCTAGTAAAATAACGGGCGGCTATGCCTTGAGCGGGCTTAGCGGTGCTTCTTAGTCTCTGTTTTTTCCCGCTCCGGCTGCTGTTAATTTCTCTTTACAGTGCCAGACATGGGTCAATCCTCAGAAGAATTGATCTCCATCTGCTTTCATTCTTACAACCGTAGATGCACAGCCAACAGAAAAGAAAGGTGGCTTACACTGACATTCAACATTTCAACATTTACACCTTCACTCCGCCCGCCATTACTCCATATTATATGTCCCAACAGCGCTGCCACGCTGACAGAGTTCAGGCACAGCGGCTGGATTGAATGTCTAACTTCTTAGTCGGCGGCTACACTCTGTCCGCGTAATGAGGGGCAGCCAGTCACCATCAGCCTCAAACCCGCACTGCCACGAATAAGGTTCAATAGACCGCTGGCCTGGCATAAGCGCCGAGCAACAGCGGCGTAACTGCACTCCGTCTTTTTGCAACTGGATGGTCCAGTGCAGTTGAGTGAGTACCTGGAGATACCGTGTGAAGCTGGCGGGTTTGATACGGCGTCGCGTATGAGTACCTGAGATGAGCCCAGCCAGCCCTTAATCAAATGAGCAGCATGGATGAGTGCTTAGTCATAATTCAAGGTTACCTGACAGCCGAAGCATGTCAAATGCATCCTCGAGGCAGATTGTGTGGCGTATCATTTGCAATCAGCTGAGTTGTCTGGCTAGGTAGATACAGCAGGGAGAGTACAAAGACTACTAACACATTTGCAACTCACCATATGCAGGACTCTCATGTGCATCATCGTCTTCAATGTCCGCAAGCATCAAGTTCATCACATCAAAGTACTGTCACGCACGTGCCCTTGACACATTCTTAGTCAGCGGGGTCATGCGCGCTAGGCCCAATTTGATAAGCTGCAATTCCATTATTTCAGGGCCACTTTCTCACACGCTCTCTTGCTTCATGTTGCTCCGCAAGGAGACATTAGGGGTCCAGTAACGAGTAAATCCTAACTCCGTACCCCTTCCCGCCTTATGTAACTGTAACTTGGTCCAATAGATTCGATTGATGTCTATCATGTACGGCTGAGATACCTAGATACCTAAGCATTGACGTCTTGACGCTCCTTGCTTTCACCTTCTCAAACACACCCGAGAGGACACAGACCTGCCCGTGTCAAGCATGGAAATACACTAGAAGCATCATTACCGAGCAAATTCATACAACTTGATGCAATATCCCTCCCTGCTTTACAGAGTATAAAACTCGAGTGTAACCGAGGCCATCGTTTAAGCACCAAAGCACAGATATAAAAGCACAAGACTAGGTGCCCCTTGTTTGAAGCCACGCTTGCCACGCATATGCTTAATAGCGACGGCCGTATTTCGCTTACCCTTAGCGACATCAAAACCTTCATTGCTAAATGCAGGGACCTGATGATCCAAGGCACTTGTGCACTGAGTAATACTGCAAACATTACTAACGGTGTCGCCCGGAATTGGCCCCCAGATTGAACCAGCCACTGCCAATGCAGGGTAGGGCAACTGATCATCAGGAGGTTGCAACTCTTTGCAAAAACAGACAATAGCCTGCCGTAAAAAAAAACGCAACAAAATTAATTTGATCAAATTAAATAGTTAAATAATAAATAATTTGAATAAAATTGAATGCCATAATATGAGCTTCTGAGAATTCATGCGCATAGCAATTTGTTGAAGGTGCCCTCAAAGACACACTTGCAAGCACGTGAGTATATGTATGTAGCAATACCTAGGTTAGTAGTAATATTCGACCATCATATTGTTGCATTCAATCGATTCAATATGTATCTATCTTAAAAATGGAGGCAATGGTTATGATATCAACCTTCAATTTTCTTTTTTCTCTGGCTTCAAGTCATGTGTTCCTTTTTAGTCGCATTCAACTTCTGTAAGTTTATCACCGCCCTTCTGAGGTCTCAATCAGCTCTCTCCCATTCAACCGTACGTGAGCAATCTATGTCCGCCAGCTATTTCCATGGCCAATCTAATATATATCCATTACATATCTAAATGTTATTTACCATTAGCCGCCATCTCTATCTTGGAGTTCCTAGCACCTGGCATATTGGCGACTAAGTCTGGCGATGTCATATTTCCGTCTCCATGTATGAGAAGATTGGGTTGGAGGATTATGCCTTTAAACAGCTCTCCAGCACATTAATTGGAAATCCTGGGCCTGATATCTATGCAATTCAAATTACTCCTAATCACAATGTGATATCAACATCTACAAACCTGAAGGGTGACAAGACACGCTTGTTGACTATCTACCTATCAATAATGGTTCAACGCCCAGAAAATGTTATGTTTGGAATTTCAATATTCGTATGGCATGAGGGAATTCAGAGATATTCGGCGTAATCAATCAGCATTGTTTCTCCTGACAGCATATTTGTGAATGAACTCGAAGGGCGTTTCGTTGGGTTTATGGCAGTCTATTTCTCAGACAGGAAGGCTGGGGAAAGAATAAAGTCTGCATATCCATACAGAAATGGACGCATCAAACATGTTAGCGTTTTGACGAGCTAAATTTCTATATTGGACTTGCTTATCAAAATATTGCCACGACACCCTCTTTCACATGAGATGACGGATTCCTCTTGTCTTTAATTTCTCATTGGCATTGGAAGGCCTCAGAATCGAAAGGTGAAAGCTCCGTTCATTATGCATAGATAAATACTCGCATCAGTGATCTTCGTACTATCAAGACGTCTCCATTATGAGGGGCGAGGGCTGAGCAGAGCATCCAGATGTACTGCTAGACTGCCTAATGTCAGGATTTTAGTGGTTCTGGAGACTTTTATGAAAAGAGGCGAGCCTAAAAACAACTTACTATGGAAAGGACGGTCGAAGTTTTCTAAACCTGTCATAAGTCCCTGATTTACCACTCTCTGGAGTCGAAACCGGCTACGGAAGAAGACTCTGAAAGAGGTGGAAATATTGTAAAAGTGAGAAAGAACAGAATCGGAATGACAGGACAAGATGATGTTGAATTAGCAGCACAAACCTCAAAAGCCTTGATGGATTGCATAGGATCATAAAACTCACTGATTGTGTATGAAAGGCGATGAAGTGAATAGGAGCCCTTCTTTCATTTCCCCCGCGCGTTTTCCAGCTGGGCTCCTCCTCGCCCTCGGTCTTGAAGATGGGATTACCTAAAAAGGCAACACTGAATCAAGCCGTAGGGATCGTCTGTTAGTGGCTAGCATTGGGTCTGGGGAAATGCAAATTCGCTATTTCTTCTGCATGGCACATCTGCCGTAGCCGGTACACAGAGCGTTGATGGAGATATCTTCAAGAAATCCCACCAATGATCAATTTAACCGTCACGGCAAATGGGCAAGTCACATCGATCTGACAGGAGGTCCGGCTCAATCATAATGCGGGGAAAAAAGCTTGACATGACCTTAGAGTGCATCCTTGGATGCGGAATTTGTCAGTCGGCTTTCCACACTGAGCTAGGGTACTTGGAGCTGCTTGTGGAAGGGATTGACGATAGTCTTGGCGATGAGAGTGTGTGTTCCATAATGTTTCCTTCATGAAGCAGGACGCGTTTCGGGTTGACAGATGCGGAATATTCCATTGGAATCACCAGGAATAAAAGTAATTGGTGGAAAAAAAGCATGGACTTTGAAGGATAGGATTGTGAACTGATAGTCAAGAGATAGTAGAGAAGGAGTATCTTGGCAGCACTTAGCAGCAAGATGTAAAACACGGAGTCTTTCATGATAAAGTATATAAGAGAGACGATGGCATCTGGACAAAGGGAAGTAACCAGCCTCAACAAAGCAAGCTTCATACAGAAATTCTCACATATAACTCATTAGCAAAAGAATATCACCGAGATATCCTCTACAATGGCACCCAAGTCCATCATCAGCCTATTTTCACTTCTTCCCGTCACGGCTGTCCTAGCTTTGAACCCCAGCTGTGCTCCTGGAGGCAACTTCGACCTCAGCGTCTGGAGCCTTCAGTTGCCAACTGGCAGTAATGGCAGTGTCGACACCATCAAGAGCAAAGACCTCCAGGGCTGCGGTGGCTATACCGGTCCCACGTTCTTCACAGACAAGTCCAATGGCGAGCTCATCCTGACGGCACCTGGCAACCCAGACATCACCGGCTGTGCCAAAACCTCTGGCAGCGACCACTGTCGTACTGAGCTGCGCGAGGTCGATCCCAAGAGTGGCAAAAACACCGATTGGGCTCCTACGGGAACCAACACGCTTACCGTGAGCATGAAGGTCGTCAAGGCAGACGACGGCTCTCACGGCACTGCCATTGGCCAAGTCTTTGCGTCCGCTGCCAGCAAGCCGCTTGCGGAGATGTACTACAGTACCAAAGGTGACATTGTCGTTGGTGTCAAGGAGAGCCCAGATGACAACCAGATCGTCACTAAGCTTGGTAACGTGCCTGTGGGAACGTACTTCACTTATGTGATGTCGTATTCCAAGAATGTTCTGAGCATCTCGATCAACGGAAAGAAGACTACTCTCAGCACCTATGATTGGGATTCTCCCAACTGTTACTTTAAGAGTGGTAACTACAACCAGGGCAAGACGGCGGTTACTTCTGAGGTGCACATCCAGTCCATTGCCGTCGTGCACTCCTAAAAGAACGCGGTGAGAGTCATGGCAAGGAAAGATTCAGAACAGACGCAGGACAGCCGTATGGGGCGAGAGTCAGAGATTACTGATACTGAGGTGGCGGAGGATTCAATGTAACATTGGTTGAGAGCTAAGGTAGCTGTCGTATATATATACGGTCATTCATTTTATGATTATGCCAAGATTACTAGTCCTCGGATCGAACCGTATAAGCCGGGTAACTTCCTTGCTATAACCATGACTCCCTAGTGTGAGATGCTGCAAAGCACCGTACCAGTAAGACTACCTAATGCAGGTTGTTCATGATTCATAGTATCTCATCAGCCCAGCCGTAGCATCGATCGCGCTCCATCTTGGAGGGTGTGTCGCCCGAGGAGAAATAGGGTGGTATTGAGCCTTTGTAAAGGATTGCCTATACTATTTTGGGCCGTGCAAAACAGGGAGCTGTCTCTTAAAAAGGATTCATTCCAGATAACGGCAGTTGTTTTGGGAAATAAGGAAGATCGGCCAAGAAGTTACTGGTGGATTTACGGCTTTCGCCGCCGCCTCGGCTTTCGAGACCTTCCTCATCACTTGACCTCGACATGTGTAATTGGTGGATATTATATTTCCATAGGAATAGCATCAATGCATCCTCCAATCGAAGCTATTATCCAATTTAACTACTCTATTCTTGTAAACTTGGAATGCAACGGAATTGATGATTGATCTACTCTCGTTCCTCCTCGGTATTGTAGACTTGGAGTGCGGTAACATTTGCCAACTACAATGCACCAAGAATGCGGTTCAAGTTGGGGGTCCAACGAAAGCCGCCGCTAAATGGACTAGCAGAACCTGGAGAAGTGCACTATGCAGTTAACGTTGCTCTATATGGGGGAGAGCTAAAAAGAAGCTTGAGTCTCAATATTTGCCGACGGAATCAGCCTCTGTGTTAGATGATACGTTTGCCATGTGTGAGCGGGGAGCCAGTATCGTACATGTCCACATTGAGAACACACGAGCTCATCGGTTCCTAATATGGGAATATGGTTGTGATATCATCAAGTGGGGAGACAGGCAACATGCTATGTGAGATGGAGCTCCTGATATTTTGCCTAGGCTCTCGCAAGCTCGTATCCTGTTGCCTCTTTCCATCTCTGGATAGTCCATATGCAGCGCTGTCCATTTCGGCGCAGCTTTGGAATCCTTCTTGTCTTATTGATCTCCCAAAACGGACGAGAGATAGGGCCAAATCTTGGCGATGTGATGGCCACAAGTGGCAGAGATACAAGTGTCTGTATAAATCAGATACTAAGTAGAGTAAACATAGCTATTTCTGTTAACATGAACTGACGTCGTTGCATGAGCATGAGCCTTAACACGACTGACAATGATACATAGTGCACGTTTTCTCCACCGGCTACTGTGCCGAGTTCAGGCCAGGGCCACATGTCAAAATCCCTGCGCCATCGCAAAACCAACTCAACAGAGTCATTGATAAGTCTAAATTCTTGTTTTGGTTCTGCGTTTATGCATAGTGCCATTGGTGGAATCGCCGAGGCAGAGTAGGAGATTCTGTGCCTGGCTGGAGTAAATCGGTGTAGGCCGTGTTTCTGTCCAGGGCTCCCCTAGCCATTTTGCTAGACTGCATCTAGCCAAGACAAATTCCTGCAGCTCAGCTTCTCCACACAATCTGATACGGCCTTGAAATGAGAAGGGTTGGTTTTTGGACCGCCAGCTGGCTTTGATTGGGTCTCTCAGGGGGGGAAGTAGATCTGCACCACCCTGCGAACAAATCGTGCCGCACATCAGATGGGACCGGGCACAGTCGGGACGGAAAACGTGCCCTAAACTTGGCGATTTGGGCATTGATTCGCAGCCCTCCTACTGAACGTAACGTTGGAAAAAAAAAGGGCGGACATTTTCAAGGTTCTTTGGCTAAGCTTTTTGGAAATGCTAGTGTCCCCTGTATCTTGAGGGTCAGACGGTCAGATCAGCCAGACAAATGCCGTCAACATTTGAGTTTAGTCAGTCTCTTGTGGATCAGAAAGCAGAGGCAATCCTGGTTGCTTTGACCTTCCTTTGATAGACGCCGAGCTTGAGTTGCCTGTTCAGCTGCCTTGTGCAGGCTAGAAGTTATGCTTATTCATCGCGGTTTAATATTATCTGCCCACCAGTTGCCCTCCATGACTGCGAAGTACCCCATAAGCTGATTATCTCATACGATTTGCAAGTCTCCTGAGAGAGTTCTAACGCGAAACATTTCGAGCATGTCATTCCTTCTACGGCAGGGTTTCGCCTTGGTTGACGAAAGAGGCAGTTCGATGGATGTAAGCCTTTCATTAACGTTACAACTAGCATGGGGTCAGACACACAGAAACTCATCAACAAGAGACTCAAGCTGCGCAACCCGCCGCGGAAGCCGACGTTCTGGATGATTTAGCGCAGGGGCGAGGAGGAGCTCACTAGCATGGAAAATGCCTGGACCTGCAATGGAACTGGGTTCGGAGTATTCCCTTGAACGGGGGGTCGTGTACCTCGTATACGGAACATCGCAAGGTCAATTGGCTCTAAAACAACATCCCACGGAGTTCCGAAGTACTCTCCATACAAACAAACAACTAATGCTTCTATGGAAGGTTGTGTTTATATAAAGCCTCTGTGGTTCCCTCGCTGAAGCCAAGAGAAATTCTTCATCACCGCCCAGTCTTTCAGCCTCAACCGCATACGACAACCTCTCAATCACAATGCGCAGCTTCGACGCTCTCTTGCTCGCTGCCCTTGCGGCCTCGCCCGCTCTGGCTCGCCAGATTCCCGCCAATGTTCAGAGTCTGTACAACTCGATCCGGGCTCAGGGCCAGTGCAAGAACATCCTCAAGGGTGGCTTCTACAGCCAGGAGGGTGACTCCAAGAGTAAGTAGTGAAGGGGGAAAAAGTTCGAAAGATGCTTCGTTCAAGAGGTTACTAACATGAGTTTCAGACTTCTCCTACTGCGGTGACCACTTGAGTGACTACCGCATCATGTACCTCCAGGGCACCGGCGGCAACTTGGTCAACATGGACATTGACTGCGACGGTGCTCTCGGCACTGGTGACGGTAGCTGCGACAGCTCAGAGGATACTCAGGGGGAGACCTCATTCAAGGACACCGTCGCCAGTTATAAGAAGGGTATCAAGGACCTCAACGCCTATGTTCACTCTTTCGTCGTTCTCGGTAACGAGGGCAGCAAGAGTGGCTACGTCACCTTCGACCCTACGTCTGTTAACGTCCAGCCTCTGTCCATTGTTGCTGTTGTTTGCGGTAACCAGATGGTGAGCATCTCAAGAATTCAAGTCTAATACGTCAAAAGCAAGTCAAGACTAACACCGCTGTCAGTTCTACGGCGTCTGGGGTGACACCAACGGTGACGACGGCCCTCCCCTGGTCGGTGAGGTCTCCGACGCTCTCGGCCGTGCCTGTTACGGCAACGCTGTCAACGGCAACGCTGCCCACGACCCCAACGACGTTCTGTACATTGCCTTCACCGGCAATGATGCCGTTCCCGGTGCCAACGGTGCCAACTGGGCTGCCAGCTCCTTCAGTGCCTTTGAGTCCTCTCTGGGTTCTCTCGGTGACCAGCTCGTTGCCCGTATTGGCAGCACTGGTGGTTCTACTCCTCCCCCTCCCGCCTCCTCTACCAAGCCCTCCGGCTCTCAGCCTACCTGCTCCTGGTCCGGCCACTGTGCCGGTGCCTCTTGCGGCAGTGATGATGATTGCTCTGATGACTTGACTTGCAACAGCGGCAAGTGTGGCACCAGTGGGTCTACTTCTCCTCCTCCTCCTCCCCCTTCCTGTTCGTGGGCCGGCCACTGCGCTGGTGCCTCTTGCAGTAGCGATGATGATTGTTCTGATGAGTTGGCTTGCATTAAAAAGGTGTGCGCCGTTGACCCGAACAATTAATTCCGCGGCACTGGCATGGAGATTAAGAGGTGGTGTCTGTGGAGAGCTGGTGTTTCAGCGTTTGATGGGCTGAGGCTGGCTCTTCATTGACAATGACACTGCCTGTTATGAGGACGATGCATTTGTTCAAGGCACGAATGATGTTTACTTTATATATTTTGTATATAGGCGGTTGTATTAGCCGTCAATTGTACATAGCTTTATGACAGCGTTGCGGAATAGCGTGGGTTTTTAATGGTTACATGTTGCTGGACACTTCTAATTGTCTTCTTACTGTGATTATCGGTCTTTTCTTTGTTCAAGATATAAAGATCCTATTATTGGTTGCATATTAGTGACATACTCCCCGACTTACTAGAGTAGTGCGCCCCATGAGCAAACCGGACTCGATGAGAACCTACAGAGGCAGTCGGGGTAAAAGACTTTGCAGATCTGTGCAGTAATACAGCGGCAATGTCGTAGTAGTTTCAACTTGGCTTTTCGAGTAACAACTTCATTGGCTGTTGTGAGGCATTAACCCCTTTACAAAACAAAACAATGCCCACATTGCTCGGGGCGCCGGCCCGACCAAATGTCGGATCACGTTCCGGATATGTATTCTCAGACCGACCCTACTGTCTTAATCAGCGGGCATTTCCAGGACATGGCTGCTACGAGATGGGACTAAATAACATCTGTTTCATTCAACGGTTGTCACAGTGCACCAAGTCACAGAGACTCAACATGGAGTAAAGGGGCATATAAGTACTCTGGCAGAGTAAATCGTGCATTTCATATATACATAGCGAGTCATATATACATCCACATCTAGCGCATCGACATCATCGCCAACAACAATATGTACAACTGGCGGCGACAAAATATTTCAACAGCCCGATACGCAGGCGTAAGAATGTGGTTGCGTCTAGAAGCTTCATGTTAGTCCAAGCCCAACAACGACAACATAGTCAGGGAAAGCTTGCCACAAACCATCAAAAAAAGTTTATATACAAGAAGGAAGCTCCTCACATCGCAAGAGGTTGAGGCTCGCTTATGCGGAGGCGGGCTTCTTCGCAATGGGCATGTCGTGGGAGTACTTGAGGTTGCGGAGGTCCTTGACGGGGACGGCGGCAGCGACATCAGCGGCTCGCTTGGAGGCGGGCTTCTTCGCAATGGGCATGTCGTGGGAGTACTTGAGATTGCGGAGATCCTTGACGGGGACGGCGGCAGCGACATCAGCGGCGCGCTTCTCGGCGGTCTTGACGGCGGTACGGTCGCCCTTTGCAATAGAGACGGGGACCGAGTTGGCGTACTTGAGGTCGGTCAGGTCCTTCCACTCGGTGCCAGCGCGCTTCATGCTGGGGGCAGCGAGGGCAAGGCTGGAGAGGGCGACGGCGATGAAAGCGGCGGTCTTCATGATGACTTCTGGGTGAAGAGGTGAAGTTGCAAGGGTTTGATGTAAGCCTTTGGTGTGTAGAAGTTCAGTTCAAGTGCGAGCGCAATGCAAAATCCGGGGCAGATCCAGGACGAGTCTGGGGAGTGACGCCTCGCCTCCTATATATCCAACAAAGTGCCTCCGAGCCAAGCTTTCCGTCAGAACACCTCATTCGACTGCTCATACCCCAGGTTTATCTCCTGCTCCAAGCAGGTTCGCGCAGGATGCGTATAATATGCATTTTGACCGAAAGATGTGCCGATACGCCGCCCAATCAGGCAGGTGGATATTGTATTGTGTGGTCAGGCGCTAAAGCCTAATTTGCCCTGTTCTGGAAGCTTGCCGATGCTAAGCTGCTGTTTGGAGGATGAATATGAGCAGTAAGAAAGCAAGAAATGAGGTGGATGGAGAGGTTGAGACTCAGGTGAGCTCTATGAAGCTTTGTAGCGAGTTGATCAGCGGCATCAGAAGGGACGGCCGCGGTCACGGAGCGTCTGGGTTGGTGTTTTGGTGATGGGATAGCCGCAAACTATTGGCGACTCATGTACCCATGCGCATGAACCTCTAAGAACTTTAGTTACATCATTAATGTAAGGCACCTAACGCTTTGAGCGGCAAAATACATAGTGATATACTTGACGATATGGAGCATTTCGTAGGCCCGATCGGTACCTTGAT
The DNA here is from genome assembly GCA_019565615.1 of Trichoderma simmonsii. Lineage (NCBI taxonomy): Eukaryota > Fungi > Ascomycota > Sordariomycetes > Hypocreales > Hypocreaceae > Trichoderma > Trichoderma simmonsii. The sequence continues at coordinate 470,714 of CP075867.1, read as the reverse complement.
TGCTCATGTGCCTGAGCCGTGCTTCTTAGTGGTGGGCGGTCCCGTCCCCTGGATGATCGATCAGCATCCGACCAGTTCGAGCAACTACCGTATATGGAAGACACCAAATAGACACGACGAACACAAGGCCGAGAGTAGAGGCCCGCTTTCGTTGCTAAGCCTATCCCGACAGTGAATACAACGATAGAAGCGTATGTCTTACATGGACTATGCGGGGATTGTGAGAGACTTATCAGGTATGGCCGAGATAGGGCTATGAGAGAGGCAGGTCGGATGGCGCAATAGACACATGGCGACCTTGGCTATTCGCTCTTGAGCTACTCTCTTCTTGGCAACTTGTATCAATACTTGCTATTGTATTCATTTGTCTTCGCATTCTATAATATTCCTAGCCCCGGCAGCTCCCTTTCCTAACGCGCCCGCAGAAGAAGCTGAATGCCCGAGCGAGTGAGACGACAACAGTATATGGAACGGGGAGAATCAGCATCATGACACGCCACAACACAAGTAGTATTCTATGTAGGATCGCAATTGCTAATAAGGTTAAACTGAAGATATCGTCTTGGCACTTCTAGCCTATCGCATACCGATGCTGAAAGGGAGCGCTTATTCGTCATGGATTTTGTACACCATCTTCTCTCCGCTAATAGGCCGCATATAGTCCTCGTTACGGCTTGCGCTTGATCTCTGTGACACCATCCCACTGCCCAAGAGCACAAAGCCATCTGGAACGATTCTCTCTAGTCCTCCTGGCATGAGTCGTACAGGATTTGGCTCCAGCTTCACCTTGCCATCCGCCACTGCCGTGCTCAAGAAGTTGAAAAACTTGGTAGCAAATACGCGAGCCTCGGGGTTAGCGGTAATAATCGCCCCTTTGATACATGTTAGCGACATGAAGTGGTGATATCATGTGAACAGAGATGCTAGACTTCTCCTCGACGTACCGTTATACCCAATCTCATGGCCCAGCCCTTCCCACACGGCGCCGTAAATGGGCTTCACGCGCAACTCTGATGGATCATATTGCCCGCCCTTGGGGCCGCGAAACACAGCCATCTTTCCATTGTCATTCAAGGTGTTGTGAACGCTGTACACGGATTGTCCCTCCGAAATGCTGTCCACAGCACGATCGATGCCCTTGCCCTCGGCGGCTTCTTTCACCTTCTCAACCCAATTGGGGTCACGGTAGTCAACCAGGACATCGTAATTATACGGCGCTTGGCGAAGGAAATCGTGCTTAGAAGCGCTTGCTGTGCCAATAAGACGGATTTTGCGACCTGAAGCGCGAGCTGCAAGCTGAACTAGCTGGGCGGCGTATAGGCCGAGAGAGGTAGATGCGCTATAGATGAGCACATTGGTAATATCACTTGCGTTACCCGTTGAAGAATTGACTTGGCCATCAAATGGACATGGGAGGCCGAGACGAGTAAAGACTCCTTGAGCAGCTGTCAATCCACACATGCTAATGGCAGAAGCAGCCTCAAGCGACATGCTGTCCGGTACCGACCATAGCAGGTCGTATGGGGCGGTGATGTACTCGGCAAACGCTCCTGGGCGATCATTTGTAGAGCAAGCTTTAAGCAGAAGATCGTTAGCATATATATACACATCTCACTCACTGTATCATCGACACAGCATGCATGGTCTAATATGAGTAGTGGCTTACCGCCCTGGTGGAATCCTGCCACACGAGCACCGACTTTTGTACGGAGATCGGACGAGGATCCAAGATCAGGCCCAACGGCAGTTATGACACCAGCAAAATCGGTTCCAATGATACGTTGTTCTTGTTCTGCAATAGGATGCACGGCATAGATGGCGTCTACTGGGTTGAGAGCCACGGCATGGACGCGAATAAGGACTTCACCATTACCAGGCTCGGGGATGGGAAGCTCCTGAACAGAGACGTCCTTGGTTGCGGAAGTGAGAACGAGGGCCTTCATCTTGTTGGCTATTTTTGGCAATTAGTTAAACTCAGTGAACAAACAAACAAACAAACAGCATCTAATGGTGAAGATTACTTGGAATAAGTCGATAAAGCTGCCGCGGGGTGATGGTCAAATAGAGGAGATGACTGAATATCACTGATTAGAGTTCTGAAGGACCACACGGGGTGTTTTGCCGTAAAAGGAAATGCTTTGCTATCCTCCTCTGAACGCGGAGTCAAACTACTAATTCGTGATTCTCTCTACATGCATTTAATAGGATTCGCTCGAAAGTGCCATTTGTAAGCCTCAGTGTTAGTACAACCTCTAAACTGTGACTGCGACAACACCAGATACAGACTCAACAAGCATAACATTTTGCTGGCAAATCGTGAAAACACGATAAAACAACTGAATGCAAAATGCCTCACCAGTAAGCGCTATACGATTTGCTTGATAATTCAAAATGAATTGCATTTCTAATGAAGCATGTCATTTGAGAAAATTCTGACCATTATGACATAGCCCTGTCGTTTTAGACTCTGAATAGTGAGGATGGCGTAGGACGGCGCAAGGTGAGTGTGGCCGAGGCTATCTGTACGGTACCGGATTCGGATTCAATCGAAAAAGCCTTTGCGCATTAAGCACCAATTACAACTTCTAGTTATGGCCATTCTTTCGAGCTCCCTTTGAGGCTTTCAAGCTTCTTTATCTAAAGCTAACATATTGATGGTTTGATGCGGTTAGCGATGGAAAGGTTGAGGTAAGGCTGATAGCTTAAAGAGTGGAATCAACACGATTCCGAAAGAGTGCCTGTACTTTCAACACCGCGTAGGATTGAGTCTTTTCTCCTTGCTAGTTTCTCTTTGATTGAATGGAAATATCTTTTCTGTTAGTTCTCAAAGATGCAATGTTTGCAATCTCAGTCTCTCCTTATTCTCGACCTTGTCTGATAGTCATGATGAGTTGAGAGTTGAGAACTTCGGAATCACTAACCGGGATTGAAGCCGGCGCTGGTCCTGACTGGTCGTATTCCGCTAGCTCCAGGTGGTCTCACCTCCACCTTACTCCGAAAACTTCTAATTATCCCCGACCCGTGACTTCTCTTCGCTTGGAACAAACGATGAGAAGAAACCTCACCCCTTTGGATGAATTAAAGGCTTACTATACACTTGCGCCACAGTAAGCATGGGATGCTGCAAACAAGAGCCTTGAATTTACTATAACCTTAGAGAGTGGGCATCGTCAATTATCTTGCTTTCCTTTTAGTAAGCACGAAAGCCGTAGCTCGTGAAGCGCATTTGCATCTCCATCTTGTCGGTATACTTACTTACTCGGTACTCGGCCCGGCCTCTCCAATTTAAAGATCAAAGTCTTGCCCACTCACCGAGTACACAAGCAGCGCCTCGCAAAAATTGCCCATCTGGGATCATAGCAACTCCAGCCGCGGCCGTCCATTCTCTTCGACAGGCAGCTTTTCAACTGACTCAGTCGTCGTTGGTCCAATAATTTCTAGGATGGTTCGCTCAGTGAGCCGCAGCAAGGGATGTGCTCGTTGCTTGCAAAGAAAAGTCAAGGTGGAACCGTCCCGACGCATCGATATTTTGTTGTGCAACTCATTGGCTAACTTATTGACGCCGTCGCAAGTGTGATGAGAAACTGCCTCAGTGCTCCCAGTGCCAACGTATGCGACGGCCTTGTCCGGGGCCACAAACGGGCACAATCTTTGTCCATGCGGTGCAAACGGAACGCGGCCCAAAGGCCGAAAAGAAGCTGCAGGTACAGGTTGCACCTACGTATCAACAAGTCCCGATAACCACTGCGGCAATTAGACAATTCGAATGTGCACGAAGAACTGTGGGCGAATCTCCAACTATATATCAGCCCTCAGTTGCTCCGGCATTCGACCAGTTATTTCTGTCAACTTTTATCGATTCGTTTGCCAAACCTAGCTCCGGCTGTGGTCCTCACCAGTCATGGATGAGTCACCTACATGAATTTCTGAATAGCGGAGATGCTCCAATCAGACAATCAATACGAGCCGCGGCAACGGCGTACCATGGCAGAGTAGCTCAAAATGCAGCTGCTCTACGCGCAGCCGAGCATTGCTACGTTGCGGCTCTACGAAGCCAACGCTCTAGACTTACCCCTTATCTGAATTCTCCTAGTTCTCCCTACATACCTGATGATCAGGAGGTCTTTACGTCAATGATGCTGCTGTACTTTGAGCTCATCAGTCCATCCTCGACCGCGAGTTGGCTTAAACACTTACACGGAGTTACCAGCCTACTTCAGCTACGAGGCCCAGAGAGTTGTCAGGCTGGTGGATTGCATCTACTTTTTCGCTCTTTACGATTGCTCGAGGTAATAGATCTTGCTTGGTGTTTGTTTTCTTGGAGGATGAGCTGATTTTGTTTAATAGGCGTTTTCGTCATTTCGAAACCGAAGATTGTCAGCATTTGCATCCGAAGAATGGCGCACCATTCCTTTTGCAATATCTGGAAAAAATGATATGGATAAGCTCATCGATATCCTTTTGGTGCTCCCAAATCTTTTGAAGTCCGGAGGACTCGACAGCGACTCCTCCATTCATACAAAACCTGCTGTTTCCGTGGAAGAGCTTTCTGCTGAGTTGAGTGTCTACAAAGAGCGTTATATACAGAGCATTCTTCTTGCCCATGAAACTAGTCGACGGATGAACGAATGCCCCGATGAAGATGATGAGGCAGATGATTGCCTTGAGTGTAACACATGGATCGATGGTGGCGGTGACTTTTGCACAGCGATGCCGGAGGCGTTGTTCTATTCCGCTAGAATCCTCGTTGAACATGTTGCATTTGGAGAGAACGTTGAATCTTGCGAAGATCGTCTCATAGGGGAACAACAGCTCTATGCTTCTCTTCTATTTAGGATTGCGGAGTTGGCTAAAGAGGAGGGCGAAACGGAACTGAATGCTGGAGCTTGTGTACAGATTGCATTTTGTCTCGAAATTGTTGAATCTTTTGGTCTTTCATCGGCATGTAGGGAGAAGGCGGGATTTCACTTGAAGCAACTGGGATGGGGGAATGCAAATTTATCAGGTTGAGGATTTTCATGGGCTGGCTATTTTCACCTGTAACGAGTCATGAATAATTCCAAATAAATGTACATTAATAATGTTTTCATACATACATAGTCAGCAAGATGGATCGAGATTTGAGGCACATTGTGCTGTGATGAAGTGATCCATAGCTATTACAAATATGCAAAATATCTGTCGACATTCACCAAGTCTTATTATTTGTCAGCTGCATTATATCCCTTTCACCACCTCGCCAACAGCTGCAAGATATTGCGTGACAGAGTATGCGATAGAGCTCCCCGTAACAGTTAGCACATGATAATCCATGCCATCGGCTTAATGAGATTGCCTGCGGGTGGGCTCGTTCCCGTGAGCTTGAGTGGTCTAGTTTGTAGGGGGTGTGGTTATGACCTACAGCTTTACATCTTTGTATTATGTTTCTCCGAGGATGATGGGAATTTGGAGCTTCTGTGACATAACTGATGGATTCGGCAGTAGCTTCATCTAGTACGAAGTAGAGAGTCACTTATTGCAGTGAGGGATGCAATATTACTTGATCAAGAATTTGCTATAGATAGAGAAATAGCGATAATTAAACAGCATCAAAGTTTTAAAAAAGGCATCTAGATTTAACTGTAGGCTTTTCATGGCTCAAGTCAAACTTGAATTTAGTATTCGAACATTTTCAACCAACTCGTTGCTTCTACGCCTTCCTGGAATCTCGATTTGTCTTTTAGATAACCGAGTGAGTAATGCTATTGGTCATATTTTAAGGGTACCAAAAGTTGTCCCCCATTGATATGGTCTTGTAGTATACGGTCCAGCTCAAATTCTACTTGTAGTGACCGCTGTCGCCATTCGAGACAGATTGCCCGGCTCTGAAGCCAATCAGGCGTGAATAATTCCATTCCCAATCCTTGCTGATGATAAATATGGGTATCTTGCTCGATCTGGCCATCCGCAGGTCGATGTGTTATGTGAGTGTGGCCAAGTAGATAGTACATTAAGCCATCATTGCTCATCAATAGCCCGTCTATTCCTGCTGGCTTAGCATAATATGTAATGAAGTGGCTTCCAACCGCGTCGGGAATGAGGACTGAGATGGTCCGTAGTGCAGGACTCGGGTACTGTTCTAGCGAATCTTGCCTCAAGAGGCTATTGCTGACCTCAAAGGAATGCCAAGTTTCGAGACTGGTGGCATAGACGAGGCCGTTATATAGACCTTGTCGTCCGATGTGTTTCATCAGTTGTGCGATCCAAAGGAGCCATGATGGCTGAGGACTGCATTGGCCGACTACGCAAAGCATCGGCAAGGTGCCGTTTTCGACATCTTCGCATAGTAAAGAAGCTGGAGTTTGCGAGCCGTTGCTGCTTGGCAATGTTGTTTTGAATGCCCCTTCTGTTGCTGCAAACTGCATAGTTTCGTAGAAATGCAGATATGCTAGATGCTTATATGCCTCGATATTTTGCCCACCTTCTAGTATTGATAGCAACCAAAAAGTACGGCCAAAAAAAAAGCTGCATAGCATTGCAGATGCGTCGTATGGTGTTGTCGTATTGTGGAGGAGAGGCGGGATCGTAAATGTCTGTATTTCAGGATTTTCTTCGCCTGGTTCGGCTGTGTCTGATGCTAAAGGGAGCAGAATCGACTTATTGGAGTTTCTCCACGCTCGTAGCTTTTGTTTCAACCAGTGAAGCTTTGTCAGTGCCATTGACTTAGAATATCGTGGAACCAAATTCCAAATGAGATCTTCTAATCCTGACTCAGCTAAGAGATTGAGGAGACTCTGTCTTAGAGACGATGGCATTGCACAGGCTTCACCGCATGTCAATGCTTGTCGTGTTGAGGGGATCTTGTTTTGAAGCGGGAGCGCCATGAACCGTGTCCAACTGAGCCCCTGAAGAGCTGTGTCGAGGCAGTCTAAAGCAGGGACGCCAATAGTTTGTGGATGTGATGCACTGCTTTTATACATCTCGAAGTAGTGGTTCGCTGAATGTATATGGCCGCAGGCTGCTGTTATATTACCTGAGAAACACTTGTCGCCGATCTTATTAGACATAACAATGCTGAATAGACATCTTCAATGAAATGGCTTTCATACCTCAAAATAGGCCATCAGTATGAGCGTCGCAATGAGAATATCATGCGTCTTCTTTGCCTCCTCAATATTGCGACTCAATTCTTGGAGAGCAAAGGTGTACGCTTGAATGGCAATTACTTTTGTGTCAAGCCCACGGTCTTGGTCGTTCTCTCCGGGCATTGACATCATTAATACGGCACGATGCATGCTTCCGAGGGAAGAAAACATCATGTAGAGGTACTCGATGCCCCATGCTTCTTCACACAGACGATCTCTCCAGAACCATAGGTGCTCTGCCGGGAACAAGATTGGCAATGTGCGGAATAGAAACTGGTGATAGGCCAATACCTCTCGTGCCCCAGCGAGTGGCCGCTGAGAGGGACGCGGATTGCTAGGCAATCCAATGAGTGGGAGACCATCGTTGCGGAAAAGTTGCTGAGAATAGTTCAATGCATCTCCAACTGACGATGGAGAAGATTGAAAATCTGGGGAAAGAGACTGTGCGTTGCTCAGAGCTGAAGACGCCCCACGACGATGACTGCGACGCTGCGGCTCGCGTACTTGAACTTGCTTCTTCGGAAGATAACCCGCACACTCGATGTTGCCAGCTTCACAACGTTCGCATTCGGGCTTCCTCTGGTCACACTTGACGTGCCGTGCACGACAAGTAAGGCAGCCCGTACGTCTCCTTCGTTTTTCTGTCATGTTCACGATGCTGGCTCTTCAACCGAGTAAGGGTGCGACATCACTCATTGTTGTACTGTCGAGTTAGTCGATCGAAGCGAGGTAGCCGGCAATCTCCAATGTTAATAAGCAGGACTCGGTAATCGGTGGGATTCGACTAGACTAAAAGGCCTTCTAAGACGTCAGATGGAAACAAAAGCCGGATCTACTGCCGTTAAGCCACACTCGGCGGCGACGTGGAGCAGGGGAGATGGTCCTAGCAGTTTACGGTATGTACACTCGAGAGTGCTTATAGGCGCTCCGCGGAGATGTCATGTATGCCCCAAGGAGGCATTCTTTCCGGCGATTCGTTGGCATTAATCAGCTAAGGACTATACGATGGATGAATAATCGATGCTGAAAACTCCATCATGAACAATAATATTGATTATGTTGAAGGATGACCAAACCAAGCTGTTGGAGAAAGTTGGGTGTCTGAGAAAGTTGTATAAAGGCTAAGATGGCGGTCTCATCAGTTTGGGAATTGTCTCAGACAACAAACAACAGCATCAGCATTTAAACAATAAGGATCTCTTTTCACAAACTCAAATCAAATACTTTGTCTTATCACACAACTTTAAATCACAATGGCTTCCCGATCTAACAACTCTGTGGTCATCATCGGCTCCGGCCCTGGAATTGGTTCCCACACTGCCGCCATCTTCGCTTCCAAACGATTCAACAAGGTGGCTCTCGTGGCTAGAAACCCTGCCAAGCTGGAGAAAGATGCTGCTTTTGTAAACAGCGCTGCTCCAGGACAGGTGGAGATCAAGACCTACCCCACCGACATCGCCAATAGCCAGGCACTTGCGGCTACTCTTGCACAGATCACCAATGATCTTGGAACTCCCGAGTTCGTCTTGTTCAACGCTGCCGTTATTGCCCTGACTCCTCTTTTGGAGTTTGATGACGAGAGCATTCTTGAGGACTTCAAGGTCTCCACCATTGCTCTTCACAACACCGCCAAGTGGGCAATTCCTCAGCTCTCTGCCCTGGCTAAGCAGGACCCCACCGCCAAGCCAACTCTGATGGTCACCAACTCTCACCTTCCAGAGACTCCTCTTGAGGATCTCTTCTCTCTTTCTCTTACAAAGGCTTCTCAGAAGAATCTTACTTTGTCACTTCGCCAGAAGTTTGCCGATTTGGGTATCCACATCTGCCTGTTGGCTGTTGCCGGCACTGTTGCCGATGAGAACCCCAACCTTAACAACAAGAACGTCTCAAGCAAGGCGTGGGATTTGTACAATCAGGAGAAGAGTGCTTGGACTGAGGAGATCCGAATTAACCCATAAGCGGGTGGAAATAGTCAGCGATAGAGTCGTTAAGCGAGCTGTTGTTATTTGGACATTGTTGATTAGACATTGTAGAGATGCACTGTTAGAGAGAAACAGAGACAAGACACATTTTACATCTACTTTCGTTTCTGATCTATACTGAGCGCCATGTGTTACCACTTGCTAAGCTACCACCATTAGATCTAACGGATAACTAATATGCTGTTGTGGAACCCTTGTGGACATGTCAATGCTGATACCGTATTCGGCAAGATGATAGTAAGCTTTCTAAGCTTAACGGAATAACTTTCACAAATTCTGTATCTAAGGTGGTGGAATTAAGTCAAGGCCCTTAACCTCCAGATGAAACGAGTCATTCCGTGAATAAGATCCAGCAACATCCAAGTCCAGCCGACCCTTCTCACACTCCTCAAAATCCAGCTCCTGGATGAGCAGCTCGCCATCCTTGTCCCAACTCGGCCCAGCCAGAACCTTACCAAAAGGAGAAATAATGCACGATCCTCCACCGCTAATGAACTTACCCTCCCGCTTCACCTCGCTGATCCAATCGGGTAGCTGATCATCACGAACCGCTTGATTGGAGCTGACAACAAAAGTCCGTCCCTCGAATCCGATTGTTTGCATAAGTGGAAGCCACGTTGCTCTTCCATCGGCAGTTGGCGCAAGATACAAGTTAACGTTCTGCTGATACAGAGTCTGGCGCAAGAGAGGCATGTAATTCTCCCAGCAGATGGCGGCAGCAAGACAAATTTTGACTCCTTTAATGGTCGTGCTCACGGCTTTGAGTGATCGAGGCTGGCCCTGGCCCCAGACAAGTCGTTCACTTCCTGTTGGAAGAACTTTGCGTCGCTTTCCAACAATTCCCTTGGCCGGATCGACATATACCACGGAGCAGTACAGAGTGCCTCCGGATCTCTCTAACACACCGGTGACTATGTAGACTCCAGTCTCGTGCGCAATTCTTTCCAGCTCTTCCCGTGTGCCATCTCCGCGCACTCCGTTGTCGTTGGTAGGCAGTCGTCGACTAACCCAATCATCATCTGCGCCTTCAGGAGTATCTCCTAGATCAATGGCTCCCTGGAAATACGACAAGTACTGGTGATAGCCGTCTGGAGTCCGCTCACCAATCTTGGCGCCAAATGTTGCTGATCTGGGATATCCGCCCAGATAAACTTCTGGGAAAAGAATGAGGTCCACGCCCTCGGCGGCAGCCTCTTTGACCTTAGTCTCAAGCTGCTTGAGAGTGTTACCAGTTGTGTCGAGGGTTCGGCATTGTGCCGCAGCAATCTTGAGAATCTTGGGCATGTTTAGATGTAGAATTTCTGTTTGTGTAGTGATCAAATAAGCGCTTGAAAGCGAGCAAATCACCTGAGCACCAAATGAAGGACAGTGTGGTAGTTATTTAGAGTTTTGAAGCAGATATAACATGTGGCAGACTTGTCTCTTTTTATTGAACGTCTTATCAATGGATATCAGTGTTCCCCGCAACATTGTCAGATGCATCTCTTCCAACCATATGTGATGATCTTGGGGTAAAACTCCAGCTACTTCCTCCACATCCGCCATCTTCCGCTAGTCGGCGAGAAAGCCGGCATAAGCGATCCAGACGGCGTTCTTCCATTGGCTATGTCCCTCAAGCACACCATATTTTGTGTTGCCCCTCCATACATTAGGCAATTTTGAGCGTAATCAAGACCTCAATCGGATGGTTGAGCATTATCCCACCGTGGTATGGTGTTGTGCTATGTATAGTAATTGATATATAGTGATCGTTCGTCATGTTCAACGCGAATTCATTATTCTACTAGCTTCAAAGCTATATCAAACAATCCCGCTAAGCTGCCAATTGCGAATACAAGTTGCAGCCTCTCTATCATTGAATGCGATGGTCTCGACACTCCAGAAATTGAAGATTGCCACCGCGCAGGTGCACACTCTTGACAACCCTGAAAGGGCTCTTCAGGTGCTTGAAACCAAAGTGCGAAAATTGAGCTCTGAACATGTTGACCTTGTGCTATTCCCCGAAGTCTTTATCGGCGGATTTCCGCGCCTGTCCACATTTGGTAACTCTTCAATTGGAAGCTTTGGAGAAGAGAAGGATTACAGCCCATACATGAACCATTGGCAGGCATCGGTTGATCTGGGAGATACACCAAGAGGAGCTGGCCAAAAATGGATACACCGAGAACTTCCTCTACCTGCCAATCGGCCATACAGGGGGGACGGCACAAGAGAGCGTTTGGAAAAGATAGCAGCGGCTACTGGCGTCTTCATAATTGTCGGTATTCTAGAAAGATGTGGTGGGACTTTATACAGCTCTATTGTGTACATCTGTCCCAGGTTAGGCATTATTGGGAAGAGACGCAAGGTGATGCCAACAGGCTTGGAACGAGTTGCGTGGGGTCAAGGAAGTCCGTCAACGCTTGAAGCTGTGTCAACAGTTATCAGAGGGGTGAAGCTCAGGATGGCGGGTAAGTGATGAAATATTTCCCCATGGAGGTGAGGTAGTGCTAAAAACTACAAAGCTGCTATTTGTTGGGAGAATTGGATGCCGCTTTTACGACAGAGTATCTACGAGCAGAATATTAATCTGTTCCTTGGTCCAACTGCTCATGCCACAGAGATTTGGTTTCCATTGATGCAAACAATTGGCGTTGAAAGCCGAGCTTTTGTGTTATCGGCTACGCCATGCATTAGAGCAAACGATCTTCCGAAATGGATAACTGAATCGGCTGAACGGGGGGATCAAATAGTGAGTCGCGGAGGGTCTGTTATTGTCTCTCCGAATGGGAGTCTCTTAGGAGGCCCGGGCTGGGACCAAGATGATGAGATTTTCATCGCAGAGGTCGATTTTGCGGATTGTGAGCAGTTAGGAGACGATTGGGTGAGACCGTCTCGCGCGAGGCGAGATGCATTTGAGTTCATGGTTGATGGGCTGGAAATGAGAAACGCATAGAAAGAAGAGGTAGAGGAGGAGGATATATCCATTTAAGGCAATAAATCCCTACATAGACATTTTCCGACGTGGCGATTGGAGGAGTCGCCTTCGCATTTGTTGTTAGGATGCAACAATTCTTCATACTATGACGAAAATAGTCTCATGGTAAGGCCGAAATGTCGAAGAATTGCTGCGTACTTGAATATGATACCCTGCATTAGGGTTGGCTTTGAGAAGAGTACGGTCTGAGTACCGATAGAGTGGTCCGAGTCAGTATGTCTCACTGCCGCGGAGATCTCTCCTTTGGGCCACCCATACCATGGTAATACAAATAAAATGCGCTTAGAAAGCACTATTGCTTATCAAGCACATTCTGGCTTAACAATCTACAGTGAAGCTATACATGACACGAAATACAGTGGTAAAATCGTGGAAATTTTGCGTCTTGGTGTAATTGGCATGGGTCTGGGGGTTAACGTTGGAGTGGGCAGAAAGCCGTGGTGAGATTTAGACAATACAGTAACCTGCGGATGCAGTTTTGATGCTAGCAAACTAGCATCAAATGCAAGACGTAAAGGCAAAAGTAAAGAGCCAACCAAACCAATATGTTGTCATATCACTTTAATTAGGCATTGAATAATTGAAGCAACTGGGGTTTTGTGAGGCATGGAGCCACAGCCGGGATCACCGAGCCCATAGCCAATTGCTTTCCCGATATGACTGCCGAATAGACTACAATTTCGCATTCATTAGCGATTTATAATTAAAATTGTCATTGGCTGCTATTTCTCTGATATGAAACCACCTGAAGGAAGAATGGGTTGCTTCGGTGTGCCTCATTTGTGACGTCAGCTTGGTTTTCAGCTGTTCAGCCTGGATGTATGTGTTTAAAGTTGATACACGCCGCACTTAACCTTACGACTTCATCAAACTTTCCAGCCATTTAATATCTAATAGATAAGGTTAACCTTGATACTACGCCGGATCACCAGCAGCCTCTCTACTACGATCTTCACGAACGCTTCATTTAGACGCCGGCTTTGTCATGTCTAAAAGACTGCCAAAGGGGCTCTATGCTCCTCTTCCTGTATTTTTCAACGCTGAAGATGAAATAGGTAAGTGAGCTTTTATGAGAAGTATGAAAAATTTGAATCACGGTGTGCTAACAGGGGCATAGATTACGTGGCATTTGCGAATCATGCGAAATGTAGACAAACCAAATGACGGTTATACGACATTTCAATAGATTGACGGCTAATCGTCGTGAAATAGATGTTACTGCACCGGGAGTCTTGCCTATTGTTTCTGCTAGCATGGGAGAAGCAGTACACTTGGTCCGTTGCAGTCCATCTTCAGTTGCTCGTTCGTTGACTAACCTGGAATTAATAGACCTCGCAAGAGCGTATCAAGTTAATACAGACTCTCCGAGCTGCTCTCGACTCAATCGGTCTACAGAAGACACCAATTGTCGCTGGTGTAGGAGGTAATAGCACTCGTGAGACGGTTCAGCTAGCTCGCGATGCTGCTGCGGCAGGCGCAGACTTTGCTCTTGTAGTTGCTCCGGGTTATTGGGCTGGCTATCTCAAAGGAAACCAAGCAGCAGTTAAAAGGTTTTTCGTCGATGTTGCCGCAGGGTCCCCAATTCCAGTGTACGGTCTTCTCCTCCTGGTTCCCATGGCATTGCTTGCTAATACTGTTCTGCGGAATAGAGTCATTTACAATTTTCCTCCTGTGACGGCAGGGATCGACTTGGAAAGTGACGATGTGGCCGAAATTGCAAAACTGGCACCGAACGTTTGCGGCATAATGTTATCGTACGTTTCTATCTATATTTACGTGGGGGCCATTCATAACAAGACAACAGATGTGGCAATGTTGGCAAGCTGGCAAGAATCGCTGCTTTACTTGATGGCACTTCGTTTACAACATTGGCTGGCCTAATCGATTTCCTCCTCCCCTCAGTAGTGGTCGGCTCCGCTGGTGCCATTAGTCCACTACCCAACATTGCGCCAGTTAGTAAAGCAGTCGGTGAATTGTTATCAAAGCTGATATTCTGCTTAGAAATTCTCCATGAAATTATGGGACTTGACCCAAAATCTCCAAACTAAGACAGATTTGAAGGCAGCACAAAAGTCTCAAGGCTTGGCTTCTCTCGCAGAGTCTGCTTTGTTGAAGAGCGGAGTATGTGCTTAATCAAAAGACTGTCTCTTATTTACAGTATTCTAACATCTGACAGGTTCCTGGCTTGAAAGCTCTGTTGAACAAGGACTTCGGATACCCTGCGGTGCCAAGATTGCCCCTGCTTGCTCATAGCGACGTGGTAACGTTGTCCCAAAACCAGTACATCAGCGATATTTTAGATTTGGAGAAGGATTTATAATACATAATCGAGGCTTGTTGATTTGTATTATTGGCATTGTTATGTTTTCTACAATGTGCAATATGTATGGCTAAAGTCTTCCTTTAGCCAGCACCAACCCCTAAGCTGTTGGGGAATTCTTCTTGATATACTCCGCAATGTTGGGGCGTTGCTCGAATGTCTCCCTGAACTTTGAGATTGCATCCGGAAGCTTTGTCTGCGTAAAGCAGTTAATAACATTATATACAATGAGATGATTCGAGCATTCTCACCGGTAGTGTTCCCGTCCTCTGGTCATTGTCGATGGATTGATAAACAGCAAAATCAGCATATGTAATTTTGTCGCCCAATAGGTAAGGGCCTTCGGACTCAGAGTAATACTGAGCTAATACGTCGTAATATTGTGGTGCAATGTCATTCTTATACTCTATTGGGTTTCCTAGGTTTGCCACCCATTTGAACTTATTCATATTAGCATCTGACATTCATTTGGCCGCCAAAGACTCACTCTCCAGTCAATGTAAATATCTGACACCGCATCTACAACATATTTCTCCCAGCTTGTTTCTCCATCATAGCGACCAAGGTCACGAGCGAGGTATCGCAGCGTCGGGATATGCTTGGATGACTATTAGTCATTTGAGAAGTAGCTTTGGAAACTCAGATGTATGTACCTGATTCAAAACGTGGCCGTTGTATTCCACCGCAGGCAGTTTTCCGGTCCTTGTAAGACCCCGGCGCTTCAGCTCATCGCTAGTGTTTTGCCATGTTTCACCGGGGTACGAGTACCGAATATCCTGATACTCGAGTCCTGCATCCTTGAGGAAGAGGCTTAACCGGTTAAGATTTCATGATTAGTTATCGGCGCTAGGAAATACGTGTTTATGATGTAGAAATCGCAGAAGTCAGATGCAATCGAGATGCTAACACTCACTTCACAACTTCGCCCCGACCCATTCGGCCGATATCGAGATAATGGAACACAGTGGAAGATTGAGCAGCCATTGTGAAATCTGAGAACAAATTCATGTATAGTTTTTTTTAATCCGAATTGGAGAGAAATTCTGTGACCTTAATGCTGGGGGTCCACTTACACCCAAATTTGATGGGCTCTCTCAACTTCTAATGTGCGCCAGATCTAAGGGCGTCAATGACGAGCAGCTGAATCCTACAACAATCGTATTACAAATACAGATATCCAAGGCTGCTTAAAAATACAGTCGCTAGCGCGTATCAATCTATAGGATGTATTAACGACTTGGAATCATTCTCAATACGATCTTTTTGAGGTGAGCAAAAGCGAGCTAAGCGACATAAGCGAGCAAATGGTAGGGAAAGGCTGTGAAGGTTACCTCATGAAGACGATCATATTGGGTGTATCATTGAGTTGTTGGGATACGTAGCACAATTGAAATGATACGATTCTTCAGAAATAGAGTTTGAAGTGTCAGTTTATGTAGTTTATTATACTCATTACCCAAGGTTTAGTTTGAAGAATATTGACTTCTTCTCAACACCAGGATCGAACGAATCACTGAAATTGCCAGCCTGTTTGTAATTTCAACTCATAATTAACAGTATATCAGTTGACTTCGTGGTAGAAATCACTTTCAGAATGTCGACGACTACAGACACTCCTCTGACGTTGTTTTGGTCGCCTGGAGCTTGCTCTTTTGTACCTCACGTTGCGTTATGTGAAACTGGGCTCAAACATGATCTAGTTCTTGCTAAAGTCGGACATATGACGAAAGAATTTGAGGCAATCAACCCAAAACGCCGCGTGCCAGTTCTCATTATGGGCAGTGAGGTCATTACGGAGATGGCAGCTGTCCTCACTGCCATTGCAACTGCTGCACCAGAAGCACACATCTTTGGGAAAACTCCTCTCGAAAAGATTCGAGTCTACGAATGGCTCAACTACCTGTCAACCACAGCACATGGCCAAGCTATCGCAGAAATCTGGAGAACTGAGAGGTTCACGAACAACCCGGAGATATATCCTCAGCTGCGAGCAAAGGGATATGAGACTATGCGGGAAATCTTTGCTCACATCGAGACCAAATTCAAGGCTGCCAATATTACGGATTTTGCCGTCGGAAGTTCTTATACTGCTGCAGACGGATTTCTGAGTGTTTTATACCTTTGGGCGGCAAGATTTACCGAGGTCACTATTGACATTGATAATGACTACCCCGTATACACAGCCTATGTTAAGAAGATGTTTGAAAGGAGCGCCTTTATTGAAGCAAGGAGGATTCATAAGCTATAAACTCCGATATATTTCAACAGGTTTAAACGAGATATACAAACTTAGCAATGAAGAAAACTTTCTAGAGCAAGTTGATGAACCATTGCTAGCCTATGATTATGAAAGTAGCACGGAAGACCAAGAGATATTTATGAAGGCATAAATTATAGCAATGTTCGATAACATGTGTATAAAACTAGAAACTCTGTGATACGTTAGGATATTTACAGTGAAGCCAAATTCGGGTTTCTGTCGCGTACATCGCGTACGTAATATGCCATGGGGCTTGCTGCCAAGGCGTGCCGTATGGCAACGTATATGGAATCTTTGGTATTGCTGAGGGGCGGAATATGTGGTACTACTAATATGGCACGAGTGGGTGGTCTAATCTATCCCCAGCTGCTGGAGTTGCTTGCTTTTTCTCCGTTGCCGATGTTGCATTGCCGTGCCAATTTCTGCTTCCGCTGATTCATCAGCTGAGCGGCACATGCACCTGGTAATAGCTGGCTCATCTCTTTCTTTTGGTAGCTTTTTAATATCCTAGCTGCATCTTCACCTGCTCTTCATTATTCACACGACATACCGCTCAATCCCTTCTCTGTCAGCATCCACCAGAATCCTGTCTAGTACACCCATCTCATGACTGAAACAACCCAAATCGACCACGAGCTCTTTGAGCTTCACGAGAGAAAGAATCCAGAAGATGGCGGCCCGCGATTTGATAGCTCTTCTTCCCCTCCCAATGTGCAGAGCTCGAGCATAGGAAAACGGCCAGAATGTTTCCAGAGTACATTTCAGGAGATTTGCTTCATCTTCATGGCCACATTGGCTATGGCGACAAATAGCCTTGTGACTGGAGCCATGATTATCGTTACTGCATCAATTGGAAGAGATTTACATATGACACAGGCCCAAATCACTTGGATTAGTGCTGCCACCACGTGAGACAGCCACCACCTTTCTCTGCTGCGTTTGTCTTATGACTGACGATACATCTAGTCTTTCTGCAGGAGCTCTCCAACTTCCACTAGGCCAGCTCACAGATCTTCTTGGTCGCAAGACCTTTTTCATAGCTGGCATGGTTGGCTTCAGCATCAGCAGTCTGATACTCGGCTTCTCCAGGAATCCTTTTTGGATGAATATCCTGTGTGGCTTTCTGGGCCTTTTCTCAGCTGTCATCGTCCCCCCTGCAATTGGAATACTTGGTGCTGCTTACTCAGAGCCGTCGAAGCGCAAGAATTGGGCATTTGCTTGCTTTAGCGCAGGAAATCCAGTCGGCTTTGGGCTTGGGAGCATTATTATGGGAATATCAGCAAGGATCTTTGATTGGCGCGCAGGCTTCTTCTTCTTTACCATTCTTTGGGGATTGTTGGCTATTGTTTCGATATGGGTCGTGCCTAATATTGAAGCCTTTGAACCTGGACCATTTGGAAAGAGGCTAACGGCGGCTCTGAGAAAATTTGACTATGTCGGAACAGTTCTTACAATTGTCGGCGTTGGCCTTTTCACAACTGGTTTGACGTACGTTGATTTGCAAATAATGTTTGGTGTGAAATTGCTGACAACCTCTGCAGACTTGGCCCGGTGGATGGCTGGAAATCTGCTCATGTCATCGCAATGCTAATTGCTGGCTTCTTCCTACTCGTGGGGTTTGTAGTGTGGGAAAAGAATTACCCACATCCCCTGATGCCTCTGCATATCTGGAAGGACAGAGGTTTTGCATTTGTGAGCACTCCCCGGTTTATCTAGTGTTTTGGGGCTGCATATACTGAAAGTCGATCCAGTTGATGCCCGTCTCCATCTTTGGAGTCATGTCGATGCTTTCCTCCAACTTTTGGCTCGCACTCTTCTTACAAGAATTCCACCACCGACCGGCTTTAACCGTTGCTGTAGATCTGCTTCCGCAAGTTATCTCTGCACTCATATCCAATGTCGTGGCAGCAAATATCCTCCACCGAGTCAATAATAGCCTCATCATAGCGTTTGGCGCCGCCATGTACCTCGTCGCGAATCTTCTACTTGCTGTTCAAAGCCCTCGAGCAACATATTGGGCCTCTATTTTCCCATCGCTATTGACGAACGTTATGGGTCTCGATTTACAGTTCAATGTAGCCAACGTGAGTAATCGTCTGCCTATCATATATCGAGCTTTGACCTAACGTCGATGATAGATGTACGTCATGCAGTCATTACCATCCCACCAGCAGTCGTTAGCTGGAGGCATATTTAACATGTTTATTCGACTGGGAACAACTATCATTTTCGGAATGTCTACTGCAGTATACAGTTCGGTGAAGAATACAGTGGAAGGCCAAGATGACGCCTTCAAACCTTACAGGAGTGCATTTTACGTTTCGCTAGGGTTTGCTTCTTTAGCTTGTTTATTCGTCCCCTTCCTGCGTATAGGGACACAGGGAAATTCTCCCAAAGAGGAATAATATTAGATTTGGTTCGCAGAGAATTGCACTCTTAAAGAATTAAGCTCGGCTCAGGCTCGGCTGCTTCATTAGCTTTCGGCTTTCGGCCTTCTGGTTGGCGGCGGAAGACAGAGCTCCGAGTTGAGTGCGGCCAGCAGCCAATAACATACTCTCTGAATAGCGTGCTCCTAAATAGCGGCATCGAGAAGCGGCGAGTGCGGCACAAGACCCTACAGATTTGGGTGGGGAAATGAGGAATCTTCCAATTAGCTCAACTCTATCCAGTATGGCCGCCCGATTACATAGACAAGAAATTTACCGGGAGGGATTCCGCCTGTTAAATGGCGCTTACCCGGGTGGTGTGTTGCTCTGTAATCACAAAAAATACGTCATGTTGGGAGACCAATCGATGTTCTAGAAGTGTGTGTTTCAAAGGTTTATGAAGAGCTGAGTTGCAGATGTTTTGTTTCTGGAGTCTATGTAGAATATTCAGAAACATTGGCGATTAATTCATAATAAACTATATCCAAAACAACCACCGAGAAGAGCCAGACTTTTAAACAAACCGGTTTATGTGAACACGGTCGAACCTCTCTGTATCGTAACAACCACGCCACAACTGTTATCATGGCTGTCTCAATTTCGGGCTTAAAAGGATGGCATCCTGGTGAAGTCGCTATGCAAACAAAATTGGGCTTTGCCGAAGCAATGTCCTCCACATGGCAGAAGATTGAAGACAGAATGCGCGAACAGCATCGCATTTTTCACACATCGAATCTACCATTCATTCCCATCACAACTCTTGATGATGAAGGACGTCCTTGGGCTTCGATCGTTGCCGGCGCTGACGGAGAGATTGGATTTGTGGAAGGTCCTGATCTGAAAACGCTCGTAGTCAACGCAAGATTATGGCCTGGAGAGCCACTTTTGGATACTCTGAACCAATATGTTGACAGAAATGGCCAGAGCCCGACAAGCCCCGAGAGATATTTGACAGCAGGGATAGGAATTGAGTTCCCAACACGAAGGCGCAATAAGTTTGCCGGATTCATAAAGGATGTGAAGCGTACATCAAACATGGACTTTAAACTGAATTTGCAGGTCGATCAAACCACTGGGTAAGTTTTGAATCGGTGATTAGCTATTCTTAACTGTCTTGTCATGAACTGTCGCTAACTAGCTACAATACGTTGCAAATACAGAAACTGCCCAAAGTACATCAATATCCGCAAACTGGTTGGACAGAAAGAAACGAAACCAGTTATCGCATACGAGAAACGACATCTTACACAATTCGAAAGACTTCCGAATGAAGTCATCGACTTCATTACCAGTGCCGATACCGTTTTCATCGGATCTGTTTATAGGTCAGATCCAGCAACGGCCGAGCAGTTTCCTTCACAAACTGGAATGAATGCCCGTGGTGGATTGCCTGGATTTATGCGCGTTAGCCCTTCAGATGGACGATCAGTGGTCCTACCTGATTACTCCGGAAATAGATTCATGTCGAGCCTAGGGAATGTTGAAACGAGTAAACAGGTGGGCCTTACTATTGTCTCATTTACAACAGGAGACGTACTTTACCTTACTGGTAGAGCCGACAATCTTGTCGGTCCGGATGCGCTTAACATTATGGTTAAGCACGCGAGCATCACAGTCATGAAGACCACCGGGTTCATTTTTGTTCGAGATGCTCTTCCCGTGCGACAACAGTTTGGCACTGAGGTTGAGCGCAGCCCATATAGTCCAAAGGTCAAATATCTGGTGGAGGAACCAGAAGGCCAAGCAGGTGCCGTTGGAGCACACAAGGCCAAACTAACGAGCGCAACACAATTATCACATGATCTTGCTGTATTTAGATTCAAGGTCACCTCAAAGCCTGGAGTCGAGCCGATCAAAATCCGACCTGGACAAGCCGTTGCCTTGGATTTCATGGACTGGATCGGCCCACCAGCATATCAGCACATGGCAAACTCTGCTCCTGGATCTGTCAATGATGATCGAGTCCGAACGTGGACAGTTTCAAGTGCACATGAGGATCGCGACGTGACATGGTTTGACATGACGATGCGCGAGATGAAGGGAGGGGCCGTGACAGGAGCATTATTCGATGTCTTGAGAAGACATCCGCGGAATCAATGGGAAAGACCAATCACAATCAACGAAGATGTCGTTGCTGAGGTTGTGGGTGTGACAGGCGACTTCTTCTTAGGAGATGAGAATGTCAACATGCTCTGGGTTGCCGGTGGTATTGGAATTACGCCTTTTCTCTCCATGTTCAGTGCCTTGTCTGAACGCAGAGCAAAAGCTAATGGTGATGTTGTATTGGCGTTGTCAACGCGAGAGCCCGAAATGATGCTACGACTCATTCAGTCCTCCCTTCGCCATGCAGCTTCAAAAGTTAGAGTACGCATCGATATATTTACAAGGCAGGAATACGTCGATATGGAGGGTATAGATACGAAGAGTGTACAAATTGTATTACACAAGGGTCGGATTGCACCAGATTATTGGGCAGAGGTGGCAAGTGGTAGAGATGTTCTAATATGTGGTCCGGGTGGATTTGGAGATGCTGCAATGGACGGTCTGAGAGATGTGGGAGTGCCAGATGAGAATATGTTACGAGAAGGCTTTTATTGAGATGGACCATGGATGATTTAAAAGGCTATTAGGGGTTGGTTTTATTTGATGAAAGCGTATAGAAATAATTCTTTTTTTCCATTTTATGTTCAAGATACTTCCTTCTTCACTCATGAAGCTGCCTGGCTGAAACGTCTTGGCTGATCGTTGAACGAGTTAAGCGATATAACCAAGATAGCCGATAGCAACTCGCGGTACCACCAATGCCTCGCTTCTAGTTGCCTCTTTCAATGGCAGCTTGGCGTCGACATTCATCGCCTAGATCGCCGAACTTATATATTAACAGATACTCTTAATTAGACACACTCATCTCTTTTTTCAATAAATACACAGAGTCTAAACTTGATTACAGAAATCCTGTAAAGCTTACAGCGTTTTGGGTGATTCCACATGCCAAGATGTAAGGCCCCATATAACGTTTTGATGAATGTTACTAACGATTGAAGCGTCAAAATGTCATTCACCTCAAAGCTTCCTTTAAAATTATGGTACTCCCCTGGAGCCTGCTCAATTGCCGCACATATAACTCTGCTTGAGGCTGGGCTGCAGCCTGAGCTCATATGTATCGAATTCGCGGACATGACTGAAGAGTTTGCCCGCCTGAATCCAAAACGAAAGGTTCCCGTATTGGCAATTGGAGATCAAGTTGTCACTGAGATGCCCGCTATTCTTACGGCTATTTCAGCATTGAATCCTGACCGGAACTTGATGGGGAAGGATACATCGGAGACCGTGCGCGCATACGAGTGGCTGAACTACCTTTCCGGTGTCCTCCATGGGCAAGGCTATGGAGGACTCTGGAGGCCAGAAAGGTTTGTGAACGATGCATCAATATATGCATTGTTGAAAGAAAAGGCAAGACAAACAATCAAGGACTGTTATACCTTCATCAATGGCAAACTGAAACAAGCCAACACGGCCTACTCACTTGGGGATTCCTTCACAGGCGTAGACGCCTTTCTTCTGGTATTTTATCTTTGGGGAATCAGGATCAAGATCGACATGGACGCAGGATACCCAGCATACGCCGCATTGGCACACAGGGTTTTAGAGAGGGAATCGGTTATTGCAGCACAGAAAGTGCATGTACGTATGACAAAGGATATTGTTCGGTAGACTAATCGGGGTTCATATGTTATCTATCTAATGTTCAATAGAGATTGAAAGTTAAATATGTCAAATTATAAGCTCTCGCATCGTATGTTTGAGGTAAATGAGCCATACTATGGCAGAAGAGTTGTCTAGTTGGCCCGTTTGCTTCCATAGAGAACCAGCTGAAGCTGTTTGGTAAGAAACTGCTGACAGCTAGGCGATTCATATTTTCTGATTCACGATTAATTTGTTTGTAATTTCTAAATCTTGGTTTATATGTGATTCTATGTTTTGAGTCGTGCTTGCTCTCAACATCTTCTCATTTTCCATATTGGCTATGATGCTAAGGCTTCCTCTTCCAAAGACAATCGTATTCAGTTCGTTAACCGTTGGAACTTTTTGCCTCCACTTGGTGCACGACGGGTAGAAATCTTGGTAATAAACAGAAGGCAAATAATGGATCTTCTAAAGGCTGTGAGATTTGAGGGGAATATGAAATTAGTAAACAGCTTTCAATGATAATATAAACGTATGCTGCAATATCCACTCGAAAGAGGCACTATACAAGAACGTAATTTAAATATCTTCCCATCTTCAGCCACCTACGATAGTCATGTCAATGAACCGTAGAAGTAGCCAAGAAACGATTAAATATTACGCTCCCCAAGAAAACGCCAGCGAGGACGGACAGAAAGTAGCCGACATTCATAGTCATTACCGCGATCATTCTGTCCAAAAGTCAGCAACCTTCTTGAGTTCTTATTTCTTCATTTGCGCTAACAGTAAATAGCCAACACCTGCAAGAATAAGATCCATAAATGCCAGCCTAACGGCTTCATTGGCTCTCCATGGACGTATTGTCGTTTTGGAATCGGCTAGATATGGAGGTATTCTGCCGTGACGACGTCGGCGTTCGATTGCGTCCACGACTTGGGGGAAATTAACCCGAATTGCCAAGAGAGCTCTGAAGATGGTCGCAAAAGCTATCAGAAATATGCAAGTTCCAGCATATTGTCCAGTGGTTTGGGGAATCCAGGAAGATGAAAAGAGAGCGGTGTTTGTAGCGATGAAAAAGGTCGTGACCATTGAGTCCATTGTCATCATACTAGATGAATCCATGGGCATTGCCGGCATGGTGCCTGCTGAAGACCCAGGCATAGACATATCCATCTTGATATGCCAGATAAGGCGGTACAGATGAGGTTTGAGTCTTATCAAAAACGGAGCCCAAGTTACATGGCCAACTCAACGCCGCTTGATGTTTGCGTCGGGACCAGTAGACCAATGGCCAGAATCAGCCGGAAATTTTCTGTGACCACCTTTATATTCGTAAAGTTCCAATGTGCGCTTCTATGGAGATGTGACTTGAGTCTTCGTTGTAGGCGGGGGACAGGATGAATCATTCCATGTCTTTTTGCGCCCTCTGCTAACTGATTCTGTAACATGTTGATACCAGCTGCCGAATCAGAAACGGCACAAGTGAGGAAATATCGGCTAGTAAACAAGGTTATCGTATGTGATCATGCACCATCTCTTTTTAACCCCCGAGTCAGTGGAGAAACTTGCTCAAACACGCTCTCAATGAATATGTAACCACACCACCATTCTACGGCAGTTTGATGCTTTTGTTTAAGAAAAATAGCCAAAGCGGTTCTTTCTTTTTTTAAAAAAAATCCCGTCCAGTCCATTTACAGACAACCGCTCTGGACCAATGACAGGATGGGCATTTCGTACCATAAAACAAGTCTACTGTTACTGAGCAACAAGCTTGTAAGTCTTCTTGCATTGTTTAAATCTCTGCCTTGCCCCCCCTGTTCCCCTTCTGCTGCTGTATAATATCCGTTTGTGTCAAAGCTAAACTTGCCGATAATAGGGGGTAACCAACCCCTACAGAAAACCGCAAAGATGATGGGCAATCCCGCATGGCTTCCTCAGCCAGTTCAGCTGCATTCAAGCCGCGCCTTTGTATGCGATCCACTGACTGCCGAACAATGCGCCTGGTATAAGCAACGCTGGCACTATTGGTATTACGATCTGGAATCATCATTGGCAGTATTCAACTGACCCATTTCCCGTCAGGTACATCGCTGACCAAGTTTTTGCTCTGCCAACAATTGCATTTTTCATGTGCACTATCGGCATTTTCATTATTGGCCATTTCATATCGGGAATCTTTGGTTGCCGACGATCTAGAGGGCCTCGACTATGGCAGAAATTGGTTGCCGCTGTTCGATATCTCTCTTACCGTGGTTTTCACATCAAGTCGTTAAAATGGAACTCAGCCCCGGTTGGAATTCTCCTGCTGGGACTTGCTGGGACCATCTTCTTCTTCTGTAAGTCGAAAACAAACTTATGCCATGATGGAAAACTGATGACTGGGTTAGGTATGGACTTGATTCCACAGCCTTACTATTGGTCAAGTAAGATATATGGCAATTTGCCGGCCCTGGCAACCAGATCTGGATGGCTGAGTCTGGCATGTATGCCATTCATCTTGTACGTCAATCTGTAGCGATAAAGCTTGAGAAACACTAATAGTATCTAGTGCAACCGCAAGCAAGACGAATTGGATCACACTGTTGACGGGAGTTTCGTACGAGAGACTCCAGGTCTTCCACAGATGGATTTCTTATGCCTTTTTTGTCCTTGCGCTCATGCACACGTTCCCATTCATTGTGTACCACATCAGATTCCATGACATGGAACGCCACTTTTCGTCCAATCTTGTATTTTACTGGACTGGCATCGTTGCGTTGATTTTTCAAGCATGGCTCACCTTTGCGTCTCATAGCACAATCCGGTGGGTTGCAATCTAGAGGCCATAAATGCCAGAGAATGTGGCTAATCTAAGACTTAGAAATCTTGGTTATGAATTCTTCAAAATGACACATTTCTTCGCCGTCGTTCTATTCATGTTGACATTCTTCTGGCACTGCGGCTTTAGGCTCAGCTCATGGTAAGAATAATCAGCTACTGCCTACACAACATGCAAAAAGGATTCGGGTATTGACATATTCGCAGGGACTATTTCATCGCTACAGCCGCTGTATATGTCCCCTGTTACGTCTACCCCTGGCTCCGAACCTACTTTGAGTACGGCGTCGGTCAGAAAGCTCAGCTTCTTGTGAAAGACAATGGTTTCATTCGCATTACAGTTCCGGTCAAGTTCAACTGGAATCCCGGGCAGCATTGTTTCCTGCGATTCACAAGCTTTGGTCTACTACAAACTCTCTCGTCTCACCCTTTTACTATCTGCTCTTTGCCTGCGGCGGGACCGAATGAGCAATCTGAACTTGTTTTTTATATTCGTCAGAGAACCGGCCTCACTGCTAAGTTACAGCAACATGCTCTTGAACAGCCTGGAAATTCGGTGCCCGTGCTCATCGATGGTCCCTACGGAGGCATCAATGAGCAGCAGTATTATGATGGTGGACATCTCCTCGTCATTGCAGGTGGCTCAGGCGCAGGCTGGTGTTTTCCGTTCATCGAACAATTTGCCAGGCAGCGTTGGATGTCAGCAGATGAAGAGCATGGCCAAATGGTGTCAACCGACGGCAAGAGCGATTTCCCCACCAAAGTCGTTTCTAAAAGCGCCGGCTCTGGACCTCTCTCGCTGCGTGTCATCATGGTCACTCGAGACATCAATAGCCGTACATGGTTTCTCCATACCATCAATGAGCTGTTAGCAAAGTCTTCAGCAACGGATTCATCATCTCATATTGACGTACAAGTCTATCTAACCGGACCGGATTCACAAAATGTCGATTCGACACACATAGCTATAGAAGACCCGGCTTCGAAAGAATCCGACGCATTGGCAGATGATAAAATCATTCCAGAAGAGGGACACAAGCCTATTGTGCCAGAAAAAGAATTCCAGGGCCGGCCACAGTTGCCTCAAATTATCCACGAGGAGGCAACCAGGGTATTGGAATCTGGGCAATCGCTCAACGTCTATGTTTGTGGACCTACCACAATGCACAACGATGTACGAAATGCTGCCGCCGAGGAAAACCTAAACATTATTACAGGTTTAAAAGCCGGCCAAGTCTATTTTCACGCCGAACATTTCTCGTGGGCATAAGTCGACTCATAATATGAGACGTATGCGGATGTAAAATTGAAAACTAAATAAAATGGGATAAGGGAAGAGACTCGGCTGTCGGGTATAACTTGGAGAAGAAGTAATTAAATAAATAAACATTAATACTGTCATCAACCTATAGTAGCCTATTATTAGGTCTCTTCCCTTCACTACCCCACCAGAAATATGTACATCTATTCCATCCATAGCTAACATGTGAAGGAAAATGCCCCATTTCAAGAACTCAGCCGCCAAATAGCCTATCCGGCGGCTATCGGGAATGCAGGCAGCCCGGAGATTTTAAACACACAAAATAGCTATACGCACACAACAGCCACAGCCGATCTACAAGAATGGTACTCTTGGTGCTGATTTGTGTGTGAATATTCATCTTATGGTCCCTGTTTTCTCTCCGATACCCGCTTGCCTATTATTGAACCGGTGCGGGTAACAATACTGCAACTTCTGCAGTTCGGTAACATTCCCAGAAATAGTAAGAATAGAGAAACTAGGCTCATTGCCAGATAGTGCTTATCCAAGACTGCAATGGTGACTGCGCCTTTGGTTTAAACTCAAACTCGAGTAAGACATATAATATTGTATTACAAAGCAAATGAGAATATATGAAAAGGCCAAAGCTGAAACATTGCGTGGCATGACCTGCGTGGCTTGGAGAGAAGGGCGTTTACACGGTGGCAAGGCTGTAGAATGTAAGAGAGTCGAAGCGCCTAGGCTCTTCCCCGCATTATAAGCGTATTGTGGGCTGTCAGCTATCGTGTTGGAATACGATGTGTAAATCGACACAGAGAATGGAGATGTTGGGTTGTTACATCATCTCGGCATCAGAAATCGTTAGGCCCGTTATTGACGGGTCTAAGTCGTGTATAAATGAACCTTCCGCCCTTTGCCTTTCAGCCCAACCAGCCTTACCTCTGAGATTCATTTCATCAGCGAAATTTCGTTTATTTCAGCTCATTTCAGCTCTTCTACAACAAATACCTCCCAGATAGTCAAGATGTCGACAGGCAGCTGCTGGTGCGGCAATCTCAAATACGAGTTCGAAGGGGACTCTACGCATGTGGTAGGATTTCTCATCTGAATGGAAGACCGAAGATGCATACTGAACATGATGCAGATTTTGTGTCACTGCCTAACCTGCCAAAAGATATCCGGGACAACTAATACCGCCAATATTCCCGTCCCGCGAGACAAGCTGAAGGTGACTGGATCTCCCAAATCTCACACCGAAAGACACGAGGATGGATTCGACTTGACCAAATTCTTCTGTGGCGACTGCGGCACGACAATCTACAAGCAGGCTACTGCAGATATGTTTGCACCAGTCTCTTTGGTCCAAGCGGGAACGTTGGATGGCCCTGCTAAGGACAAGGTCAGCCAACCCGTCGCGGAGTTGAATGTGAAAATCAGGCAACCTTGGTTAGCTGAAGTTGGTGCTGCTGCTCAAAAGCAAGGATTTGACTAGATATTATAAGAATGAACAATGTTTTGGGGATGGAATGATGCTACGGAGCAGGTTCATCTTGTATTCAGCTTGCTGTTATAATTATTTATGTGTATGTATAGTTCGTTCGGAACATGAACTAAGCAAAAATGACCCCTGCTATCATTCAAAGATTTAAGCTATATGTGCTTCGGAAAGCTAGCCTTTCTTGGTTTCGTTTCTTTGGTTTTGCACGAACGGTAAGCTTGCTAGTAAGACAGCTATGGAGTCGGCACTTTTCTTCCCGTTGTTGCACCCCACCTTACTCCGGGTGAGAGACTTCTCGATACCGAATGTCTGAAGAAGCTTTGAACACAAAAGAGTGGTAAGATGTTAAATACTTGCTGTCTCTTTTATGAAACGGAAAGCAATATCAAGATTCCAAAAAAATTATAAAAATACATATAAAAAAGAATCTCGCATATATCATATTATATCAGTAATCCCAATAAGCACATGCTGAATTGTTCATAGCGGGGTAGAACTAAGACTTTCATAGAGTCATAGATACTGAGCCGAGTTCCGTAATGAATAATCGATATATCGGATTGACATCGGCGAGAAGTTCAAATCTGCCACTGTGTACGTATTTCCGGAAGGGCTAGTCTCCCCGAACTTTCCAACTGTTTTCTTAACAGCAACTCTGTACCTGAATGACCCCTCATCTGGCACGAATATTGGAAAATGCCGGCCAGTTCACTGCAGCAGTCCGGGCCATTTGGGTCTTTGGATGAATATCTCAAGGCTCGCGAGTCGCTTGTGAACGCGGAGAAGTCCCATGGATATGAAAGTTTGGTCCAAAGGACAACTCTAGAGGCGAAAGCTGAAGATATTATTCAGCGCCTCAAAGAATGGGAAGATAAAAATGTCTATGGTATCAAGAGTGACGGCTCTAGACACGAAGCTAGCCACCGGTTTTTCCATAGCCTAGATCTTGTTCCGGATAGCAAACTATTCGATATCGCTATAAAAGCCCCCAAAGGCTGTCTTTTGCATTGCCACTACGACTGCCTTCTGCCTCCGGACACTGCCCTCAGCGATGCCAGGAACCAACCGAATCTCTACATCAAATGCGACGTTCCATTAGTCTCGGAGGGGCTCTTTGCTTATGCTTTGCCTCAATTCGACGTGTTCAGCCAAGATATACCTCTAACTGAATCGACCAACCTGTTCAGCAAGGCGTATGTCGCTGGATCCTGGATGCGATACTCCGAGTTCTTGAGCAAGTTTCCAGGTGGAGCAGAGAAAGCGGAATCGTGGCTCTATAAGCGTATGGTCTTACAGCCAGATGATGCCTATCATCCTAAGCAGACAGTCAACGGGTAAGCATGCATAAACAAGGGACAGCTGGTAGAATGACCCGAGAAGCTAAGATTACTAGTATCTGGCAACAATTTATTCGGGCGGTCACGGTTATCCGATCCATGTTCGGCTATGAAACGGCTTACAGAGAACAATTCAGAAGGGTGCTGTGGAAGTTTGCCCAAGATGGTATCATGTATGCCGAGATTCGGGTGGCACTCAATTATGGGTTTTCCATCAAGTCCGATGATGGGACTCGAGAACTCAAGCAGAAAGAAGCTTTGGAGATTTTCCAGGAGGTGTTGAGAGAAGAAGTCCCAAAGATACACGCTGCAGGACATGTATTCTACGGTGTCAAGGTTATTTACGCATGCATGCGATCTTCGTCTAGAGAAGCCATGCTTTGGTGCATGGATAACTGCATCGAAATGAAGCAACTGTTCCCAGACCTCATTTGCGGTGAGATTTCTCTTATTCTCACCGGCTCGTTATTAAAAGGCTCACACATTTTCTAGCTTTTGATATGCAGGGACAGGAAGACACAGGATATCCGCTTTCTTATTGGGTTTCTGATCTTCTCGCGATGCGTGCTAAAATTACAGCGTTAAATCTCGATCTGCCATTCATATTCCATGCCGGCGAGACGCTTGATCACGGAGGAGAAACGGATTCCAACTTGTATGATGCTATCTTACTGGATACGAAGCGCATCGGACACGGTTTCAGCATCACCAAGCACCCACTTCTAATGCAAATTTGCAAGGAGAGGCAGATTGCCATTGAGACGTGCCCCATATCCAACGAAGTCTTGGGGTTGGTCCCGACAACAAAATCGCACCACTTGCCTGTTCTCCTGGCCAATTGTGTTCCTTGCACTGTCAACAGCGATGACCCTGGATCTTGGAAGTGAGTATCTATCAGTGTTTCAATCGAGAATGAGCACTAACAGGTGCAGAGCGAGCATGCTATCTCACGATTTCCACCAAGCGATGATGAGTAGTGAGAATATGTCGCTCATGGGTTGGCGGACTCTAGCAGAATGGAGCATCTCCTATAGCTGCGTTGATGCAGCGACAAAGGAGAAAATGCTGAGCGACTATAATAATAGATGGACAGAATTCTGCCAATGGATTGTGGAGGTATACGGAAAAGCCTAAACTCGGCGAGGGTGGACAAACATAAAAAGAGTGCATTAATCGGTGCAAGGAGTTTCAACAAGGCAGCAACACCTATTCTCAACAAGGTGTTTGGCGGCATACGGATCTGATGATTACCTTTCTTGGGATTTCAACATTTTAATTTTGTTTCATGGGAGCTGCCACTCAACATTTGGCAGCATGATACCCAAAGAATACATGTACATTTTGGACGGATTGAGCAATCTGCTACACAAGGATGCTATTGACTCATTCACTCAATTTGAACTTCGAACTCAACTACGAGATTACCGTAACCATAAAGGCATACAGTACTGCAAATGTTCGTGTGTAACTCATATGCAGACCCCCAGCTCTTCGGTGAACCGCTTTCCCTCCTCCACTAACCACAATGAGTCATGACACTTACGATTTCAGCCTCATCACCATCCACCACCACTCTCATTTTATACATCAGATCCAACCCGTAGTCTCACAAGTTGAAACCAATACCACAATTTCATTATTACAATATTGAAAATTGCACATTGACTCACATAATGCATCACGTGCAGCTCCACCTATATAAACTTCTCCTGCTCAACCTCAACCTCTTCCTTCTTTCTTCCTTCTTCAATTCTCCTCACTCCTTCCTCTCTTCTGCCTTTGTTCCTGCCCTGGATTTGATTCTGACAATAGTGAAATTGATTTCACGCTATGCCGAGACAGCCAAAGCCGAAGCCTGACAAGGCTCCAAAGCCCGCGAAGGCCAGCAAAGGAACCGAAGCGGCAGCCATCAACTTCGATCCGATTCTTCGCCAAGACAATTTGCCAGAATGGCGCCTAGACCCCGAGGCCACCGACTACTCTGTTGCCAATACCGCAATCACTACTCCAAATGAACCAGCCGCCATTACCCGCGACGCTGCCAAATGGCGTGCCTTGGGCCATGTTACTGGCGTTCAAGTTCTTCACGAATGGGAGACCACTCCCAAGATGATCTCCGAGCTGGCTGGATACAACGGTTTTAGAACCTACGCTGCCCTCGTTAACTTTACGGACACTATTGGTGAGTATATCTGACCCCCAGTGCTATGTCACTATTGGACGAGTGACTTTGAACGCGTTTGGTGACACACCCCCACCCCCCCTTCTTTTTTCTTTTTCTACAAACGCTGACTTTGCACAGTTTGCGATATTATTCCAGCGGGATTGATGTTGGGATACCACAAGTTCGACATTGAACGAGCAAAGTCGATGCTTCCCCAGACCAATACCGACCTATCCAACGTGATGAGCCAGCTTCCGGAGGAAATGAGCGTATTGTACAATGAGCTGCGAACATGCGTGAGTGCGCTATCGGAGAAGCAGACGAACGCAATGATCAAGCCAGCCGACTTGGTAAAATCATATTGCACGGACAACCAGCTCAAATTGTTGATTGACAAGATTGTCGCCTTTTTGCCGTTTCCCATGTTCCTGCCGATTACACGCAACATGATTACGAAGAGAAAGTACGAAGAAGATTTCATTGATGTGACGGCGACAATTCTGGCCCACGCAATTCAGATCCTCCTATTCGCACCGACTGAATGGAATAGGGAGATCGTTTATAAACGAGATAGCGACCAATACACTCGGCGGTATCCTACACCCCCGGGCCACGGCGGAGATTGCCGCACTGTGGCGGGCATCTTCAGCCTCGAAGATTTGCACCGATCAGTTTTGCTTGTATGTCTTACTGATTACAGGCGCTCGGTGGGAAGCAATCTCACCTCGAAGCGAGGACCCCAGGCACGAGGCAAGTTTTATTTCGATGTGCTGACCCAGAAGCCGACTCTGGGTGGAGAGACCGACTTGAATGTAATGCAACTGGCTACTACTAGGTTGCTCGACAACCCGCTATCAGCAACCAACACTGTTGAGCAGCCCATTCATACCGAGTACTTGACAGCAAAGGAGGCCGCCGAGGTACTGAGGACGCCACAGCGAACCCCTCGCAAGGACTCCAACAGCCGTGCCAGTATCAACTTTGATGATCAGAACTTGGATTTGCACACACTTTATATTGAGTGTGTTTCTGTCCGACAAACCTTGCGCCATCATTACGGCGCTGCAGCCAATCTAGCTGGCAACCAACCATCGTATGAAACGCTCGACAGCATGACCAAAGAGGAGTAGGAAATCCTTTTTCGCAACATGAGAAAGCATTTCGGCTGGAAGGACCCAGATGAGATTTTCAACAGGGTGTTGCAACACACAGCATCCTTTACGTCATTGGCCGAAGAGCGAAAGATGCTTGAGTTTTCAGCGCAGAGTGCCTCATCCTCTGCAGTACAGGACTTCATCGCCAACCACCCAGACCAAGAACAGGGACTAGTTGACATCATACGGCGAGCCAACGCCTTAGACGTGGTTTTGAATGAAAACCCGCCTTCTGAAGACACTGATCTCTTGGAAGTGTGCAAGAGATTCAATATCTCGTGGCCCGAGATGCAAGTTTACAAGGATATTCCAAACTGTCAGCCGCTCAAACCCCACCAAATTGCTGGTTTGTCTCCCCCCCCCCATGCCTATATTCCTCTTGGAAGAGTGTGAACCCCTTCATTCTTCCAGGAGGATAACGACGTCCATCACCTCCCCTCCACCACTGTGCTCATTACACATTCGAGAATGAAGCCATCGCATCATTCCGAGGGTGAAACCGCCATTCACAGAGATTTACTAACTGGTTGATAGATTTGGGCATTATTTTCAACAAGTTGGATTCAATTGGCCATGTTCTGCTATGCAATGAGAGGGGCCTAGGGAAGACAAAGGTTTTTGCAGCAATGGTGGAATGTCGCGCTCGTGATATCGAGGCGAAGGCAGCTGCCGACCCGGATGGAGACCAGGCGGTATACTTTCCAACATTGGTGGTCAATCCAGTGTCCACCATACACCAAACCCATGCTGAGTTCAAACAAAACTTTCCAGGATTGAACGTTCTGCTTTATTACGTTACGAAATCCCAGGCTCGCCAATTTGGTGATGGTAATATTTTGGAGAAGGGGGAATTTCTTGGCTTTCTTCAGAAGCTCTCTCCTACTAACCCAAAGGTAAGTTGAGCGTTTATTCACTCTTCATCTATACTAACCGGTGGCTAGTCTGGAAGGACGGTCATCTTGACGACCTACTCGACGCTTCATCGCAGAGAAATAACAACGGTGGAGCAACGATTTGTCTTCGAGGATCGTGAGCAGAGTGGCCCGCCACCTAAGCGACAGAAGACCGAGAAGAATACAGTCTCCAACGCGGCCTATGTTGCTTCTTCTGAAGATGAGGCAGATGACCCTGATGATGACGAGATGGCCCAACAGCGATCGGCGCGCAAGGACACCAAACGAATCCGCACATACTACAAAGGGGGCCCCGAATTGAAGGGTAAAAGGCTCGAACCACTTACTCAGGGCGATGAGAAGACTCCTGACGGCATTCTTGTCGAATATCGGCTACAAAATGAGGACCTTGGCAAAATTCGCTGGGGGTTCCTTATTGTGGATGAGGCACATACCGCGCGAAAGGTATCTGGTGTTTACAGCCAAATATTCAAGCTCTTGGACTGGCGCAATCTCATCTAGGTGACGGGTACGCCACTAGTGAGTAGTTTACATGATATCATGTCACCATTAGTCCTTCTGTGGGAAAAGATTGGAATCAAAGCTGTCACTGAATACGCCGACTATGGCAATATCCAGGGCCTCTGGCGGACTGGCTACGACCCTAACAACGAGAATCAATGGGAAGACGGTACTTCCACTGCAGGTATTTTTACCGCCAAGTTCAAGGCAAAATACCCATCGAAATCATGGGACGAAATGGACGGTTTTTACAAGCGAACCGGCGTGAAGATATGGCAGCTAAACCCAGTTATTGTGGAAGCAGCCGGTCGGAAGGCTGAATGGTCAAGCTCGTTTGGACAAAATGTCGTGTCGGCTATCCTTGGACTTCTGGCACTCCAACGTTCTCTCAGATCTCGCCTGGTGCTCCCAGATGGAACAGCTTGTTACCCCAGGACTAGCCTGCCGCCTATGACCATTGCTACTGAGGAGCTCAACTTTGACAGCAAGCGCCAAAGCTACATCCGAGACCATGGGAGACTCTGTGCGACTCATTCATTTCTCCCTGGCCCGGCGGATGAAATTTCCACTGTGAGTCGAGGGGATTTCAGTAGCACGCAATATGAAGGTTCGATCAACTTTTCAGCCTACCGCCAGGGGGTCTTGGTTGCCTTTGACTATCGAAATTCCATCATTATTCACAGCAAAGTCGAAAACATTTTTCGCGCAGATGTAACCACGATTGAGAATGTCATTACCGCGTTCCGTGATGGGAAAATCATGCCTGGCTCGCAGCTACAGCGTCACGATGGCGGAAGCAACAAGGGCAAAGGCCCAGCTGTCGGCATGGAGCATCTTCAGGAGGTACTTTCATTTGATCAAAATGCTGGTCTTGACTATTTCTTCTCACTCACCCGCCTGGATCCCTATGTGAATTCCCCGACCGGCCGCAGTGGATGGCTGAACTGGTTGTGTGCAACCAGTCCTATTCTCTCTCGCTGCTTGGAACTCGCGCGCAGATACGTCCTACAGGAGAAGGAGCGAATTGTGGTGTACGTAGACACACGATGGATACAGCAGTAAGCATCCCGTTCTATGACACTCTTGCTACCATTCTCGGCCCACACTAACCTTGTTTTTTTAGGCTCATGTTTGCTGCTATGAAAATGGCGGGCTTTCACACGTTAACTGTCAGATCCGCTGACAAACCGGATGCCAAAGTTGAGGCGGTTCGACTCTTTTGTGATCCTGCCTCAGAAGCTCAGGTGTTTATTGCCAACATAAACATAATGAGTATGGGTGTGAATTTGCACACGGCTTGTTGCAAAGGCGTTTTAGTCAACATGCACTTTGACGCAAAGACTATTTTGCAAATTTATGGCCAGTTGAATCGATTAGGACAGAAGAATGCTGTGAAGTGGCACAACTTGAAGATCAAGAACTCATTCCATGATCATCAAGAAAGAGTTCTACTTACCGAATGGTCTCAACAATTGTCAGCTGAGACAAGCCTTCCCGACTGGATTTCTGGAGCACTCCGCGAGGTTGTCCTCTTCGAACTAATGAAGGCGTATATGAAACACCCGTTCAATCGCTACGCCTGGCTTGTATTCCACGACCGCGATGGTCCTAAGATGGAATACTATACACAGGAAGTTGTGAAGTTGGGACACGCTTGCTCTGCCCTTGCTAGGCTTGTGATGAAGACGAATCGCGCGCAGTACTGGAGAGAAAACGACGGATTTCTTATGGTTGCTATGCTGGAAATGACTCAAGACATGAGCTTGGGGGAACTTGAGACATGGCTTACTTGCGAAGAGCAGGTTTTACGTCGCAACATGGAAGCAAAGCTTGAGAGATTCATCACGATTGTGAAGTGGAACGAGGATAAGAGACAAGAGGCCAAGGTCCTCAAGGATCAGGTTGAGGCTCGAAAGATGCAGTACCAATCTGACGAGTTTATTAGTCCCGAGGATATGGGAGGCGAAAGTGAGCATGAAGACGAGGCCGAGGAGTTGGCAGATGAGGAATTTTCCTTCGTTGGGGAGGAATGAGTTTCGGCATATCTTGTATGTATCACAGTGGATTATTATTCCACGCGAATTAGGGGAAAACATCTGGCCAGGAGGCCGTGGCTGGGACACTGTTCTTATGAGTAGCAGGCGAAAGCTTTTTCTTAGTTCTATAGATAAATTGAGAGAGTTCTCTTATTTAGGTAGACAAATATTGCGATGTAAATAATATAGCCTATTCGCCAAACGCTTTTAATTTTATATGATATAAAGTATGTAATGCAAGAGAGTCTTAAACTGTAATTAATTGTAGCTTAATGGGAACAGTAGGTAGTGTATGCGCATTGACTTTAACATAACCACGAGCCACTCGGTGAAAATATATTCTATAGTGAAAAGTGAAAACAGAAAGACTTTGTATATAAATTATCAATAGTTTAAGTAATTTGTTTTCATTCACTGGTTTCAACTTAAGTTAATCTAGTCCGCGGCCTATTAATGTAACTATAATAAATCGACTTTATTAAAAACGTCTATTTAATGAAAGACTATGAAGATAAATATTTCCATACGCTTGTATATATCAGAGAAAAAAGTGATGTACGGCTTTGTTCAGTTATGGCTCTAACACTCACACCATCGTGGTTAGCAAGTGATTGAGCAATGTTTGCTTCTTCATCTTGAGCTGCAACGTAAAGTGGTGTGTCACGGGTTTGGACACCGGCCTTTGTATAGTCGGTCGCCCCCTTGGCTTGCTGCTCGAGTATCTCTCTGTGTCTCCGATTGATCTCTTCCATGTGGCGCATCCAAATCTCCTGCTCCTTGGTTCGCTGCTCGAGTATCTCTGTTTGTCTCCGCTTGATCTCTTCCATGTGACGGATCCTAATCTCCTGCTCTTTGGCTTGCTGCTCGAGTATCTCTATCTGTCTCCGCTTGATCTCCTCTTCCATGCGGCGGACCATACTCTCCTGCTCCTTGGCTCGCCGCTCGAGTATCTCTATCTGCTCGTGGGTGCTATCCTCATAGCTTTTGCGATCGGCTTCTCTCTTCTCCTTAAGATTGAGAAAATCGTACTCGTTACGCTCGTCAGCCCAAATCGTCTGAGACGAAGCTGCTGCCTTAGACAAAGCTGCTGCCTCAGACGAAGCTGCTGCCTCAGACGAAGCTGCCGCCTTAGACAAAGCTGATGCCGTAGACAAAGCTGATGCCGTAGATAAAGCTGCTGCCTCAGACAGATCTTCTGCCTCAGATAAAGCTGATTCTTTAGATAAAGGTGATACCTCAGATAAAGGTGATACCTCAAATAAAGGTGATACCTCAAATAAAGGTGATACCTCAAATAAAGGTGATACCTCAGATAAAGGTGATGCCTTAGACGAAGCTCCTGCCTCAGACGTATCTTCTGTCTCAGAAAGCTCTTCTGCCTCAGACGTATCTTCTGCCTCAGATAAAGCTGATACCTCAGATAAAGCTGATGCCTTAGACGAAGCTGCTGGATCAGACGAATCTTCTGTCTCGGACAGATCTTCTGCCTTAGACAGATCTTCTCCCTCAGATGTATATGCTGTTTTGGGCGAGGCTGACTTAGATGAATATGCTGCCCTAGACGGATCTTCTGCCCTAGATAAAGGTAATGCTTGAGATAAAGCTAATACCTTAGATAGAGGTAATACCTTAGACGGAGCTGCTGCCTCAGACGTATCTTCTTCCTCAGACGTATCTTCTTCCTCAGACATATCTTTTGCCTCAGATGGATCTGCTGCTTTAAACGGATCCGCTGCTTTAGGCGGAGCCGACTTAGATGGACCTGCTGCCTGAGATGGATCTTTTGCCTGAGACGAAGCTGCTCCCTCAGACGTATCTTCCTCCTCAGACATATCTTCTGCCTCAGACATATCTTCTGCCTTAAACGGATCTGCTTCTTTAGGCAAAGCTGACCTAGATGCATCTGCTGTCTTAGACGGATCTGCTGCTTCATATAGAGCTGCCTTCGACGAAGCTGCTGCTGCCACCTTGGATAAATTTGCTACCTCAGATGGATGTGCTGCTTTAGACGAAGCTGCGTTAGATACATCTACTGCCTCAGACGAATCTGCTGCTTTAGATGATACTGCGTGAGACGGATCTGCTGCTTTAGGCGAAGCTGCCTCAGATGGATCTGCTGTTTCAGACAAAGCTGTTGCTTTAAATAAAGCTGCCTCGGGTGGATCTGCAGTTTTGGATAAAGCTGCTGCTACCGTCTTAGATAGATCTTCTGCCTTACACGAAGCTGCCTGACATAGGTCTGCTGACTTAGACAGATATACTAGCTTAGCCAGATGTGCCGGCTTAGGAGGATATGTTGGCTTAGACGGATATACTGCATTGGGCGAAGCTGACTTAGGCGGATCTGCTCCTTTAGATAACGCTACCTGAGATAGATCTGCTGGCTTAGATAGATCTGCTGGCTTAGATAGATCTGCTGGCTTAGATAGATATGCTGGCTTAGACAGATATGCTGGTTTAGGCGGATATGCTGGCTTAGACGGAACTGCTGACTTGGACGGAGCTGCCTGGGATAGATCTGCTGGCTTAGACAGATATACTGGCTTAGGCGGATATACTGGTCTAGACGAAGCTGCCTTAGATAGCTCTGTTGCTTTAGATAAAGGTGCCGCTGCTACCTTAGACGGATCTGCCACCTTAGACGGATCTGCCACCTTAGACGGATCTGCCGCCTTGGAAAAGTCAGCTGCCTTAGACAGATCTGCTGCTTTGAATAAAGCTCCGTTATACGGATCTGATGCCTTGGACGGATCTGCTAACTCAGACGAATCTGCTGACGTAGACAGATCTGCTGCTGTAGACGGATCTGCTGCTGTAGACGGATCTGCTGCTGTAGACGGATCTGCTGCTGTAGACGGATCTGCTGCTGTAGACGGATCTGCTGCTGTAGACGGATCTGCTGCTGTAGACGGATCTGCTGCTGTAGACGGATCTGCTGCTGTAGACGAAGCCGCCTTAGATGAATCAGCTGACTTAGACAGATCTGTTGACTTTAACGGATCTGCTGCTCTAGATAAAGCTGCTGCTGTTAACTTAGACGGATCTGCTGACGTAAATAAATGTACCTCGGATAGATCTCCTGCTTTCGATAAATCTGCCTGAGACAGATCTGTTGCTTTAGGCAAAGCTGACTTTGATAGATCTGCTGCTGTTGGCTTAAATAAATCCAATACCTCAGACGGATCTGCTGCTTCAGACGAAGTCGTCTTAGACAGATCTGCTGCCTGAAACGAATCTGTTGCTTTAGATAAACCTGCCTCAGACAGATCTGCTGCTTTAGGCAACGCTGACTTAAATGAATCTGCCGATAATGTCTTGGATAGATCTGCTGCTTTGGGCAAAGCTGACGTAGATAGATGTTCTGCTGCTGCTGTTGCTTTAGATAAATCTACTGCCTTAGATAAATCTACTGCTTTAGATAAGTCTGCTGCTTTAGGCAAAGCTGCTGCTGTTGTTTTGGATAAATCTGCTGCCTCGGACGGATCTACTGCTTTAGACGAAGCTGACTTAGATGGATCTGCTGATTTAGATAACGCTGTCTTAGACAGATCTACTGCCTGAGACAGGTCTACTGCCTCAGATAGATCTACTGTCTTAGACGGATCTGTTGCTTTAGATAAAGCTGCTGCTGCTGGCGTAGATGGATCTGTTTCCTTAGATAAAGCAGCTAACTTTAACAGATCTGCTGCCTTAGATAGATCTGCTGACGTAGACGAAGCCGCTGATGTTACCTTAGATAGATCTGGTGACGTAGATAGATCTACTGGCGTAGGTGGATCTGCTTCTTGGAATAATGCCTTAGACGGATCTGCGGCTGTTGGCGAAGCTGCATCAGATAGATCTGTGCCTGTAGGCGAAGTTGCATCAGATAGGTCTGTGCCTGTAGGCGAAGCTGCCTTAGATAAAGCTGTCTCAAACAGATGTACTGACGTAAATGGATCTGCTAACGTAGGCCAAGCTGCATCAAGTAGATCTGCTGCTTTAGGCGAGGCTGCCGCAGATGAAGCTGTGTTAGACAGATCTACTGACGGAGATGAATCTGCTAACGTAGGCGAAGCTGCCTTAGATGAAGCTGTCTTAGACAGATCTACTGCCTCAGACGGATCCGTTAACTTAGATAGATTATCTGACTTAGACAGATCTATTGCTTTAGATACAGCTACTGCTGCTGACGTAGATATATCTGCTGGCCTAAGCCGATCTGCTAGTGTAAACGGATCTGCTGACGTAGACGGATCTGCTGACGTAGACGGATCTATTGCTTTAGATGGAGCTGCTGATGATGACTTAGACAGATCTGCTGCTTTAAATAAAGCTGCTCTTAACGTAGACGGATCCACTGCTTTAGACGACGCTGCTGCTGCTGACTTAGATAAATCTGCTGACTTAGATAGATCTGCTGATGTAGATGGATCTGCCGATGTAAATGGATCTCCTAATGTAGATAGATCTACTGACGTAGACGGATCCAATGGCTTAGGCGGATCCGCTGCTTTAAATGAAGCTTCCTTAGACGGATCTATTACTTCAGACAAAGCTGCTGCTGCTGACATAGATAAATCTGCTGCTGCTAACTTAGGCGGATCTGCTGACGTAGATAGATCTGCTGCTTTAGACAAAGCTGCTGCTTCCGACGGATCCGCTGCCTTAGACGGATCTGTTAACTTAGACGGATCTTTTGCCTTAGACAGATCAGCTGCTTTAGATAAAGCTGCTTCTAACTTAGATGGATCTGTTGACTTAGATAGATCTGTTGATTTAGGCAGATCTGCTGACGTAAACGGATCTGCTGCAAACTTAGACAGATCTGTTGACTCCGACCGAGATACTGCTATAGATGGATCTGTTGACTTAGATAGATCTGTTGATGT
Organism: Trichoderma simmonsii; assembly: GCA_019565615.1. NCBI lineage: Eukaryota > Fungi > Ascomycota > Sordariomycetes > Hypocreales > Hypocreaceae > Trichoderma > Trichoderma simmonsii. The sequence continues at coordinate 429,385 of CP075867.1, read as the reverse complement.
AAACGGGTCTCCTGCTGACTGAAACGGATCTGCTGCGGACTTAAATGGATCTGTTAACTTAGACGGATCTGCTGACGTAGGCGGATCTGCTGCCTCAGGCAGATCTGTTGACTTAGATAGATCTGTTGACGCAGACGGATCTACTAACATAAATGGATCTGCTTCTGACTTAGACTGATCTGTTAACTCCAACCGATATACTGCCTTAGACGGATCTGTTAAGTCAGATAGGTCTGCTGACTTAGACGGACCTGCTGCCTCAGATGGATCTATTGATGTAGATAGATTTATTGACTTGGATGGATCGGTTGATATAAACAGATCTACTGACGTAGATGGATCTGCTGATGGATATAGATCTCCTGCTTTGGATGGATCTGTTGACTTAGACAGATCTGCTCCTGACTTAGATAGACCTGCTGCTTTAGACGGATCTGCTGCTTTAGACGAAGCTGCTCCTAACGTAGACGGATCTAATGACGTAGATAGATCTGTTGGCTCCAACTGATCTGCTGCCTCAGACGGACATATTGCTTTAGATGAAGCTGCTCCAGACTTAGATGGATCTGTTGACTTAGGTGGATCTGGTGGCTTAGACGGATTTGCTGCCGACTTAGACAGATCTGTTGACGGAGATAGATCTACTAACGTAGACGGATCTGTTAACTTAAATAGATCTGCTGACTTAGACGAAGGTGCTGCTTTAGATAAAGCTGCTCCTGACATAGACGGATCTGTTGACTTTGATACATCTGCTCCTGACTTAGACGGACCTGCTGCCTTAGACGGATCTGTTAACGTAGACAGATCTACTAATGTAAACGAGTCTCCTGCTTTAGAAGAAGCTGCTGCTGACCTAAACGGATCTGTTGGTTTCGACCGATCTGCTGCCTTAGATGGGTCTGTTGACGTAGGCGGATCTGCTTCCTCAGACTGATCTACTGAATTAGATAGGTCTGCTTCCTCAGACTGATCTACTGACTTAGATAGGTCTGCCGCCTCAGTTAGATCTGTTGACTTGGATAGATCTGTTAACGCAGATGGATCTGTTGACGCAGATGGGTCTGTTGACGCAGATAGGTCTGTTGACGCAGATGGATCTGTTGACGTAGGCGGATCTGCTTCCTTAGACTGATATACTGATTTAGATAGGTCTCCTGCCTTAGATAGATCTGTTAACGCAGATGGATCTGTTAACGCAGATGGATCTGTTAACGCAGATGGATCTGTTAACGCAGATGGATCTGTTAACGCAGATGGATCTGTTAACGCAGATGGACCTATTGACCCAGACGGATCTGTTGACGTAGACGGATTTGCTGACGTACATAGATCTGCTGCCTTAGACGAATCTGCTGCTTTATGCAAAGCTGCCTTAGATAGATCTGTTGACTTAGATAGATCTGTTGACTTAGACGGATCTGTTGCGTCAGACGGACCTGTTGCATCAGACGGACCTGTTGCATCAGACGGACCTGTTGCATCAGACGGACCTGTTGCATCAGACAGATCAGCTGCTGTAGATAAAGCTGCTGCTTTAAATGATGCTTCCTCAGACAGATCTGTTGACTTAGACAGATCTGTTGCGTCAGACAGACCTGTTACGTCAGACAGACCTGTTGCATCAGACGGATCAGCTGCTGTAGATAAAGCTGCCGCTTTAAATGATGCTGCCTCAGACAGATCTGTTGCGTCAGACAGACCTGTTACGTCAGACAGACCTGTTGCGTCAGATAGATCAGCTGCTTGAGATAAAGCTGCTGCTAGCTTAGGTAGATCTGCTGGCTTAGATGGATCTGTTAACTCCGACCGATCTGTTGACATAGACGGATCTGCTGCCTCAGACGAATCTGCTGGCTTAGACAGATCTGCTAACGTAGATGGATGTGGTTCCTTAGATGGGTCTGTTATTTCAGACGGATCCGTTAACTTAGACGGATCTCTTGCGTTAGACAGATCAGCTGCTTGAGATAAATCTGCTGCTAACTTGGGCAGATCTGCTGGCTTGGATGGATCTGTTAACTCCGACCGATCTGTTGACATAGACGGATCTGCTGCCTCAGCCGGATCTGCTGCCTCAGCCGGATATGTTAACGTAGACATATCTACTTCTTTAGATAGATCTTCTGACTTAGATAGATCTGCTCCTGCTGACTTAGACAGATCTGCTGTCTTATATAGATCTGTTAACTCAGACGGGCTTGTTGACTTAGACGGATTTATTAACTCCGACCGATCCGCTGGTTCAGACGGATTTATTAACGTAGACGAATCTGCTGCTTTAGACGGATCTGTTAACGTAGACGGATCTGCGGGCTTAGACAGATCTGCTAACGTAGATGGATCTGTTAACTTAGATAGATCTGTTTCGTCAGATTGATCTGTTTCGTCAGATTGATCTGTTTCGTTAGATGGATCTGTTGCGTCAGATGGATCAGCTACTTTAGATAGAGTTGCTGCTAACGTAGACAGATCTGCTGGCTTAGATAGATCTGTTGACTGAGACGGATCTGCCGCTGCTGCCTTAGATGGATCTGCTGCTTCAGATAAAGTTGCCTTAGACAAATCTGTTGGCTTAGACAGATCCGCTGCACTAGGTAGATCTGTTGACTTATATAGATCTGTTGACTTATATAGATCTGTTGACTTAGATAGATCTGCTGACGTAGACGAATCCGCTGCCTGAGATAAAACTCCGGCTGCCGCCTTAGACGGATCTGCTGCCTTAGATGGATCTGTTGACTTAGATGGATCTGTTGACTTAGATGGATCTGTTGACTTAGATGGATCTGTTGACTTAGATGGATCTGTTGACTTAGATGGATCTATTGACTTAGATGGATCTATTGACTTAGATAAGTCTGCCGCTGCCGCCTTAGACGAATCTGCTGCCTCAGATCGATCTGCTGCTTTAGGTAATGCTTCCTCAGACAGATCTGTTGACTTAGACGGATCTGCTGCCTGAGATAGATTGGCTGCTTTATATAATGCGTCCTCACACAGATCCGCTGACTTAGATAGATCTGCTAACGTGGACGGATCTGCTGACTTGGACAAAGTTCCCGCTGCCGCCTTAGACGAATCTGCTGCCTCGGACGGATCTGTTAACTTAAGTAAAGCTGCTGTTGACTTAGATATATCTGCTGTGTCAGACGGATCTGTTGCCTTAGATGGATCTGCAGCCTTGGACAGATCTGTTGACTTAGACGGATTCGTTGCTTCAGATGGATCTGCTGCCTGAGACGGATCTGCTACTGATGTAGACGGATCTATTGCCTTAGATAGATCTGCTGTCTCAGACGAATCTACTGACGCATATAGATCTGCTGCTTTAGACGAATCTGCTGCTTTAGACGAATCTGCTGCTTTAGGCAAAGCTGCCTTAGATAGATCTGTTGACTTAGACGGATCTGCTGCCTCAGACGGATCTGTTGCTTCAGACGGATCTGCTGCCTTAGATGGATCTACTACTGACGTAGACGGATCTGTTGACTTAGATATATCTGCTGCCTTAGACGGATCTGCGGCCTTCGACGGATCTGTTGACCCAGACGGACCTGCTGACGCACATAGATCTGCTGCTTTAGGCAAAGCTGCCTTAGATAGATCTGTTGACTTAGACGGATCTGTTGCTTCAGACGGATCTGCTACTGACGTAGACGGATCTGCTACTGACGTAGACGGATCTATTGCCTTAGATGGATCTGCTGTCTCAGACGAATCTGCCGACTTGGTCTGAATAGCGATATTATCTGAACCTTGGTCTTCGATCTGTTTTTTTTTGTTAAAAAGGCTGCCGCTAAAATCTGCTACTGATAGAGGGAATTTTCCAGCAAAGCCAGCAGTCAAATACCACACCTCAGTCCAGCTTATGGCTGCGGTCCCAAACAGTTTGAGAGGCTCGGGTAAGTTCCAAGGCTCCAATCCAACGTCGATTGGGGGGCCGGACAGCCTGGCATGGAAAATCCAGAAGTTTGCTGCGTATATAAGAAATGGAAACTCGAAAGTGCGTTCTTCGATACCATTCCGCCATGCCTCTCTGTCGTCGGGCAGGGTCCCCTTTGCTATAAGAATGCCGAGAGCGGGCTCCTTGAGGACCGGCTCTTTTAAAGTGGGCTGGAGCAAATAATGCATGCAGCGAGAGCTAATATTCCTGTGGGCTCTCTTTGGGTCGCAATGATAATACCAGTGGTAATTGAAAGTAGGCGTGGCGGGAAGCTCCTCCTTTGACATGGCAAGATACTCTTGCAAGGAGCGGTGGACAAGCCCGATCTGCCCATCGTGATCGATCTTAATGAGCGGTGAACATCTTTCCATAATATCCCGCTTTATGTTTCCATCATAGAAAGGTGGTTCAGCCTCATAGGAGACTTCATCGGCCCAAGAGGCATGGTTAAGGTCCGCAACCTCCCTAACCATGTCATACGCTATCTCCAGCTCTTCTTCGCCCATCTGTCTCGCATGGTAAGTTAAACAGAACAGCATCTTTCGCTGGAAAGACCCGCCCTGGTCACCAGATTTGAATTTCCCGAGATATTGGTCAAACAGTGGGAATATGCCTCTGGTCAGCTGGCCCGCGTCCTGGTTGTTGGGTGACATTCTTTTCACAGCTTCGGCTAATGCGATCTGGGCCCAGAGGTACATGCCGTTGGCACCCTTCTCGATCTGCATATGGAATTCCTCTGCGATACTGAAGCCACCAGGACATCTCTTAATGACATTCAGGACCTCTTCGGTCGTTTTCATGATATCTTGCTGCGTATCTTCGGTGGTAATGTTGTAACGAGAGGGTTTGTAGGTTCCTAGCACCGCTTCAAGTTGCTCTTGAAAGCGAGAGAACACCAGTAGCCGGACTTTATTGCGAACACTGTTTGGAAGGTTGTTGCAAACGAGCGTTTTGATAAACTCATCAAGGGCGTACGCGTCAATACCGAGCTGGTCAATTTCGTCGACGATAAAAGTCAGCCTGCAGTTTTTATTTACTGCCTCGGTGATCACGCTCCTACAGAGCTTCTGGACGTCCGGCATATTGAAGTCGCTGATGAGCCGGCTTGTGAGCTTCATAGCCCTTGCTATCTCCGGGCGGGCGGTAAGAATGTCATAAAGTAGGCTTCCAACCACCCTCTGAGGTGTTTTGTATCCTGTTATCAAGTCCTGGAGACAGCAATAAGCGACAATTTCAGTCCAGTTATCGCTGCTTTTAGGATTCTCGATGAGTTGCACAACGTGCCTGGACAAGTACGTCTTCCCGCAGCCCATCTCGCCGCGGATCCACAGCAAACGTTTCTCCTGAGCCCATTGTCGCCATTCGCTGAATGCTGGCTTTGCCTCGATCCAAGAACACGTACCACGAGTAGGTGGTGTCGGTACCTGTCCTCGTTGCGTCTTCAAAGGCTTCAGCAGCCGCAATTTTTGATAATACTCTTTGGATAGGGCTCCGTCTGGAAGAATGTTAGCTTCTTGGCCGGCGTTTGCCTACTTTTTACTTACTTTTCCCTTTTGGCGACTTCTCTTTGATCACTTCGATTATCTTTGGTAGAAGTGCAGGCCTTAGCACCGTGTCTTGCTCCTTGGCTTTGAGGAAAGTACCCTTTTGTGAGTGAGTTTATGCTCCCAATCCTGTGCTTAAGTCGAGACGGGCTGACTCACCTTCGTCTTGTCCAGCGTGTTGCTTATGAATACAAGGCCCGGAATGCGGACAAAGGCCTCAGAAATCTCTGTTAGTGCAGAGCCGTCATCATCACGTAGCAAATCTGCTGGCGCTTTCCGTCGTAGTTGTAGGTTGAGTGGGTTTTTTTCGAACATCTCCGAAATGACTTTTCGCCAGGATTCCAAATCATTCTGGTGAGGAGTGTCGAAGAGGACCTTTGGGGGAAATATGTGAGCACGCCTGGTATCATAGGGAATGCGTCTTGTGCATAAGGCGATTGTCACTTACAACTCCAATAGTGAGGGAGAACATATCCCTGTATCTTATGTCGAGCTTCGCAGCGATAAGGGCCTGGTGGGGTCAGCTTGGCTCGGCGCCCGTGGGCAAGATATAGTTGCGCATCCGACGTTACCTGCTTGATGATGAAACCGCCTGCCCCACGCCCAATGAAGACAAGAGGGCGCAGCCTGGTATCCTCTGCTTTCCGCTCGCGACTGAGTTCTGAAAGTAGCCTTTCTCCAAGGTCCAACAGCTCATCTCGTCCGTAAGGATGCCGAGATATTTCACTATAGCCGAAGGTAAGAACCCTGGCATCCGGCAACTTTGTAGATCCAACGGCTGTATCCCACAGGGGCTGCCATGTCCGGACCGCATGGCCACCAGACTCGTGGACCAAGACAATGCTGAATAGTTATCAGTACTGTTTACCATGAAAATAGCCGGGTTGAAATACGCGCACTCACTCAAAGCATGGGACGGTGAGAGAGGATGATGGCCGAGATAGAGTTGAAAGCTTGAACACCACACTCATTGTTATAATATAACAGCAACTTGGGTTGCTAAGGCCAGACGTAGGAGAGATTGAGTAAAGAAACTGTCTATCAGGGACACATGGTCATGAAGAATCTTATATACTAGTAGAGGAGGAAGCTACTTGTTACAAAGATTGTTCGTGCAGGCCTATAAGGGTTGATAAGCTGTTACTGGTACTTGCTTATGTTAATCCAACTAGGCTCAGCTACACATTATCCAAAAGCAAATAATCTACTAGGTAGACATCCTCTTGCATTAATAATTGTGATATTATTAAATAGGATGTTAAAAAGAAATAAGATTATAATACAATAATTGTACTTCTACTCTAGTCTTCCATGATAAATAAAATTCCTATAGGCAATTAGATTTACACTATTAAAGACTAAAAGAGTATTTATTAGTTTACTTGACTGTTTTATCCAGCTGAATAATATAAGAGTTTAATATAAATACTAAAATGTGAAATTAGTAATATAATATTAGACATTAAAAAATATACAAGACCAAAGATAAAATTAAAACTCAAAATGTATAAATTTTATTACATAAAATGAAACATCTGTTTAAATATTATCTGAGTTATTTGTTTTATAACTCAACGTTAAATACGCTAATTAAAATTTATTCTTATTAAATAACAGCTCAGTATAGCTTTTTCTTACAGTAGCTTCTATACATAATACTCTGTAAGTAACTCCAGGTATTCTGAAGTAAATCTACTGAAGCATTTGCTTCATTCTGCCAGTGACATTGTCTTTGGTTAATACAAAGGCTCTGTAGAGTCATGTGGCTAACCACGCGGCAAGATTGTTGCTTCTTTTCGGTGGTGACACGCTTATTGGGTATCATAGGCTCTTTCATTAATATAAAGGCTCTGTAGAATACTGTAGCTAACCACTCGGCTAGATTATTACTTCTTTTCGGTGATGACGTGCTTATTGGGTATATAGGCTCAACCAACAAATCTCTCGCATTTGCATACAGTAGACTATATATGCAGAACTGAGTCATTAAGCCGGCATAGAAATTTGCTTATTGGCTATGGTCTGGCAGCTGATTGCTGCGAACCTCTGGCAGCTGATAACTGCTAACCAAATCACATCTCGCCACGTCAGTTTTGATATTCTAGACGGTGACCTGCACTGCCACCCCCACGGCCTTTAGGCAAGACTGAAAAGGCTCTGAGAGGAGCGACCGATAAGCAGGGCGGCCACGTCGATTTTGTCTCTGAAGCGCCGTAGCCTTCTCAAACACGTCAAATCGACTCCCCTCTTTCCCCCCTCTCCTGCTAACCTTTCATTTTCTCTCGAAGGAAACATTGTCAGCTACTCAGCTCTGAAATTCACACGACAAGCAACCTATGTTCAAAAAGCTGTAAGTCCCATCCTTCTGTGCGAACCAGTTAAAAGTTTAGTGTTTAACGGCCTATATAGCACGTGGGCGCATTAAGTCCAAGCGATTAAAACACCTATTACCTCGCTAACACAACCACAACAAATAACCTCCGTGATTGGAAGAATAGAATGGCATCTCACTGTGAGCTTGGAGGTTCAGAGTCACGCATTTTAACAACAGAAGCGCAAGAGATGCTGGATACCCTCAACGAAAAGCTCATGGCATTCCAGGAGAGGGAAGTTGAGTTACGCAAGGCCCTGAAGACTTTGGGTTATGAATGGTTGCTAGACATGGAGGGACTGAAGCCTCCTCCTAACGAACACACTTTCCAACCCCATCAAGAAAAATAAAGAGGTGAACAGGTGTATGTCGGGGGGGAGAAACACGGATGTTCGGTGATCTGTTTTAGACAGTAGTTGAAATCGATGGACACTCCTTGTTCCTGCACCTAGCAGTCAACTTTCCCTTCTCCAAGGAATAAAGTATGTAAACAGCGATGACTCTCGCCGCCATCGCTTCACCTCACACTACATTTCCCAGTACAAAGCACCCCAAGATTGACTGGGCTGAATGTCAGGCCCGGGTCCTCCGAGAGAGCACGCCCTGGGGAAGCAATATGTATCTTGGTGCCCAATCCGGCTGCTACGGACGGGAACTACATTTTTTTAAATAAGTTTGAGGTTTCTTCCGCAACCCAAGCTGCTGCCCATAAAGCTGTTAGGCAAAGCTCGTCGACGCCCTACGGGACAAATGGAGGTTAAAGAGGCTGAAGGTGGACTTTTTTGGGCATCCAGCAGGACTAATTCCTCCCGTGCCTTAGCGCCATGCGGCTCAGTTGGAGTAGGTTGTGAATGGATGGCGTCATAGACCTGCCTTTCAAGGCGGGCAATTGGGCGTGGGCCATCCATATCATTTAGAGGCGTTTTCAATTGGACGATAGCAGTGCAGACACGGCTTTGGTAGCCGCTATTCAATGCTGTCATTACGGTCAACGACAAAAGTATTCTATGGAGAACGGTTTGAGTTTCAGAGTCTATCCTGAGGGCTTTGGGTATTGGCGAATCGCTACTGGCGTTTATATTGTAGAATCTCAATCGATGGCTGCTATATCTGGCAATACTGTTGACATGAAACAGTCGACGCTAGCAAAGGAGACGATAGTGAAAAAGTAGAAGGAGAACGAAGAAATGCTCCATCCTCAGGTAGATTAGGAGGTTTGGAACATTATAGAGTTAGTAAACATGAGGAGGCCTATGAGACGCATGAACAACGGGGAGTTGAGGCAAGCGAGCACCGTTGTACACAAGTGTAAGATGCCAATTACGCTGGTTATTGCTGTTGTCTATTGACTTCAATTGTGAGAAATGGCGGTAGCAAGGTGTGAAATAGGTATGCTGAGACTCATCAATAAATGGGACTATTGCTCATTCTCTTTTTTTTAAAGTGATACATTCTTGTAATAGATAGATGGTAGATATCTCAGGGTGGCAATCCAGTTGGAAAGCGGAGCACTACTACCCGCCCCGAGTGACAACCCAGAACGATCGCCGAGAGTGTGGATGCTTCGGGCCCGATGAGAATTGCCGCTGTGCTATCTGGGCGGTAGGCCGGCGGCAGCCAAAGGACTTTCTCCGAGTCCCACAGAACCCAGTCGCCGGTTACATTCACCCCGTAACCCTGACGGTGAAGCTCTCGGCGCACATCCACATATCCAGCTGGCACCTCATCAAGGAGAACAAGCCCTACGTTAGTCAAGAGACGAGACGTGGCGGCGTCAAAAGCTACCACCGTGATGCGGGATCCGCCCGTGTCGAGCGTCTGAAGGCAGCAACCACTCTTCGAGTCCCAAATCTTGATTTTGTCGGTATACGATGCAGCGAATTGGTGGCCGTCGGATGAGAAGACGAGTGCTGTGGCCGTGGCCTCGTCATCAATCTCTAGATTGCACTGCCGACGTAACAGTTTCCAGATCCGGATGGTTCGGTCAAACGATGTCAATATCAAGTCGTCTGGGCCAAACACAACGGAACCAGACCCAAATTCGCCCCGAGTCGCTTGATGAAAGATTTGGAGGCATCTCTGCTCCACGAGACTCCAGACTCTGATGGTGCCAGCTGGCTCCAATAACGCAATATTAGCCCCATCTGGCGAGAAGCAAACCGCAAAGCCACGGTATGGTATGGTTTTCAGGCGATTGCCCGTCGTTACGTCCCAGATGGCCGCGTCTTTGTGACTAGATACGGATACGAGCCGGGTGCTATCGGGAGAGAATGCCATATCGAGGATGCCACTATAGGTGTCATTGACCTCGCGCGGGCGATGGGCCCCTGTGAGGTCCCATATATTCATCATGCTTGTCGAAGCTGACGCCATCGTATTACCGTCGGCAGAGATCCTGATCAGATTGATCTTGTCTGGGTGGTCCCTAGCCGCCCGAAACACTTCGCCGTCGGTAGATGTGATCCGGTAAAGCCTGAGCCCCCATTCGCTAATCGATGCTATCTGGCTGCCATCGGGCGAGAAGATGAGTGACTGCATGTGCTGATCGTAGCCCCAAATGGTCTGGAGACGACGCTTCGTCGTCGTATCCCAGGCCATGATATTGCCATCTGGTGCCACAACAAAACGACTGCCGTTAGTAGAGAGGGCCATGGTACTGTAGGGGTCTTCCTCTGAGGGAACATCGAGTATGCCAAGGCGCTCTCCCGTCTCGGCGCTCCATGTAATCAATGACTTGTTGCTCGCGGATATGAGTCTGCTACCAGCAGTATCCGGTAAGAAGGCAACAGAGGTAGTGTCTTCAGTATCGATGCAGCGAAGTAGACTACCCGATTGCGCGTTCCATACTCGTATCTCATCTCTATGCGCCGAAGCGAGACGAGTACCACCGGCTGAATACACGACTGAATCGCAAGGGCTGGCGGAGTCATGCCGGAACTGAAGCGCGCGGTCTCCTCTGGCCCAGTCCCAAATGCCGATGCAGTCATCATCCGCCGCGGCCAGCCAGACACCGTCGGGCGAGAATACGGCGGCAGAAATGTTCAAGGGGGTGATTACACGGCGATGCCAGATACCCTTGGTGAGATCCCAAAATTTAACCACACCCGGACCAGTGACCGTCCCCAGGATGGTGTGCTTGGGGGGGAAGGCCACCCAGCCGCTGGCATCTTCGAGGGTCCAGACGCTATTCCCGGTCACCATATCCCAAACCTGGACTTGACGAACCGTCTCCCCATCACAATCACCCTCCAGTGCCGCGGCCAGCCAGGCGCCGTCGGGAGAGAAGGCGACTGAACCAACAACCTCGAGCTTAGCATTACCTGGGTCCAGCGTCTGGGCCCATGGACTCCAGTGTTCCTCGCGCATCTCGGCGTGGACGGTCACCCAGTTCGGCTCCTCTGTCCTGACAAGTTCTCTCATGATGCTTCCGGATGGGACAAAGACCGTGGCAGAGGCATAAGTCTGGAGAGGGTGCTCCATAATCGACTGCCCGTGGTACTCAATGAAGCGCTGTGCGTCAACGACTAGCTTAGCTAATTGTTGGGCTCCGTTTTCTCCCTGAAAGATACGTTAAGACCAGTGGTAAGGGGGAGACGGGGGTTTCAACTTGGAATTGAAACGTAGAAACGTACCTGGAGATAGTTGACAAGCTTTGTCCAAGAGGAGAGCGCAGTTCGCATCACGCCTAGGAGGCTCAGGCTCTCCAGCCAGTAAAGGTACTTGAACTCAAGGAACGCGGAGAGGGCACCGCCGTCTTTTGTGTCGCGGCCGTGGTAATTACTTGCGACCAGGTGCTCAATCCAATACTCGCTAGCATAGCCAGTCATAGCTAGCGGGTCAGGCTCGGGGGTTTTGATGTCGACGGCGAGAATTCCAGGTTGGCGCAGGGTATACATGTCTCGATGAAGCGTCGCTTCCATGAGGGTCAGAGACCGTAAGAAGATGCGGCGATGGTCATTCTCGAAGCCTTCGGGGAAGAGGACACTATCCCCGTAAAGAAACTCCCTTGCCAGCTTGTTGACTGAAAACGTAGTAAGGCCCCTGATACCGAACGAGTCGCATTTGCGTATGATATCTTCGGCAACGTCGCTAAGAGGAAGACCAGCGAGGGCATAGAGTTCCTCGCGATTTAAGGGGCGATGTGTGATGGCGACGGTTGCTAGGACGCTGCAACAGAGGTGTCGAGTCTCCCGCTCCAGGTGCTGTATGCGATCAGAGGCTTGTCTGTACAAGCCCTCCATGTCTAGCGCAGCCTCCCTCAACACGTCCAGCATCTCAGAAGACGACGCAGCCTTGAGTTTTGCGACGACAAGCGTTACGTACTGGAACGTCGCGATGGCCTTGTCCTGTAGGCCTTGGGAGATCTGTTGACGCAAGTCGTCATTCCCTTTGTTGGCCGCCAGATCGGAGGCGCACCGGTCAATGTAGGCTTTGACAGCGTGAGTCAACTCTTCAGTGCAGTCATCCAGGTCCAGACCCTGCCGTCCCGCCTTGCGAACTTCGAGATGCTTGGCCACGTCAGCCCGACGTCTACTTGCAACCAACCACTTGATACCAGGGAGGTTCGACGCTTCAGAAACGAGTGATAGAAGTTTTTCAACGTCCTCGCCACATTCATCGGGGGCATCAAGGACAAAGTATGCCACGCCTTGGCCGAGTTTTCGGCGTAGATCGGGCAAGAGGCTGAGGAAAATCTCACGGAGAGCATACCAAGCCCCTGGGCCTTGAAACAGCTTGGAACCGACCTTTTTATGCTTTTCTATCACGCTGCCGATGAGCGTTGGCTGCTGACTGATGATGAGGTAAATCATGCCTCGTAGGACAGCCGCAGCATTGTCGGCGTTCTTGTTTCCTGCCTCGCAGAAGAAGAAGGACAGGCAGTCTTGTTGGTGCATGTTGCACTGCAACTCTTGAACGATACCGCAGAGCAACATCGTTTTACCCGTCCCGAGGCTGCCCTTGACCCAAAGGAGGCGGGCATCGGGGTCATCGCGCCAACGACTAAAAGCAGGTTGCGTGAGAATCCAGGAGTATGAGTCTCGCAGCAGGCCGCCCTTGGCGTCTTCGATACGCTGCTTGTCAAGCCATGGGTCGGTAATATAAAGATCCCGGATGCAGAGCGCCTCTTCGCTCTCTGCATCTGCGTGAGAGCCAACCGATTAACACCAGAACAGCAGAATCAACACAATGGCGGCTCCAGTGGTGGGCTAAGGTAAGCTCACCTTTGAAGTATTGATTTATAGATGCTATAGGCGCATTGATTTGCATGCCGCTGCCCGACAATACATTTCCAGTCGCCGTTGCGGTGGTTTCACCACCAGAATACTGAGACATATTGTTCACTACCTACCTAGGTACCATGAGGGTAAGGTAACCCATCACGTACAATTTTATATGGTAGACCGGCGGTGTTTTGTTCACCCCACATGGGTATTAGTAGTAAATTGAAGGTAACCTTGAAGCTCAAGGAATGCGGCAATGCGTGGAGGAGTACTACTGTAGTAAAGGACGGGGCTGCCCCAGGACATGGTAACAGGGATAAGGTCTCTGTACACCCCCCTCCACTACATCTGCCACATACAGTCCACGTTAGGCTCCAAGTAAGGTAGTACCCCGGAACTTAGCCACCCCCGTAACTTAGCTAGTTTACGTAATTTCCTATGATAAACTTTAACTCTATATTTTTCTATAAAAAACTATTTCATTAAAAACCCAAAAGCTAGAATTTATTTATTAAGTCTTTTTAATTTATATGTTATTTTAAAAGCTTTATTTTTAAGTATATTATCATATTTTACTATATATTAATTAGTAACTTATTATAGTAATATTTTAATAAATAAGGTAAGAAAAAATAAATAAAAATCACATTTTACAACTTTAGCTTATAAATAATGTATAAAGATCTTTAAAAATATTTTTATTTTTTTCTAATGGTCTTTTTACTTATAATTACAGATAGTGTCTTTCTTGATTTTTTCAAGGTACTTCCAATACCGCCCGGATAGCAAAAAAGTACCGCCCGGATAGCAATACTCTTTAAAAATACCTTTATATATTGTGCTGTGTCTAAACCAGTAGCTCAACCAACATCTTAGCCAACGCATTCTCCACCTATGTACCTTAACAAAGGTCAGATTATAAAACCTTGTCGCTGCCAAGTCTAGACGAATAACTTTCGAACCAAGCCTACGACGAACTTAAAGCGAGCGAGCCGAAATTAGTCAAGGCGTACGAGAGGATCTTATCAGCTAGTTAGCTATACTTCGTCGAAACGACTCCAGCTCTATTGCCTCCGAACCGATTGCGACTTCTCCTTTGCACCACGTCTGCTCATCTCGAGCAACTAGACATCTACTCCAACTAACTAACAGCGAGCAACTAGACATCTACTCCAGCTAACTAACAGCGAGCACCATGGTCAGCTAAACACCCAGACCTCGATAACAAAAGCTGATGGCCAGGACTTACAGTCTGGTTTGGAAATCCTCGGCGCCGCCTCTGCCATTCTGGCTATGGTCGAGTCCGCGATCTCCCTAGCGGCCCGATTGCGCGAAGCCCAGCAGCGCCAGCAGGGTCTAGCAGGTGTCCTCGACCATCATGGCCAAGTACTCGTCGAGACCCAGCGCATCGTCACGCTCGTCAAAGAGGAAGAGGCGCTACAAACGGCCGCCGTTGCCGCTGAGTTAGTCACGTTGGATATGGTCGTCAAGGGCGTGGTCGACGTCCTGACTCGGATCCAGACGAATGGCCAGGGCAAGAGATCAGGCCGCGTCCCCCAGATTTTCTATCAGCTCACGCACGGGTCCCGAGATGAAGCGGACCTGCGCGGGGTAATGGAGAACCTTGGACGTGCCAAGGGCGACCTGGGCCTCTGCATCAGTGTCGCCCACGTCGGTCTGAGCCGGGGGATGCAAGACACCTTAGTTCTGAACACACGCCTGCTTGAGCGTGTTGATTCCGCGGTCCGAGCCGTGGTGGGAAACGACCAGGGACTGGTGATTGGCAAGCTGGCCCGCGGACGACCGGTCCAAGGTGCGTGTCTGGGCCTCCCACATTTGATTGTGGCCCGCTAAGCCAGGTGCAGAGAATGGTACTCTGGTTGTTACCGCTGATGACCTCGCGTCTATCGAACGCCACCGCGGCAACGCCTCCTCTCATCTACCCGCCGCAAGTGGCGACGGGCATGTGGCCCGACATATTGTGGCCCATAACATGACAGCGGATCAGGCGTTCCAGATCAACGGGCCCGTCGGCATGCAGGAGTGGTACGCGGCGAGCCACATTGTTCAGGAGAACAAGGCCATAGGAAAGAGCACGCAAATTAATGCGGGCATGTCGATGGAAGCGTTCTCGCAGCTTCTGCAGGCTCATCAAAGATGACAGCTTTGGCGATAGCACTGTTGGGAAATAACCAAGAGAGTAGCAGTATTCATACATATGTACTTGCTCGGGAAATCTTGTGTTTAAATAGATCGATCTCGAGGCATCATAGAAACAAGAAACATTCACAAAAACGCAATCAGCGAAACATGGGCTTATAGAGCTTGAATTTTGCCTAGTTCATCCGCAAACCACCCGTGATACAGCATCCAACACCCCAAGGCATCGCGCCCTGCAAAGCGACGCTAATGGCAACCCTTTTTCCCCCTTAGCTCACTGCTTCATCCCTTTCAGCGCCATCAGCATCTGAGTCACTTCAGCCGGGGTTCCAAAGAGGGGCGCATTAATCTGCGTCCCGTTGTCGACCTCGTTGGAGATGGCCTCGATCACCAGCCGGCGGTCCGTCTGCTTGGCCGCGAGCGCGCCGTTAACCTGGCCCGCGGCGCTCTTGGCTTTGTTGCCCTCCGCGCGGTGCAGGTCGCCCGGCCGTGCGCGGTGAAGCGCATCTTGCGCCTGCTCCAGCTCCTTGACGACGTTGCCGACGTCGGTAATGTTGTACCCCTTCGGGAACGGGTTGTTGAGCTTCTGCGCGACGGCTCGGAGCCTAGCGAGGGCGGCGCCGACAGCAGGCGTGTGCTCGTCGACCTGCTTCTGGATGTTTGAGACATAGAGCCAGACCTTATTAAGCCGGGAGACGAAGTCATCAATTTTTGTTTCTAAGGAGGAATTCCTTTCCACCCAGCCGCGCATGATGCCCTTGGCGCTCTCGATCAGGGCCAAGGCGCTGTCGGCCTCGGTGCGAATGTCAATGGTGGGCATCTGGGCTGGGGGGGTTAGCATTAATTCGGAGGAGGTAGAAGGATGGAGATCATGAGGTTTTTGCAGCACCTGTGATGAAGTCGTGGTCTTTAAAGGGAGAAAGATATGTAACGTAGGGACCGGCTTGAGGCCGTGCGGAACTTGAAGGCTGCTGTAGGAGCCGAGATGTAGACAGAATAATAATAGACACAGTCGATCTTCTCGCTACTTTATAAAGTTTCTTGTGATCTCTAGAGTCAGCAGTTGTCAGCAGTTCCTATTCAAACCAAGAGGCATCTCAGCTACCAACCTTAACCTCCCAGCGAACACTTGGAACTTTGACGATTAAGCAGGCTTCTCCACCATTGGTCTACCGTGTTGCTTCAACAATCTCGTTCATATGACTTACCCCGACTACGTGTCACGTTGGTGAAGGTGCGGCGCCCCCATTTTACCACCTCTAGCTTCCTCCTCGACCAGAGATTCGTTAGGAAGAGAGACAGCATTAGGCCGACTTACAGAATCAAAATCTAGAATTTCATGACTTGCCGCGCTAGGAGCGTCGGTGTGGAACGCAATATTCTGATTGGCGCACGAGAAGATGAGGCTTGCGCTAGGTTCGCGGGCACCAGCACAGACATGGCAACGCAGATGGCAGTTTTGCAGGGGTCTCATCACTTGTCTCCGCTAGCTTCCGTCGGGCTAGGTACATATAAGTACTACGGGCAACCACCATCCGGATCTACCCCCACCGTACAGATCTAATCAGCGACTAGAGGTTGCATCTCTTGGAATTCTGTTTGCACAAATACTTTAGTACCTAGTAGTTTAATGATAATACTTTTATTCCTTATAAGTTAGAGCAAAATAGGTAACCTTAATCTAAGAATATACTTATCTTAGTTTATATAAAGGGTTAGATTAAGTTGTGACGCTTAACTAAAACTTTTAACTTACCTAAGTCAGGATTAAACTACTACTTAGCTATATAATAAGCTATAAGAGCATTAAGTAAGTTTGCCGTACAGGGTAGACATATGTATTGAGCTCTATAAGTAGGCATAATTAGTTTACTTAATTAAGATACCTTACGTTAGTGTAAAGCCACGAAAACAGACAAGGGCTTATTCTTTCTTCTCTTCTTGACAGCTGGCATATTAGGTATTGTTGCAGGATGCATATCATGCAGGATATGCGTCTACGAAGAGCAAGGGCAGCCTTAATGCTGGACCGCCCTGTAGTATGTCGGGCATGGTAATACCCCACTCAACCAGACCGGCTGGAGAACCAGTGGTGTTGAGCATCTGATACCAACCAGCAAGCTAAGCGAATAGCCGTGGCCACGATGTACCACTGGTTGCACGCCAGCAAAGACATACAGCTGTATCTTAGGCGCGTGCTCGCCCTCTTTGCTGCCTGAATGCTTCTGTAAGCGGGGCTTACTTCGCCTCTCTGGCCATTGTATGTATGTCCCGCGATTTTTTTGACTCTTGCCATGCATCCTCAGCTTTGAGGTGACTGTCTAGCTCATCCGCTTATCAAGCTTAAGTCATAGTTATCGCAGGGGACTGTGGTAGACTCGAGGACGACGGTCCCGTCGGCACTCATATCAGAATACTCACAGGTCCAGCAATCCATTTATCGGAAGGTTGGTTTTAACAATCATGGTACGTTTATCGCGCCTCATATCCAATCAGATTCCTCCCACTATAAGTTATCTAATGCCTAGTTATAGGCGGAAGTACTTCGAAACGCAACCGCAACGGTTGCAGCGTTAGAGCAATGCATCGACCTTTTCTGCCGATTTCGCCAGGCATCCAAACGTCAAAGGGTCTATCGGAGCTCGTCGAGAAATACTTGGCCGAGGCCACTTAGACTAAGTACATTGTCGAGCTAGCTGCTAGCGAGCCGGCCTTACAAAACGCCTAATGTGAACGCCACAATCGTCAAGCTTGCTGACGTCAGTGAAACCCTTAGTAGTCATTTGGAAGTGATGACCAAGGCCAAGGACCCCCTACGAGGTTTCGTCAAGCAGCTGGTATCTGGGAAAGAGGAGCAGGAGAAACTTGACAGCATTATGAGAGATCTTAGATATGCCAAGCAGGATCTGGGTATGTATATTCAACTGGCCAACGTTGGGCAACTGAGGACGATATCGTCGGTCTATCTCAACAAAAGATATCTATGGTGCCTGAGGAAGATAACATTTCTGACCAGGTGGCAGACCAAAGGTCTCGAATTATAAGGGAGAATGAAGCTACTGAGTGGGCACTACAAGTCAATACGCCGATTGGAGTAGATGTGTGGAAAGATATGGACAGCGTTACAATTGAGAGGAACAAGGCCACAGGCAATGCTAGCCAGTGGAATTATCCAATGGTTTCCGTTGATGCTTTCCTTGCCGCATTAGAGATGAGAAGACCCGCCGGCCCAGATTAAATAGTTTTTATTTTGACTAACTATTATACAACCACAGAATCAGAGCGTTTGGAATTCCTGATTGTTGTTGCTTAAGCCTATGGCGGCAAAAATACATATATCCCATAAAGATAAACCCCCTTGGGAAAAGTTGCAATCATCGCTTAGCATCATACAACAAAATGTTTCATTAAATTAACTTGAGGCAATTTGAATGATACACTTGCATTAGGAGGATTGGTCATCTTCTTAAACGTGGACCAATACAATGGTGCTTCGGTGACCCCTCATGGATCGGTGTATATGAGTGGCGATTCTTCTGCAAAACGAGGCTATGATAATGGGGGTCCGGCCAATGAGTTAAAGCATAAACTCCGATTAATAATAAAATGTGTCCCGCGTGATATTCTATAGATTCAAGATGCAAAAGCACTTTTGGAAATCGGTCCATTCAATATATTTAGATTAAATTCAGTGGAGGTATTGTTAAGTATCCAAAGTATCTCTTTGTACTAGAATGAGCTTTATGATTTGAGCTTAGCTATTGCCATAATAAGAAACGACATCTTGATCTTTTATTTATATAATACTGTTATTTTAATAGAAGCGAAAGAAAATCCTAGTTGACATTGTGGATAATTTTTGAGTCTTCCCATTTGCACCGTAATTTGAACCGTAGTAGTCCGTGCCCGTACTAAAATCAATGTGCACACACCACCGGTCCTATTCATATACACCTGATTACAGTGCGGCGCCCTGGTACGTCACATACTTTATAATACTACATAAGACTATTGATTGCAACTTCAACATCACGAAGTTCGACATTACGATAAATTCCTTCCTAGGCGACGATGCCCTCGATCCACCGCTATCGTCAGAGCTATCACACGGCGCTGGCCTCGATGAGATTTGCGCCTCCTTCCCGTCAGAAGCCCCTAGTCTGAGGCCGAGGAAGTCACTGAAGTTATCCCGGCTCAACCACCGGGTTGGGTAGCCGAATGAACTAGCTAGCCTTTGGGAAGTGTCTACATTGAGTTGCGTTTTGTTGAAGGAATTGGCACCGATTGATGATAGACTTATAAAGCGTGATTTTGTATGAAGATATTCGCTCCCAGTGTGTTGTACTGTAACTTGGTGTATGGGTGTGAACGTAACTTGTAGTGTGGAATACTACGGTTCAAATAGGAATACGTTACGGTGCAAATGAGAAGACTCTAATTTTTAACAAATTATATTACATAAAAGAGAGAAAGTAAATACGTATGTTGTTTCAATCGAGCCCGCAATGCTACCAGAGCCTCCATAAACCCATCCATTTACTGGCAAATATTTCTGACTACACAATACCATGCTCAACCAGGCTGTCCACTGTATCAAGTATGGTCTGCTGTGGCGTCCTAGGCGTCCAACCGAGAACTTTCTTCGATTTTTCATTCTTAAGTGCCCTTATAACGTCGAGAACTGGCACAACCTGGCGAGCGGTAGGGCTAAATATACCGGCAATTCGAACCACCCATGAAGGCATCTCACCCGTCGGAACCTTTTTTGCCTTTTCAGGACGACCCTTAGAAATGGTCTGAGCGACGTCGAATAGTGCCATGGGTTTGCCGTCACTGGCAGCGATAAAGCGTTCACCTTTGGCTGCAGGGTCAAGCATAGCCCGGATATGCAGATCGGCCAAATCGCGGACGTCCACGATGTTGAAATACGTCCGAGGGCATTTCCCAATGCTTCCATCCATGAGCTTCGTGATGAGTGTAATGGATGATGACATGTCGTTGCTCAGCACAGGGCCGAATATGCCAACTGGGCAGACGACGCTGAGTTCTAGATCTCCTCCTTCAGTTTCAATGAACTCCCAGGCAGCCTTTTCTGCCAGAGTCTTGCTTTTGTGATATGCTGGCAGGCCATCCAGCACGGACCAGTCTTCTTCGGTATATGGTTCCTCCCGATCCTTGCCTCCGTATCCGATTGTGGCGAAGGACGATGTGAATACTACTCTTTTGACATGAGCGTTTCGAGCTGCCTTTAAAACTCGTAGAGTTCCCTCCCTTGCTGGTATGATTAACTCGTTTTCGTCTTTTGGTGCTCCTCCAGGAAATGGTGATGCGACGTGGTGGACGTAGGCGCAGCCTTGGATAGCTTCATCCCAGCCTTTATCCTGAGTCAAGTCGGCAGCGTAAAATGATAGGCGATCCATGTTACCTGCACCGGCTTTTTGTAAGACTGATCTGACATTCTGCTCCTTGGACATGCTTCGAATTGTAGTTCGGACGGTGTAGCCATCTTGTAGCAGCTTCAAGATCAAGTGAGAGGCTACGTAGCCTGAGCCACCTGTGACAAGAACAGTGGACATTGCAACGAAGAGAATGTAATTTTCTTTGGTCAAAGATACTGTTGAAATCTCTACACGGAAGAACCAACTTGTATTTCCATCGTGAAAATGAGCTTCTTATTTATACTGATCTATTCATCTCCTTATTACTACCATTTCTATACGGAATTCGCGATTGTCCGTTGGAAAGCAAAACTTGTCTGAACCCCGTCTTCAAATGAAGATCTATCTCTTCGAGCGTAACTACAAAAGGCTAGTTTCAAGGTCAGCAGAAATTTCCCTTTAGGAATCAATCATATCTGCAACTCTATTCTGCAAGTCTCGATAGACCTATAGCCGAATCGAGTCTCAATCTTGTGAGAGTTACTAAAGAGGCTAGTTTTCCGAGCCAGCAATGTACCCACCCAAGCGGTGGCCAAAAAACGCAGACTTAGAAATGAACATACACACAAAGATTAATAATAAGGGCACTGTTTGAGTGAATTAGTTGTGGTTTTTGTGTGTCTTTACTTATCGCCTTGTGTGTTCAAAATTGCCGGATTCCCTGTCTTTTTGGTCTGCTTGCCACCAATCGTGGACCCTAAGGATGGATTCGTGTGCTTAACTTCACATAACGCTCGAAAGGGTTAGTTTTCCGACCAGAATACTGCGATGAGGCGTCGTGAGGTTGCACTTCAATTGGACTTACACAGTGCAAGCGAAACGAGGGCGCCTGAATTTTGGTATATTTATTTCTCATTACTAACATTATCAAGGAAACTTGGGGCAAGATGCAATTGGCGGGTATAATTCCCCTCTTGTTCGCTCCTAGTATAGATAATCTACCATCCTTTTATTTTACATTCTCAATTACGTTTCCATACATATCCTTCATACATCATGACTTTGTTTCTTCGAAGATCAAACAGGCACACAACTTGACTTCTGCCAAATATGACATTTTAGTAAGAGCAGATGTCTTGGTTGGCGGGCGAGTCGGCCTTGCCCCAGACCCAGTTCGGGTTCAGAACCGACACAGGACGGAGGTTGTTCGCCGCCCAGAATTGGTAGTCCGAGTTACGGTAGTCATCAGCTGAGAGGGGAGGGCAGGTGTTCTTGAAGGCTGCGGTGTACCAGTCTTGGTGAACCGAGTGGTGGAATTTGCCGAAGTAGAACTTGCCGTGGTCGAGGTTCTTCTGAGCAAACGCCTGCCAGTCATCATCGCTACAAACACAGAGTCAGCAGCTGGCTCGTCATTTTACGTTTTTTGGATCGATAACTTACCCCTGGAAAGTATCGTTGACATCGGACCAGCTGATGTGGACGTGGTTACCATCTGTATCCAGGTTAGCATTGAAACGAGGCCGAATCGATATCGAGATACGTGTTAGTGGGACGGACCTTGCTCCATGATGACTGATTCGCGAGTATAGGTGTTGCCTCCATCCGGGCTGGTGAATCTCACGACGATGCCTTCCCAGTCGCTCTTGTGGCCGGTGTCCTTCTTGAAGTACACGTAGTAGATGATGCGGTATGAAGGATCAGAGCCAGAGGAGTCTCCGTTGCAGAAAGTTGATGCCCAGTAGGTCGGAACTGATCTTCGTGTAAGTAAGCGTTCACGAGATATTTTGGAAGACTATTGGGCTTATTTTACTTGTGGTAAACGGCTCTCCGCTCACATTTCCATAAAACGTGTTGGCTCCTTGCCAGGGAGGCTGTTGAGGGCAGCCGTTGGCCAGGGCATTGATGTTGCAGTTATCCGCATCCACGCCGTTGGTCTGGTTTCCCTCGCCATCCTCAGCAGCTGACGGCATGCAGGTACCTGAAGCCATGTACCACATGGGCGCAGCGGCCATAGCAGCAGCTAGACCTCCATTTGTGGTGAAATCGCTGACGGCAATTGGGGTGTTTGCCAGGGCAGCTTTGGCGGCGAGCAGCACAAGAGGAACGATCTTAGCGAAACCCATGATGACGGCAGATGGTCTGAACAAGTTCGAGATGAAGGATGAATTGAGATGCCAAGAAATCGATCAGAATTAGCGATACCGATCGATGCTTTTATATCTTCTTTCAACGCGACACAAAATACGAAGAAAGCGCTGCGCTATCGCCTCTCACCGACGGGAAATCAACACCATCCCACCCGTACGACGAGCTCGAATAGGAAGGCCAGCTGCCCGGCCTGTCGATCCGTATAAACGAAGCCGCCTTTTTCACCTTCTCTTTTCGTTTTGCCCAAGAGCTTTTGGGGCAAACACGCTCCATGTCATGCTTGAAAGGCCGGTCCTTGCTCGCCGCTGGAATTTTTCCACGGATGCTTCCGAACCAATGTCCGAAAACACGATGGTAGAGACTTTCCAGAAACGGAAAATCTCGCCTGGTATGGGCATCATCCGATGTCGCCGGAAAAAATAATTTGTATGAAGAAATCGCAAAGAGCAAGAGGCACGTTGTTTTCGGACATGATGCTATTGGGGAATTGTATTCATCTGATAATACGAATCACCCTGCATTAGCTAGTGAAAGTCACGCATCAATTAGCTTTGATTCCATATATTAATTCTCCATGATGATGATGGACTTTTGACGGCTTTTTTGACATCTTGATATGGGGCTGGATTGATCCTCGCTTCGCGCGCTAGGGCTTACTGTTGGTGATTGGTCTAGTGGGCCATTGCAGATGAATTCAATGCGTTGATCTTTGGCACGTGTGATTGACAATGTCGTGAATGGTAAGCCGTCTATCAAAATTTAGCGTGAAGAAGCATGCCGAATTCCCGTCGACGATTAGATGAAGATTTGGACGGAGAGGGAAGCCAGTTTTGTAGTAGCAACTGCAGCTTGAGGCGCGCCTCCTCCTATCCGTCACCGAGACTGCGGAGGTCGTGAACAGGTTGACAGGTTTATGCCGAAGGCTGGAGAAGAGCTATGCTTAAAAGCACACGAACGCCGATGTTTGAGTGCTAGCGCGGCAGCTAACATGAAGACTGAACCCTTGTGAGAGTGAGACCATACGTCACTTGTCAGTCTGATCCTCCGTGTAAAAACACATGTCTAGGTCTAAGCAAGCTGAAAGAGGGCGAATAGGTACATGTAACTAGCTAGAATGCCCCTCCAAGTCCAAGAATTGGTTGCGATGATAGCAAGAGAAACCCAATGTTCGAGTGACAAGACCATTATCATGGTACGAGTTAATGACAACTCCGATTGCAATGGAACTACTTTACTTGAATGGAAAACAGCACGCGTCTGGTATGAAGATTACGAGTCATGACTGGCATAACATTTGTGTAGTCGCTGGGATTTGTGAAGCTCCTGCTCCGTACATGTTCCTGCATTAGCAAACGTTGCATTCACGGATATAAACCATCAAAGTAGATCAGAATTCCGCCACCTCTGAGTGGTGGATTAATATGGAGTGAATTGGAATCATGATAACGCGCAATTGTCACGCTATTATCTACGAGCCTTCCGATTCAAGACTTCAGGGGATTTTGTTGATTTTGACTCATGTGATCAATCACGTGAAAATGTTCCCGACGGTAAATTTCTGAGTGTGATTATCTAATCATTCGTGATGCTCCAAGCTCTATTTGCCTCACAAATCCAGTGTGACAGAATCATCACCAGTCTATCGTCAGGCCTGAAGCTTCAACTCCCATATCCCAGGCTCGGATATGAGCTTTTTCGAGGCTCCATCTCGGCTGGGCGCTGAATGGTTCTCCGTCGGTCTAGCCTCGTCGTTTCCCGACTCGGGGCTCGATGACGACAACTTGGCAAAATACAGAGCGTGTAATGAGGAGTATAGACCAGGATGCAAAGTCTTTCAGGTGCCCAGAGAAGACAGCTCACAAAGGGCGGAAGTCTTGATTGATCAGGATGGAGACTTGGAAAGTTCTGATTTGAAGGGTTTAAAAGACCAAGTTCTTGTATTCAAGTACAGAGGGAAATTCCACGCCGTTGATCATGTAAGTTTAAGCGCAGCTGTAATAGTCGTTCATGAGGAAAGCCCATAATGACTGTTGTATAAAGAAATGCCCTCATTCGTCTTACCCCCTCTCACAAGCCACCCCGTTTGACATTGAGGACTTCGGCGTTGTCTTGAGTGCAGGATTGACCTGTCCAAAACATGGCTGGTCGTTTGATCTGTTTACCGGTTCAGGAGACCGTGGGAATTATCAGCTTGGACTTTGGGAAACACAGTTGCGCGAAATAAAGGGCTCGGATACAGCAGCAGACAAGGTTTCAGGTTCCACGGAACAGGAAGTATGGGTTCGGAGAAAACAGCGACAGCGCATCGGATAGATTAGGTATGGCGTTGGACTTGTGCATATAGACAAGGTTATTATTAATTATAAGCATATTTTGATCATGAGCGCGCATGATTAGTACCATTAAATACTAACTTTGAATCACATTCATGCTATAAGACTGACTGAAAGAAGCGTGCTCGTACCAACAAGCCCTTCCTCAATCTCAGTACTGCGAGATGCCAAAAGCTTACAAACAACAAAAAAGAAAGATATAAAGCGCAGCAGCTACACATCATTCGATTGAGGGGAAATAATGGTTATGAGATCGAACACTTGCCGTGTATCTCACCTGGCTGTTTTCTATGGCATGCATATGTTGGTTTCTTATCATCTCAATCGTTGGTGCCATTCTGCATATCATTCGACAAGTATTTGGCTGCTAGCACGTATACACTGTTAGCCAATTTAGCCGGGTAATAGTGCAAGCGCTGGATTGTTCTTGGCGTTTACAATGGACAGCAGATCCATGGATCTTAGCACATATGGAGCGTGAATACGCACTTGGATGCACATCGGTGTTAATGATTCTTCCACTTCTTCTCCTCTTTCCACGTTGCATGAGAACAAAGATCACAACAGTATGTATGTTCTAAAAAGAGATCGTATTGATTGATAAATGTGCAGGTGGCATCATTGGAAGAATGCACAATTAGTGCAGCCTCGTGATCATGCTATGAGTCTCTGGTTTCAGACATTTTACAGAACATAACCATTCGGATAGTGAAATAATCCCTCAACGATACCCCGATCCTGTCGTATACTCCTCTTTCAATTGAATGTTGCTGCGCAACGCTACAAAGGAATCCGCCGGAGATAGAAATATGGTGGTGCATCTAGCTCCGTACCGTTCAAGGCTACCTAACGCCCTATCTCCGTTAGAATCCGGGATGTATATATAGGCACCTCCACGTTGAGATGATTCGACTGGCGAGATTTATTTGTTGAGCAAGGTGTTTTACATCATATTTCTTTGTTGAATACATTCCACAATCATAAAATGGCGAATGTTCTAGTAACCGGAGGTGGGCGTGGGCTCGGGCTCGGACTTGTTCGTTTGCTGGCATCTCTGCCAGTATCGACTATCTCCAAGGTATTCGTTACCACAAGAGGAAAGCCGTCGGAAGACTTAACAAAGATCATTGAGACTTCTGGCGGACGAGTCATTAATGTCGAATGCGAAGTTGTCGACGCGGCAAGCGTTAAGCGTGCTGCTGCTGAGGTTGAGGGGAAACTTGGAGGGGAGGGGTTAGATATCTTGATCAACAACGCTGCTGTGAGTATTAATGCTTCTGAATTGAACGTATTCCAGTCTGGACTAACGAATTAATACCTCAGATGAGCGGAAATTATCCACAAGGCATTCGTAACATGGCTGCCGAAGAGATGTTGCAGGAATTCAACGTCAATGTCGCTTCAACACACAGGGTTACTGCTGCATTCATTCCTTTATTACAACAAGGAAAGCAAAAGAAGATTGCCATGGTGTAAGAATACCCGTCTAGAGTACACCTTCCCATTTCTTGGCTGACATTTTCAAAGATCATCATCTGCTGGTTCAATTGCATGGGCGAACCGGTACTCCTTCTCGCCTGCATATGCATACAAAATCACCAAGGCCGCAATGAACATGATGGCGGTTCAATACGCAATTGAATATGAAAAGGATGGATTCACCTTTTTGACACTATCCCCTGGCGTAAGTGGATCCTAAGCACTCTCACGCTGCTTCATTGTCTAACCTTCTCCAGTGGCTGAAAACTACCATGGGCGGCGACATGGCCGACCTTGACGTTGAAACGGGAGCCAAGGCAACGTGGGACATTGTGAACAAAGCGGATAAAAGTTACAATGGAAAGTTTTACAACATCCATGTTCCAGGCTGGGAACATAACGAAGGCGTAAACCAGTACGACGGGCTGGAAATCCCATGGTAGAAGAAGATTTTAGAACCACCGGGACATCGAAAGGGAGGTCATGCTACATATCTATCAAAAGTCATGATAAAAGTATATTGCTTTCACAATGGGCAGGGCCCTGTTCACATGAGATGTACAAGCATTGCGCGTTCTGCAAATGAAAGCTCGCTCTTCTCCAAATTCGCCCAATATCGTATCTTTATAGGTTATGTATATCCTAATCTATCAAAATGATTTTGATACACCTTCCAAATGTGCATCTATCTCCAATCTCCCTTTAGAAGAAGAGGGACATGCCTCCATCAACAATAATATTAGCTCCATTGATGTAGCTAGCAAGCCCGCTGGCGAGGAAAATGACGGTGTTGGCTACCTCTTCCGGAACACCAGTTCGTGCAAGCGGAACAGCATCAAGAAGAGACTTGTAAAATGGATAATTGTCTCTCTTCACAATCTGATACTGGCTCAGTTGAACCGTACCATCTGGTAGCGTAATATTGGGGTTCTCAATAGATCCCGGGGCAATAGAGTTGATTCGAATGCCCAGAGCACCAAGCTTGCGGGCATAATCTTTAGCCAGTGTCGCCTGGGCTCTCTTAAAGGTCGAATAAGGAGATCCGGCAATGGGGTGCCGCGCTTCAAAGCCCGCCATCGAGCTTATGACCACCAGAGATGCATTCTCTGAAGCCTTTACTCTCTCTTCAAGAAACGGTGTCGATGCGTCGATCAAGGTGACTAATCCCAAGATGTCTGCACGGAAGCTGTTTTCCCATGCTTCAGCAGTTGCTTCTCCAATCAGAGGAGATGCTGGATTGAAGAGAAAAAGTCAATTAGTAATGAAGCCGGGTGAAATTTGGGACCGACGGTTGTATTCATTATTACTTACCGTTGGCAATAACTGAATCAATGCGTCCAAACTCTTTAGCTGCTCCGGCTACCCAAGATTTAATCTCTTCGGGGTTACTGATATCAACAGCCGAGCCGACAGCACGAGCACCATTTGTAGCGCCCTTGAAGAGTGAGAACTCATCTCCCCGAATCGTGCGAGCGCAAAATGAGACATTGGCTCCTTCGGCCAAAAAGGTTTCCACGATAGATCTGCCAATTCCTTTTGATCCGCCTAGAGTACGGTATTAATATAGTCGAAGTTTTGAGTCGAGGGCGCTTATTACCTGTAACAAGGACATGCTTGTTGGCAAAGTTGCTGGAGAAAGAAGGCATCTTGGCTAATGAATGGTATCACGTTGGCGGCACAGTTTGATCTATGACCCAAAGTATGTTTGATATCTTGTTGCTTGAAATCTGAGAAACGCCTTACGAAGAGATACTTGATGTACTTTATAAGTTGCATATCGTTCACGCAACACTCTATATAACTCATAGGCAATCCTCGCTATAATCAATATCATTTCTAATGTCCTGACTTATCGCCGGTTCTTTTAATAATAAAAACATTCCCGATTGAGATTCTAACCGAGTTTTTTTGTCTTTTCATAGCGAGAATAGGGTAACAGCCAGATGTGGGGGTGATGGTGTTTAGGGATTAATCACATAATAAGCTCCGAGAGGCGTCTTTTCCGCGTTGAGTTGATCCTCAGTGACAAAATCCACCAGCGGAGAGATCCGAACTCCGCTAAATTGGGTCACTAGGATCTGAAATTGCATCTTTAGTCTCTCATCGAATAAACTTCTCACTCATGCTCTTCTCGTTAACTGTCTAATCCTTGTCATTGGACAAAGGAAGGATCGCGGAGTTCCGGGTGTAAGGCTTCATGGACTGAAAATCAGCTAAACCTAGATTGGAGACCGCGCGGACATACGTTTTGGTGCAGCTGACGCTTCCCTGGCTGACGTTCTCTTTTGCTAATTCAATGCTGCTTCTTCTCAAGCGAGCGTCTCTTTAAAGTGAGGGAGAGTTATTGACTACTGTGAAGACATCAAATACTATCGAATATTGTCATATCAAACATCGTCGTGTTTGTTTAACTTAATCTCTTCAATGAGCCGCGCATCTACCGAAACATGCTGGACTTGTCGGGTTCGCAAGAAGAAGTGCGACCGAAAGCGGCCCACCTGCAGTGCCTGTCATTCACTTGACATTACATGCTACAATGGCAACAACCGTCCAAGCTGGGTTGACAATGATCTCGAACGAGATCAATTTGCGGATCGAATCAAAGCGCAGATCAAAGAAAAGGCAGAATGCCGTCGCGAAAAGAGTTATGTAAAAGTCCTGCCGCTCGGAAGGGTGAGGAAGCCAAAGACGGATTTAGCTGCAGCTGGTCGCCCGGCCAAAAAGAATCAGCCCAGGCAAAATATTCAAGCCCAAGAGGCA
This sequence comes from Trichoderma simmonsii, assembly GCA_019565615.1. NCBI lineage: Eukaryota > Fungi > Ascomycota > Sordariomycetes > Hypocreales > Hypocreaceae > Trichoderma > Trichoderma simmonsii. Next base: position 400,044 of record CP075867.1, on the reverse strand, counting down.
GCCCTCAAGGATCTATCTTGCTATGGATGTTCCAAGAATGGCTTTTCGCCGCCTGAAAGCAGCCAGTCTGAAAGCCTTTCCGACAACCCTGCTCTACTCGGAATCAGCAACGACATCGACACTGATCTCGAGATTACGTTTTTGGACTATGCTTTCCCCTTTCTGTTCCCATTCTACCGCCCCTCCATCTTTAAAGGAGGACGCGGCTGGCTGCTGGCAACACTGAGGAAGAACATGCCACTCTTCCATACGGCCATGGGCTTCAGCACATACTTTTTTATTCTGGTCATGACGGATATCGCAAATGGAGAGCACGAAGTATGCAAAGGCCTCGTTGAAGGGAAGCTCATATCTCATGTGGATACTGCAATTAAGGCTATGCGACAAGGAATAGAAGATCTGGCAGCTTGTGGAGAACTCGCTTCGACCGAGGAAAAGGCGCACCTCATGGAAGGTGTTGTGCAGCTTCTGGTGTTTGAGACAAACATTTCAGCGACCAACGAATGGGGCATTCATCTTAACGCCGCAGTATCTCTTTTTAAAGAGATATTCGAACAAAACAACTCTCAAGATGGCAGTAGAATGGATCTCGACTCGGTGTTAGCCAAGATGCAGAAAACTGGATGGGCGGCTGTGAGTTCGTCACACAGGATTTTTAATCCAGCTCAGGGGGCTTTTATGTTCTATGTCGCTGTCATAATATTTGCGGATATTATTTCTGCAACCATTCTTGGAGACGCTCCGATGTTACGGGAGTATCATTCACTCTTGATTAATGACGGATGCGGGTCAGTGGATTCGCCTCGACTTTTATTGGACTTGGAAGATTCCGTGGGCTGTCAAAGCTGGATTCTCCTCTTAATTGCCGATATTGCCTCTTTAGTAGAAGGCAAAAAGCAGGGACGGGTATCTCGCGATGATTTGCTCGTTGGGGGCAACAGGATTGCTGAAAAACTCCAGAATGGTATAGCTAGCCTCAAGGATAACCCGGGAAAGCCTGCAACTTCTATAGGCTCCTTTCAAGCTTATTCTAATCCTGAAGATCTATCGCAAACCATCGACACCACCACGTATAGTTTGATATGGGCACATGCTACTGTTCTTTACCTGTTTGTTACTACTTCCGGGTGGCAAGAACAGCACGAGATTATACAAGAGAATGTCTCATCCGCTATCAAAATTCTTGATAAAATTTCATCGCCAGCAATTTTACGCAGCGTCGCTTGGCCATTTTGTGTTGTTGGCTGCCTTGCCTCCACTGAGCAAGAAGAAACATTCCGAATAATTGCTTCCAGAATGGGGAATCTATCGGCGTTTGGCACGCTTTTGGAAGCGCTGAGGATCATGGAACAAGTCTGGAGCACTCGTGGGGAGAGAGATATGGAAAACTGGGATTTCACTTATTGCTTCCGTATACTAAACTCAATACCTCTACTTGTCTAATGCTAATATGACTGGCCATTGCTGCTATTTCGTCCGATCTTAATGTCCCTTCCAGGCACCAACGACTTCGGCCAACTTGGTGGTCTTGATTTCGGGAAATTTGGCGTTCAGGCTCTTGTCTTCTGGCGCTTTTAGGCTGCCATCAAGGACCCATGAGGCGAAAAGCGAGAACAAGCCTTGCATCGCTGGCTTCGGAAAGTATGGATATAGCGCAGGGTGAGAAGGCAATTCTGTAATCTCTCCCTTGGCGAGCTTCTCAGGAGGATCGTAGGTAACTTTGAACTTGGTGCCTTAAATTCTGTTAATTTTATATAAAAAAAAAAAGCGAAATGGAATACCGTACCCTGAGCTTCTTCAGCAAGCGCAACAAGCTTGTTGAATGTTGAATTTTCGCCATAGCAGTAAGTAATCTCCTCCCACTTGGGCAAACTCAGAAATGCGACAACAAATTTTGCCACGTCAAAAGTATAGGTAAAAGAAAGGACTTCATCTCCTGTGCCAGGGATGGCAGCGGTCTTGTTCGGCGGATCTACCACGAAGAACAAAGGCTTCAGGTACGTCTTCACATGAGGCATACCGTAGTAGTCCATGAAGTAGCCATTGGCAACTCGAGTCCATTCCAAGTCGGTCTTGCGAAGCTCTATCACTGTAGCTTCCCGAATCTTATACATAGGAGATCTAGGATGTAGGCATAAAGTTAGCATGTGCATGTAAAATCGGAAAGGGATGGAAGCCAAGGCTGAACTCACATTTCAGTATGGGGAGTACCCCATTCGCTGGTGATGAATCGCTTAACACCAGATTTACTGGCTGCCTTGACCAGGTCGACTTGGCAAACCCCAGAAACCTCATCAATCACGCTGATGGTAGAGATGACAACGTCCACTTTGTGGCTAGCTAGCTTTTGCGCAGTTTCATCGACATTGCTGTAGTCCACTGCAACGACGGGTGCTTCTTTATCATTCAACTCTGGAACCTTTATTCTGGCCTTAGCTTATATAACGGCATTAGTAGTCTTGTGTGTTTCTAACTTACCTTGCGAGCCAAGACGATGACATCGTACAGAGGGGACTTTTTCAACTCTTCAACGATGGTGCGACCAACGCTGCCAGTGCCGCCTGCGACTGCGATGACTTTTGACATGATTGCGAATATTGGTGTTGATAAAAATGGTGTTTGTGAGAATCTTGGATCTGCGTTTATAGCGATGTTTGACTTGAGGATGTTTTAGTTCCAAGTTTACGAGAATCTCATGACTTATATAGCATTGAAGACACAACAATTCCCAATTCTTCCATGTCGCATCGTATCATGTCGATTTCTAAGCTATTCAATCCCCTTTTCGATTTCTGTCTCAGTTGTCGCCTTCAAATGATGTCCTGTTGAAGTCGCTTGCGACAGCTTCACCGCGCGGTCTCCAAAACGGGTAAGGAGGTCTTGGTACTCTGGATCCACGTCGTCACTTGTTCCGCTGCCTTTCCTAAAAGAAACAAGGCGCATTTATGGAGTTACAGCTGGTTCCTTTTTCGTCAACGGACTCGTACCATGTTAGTCTGTTGGATACGTAAGCCAGCCTGTGATTCTCAATAGATTGCGTTCATCCCACGTTCCTCCCGAGCTGAATGTCTCCGGCTTATTCAGCAGCAGCACATTTTCAATTTCTTCGCGATTTCGGTAGATGCGCGCATGCCCTAGTTCAAATACTATATTTTCCAATGTTCTCGGAGTACTTTCTTTTCGAATCGGTTTTCCAATGCGGAGGTAAAAAAGCCAAGGACCTCCAGGAGGTGGTGGTAAAACGCTCGCCGAGTTGCTAATAGCTCGGTATCTATCTTGTTCACTCTGGCAGCATCCTAACTTTTGAGACTCTGTATGCAATGTCTATAGACAACCCTCGTCGGTATTGTGTTATCTAAGTACTTTAAAGACAATGTTAGACTCTTATTGTACAATGACTAAGTCCATACCCACCTTCTGTGTCACATATATAGCTCTCCGCTCGTCTCCTAGTTCCTCTCTCTCTTCTTCGTCTCTTCTGAGCTTTGTATTGCTTCTCCGTCTGTCGGAATCTGTCAACAGTCAATCATAATGACGAATTTTACCATCAAAATCATCTCGGACAATGTCTGTCCCTTTTGCTTTCTGGGCAAAGCTCGCCTAGATCGAGCCATCTCTGCGTTCCGCAACGCCACTCCAAAAGGCGAAGCCGACAACTTTACCATCTCCTGGCATGCATTCTACCTCGATCCTCATGCATCCTTCAAATCGGTGCCAGTTCGAGACCACGTGGCACAGAAGTTTGGAAGCTACAGTCGGGTTGACGCAATCCACGAGCGGCTGGCGCAGACAGGCGCCGAAGAAGGTCTCAACTTCACATTTAAATCTTTAATCGGCAATACCAGAGATTCTCATCGACTTGTTCAACTAGGCAGATCAAAGGGCAATGAAATGGAGAACAAGGTCGTGAACCAAATCATGAAAATGTTCTTTGAGGAAGGCGGCGACATCACTAGCATGGACGATCTCGTCAAGGCCGCCGAGCGAGGAGGGCTGGATCCAAAGGAGGCAAGGGAATGGCTCCTCAGCGACAATGGGAAAAGAGAAGTGGAGCAAGAGGTGAATGAGGCAACGAGAATGGGTGTCACAGCTGTACCGACATTCATAATCAATGATAAATACCGGGTACAGGGAGCACAAAGCGTGGACGAATTCATCAAGCAATTTACTCGCGCCAAAGGTGCAGAAGGCGAAGCAGAATCGACTTATAGAGGGAAAGAGGGCAATACATGTATGTAAGCTCTTCTCAAGAGGTGGCAACATCACTTACGGCTGTACCTTAAGGTGTTTTAAATAGTTTACTCCAATTATTACCCTTTATAGACATTCTCTAATATCGAAGACTCTTTGACTCTCCTCAAAATCTCCAATGAACGGAGCTCCAACTCGGACTGAGCCCGCGGGAAATCTAACCGCCACTGTGGGCTCAGATTTTATCTCCGCATGTGGTGGCCCCGGATTTTTGCGTAGTAATCGCCGAGTTTTTCGGCCGAGAAATCCACTATCCGCTCGAGTCCGCTCGAGTCCGCTCCCGTCCGCTCTCGGGTCGGCCCTGCTAGACAAATAAATCAAGGTAAATATCCACGGATTGCTTCAAGAAGTGAAGATTCCCTCAAAATGTGGAGGAACTAAGATGTAACAGCGATATGAATTGAGTCATACCGAAGCCAGACTATCGAGATGGTCGGGTGATGAGGAGAAAGAAGCTGTACGAGGTGGCTTGAGAATCCAGGTATAAAAGAAAGGCGATGTCCTTGCGATATGGTATGTTAGACTTCTACCATCGACAAACCGACAAGAGAAGGAGCAGCCGTTTATATCACCAACTTATCAAGAACCCTCATCTTAATAGCGACAATGGCTCCTCAAACTTGGCTCATCACTGGTGCTTCATCTGGCCTTGGCCTGCACCTCGCCATCATTGCTGCAAAGCAGGGCAACAAGGTTATTGCCACAACACGCTCTCTGACCAGAGCTCAGAACATTACAGACAAGAACATCCAAGTCGCTCGTCTTGACCAGAATGAGCCACTAGACAAGATCAAGGCCGATGTCGATGCTATCGTCAAGGTTCACGGCCCCATCGACATTGTCGTCAACTGCGCAGCGTACGTCCACACCGGCATCCTCGAGGATCTCACACCAGAGGACACATACGCGCAGTTTCAGACCAACGTCTTTGGTGCTCTCAACGTCTACCGCGCCATTCTGCCACACCTAAGAGAAAAGAGATCTGGAACCCTGGTAACCATCGGATCAATGGCCGCATGGTTCGCTCACCCTGCTGCTAGCATTTACAACGCATCCAAGGCTGCTATCCGGTGGCTCAGTTTCGGTCTCGCCAGTGAAGTTAAGCCTCTGGGCATCAAGCATCTGCTTGTAGAGCCTGGCCGCTTCCGAACAGAATTGCTGAAACAGGATGGCAACTTCAGAACATCAAACGGAAGCGACGGCATCGCCGATTACAGAGCGATCAGCGAAGCAGTGAAGGAGGGCATTGCTCGCGAGTCCAACAAGCAGCCTGGTGACCCTGTCAAGGGAGCTCAAGTCATTTACGACGTCGTCACTTCTAGCGGCGTAGCCCAGGGCAAGGAACTGCCAGAATTCCTGCCTTTGGGACAGGACGCCATTGAAGAAATCACCAAGTCGGCACAATCGGCAATTGATGTCTGCCAGGTATGGAAGGAGATTGCCAGTTCAACGGATTATTAAGAAGAGCCATGAGATATGATTTCTAGAAAACAATCAGCATGTACAAAGTTTAAAATAGAAATGACTATCCAACGCACCTATAAGATATCGTATCCAGCACCCCGCCTCCCAAATTTAAAAGTGATATAGTATACCTACCTGTATACATGTAAATATAAATACCACCAGATATCAGCAGAATGTATCGACACAAGAAGAGAATTGCAACCGTACTTAAGGAATAGTTCGTACATATCTCAAAAAGCATTCACCTAAAAAGGTTTGGATAGCTATTCTTCCTGTTGCTGGCGAAATATATATACTACTATATATACTATATGTATACTACTATATATACTATATATATACTACTATATATACTATATATATACTACTATATATACTATATATATATATATATATATATATACCTATAGGTTGATGAGATATAGATACTGCATTATTTTGCCGAACAAGCGTGCAGATATGGCTACCATGGTTTGTTCACGATGCGCAAGTGCCGCCAAGGTCGCTCCTTCCTGCATCCGCATTCCATCGAGTTAAGTAGGTGCACGGCCAGCTCACCGCGAAAAAGGTCATGTATTTATGGGCGCTCCTTCTTTTCTCCAACTATCTTTCTCTTTATCTTTATCTCTACCTCACTCTCGATTTCTTTTTTTTTTCTTCTGACTTTCTCTCTCTCATTTCCTCTCGCCTCTCTCCCGCCCTCGATAATAGCAGATTGCATGACACCCGAGCACACCGCATGTTTCGACATCCCTTGCAATGGAGCACTTCAAAGATGTAGAGAATGTGTGGCCATCAGACATGCCATCTCCCCCATCTCCCCCGCCGCTGCCATCGCCCAAGCTGTCGCCTCCTCCAGAGCCAGAAGGAGAGCCAATCCCTTGTGAGCATTCATTTGAAGTGCGCTGTCATATCGACGCTAATAATTGAGCAGGGCAAACATTACAGGCGTTAGAAGATGAGCGATTAGCAATTGTCAGCTCAGTGATACGAGAGCTCATGTATGGGCACATATATGCTCATCTACCGAACGTAAACGTGGACTGGGACCTGGAAGGCAGTGCTGTTTGCCGTGTCGAGGGAGCCAGATGCCATGGCGACGACTTTGAAGAGCCATACAAGCTGCAAGAGCATCTTGGAACTTCATACCACTTAGTGAGCTCAACAAGCTGGCTGAATGTGCCTCGAAATGCTCCTGCATACTGATCTCAAAGCAAGGCCCATAACGCAACCCATATTCCTCGCGAACGGACACCGCCTCCGGGAGAACGCTACACGCAGATACGCCAAGAGGTTCAAGCACAGATAACACGAAGCCATAATGTCTCCATAACAGAGGCAACAAACAACGAGATTGCACCCTTGTCGGCATTTCCAGGTAGCCAAGGTTCAATAACTTTGCCATTCACCAACTCTGCTAACGTCTCTGTACAAGAGTGTAGCGGCTTCCAAGAGGCGGATGACAAACACGATGATGACTCCGACAGCGTAAAAAGTATTATACTCCCTTAGTAGCAATTCCACAGAGTTTGCTTTACATAAAAAGATAAACCAGGATGGCGGGTTGGTACAGGCCTTGGAGGATGAACAGGCTGCAATACCCGGCGGTTGCCTCCGTGTGCTGACGGCGTGAGATAGCAGCGGGCGTAGTCGTCGAGAGACCGCCCGGGCGAGCATATTCCCAGGTAATCTGCATGATGTTGCCCTTTTCAGGGCCCATAGATTGTCTATCTTGAACTCAGTAATGTGAAAAGGTTCATCTATAGCTCAAAATAGACAAATGTCTTCTTAGTGTCTAAGTCTAGAGCGTCAACTCCACTACCTACTTCTTTTACATATTTGCCCGTTAGCACACTAAGTGTTGGCTATAAAGAGCATCTTATGCCACAAAGTCAGCAGATCCTACTCTATAACAATAGCAGCGGGTTATAGAAAAGGGGAGCTGGAGAGGTAATAGAAGACACCTGGAAGAACCAGACACCCAGCTAGTAGCCGCTGGGAAGCTGGATATGTACAAATTTAGAGTACCGGTTAGTCACTCCCTTTACTGATTCAACTCCAAAACATCCTATCCTACTACTAACATTAAAGGGACGTCTCTCTTAAACAGAACCATTATCCTTTTGCGCAAGTTCCAGCACTCTCTTTGCCACCTGAACCCGTAACTTTGCTTCCCGCTCTCGTAACTCCTTTGTGAAGCCATCACCCAACTCTTCCACACACCCAATTCGTCGAACGACAATCTCCCCTGATTGCATCGGAATCTTCTTGGCCCAGCTGAGAGCCTCTTCTGCATCCTTGGTTTGGACAATCCACCAGCCACAGATATGAGTCTCGGTAGCGACGTTAAAAGGTCCTGGAATAACTTCCGGCTGATTGTCAGTGGAGTAGGTCAATCGATAGCTATCAACTGAAGTTGGTCGGAGGCCTTGAGCGTCAAGTAAGATTCCGGCATCGTTCAGTTCTTCGTTGTACTTGCACATTGACTCGAAGATTTCTGGGGGGATTTCTGCCGGTGGGGCTTCAGCCATGACATTGGCCTTCATGAGAAAGATGAATGAAGGCATTGTAAAGTATGAAGATTAGATCTGTATTAGAAATGGGAATCTTGATTGAGAGGCTGCTCGTATCGTTATAACTAAACACAACCTGGTATAACCTGACTATATATGCATTATATCATGCTTTATCATGGGGGCAAAGTTTCGCATCCGCTAAAATACCATGCAGGCAACAACCCCTCATGCCCAGGCAAGTTGCGCGAGAGGCGTTTATTTAGAGCGCGCATGACGACAAGTCGATGTGTGTAGCTCATCCTAACTTATTTCTACGAGAATTCACGTTTCTAAGCGTACAGTTAGCTTGAACGTTAAAAATTACTTAGTTGAGCTGTCAATATTGCAGGAGCTACTCTTCAAAGTCACCACAGTGCAGTTGACACATAGCGTGTTCTATCAAATTGTGAAATTCTCGACAATGTAAACAAACTTTTTATCTCTATTCAAACAGCTATTGTCATGTAGGCAAAAGTTCACCCTGCTGTTTTCTAGAGAACCACAAATACCATTCTAGACCAAATCAACTTTTTCTCTACCAACGTGCATTTTTTCCTGGCCAAATCCTTCCCTTTAGCAGTTACATGCTGTATCAAGACGATACTCAAAGGCGAAATCGAAATCAGACGAATCATCAACGATGGTAATCTTCTTAGCACCTGCTGAATTGTTAGAGCTCCTGTGCTTCATGTCACGAATTTATATGCTCTTACCTCTAGGAATCTTGAATGATCCCCAGAACCCATCGTTTGCAATGCTTCGCAGAGCGCCGGCAGCTCCAGATCCCACATCAACCATACGGATATTAGATCTCTTGTACTTTTCGTCTCCTAGAGTGAGCCTGCCATGTGTAGAGCCAAGCTTCACACCGTCGGCGAAAACAGTGTATTGCTCGGAAGTCGTCTCAGTATCGGCAATGGTAAGAACCAAGTCTTCATCATATTGCCCGATATAAATCTCTCCATCTTGTCCTAGTCGTTTATGTGAAACACCTCTAGTCCAAGGAACGACTTTTCTTCCCAAACATGGGGTATAGGTGGAGCAAGATCCGTAGAAGTGAATCATGGCACCAGTTTCAGACTTATACCAAACGTCATCAGCAGCAGTTCCTAATGATACTCGTCAGTAACACAGTAATTAGGCATAATATTGTCAAGCTGAGAATGGTAGCTTACCAGCAGGAATAAAAAAGTCAAGACCTGAGTCATGCGGTTGGATCTGCTCGCCGCTGATGTAAAGTGCGAATTGTCCACCGGCAAGCTTCGTCACCCACATATCAAATGGATATACGTAATTGGGGATTGGTTGGTTTGGGTTAGGTAGAATCAATTTTTCACGACCTGTTGGGGTCAACTTTTTGGGGGCGTTATTATTCTCCAACGCGAGCCATTTGCAGGGCGAATTATCCTGAGGACAATTCCACCATTCCCTAGAGGGACTGAAAGGTGATTGGCGCCCCTGGACCAGGAGTGAATCCTTCTTGTCTTGATGAATCTTTTCAAAAAGGTTAATTCCAGTCTCGAGAGAGTTTATTTGATACTTGATGAATGAATCCAGATGTATCTCATCATGGGGGAAACATTCCAGAAAGGCTTGACGGAGAAGAGTCTCCAGTTCGGCAGACCTTAAGGTTTGTGCACAAGTTGGAGATTTGCAAAATCCAGTGGGAAGAGGACCTATAGATATGGTAAGCTAGCGCTAACAGTCATTCGACAATTATTTACTCACACTCTGGTTCAGGTGATACGCATTCACCGTTTTTCAGCTCATGGCCCTTTAAGCAACAAACCCATTCACCCGTATCTTTATCATGGTGAATAGTAGCTACGTCCTCACCGGGACTACATACGTCCGAAATTTGGACACATTTCCAGACTCCTTTGACCAGCTGGGCAAATTGACCTTTTCCAGTGTTAATGCAGCTATAGTCTTCTGCAGTGGGTTGACATACCTTTTTGACGGCAGTATTCGTCCTAAAGTGAAAACATTGTCAGTGCTGTGGCATAATCAATGGTAATAGCGACTCACAATTGCTGCGGGTGGCGATGCTTTGGCCGAAATTACTGTTGGAAATAGGGCAATGGCCCCAAGAATAAGTGAAGCCTTCATAACTTATACTTAGACTTGAGCAAGTTGAATAAAGGTGTTTGTAGTATAGGTTTTCTTGCAGAGACTTCAGATTCCTTATATATCATTAAGAGTCTTGATGCAAGGGAGATAAGAGGCCTCCGTTACCCTTCCTTGAGAGCCTCATGTCAGGCATATCCCAGGATGCGCGACATCCGATATCGCCGGATGAGCCTCAATGCAGCCTGCAACTCCGACATGAAACATTTGCAACCCAAAACTCCATAATAATGGCAACATCATGAATGCGAAAGTGCTTTCGTGGGATAGTGGAGTGCTATATCCAATGTGTCCAGTTGTTAATGGCCCATTGTCATATAACTCAAGGGATGAAATACACTAGAGCAGCCTTCTCAGCCTGAGCGACTATGTCACCGGCTGGAGTCCATAGGTAATGGGACTCAACTGTGTGCCACAACATCACCGAAGAAGTTTTAAGATGCCACAGATTACTTGCCACGTCTAGAGGGTCAGCTCCCGCAGAGCCTCACACGGCCACGATATGTCTGTCCCACTCCACGTGGGTATCCACAACCAGGTCATTGTGTCTCGGAAGAGGTGTAACCCTGCATCAGGCAGCCATGACAATGCATTATAGCAGTCGTGTGATGCAATAAGAGGAGCAAAGGTGTAGCTTCTTCGGATATCTATTAATAGATTCATTCACGAGGAGTATGGTGCTAAATACTTCGTCAAGAGTATGTATGTCTATAGGTCAGCAATAGTCACACGGACGAATCTTGCTCGGATCCCTTAAGCCACTTAATTAATATTCTCTTCAGTATATGAATCTTTCTCCGCGAGTCATCAGTCTTCGTGATAGGTGAGCAAATTATTTCGGCAAGACCAGCTAGTCTTTGTTAGCTATACTGGTTGACTAATTTATCAAATTCATCATATCACAAGTTGTACTCACATCCTGCATTTATGATCGTCTCCGCCAGATGCAATGACACAAGGATCGACTGGATTCCACGTGGCAAAGTTTGTTCGCTCAGGATAGTGTCCGTGTTCGAGCCCTGCAAGTGTTCCCGAATTCAGATCCCAGATGCTTATATAACCGTCTATTGTTTTGTGAGCTCTTATCTGCAGTCAGAGAAATTGCCTGATAGTGACTCACTTTCTTCGGCCCTCAAGAGAAATGTATCATTTTCTCCCCCTACAGATCCTTGTAACAGAAAATCAGTGTTGCTTATTCCCGGACGTTGTTGAATAACTTCACCGCTTGGGAGAAGCCGAATATCGAACCCCCCATTAACGTATCCCATAAGAATGAGGCCGAGGCCGTCGCTGATAGAAACCCAAGAGGGACGCTCTGACAAAGAGATCTTGGCTGCTAGCTCCGCAGCCGCAACTTGAAAGATGAGCAGTTCTTTTGTATATGTTACGGCGACAAGCCACTTTCCATCCCTTGACATGGCACTGGATTGGACGCGAAGACCTTGAACTTCGGTCCATGAGCGATAATGACCATCGGCTATCTCCACGGTCATGATACCAAGTGTATCACTCAAGGAAGTCAAGATGACATATCTGCCGTCAAGTGACCAATGACATCCCATTCCGGGTTCGTGATGCAGAGGTAAAATTTTGACCAGCTCTCCGCTCTAGCAAGCCTGTCAGCTTAAAGAAAGCCATAAGGAGACTTGGGGTAGATAATCTTGCCTCGGAATTCCACAGCCTTGGCTTACCATCAAGGCTGAGGGTCACAATCAACGAGTCATCTGGACTCCAGGACGCTTTAGTAACGGGCTTTTCGTGGTCCAAGGTGCTTTGCAATTCGTCTTTCTGAAGGTCGAAGATCAGAGCCTTATTGGAGGAAAGGCAAAGAGCTAGTCGTGAGCCGTCTTGGGAGAAGATGCACGCCCACACTTCCCCATCGGTAGCTATTTCTTTAACGATGGTGAATGGAATCTGGCGCATCTCCGAGGTTTGACGAGAGACTTCTGGTTTCATTGATGCAGATGCTAGAACCGCGTGTAACCCCAAATGGGTGCTCCATTCGAAATTTGTTCGGCCATAGAGATCCATGTGGTCCAGGTCAAAGTTACCCCGATCAAGTATCATCTTGATGATGGTAGTATTTTTACCCAATAGGGCGCAGGTTAGAAGGTCCCATCCATGACTTTCTTGTATATCTGTCTCAATGCCATCTTGCGCAAACAAATACTTAAAAAAGTCTTCATCACCGTGTACCGCTGCTAAGAGCAGTGGTGTCTTTCTGTCACGATCTTTAGTGTTTAATTCAACGTCAGGCTCCGCTTGAAGTATTTTCCACAAAGCGATGCGATTTTCTGTATTCGTTCGGGATGATGGGGGCTTTTGAGAGCTATTATCCAGAACAGAGATTTTGTTGGTCATTTGGTCAACGACAGTTTGTACAATGCCTGACACCGGGGAGAATTGAAGCTGTTTATCGGAATCAAACGTTATTGTAGACGTTTTGACTTGAATGTCCATTGGTTGGTTGAAGTCCAGAGTTGCTCTCAGTAAAATGTCATATGGAGCCTCTAAATTGCAACTGAGGAGCAGATTGATGAGATCACAATCGGCGAAAGCAACCGCCGAGTAAAACTGAGACCATGTCGGAAGACTGTTAGCCCCCATATCAATGAATTGTCGAATAAATTGCGAAACATCCTCTGAAATACGCCGTGAATTTAGAAATGCACGTTCAAGAGCTACCGAAATGGCATACCCGTACTCTTGAAGGTAAGGGGCAATGAAGGAGGCGAGCAGACTCTCGCCATGATTGCCCTTGGCGAAAAAGACTTCAGGCTCTTTAGCGTGTTCCCATACTGAAAAGCACGCATAGAGAAGGAGAGGGCAGTTTCTCGATTCCTGGCTCTCTCTTACTGCATTGTCAAAGGCTCGCATGTAAGCGAAGCTGCATTTTAAAATGAACCAATGACAGTCGCTCAATATCAACTTAAAATATGGAGGCGACACCTGGGTAGATTGCAGATACTCTTTAACCGAGAAATGAGAGAATGAGACGATGCAGTTGTGCGGCGGAGAATCCTTGTCAGATATTTGCGTGCTTGTGACGAGCCCGGAAAGAATGTTCAAGACTTCCGATGCCGAGGTAAAGCGATTTTGGTATACGCAAGATAATTCGTACTCGCTAGAAGAAGGCAACAGGTTCGCTTCATCACTTTCTTCCGCGTCAAAAACTGCAAGCTCCGCAATCTCAGCGAGGTTCAGAGGTCTCGTTGAACATGCAAGCCATCTGAGAACAGCCATAGCCTCGAGTTTGTAGTTGTTCAGATCAATGCGTTGAAGAATACGGCTATAGGTTTCGCCCAAGCCATGAGGAAGTCGTTTTAACGCTCGGTTGACATCGATCTCTCGCGTTTTGCCTCTCAATCCTTGTATTTGGAGGTCCGCCCAGCGGAAGACGCCGTCAGCATTCTGGACAAGGTGTTCTATTACCCTTTTCTTGAGAGCATGAGACCAAGCCTTAAATGAATCATCTTCTCTCATCAAGGCTTCTAAATGTTTGCGTATGTCCCGGTCGACATCTATAGCGTGGAGCGCCACCGAATGTGTTGAAATCGATAGCTGTGATATTTTTGTCTCAATATCGACCTCTAGGCGACTCGTGATGAGAATGTGAAGCTTCGATTTGGCTTTCCCGAGCAAGCTGGCCAAGAAATCAATAGCTTCACCTTTAACAAACTCTGAGTCGCATTCATCCAGCGCATCGATTATAAGAAATGTTTCCTCCGATAGATCGATTACCTCTCCTAGTACAGAGTCCAACTCTTCCATCGGAGGGGTCTTGGATGGAAAGTGAGTGTCATAAAGGCTTCGAAAGGCTCGAGGGATGAAGAATACGCTCTCTTTATCAGGATGAGGAATAGAAAGTCGCTTCAGCATCTGTACTAAAAGGGCGCATTTCATATTGCGAAGACTTTGGGAGTCCTTGTTCCGAAACGAAAAGTAATAATACGCAAGCATACTATCATTGGTGCTCTCGAGGTGTTCGATAACTTTAGACGTCATAATTGTCTTTCCCGATCCCGCTGTGTCTGCTGTCAATCATGGCTTTGAAAGGTACATGTACCTATTCAGATAAACTCAAAAGTTTTCTTACCTTTCCCATGTAACCAAAGCAAAGACTCTCTTTTCATCCATGGGACAATGTGTCTATTCACAAACCAGCTGCCGGTACTAGCACTAGGTTTCCTAGCGCTTCGGGATTCGGTGTAAAAGCGTTGCTGATCAATGTATGGGAGCCATCCCAGGAGGCGGTCTCTCGTCTCTTTAGAATAGTGATCTGATGTATACACACGTCAATAATGAATGGTAGGAATGAGCAGGTCTAGCTTGCCTTTTACAATGTCTGAGAAAGAAGAAGAAGTTAGCATTAGGCCCATCTAAAGGAGCGAGCCATATAAATTGGAGGCCTGACCTTGCTCATTGATTGCGCGCCGAAGACGTGCAAATGCATTATCCTGCCCTTCTCCATATATAAGCGGTATATAGACACCAAAGATGCCCAGAAGGGAGTAGGCCTTATCTTCGGGATAAGTTGTGGAACGTTTTTCTGACCATGCCATCCGCTTATCGATACTAATCTGAGACAGCCGGCGTCCTCGAAGCACATCGATTGGAATTTGAGTAATTTCATGAATTTCTCTCTCCAATGACTCTTTGGTTCCAAGTTGTGCGCATTCAGACGAAAAGAATTCTACCGTTGCGGGGGCTAAGAGTTCTTGTAAAGTCCAGCCCCGAGTAAACCACCGGCTTTTGCGAAAGGAAGACTCCCAACTTGGTGCAGACGAGGAATCGAGCTGGTTAATGTCTCCGTGTTTTGTTACATCAGACAGATACACGTAGCACTTGGCAGCGTTTTTGTAGAGTCGGAACATGGAGTTGATCTCCCTTTGAAGCTCTGTACTATTCGACTTGTCAATACAACAAGTATCTATCCAGAAGTAGGATAGGCCATCTGAGGCTGCTTGTCTGGCACAGAATTGTATTTTACGGTACCCCGGCTTATCTGAGCCTTTGCCAGCAGTAATGTCGCTAAAGGTGACTTCATCATCATCACCGCCCCAGGTGTGGGAGAGAATCGCATATGGTGGAGGTTCATTGATGAGATCTTTGGTGCACACCAAGCGATTGCCGTTGAAGCTGAGAAGCCGCATAACTCCAAACCATTGATGCTTGAACCCTTAGTGTTGGTTAATCTGCTACGTTATAAAATATGCTCAACAAGCGTGTTCAATGCTGGCAATATATACGCGCGAAAGACGAAAGATTCGTAAAATTGCCTGCTTGTGCCAAGAGCGTACCGGCTAGGCCTACAATCAGCAATCAGGCAGACTTGTGGTTCATCCATGCGTGGTGACAAATTCAGCCCAATCGGAGCGATTATTAACCCCCCAAGAGCTGCTTCTCCGCTCAATTTCCAATTTCATCCAAGTTGCTGCTTTGTTAGACTTGATGCGAGAATCACTGTATCAATACGTTCAAAATGGCTCCAGAAGTAAAACTATCACTGCCAAATGCTCGCCCATACAGGTTTACTTTTCCTCTTGCTACCACAGCATTCCTCGTTATTGACATGCAACGGGACTTTTTAGATCCAGATGGCTTCGGATCCATTTTATGCGGCAACCCCGCCATCTTCTCGTCCGTCCGCAAAATCGTACCAAATGTCCAGAGAGCTTTAGAAGCGGCACGTTCTATGGGCTTGTATGTCATT
This sequence comes from Trichoderma simmonsii, assembly GCA_019565615.1. Lineage (NCBI taxonomy): Eukaryota > Fungi > Ascomycota > Sordariomycetes > Hypocreales > Hypocreaceae > Trichoderma > Trichoderma simmonsii. The sequence continues at coordinate 383,931 of CP075867.1, read as the reverse complement.
TATACCCGAGAAGGCCATCTTCCGAATCTCTCAGATTTACCCGCTGCGAAAAGACTTAGACAATTAAGTGCACCAAATGGCAACCAATCGATGGGCATCGGCGACGAGGGGCCAATGGGGAAGCTTTTGGTGAGAGGAGAGAGGGGTCATAATATTATCAACCAGCTAAAGCCGAATCCTGGTGAACCAATTATTGACAAGCCAGGAAAAGGAAGCTTTTGGGGTACCGGATTTCATAGGCTGTTGCTTGCTAGAGGGATTACACATTTGATACTCACTGGCGTCACTACAGAGTATGTCTAGAGAAAGCAGTGCCCTTTGGCTGCGCACACGACTAACAGTGATTCTAGATGTTGTGTTACGAGCACGTTGCGAGAGTGTAACGATAGAGGTTATGAATGCTGCGTACTCTCTGACTGTACCGAAGGATTTGATCCAGCCATGGTGGCAGCATCATTAGACACCATCGTCTGTCAAAAAGGCCTTTTCGGGTATGTTGGCCATAGCAGCGAACTCATTACACAGGCATATCAAACTCGCTCTCTTCAGCCGTTTGTTACTGCAAATCTTGATGCTACAGCGCTTCCCTCTATCAGTGAGCTCAGAATCCTATACAGAGACGGTCTACTGGATCCAGAAGCCGTCATACGATCAGTATTCAATCGAATAGCCAAGTACGAGAGCATTGATCCATCGTTATGGATATCTAAGGAATCTCTAGAGAGTATATTGGCAGCTGCTAAACGAATATCTACGGCTTATGCGGGCAAACCGCTTCCTCCTCTCTTTGGCATTCCATTCGCCGTGAAAGATAATATCGACGTGACCGGGGTGATCACTACAGTCGCATGCGACAGCTTCGCCTATACTGCGACTTCAACTGCCCCGGCAATTCAACATTTACTTGACGCCGGGGCAATATATATAGGAAAATTGAACCTCGACCAATTTGCCACTGGTTTAACAGGATGCCGCTCACCTTATGGCACTCCTCATACTTACCACAGCAAGAGGCACATCACTGGCGGTTCATCTTCTGCACCAGCTGTTGCCGTCGCCGCTGGACTTGTGTCTTTTGCCATTGGGACCGACACCGCCGGAAGCGTTCGGGGTCCAGCAGCATTCAACGGCATCGTCGGCTTCAAACCTACCAAGGGTACCATCTCGGCAAGAGGCGCGGTACCAGCATGTCAGAGCCTTGATACACTCGGTATCCTCGCACCTTCTCTACACGATGCAAGGCAGGTTTGGTATGTAATGGATCAGTACGACCAGTTAGATCCATACGCCAAACCACCATCGAGTCTCCCTACTTGGCAGGTGGACTATCGAGGTTTCAGACAGGGAGGGTTCACTTTTGGCATACCTCCAGCTTCCTTTCTGGATTTGTGCTCTGAAAAGTACCAACAGTTATTCCAAATAGCTGTTGAAAAATTACAATCGTGTGGAGGAACGCTGGTCGATATCGACTACACGCCATTTGTCAAGGCGGGCGGTCTGATCTACGGTGCATCCCTTATCCATGAACGTCTTGCTTCAATCGGACACGACTTCATCACAGAAAATATCGACACATTTCATCCCGTCACAAAAAAGATCTTTGAAGGCGTTTTATCATCTGACGTTAAAGCCTGGGAAGTGTTTCGGGATCAAGCCACGCAGATGCAGTGCATCGCTGAGGTTCGCCGAACATTCAACAAACTGGAAGATGGCATTGACGTTTTAGTTGTGCCTAGCATGCCCTGTCATCCTACTATACAAGAGATAATGGATGACCCAATAGCTCTAGGTTCGAAACTTGGGCTATTCACGTATGCCGCAAATGTTGTTGATCTATGCGGTGTCAGCATTAACGCCGGATGGATAGAGGATGAGGAAGCACGGCTGCCATTTGGCATCACGTTTCTGGGGGACAGCGGATACGATGGAAAGGTTCTGGATATTGCAGCTGTTTTTGAAAGCTCTACGAAATAGTGTTAAGGATCATTCACCCATTGCAGTTTTATTTTGAGGCAATATGGATACGTCTACTCTCTATCTTTGGCTCTGAACTACCATCAGTTAATAGCTCTGATGCCGACACAAGAGCCGTCCCCACAAGCGTCAGCATCCGGAGCCCACTGCCGATGCGGGGATTTCGGAAGACGGATGGAGGTTTTCTCAACAATATTTGACAACCGGTAAAGTCTAGACTATTTAATTTCATGTATTCATTAGAATGAGAACTCATCAATCTTACACCCACTGTTGAGTGTTCAGCTGAATTTACAATTTACACACATAATTGCTTGCCGGGTAGTCAACAGTCACTGAATCTCAAACATGGGCTCATCAATACCGACCACCCAAAGCGCAGCCGTCATCGAAAATCCCGGGCCAAATGGAATAGTTCGAATTGTCAATTCACATCCAGTCGAGATGCCGGGAAAGCACGAAGTCCTTGTCAAGTTGGAGTTCAGCGGTATTTGGTAAGTACTTCAATTATGCTCTTCACATGCAACTGGTGTTGTTAACTTCTGTTAGTGGATCAGAGGTTCGGGCGATGCTTGGCTGGGGCAATTACAGACCCGTCATAGGCCACGAAGGAGTCGGCATAGTTGTCAAAACAGGCGAAAACGTCTCAGAGTCGATACTCGGCCAAAGGGTAGGCGTGAAATGGCTTCACAGCGCATGCGGCCTTTGCTCAGGATGCAAAACCGGATCTACAAATCATTGTGCAAACCCCGTCTTTACTGGGCTTCATGTTCAAGGGACCCTGCAGCAATATGTAATCGCTGATTCGCGATACTTGACGAGGATTCCGGACGGCTTACGGTCAGAGTTGGCTTCTCCCTTGCTGTGCGCGGGGTTGACCATGGCAGGCGGAATTGGAAAACTCGATACGCATATACCTAGTGATGGCTGGGTGGTGGTTCAAGGCTCTGGCGGTGGCCTGGGACACATAGGAATCCAAATTGCCACCAAGTTGAGAGGCTACAAAGTTATTGCAGTCGATTCCGGGGCATCAAAACGCGAGCTTAGTCTACAATGCGGTGCTCAATTCTTTATCGACTTTGCCACGGAGAATGTCGAAGAGAGAGTGAAAGAGATAACCGGAGAGGGGGCTCACGCGTGTCTTATTGTATCGGGATCTGAAGCCGCGTTTGAGCTTGCTCCAAAGCTGGTTCGGAACGCGGGATTGTTAGCCATCATTGGCTTACCCCCGGCCACATTCACTGTCCCCATGACGGCCAGTTTATTCGCAGTAAAAGGTACGATAACACTCATTTATTAAATGTAGCGTCGCTAATTGTGTTACCCTGGTAGCGCTCACTGTCACTGGTGTTATGGTAGGGACTGAGCAGCAGATGGTGGAGCTTCTGGAACAAGCTGCTGCAGGCGTCATCAGTCCCGTGGTTCAAGTCGAAGATTTTTCAGAAGTCCCAAGAATTTTCGAGAAGCTCAGAAATAATGAAGTGACAGGACGCATTGTGGTGAGGATTCCTGCGTAAGCACAATGGAAGAGAGTTCCATTAATGCTATTGGCCAACAACTGAATCACTGTGGCCACTGTGTTGAACCAAAGACCCGAATCAAGAAGGCGAGATAATGGGCAATAAGGATTAAATTGGCAAAGTATATCATAGAGTTATAGACATATGAATAGAATAAACTTTGACATTTTACGCTCCAACATCATAACATCAGCATCTCCACCAAAATTCCACCCTGTCCGCAGATCGCCATTCCATGTCCAGGTCTCTCACGTGATGGCCTCCTTGCTCTGACGTCTGCGGTCGCAAAGCTGCAAACTTTACACAACCCAAAAACACATCCATAACACGCATCCATGTTCAGGAGACATCCAATTGTCTACGTTGTTGCAATTGTGGTGCAAGACCAAATGCCGTCTCCAATCCTGACTGCGACGCTTCAGGCGGCCGCCTTATCAACAGCGTCCAATCTCTGTGCTCAGTTCATTGAGACATACTGGAACAAGGTGAGATTCCTTAGCATAACATGCATCATATTCCCAATGTCTCTATTTTACAACATTAATGTTTCATACTCACCATATCAACGACAGACTACCTTTCATCTGGATCACATCCAACTCTTCCGCTTCATTGTCCTCTCTCTCATCACCGCTCCGCCAAACTACCTTTGGCAGCAGTTTCTCGAAAAGTCCTTCCCAGCATACCCTTCCACACAAAAGGCACGAGATGTGGGTAAGGATATTGAACTCAAAGCGATGGAAGAAGCAGCAGCCGGGGCTTCCATTGGCGGGGGATCTCAATCACAGTCTGAATCATCAACTCAACCCAGGTTCAGCATCCGAAACACTCTGACCAAATGGTTCATTGATTGCATCACTGCTGGGGCGATCATGAATACTGTTGCGTTCTTGGTCATCATGGGAGTTTTAAAGGGTCAACCAATGGCTCAGATATCTTCTAATATTAAAGCCGTGGGTTCTCAGCGTTAACCCTCCACTTAGAGAGATGGTGGTAACTAATCTTTGTGGAACAGGAAACAATACCTATTATTATAGCAGGATACAAGATTTGGCCAATAGCATCGATTGTCAGTTTCAGCTTCGTCCCCGTTCACCGCCGCATCGTGTTTCTGAGTTTCATCGGCCTTCTTTGGGGCATTTACTTGAGTCTGGTCGCGGCAAGAGTTTAGTTTAGTCTCTCTGTTTCGCTCAGAGCTTTTGTGGTATTGTATTGCATCTTCAGAATAGATTTCACGGAGGACGTTGGCAGCGTGGGTTTTGTATAAACAAGCACTCCATATATAGAGTATTCACATTTATGTATATGCCTTCACAAGGCCTATAAAGCTATGTACACCGAAAAGAAGCCGTTTCTGCAAAGCAGATGGCTTATTCACATTATCATCCACCATGAATCGTTTAGCACTTCTGGGGCCTCCAGTTGGGGATGATGTATCCGCCGTTGGGGTCGTTGATGTCGAAGGTGTCCTCGCCCCTCCAGGCGTGGAGGAACCAGCCAACGTTGTTGGACTTGAAGTAGGCGCAGTTGTTGTCAAAGGTCTTCCAGTAGTTGGTGTACTGAGTGCGGCCCAGATCAGTGTGTCCGGGGTAGTGGTCGGTAGGACCCCAAGCCCACTGAGTCTCGGTGACCCAGACGGGCAGGCCAACGTTGGTCTTGACCCAGTTGATCTGAGACTGGATGTAGCTCCAGGCCTGGGACTCGGCCTGGTTGAAGTGGTAGAAGGGCATGGGGTGGATGTGAGCAACGTCAGAGTTGGCCTTGACACCGGCACCGATGGAGCCGAGTCCCTGGCCGTTGTTGCCGCTCATGGTGCCGGGTCTGTCCCAATCCTCGCTGATACCGACCAAAATTCCCTTCTGGTTGAGAGTGGCGCGGAACTTGCCAAGGTCGTTGACAAAGTTGCCCTGGTCCATACCGTCACCAACGGGCTCAGAGCCGAACTCAGCCCAGTGAACGACATAAGGGGCAATGGCGGAGACTGAGGGGTCGTTGATGGCGTTGTAGATGGCCTGCTGGGACTGCTGCCAGACGGTCTGGATATGAATGTTAGTCTATTGCTGCTATTGGCATGGAAAATGTATACTTACGCCACCACCAAAGTTGGTCCAGACCTGGACAATCAGGCCCATGTTGTTGGTATAAGCGGCCTTGATAGCGTTGATGAAGACGCTAGATTGAGTGCACGTAGGGTAGTACATGCGCACAATGCTGGCACCGAAATCCTTCTTCATCTGAGCAAAGTCCTTGTTCATCTGGGCATAGCTGTTGGAGGAGTCTCCGCAGTTGCTGTCCTCCAGAGGGTAAGAGAAACCCAGGAAGCCATAGTAGTCCTGCTGAGGGCACCACCACTGGCTGAGGGGAGTGCTGGGAGCAACAAAGTTACCAGGCAGAGTGGCATTGCCAACAGGGAAACAGCTGCCTGTTGGAGGAGGAGGAGGGGGGGGAGGAGGGGGGGGAGGAGCAGTGCTTCCACCGCAGATGCCGTTGACGCAAGGGAAGGGATCAGAGCAGTCGTCGTCGGTGCTGCAAGTAGCACCCTGGCAGTGGCCCTCCCATGAGCACGTAGCGGGAAAGGGAGAGGCAAGAGCGGGAACAGCCGCCAGAGCGGCGACCAAGAGCGAGGAGATCATGGCTGAGGATCTGTCTCTTTGAAAGTTGATGATAGAGAGATGGTATCGGCCGAGAAGAAAGTAGATGCCAAGCCGGGCTATTAATACTTGTTGAGATCTCCCTGAGGCTGATTATACCAACAGGCTCAAAGCCGCTCCTGATCCGCCTTGTTCGGAAAAGCCATTGCCCAGCGGCAGGGCCTCCCATCATTCAAGGGGGCATTTCCGGTCCCTCGCTATTCATGCTCGTCACTACCAGTATACAGCCTCTCCCGTGAAGAGTAAGGAGTAGCTCCTCTAAGGGATCCAAAAAGAGCAGCTGAAGTCGCCATGGTCATGGCCTCCCCACAAAAGCTACAAGCAAGCCGGCTCATCCCCTGTTCTCGAACGCCTGACAGATGATCTAATGGACGGACAAATATAGGCCGCCAAAACCCGAACAACGAGGCCATTCGCTGTTTTGCACAGCTGGAAAGGAAAAGGCCCGACTGAAGCTGTCGAACTGCCTCCGCCGGCAATTACGGCAGTGTAGCGGCATGACAAACATCAAATCGGCAAACGTTCCATCGAGCTTATTCGCCATGGCTGTTGCCCTATCCGGTTGTAGCAAGTGAAATGAACGGGGTAGCATGTTTAAAACCCAGCTTCCCAGATGAGAATCGAGGAAGCTGTTAAGCTCAGCCTAGCAGGGGGGTCTGACGCACTAACCTTGGACAGGACCCAGCCGTGAATCGCGCTTCTGTCATGGTCTTCGTATTTTTCTCTTGACTCCTCTACAAATTGAGTTGGTCATGCGTTTTCTCAACTCCCAATATGGGCTGCGGACCCAAGAGTTCGGCCGGTCCGCACAATACGGGGACTTGTGTCAATTGTGACTGTTAAGTAATAACAACCACGACAAACAGCTTTTGGTGGAGAACAGGAGTTTGAAAGGTGAGAAAGTGCTTATACACTTATACACATGCTTAACCCACGGGTTCTCAGCTCTTACCAGTTCAAGCTTATCCTCGGCAACACTCCCCAGTCGCCGATCTAGCCTTTGGTGAGCTTGGCACGAGGCCTGTCTAGCCCATGATTCTGCGCGTGGACGGAGCAAAAAGGGTGCTAGGATCTAAGTTTAAGGTTACTCCGCGTTCTGCTAACACAGAATTAAGGAATACGAGTGTAACCTTAGCATGTTGCATGTTTAGCACAGCTTCCTCCCCCGGCCGCTTACTCAGGTCCCTCGACTGAAAGGGGAAACAAAACAATTCGACAATCATGCCCTATGTAGAAGCTGCTTCTAGAAGTAACTCAATCCAGTGCCACATTGACGTAAATTACTTCTTTACTGGTTCTAGGCTAACGAAACACACCGCAGCTGCTGCGACCGTCCAAGTGTCTGTTTCGAAGATCCACCTTGTCAATAAGCACGCTCATAACAGAGGGCCCCAGAGCGTTCAGTAAACGAGCACGAGCTGGCTTACTACTCAATTCTACACGCCGGTGAAGGGATGAAATACAGCAGGGGATTGGACTCAGCGTGTTAGTGACATCATGTAAGTTGTGCAACATTCGGCTAAGGCTGAAGAAATTACCATTCCTTCACCAGTAGTGGTACGACCCTGAAGAGAAGGAGCCAGATTGGAATTCCACTGTTACCACCGAGATAGCGCTTATGACTTAGCCCATTCTCCCCCTTTGCTAGTTGATAAAAGTGGCGCGGAAGCAATAATATCCACCACCCGAAAAGCAATGCAGGCCACGGCTAACAGACGGGAGGATTCAATTGCTTGTAAGTACTGACATGGACTAGATGGAGTATTTCTGCAGAGAGGTAGCTTACATCGCTCAAGCCGAAGCACTTATGAGCTTCTTCCCGATAAAGACACGCTATATAAAAGTGATATTATAACCGTGGCAGGCAAAGCCTTCAAATAAGGATATGCAGCATAAACCCTGTAAACTGCAGAGCAGATTCCTTTTACAATTCTACCAGCTGCTTGAGGCCAAGTGATGGTGGATAATTCGTACTCGTATATTCGTCAAAAGGATTGCTGACTACATGCCTTATTGTCAGCATTCACTTCTACTCTACCACTATCCTATTGGGGAACAAGTTTCAAAGCTTCTCGGTTGTAATTTACCATCAGCTTCTTCGTGTTTTATTCTCCCCTTTTTCATCTGGTTATGTACGAGTATGGAGATGGCGAAGCAGATTCAAAGGTTCCACTAATGCAAAGCGCCAACTAAATCGCAGCGTACAACACGCGATTAAGCATGGAACTGATACCATGAGCATACGAGATATATTGACATACACTGCATCTACCGTTCGACTTGCAATATGATCTGAGTGTCTCCGTAGATACATATTGAGAAGTCATCAGAGACTGCAATAAGTCGACTTACCTCGCGATTATTCCCAGATTCCTAATAATAATACCAAACAGAGCCGTTATCGTTTACCGCGCATCGGTTGCCTCATTGGTAGCAGCATTCATGTCAGCATCTCTAGCGCTATCCCCTTTAGACTCAGCTGCCATTAAGGGTAATTGCAGGGTCCAGACTCCTATGACTTCTTGTAAGTCTGGAAATCGCTTGATTTACTCCGTAGCAACTGCGGTTCTGTTGTTACAAGAAAATGGCTGTCGGCGTCGTGTTGTTTTAGCATGTGAAACCCGTGTGAGTTCTCTACAAGAAACAACGAGCTGCTCCTCCTTATATACACAGCTATCATTAGCAAAAGATTTCTCAGTATATTTGCCTCTAAGCTTGTCATTTATGCAGCGCATCATGCCAGAGGATGAAAGAGCTATTTAGGGTACACTAGGAAGTACCCAATATGCTGCTACCTAGCATCTCGATCCTCTCTAATTTCCTGTTTCAGAGCGCAGGCGACGGAATTGCACTTGAAATGTATCCAGTCTGTAATGCCTTCTATAAGGAAACTAAGGGTAGGCATGCCTGTTATAATAGAAACAAATGACGAACTCGTGGGTTATAAAAACGTTGATTTTGTGAACTACGCGAGACGGGGCTTGTGAGTTGATTTGGACTGTATACGAGAGCAAAGACCGGGCCTCTTGAATATCTTTGTCTGTATTATTACCCTGGAACATATTATAAATCTGATCTATAGGTATGTAAGGTGACAGGGAGACATTGATCTGCATCGGCATTTCAAAGAACGGGTAATTCTATTACTATATGTGTACAGTGTGTCAATGTTACAACGAGAACATCACATAATATTTTGCAAAGTCTTGCAAAGTCCGCATGTAGCCTTTTAGGCTAAACCCGTCAGAAAGTTCCTCTACAAATCGAGTGTTGCCACACAGAGGGCAAGCCCGGTACAATGACACAAGAGGGTGGTGTGAGGTGTTTCAATAGATGGCCATTTCCTTGATAATTTGGACATTGAATGTTTGTTTAATGACTGGTAAGAGTGTATAGCCGGCTTATCTGTTTGTAGCCATAGTGTTTACTGCTTCAATGTTCTAATAGGTATATGTATATTTCTGTCTGCCGCACATAATTTGATGAAGCTCATTGTATGACCCGTCTCTAGGTATCGTAAGTATATGTTAGAAGGCTAGAAAATGTGAATATGCTCTTGTAATTAGCGTATTCTACTTGATGCAAAATGCGGCAGTGGTATTGGCTGTTGGAATCCTGCAAGGCGCGGGCAAGGCGAATCACAGCCTTGCCTCATGCATCCCATAACTAGAATCCTTCGCGGGGGGGTGGCTGCCTACATTAACATATGTACCATAACATGCAAGGCGAAATCGTATGAAACTGTTCTTGCTGCCTGTTTCCCCCGCAAAATTTCACAAAAGCTTCTCTCTCGTCCACTTTACAGCTCCCAAAAGCGCGAGCGTCTCTCACCGATCAATCTTACGTATTCATTTAGTTTATACCCTCATAGTGAAATATGCGGCTAATTAATACCGGAACGCTGGAGCTCACCTGGTTTCCTAAAACTCCACCTCCATATGCAATCCTCTCCCACACTTGGGGCCCTGATGAGGCGACTTTTGCGGATTTCGCCAATCTGTCCACGAGAGCAACAAAATCGGGCTTCATCAAGATCGAACAAACCTGTGAGAAGGCGCTCAAAGATGGCTTTAGCTATCTGTGGATAGATACGTGTTGTATCAATAAAGAAAGCAGCTCCGAGCTGAGCGAGGCCATCAATTCCATGTTTAGATGGTATCGCGACGCGGCCATATGCTATGCTTATCTCGAAGACGCTTCCGAGAATATACAATTACCGGTAACAAGTTCTTCGTCGATTAAACACTGCAGATGGTTTACCCGGGGCTGGACATTGCAGGAATTGCTTGCACCCAAGGAAATTGTATTTTTTGGAGCCAAATGGACCGCAATCGGCCGAAAGACGGATCTTCGAGAGATTCTGGAACAGATCACTGGAATTCCCTGCAAAATTCTTACTGGTGACATGCGGTTAGACCAGACCAGCGTTGCAAACCGCATGAACTGGGCTGCAAAACGAGAGACCACTCGTGAAGAAGACATTGCATATTGTCTCATGGGAATATTCGACGTCAACATGCCTATGATATACGGCGAGGGGAAGAATGCTTTTACTCGCCTACAGGATGAGATTTTGAAGCAAACTCAGGACGACTCATTGTTTGCCTGGCGGGCCAGTGAAGAGTCTGCATCCGAGGCCCCGTATCGCGGCTTATTCGCCTCATCACCGAAAGAATTTGCCAGTGAGATGACTACTACTCCCTTTTTCACCAGCATGGCTGGCGCGTCGACTCTACTCGGCAATGGGCGAATATCGCTTAGCTGCGCTCTATACCAGGACGGCTTCATTGGCCTCAAGTGTTTCCAGGGCACGGAACTCTCAACAGTTGTGGGCATCCAAGCCATCAACACAGGAAACAATCACTTTGTACGGTCCAACCCCTCGCAATTAGTGTTGAAATCTCATCAATATCCTGTTGCCTTTCAAACTGTGGTATTTGACAAGTTTGTCGAAATGAGGGAGCCGCGGTTATTGAGCGATATTTATCAGCACAATGAGTTCACTCTAGCTCTGCCTCCAGAAATAAGTTTGCTGGCGGTGTATCCCAAAGAATACGCAGGATTCCAGGACACGATGAGGCTGCCGATAACGCATCTTGTCGGGAAAAAGGTTGCCTTTCATATGGAAGTCGACAGGACGATATCTGGTGTTGATGTGTTTCAAAAAATTGGAAGGAGTGACAAGGGCACGGCAGTTCTCCTTGTCCTTTGGGCTGAACAACTAAGCACAAGTTCGTTTACTTTCTATTTTGACCTACTGGCCGTCAAAGCAGGGGATGCCGAGTTAGAGTTTATAGATGCCGAAAAGCCTCCAGAAGCACTCGATGCAAAAGAAATAGTCATTGCGTGGTCTACTATTTGTGCTACTGAAAGTCATACGACAGTGAGCGGGCATCAATCATTTAGTCTTCAGTTAAGTGTTTCTGCAAATGCGGATGTTAAGAATTCAGCAATAGATGTTCACAAAGAATTGGAAAAGGTTGAAAAAGAAAGGGAAGAGGCTGAAATGGAAAGGGAAAGGGCTGAACGGGAAAGGGAAATGGAAAGGGAGAGGGAGAGGGAGAGGGAAATGGCAGCTGAAAGTACTAATCAATTTATAACACAGCTGCTATTTTTATATATAGTTTCGGTACTTGGACTAGCCTTTATTATAGGTCTTTCAGTAGTCCTGGCTAAGTATGCCCACTAGGTAGTGTTTTATTGTTAATCGACTCATTCTCACAAACCTTTACTCAGTCAACCAAGCGTAAAGTTTCCATCCAAGTAGTAGCGGTGTCCGCTACGTCGTTTCTACTTCCCTCATGGGCGGAAGCAAATGCGAGACTTTTAAAAGAACAAAGGGGTTTAGAGGTGGTAGATAAATTCGTCTCTGGTGATACAAGGCCTGATACTAAGCAGAGTGCTCAATTTGGACAGCACTATTCCAAGCGCTATACTAAAGGCAAAAAAAGATGATATCAATAGAAGACTTCACGCTCAGACAACTGAGTGAACAGCTTTGAGCCCCTCTGGCACCTTGGAAGCTACAGATTATAGATGAGACGATAATAGTGGTCAGGCGTCATGATGTGGAATCGTCCCCAGAATAACAAGCAATATACAATACATACCACGCCAACGTGAGTCAAAAAGAGTGCACAGCCTTTCCAAAACAGAACAAGGTCAGTCGATTTTAGACAAGCTATAAGATAATATATATATACACGTGCTCTCTCAAAAACACTCATGCCCAACCTATTTTCTTCATACATGTTTCATTTCAACGTTAATTTTCATTCTTTAGCTGCTCTCAGCCTGCTTCAGGAGACCCTCGAGGTTGATGCTCTTGGGGCGCTCAATGGGGAGACCCAGGGCGCGGTCCCAGATGAGCTGGGCAAGGGGACCCAGACCACGTGAGACACCAAAGGTGGCGGTGTAGTACAGGGTCTCGTGGAAGCCGTAGTGGTGGAACAGGACACCGGAGCTGCTGTCGACGTTGGGGTAAGGGTTCTTGGTCTTGCCGTGCTTCTTGAGGACCTCGGGAGCGATGCGGCTGTTCTTCTCAACCAGCTGGAAGACGGGGTCCTTGGCAATGGTGGGGCGGGAAGCGGCGTAGTCCATGAGAGCCTCGAATCGAGGATCAGGCTTACGCAGAACGGCGTGGCCGTAACCAGGCACGACACGGCCGGAGTTGAGGGTAGACCAGAGGTAGTCGTGGACATCCTGCTCAGTGTAGTTGGCGGGGATGGCCTCCTTCATCTGAAGAATCCAGCGGAGAACCTCCTGGGCGGCAAGGCTAGAGTAAAGGTGGTCAGCATATAGTTCGACCGTGTAAGTGAACCACAGAAGACAAAGAAAACTTACCCGTGAAGAGGACCGGCCAGACCCTGGAGACCAGCACTGTAAGAAAGGAAGGGGTCGCTGAGAGCACTGCCGACCAGGTGAGTGGCGTGAGCAGACACGTTGCCACCCTCGTGGTCACCGTGGAGAGCGAGGTAGAGTCGGAGGAGGTCCTGGAAGTCCTCGTTCTCCTTGCCGCCCTTGCCGAGCATGGCAGCAAAGTTGTAGGACCAATCCTGCTCAAGGTCAACCTCGGCAGGGAGAGCACCGCCGCCCCTGTAGGCGTTCTGGTAGATCTTGGCGGCGATGGTGGGCAGCTTGGCGAGCAGAGAAATGCAGTCGTCAAAGGTAGGCTCCCAGTAGTCAGCCTTGTTGAGACCCTGCTCGTAGGCCTTGGCGAACTTGGACTCGTAGTTGAGGGCCGAGACGGCAATGGCAAACTGGGTCATGGGGTGCAGATCCTTGGGGAACTCGTCGAGCATCTTGTTGACGAAGGCGGGGATCTGGGCCTTGGAGGCGAGCTCGCGGGAGAACTCGCGGACCTGGTTGACGGAGGGGACCTGGCCGGTCAGGAGCAGCCAGAACATGGACTCGGGGAGCATCTCAGTTCCCGTCTTGCCCTTGGGGAGCTCCTTTTGGCAGTCCTTGATGGTGCGGCCGTGGAAGCGAATGCCCTCGTTGGCATCGAGGACGGATCCCTCCCAGACCATGGCCTTGAGGCCACGCATGCCGCCGAGGGTGTTCTCGACCTTGACCTCGCCAATGACCTTGCTGCCATGGGCCTTGACCTTCTTAAGCAGCTCGCGCTTGGCGGGAATGACCTCCTTGAGGGTTGTCTTGAGATCGGGCTCAGCGGTAGAGTAGCATCGCGCGGCGTTGGCAAGGAGAGCAGCACGGGTGTAGGGCTGTGGATTTGCATAGCCAAGTGTCAATTGAGCTTCTATAAGAATCAATCAATGGCGAATTCACTGACCTTGAAGGAGCGCAGGGCTCGAGCCGACGTGGTGAGGTTGAGAGCCATTGTGATGATGATTGAGCCGAGCTGCTGATGGCGGGGCAGAAGCAGCTGTGGTTAGCTACAAGTACAAGTACCCAAGGTAGAGCGCATTGATGCTATCGCTGATAAGATTAGGGGAGAACTTACAGTGGACGATTCGTTTCCTTTCTTGCACGCAACGATGATAAGGGGAAGAAAAAGAAGAAGAAAAAGGACAAGAAGAAAAAAAGAACCGAGATATCTTGGACCACAACAAAAAAGTTCCTTTAACGTCTCATCTTACACCCAAAAAGCAGCCAAGCCCGAGACAGTCCAGCTCCAGCACCAGCCAAACGGCAGCCCGCCTTCCGTCACCGCTTTCAAAACAGCCGAAGAAAGCCGCCCGGTCGGTCCGTCGGTAGCCCCGCGCCGCGTGATTGGCCAATCTGCGTCAGCCGCGCCTGTATCGGCCCTCTTTTGGCTTGAGCCGAGCATCGAAAGCTGTGCTGCTTGGAAATGAAGGAAAATGGATGCGGCAAACATGTCCTAAAGTGGCCAACGGGCGAGTAAGTGGCCAGGGATATAAAGCAGAAACGACATCGAAATCCGCGTCGCATCTTTGCCTCGGTAATCGAATTATCGGCATCAGTTCTGTCTTGTCTGTTTCGATATTGACAGTGACAGTACCTTATCAAAAGATGATGCGAATAGCTTCACGAGCTCCCCAGCGGGCGTGCTCTCTGGCCTCCTCCTCTGCGTCCGCCGCTCTTCGTCGATCCATCCCGCGCTCTGTTGCCATCCGCGCGATCGCAACAACCGCTCGCATGGCTGCTCCCACCCAAACCATCGCTCACGCAGCGCCGGCCGACGCCTATCAGCTGCTGCCCGAGGCGCAAAAGGCCGGCCAAGCTGAGGATGCGCTCTATGAGGCCCAGGTCAAGGAGATTGAGGAGTGGTGGGCATCGCCTCGCTATGCCGGCATTCGACGCCCGTACAGCGCCGCAGATGTCGCCTCCAAGCGCGGCACCCAGTTGATCAAGTACCCCAGCTCCGTCATGGCCACCAAGCTGTTTAACCTGATCCGTGAGCGCGAGGCCAAGGGCGAGCCTATTCACACAAGTAAGCAGCTCTGAACTGATATGTTCTATCATGACAACTAACCTCTGCTTTCAACCAGTGGGCGCCATCGATCCCGTCCAGATGACCCAGCAGGCCCCTCACCAGGAAGTCCTCTACATCTCCGGCTGGGCTTGCTCCTCCGTCCTGACCAGCACCAACGAAGTGTCTCCCGACTTTGGCGACTACCCCTACAACACCGTCCCCAACCAGGTCCAGCGCCTCGCCAAGGCCCAGTCTATGCACGACCGCAAGCAGTGGGACACCCGCCGCAAGATGACCGTCGAGGAGCGGGTCAAGACTCCCTATACCGACTACCTCCGCCCCATCATCGCCGACGGTGACACTGGCCACGGAGGTCTCTCTGCCGTGCTCAAGTTGGCCAAGCTGTTTGCTGAGAACGGTGCAGCTGCGGTGCACTTTGAGGACCAGCTTCACGGCGGCAAGAAGTGCGGCCACTTGGCAGGCAAGGTCCTGGTGCCCACGGGCGAGCACATCAACCGTCTCAATGCCGCCCGCTTCCAGTGGGATGTCATGGGCTCTGAGAACTTGGTCATTGCCCGTACTGATTCGGAATCCGGCCGCCTCATCTCGTCAGCCATCGATGTCCGTGATCACGAGTTCATCCTCGGAATTGCTGACCCCACCATCGAGCCCCTCGCCGAAACGCTGCAGGCGATGGAGGCCAAGGGGGCCACAGGCGCCGAGATTGATGTCTATGAGGCCAAGTGGGTGAAGAACAGCAGGCTGGTGACTTTTGACGAGGCTGCTGTCGAGCACATGCAAAAGGAGGGCGTCGACCAGGCCAAGATTGACGCGTATCTCTCTGCCGTAGCTGAGGACCGCGACATGGGCATCTCTCGTCGCCGCCATCTCGCTTCTGAGTACACCAAGACGCCCGTCTACTTCAACTGGGACGTCCCTCGTACTCGTGAGGGCTACTACCACTTCCGTGCCGGCATGGAGGCTGCTACTAAGCGTGCCCTGGCCTTTGCTCCCTACGCTGATCTCCTCTGGGTTGAAACTGGCGACCCCAACGTCGAAGTCGCCGCCAAGCTGGGCCGCACCGTACGTGCCGCCAACCCCGGCAAGTCCCTCGTCTACAACCTGTCTCCGTCATTCAACTGGATGGCCCACGGCTTCACGGATGAGAAGCTCAAGTCGTTCATCTGGGACATTGCCAAGGAGGGCTTTACCCTGCAGCTCATCTCGCTGGCCGGTCTCCACTCGACGGCCACCATCACCAACGAGCTGGCCAAGAAGTTCAAGACGGACGGCATGAAGGCGTATGTGGAGATTGTGCAGAGGCGAGAGAAGGAGCTGGGCTGTGATGTGTTGACGCACCAGAAGTGGAGTGGAGCGAGTTACATTGATGGCATCTTGGGTGCTATTCAGAGCGGCAGCTCCAGCAGCAAGAGCATGGGAGAGGGCAACACGGAAGGCCAATTTGATTAAGCAAAAGGGAATAAAGAAGTAAAAAATGAAAACCGGAACAAAAAGAATAAAAAAGGAAAATACACATGTAGATATATAAGAGGCATTTGGACGGAGTTGGGTACATATTGCAAGTATTTCTTCTAGATATACAATTTACAACACATGGATCTGATTCATCATGACACTGGACACAAATTTCATTGCTTGCATTATTTTATCTTTTTTCTATTTTCGCCAACTAATCATACAAATTCATCCATCACTCCAGAGAAGACTTCAGGGCGTTGTTGGTGGGCGCCGGTGCCGCAGGTCCCTCAGCAGTGACATATGCCTTGCTCATACCACCATCCACGACAAAGTCGCTACCATTGACAAAGCTAGCCTCATCACTAGCCAAAAATACGACAGCATGCGCCTGCTCAACAGCCTCACCAAAGCGGCCCGTGGGAAAGTGCACCTCACGGCGCTGTCTCTTAGCCTTATCATCGCCCAGCCAGTCCTGCAGCAGCGGAGTGTTGAGCGGCGCGGGACACAAACTATTGAAGCGGAAACCCTCGCGAGCATGCACCATGGCGAGCTCGCGAGTCAGAGCGAGGACGGCGCCCTTGGAGGCCGTGTAGGCGAGCTGCGGGGTGGCGGCGCCGACGAGGGCGACGACGGAGGCGGTGTTGATGATGGAGCCCTTGGTCTTTTTGTTGCGGCGCAGGGCGAGGACGGCGTGCTTGCAGCCGAACCAGACGCCCTTGACGTTGATGTTGTGGGTGAGGTCCCAGATGGCCTCGGGGGTGTTGATGGCGTCGTCGTCGTTGGCGTGCATGATGCCGGCGTTGTTGAAGATGACGTCGAGGCCGCCCCAGCTGTCGAGGGACTCGATCATGGCCTGGACGTCAGCCTCTTTGGAGACGTCGCATTTCTGTAGATGAAGATGAGTTTCGGGTCCATGTGGTGAATGAAGAATGAAAATAAACATACGCGAGTCTCTAGGCGAGTGGCAGCGGGGACGAGCTCCTTGACCTTGGCCACGGCCTTTTCCAGCGCGGGCTCGGAGATGTCGGCCAGGAGGACATTGGCGCCCTCCTTGGCGAAGAGGATTGCCGTCTCAAGACCAATGCCTCTTTTTTCATCATGTTTGTTAGCAAGATGTTGGGCTGACTTTGGCTCTCATGCGATATAGACAGATAGATGTTGGGGAGGGCAAGGAAAGGGGAACAAGAGGATGGATGTTCAACTCAAACTCACCCCGCAGCACCGGTAATGATGGCGTTTTTACCAGCTAGACGTCCGACCATGATGATGATGATTTAGTTATCGACAAGAAATGAGTTGAATGAACAAAAGAAAAAGCGGTGGTGAAGCGAGGTTCGAGGTTGGGTTTTATGCTTGGGCAACAAGACTCAAGGCCAGACGCAAGGGATGGAGATGGAGGGGCAGTTTGACACAATTCCGTAATCTGTACTCCCGTATCCGGTACTCTGTCGGTACCTGATTGACCATGGCGGGGTCTCCTCGTGATGGGCAGAAAGAGACTCGGTCAGTCAATCGTAGGTCCACAAGCAAAACTGGCCATCAAACAGACCAGACGCCCTCTGGGTAATCCGTAGCAGCACGGACCCCGTTGTACCAGAAAATTACCTAAAACAAGAGATATCGCTGGCGCTATCTGGCATGCTAAAAGCTCCTAGTGGGCTGTGAGAGGCACGAGACGGGCTACTTTAGTGGAATTGACATATGCGGATCCATCAGGTTGGAGGGGGAGAGGACCCTAGATTTGGGGGGAGAGCAGCAGCTCCGACAGCGGTGGCCGAGGTACCATTCAAGTACTGTACTGTTCTGTACTGTTCTGTGTGAGGCGAAAGGCTTGTGATGGAGAGAGCTGTCGTACAATTTATGATGGCATCTTTCTTGTTTCGTGTAATGGCTGCTTAATGTGTAGATAAAAATAAATCTATAGTAGTACCTTATCTACTCTATCTAGTACACAATCCTTCCACCCCATCTCAATCTCAATCCATCCATATCAATTCTCACCACCACTACAAGCCAAACCCCAACTGATAACGAACGATTAGCCCGCCCAACCCCTCCATTGGCTTCCCCCTGGCCCTGAGCCGCGGCCCCCGCAGCGTCAACATGCCATCCAGCTAATTAATCCAAGTGCCAATCCCCCCTCCATCTCCATCTCCCATCTCCATATTGCATGTGCATCGCCAATCTCCAAGTCGTCTGTCTCCTACGTAATCCGCTCGTGACGGTCCTTCTAGAACAAGCGCCGGTTTGATTTGGATTATTCCTATCTGGGTATTTAATCTGCGGGGTGTCTCGTCTGGTCTCGTCTCGTCCTCACGCGCCTTGTCGTCTTTCGTCTTCGTCTTCGTCTTCTAGCTGCCCTTCACGATAACGGCATGACTCGCTGATCTGCTTCTACTTGCGCTTGGACCTCCAACACCCCACCTGTCTCGCTCCAGCCTCTCTCTCGACTTACAAACGTCATTCTTTACAACAACATCAACAACAACATTCGTTACAGCAGGATATCCTAAGCAAAACACCAGAACTTCACCTATTCCAACTCCCAGCTCCTCCTCCACCCACCATGGCCGTCACCAAACCCATCACCGCCGCCTCCCTCGAGGCCCTGCTCGAGCACGACACCAAAGTCAAACTCGCCGGCCTCGACGTCGACGGAATCCTCCGCGGCAAGCTCGTCTCCAAGAAGAAATTCCTCTCCATCGCCACCGCCGGCTTTGGCTTCTGCTCCGTCATCTTTGGCTGGGACATGCACGACCAGACGTACCTGCGCGAGCTCAAAATCTCAAACGCCGAGAACGGATACCGCGATCTGCTCGCCATCCCCGACCTCAACAGCTTCCGCAGGATACCCTGGGAGAACAACATTCCCTTCTTCCTCATCACCTTCCACGACCCAGACACAAAGCTGCCCATTTGCGCATGCCCGCGCGGGCTGCTGAAGACGCAGCTGGACCGCCTGCGCAGCAAGGGCTATGGCGCCATGGCCGGTGGTGAGCTCTAACTCATGTTCTTTTTACTGTCTCTGACAAGACGAGATAAGATATTGCATACTGACAACTTCGGTTCTGTTTCCTCTAGCTGAATACGAATTCTACACTTTCCAGACCCCCGACGACTCATCATCTCCCGCCAACTTCCTCCAGAACAACCCCCCGCACCAGCTCCCCTCGCTCACAGAGGGCATGTTTGGATACTCCCTCACACGACCCGTCCACAACAGAGACTGGTACTACGAAATATTTGACACCTGCGAGGAGTTTGATTGCAATGTCGAGGGTTGGCACACCGAGTCCGGTCCGGGTGTGTTTGAGGCCGCCCTCGAGTTTGGCGAAGTCGCCGAGATGGCGGACCGCGCCAGCTTGTTCAAGTACGTCGTCAAGAGCGTTGGCGCAAAGCATCGCATCACTCCGTGCTTCATGGCCAAGCCCAAGCAGGGCCTCCCTGGAAACAGCGGCCACATGCACGTCTCCATTGTCGATGAGAATGGCAAAAACCTGCTAGCGAGAGAGACTGTTGACGAAAATGCGCCCTGGAAGGATGTCGCAGGACTGTCAGACCTAGGACGTCATTTCCTGGCTGGTGTCTTGGAGGGCCTCCCTGACATTATGCCTCTGCTTGCACCCACAATCAACTCGTACAAGCGCCTGGTCGAGAACTTTTGGGCCCCAGTGACCGTCTCGTGGGGTCTCGAGCACCGTGCCGCTTCTATCCGCCTCATTGCGCCGCCCACTTCCAAGGCTTCGGCCACCCGATTCGAGATCCGCGTGCCCGGCGCCGATACCAATCCCCACTTTGTCCTTGCCGCCGTCCTGGGCTGCGGCTGGCGCGGAGTCGAGAAGAAGCTCGAGATTCCGTGTCCGCCACTGGCCATGGGCGAGAACGTCGGCGGCTCTTCCGATCAGGGGGCGCGATTGGCCAAGAGCCTGCGGGAGGCTACGGCGAGATTCATGGCCAAGGACAGCATCGCCAGAGAGGTGCTGGGCGACGATTTCGTGGACCACTTTGGTGGCACCCGAGAGAATGAGATTAGACTGTATGACGAAGCCGTAACAGATTGGTAAGGCTTGAGCACTCCAGAACCAGATAACGTCGCCCTTTACTGACTGATCGCGTCCAGGGAAATGAAGCGGTATATTGAGGCCGTGTAAGAACGCAGACGGACTGGCGCAAGAGGCGGTTGAATCTTTGAAGCGTTGCGTAAATGGCTTATGATTATGAACATTGTAAGATGCGTAGAATACCAGCGACGGAGACGTTTTTGGCTAGACTTTCTGTCTTTTTTGGGCATCGGTAGTGGAATAGCAGTGTGGCAGAGTGTCCTTTCTGCGTGCTTTGTCGTTATTTCCCTTGCCCCTTCTCTATCTGCGCTCTTATTTTGCTGAGAATCACTCGAGAGACAAGAAGGGGGTATATATATATATATATATATATCGTCTGGATATTTCTCGATTCGCAGAAGCCGTTCATTGTGTCTTTTCCGCAGTCTTCGTCTTGGTACTTTTGCCGCCGGGCTTTCTCGCCGATATAAATGTCCTATCATGAAAGTGTCAGCTTCGTGCAAAGCAAAGAAACATACGATATACATACACTTTGATGCAACTCCTGAGGAGCGGGTCGTCATATTCCTTCATCACCCTGTCCAACAGCTCGCGCGTCTTTGCTTCCTCCCAGCCAGCGAGGCCAAACATTCTCAGAGTCCAATGGTTACAGCCTAGAGACAGCGTCAGAATAACCCCTTGAAGAAAAAGAAAGCACTCATCGCAAGAACAACGCGAACTCACCAGTCTCGAGCATCTTGTATAGTATCTCACCCTTCTTCCTCACCACAGGATCTCGAGCCCAGTTCCGCACCGGCATCCAGTCCGACCGCTCGCGTACGCTCTCGGCGCCCAATTCGCGCAGCCACGGCCTCACCTTTGGCGTAGGGTCGAAGTCGATGCCCTGAGCGGCGGCAATCTCGGCGAACACGGCGCCGTACTCGATTGTCGCCGCGCCGAGGGCCGCCCGGGGCCGCTCTGTCTGCTCTTCCGTCTGCCGCCCCGTCTCGGCGTCGGTGTCGGCATCGTCGGACGACTCAGACGTGGGGTCCGGGTCGACGCCGAAGAAGAGCGGCGTGACCTCTGTGAACTCGAGCTGGCCCCCCGGCTTGAGGTGGTCAAACGCCTGGACAATGAGCCGCCGCCAGTCACGAATACCGCCTCCCACGAGGTTGCGCAGATGAATAAAGTCGTAGAGGCGCGGCGGCCAGTCCTCGGCGGCGTCGGCAATCTCAAAGGTCAGGTTGGGCGGCACCTCCTTGGGCAGATTTGCGCTGCTCAGCTCGATGCCCAGCACGTCGACCAGCGGGTTGCTCTGGGCCATCTCCATGCCCCAGTGGCCACCGCCACAGCCGACATCAAGGATATGGAAGCGCGGGCTGTCCGGGCTTAGGTGCTCGAGGGGCAGCTTGGTGAAAGTCAGGGCGCCGCCGAGGCAGAGGGTGAAGAGCTCGTGCTGGTAGGCCTGGCGCTGGTTCTCGCACGGGTCGTTGGGCGTCACCATGCGGCCCGAGCCGTGGTAGACGTGGCCGTACTCGTGGATCGGCGGGAGGGCGTCCTCGGAGGCGGACGAGTAGTTGGAGTTGGAGTCGCTGGCTGTTGCGTCGTCTTCGTCGTCGTGGTCTTCTTCATGTCCTTCTTCGTCTTCTCCGTCTTCTTCTTCTTCGTCTGTCTCTCCATTGGCGACATCATGATCATTGTGCTTTTCACCTTGTTCATGGTCATCGTCTATGATGACAGACTTGCCAGCAGGCGGCATACTTTCCACCGCCATTACCAATCAGTCGCTGCAACTAACTGATATCGCCAAGTTGCGGGTGTTATCAACAAGACTTGGAGCTCAATTCACCCCCAAACACAATGCTTTCAAGTCGTTTTCTCCAGAATCGTAATCCGAGGCCACGGTTCCTAATGGGTTTTCTCCCTGGCTCGCTTCTTTCTTTTTAGCTTTTTGCCCCTTTGGGTTGTTTATGCCGTCTACAATGTAGAACCGGCTGGAAGTAAACTGAGCTGCAATTAGAGTCGTATTGATGTGGACCGCCGCGGCGTCGCTTCCACCCACCCTAATTTAGACAAAACCTGGAGCCGCGAGCCGTCTAACAAGTGTCATGTGTCATTTGTTCTTTAATCCTTCTGTCGGTTTCTTTTTGTTCCGTGCTTTCGTTCCTGCAGATCGGATTGCTAAAACAGCAAAAGAAACGCCGCTTTGTCTTTTTTTTCTCTCCCCCCTCTCTCTTGGGAGATTTGAAGAGAAGAAGAACGGCCCCCACGTGGCAAACAGCTAGACTCTGAACTGAAAGAAAAGCCCGAAAGTCCGTCAGGTGATGTGATTGATTGTCAAGCGAGCTGAGAAGAAAGTACAGTAGTTCCAAGGCCCAATCCCTGTTACTGCTGTCGAACTTGTACAACCAGGGCCTGGAGCGAGGCCGGAATTTCCGGTGTAAATTGGCAACGGACACTTTTTCTTCCCGTTCTTCTTTTCTTTTTCTTCTTTCTTATTGGATTGAACGTCAAGTGATTAAACTGAAATGAATGCTAGCCACTAATTTCCAAACAGTGCGGCAGGTTTGGGCTAAGAATAGAATAGAATCGACGGGTTTGATTAGCAATTGAAAAGCTGCGAGATGGGCTGGAAAGAAACAGGAGCGTGGGATTGGATTGGATCGGTCTGGAAGGTTTAATAGAAGGAACTCCACGTGGCCAATCGCCGTTGACGCCAAGAAGGGGGGGCAGAGACGGCTATCGAATGTGCCCAAAATGTGATGAATCGAATTCACATGAGTCGGGGGACACGGGAAGAGAGGAGATGGTGGAGGAGGAAGGATTGGCTGGCTGGCTGATAAGTGAATAGTAAGATAGATAATGAAGACGACTCAATCAGTCAATGATGTCGTCTTAGTAGAAGAAGGAGAGAAATCCCACAATGGGAATGAAAATAAGAAAAGGAAAAGGAAAAAGAGTAAGACGATAAAAGAAATCAATCGATAAAAACCCCAATCAATCCCAAGTCTCTCAATTCCGAGCTCATAATCCAGCCGACAGGGGGGAGAAAAAAAGGCCCGTCACGGTCACCTATCAGCATCGGGATATGATCCAATGGAAAACAGAGATGCAGGCAGAATTGGCCAAGCAACAGCCTAACCAACGGCACACACGCCCAACACACACCCAACAGAGAGAGAAAGACGAACCAACGGCCCGCAGCTTGCAGATTGACAGACAGCCCTCCGTGTGGTCGCCGGAAAACTGCCTGTTTCGTCCATGTCTCTCTTCGTTTGTTATTTTTAGCTGTCTCTACGTAACTCTTGTCTTCTTTTTTTTCCCTTGTTCAGCTGAATGGATGAATTAATAATGGTTAATAATTTGTCAAAGTTGCGTGCGTGTTGCATTGCGGCTATTCGTGCTCATAAGCGCCCAGACTCTCACACGATGCGATTACACGCAACCCATCAACAACAGCAACCCAACACACAGACTCTCGACACAACCCTTCTTCATCAACCCCATCATCATCATCATCATTCCCCTTCTCTCTCTTCTCATCACAGTACTCGTATGCCGAGGCTCGCCGCATCTTTCCTAAATCGCCAGTCCCCCGATGCACAACTAGATCCACCCCCCTGGTTCATTCTCTGCCTCGTGTCTTGTCTTCAAACCAACGAACTCCATCGCGCTGCATCGTCACACTTGATCCATCTGAATCCTTCCCGCGCCTTAGTCACAAATCTGTCACCACGCTTGTCGCATGGTTGGGCGGATCTGTCATATGCCGAATAAGCCAAAAAGACTAGATTGGGAAAAATAACAGCCAACAATATGAAAACTGATTCCATTCGTTGAACCTCTCTCCACCAGTTGGTTCGTCTCACAACTCTAAAGAGCCAAGCACTTGCTAATGCATTCAACATGTGATATCAAATCATATACCTGTACTCACAGGATCCTCCACCAAACTCTCCTTGCTTCCAGCCAATGTCAAACCGTCTCCAACATGCAGCCAACTGTCTGTAAATGGACATGGAAAACACGCAGCAAGCCACCCACACATGCGAGCACAAACCTCACATCACACCTCATCCTCCTAACTCTCCCCTTCGCACTTCTCTATCCGCTCCTCCGTCCGTACATCCAAAGCATGCATGGACACAACATGTGATATGCCCGCAGCACATGTAGTCAGGGGCCCTGCATCTCGTCTTACTGTTGCTACTGCAGCAAAGAATGAAGGCTTCATCTGTCTAAGTCGCTGCATACATACATATCCAGCCAAGCCAAAAGAAGCACCTCGCCAAACAACGGCATCGACATATCCGCTTATACGCCTGAAACGATGTAACACTAACAATTCATTCACAGAAGCAAATAGTCATAGACCCCATCTACACAAGTCTTAACCCCAGCCCTTGAAGAGAAAAAAAAATCTCCGTTAGCTCCAAAATCGTCCAAAAATCCTCCAGACTCACGATATTCCATACGCTCTCCACACGGCACTAAACAACGACAAAACCCACTCTCCCTCTCAATCAAGAAGCTCGAAAAAAAAAAGAGCCGAGTGAAAGACAGACATTATGCACATAAGACAGAACTGCAGAATAGATCACGAGTACATAAACAAAAGGCCGGAAAAGAAAATACTACCATGCACTGCTTCCATGCATTGGTCTCGTCCAGGCACCCGTTTTCCATACCCCTACACTGTAACTTAACGGAATATTACCAAAGGAAATCAAATACTACTAGTACAAAGAAAGAAAGAAAATCATCAATGTCGATTATCTACTCTTCTTGAGCTAATATGATTCGTTCGACTGTCCTCTCCTCTCCTAGGAACGCATTGGCTCTCCCCTCCGTCTCCATCTCCATGCAACGACGACAAAAACAACCCCAATGGCGATCCTCCTCACACATCACACATTAAAACATAAGCAAGAGAATGCAATGCCACATCACATACATACTCACATTCACGCCAACGCAAGTTCGGATACGCCGCCTTGGCATCAAACCTCACGCATGACATGATATGACACCGACATGTGCATAACAGCGTCTAATAATCACCGTCAGATCAGACTCGACGTCAAACCACAAACCAAGTCAAAGCGGTGGATTGTTACATAGATGGAATGGATTTTCCGTCAGTGCTCTGCTCAACACGAAACAGTCCGAGTCTGATACCACGCAACCTCGACATCTAGTCTCGCCCTTGTTGCGTCCACATGATCACACACACGGTTGCAACATCAGCAAACCCGTCATCACATCACTGACAAAGAGAGACAGACACAGACACACACGATGATCGCCAATCAGAATCAACAGTTGTTGCAATTATTAAGTTTTCCGCCTACATTGACCCCCAAAAACGCCGGTGCTATGACGTATCATAATATCCATATCAAAAGAATCTTAAGCCTCCACCAAGTCGCCCACCGCAGTGTACACCACCCAAAGACTCCACTAAACCAGATGAAGAACAAACAGTTGAGGGAAGAAAAGGGAACAAGGAGAAAGGAGAAAGAAGACAACTAGAAATAAAAAGAAGAAAGAAAGAAAAAGAGAAAACGCTGATACAAACAACAGACCTTGACGACTCATAAAACCCTGTTGCAACTGGGTAAAATGCTCAACACAAACTTCAGCCTGTCTCTGGCTCTCATCTTCTGTGTCAACCTCGGTGAGTCGCTCACCATTAAGAAATGCGTTTAGCAGACAAAGCTGAACCCAATGAGTAAGCGGGGAAAAGACACCATGCCGGCCAAAACAATGCAAAGAAGCATATCAATCCTCGCAATAAAACGCACGCCTTCCGCTCATGTAGACGAAGGCAATGAGAAAAAACCATGACGTTCAACCCACCCAAGGTTCTTCGGGTTCTTCACCACATCAATCTCTCTTTCCTTCTCTCTTCAGCTCATCACTTTCAGCTATACATCAGGGGAGGTGGACACACTTGGTGCCTCTGACGGGTAATCATGGCTGGCTTCACGAGTTGCTCCTCGCCTTTGCGCGACCACCACGCCTCTCCCACTGCTCCTCATCCGGAACGTACTCTTCAGGATGAAAGTCGGGATTTCCGTAGTGTGCTCTGTTCCATACGCTGTTCTTGAAAGTGGTGCTCTGCGTCGTTTGAAAGACAGGCTCCCGGATACCAGTGCGGTTGCTCTCTTCATACTCCAGCTGGACGGGGCTGAACCGTATGTGGTATCCCGACGGGGAAGCTACAGGCTGTGCCGGAGGGTTCGAAGGGAGAAGACTGCTGATACTGCTACTCCTCGTGGTAGGGCTGGGTGTCATTGAGGCGCTCGGAGTCATGGGGCTAACCGCCGCCGCAGAAGAGGGAGGAAGCGTGGACGGTGGTGGCTGCTGCT
Source organism: Trichoderma simmonsii (assembly GCA_019565615.1). Taxonomy (NCBI): domain Eukaryota; kingdom Fungi; phylum Ascomycota; class Sordariomycetes; order Hypocreales; family Hypocreaceae; genus Trichoderma; species Trichoderma simmonsii. The sequence goes on along the minus strand of CP075867.1, from coordinate 357,000 downwards.
GTGAAACCTCGGGATACTGTGGCTCCCAGGGGACGGACTGCTGCGACGGCACAAAGGGTTCGCCAACAGGGCTGGCCGCCGGCGGCGGTGACGTCAAAGGCGACATGCCGTTCACGTTCAATTCACCCAATCCGCCCATGCTCACGCCCAATTGACCCAGCGAGTTCAGTGAGTTCATGCCGAAAGTTGGCAGCGTGGCAAGAAGACCCATGTTACCCGCGAAAGGTGTTGAGCTGATTGTGAGGTTGTTCGTGAAGCCGTCCACCCGGTGTATCTGCATATCGGTAGAGCCAGAAGGCGCAGGAACGGAGATTGGTATGGCTGGTGGAGCTGGAGCCTGGACGGGCGGTGCTCGATAGAGAATGTCGTAGTGGTCAGGACGGTAGAGCAGATACAGCGTGGGCCCGAGAACCGTGTCTTGCTGGTTGGCCTCTTCTGGGAATCGGTAGCGGTTAACTTGGTTTCCGGGGCTGCGGTCTAGGTATGCGATTTCCAGGACAAAATCGATTGGCTTGAGCAACAGATTGGCCAGGCCAATAATGCCGAGGTGCTCAATCTCGCGGTTGACGATGTCGATGGCCTGCGAGCAGTAGTTTGCAATGCCGCCGAAATCAGCAGCAAAGTCGTCGTAGGTGGATGCATTCGCCTTGAGGGAGGTGGCCGCCAGTATGCGGAAGTAGTAGATGATGTTGGCCTCGATGGTGGCGTCGTTGAAGCGCTGGAGCAAAATCACTCGAGCCAGGCCCGGGTTTGCTATGTTGGCGGCAATGTCCCGCAGCAGGTTATGCGCCTCTTCGGCAAAATCTTCGTGATATTCGTAGCGGCCAATGTTGGAGATCATGTGGCCGAGGCTCATGAGGCGAGCCACCTCGCCCTCGATCTGGCCTTGGTCTCCGAGATCAATGAGCTTTTCGTAGTATGCAAAGGCAATTGCTGCAGAGACAATGGCCCGTCGTTAGCTTTGCCCATGTCGTAGAGCCCAAGACTGGTGCAGACAACTTACCGCGCCATCCGCAGTTTCCATCGCCCTTGATCTGGCGGTAGTGGGAGTATGTTTGTGGTAGAGCCTACGGCGGGGAAAGAAGCTGATCAGCATCGATGTTCCAACGTTTCCTCTTCCTGTTTCTTCCTTTTTTTTTTCTTCCATTTCATATTTCCATAGCTCGCCATGTATCTATTCTATCGGAGGGGAGGGGGAGACGAACAATGGTCTTTTCGATATAGACAGGGTCGGCCTTTGCGTATTCCTGGGTGATGGCATCGCTCGGGGTCTTTTCGCCGACAAACGGTCCCTGTTGACAGCATCAAAAGCGTTAGTTGCGCCCTTTTGTCTTATAAAGCGGGGAGAAACGACAGAGGAAAGAGACAAGAGCAGAGCGAACTCCGTAGGGATTAGGAAGCGCTGGCCATCATCTATCTTATGTGCCAGGCCAGCAGAGAGAGAGAAACGCACCTCGAGACCTGGCTGGAATCGCTCGGCCGCCGCCTGTTGCGCGGCCATGTCGTGCAGCCCCGAGTCCTGCTCCTCCATCTTGATGATTGGACTGCCGGATCGATTGAGTCGCCGCCGCTGGGGCAGAGGCTGATGGTGGTGGTGCTGCAACTGTGAATGCGGAGACGGGGAGCTGTATGGATTGTAAAGAGCACCGCAAGATGCTGGCCCGAGAGCGCTTCCAGGGCCAGCTCCAGCTCCAACGCCAGCTGAAGCTCCAACTCCTCCAGCTACTCCTCCAGCTCCAGCTGCTATGCCTGCTGCTCCGCCCGTGGGGAACAAGAAATCGAGGCTGTGGGCGGCGCCTAAGCCATACGGATAGGAAGCAAAGGACGAGGCGGAGTAGGGCGTGGGTTGAGGCTGAAACATTGCCTCCGGAGTGGGCAAGTTTGTGTGAGAAAAAAGAATGGGGAGAGAGCAGAGGTCGATGGCGAGACGAATTTCGATGGTTGGATGGCGAGCTGCTGGGCTGCTGTTGGCGGCAATTCAGCACGACGGCACAGCGGGTTAGCGACAGCTTCAGCGGCTCGGTGGACAACCTGTTAGCGGGCGACAGGCGCCGTGGGGATGCTGTAGCAGAGCGCAGAGAGGGAGAAGCGAGAGAGAAACCGAAGAAGAAAAAAAGGACCGGAAAGGCGCAACACCAAGCTATAATAATCTTTCTCTTTTCCTCTTTTCCTTCTCTCTTCTTTGTCCTCTCTACTATTATTATGGATGGATCAAATGGATGTATTTTTTCCAGTTAGCGGCGGTAGCAGCGGTTAGATATTAGCACTGGACTGGAGAAGATGAGTGCAGCGACACTTGGTCAAGTGCAAGTGCAAGTGCAGGCCAGGGCAAGGGGACCAGACCAGTGCATGTACATGTATGCGGGCACCTGGTCGAGCGGGCGTCCATGTACCGGTACCTGAGCTGCGTGCAGGTGCTGGACAGGCGTGGTACGGTACCTGTGCTGTGCGGTACCTGTGCTGTGTGCGGTACCTGTGCGGTGCGGTACCTGTGCTGTGTGCGGTACCTGTGCGGTGCGCTGGCGGAGGGTGGGCCGCTCAACTGTTTTGGGGCCCTGCTTAGCGCTCTGGCACGCTGCTGCTGGGGCTCTCCGGGGGCGGGTTCTCAGCAGTCCAGGCCGGCAGATTAGCGAGCTTCGGCTGTCCCGTTTTTTGCAGGGACTGGAAGTCTGGTTTCGAGGATGATTTTGAGGCGATGTGATGCTGTTAACAAAGAGATGTTGCGAACCAACAACCAACGACTGGACGCAAGATGGATGCAGAGCGAAAGGATTCGTTGTTGATTAGGTGAGCAAACAGCGAGGGCTCAGAGGGACAAAGAAAGATGGTGAGATGCAAACAAAGGTTGGGGAAAAGCAGAAAAGATGCGGAGAGCGGTGGATAGAAATTCAACGAGAGAGCCCAGACAACGATTGAAGTGAGGCTCAAGCAGGGAGCGGGGAAAGCCTCGATTCAATTTAACCAAAAGCAGACGGCTGTACTCTTTGTTCCTGTCCGCTGCCTTGTTCTTCTCTGTCTGGGTGTTTTAATATCGAGCGAGCCTGAGCTTCTGGCAAGTGGCTGCCTGCAATTGAGTCTCAATGAAGAAAAAAGAAGGCGAGCCAACAAATGATGTCAAAGGACGGGAAGTGATGCTTCGTTTGTGATGGTGCTGTGGACTGGACTGGGATGTTCAAGTTCGGCCACCGACCAACTGCATATGCGGAGCGAGCCTTGCTCTATCTTCAACGTTAAGATGTCAAATGTCAACTGGCGATCAGATGTGTTAATGGATTGATTTGATGTTCTTAGCCGTGCTTAGGCATCCGCGAGCTAGGGAGTTGGCGGCGGGAGAAGGAAGCGATGGAGACGACACAGGAATATCACAGCGATACCCGGGCTTATAAGTACATAATGGAACATGTTGCAGAACGCAGACGGGTTGCGACGTTGAAGCGCGTCGGGGCCCCTGGCCTGGCATTGGAAGCTCAAGCTGGGATTGGAGGCGATCACACAGCGGGCGACAACCCCCGGGGCGGGATCAGGGCTTGAGGGCTGAGAATATGGAGGCGAGCTTTACTGAAATCCGTACTCCGTACAATCAAGGTTCAATGTTACTACGCGTGTGTCTTCTCTTCGCAAAAACTACCTGTTGTCTATACCATGTAAGTCCTGTCGGCGTCGGAGCAAAACGAGAACATGGGCAAAGAGGCTGTTCGAGTTCGGACAAATACAGGCAAGCAGGGTTCGGGATGACCCCAAGGGCATGAATCAAACATTGAACATGGAACTCAAAGCGATGTGATGGGGGTCAAATCAAGTCTAGGACTTGGAGCCTTGTGTGCGTGTGTACATGTGTGTATGTGCGTGTGAGTGATTCACCCAGGACTCGTACAGGCCTGGGTGCCCTATGCAAATGGGGACCAAGGCATAGAATGTTCGTATGTCCTTGCAAGACACAGGCACAGCACAGCGGTTGACGGAGACGCGGCCCAGGCTTATTGGTGCGCGTCAGGGCTGCAGGAACAGAACTGGAGAGTTACATACAAGCGGGAAAAATCACTAGCAGTTTGTCCAACTCCCGAGCCCATCCCATCACCACTGCAGACTGGAGGCAAAAAAGAGACTTTCTTGGCTCCCGGGGCTGGGAGGGCGATCTGGTCCCGGAGTGGACAAGGTGAAGGACCACCAGGGCACCCATGCTTGCCCGCTGTAGCCCAAAGGACGGTGAGAAAAGGAAAAAGGGCATGGCGTTTGACGGAGAATCAGTTGAGCGCGGACCGAAGGCTCCCAACCAAGTTTATGATTTTGCACCTACTGTAGGCCTGGGGACAAGGGCCAAGAAAGAGTCCAGGCAAGAGACTTGCGGGTAGGCTAGGCGTGATGCGTGCTAGCAGCCAGAGGTGACGATGCTCGTCTTGCGGGACAATCCCTGGCATCGTGGTTGGAGGCACTCATAGTACGGGTACGGCAGCATGAGATGGAGGGAATATCCTGGGAAGCCCAGCCGTCAGGTGGCTGGCTGGAGGCACAGGTCCCTTGCAAGTTGAGCTTTCAATGCTGCTACTCGTACTCGTACATACATGCCCGTAATGCATACATGTACATGCCTGTAACAATACATGCACATATTACGCCGGACGTCGAGGAGGAAGGTCTGTATGGCAGACAGGTACATGTACCATGTGGTGCTCCGTGCAAAGGGATCCAAACGCAGGAGAGAGCTCCATATTCATTGAAGGAGGGGGAGAAGAGGTTCCGGAGCGGTTGAATTTAGTAGCACCTGTACCCTGGCCCGGCAGGCTAGCAAACAAGATTGAAATTGATGAAAAAGGCTGAAGACAGCCAGCATGAAGAAAGAAGCAGGAAGGAAAGAAACATGAACATGGCCCAGCCAGCAGTGGGACTTGTATGATCCGCTCGGGTTCGACTCCGTAGTGCCGCTGCAGGCCTATGCATGTCTTGGTCTTGGCTGGGCATGTTCAGGTAGCAGCAGAAGAAAGATCGAGTGTGTCTGGTCAATGTCTCGTGTGTGACGAGGCTTTGCGACGACGATGATACCCCGGTCTGCTGCAGCATCCAAGGCCATGGTGCTTGTACTTGTGCTGTACTGTGCTGGTGTACTGTAAAGTGTGTGAAGGCTCTCCATGCCAGGGCTCTTACATACTCGTACAGCATTGATATTGAGATTACATGTAGAGAGAGGATGAGTATGAGAAGTGACTGACTGACTGGCTGGCTGACTGGAGTAGAGATGGAGCCATTGAACCTTGGCGAGGTACCTGCAACAACCACGAGTCCTGTCCTGCCAACGTCGGAAAGGAGGCCACAGGGCTGGGGAAGGCAAGGAAGGGTACAGGTACAGTGCATGTACCCGTACCTGGCAATGACACCATGTCGCGGTGATCCATGGATGCCCGGCAGGTACACCGTAGTACTCGTACTCTGACTCTGCGTGCCCCCATTCATTCATCAATATTTGGGGCAATTGGGGGTACTGCTGGATCCCAGCTACAAGGAGTGCGAGTACACGCAGTACGAGGAGAGTATTGACATGTTGGTACATGAAGACATGATTTAACTCGATGGGCCAATTTAAGGGCTACAGTAAACAAGAGAGAGGGGGAGGGGGGGGAGAAGCGGCAAGACGCAGATGCCGTCACAAGCACGGACAGATGCATGATGCCGCCTCTGTTTGTTTGCACTATTCCGGCATTGATCTGTCTGTCTGTCTGGCTCTTGTTTCTTGCTGAGACAGATATGAGGCAGTTCTTGTGTTCTGGCCTGTGGTACTACTGACATGTACGAATATGTACCGTCACATTGGCTGGATACCTACTAGACATGTGCAAGATGACTGCGCACTGCACGAGCAAGGAACAGGCTTCGAAGTGCCTGGTGAGCTGGCAGTTGCTCTACTCGTACAAGTATGGACTGGAGGTATTGACAGCTGTCCAATTGGTACCCGAGGAAAGTAAGCAGCGCAAAAAGATGAAAAATAGGGAACAAAGTCAATGAAATGCAACGTACATGAGGCTTACACGAAACTCAACCAGGCACAGTTGCTCCGTCTCAGAAAATCATCATTGAACTGTAACTCCATGCCCATGTATTTACCCCAGGGCTGGATTTTGGAGATGTTGGGGGCCGTTTTGTCACCGACAGACAAACCTTGAACCCACACAAAAAAAAAAGAAAATTAAAAAAGAAAAAATATTGTTGGCTCCGTCGTTCTTCGGGAACCACTTGCGGCAATGCCGGTCACGAACCAGGATCTGCTGGTCCTACTGCTGCTGCTACCAGGTACATGTCACCGTTGCTTTCGTGCTCCGTAGAAGGGTGATGTGGTGAGCCATGGACTAAACCAACCAACGCTCGGTACTTGCTACTATCCAGGCATAGTGAGGAAAATAGTTGGTAAGGCGTGGTAAGAGCCCAGGGCAGACAGATAGACAGACAATATTCAAAGTCGGCACCTAAACAGCGAATGACATGCGCGTCCGGCGTGGTAGGCCCGAGGCGGGATGGATGATGCAGTGGGAAGCTGGGCGTATCGGGAAAAGAGGCCCGCAAGGTTTCGATGATGGATCAAATGTGAATGTGAATGTGATTCAAGCACGTCTACTGCCTTAGACTAGCATGTTGCCCGGAGAGCTGGGTCTGTACAGTACGATACAGTACGAGTACACCCTCGTATATATTGATTCTCTCGCGATGGATACTGTATAAGTGTGAATCCCCCCATGCCATGTGCCACCATGCTTTTGCACACCTTCTCGCAGCATCCAATGCTCTTGAAGAAGAGCCCAGCACATGTACTCGTACAGGTATAGTACGTAATACTGTATGTCTATCTGCTGCTTGCTGCATGTCTCAGCGCCCGCTACAGTACAGCATTTCGATGGAGTCGAGCCTCAAAGATCATTTCTAAGAAATAGCCCCGGCTGCACGGGCATTCGTAGCGTCCCTGCTCACCCGCCGTGCTCGTACCGACCCGTGCGGCCCAAGCGTGTTAATATATAGGGCCCCCCATGTGGTGCTTACATACAGATAGATTGCGAGTACTCGTACTTCTGTAGTTGGGTGCTGTACATACGTAATTGCAGCAGGGAAACGGGGGGTGGGAAGGGAGGGACAGCCGTCGGTGATGGGACTGTCAGGTTCACGGCCACTCCCCGGTCTGGCTTCGCCTGGGTTGGTCTCTTTCGCCCTGTGTCCAATGCAATGCGAGTGCCAGCCAACGGCCACCGAAATGCTGCATGTGCTTGCATACGTTGACGTCTCAGGGCACACGGCATGCATACATCAGGTAGACTACGATACAACTGACCTGAATAATACATGTACACACATACATGCAACTTGCAAGTAGCGCCAATGCGCCATTAGCATCCTTGACCTTGTGCTGGCCTGGCATTGATGACATGGGTCCGTCAATCAATTGGCCTTGGGAGATCAAATGTCGGGTACGAGCACTCAATACTCGTCCCAGTTTTCCGTCAAAAAAAAAGAGAAGAGACACACACAATGCTTGTTCGTTCACCAGCACACATCATAGGTCTACAGTGGCCTCCTTACAGGCATCATCAATGGTTCTTCCCACTCCTCCTCCTCCTCCTTTTACCTCGTCTAACCAGGATCTCCAATATCAATCACACTTTGAAAAGCTCTATTAAAGTTCGCCGAACACAACTGCAAAACCCCACCGCTCTTCAACTTTAGCCCGGCCACTTGCACGGTTCTGGTACAGCTCGTTCGCCCTCGCCGGTATCTTTGCATGCTTCCCTACAGTTTTATGTCGTTGGTTGATTCTTGTGTCCCGATTGCGTCTCGGGCTGATGTCCCTCTTTCGTCCTGTCTGTCTCCAGCAGCAAAGCACCTTGTTCCTTGGCATCGTCTTTTTGTTCATCTTGATCTCTTCTCATTGGCATACTCGTACAAGTACAAGTACAAGGGTCCAGCAGCTGGTCACAACAATCCGGCTTCTTCTAAAGTAAATCACCTCTTCCAGGACCAAAGAGCCAGGCAAGGTACCCTTTAGGTACATCTACCCGAGCCCACCGACTCCATCACCTCACGATGCATGCGTTCTCAGCGCTTCCAGTGCGCCTCGTCCCCCCTTGTTAGCGCCCTGAGAAACGGCTTGATCGCCTGGCGCATGTCACGACGTGTACGGGCAATACTTGGGAGTACCCAGGCCAGGCCCTACTGCCGCTCATTCAAAATGTTACAGGTCAAGTAGCATCAAATTTGACTGCCGGATAGTTGCATCTGCTCTCGTTCAAAGAACTTGTACGAGTACCCGTACATTGACATGGTATCCGCGGCCCGCTAATAAGCATTTTGTTCGGGTTCGCCTCATATAGCTCCTGCTGTCGATCTCTTGTCTTTTTCATATATTATTATGGCTCTCATTACAAATAAATACCTGTTAGTTAGAGCTCCGGTCGTAGAACTTGCTCGGCCACTAAAATGAAAGGACGGGTGGCGTCGGCCGGAGATGGATCGATGGGCTTTAAAGATGTGTTAGTCTGGGTGACAAGATAAAGTCAAATTGATGGCACCAAGCATGCAGGTCCATATTGGTGCATGTAGTTGTCAAAGTAAGATGGTAGCTACATGTAAGAATCAGCAGCTCGATCCAAGGAGTCTATACACTGCCCTACCCGATATACACTATCCGGACATAGGCACATCATTGCCGAGGCCGGAAGAATATCGACGGAGAAAAAGGAAGAGACAATAAAACAGACTTTCGTTTTGCATGCATCTGGTGAGCCAAGGCCGAGGTGGTGAGATGAAAATGCTCACCTGCCTTACAAGATGCTTCGACTAGCCTCTCAATAACACGCATACAAGCAAAGTCATTCAAGCGCGCAGCCTGCCGATTGGCCGCGTCCTCCCGTGTGCCTCCGAGACCTCATGTTTTTGTAAGCCATCAGAGGCCATTGTAAGCCATCCAAGCCATCACAGGCTATTGTAAGCACACTACTGCCGCTGTCCAAGTTGCTGCGAGGGCTATTCGCACAAACAACAGGTTTCTGCGTGAGAAACAAGCCATCGTGCTGCCAATCAGAGGATCCCGGTGGCTTGAGACATACATGTACATTACATTACATGCACGTTTTAGCCTCCGGGTGCAAGTACACGCATATGCCGGTGCTACAAGGAGATTGAGTGGCTGGCCTGCCTTGGTTCCGTCGTACAGGTGCGGATGATGTCTGCAGAGACGGGATTTCATCTGACCTGACCTGGACGACCGGAGCAATCGTCGATGCCCGCTCCAAGTGCCGCTCGAGCACATGATGTCGTCTCTCTACAGGCAAAATGAAAGCTTACCTACTAGCCTATCTACTATATTTTGCTTATTACTCCAGATACCGAGGCAACAGCCATTGCTAACCGGTAAATACCATCATCCTATCTTCTTCGTTCTCCCTCCCACAAAAGACTACTGTCTCAGCTGTTGTTCCTCCTGCAGCCTCAACCGTTACCATCGCCAAAACCTGCCGTTCTTGTGGCTATGGGCTGGGGGTCGCATCTTCGGCCTCTGCATGGCGACAGGCTTTTCCGAGTGTGACCTTCCGATCCTTGGAATGGCGTCGATAGCATTGCCGCATGCCTGTCTGCTGCTTGTAAGTGCCTTGTTCTAGTACACCATATACGTAGATTTTCACTAACATGGCTTCACTTTACCACAGTTATACATGGCATATGTATTAAACTACATGAACTCAAAGTTATCCATCTTACAAACGATTTGTTTACAGTGTCAATGCTGTAAATCACCTCGTACAAACCGACCAACAGCATACAGATATACTGCAATATGACTCTGCATCGCAGAAGGTTTGACGAGTACCTGATCACATACAGGAGATATACTTTGTACATCCTCCGACACAGGGCACCGGGCTTACACCAACTTGCAGTGCCTTAATTACGGAAACTCCGTTGTTACATGCAGCCTTGCACATCCCACGCTCATACTCAAACCCACGACTCAAAAACACTGGTATTCGTACCCGTGCCTGCTTGTACGCACAGATACCTGGATGTTGACCCCTAGTCAAGAGTCTGATTCCACATCTGCGTACGAGTACTTCGGCAAAGATGGGATTCTTTCTCTCTGTCTCTCTTCCTAATTTCCATCTGTAGATCTGTCTTCAATGTTCTCTCCTCCTCTCTACCTTATTTATTGATTATCCTCGTATACCGGTCCGGTAAGCCTACTTTGTAGCATACTTATGTGTAAAGCTCCTTCGAGACCCCTACCTCGCTCCCAAATAGTATAATGGTAGGTAACCTGCTTACCAGCGAAGAATGCCTCCGGGTTTCATTGCCCATGTAATCTCCTAGTGTCTGGGCTACACAGCACCACATCATCTTCATCAGCATTATCTTCATCATCTTCATCGTCGGCGACTTGCCTCCCCACCTGAGCTTCCCCCCGTGCCACTACGACTAGTACGAGTAATATCAGAGATGCTTTGACGCTTCTTCAGCTCCTGCACATACCCATCCGCGATACCACCACCCCCTGTAAAGGCAAACACTGGATCCCGCAGTTGGAACCCCCACTGTCCGAACTGTATCGATGCGTGCGTGGGCTTGCTCTGTGGCAATCAATCAACAAAGGGCATTTGCCGGTGCTACCATGATGACTGGACTTTGTAAATTAGTCGCACAACTAAGACGGAAAACACACGCACGCTCCCGTCCGCGTGGTATTGCTTTCTGTTATATCCATCCGTCTGCGTAATCTTACAAAGTGCGTGCAGAAAGGGCTCGTATGTGCGTCAGGTGATGGCAACCCTTCCTCATCACATCACCACCCTCCTTTTTGCTACCATCCCAGATGACGGAAACTTCGCCCTTTCAGCTGTGAACTTGTAGATGCTCCGGATTGCTCAATTCCAATCACCGCGCCAAGATGCACTCACGCACACGCACGGACAGCTTCTGCCTACATACGCCCTCGTATACAGAGATACACACATATATGCATCCACCACATATGTACACACATACGCAGTGCTACTGCCACAAGTACGACTACAACCATGCTCAGAGAATTGTTCCGTCGGCAAACGAGGCCTGGGTCTGCAATCACACGAAAAGTCCGGACGCGTCTCGGGTCCAATTACACGGGCATACATACCTGTAAATGCTGATACCACCTCGGTGGTTTTTCTCTCCCACGTCTCCCACCCACCCCCTTCACAACACTGCACAAGTACGAGTAGTAAGTAAGAGCCCTGGTATGTATGCCTGTCGAGTAACGCGCATACAAAGAAAATAGAGAAAAAAGAAAGCATTGAATTGGCATTCTACTCCCCGGCGGACCGAAATAACGTGCTGCAGCTTCTCTGCCTCTCCTCCCAGGGGTCTGAATGGACTGGACAAGGACTTACATGCACCCGCTGTCTGTTCTCCACCCTCTTTTTTCTTGTCACGATGCCCTGTTATACACGGCCCTTGTGCTACCCGTGGTGGCTTGTACTCGTACAGTACAGTAGCAGCATGAAGCATGTTCCCGCCGTGTGTTTGCTTTACTTTGCTTCAAGCAATCCCTGCGCGGGGTCATCGAGAAAGATCCCGATCATGGAAGTTGAAGCACACATCCGGCGCCTTCTTCCAGCCCCCAATATGGCGCTCCCCCCCGGTCCACAAAGGGCATCAAATCATCTTCATCAGATTTCCTCAGAGACATGCAGATAGATTGCTGGAGGCAGATAGTATACACAGCCAGCAAAGAATGACACAAAAACAAAAACAAAAAAGCCCAGCGGGAAAGCTGTCAGGTGGTCCCCCCAAGACTGAAGCCAGATATATTGCATCCCGTCAAACTACTAGTTCCAATGCTTCTTTGCTATTGAACTGACCCCCCCCCCCTTCCGCCCTTTTTCATACGGCCAATCAAAACCTCTCGGGCCCATGCTCCGCGGCGAATCATTCGGCTTCGCTGGGGTTTCACACAGATGCTGTGTTACAATGTCTTGCCCTTTTTCCTTCTTCTTGCTTCTTTTTTCTTTTTTTAAAAACAAGCCATAATCTCTTCAGCACCGTCCCCCGGATCTGGAGGTGGTGTGTGTGTGTGTGTGTGTGTGTGTGTGTGTGTGTGTGTGTGTGTGTGTGCGTCTCACGAAAATTGAGAACAAAGGACATGGGCTCCCAATATGGAGTACAGGTGGTGAGAGGTGCAGGCAACACACATGACTTACAGGGACAAGCAGCAAGCATATCGACTGAAGCAACCCACGCGGACAGCACTAGTATTGAAGCTGCAGGACAGTGCCGGGAATATCCCTCAGGCGGCGGCTCTCGCCATGGATCGATTGACGGAAGAGTGTGTGTGAGAGGTGAGAGCAAAGAGTGAGAAAGAGAAGGCCTAGCTTCATGTTGCTTTTTTTGTTCTTGGCGTGTGACGGCCCGCGGGATGTGGGCAGATTTGACTTGATCGCAGCACGATTACATCACAACGGGCCGTAAAGTTAGTAGAGCTGGACATAATTCGTTTATACCACTTCTCCATTCTCCGTACATCTCCGTGCTTCGGAGCGGGTGTCACCGCATCATCGCCGTTGAATGTCTTGATTCCAGTTCTTTGCCCTACCCTACAATCCCACAGCTGCGTTCCGTCTTCACGGTGTTACTTGTTACTCCATGTCGTCAAACACGACAAACAACAAACAAGGATCATGATGATGACTGTCCATGCACATAGCCGACTTACATCAAGTCGTGGCAGAGCAGAGCAAACAACGTCCATGTCCTTATCCACCACGTAGAAGAAAAAGACTCGCGTTGCTTGAAAACTACGCCTTACAAAAGACCTTCGGCCCTCCTTTTCCCGCGCCCCCTGCGCAAATCTCCATTTATATGTCAGATGGCAAATTCGTTGTTGGACAAGGGAGGGCCTCAATGCCTCCGAGCACATACATACACATACACACATATGCAAGCCCCCCCAACCCATCGCATCGCGTGAAAAACGAGGACACACCCGACCCTTGTCTAGGAGGACCCAGCTGCGCGGTGTAACACTCCCAACCTTTTTTATTTTACTTTCTCTCTCCTGTTCTTTATTTATTTATTTATCCGTTCTTTATTTATTTATTGGCCCATGGATAGGTAAAATCTTATTCGCTTGCTCTATTTCCCGATTTTGTTGCGCGGTAAGATAGGCTTTTTTGGCTTTCGGGGTTTGTTTGTCCGGCCCTGTTGCATTGGGTTATGGGCCGACTGCGGACTAATACAACGTTATCTGGATCAATCCGGAGGCTTATATGCCGAGCTCTGACGAGGGACGGAATCTTGTAGGCTTGGCTGAATGGAATCCACTGGATGGTCTGGGCAATTCCGATCACCAGATGGCAATTTCCGTACGCAGTAGATATGTAGATGCCGCTGAGTAGTTAGTAGATATTAGGTAGGTAGATATCTATCATACTAAACACTCAGCTTGGCGATGCTTACATGTCCTGACATGCTAGGTAATCATGAAACAAGCATAATGTCTATTTGTGCTGCTTGTATGCGAATCCCGTCTCTTTCAAAGCCATGGCCAAGAACATCATGCAAAGAGCTGGAGAAGACTCACCTAAGCGACATTGTATCTCTCGGGCCTATAATTGCAGACCGGATGTAAAAGTCCTTGATAATATGAGTCTACAACAACACAGTCGCAGCATCGATGGAAACCTCGCGTAGTTGCTTGCAACATGCACATTACCGTCGAGCCACTCGGAAGCCATCCAGATCCTGGATCTTTCTGTATCAAAAGTCCTTGATATGCATATCGTCTCAGTTCGTCTACAGAGTGCTACCAAGAATACATGTAGTCATGTATGTAAGAGGGCCTTTTCTCGTCTCAGCACAAGTGTCATCCTGAGTCTCACTCTATCCATCCCCATGATCCCAGCCTGCCCGCTGCCGTCTCCTCATCGCAACGTGGCATCCCCGCCAAGAGCAGGCATACAGCTCCTCTCCGTCTTCCATGTAGGTATACCCGTCTTGGCTATCTTGCCGCGGAGCCTGGATGTCCGTAAGATCAATATTATCGTCCCGTAAGAAAATGTCCGGGTCTAGAAACCTTGTTGTTCCCACGGAGGGTATGGATTTTCGCAATTCTGTCCCTGATTTTAAGATGTTGGAAGCTATTATTACCTTTGCTACCTAAAATAACGCTGGAAAAAGGCGACGGGTCATCACAAAGGTGTCGTTAATGCAGATTTGCCCCTACCAGTCCTGTGAAGTTGACGTTGCCCCTGTCGCGCCCCAGACTTGACAAGATTGGTCAGCCCTTGGACATCGAGTCCGGCTGCAGCATCCTCAAAGGACGAGTGTTCGTTTCGATAGCCTTCGCCCTCTCTGAAGACGGCCCCGAATAACTCATGAATCGACGTTGTCAGGACATCAAGTGCTTTGGTTCTGGCAATGTCGGCATCGGAGGCTATTTCTAAAGTGCCTGCCTGCTGGTTGACCGACCCTTTAATCTTGCCATCAATGATGAGGAAGCTGAGAATATCCTGCACCTCGGGTTCTGATATTCTCAGCTGGTTGGCGATCCAAGAGAGCTTCATCCGTGTGTATGGCGCAATAAGCTTGAGCACGCCCTTTGTCCTCATGTTACGAGTGACCTCGTCAATGTTCTCGGCGATGAACGGATCTGCGAGAATGTCTTGGTTGTTGCGTAGCGCCTTTTCGTATGCGTGAACATCGTCCCGCTGGTAGGCATCAACAAGCTCGGTCATGGCAGAGATACGAGGGTCTGTCTTATAGGGCTTCGTCTCCTGCGAGTCGAAAGGATTGATGTTGGACTTCATCAGCATGGTGGTGAGAAGGAGATACTTGAGAACTTGGATCCGTTGCAGCGATCCAGCCTCGTCGTAGTTGCGGAATGACTCGAAAAAGTCGCTCTGGGCTTCCTTCCAATTCTCCTCGCTCATGTGCATCTTGCCGCCACATTCACGGATGATGCCCATGATGCGGGGATGCGGAACCGCAGACTTGACCTTGAGCGCTCGGTTGTAGAGCGTCTTGAGCTGCTTGTTGTTTCGAGTCTCTGCCAGCATCTGAATCTCCAGCGCATAAATCTCCAGCGAGTATGTTCCCTTGCCGGGGTCATCAGTACCATCGTCTCGCTGACAGGCTCGGTGTAGCTCCCTGAGTTTCTTAGAGACAGCAGAGTACTCCTTGCGGTCCAGCAAGAGCTTGGCCAGCTTGATGTTCGTCTTTAGCCACAGCCGCTCGTTATTCGTGCTCTGGAAGCTCTGAAGGGTGAGAGAGTAGAATTTTTCCATGCTCTGGACAGCTGCTGACACGTCGGCACCCTTTTCAATGTAGTCGAGCATGTTGTTGATGGACTTTTCCGAGTAATTTCTCGTCACGGCCGACTTGACGTAGGTGAGCAGCTCGGCAAAGTGATCGGCTGCCTGGGTAATTGCACACAGATTGTTAGAGAGCCGAGCCCAACGATGAACCAAATAACCTCGTTTGCCAATGGGCATGCCAAATCCTACTCACATCGTCGTATTTCCCCAGCTTAAACTCCAGCTTGATGGCCTGCTTCAAGCCTTTGAACCCCCACTCTCCCTTCTCTGGCTCGAGAGGCGGGATTCCCAGAAACTCGGCAATCGCATCCTGAGGGTCGCTGAGCTTCAGCTGCTTTGCGTTGTAGTATTTGTTCTCGATGTCGACATCGCCTGCCTCCTCTTCGTCGTCTTCTTCGTACTCAAAGTCATATCTGCTAGGCGTCAGCGCAGCCGCGAATCATCTCCTCCAGCACCAGCACTGACTGTTCCTCATCGGATTCTTGCATGAAATCCTCGTCGTCGGACATTGCGGCTCGGTGGTATGATGACGCGTTGAAGGGAATAGATGAAGATTCTGATGAGCAAAAGAGGTGCTAAAAGAGATGGAGATGCCGATAAAGTCGTCACGTTGCCTTGGTTCGTTTGCTGTATGTTGAATCGAAAGCTCCAGTGGAGTCTCGCTGGAGGTGACAATCCGCGGGGCTTATCGATAGGGATGCGCTAGCATTATTCAGCTTCGATTCACTTATGAAGAGGGCATTGAACATTGGCTCACATACGGAGTACTGCCAAACCAGTATAGACTTTAAAGAAATAAGATTTTATAATTTGCATCAATTAGTCGCCTCAGATTAGTATTATACATAAAAAAGTACATAAAAAAGAAAACGAATGTCAATCCATATGGAGCCAACAACGCCTCGTTCTGCGCCAATCCCGGCCCAAAACTCCCTAATCTCAAGTTTCTTGCCCAACTTTTGCGTCCTGCGCTTATTCACTGCCTTCTATGGCTCTAGTTCTAATTTATAGCCATGTATAATGTCTAACCCCTGGAGCCCTGGGCAAAGCCGGAAGGGATTCTGACGAGATAAATCGCCACCATAACACACACTCCAAGAAGAGTTGTAGCAAGATAAGGCAATCCCATCCAAAAACCTCCCAACTCCATGCCGCGGCTCAGGAGCCATCCCATAACCGGCGAACCTATGAAGCCCATCAGCGTCTCCATGGTGGACATTGTGGTGTTGAGAGTGGCAATGGTATGCGGCTCAACCACTGCGTTGAGCAGCGCTCGGCAGAGGGTGCCCATGCCCATGCCAAGATTGGTAATGACCATGGAGCAGATGAAGAGCCACGGCACGCCAGCCACGGCGGTAAGAGCGCTGCCAATGATGAAAACGACAATGGAGATGCGAGCTAGAAGAAGATCTCGCCTGATGGCGTTGTAGTGGAAATATGTGGTCAGGATATTGGATGCTACAGGTAACACCACTAGCAAGGTGAAGACGGCCGTTAGGCTGCTGATTGTGTTGATATACGTTGCCGTTGACCACTCCCAGTTGAAACGGCGAGTCATGTACTGCAAAATATCCAAAACAAGGGCCAGCTTGATGAGATAAAATGGCCCATAGGCCAAAAGGAGCAGCACGACACTCTTGGAGGCAAAAATGAAGTGCCATACGTGGGACACATCGTTCTTGACGGAGAACCACGCACGACGAGCCAAGTCCCTTGCAGCAGGAATCTTCCGTGTCGACGGCTCCGATTCATCTTCGACGGGAGGTGGGGCGTCTTGACCACGGCGTTTATTATCGGCCGCCTGGCGAAGTTTCAGCGTCTCTGGGATGAGAGCAGACGACAGCATGCCGACGACTAGGATTCCGTTGCCAATCCACATTGCAAGCCAAGGATCTACGCTGAGGAGCCATCCAGCCAGAGGGTTGACAGCAACAGAGATGATGAGGTTCATGGCGTAGATTTTGTAAAAGACGCTGGTTCTCTCGGCAACGGGGATAACGTCGGCGACGATGGTCCATACCATGGCGACAACCATCTGGCCGCCACCACCAATGAGGTAGAAAACGCTGCCATAGAGCATGCTCCAGATGGAGAATGTATCAGGGAAGAGCACTGGGCATATCGTTAGTAATGACCTCTAGATTAGATTATATAAGACATGGTATGACGTACAAACGACCGTTATCCAAGCTTGCTGAAGAAGGGCGCCAAAGAGAGCGAGAAACAGGACGAGACGACGGCCATACTTGTCAGCAACGACACCATACGAGATCTGGACAAAAAGGGCTGTTCGACAAATCAACGGTTAGCACACAAAATACTAGCATGTACATGTATAGCACTTACGAAACAGCATCTCCCCAGACATGGACCAAGACCGCACCATGGCCAGCGTCTTTTGCACGTCCGTCTCCTTGCACCGGTTGTCGTGCACCGACAGAGCATGGTCCGGATGATAACGCCGGCAGATGACGTCCTCCATGATCTGCTCCATGGCGGGGGTGAGGATGTACTGGCTGACCTCGATGATAAAGAGGAATAGCACGCACATGCCCAGCACAAAGCGGCGAAAGGACTTGGACGGCGCGATATCAGCGGGCAGGTCGGCGTCATGCAGCAGCGCCGTGCCCTCGTCGGCTTCGTAGACGGACTCGGCGTCGTCCAGACTGCGGCGACGCTGCGCATTGGGATCGATGCCGGAGCCCATGCCGGAGGGCTCGGCGTCTATCGCCTCGGTGCCGTAGAGTGTCATTGCTTTGGTGTATCTCCAAGCTCTCTCGAGGTCAGAATTAAAAGGTCTCCAGTGACGATGAGAAGCCAAGACTTAATAATAAAAGAAAGATTGCCACTGGAGATCCTGGGATAAAAGTACACGAGATTAGAAGGGTAAGATTAAGGCAAGGAGGTTATGAGAATAAGAACATGAACAATCCAGCGGCCGGCTCCCAGCCCAAGATGACGACACCACATGCGAGACACGTCGACGGCGTACGAGGCATCCCAATCGCCCGCCCAACTCGAGGGATCAAGATAAGGTTTCGCGCGAACCATTTCCCTTTATCCAAACTTCAAGGTCCCGGGCGCCGATGATTGGCATGGTCCAGGAACTTTTTTCAGTGGGGTACAGTATCCGGAACGCGCAAGCAATTCAATAAGTCAGCATCGTATCCATCGTATATGTATCAAATCGGAGCGTGCCCTTTTGCGACGACTATTGCTTGTTTCTGACGTCTTAGGAGATGGTATGGGAGGGTCCCTTTGTAATGTTTCAGGTGAATTGCTTTTGTGTCTCTGCAACCTGTCATGGATACCCTCCTGAGTTGGGCTTCAACGCTTTGTTGAAATCTTCAAAGTCAATTGCGAACTCTAACATGAAGGTCCTCAGAGCCAGTGGCAATTGTACCCGCGCTGACGAATGGCCATTATTAGTTCCCGCCGAGATCAACTAGGACGAGTTCGGGCATGAAGACGCAAGAAGAGCTTCGATGATGTCGTCAGTATGAAGGAAGAGACGCAGACGTCGTTGGTTGTTTGTTCTCATGACAGCTTTTCGATCTGCACGCATGTCATTGATATCGAGAACTTGAAGCCCATGGATGGATGATGGAGTGATGAAAGAGGTTCAAGGATCAAATGGTCCATGTTGTGTTATGAAGAAATTCCCCAGTGTAGCCTCAGGTCTAATTGAAGCTCCAAATTCAGAGGTTCCATTCTTCGTGGCGCTGGCGGGTTCCTGACATTGAGCCCGCCTAAACTGACTCGCTATAGCGCCCGCAAAACAGCCCTGGAGCCCTGGAGCCCTGGAAGCCTCAATCTATAGCGACCCCGCCATCCAATTCATCGGCTCCAGCCGGCCTCATCCCTCCATGCCCGTTTCTGCTCCTTCACAAGCCTCGCCGCCTCCACGTCCGCCATCATGTCCTTTGCCGATGCAAAAGTCCTTTCGATAACGCCACTGGTAGGTCTCAGCTGTCTGCAGGGCGCTGAACGCACTGAAGTGGTAGTCTCTTGTTGCTGACAGAGGCCCGCCCAGTCAAACGACGAGTCGCGATGGGTGTCTCTCCATAGGTATGTGACGACCTCATATTGAATATAACCCATACTGCCCCTTGGTTTGTCTGTCCGTTCGTCTGACTTGCAATTCCCCCCACAGCATCACGTACAAAGACCCCAAAGGCACCGAGCGAACCTGGGAATCCGCTGAACGACGCACTCGCCCCGCCGGCGCAGACATCGATGGCGTTGGCATCGTCGCCATCCTCGACAAGCCCACGGGCAAGGAGATTATCCTGCAGAAGCAGTACCGCCCACCCGTCGACAAGGTCGTGATCGAGGTCCCCGCCGGCCTAATCGACGCGGGCGAAACACCGGAACAGGCCGCCGTGCGCGAGCTCAAGGAGGAGACGGGCTACGTCGGCGTGGTATCCGAGACGACGCCGATCATGTACAACGACCCGGGCTTTTGCAACACGAACCTGCGCATGGTGCACGTCACTATTGATATGTCGTTGCCGGAGAACCAGGACTTGAAGCCGGAGCTGGAGGAGAACGAGTTCATCGAGGTCTTTACCGTTCCGTTGGCGAGCCTGTGGGAGGAGTGCAAGAAGCTGGAGGCGGAGGGCTATGCGATTGACGCGCGTGTCGGCACATTCGCTGAGGGCATCCTGCTGGCACAGAGATTAAAGCTATGATGATAGATTCGGGTCCGGAGTTTTTGGTTTTTATTAGACTTGGGGAGGCTATCAGAAGAGGATGGGGATGAGAGGACAGCAATGGGGTCTGCTCGACTACAGTTTCTTCTCCTGGCGTAGACCTTGCCACAGCGCCAACGCGGCCAGGCACTTGGCATCCCGAGCCCCTTCTTTCCACAGATGCTGCATGGGAACCACCTTGAGCGTAATCCTCTCTCCGTCGGCGCGCTCACCTGTGAGGCGGCCCTCCCACTCGCTCAGCTGGCTCCTCGGGATGCGCTGCTCGTAGCTGTAGATGGTAATATGCTCGTCACACCCGCCCGCGCTGGGGAACATGGCTGCCGTCAAATCTTCTCCCTGGTCTGTAGATTCTCCCTTTCCTATGCATTCTTCTGCCAATTCGCTGAGGCACATCAACTCGTCTTCGTGAATTGTAATGCCCAGCTCCTCCTCAATCTCCTTGGCCGCCACTCCTTTGAAGTTGCCTGAGCCGTCTACCATGCCTGCCGGGAGCTCCACGAAGCTCAAGCTACCGGCAGGGATGCGCGGCTGGACCGTCAAGACGACGTAGCGCTCGTCGGATCCCTGGGGAACGTCGTCCGGCACAAGCATGACGAGCATGGCGACGCTGGGGCCGCGCAAGAGGGCTGCTGCGGGGAGAGACTCTCCGGCAGAGTTGGAAACGGTTGCCGTTAGCTTGACGAAGCCGAGGCGGCCTGCTCCAAAGAAATCGTAGGATTGAATGGTGACATTGCGCAGGGCGTATGGATCTGAGTGGAAGGGATGAGACTTGTTTGTCTGCAGTGAGAGAGATTTGGTGAGTGTGTCGATCCAGCTCTATGCACATGATTTTCTGTTAGTGGAGGCGGTAAAGCTTTGAAATAATCGAATCGACTCACGGTGAAAGGTTTGAATGACGAGAGCTGGTCTTCTGAGAGGCCGTCTGGCAGGCTAAGGGGGATGTTGTGAGCAGATCTTGTGTACGTTGTGTTGGTGGCCATTGCGCGGGAATAGAGGCGAAAAGACACGGATGAGGCGTGTTTAAACACTGGTCGAAACAACATGCGAGGAATTTCAGAGATTGAAGGTAGTGATGGTTGAGAATTGGGGGGATGTAAGTTGCGTCTAAAGGAAAATGTTGGTGCCTGCAATTAGGCATTCATCTTAGCGATAGCCTTGTGACGTCAACAGGCAACATTTTGCTGTGAAATAATAATCGCCAACGGTGTTTTACAGCATGTCATTAAATATCTCAAACTTTTCAACAATATCATGATAAAATAATACGGCATTTGCAAGGTGATTGATTCTTGAATTCCAATTTTAGTTTATCGAGACTTTATTTGACAGGTATCCCAATAGTCATAGCTTTGCGTTCTCAAGCCTCTTTGTTAATTTCACATGCGCCAGCTCCCAGACGCCCCAGTACAAAACACGCGCAACCAAAGAAAAGAAAAGAAAAGAAGCGTCCATAGTCTTACACAGCCCAGTACACGTCAATCTGGACTGACTCGATGCGGTTCGACCACCCGGGAAATCTCGCCTTACCCCAGACGGTAATCACATCGCCCACCTGCAGCTGTCTTACAAACTTGCCATCACCTGTACCACGTCCTCTGCCTTGCGCCTCGAGAGCTTTGCTCCGCTCGGAGTCAGCTGGGATGTCGTCCAGATAGGACCACGTAACGACATGGTCTTGCCACTGCCTGAGAGCTGTCTGATTCCGCTGAATCTCCC
Organism: Trichoderma simmonsii; assembly: GCA_019565615.1. Lineage (NCBI taxonomy): Eukaryota > Fungi > Ascomycota > Sordariomycetes > Hypocreales > Hypocreaceae > Trichoderma > Trichoderma simmonsii. The sequence continues at coordinate 335,258 of CP075867.1, read as the reverse complement.
ACTCGGGTGAGTGAAGCAGCTCGTGGGTGTAGTTATAGCCGACTGGATCGGAGGATGTCTGTCGGATGGGTGGTTGAACTGGTCGAAGCGAGTTGACTGAAAGTGCAGATCCATCGACTATAACCTATTGTCAGCTTGGTTCCCCCCTAATGTGGTTGAAGGAAGAAAGTATGTACTCACCTGCAGCATCGGCGTCAAATCTCTCCAGCCCAACGTCAAACCACGTCCATGATCCTGAATAAGGGTGGTCACCCTCCTCAGGACTGCTCACGTACCCCTGGTCTTGGCTTCTGAACTTGAAGACAATCTTTCGCGCAGGGTGAGCTAGCCGCGGGAGGGGATATTTGACAGACTTGGCGAAGAAGCTGGCATCGAGAGTCTCGCCCAGAGGTCGAGGGGTGGGGAGAGTCGTGGTGTAGGGCTGATCGTTTGCGTTTTGGCGAGCTCCAGAATTGAGCAGTCCAAGCGGATATGACCGCAGCTGTTGTACAATGGTTAGTAGCTGTGAGGTGGACAAGCTGCATACAGGTCTTCAGTGGAATGGAGATACTTACCAGAAATTTGTTTTCTCTGGCCTCGGAGCCGCCCATGACGCTGATTCTTTCGTCTAGATGCGTGGATGTATGGATCCAGTACTCTGCCATGTCGAGTATGGTATCAATTAGATCCGCAGGCAGCTTCTTGGCGCGGTACAGCATGGCCTTGACCACGGCGACGTCGACGATGCTGGGCTGATAGGACTTGTCGCCCTCGCTATGGCGTCGGACGGGGCTGTCTCTGGGGACTTCAGTGAGGCTGAGGGCTCTGAGAGCGGACCAGACGATGCTGGGGACATTGGCGGCCATGATGTCGATGTATAAGGTGGTGTTGTTTAAGTGTGCTCAGGATGATAGATATCAATAGTTGGGGGTTTTCGTAAGGGTTTGGAGACAGAAGCGATGTTGGAAACAATTGATGTTATCTCTGTATGGATAAGAAGATACAGTAAGTATGACTCAAAGTTGTGGTTTTGTAGGATCTTTGATGAGATGCTCAATTCGGGGAAGAACGCGCGTTGTAGTACGTTGGTCCCGTTATCATATGTATCAGAGGCATCGCATCACATCATTGTTCCACATCATCGAATCGGAAGCTTGAGCGTTGCGTGACGTCAGCGCGGCAAACAGAGCCAGCGTTAGCGGCTGTCCAGAGCGCCGTTAGTGGCTGATGTGTAGACAGTAAGGGTTCAGGTACCTTTGCTCACCAAGACTGTGCGAAACTACATGTGCCTTTACTTGTCTCCATCAAGCGCTCAACATGCAAACTCCATATATGAACGAGAGTGTGCCTGTGCCGATTATCGTGTGATAATACTTTTTTTTCTTATTCTTTTTCTTTTTAAACTTTATTGCATATTGATTAAGCATTACATTGGACTAGATGGCCTCAACCAAATATACTGTATGGAATACCAGGGCGCCACCTCATGTAAGCCGCTGAAACAAGATCAACGCTTCGATGCCTTGCCAGACGCATGCAGATCCTTTGAACCTTGGCCGTCCTTGAACACATCAAAGACAGGCTGGCGGTTCATGTTGCGCAGTGTTGAAGCGGCGCACTTCATTATTTGTAAAAGTCTCTTCCATAATGCAAAATATTTATACGGCTGCCGAGTTGCAATATTTGTACGAGCGTCCCTAGTACTACATGTATAGTGGCAATAGCAGATGATAAGAGAAATATAGTAATGATCACATATAATAGATGAAGGTATCGATAAGAGTATACACTCATTGCACCGGGTATCTAGTTCAATTGTAAGAAAGTAAAGGTATTTCCACTGCATCTTATCACGACACATAAACAGCATGTAGTTGCTGGGCTGCTATAGTCAACATGTGGTGCCGTATAGCCACTGCTCGTGTATATCTTTACATTTTTTCCAGGACAATCTTAAAAGCGGTTTCTTCCGTCAGGCTCATTACGACATGACATGTAAGCGTACATATTCCTGGTATGTTCGTATACTTGGCAGTCTCAGTGAAGCCTTCCTTGAGCAAGGTGCGATGACGAGAACGAGGGAGAGTTATACAACTCCCAGGCTGTACTGGGCTGAACACATGGACAACAAATTACCCAGCACTACGCAGGCAATCTATATCAAAAGAATAGGTCTCCTTGTCAATCCCTTGCAGCCAATCCGTCAACGTCGCATTCGGGTCGGCAATTTACAGATGCAGTTCTCTTGCACACTGTCCTCTATTTGCGAATGCAATCCGTAATTCCGCTGTGACAGTTGCCAAAAGTATCTGAAACATACTGGCTCCAGTACGAATCCTGCAGCTGTCTCCAATGGTGCAAAATCTTTCTCGGCATCCGGGTCTTGGCAAAGTGCAGGGGTTGATGGTTTCAATGTTACTCTACACAGCTCCAGGAGGCCCCGATTTTACGTACAAGCCGGACAGCGGAAATAGAGACGGTGGAAAGACATCTTGCCATGGCATGAGCTACTAAAGAATGGAAAAAGAAACATTTTAAAAGAAAGGCAGGAATCTCAAGTTTTCTTTTTGTTGCCACAGGGTTTTTCTTCAACTGATAATTCTAGGCTTGTTGGCTTATAGAGAAGCCACGAAGTCCGGTCTCTGACGTCCCCTTTTTGATCGCCGGATGTGCAGATATCCCCTGCCTGCACAGCGCTTGTTTTGGCAAGTCTAAAGTTTTCTTACAACATCATGCCTCCTAGGTCTATTTAGAACAAATCCCGCAGAGTAGCTACTGGATCTAAAGGCCCGGTCCGGGAGCGATAGAACATTTAGAGAATCTCGGCGTACACCGACGACCACCCACTTGCCTCGGTATATTGCCAATACCCTGCCTTTCTCCGGTATATTGCTACCTACTCATACTATCAGTGTTCTTAATACTTTCCATTTTCAGATAATTCGTTGCCTTAGTCCTTGGGATCGCAAGATTACAGTATTTGTCCAACTCTTCCCTCCGGCTATCGGTCATCATAAATCCGCAAGAGGCAGCTGGCATGGAATATTGTTTCATTCGGATCCGAGTGACGGCTCCGCGGGAATCCTAAGGTGAGGTTCGTGCAAGGAGAACATGCAAGCTCTCATCTTCTTCAAAATGACATAATCTACTGAACCCTTTACAATATTTTCGGTGAGAGAATCCCCAATCCCTGGTATCTCCGTAGGATCAATGACATGCTCAAAATATCCCTATTTCGAACCCACGGCCTCTCCGTAGTTCAGAATACACCGATGGTAGGTAGATGAACCCAATGTGTTTCGTATATCTCCGTATATGTAAACTTGAATGCTGCTCTTTGCCACATGCCCTGAAGCTTGTTCGTTTTAAGAAGGTAGAAAACGGTAAGCACCAGCAAACGCCGCCGGCATGAGAGCCGAAAGGTCCAAGCGCTTTGTAAAGACCTATTTCCCGATCGAACTCGGTATTCCGTATGCAAATGTCACATCTTCACCTCGTACCTTGCGTGGGATGGCATGTACCCATAGAAAGACCGAGTTGCATCGAAAGGTGAAGAGAAGTGGAACCTTGTGTAATAGGGCCTGTCAAGAGGAGCTTCATATTGTTTAAAATGTACCATGGTTTCCCAATGAAGAAAAGGGAAAGGGATCATTCAACTCTATAACCACAAGAGGCGGATTATACCTTTTATTGGTGAAAATGAAGAACGCTCTAGCTTTTGCTTCAGCCCTGGCATTGGCTAGATATGCCGACGCAGTCCCAGCAGCCTCAAGCACTACTTGTGTAAGTCTTCACAGTGTTCCAAGACGATACAGATGGTTTCATCTCACTGACTTCTTGTCATCCCTTATAGTGTCGAGAGCTTTCCCAAGCCCTTCCATCTCTCTTCTTTTCTCCCTCCACATCACAATACGACACTCTCATCAATGCCCGATGGTCTGGTACCTCAGTCCTGCATCCAGGCTGCGTCGTGACTCCCAAGTCTGCTCTCGACGTGTCCAAGGCTGTCAAAATCATTGTCAAGAACCAATGCCAGTTTGCCGTCAGAGGAGGCGGACACAACGCCAACCCAGGCTTCAATAGCATCGATGACGGTGTCTCTATTGATCTCAGCTCCCTAAATTCAGCTTCTTTGGCAGATGATCGCTCATATGTCAGCATCGGCGCTGGTATAACTTGGGGCGAAGCCTACGACGCCTTTAACAGCAGCAATATTGGCTTTACGGGCGGAATCTGCGAGGACGTCAGCGCCGGTGGTGTCAGTCTCGGAGGCGGCCAGTCTCTCTTCCAGCCCAAGCGAGGATGGGCCATTGACAACATTCTCAACTACGAGATTGTGCTTGCTTCGGGTGAGATTGTAAATGCCAATGCCACGAGCTATCCGGACCTCTTCAAGGCGCTGAAGGGAGGCAATACCAATTTTGGTATCGTGACGCACCTCAAGATTGCTTCCTTTGACTTTGATGGGCTCTGGGGAGGGGAGGTCTTTGTTAGTTTGAACGGAACGCAGGCTAGTTACTCGGAGGTGCAGGACCAGATGAGCCAGGCTCTGGTTGACTTTACGGCGAACAACCACCTCGATACCAACACGGCTGTACAGCTCATGACTGTGTACTTGGCGAATAACCAGGGCCAGATTGTCAATGCTGCCTTTGGAAACACCATTGGTGAAGAGAATCCTGCTTCTCTGCAAGAATTCTTAAATATGCCGAATCAGATCAAGCATGATGTTGGTCACATTAAGCTTGCCGACTTTGTGCACCAAGTCAGCGAGTTTCAGGCCAAGGGATATCGGTATGTTTCTTCTTTGTCTGTTCATTTGAGAGTAAACCCTCGCTGACTTTCGTTTTATAGTCAAGTCACTTCTAGCATAACCTTTTCCAACGACTATGCCACCGTCCGAGACATCTGGAATGTGACTGATGAGATCTACAACGGACTTGAGCACAAAGATCAGGTTGATTGGATGATTTCGTTTATCCCCCAGCCCATGGTCCAGCAGTCATACGCAGCTCGCAGTGGCGGCAACAGTCTCGGCCTCCAGAGTGTCACAGATGACCAGATCGGTAAGCTTTCCATTCCTTGTAAACTAGCGTCTTACAAACAGAAAAATAACGACCATGCTAACATGATGTTCTCATAGTGGTGTGGTTGACTTCGCGGTGGACCGACCCCAGCCTCGACAGCATGATGTACGCCGCGCGAGACGACTTCATTGTCGCAACAGAGACTGCTGCAAAGAAATACGGCACATATTCCCCTTTCCTCTACATCAACTACGCCTCTCCTTCGCAAAACCCGCTCTGTGGATACGGAGTCGACAACTTTAATTTCTTAAAGAGTACGGCGGCCAAGTATGATCCTCATGGCGTCTTTCAGAAGCTGATGCCAGGCGGCTTCAAGGTCAGCAAGACAACTTGCTCATAAAGCATAGAGGATTTAAAAGTGGTGTCGTTTGATGGACAATATATAATATATAATAATTATAATGAGTTAACGAGTATGGGGATATTCAAATAACAAAAAAGTACAGGACATGCACATGGCTTCATTCAACACTCATTATATCACAACGTAACCAGAAGCTCAATGATGATGTTGTAATTGAAATATGTTCATTCCCACGACCAAGCTGAATTATATGCAAGATTTTTTTGGTTTGAAAAGTGGAAGCCCGAAGGCGTAAATGTGTGTGGTCAAAAAAATATAATAGTAATAAAAAGTGTCCATAAATGCCATACATCCCCTTTCTAGCTCAACACCTAAACGCCATCCATAAGGTCTGGAGGCAAAAAAAAGTCAAACACGAAAGAACAAAGTCATTGAAGACCCCTTTGGAAATAATTAAAGACGCAAAAACGTTCATCCACGCGCTGTATGAGCCCCCAGATTATCCCTCTGAGTTGACAAACAATAAAACAAAAGAGTCAAAAATCACCGCTTTCTTTTTTTTCCCCATTTCATGACGATTTTTTTTTGCCCACTTTAGACTTCTCCGCCGGGGAGTCCCTGGTAGCCCGAGTGGCTCGCACTGAAAGTTCGGATGGGAGCTGTGCTGGAGCCTCGCTTGGGGCCTGGGTGAGAAGGGGCGGGAGATCCAGGGCTTCCGGGATGATCCCCTCCGGCGACATCGCCGATTTCCTTGTTGAGGAACGGGGCGGGCGACTGCATGGGCGACTCTATGTTGACGGCTGACCAGCCCTTGCTGTCCAGGGGGCCGACGTTTGCTGGGGGCGCATCAGAGGTGACGACGCCTTCTTTCCTCATACTGCGAGAATCGTAGTCAGTATACGCGTCCGGATCAACGCCTTCGCGCTTCAGTTTGTCGAGTTCCATACGGTCCATCTTTTCCATTTCGGTGGCCAGGCGGGCCTCGCGGGCGCCGTCTCGGCGCTGCTTGATGCAGTACCAGAGCAGGGCTCCGATCAGGACGGCGGCAACAACACCGGCGGCCACGTAGACGCCGATTCTGGCGCCGGCGGGCAGGTTGTTCCACTTCTGGCTGATGGACAGCTTGGGGGTTTGCACTTCGTGGATGGCCTTGTAGGCAGTGGAGTTTCCGCTTGTGACTTGGTCAGTATGCAAATTTCATATTACAATGTGAAAAAAAACTTACCCAGTAACCTTGATGCTCTCCCATGAGCCGGAAGTGTCGCCATAGGCGTACTCGGAACCACCGCCGTAGTCGGTGATGCGAGCACTCTTGACGTACATGGTGAAGGGACCCTGGTCGTAGCTGGTGTTACCACCAGCCCATTCACGGGTACCCTCTGGCAGAGAAGGGTCACCACCAGCCCAGATACCAAGAGAGAGTCTCATAGGGGTCTGGGGGTAGTTTCGGGTCTTGTTGGCGGCATCGGGGGTGAGGTTGCGGACGTGCTGGCCGTCAATGTACCAGTCAATGCCCGTCTTGGTCCAGACGGTGGTGTAGTTGAGGAAGTCGGCCTGGTTGTCGCGTGTGGTGTACACGCCGGCATTGTGGTAGTCCTGAAGACCCTTTCCAAAGTAGTTTGTGGAGGCGGCGGTGTTGTTGACACCCAGGAACTCCCAGTCGACTTCGTCGAGATCGTCACTCAGCCACATGGCAGAGCTGACAATGCCGACACCCGGGGCGACCTTGAGGAGGAGCTCGACACGGCCGAAGAAGAAGTAGAAGAGGGTTCGGATGGTGGGCGAGTCACCCTGCTTGTTGATGGTGAAGCCGGCGCCATTCTCGCTGTCATATGTGACGGATCCAGCAGTGGTCTCCCATAGCTCATACGACGGTGTGGTGTTGAAGTTGAAGAGGTAGTCGGTGCCGAAACCAGGATCGGAAGGACAATCGGTTGAGTTCAACGGATTGCAGCTTGTGGAAACCTGGGCAGAGACGAGGCCCAGCAAAGGGGCGGCCGCAAGGAGACCGCTCAAGTACCGCATTGTGGAAGCTGTAGTCGAGGTTGTGTGGCAGAATGAAGGGTATATATTAAAAGTTGCAAGGCTTTCGATAGGCCGAAGCAGAACAGGATGAGATCAGATACAGTGACAAGGAGTGTATCAACTGTATATGATGTGATGTGAGAGAGACAGTAACGCTTCCTCTGACCCTGCAGAGAAAACAAGTTGGCTTTGTTGCGGAGAGAGTGTATGTACTGTTGCTTTTCGAGGCAGCAAGTGAACCAGATTGTCACCGGAGAGAGTGAGCGGCGATCAAAGTGTCGAGTTTCGACAATGAGAGGACGAGACAAGTCTCAACAAGCACCGAGACGGCTTAGGGCCCCTGAGCGATTGTCGAGAGTCTCTGATGATTTGCAGAGTTTCAAAGAAGGACGGAAGGTGAAGAGTTAAGGACGGAAGAAGGAAAAGAACAAAACGAACAGAAAGAGATTGGGATTAGGGGCTCCAGGTTGATTTGATGCATTTGCATTGAGACGGGGAAGAAGCCCCGAGGGGTCCGCAACGGGTGTAAGGGGTACGAAGCCTTGCCCGGCCGGGGGGGCAGCAGAGGAGGTACCCGATACATGTACTTACACCGGCGGGTCTACGGCCAGCCAGCAAGACTGGACTGGCTAGGTCTAATAGCAGTTGAGGTCAAGGGTGGTAATTTCAGCGGCCTGCAGCGCTTGACACGCCCAGAGACGGGGGAATTGATGTCCCTGGAGGTTGATCCATTGTTGATTCCATGGAAGGCGTCTCAAATCATGATGGTGCACGTTGACGGTTGATGTAAATGGATGTAAATGGATGTAAATGGGAATACGAACGACACAGACGCAGCAGCCACTCACATGGAGCGAATCAACCAACTCCTTATTACTGTATCTGGCATCACAATATGCACGTTTGCTGCAGACACAGATACAATCACAGACAATCACAGACACAGGCGCTACTGCAAGGGGCCGATTCATGTGTGTACAGTAGCATCGAGGCACTAATTTAAGCTGCTTGGCTTTGGCCCAAGGAGGCAAAAATGCGTAAGAAGCTCGAACGGAACTCCATCCATGGAAGAGAAAAAAAGGAACAAGAGAGAAAAAGGAAACAAAAAGAGGAGGGCCAAGAGTCGCGCCAGGGACCGATCCGGCACAGCGCGCCGAGCCCGCTAAACCGACACGGGCATAGATGCTGGGGGGGCTTATTTCCCCTGAAAGATGGAGACAAGCAGTATTGGGTACCTGAGGGCGCACAGCTAACAATGCGGAGAGGTCAGGTAAAAGGTACACGGAAATACCAGGAACCGCGACTGTGAAGCTAGAGGTTCGATCCCGGCATCAATCATCTTAATTGCTGCTTTTATAGAATCAATCCATTGATACCCCAGTCCAGGTATCCAGTACAAGCGCCAGTGGTCACTCAAGATCCAGCAATTTGAAACCGTCAGTTCACGTTTAATCAATGAGAGGGAGCTCTGTCCGCACTGAACCCACCCTTTAACCGATTCTTTGCAGCCATGCCGGGTTATCCATTTCGCAATCAAACCAGCATCAACTGCGCCTCCGCAACTGAATCCAAGCCCAAGAGAGGCAGCTGTCAACGGTTGAGTCGGCAGGCAAAATTCACGACTCGAATGCTTTTCGGCGATGCCATTTGTCCATCTATTCAAACTGGTGACATCAGCAGAGCATGGAGGCCTTGTATACAGGCAGCGGGTAGCAGGTAAAGGTAACATGGAGGCAACTGGTCACAGGTACAAACTCAAGCACAGGAATCTCATCCATCCCACTGCCATCCCACTCACTGCTGGGCCCCCTGAACCGAAATATCCCATAATAGGCACAATGGTCCATTGATATCCTCACACGCCTATTGGTAGGACATTATCGGCATTACAGTAGAACATGTATCAAGTACCACTGCGAGCAGCGCAGATGGCTCTCGCAAAGAGGTACTCGGGTACAAGGCATTGAATTGCCGGCACTGGCTCAACCAGCAACAAACGAAAATACTGAACACGGCACTCTGCGATCCGAGTCGGCATCAAGATCCGAATCGGCATAGAAAAGAGAAAAAACAAAATGTAAAAAAAAATGGAATCTCGAGAGAATTCGGCATCATTTTTCCAGAGCACAGCGCGATGACCCGATGCAACGTGCGGATATGTAACTTTGTCCATCGCTAGTCGAAATTAGTTACCAAGACAAGAAATGTCGGCAGTTTGCCGGCTAAACGCCGCAAGCTTGGCATCATCAAACTTTGGCCCCGAAACTTCAATATCGCAATATCGCCCATATCGCCAACCATTTCCCACAGCACAGGTTCAGGTTCGCCAACATGTCCATGTTCCGGGCCAAGAAGCTCGACCTGGGCTGCTTCGTCAAGGCCCGCACCATTCGCGACCACACCAAGCGCAAGGTCTTTGAGGAACACGAGGCCGAGAGGTAACTTCCAACCAACTCCCATACCATCCCCTCGGCCAAACAACAAAAGCCGGCAAACTAAACTCTTGGTCGTGCACAAGTTGCTAATCATTGCCTCTTTTTTCTTTCTTCTTCTATTTTTAGACAAGCTCTTCGATACGTGATCCGCAACACGACTTTGCCGCCCCGAACTCGTGCCACTGCTCAGCTGCAGCTGTCGCAGATGCACTGCTATACCCGGCCCACGCAGATTCGCAACCGCTGTATAATGGGAGGCCAGGGGCGTGGTGTGCTGAGGGCGTTTAAGATGACAAGAGTGCGTCCTCGTCCTCGTCGAATTGATTTGTCTGGATGCTGGTGTTGAAGTGGTCGATCGATCCCATAAGCTGACATTTGTTTTTCTTTTCCCTTGCAGTTCAATTTCCGTATGGAGGCCATGGCGGGAAATCTTCCTGGGGTGAAGAGGGCAAGCTGGTAGACGGGGTGGGAATTTTACGACGCAAAAATCATGATTATATGTGACTTGGACTGTATAAATCTGTGTACGATATCACGGGGTCTCTGGGAGACGCAACTTTTGGGCGATAGAGCTGAGGGGATATAAAATAAGGGCAAAAAATCTTTATCAACCAATTCCAAGGAACCATCTCAATTCGACCGTGATTCTGCGGTGCACTTTCCAGGCCTCAAAAGGCAAGATGTGTACAGACTCTTTTAGGGAGGAGGTGCAAGCGCTATTAATCGCACCCTCAAGTTAGGTATGTGCAGCACGGCATTTACTTAACTTTAAACATCTTGTTCGAACAGCTTCTCTGGATATTATGCATTGGTGTCTGATGGCTACCCAAGTATCTGTCAATTGCTGTCCAGTTAACTCACCAAAGAATGAATTTTATAGAGATGAGATCGCGTACCTAGGTTACCCTGGATATGCCTACTTCAGAAAGATGTCACTTGTCAAATACAGGCGGGCAACAATGAATTGATTATACAATAATAGATCAATTACATTTCTTTGCACTCTAAGCTTCACTTGTGCTTTTAAAATATTGTTAGCAAATACATGTGGAATTCCGTTGACAAGCATAATACTACATTAGTCTAAAATAGCTACAAGTGAAGCCAAATTAGTCGAGGCTGCGAATACTGCATGTGGCGTTCCCCACTTCGCCCCCCAGGCTGCTGCATTATTCTAATCTTCGATTTTTGTTTGTTTTGTTCATTCTCAACAGCCTTGGTCCTGCAACTCATTCTCGCCCTGCCATTTCCATCGCATCAACCGAAAGCATTTGCAATCATACGACCCTCATTCAACCATCAGAATTCCCGCCGTTCGATAAGGAGTCGCAATCATGGGTGGCGGAGATTTAAACTTGAAAAAGTCGTTCCATCCCGGTCTGCGGCGGAACCAGCAGGCCGTCTACGAAGAAGAACAAAAGGCCCTCGCCGAGCGCAAACGCACCCAGCAGCGCATCAATGAGATCAAGGAGGAGCGCGCAAAGGAGGAGATCCAGAGACAACTGGAGGCTGCAGGAGGCACTAAGAGGGTTGATCGCGTCGACTGGATGTACCAGGGCCCTACCGATGGCCAGGCTGGTACAACCGAGGAGACGGAGGCCTATCTGCTGGGCAAGAGGAGGATTGACAACCTCATCAAGGGCACCGATCATAAGAACCTCGAAAAGGCTGCTGGACAGGAGAGCTTCATTGCGCTGCAGAACGCGAACAGCGCGCGCGACACAGCGGCCAAGATCCGCGACGATCCTCTGCTGGCCATCAAACGCCAGGAACAAGCCGCATACGAGGCCATGATGAACGACCCCATCAGACGCCGCCAGCTCCTCTCGTCCATGGGCATCGACGATGGCAAGAAGAAGGACAGAGACGGAGACGGAGACGGTCATCGGCGGAAGCATCGCAGACATCGGAGCAGAGATCGTGACGAAGACCGGCATTCACGACGACGTCGCCGCGATGATTCCAGATCTCGTAGCCCACGAAGACGTCATCACCATCGAGACGATGATTCAGAATCTGGAGAGCGGCGCCACAGCTACCGAGAAAGACGACGTGATCACTCAAAAGACAGAGATTCCGCACCTAGTCGCCGAAGAGACACATCACAAGAGCGCGAGACAAGGCCGCATGGGAACGATTCATACCGAAATCGTGATGGTAGTCACGAGCGCCGATACCGACACTCCGATTCCAACGGTAGAGGCGACCGTCCACGCAGGCGCTCGCCGGCAAACGCACGCCCCTACAAGGAGCGCGATGACCCCAGGCAAGAAGAACAACGAGCGGAAGAACAGGCACGAAAGCTGGCTGCCATGCAGTCAGCTGCATCCGAGCTCGATCAAGATCGGGAGACACGACTGGCAGCTCTGGAGGAGCGAGAACGCGCCGCCAGAGAGTCTGACGACAAAGCTCGGGAGCGAGGAGGAGATCGAGGCTTCGTTAATGGTCTGCATCGGAAAGCAATGAACATGGACAATCGAAGCAGACGCGGACATGTACGAGATCGAGATTAGTGATATAACATGATGATATTGGCGCATGGGCATATGGACGACATGATTTTAATCTGGAGAGAAACCGCATTGTATTGTATTGACTAAAGATTGGATGGGAATATCACCTGGCGTTGGGATTGGCAACTGGGAACACTAATGATAATCATCATGACTGAACACTTTTTTTTCTCTTTGGGGCATCACATCACAAGCACGACCATCTTGTGAATATTGGCAGCAAACATGATGTCTCTCAATTGGCGGCTGCAGTTAGCTACCCTTTTTCTTGTCCAATTTCCCTCTCAATCGAGAAAGTAACTGTCATAACCAAATCCTTCAATAACTGTAAACGAGTGGAAGTGTTGTGTTGCTGTAAATGAGTGGAGATGTTCAATTCTCAATCTTGGCCATGCCCAACAAAGCCCTGCGTAACCCCTGAAACCGGACAAGTATCATGAGATGTCTTTCTTTACACCTCCTTGAAGGTAAACTGCTGGTTGTTGCCTCCATGGTAGGTGTAGACGAGGATGGGAGTCAAGTCCGCCTGGTTGCTGCCAGACACGTCGAGGACCTTGTTCGGATACGCCACGTTGCGGACACTATATATCAACTGTAAGATGGACTGACTGACACTCCGCAAGATGAAAGCGAACTTACAAATAGGCGTCGCCCTTGGAGCTGGCCTTTACAATCTTCCAGCGGGCAACGCTGTTGCACTCAGGGGCTAGCTTGGAGCCTCTGGCGGTCATGTCGTCTCCATCTAACGTTGGGAACCAAGGAAGTCAGTGAGTTTTGCTCGAAGTGTCTTTAGAGCGTCCAGCTCTACTATTGGTTATGGAATGAATGTGACTTACTTGGAGCAGTGATGTAAGTGTTGGTGGCGACGCTTTGGATGCTGTATTCCTCGTGGGTGATTTTGGTCATGCGCCACTGCTGGTTTTTGCCGCCGTGGGATTGGCTATGGAAAGAGAGTTTCTCTTGCGTTAGCCGTTTGTTGAAAGGCGTTCTGGTGATGGGGAGGTTGAGACTCACTATTCGATGACGCGGCCGGTGGGCTCGGATGCCTCGAGGTCGATGGCCTTGTGGCTGTTGAGAGAAGTGTACACGTAGTATGTTCCCTCGCCGAAAGACATCTTGATAGAGGCAGTGAGTGATGTGGAATATTCTTGATGAGAAACTGTTTTGTTTGCTGTGGTTGAGCTGGTGAGTGTGTTGGCGATTGTGATGGCGATGAGAGAGGAATATCTCCCTTCTTTATACTACTTTTCGATTTGCTTGGACTCCATGTTCGGGATGTTTGTTTGCTGGGTTTTACGTCAAAGGTTCTGTCGTCGTGTTCCGAACATGACACATTGTACGTCGTTCAATTATCGCCCAGACTCTTTGCAATTTGATGCCATTGGCAAACGAGAGGAGCCAATGTTTGGATCCCTCTTGACTGGCCATCCGTGATATCATCCAGCCAGCCACTTGTTCACATATTGGGATACAATGCTTGGGAGAATGCGGGGATGAGGTATGCGGTGACCAAGGCCATCAAGGGACTCGAGTTGATGTTTCGCAAATTAGCAAAGAGTAATTGCGCGTCTGAAACAGACTATCGTTTGAGAGCTTTCGCTGATACTAGTTGATGTGAGTTGGTTTGCTCTGCAAGGTGTATTACACGAGATATCCTTTACGAACCGATAATTAACCCTTTTCACGGCGCTCTACAAGATATACTCTTCATGATTATACACATGATTAAACAATGAGTTTGTATCCTATTGTAATTCTTGTTCTTCTTCGTGTTGTCGTCCAATTCATTCACTACGGCACGCTGGATGAAGGCGGGGAGCTCAGCAATTGACTGCGGGAAGCTCCTCTTTGGGTAACCACAAGTGACCGAACTTCTCGTCTTTGGCCACAAATTGTGCTAGTCCAATCCCACAGCCGATAACCGACCATAGCATCGTATTTGTGACTCGAGTTTCCCCTCATCATAATACTCGTGTGTTACACTTTGAAAGCCACGGATGCAGGGCAAAGTAATATTTATGCATAAGTTAGCTTAGTTACGTGGCCGAGCAAGTTGTTTATTACTCAGCCCTGTAGAGGCGCCGTTACACCTGTGTCATATTGATTCATACGGTTTTCGCCATGCATATATGCATTGGATGATTTGCAAGCCTCTTTCATAACCTGGAACAAGGCTTCTCAGAATAGATGTGGTTGGTTCCCTCTAGCCGGCCCCCCGTTGTAAAAGATTCCATCTGTTCTTAGGAGTCTATACAAGAATTATACGGGACATATGCCAACTTTAAAGTCAGTTGACTGTGCTGTTGAGAGTTGTGATATTCGCTTTGACCGACTCTGTATTGCGGCCTGTATTGCGGCGAAGCGAACTGTATTGCGGCGAATTTGTGCACCAAGCTGTTTGTGGATGGCAGTAGTAATATGCAGGACACCAATGACCAGCATGAGAGCATGGTTGGCAAGTAAAAGCCCGGTAAATATTTTGTCTGTGTTGAAGGTTAAATGCCTACCTCGGTAACACGGCATCTGGATGCGGAGACGATATGCCGCTGGGTGTAAGGGTCGCCGTGTCCAATCAAGCAAATATTTCACTTTGGGAAGGTTGATATGTTCTTATTTCGCCTCACCTCTTATTAGGTAGGTACTTACGAGTTGTTGGAGGGGTGCATGGTAGAAGAAAATTGTGATTCAATGTCGACAATTGTCAGAGCTCAAAAGACGAGAGAGTGGTATCTCTCTGTCAACTCGATTTCGTCCATCTCCGGCTCATGCACAATGACTTGTGACATTTTGGTGATCAAAATGACTAACAATAGGTAAGCAAAGAGGCCCCGTTTCGAAAAATAACTTTACAGAATAGACTTGCCTTTGTGTCGGTGCATCGAGCTGGTAGTTCAGTTAGTCGAGTTTACATGGGTGTAACCTCGCCTCATCAGGAATACTTACGTGGGACTGATGCAAAACTAGGCAACGTCTAAGTGGCATCGGATACATCCATGCTCCGACTGCTCCCAACTGGGAAGCACATATCGTCTGACCCGTGAGCTAATATGTGCTTGATTACAAAGTGGTCATCTTTTTCACCTGGATTCACTGGTCATCATGCCTTTAGACAGTTTGACCCTTCATCGGTTGGCCTTACAACCGCTCCTGCGGACTACAGCTATCCTCCCAAACAGTCCGTCGGGCTAATACTTCCCCGTCATGGAGAATATAGATGGAATATACCGGAGTGCATATTTCTTAGGCTTTCGAGATGTACGACGAAAACTTTGGAAGTGGATACTCTGAGCTCCGCCAACAGCTTGCGGTTTCCGGGTTTCCCGTGTTTGCTTCTCTAGATCAGGCAATTTAGGTGTCACACGCAGAGAAAAGTGCAGTAGTTATGTCTAGTCATCGTTTGTTGCGCGCTCTGGGGTGGGCGTTGATGCTGATGGTTGAGTATATATAGCTTCACTCAATAGTATGATGGGCTGTTGTGCTATTTGCCTTTCTGACTATTGGGAATAAGAGGTGGGGATATGAGCATTTACGACACCATTTCGGGAGACCTCTTAATAATACTATTGCCGAATAGGTAACTGGTAGAAATAATTTGTCTTCAGCCCCATGATCAGAAGGAACTCCCCAATTGTTGTGAAACCAAGTCAAAGGGCTCCTTGTGCTGCCAAGAGTGGTTCGGGGGGCATGAATTGACTCAGTATCAAGAGTCAATCCGTAATTGTAGACAACAGATCACAGAGAAATTGACTTTGGAACAACGTGCTTTGAGCACTCGGTACTCCGTAGACAACCTACATGTACGAGGACACCAATGATTCGTTAAAAATCCCCATATACCTTGGCTATTTGGGACCCGAGGTATCATCGCCCCTACTAATTTTAGGCTTACTGCCATGTTGTCGCCCCCTTTCGGACACCTTTAGGGCTACTTGGCGACTAGGTAGGTTACAGTTACCTGCTCAATGAGGACAGCAACTGATCAACCCGAAGTGGAGAACACCATGAAGATTTAAAGTCCGGCCCTGGCCTGGCAACTCTTGAGTCGGGTTTAGCTGGCTTGGCACGCGACAACAGGGGCCATTAGGCTTCCAGAAAGCTTTTGCCTAACCATAGAGTATACCCCTCCTAATATTTGGAGTTGATACTCTTCAGTGATCAGTTACGGTATAGATCAAAGGAGAGGTGGTGGAGCCATGTTATGATCGCTCTTCTCCGCATGAACTTAGCTCCCTTTGTAGAATATTACTCCGCCGTGTCCGAAGGAGGATTTTGATTGAATAGAGACATGGATCAAGGTAGGAGCGAGAAAGCCCTACAGGAAATGTCGTAAAATCTGAATTCTCCTTGTACAGATAGAGGAGTAAACCATAGCAGGTACAATCATGAAAGTGAGAGGATCAGGAGTTTTATTCCAAGGTATGACGTGATAGGTAACAAAGACCAAGCTTGATATAAGCGTATATTGTTTATTGTACACTGATAGGCGCGCTAAACCAGCTCAAGTGGCAGTTGACCATCCTTTCGGAGTAGCCTAGCTGAGTTAATTCCAACTCCGAGTGTGGGTTATGGCCCTAGGCTGAAGAGTATGTTGAACACCGACCCTGCCGCTGACATTGTCTGTCTGATGATGCTTGGTTGAATACAACCAAAATAGAACACTTGTTGAGTTATATATTCAAAACGGGTCATACATGCAGCCTTACTTGGGCCGGGAGAGAGAGTAAAATGGGTCTTGTTTGTAAGAAGCTTTATGTGAGGAGACAATGACCTAGTGACGTTTGTTTCTTCCAGGGGCCCCCTTTAGCCTTGAATCTGATCCGGGGATTAAACCTGTATACGAATCTACCTATGTTCCTTATGGTAAGTACGGAACTACGTCGGCGATGCCAAGCAAACAATGTCAGCAACAATGCGGCTGATCTCGGAGGCGTTCCTCGTACCACATGCATACCGCAGGATTGGGTTCAAGGATCTGATAATGTGACTATACGGGGCACAAAGAGGCTATTTTGATGATGGACCGGAAAGGATATAGAAGCGTCCCATGTATAGTATGACCCATAACAATCCCCACTGATACATAGTATAAATATCTAGTCCTTGCATCTTGCTTCGAGTCGAGTCCTCCCGAAGAGTGTGCTCAAGCAATACATTGGTTACCTTTCATAGTTCATCATGTTGTTTTCTTCTGTCCAAGCCCTTGTGGCTGTTGCCGGCCTCGTTGGCTCTGCCCACGGTGCCGCCATCGGCGTCGAGAAGCGTGCTTCAGCAGGATGCTCGAGAACTCACGACTGGGCTGGCCAAACGCACCAGTATAGCTTTGAAAGCAGCGGCGGGACTCGGACCTACCTGATCCATCTTCCTGCAAACTACCAGCCAGGCTCCCCCAAGCCTCTGATCATTGCCTACCACGGCTCTGGTGACAACCCGACAAACTTTGAGAAGACGACCCGATTCTCTGACCCATCCGTCAACTCTAACATGATTGTCGTGTACCCGCAAGGCGTCAATGTTCGTCTTTTATATCATAGACTCGATAATTACTCGATTGTTCTAACGAGATTATAGGGAAACTGGCAAGGACCAACCTACGCGACCCCCGGCGTCAGTGACAAGGTGTTCACGACCGACCTTGTCAACCGGATCAAGGACAACTACTGTGTTGACGAGGCCCGCGTGTACGCCGTTGGCCACTCCAACGGCGGTGGCTTTGTCAATACTCTTGCTTGCAGCCCTGACCACGGTGGCCAGTTTGCTGCCTTTGCTCCCGTCTCAGGCGCCTTCTACACCGACGTCACCGGAAACGACAACTGCCACCCGGCTCGCTCGCCTTTGCCCATGTTTGAGACTCACGGAACTGGCGACGAGACGATTCCATACAACCCTACTGGTCCTGGACGTGGTGGACCTCTCCCTTCGATTACCGATTGGCTCTCGCGATGGGCTTCTCGCAACCAGTGCACCACTTCGGCTACTACTGATCTTAACACTGGTGTTCATGATACTAGGTGGAAGTGTGCGGGCATTGACAGCTTGCTGCGACACATCAAGATTGATGGAGGGAGCCACGCATGGCCCCCTGTTTCAAAGGTTGACGTCTCGAAGGAGGTTATTTCGTTCCTTTCTGTCAACTTTAAGCCATAATTTGCTGCTATACGCGGATGAATATTGGGCAAATTCAAATGTATATCTTCAATGACCAAGATCAATTGTACATAGGTCAAGACTAGGTAAGATAGTTGATGTTTAATGAAACTAAGAAAGTGGATGATTAAATCTCTTGTGCGAAACGTTTTTCTATCTTCTCTTTTTCGTCAAGACTTAATGGTAACCTCCGTGATATTAATCGGAATGCTTGAGTAATCTGATGCATGTATTGTATCATTTTATATTTAATTTGCTGTTCGCCTGTAGCTGGTGATACGCGGCTTACATGATAACGTGGTATCTTTCTTCTACCCTAAACAAGTATTGTATGCCAGAATTGCTTCCCATTTAAAATGGTGTATGTTGACACTATATTTGGATCTCTAAGCAATCCCCTCTCTGGTTGCCTATCAAATGTCGACAATAAGCTTTAACATTTAAGAGAAATTTTCTCGTAATATTGTCAACAGGTGACTTATTGAGTTGAGATCTCAACTTATTTGGAGCACACAAGTCAGCATCAGCACTGTACACGCTAGGTCTATGAAAACAACATTCTAGTTCAGATCGCCATTAACATCCGCAACTCAAATTGTCTTCTACAGTCTTTACGTGCTAATCTGGGCGCGGAGTGGGCTCTATGTGCGTTTATTCACAGTAGTGGCAATGCAGAGATCTCCATACAATCGATGGAAGCATCTGGAGAAACGGATTGAGTTCTGCACTGGCTGGGGATAGTGGAGTCAACTTCTTCCACACGAGGCCTTCATTCGTGGACACTCCGTCGACCCACCACGGCAAGTGAGTTTTTGACATGTAGGGCGCAGATGGTCGAGATGGATGTCGTTTGATGGAGCAATCGTTATCAAGCCACCAAGCCATTGGGAGCGGCTATAATGCCCAATGTCCCCGAGTTTCGAGATTCCATCTCCTGATATCAACTTTATCGAGTTATTCCATCTAATTGAGTACCAGAATCACCCGTAAACTGCCGCGTTTTATAAGCAATTGGGTGTGTCTAGTGAGGGGCCATGGCAGCAGAAGCGTCAACCATCGAACTAAAGAAAGCCCCGCCAAACACTCTATCCGCAGAGACGGCTCTTACTCCAGAGCAAGGACCTTCTGAGAGCAACTACAATTCAGACCGGGCAATTATTTCTGGAGATGACGAGAATCCCCCCACCGGCGCGGCAGAATTCTCCCTACCGCCCGTTGACAGGGGAAAAGATGCATGGGGTTTCTTAGCCGCTTGCTTCGTCCTGGAAGCGTTGGTATGGGGTGAGTGTGGAATCGTCACTTAATGTATTGAAACGATTGTTGCTAAATAAAATTTATAGGCTTTCCATTTTCGTTTGGTGTTTTTCAGGATTACTATCGAACACACGAGCCTTTTTCTGGTTCATCTAAAACTGCCGTAATTGGCACAACTGCAATGGTAATTGTTTACTTGTACGGGCGAACAATTAGCAAGGTAAATAGGCTAACTGCCAATTGTATCAAATAGGGCATCATGTATCTCGATATTCCAATCATCATGGCCGTCCAGCGTATATACCCAAAGCCAACCCGTTATGCGCCTGTCGCTGGTCTTTTATTCCTATGCCTTGCTCTCGCCATGTCTTCCTTTTCGCAAAACGTTACGCACCTCATCTTGACCCAGGGAGTCCTCTACGCCATCGGTGGCTCCATCTGCTACTGTCCCTGCATGTTATATATGGACGAATGGTTCGTTAAGCGCAAGGGCTTTGCTTGTATGTATTTGCAACCCTTACAAGTGTTCAGCATTCCGCTAACTTCATTATCGATGGCGTAATGTGGTCTGGAACGGGCCTTGGTGGTTTTACTATTCCTCTCCTCCTCGAATTCTTCCTCAACAAGTACGGATTCAGAACCACGTTGCGGATTTGGGCTCTCGCCATGTTCGTTTTGTCTGCACCATTGGTTTGGTTCATTAAGCCGCGACTACCTTTCTCTGCCACGGCTCACTACAGGCCGTTTAACCTCAAGTTCCTGGCAAACCGGTCTTTCGGCATGTACCAGCTCACAAACATTGTGCAAGGAGTTGGATACTTTCTTCCGGGTATCTACCTGCCAACATACGCGCGGGTGTACCTCGATGCTGGTGATTTCCCGTCGGCTTTGACACTCTTGGTCTTGAATGTCGGCTCTGTTATAGGATGTGTCGCCATGGGGACCTTGATTGATCGGCTGCATGTGACGACGTGTCTTGGAATAGCGACTGTCGGCACCGCGATTGGTACCTTTTTCCTTTGGGGATTGGGTAGTAACATGGCTTCTCTTTACGTATTTTGCTTCATTTATGGCATGTTTGCGGGATGCTATACGTCTTCGTGGCCTGGAATCATGTCCCATCTCATGTCAATAGGCAGCGGATCAAGAGAAGAGAACAGTGGGAGCCGTTCCACCTATGATCCTCTCATGGTGGTCGGTTGGTTGTCTGCTGGGCGTGGCATTGGCAATGTCGTCTCAGGGCCATTAAGTGAGGCGCTGCTCAAGGGAATGCCATGGCAAGGCCAAGCCGCCGGGGGATATGGCAGCGGATACGGAACGCTGATAGCATTTACAGGCGCAACGGCTGTTGTTGGAGGCAGTACCTTTCTGTTTCGAAGGATTGGATGGCTGTAGACAAAAGTTCTTTGATGTTTGTGATCATTGGGACGGAAGAAAAGTAAATTGTATAGACGACAATATGAATAGAATATGGGTATGCGATTTCAAGCTTGGTGGGTCACGGTACGGATATTGAGTCAGCGATGTTGGCTATGACACACGGGAAATAGAAATAAAATAAAGGTATAAGGTTTTCATGAATCATCTTTTAGTCTTCATAAGCACTAACAAAACCGAACCCTCCCAGCCGTTTGGATATATCCGCCGTCAATACAAAACTCCCATCACCCTAATACGATAGCCCATTACCTGTCACCTAATTTTTCGTGCCCTGTTCAAGAATTTGTAATTTGTAAAGAATCCTTTACCATTTTGGCGATTCTACTCCCTGAGCAGTCCTGCGGCTTGGACCTGTCGGAAGACTTCGTGCTCATTGACATTCGAGTTCTGGTTCGCACGCTTCTTTGCAGCCCATCCTCTAAGTCCCGGGACCTTGGACATGGCACTCAAGAATTGGTTCTTCAAAGGCAATGATCCGGTCTTCTCCTCGTAGATCAGGAGAGAGACAGTCAAGACCAGGAATGCCCAGTAGACATTGTAAGCAATGACGGAACCATAAGTGGCGGTGTTTTGCCAGCCAAGGATGGCGTTGAAGACATCCCAGCCGTTATCGGTTTCGGGATTGCAGCAGTTGACGTGCCAGACGGTTTCAGTAATGTCGTAAGAGCCCGGTCCATTGCCTTCTTCTGCCACATCTGAGCCCACACGCTGGGCAAACGTGTGGTATTGAAGACTCCAAACAGATTTGGAGAACATGCCAGCGGCAATCAGATACAAAACGCTAGTGGAAGCAATGAGGAAGATTTGAATCGACATGAGGTTACCACCACGGTAGATGAAGAAGCCGACGGCGAGACCAGCAATGATACCGCAAACAACAGGCAGAGGGAAAGCTGTGGCAGGCAAGCTAAGAGAGACACCACCGACAAATACAACAGCTTCAACACCCTCTCTCAGGGTCGTGATGAAAGGCAGGATGAACATGACATGTCTTCTCGACCAGTCACCGAGCCAAGTGGTTTTCTTGGTTGACTCGGCTGACTTCTCGGCCAGGGCCTGTGCGATCTTGACACGCCACTTGTCCTTCATCTTGTTTATTCTCAGGAGTGCAAGTCCCATGAAGGAGATGATGATGGTGGCAATCAGGTAAAAGATGCCCTCCCACAGATCCTCAGACTTTGACCAGATATCCTTGCCGAGGCCATAAAACGCTCCGATGAAGCCACCGCCAATGATGAGACAGATGACGATACCCGCAAACGAGCCAAGCCATACTTGCCTGACTAGACGTTTATAGATGACTTGATCCTGTTCTGGTCCTCCGAGAGATTGTTTGAGGAAGGACAAAAGGACGGAGATGATGATGACCGCCTCCAAACATTCTCGAAAGACGCTTTTTTAACAATGATTAGTACTAGGTTAAATATAAGGCGTTGATAAGTAAACCTACATGAAGAAAATCTGGACAGCAAACACGTTCTTCGCCATTGTGTCTACCAGATGGCACCCGAGGCCAAGAGAGACAAACTGGGTGAGCTGAAAGATGGAGGGAAGAGAAACGAGCTGGTTCAATTGGTACGGCGATGGGCAATCTAAGTATATTTAGCCATTGATGGCTATATGGGGCACACGTTATACGAATTGAAACTGGTTAAGGTTGGGAAAATTTTATTCCCCGTCTGTCCCCAACCGACCTGAGCCGGAAACTTGTAATGGAAATTCGAATTGGCTCCCCGACGGATCATTTCGACACCGGTCGGAAGCAACCAGAGAAACGGGGCTGAACATGGCTCAAGCCAAATCAGATGATCAGATATGATCAGATAACAGAATCGTCCAGTCAGAAGCTGTTGATGCATCTCCAGCTCCGGCGCTTCGGCTAAGACGGCACCGTGGCCCACCATCGCCAACCGCCTTTTTGGGACGTTTGGGTTATCTGATCGTGGGCAAAATAATCTGATCAGGGAAAATGGCTCAACTACAGGGCCGAAACATAGTTATCTGATCACGCCAAACGGCAACTCGGCAGAGCTATTGAACGCCTCGGGGGGTTCGCTGTGAGTCTAAACGGGCCTTAATTCGTTTTCGGGTCGTGAGAACAAGGATCTGGTGCTGCGATGGTCGGCACAACTGCTGTAGAAATTTTCATCTAGTCTGCGGGGATGTTTTAGTTTTTTCTTTTTTTTCTCCGTCTCGTTGTCGTGAGTAGGGATTGATTATCTGATTGATTGGCAATTGACCTCGGAATGTGTTGGGGAGAAGAGGAAGTTGACCTAGTCTCTCTGGTGCCCTTGTGTCGGTGCCGAAATAGATATCAACCTTGACACACCCACACTCACCTGAAGGTGGCAGAGGAGAAGCCAAAGTCAGTTGTGTTCAAGATGAAGCGCTTTTTGGTTCTGGCTCTCGCGGCCCTTGGCTGCCAGGCCAAGACGGTCACATACGACTTCAATGTCACCTGGGTCACGGCCAACCCTGATGGATTGGCAGAGCGCAAAGTCGTTGGAATCAACAACCAATGGCCGCTGCCTCTGATTGAGGTTGACAAGGGCGATCAGCTCGTCGTCAACATGCACAATGGCCTTGGAGACAGGCCGTGCTCAATCCACTGGCACGGCATGTTCCAAAACACCACAAACCACATGGACGGCGCTTCCATGGTCACGCAGTGCCCCGTTCCTCCTGGACAGAGCATGACTTACAACTTCACCGTGAACCAGAACGGCACCTACTGGTATCACTGCCACACAGACTACTGCTACCCCGATGGTTACCGCCAGGCGCTCATCGTGCACGACGAGCATGCGCCATTCAAGTTTGATGGAGAGTTTACAGTTACCTTGTCTGACTGGTACCACGAGATGGTTGATGGCATTTTGTCGGCAGAGTTCATGTCTGTGTACAACCCTACCGGCGCGGAACCTATTCCATCATCCTTCCTCTTCAACGATACCATGAATACTAGCCTCCCTGTCGAGCCGAACAAGACATATCTGATCCGACTCATCAACATCAGCGCCTTTGTTGCGCAGTACTTCTACATCGAAGGCCACACCTTTAAGATTGTGGAAATCGACGGTGTGTACACGGAGCCTACCGAGGCTGACACTCTGTACATTGCTGTCGCTCAGAGATATGCGATCCTCCTGACGACCAAGAACGAGACGACCACGAACTATCCCATTGTAACTGTGGCGGACTCTGCCCTGCTCGATGGTATCCCCGACGATCTTCAACTGAACAACACCAATTGGCTGGAGTACAACAAGAACGCCGACCATCCACAGGCCACAATCAATGTCACTGACGCCACGGAGCTCGTTCCCTTTGACGATATCACACTGGTGCCTGTGGACAAGATGGAGCTTCTCCCCGAGCCTGATTTGGAGATCAATGTCACGGTCATCATGAACAACCTCAACACTGGATTCAGCTACGCATTCCTGAACAACATCTCTTACACCAAGCCCAAGGTGCCGTCTCTCTTGACCGCAATGTCGGCTGGAGATCTGGTAGCCAACAACGAGATCTACGGCGAATTCACACACCCCATGGTCCTCAACCACAACGATGTCGTGCAGATCGTGGTAAACAACGCCGACGGTGGCTCGCACCCGTTCCATCTCCACGGCCACAACTTCCAGGTCATTGATCGTGCGCCGCCATATGGCGAGCACTTTTACGACTACTTGAACGGAGACCCTGTCTACTACGACCCAAGCAACCACACCGCGTTCCCCAAGATCCCTGCCCGTAGAGACGTGTTTGTGCTGCCGCCCCAGGGATACTTTGTCATGCGCTTCGTTGCTGACAACCCTGGCGTCTGGCTCTTCCACTGTCACATTGATTGGCATCTTGCTTCCGGTCTGGCTATGATCCTGATTGAGGCTCCCCAGCAGATGCAGGAGCGCATCAAGATTCCCCAAGATCATCTCGACGTTTGCAAGGCCGCTGGAATTCTCACCAACGGAAACGCCGCGGCTGACACGGCAAACTTCCTTGATCTCAAGAACCAGGCTGCACAGCCGGGCTGGATTCCCGATGGATTCACCGCGCGAGGAATCGTTGCGCTTGTGTTTTCCATTCTGTCCGCCATCATCGGAATCATCAGCATTGTGATTTACGGCCTGGCGGATGTGAAGAACAAGCAGGAGGATGAGACCGTGCCAGAGTCAGAGCAGGGCGAAGTTGCGGTGGAGGAGACTGTGGAAAACCCGCCCAAGTCCTGAAGGAAGAGGGACATGAATTTTTTTGATGATTGCATGTTGATGGTTTAAGTTAGGTTTTGGTAAAATACCCCGTGTAATGGTGGTGGGAAGGAAAATACAAAATGGAGTTTGATGTTTCTTAATTGAGGCTCTTTTGCATAGTTTCAAATGTCATTTGGAATATTTTGTTCAACATGGTGGTTTTTCTCTTGATAATCTCGGGATCTGCCGCGGTCATTGTCTCGTTATCCCGTGTCGACGCTCTTCAGT
Source organism: Trichoderma simmonsii (assembly GCA_019565615.1). NCBI lineage: Eukaryota > Fungi > Ascomycota > Sordariomycetes > Hypocreales > Hypocreaceae > Trichoderma > Trichoderma simmonsii. Next base: position 309,599 of record CP075867.1, on the reverse strand, counting down.
CAATGTGAAGACAATTGATCGTTTGCAACGCTGGATTATTCACCACCACACTTCACAATAGTATATTCTCATGGAAACATTTATTCGAAAATTGCATCACTGCGAATGTCTCAGCAATTGTCAGCAAAGATGGAAATAGTAGCGTCGAATTGCCCCACGACGCTGTTATTCGGATGCGGGGCCCGAACGGAAGATTCCATCTTGAGTCCATCGGATAGCATCCTTGGCTACTACTTTGGATTATTAATGCTCTAGCCTCCAAATCTATAGTAGCACACTGATATCCCCTTCAGTTTTGGAAAATATATCACATCAAAAACAACACCATAATTATTGTTGTTTGAATCTGTTAAACTCAACATGGCTGTCGATAAACCCGACATGGCTGTCGATAAACTCGGCATGGCTGTCGATAAACTCGGCATGGCTGTCGATAAACTCGGCATGGCTGTCGTTAAACTCAGCATGGCTGTCGTACACTCAGGTCCCAACGACTCCTGGCATGGGGTCATCAGGTCTGGTGGCCAATTCCCTCCCGAAGCTGGACGCTATCATCTCTACGTCGGGCTCTTTTGTCCATTTGCGCATCGCGCGCTCTTAGTGAGATCCCTCAAGGGATTGGAATCTCTCATTGACGTGTCGGTTGTGAAGCCGTATCCAAAGGGCGACGACAATGGATGGCCGGGTTGGCGATTTCCTGCCTCAAACGATGAATACCCCGGAGCGACAGTGGATAAGCTGTTCCAATCCGAGTACATGCATGACGTCTACTTCAAATCAGATGCCGAATACAAAGGACGATACAGCGTCCCGGTCCTGTGGGATACGAAAACTGGGACTATTGTGAACAACGAAAGCGCCGAGTTGCTGCGCTGGCTTCCAAATGCATTTAACGATGTGCTGCCACAAGATGGGCAAAAGTCTCAACTTGATCTCTACCCGACGCATTTGAGAAGCGAAATTGATGAGATTACTAAATGGATGCAGAGGGATTTAAATTCCGGAGTTTACAAGGCCGGATTTGCAGAGACACAAGAAGCCTACAACCAGGGCGTGGTGACTGTTTTCGCGGCCTTGAATCATCTCGAAAGCCTGATCCATCGCAACGGAGGACCGTACATTCTAGGCAAATCCCTAACTGAATTGGACATCAGAGCGTACGCCACGATCATCAGATTTGACGCTGTCTATGTTCAGCACTTCAAATGCAACCTTGGGACGATCCGCGCGAATTATCCCGTTATTCACGAATGGCTTAAGAATCTCTACTGGAACGTGAAGGGATTCAAAGAGACGACGGATTTTAAACACATTAAAGAGAACGTGAGTAGACCTTCTAATGAGCTAAAATTGCTGGAAGCTAACTTTGCGACAGTATACAAAGAGTCATCCAAAGATCAATCCGCTGGCAATTACACCCTTGGGGCCGTTCCCTGATGTAGAGGAAGGTATTGACTTGGACTTTGCCCATCTTAAGCCGGGATCTGTGAGGTATCCGATCGTGCTTGAGAGGCAGGCCGAATTATACGCTTAGATGGCATATCTAGGGCAAATGAAGAATTTTTGGCCTAATTCGGGGCTATAATACACCTTGCTCTTTTCTACATCTACAAATACCATAGTTTATCAACCAAAGATATTAGATCATGGTCTTCCCATGGCATGCTCAATCTCTTTCAGTGCCGCAAGGACCTTTTCGTCGTACTGCCGTCTTCCAACAATCTGCAGGCTCACAGGTGCATTGACATACTTCTCTGGGCTGTACATCTCATACACAAATTTGTCCTTTTCGTTCTTCGGCACGTAGTTGGGGTCCTTGACATCCTTGACCTGATCGACGGTGGTAACGGGGAAGACAACAGCCGGGTAATCCAGAAGGTTCCATTGCGAAGTGTAGCCCCAGTACCGAGACTGCTCGTGGGGAGCAGCAGCGCCGAAAGATGGAGGACACAGGATGACGTCTACCTCTCTCTCGCCATTGGCTGCGGTGGCTGTCCAGGCTTTGGCGTATCGTGCTCGGTACGCATCTCGTCGAGCGCAAATCTTGATACAAGGTTAGCTGCTGTGAGTTGAGTGATAGGGAGAAAAAGCACTTACATCCCAAAGTTCGGGTACGGTCATCTTCTTGACGCTTGGCTGCTCTTCAATAATGAATTTTGTCAATGGCAAGATGGGTTCCCCGGTTGAGTTCATCAGATTCATGACTTCTTCACCGCCATCAGGCCAGTAGAGCCCCGAGATGATGTCCCAGGCCTCATCATGGCCAAGCGACTCGCAATTCCAGTCAACCACTTCGTGGCCGGCCTTTCGGCAGGCGGCGGCAACTTCTTCCAACGCACGCCTCATGGGGGGATGCAGCTGGACAACACCATCCCACCATTGGACGGCAATTTTAAGCGGCTTCGTGAAGGTGTACGGCGTCCACGGTTTGGCTGTAAGTGATGGGTCAAGACGCCACGGCTCGGCGGCAAGGGCAACCTTCATGAACAGCTCGACTGCATCACGCTCTACCGTCATCGGTCCTGGGGTGGAAAGGATTGTCTCCTTGCCGGCCATGTTGGCCTTTTGTCCGGCAACTGAAATGCGCTTGGAAGATGGCCTGGAAACATGTTAGCCACATGGAAACCAGTTATATTATAGAGCTACTTGACTTACTTGAAACCATAGATGCCAACATGAGCTGATGGGCATCGAACACTGCCTCCAATATCGCCACCGACACCCTGTGCGACTTGTTAGTCTCATACTCGCAAACCACAAGCATCGTCACTCGTATCACTTACAAGAATACTGCCACGAATACCAACCAAAGCAGATTCGCCACCAGAGCTACCACCGGGTGTCAGATCCCGGTTGTATGGGTTAACCGTGCGTCCGTAGACATTGCTCTCGGTCTCCAAGTGCATAATAGTTTGCGGCTGAGTTGTTCTGGCGTAAAAGACACACCCTTCGCTGTACAGAATGTCGTAAAGCAGGTTAGAGGTGTGCTCTGTCTCAACCCAAGCAGCGTAAGAGGCAGAGGTTTTGATGTCCTTGCCAACCATGCCGTGGTGCTCCTTGGTTGAGATGGGGAGGCCAAAGAAGGCACCCCTGGGCTCCGGCAAGGAATCGAGGTGCTTTGCACGAGCGATGGCCTCATCCCACAACAGCTCAGTAAGGCAATTCGTCTAAATTCGTTAGCAATTGTGCTTATTCTATGGTGGTTATGGAAGTAATGCATGGTGTTGTGTGAGATATATGAACACATACAGCAGCTTGGGCTAGCGCAGCTCTGCGCAAAAAGGCCCGCGTCACCTCCTCGACGGAAATCTTCTTTTCCCGGAGGACCTTGAGCAGCTCTGTAACGGAATACTTTTCGGTGATTTCGAGTTCTCGCGCGGTCAGCACGGACTTTGGCAAGTCTTGTGAGCTCAGGGGCAAGACATCTGGGATGCCCTCCAGCTTGGGCTCGACCTTGGCCAGGCCAGCATCGCGCCGGGCTCTGGCCAACGAGGCTTTGTCTTGCCAAATTGTGATCTGCTGAGCGTCACCCATGATTGTCTTATGTAATAACACTTATTTAACTGTGCAAGTGTAATTTGTAAATTGACCACCCTGTGTATTGTGTATCAAGTTTCTGATTAATGAAAAAGGAAAGATGGTCATCAGTTGTGGCGACAGAGGAACGTGGCCGGCTTATAACGGCCTCGGAACCAAATCATGGGAGATACCGGCCTCGCGACTCCGGGGAACGTCTTGCCCCAATTGGCAACCCAACCGCACTGGGCTATTACCATATCTAATCGCTACCCCTCAGCCGTCAGGCAAAATGAGGGGTTGCGATGGGGAGGATGGAGAATGGCTGGGTCGGAGGTTGATAAGCTACTAAGAGCGGCCACCAACGAGCTGGAGGCGTGTGCCGAGCGAACTAGAGGCTAGAGAGAGAGGCCGTCTCACGTGCTGGGATTTGCGAGTTATTACCTGAATCGAGCCATTGTTTTGCATTCTATGGAGTTTATTAGTGCGGGTAGAGGCGGGCGGGCAAGCGGGAAGCCATCATCACTCCGATATCGTACTTACACGTGTAAGCGCAGTACCATTACTGAATAACATACATGTACACAGTTTGACTCGGTTGCTACAGAGATTCAGGTGTTTTTAAATAGACTTTATTTAATACGAAGATTCAATATCGTTGCTTTTAATTTTTGTCTACTTCTCCGGTAGACGCCCAATTTACATACAAATTACAATTCAGTTCCCAGATTTACGTGCACCGCCTTAGACTGCGTATACGCGTCCAACGCATACTGGCCCAGCTCCCTCCCAATGCCCGACGACTTGTAGCCTCCAAACGGAATGCCGAAATGTGAGTCGCCCGATGAATTGATGAAAACCATGCCCGCCTGAATCTTGCGAGCAACTTTGTGTGCCCTTGTCACCTTTTGAGTAAACACCGCGGCCGCCAAGCCGTACGATGTGTCGTTGGCCTTTTTAATGACTTCCGCCTCGGTGCTGAACTTGGAGATTGCAACGACAGGGCCAAAAATCTCCTCCTTGACAATCTTCATATCTTCAGTGGTCTAAGATTTTAAAAATTGTTAGTGATCCATTACGAGGAAGAAAATGATAAACAGGAAAAGGGTGCTTACATCTGCAAAAACGGTGGGCTGGATGAAGTATCCTTTGTCGCCGTGCTTGGCACCGCCGTGGAGGACGCGAGCGCCAGACTTCTTGCCCTCGTCGATGTAACCAAGGACCTTTTCAAATTGTGCCTTGGAAACTTGGGGGCCCTGGTAGGTATTCTCATTGAAGGGGTCGCCAATCTTGGTTGCGTTATCCTTGGTCTTGGCCGTGAATTTCTCGAGAAACTTGTCGTAAATGGTGTCTTGTACATAGATTCGAGAAGTCGATGTGCACACCTGAGTATAACTATTAGATCATGAAAGTAGGCTTTAAAAAAATAAGGTGCATATGAATAAAACTCATTGGAGAAACTCACCTGACCCATGTTGTCCATGATTCCACTGTGACACCACTTCACAGCCTGATCAAGGTCTGCGTCATCAAACACAATGCTAGGGCTCTTGCCGCCGCATTCCAGAGTAATGTTCTTCAGGTTGCTAGCAGCAGACTTCATGATGGACCTTCCAGTAGCTGTGCTACCGGTGAAGGCAATCTTGTCCACGTCCATGTGTTCCGCAAGAGCCTTGCCAGAGATGTATCCAAGACCGGGAATAATGTTGACTACACCAGGAGGGAAGCCAGCCTCGGCAATAAGCTTACCAAAGTAGAGAGCCGAGAGAGGAGTCTGCTCTGCAGGCTTCAAGACAATGGTGTTTCCACAAGCTAGAGCTGGCGCGACCTTCCATGCAAGCATCATGAACGGATAATTCCTAGCGCTCAAGTTAGTCGCTCCAATGAATGCTTCAAATTTGGGAGAATCCCTTACCAGGGGATAATCTGACCACAGACACCGAGAGGTTCCTGGATGACATAGGCCAGCTTATAGGGTCCAGTCTCAATAGTTTTGCCAGTAATCTTGTCCGCGGCACCGGCATAGTATCGAAAGACGTTGTAGCTCTCCTCCAAATCTCCTCCATATGCGTCGGAGAATGATTTGCCGTTATCGAACGAGTCAATACTTGCCAGGAGCTTCTGATCTCTCTTAATTAATTCGGCCAGCTTATATATCAAAGCGCCTCGCTCAACGGCCTCGAGCTCAGACCATTCCCCCTCAAAAGCGCGGCGGGCAGCGGCGACGGCTTTGTCTACGTCTTGCTCTGATGCGCCTTGTAGAGTTGCAATCTCCTCATCGTTGCTATTGGTCCAGTAAGTAAACTCGCATTGTTCACCTAATCACTGATGACATGGAAATGCAGCCGGAGTGCCTTACGTAGGGTTATAGACGGTAAACTTTTCGCCATTGGCGGGGACGTATTCATTGTCAATGAAGAGCCCTGTGGGCTGATCGTAGTTGAGCCCGTTGGGCAGAGACACCTTGAAGGTAGAAGCCATTTTGTGTAGGGTACTGTGTTATTGAGGAGAATGAAACGCAAACCGCGCGAAGGAAGCAGAGGCCGCTTTATATACAACCGCCTCAATGGCTTGCAAGACATTGATGTAATCTGACAGTCGTATTTCTAAGACATCCACCCCTCAAGGTACATAAATCGCCTCACGCGGGGAGCCGCACCCACAGTTTAATATTAGCTACACTATTTGTAGTTATTCGTGGAGGTTACACGCATCTAATCAGGGCAAACCAACAGTACTAGAAGGAAACTCTACTGCTAGTGATTACGTGTTATGCCCGGCGGTGCATTCCGTAATGGATCTCAAGATCTTCTTCAGCCCTACAAAATGATCTCTTCCTGTTTTCCAACAATATTCCAGCCGTGCAATCCAACCCATCAAGGTTGAAGTATCTCGAGTGACACAAGTATCTCATCACCTAGGTACAAACATATTTGCGATGTCAAACATGAATTATGGAGCACAAATTAAAGATCGCTGATAAGAAGGCTGGCCGTCTTGGAGTGGAGTGTGGAGTCTTCCCCTCACGGTCAGCCGAACGTGGCGGGGAAGATGCTATTGAGAAACAATTCCGTCAAGATTCTTTCTCGCAGCTTACCAAAGGCAGTAAAGCCCTTATCGAGCTTGAGCCCCGTATGAACTTTAGCAGCCGTTCCGAGCTTAGCTTCCACCACAGACAGATAGCACCGGTATATATATCTCGCTTCATCCCGAGTTTATCACGTTTTCACGATGGCATATCAAGGCCCCCACTTGACAGCGTTAACAGCGTCAACAGCGGCGATTGCATTGATTCGAGAGAAGCACGGGGGGTGTTGCTTTATCTTGGACGTAAAGATGCGGCCAGAGAAATAGTATAAGGGCCATGGATCCCTCCTCGTTATTTTGTTATGTATCTTCAAGCACTCCTACGTGTGAACGAGCCATTAATACAATGTGCATTGCAAATTGATACACCACCCCGTTATTAACTATCAATCTTTGTTCCTAAGACATTAAGAATTTGACAAGCACTCTAAGCCTTCTCAGCCTCCACAGTCACAATCTCATCGGGATTGGAGCGGTAAACCATGGCGGTAAGACCGATCTCGTTGTTAATCTCCTCCATGCGCTCAAAGTCTGCACGGGCGGCACCTTCGCTGCCAAAGACAATGTCCTGATAAAAGTCAGTATAACGTTGATTTGACAGATGGTCTCATTAGAGTGTGCCCTTACCATTTCCTCCAGGGTAAGACGCTTGGTCTCGGGGACGAAGAAGTAGACAAAAGCGGCACCAAGGTACGTAAGTACTCCGAATAGAATATAAGTACCATAAGTGATGCCTTGCAACATATCGGGAGTAACCTGTCCAATGCTGTGGAGAGTAGATTGTTAGTAATTTGAGGCCATGAACTCGTAGTTTGTAATCGACTTACATAAAGTTGTTCATCCAGTTGCTGGATGCTCCCAGGGAAACACCGTAAGGTCGAGAGCTCAATGGCCAGATTTCGGCGACAATGATCCAGGCGCAAGGTCCCCAACTGTAACCAAAGTGGACAACGAACAGCCAGACCATGGCAACGGCTGCCCAACCAGCAGCCTTGTGCTCGGGCCAGCTGTCAGAGTTCTTGGCGAAGAGGACGGCGATGATAATGTGGCAAGTAGCCATACCAATGGCACCGACAATGAGGACAGGCTTGCGTCCAATTCGGTCAATCCACAGCACGGCAGGGGCAGTTGCGACAAACATGACAATACCAACGACACCAGTAGCCAGCAGAGAAACAGTGTTGTCGGTCTGACCTAGCTGCTGGAAGATTGTGGGCGCGTAGTAGAGCACAGCGTTGATTCCTGTCCACTGTTGGAAGAACATGGTAACACCGGCAACCATGCATCGCTTCAACATGCTCTTCTTGGTGAAGAGAGACTTGATGGCAACGAACTGAAGCTTGAAGTTGTTCCAGACGGTTTGCTCGCGGAGGTGGGGGAACTGCTCGGCAATGCTTCGCTTTTCAAACAGAGACTGGGCCTTGATTTCCAAGAATTCCAGCTCAACGAGCTCGTGGTCGATGGGAAGGCCTCGGAGAGTAGACAGAATCTTCTTGGCTTCCTCTTCGCGGTTGTGGTGGATGAGCCAACGGGGCGAGAAGGGCATGAAGATCATGCCTCCCAGGAGACAGAGACAGGGGAAGATCTGAAGGCAGACGGGCACAAGCCAGGCAGCCTCGCTCTGGTGGCCGAGGGTGGTGCCGCCGATGTAGTTGGTGCCACTGAAATGATGTTAGTATGGTTACAGACGAGATTTGGCTAGTTATTGAAAACATACTAGTCAATCCAGAAGGAAACCATGATACCGAAGCAAATGGCAAACTGCTGGAGGGCGACAAGAGCACCTCGAACCTCACTTTGTTCATTGTTAGCTGTCTCTCTTCATATTTTCATATCTTTTCAGGGAAATAATTGAGACATACGGAGGAGCCACTTCAGAGTTGTAGATGGGCACAATCATAGACAAACTTCCAACACCGATACCACTATTATCAGAGTTAGTATCAAATGAGCACTAGTATTCTTTCCAAATTTGAAAACATACGTGATGAATCGACCTCCAAGAATGGCACTGGGGCCAGCATCGATGGCGCAAGCCTGGACAATAACACCGATAATGAAAATGCAGCAGGCAACAATGATTCCGTATTTACGAGAGATTGTCTCGGCAAGGAAACCAGAGAACAGGGTTCCAAACCAGGCACCGAGCTCGAGAATGGCCGTCAGCCAACCCTTCTTGGTCTGGCTGGCATTGGGGTCAAAAGGATCGTATTCTCCCATGTCTAAATGCCACACAAGTCAGTCGCATGTTCTAGCATTTCCTCTCTTATCTTATGCTATTTTACTTACGCTGTTTGAATGATGGCATGGCAAGAACGCCAGAGAACATGCCCTGGTTGTAACCATAGAGAACACCACCGATACAAGCAAAGGCAGCTAGACTGAAGACGCGAAAGTTTTTGAACAGAGCACGCGCTCCAGAGGAGCCCATGAGGGCCTGGCGACGATTCAGCGCCGCATCATAGATGGCGGCACCAGAGTCGGTGGCGACGCCCATTGTGAAGACGAGAGGCTGAGACTGATTGCCTGTCTTTTCTTACAATGTGCAAAGAAAGATTTGGTGACACCGATCTGAGCTGAGATGGGAGAAGTGAAGAAGAAAGATGAGAGGAGGAGAAGGAGGAGGAGAAAATCAGACTCCAAATCGAGCTCTGTCACATTTCCTGCAATACGACCCTGGGAAACAGAGGGTCGATTACTACTATATAAGTGATTTGTCTCCAGACACACTCCTTGTCTCGTTTCCATGTACCCGACGGCAAGGCCATCTCCAACAAAGCTGCACTTGGGATAATTCATCCAAGAACGCTGTCGGCGCTACGGCAAGGAGCGTCTTCTGCCCATTTAGCCTAAATAGCCGCCAGTCTTTAAATCTTCCGTAGCTCGCGAGTGGCTCACCCGAGCTTGGGGTACCGGCCAACTGACAGGGGCTCTGGTCCTAAAGGATCGAAGAAACTGTGTGCAGAGTTTGTTAACGGTCCGATTTTAGTGGCCGTTGCTACGTGAGTGGCGCGCTGCCCCAGATTACCCCCAGGCTGGGGAGGAGAGAAGTTGGAGGTTGTGTCCGTGTCATCAAGACGAGTGACGAGGACGAGGAGAACGATGAAGGCTGTGAAATATTTTGATTACAGCAGTTAAGAATGATTCTTTTCTCTCTCTCCACCAGACAAGGGGCGAGAACAACCATCTGGGTCTCTGGTGGAGGTATGAAGTTCCCCAAGACAAATTTACGGATATACGCGCATTGAGAAATCAAGGCTGGTAGCTTGACTCTCCACGCCGCCTGCTAAACCCACGATTCACACACTTCCCCAGCAGTGGAGCTCGAGCTGTTCTGATGAGGCGAATGAGATGCTCCAGCACGGGCAATATTTCCCCACAAACCCACACTCCGCGAATGGGGAAGCCTTGTCTCTCCAAGGATCTCATTTGCTCACTCCAACTACCCACGAGGCGGCTATATTAACCGGCAGTATGGAGAAGGCCTGGAGTATCCAATACGGGATCAGCCGCTAAGACTGCCCTCAGAGTCATCTGCTCCGGCCTGGGATATCCGGGCTGCCTCAAGTCGTTGCCCCTGCTGCTTTGTAAATATCCACGTTTTCACTGCATCCTCGGTGAAAGGCTCTCCGGCTAAATGCAAACACCCCCCATCTGGGTAAGGGTGGCATGATTCGTGGGCACAGTCTACGGCACATTGGATCGGTTTAGCTTTGCTTGAAAGCTGGATCGCGTTGAAAGAGATTTTTTGGGGATATTATCAGGCAATTCGGCACGAAAATAACTTCGGCGTCAAGTCACTTGGGGCGAACTATTTCGTAAATGTGAGCTGGGCCACGATAATTGGTAGAGCAAAGATCAAAAGACCATCAGCCTAGTGTCAAGCTATTTTGAAGAACTTTTTTTTCCCTTTCGACTCCTTTTTTTACTCGCCGAACCGATATTTGCCAGGCCGCTTCCGAAAAGAAATAAAGAAAAAATTCATCTCACATGCCAGTCAAGATAGCGGAGCTGAAAACCACGGCTGGCCACCGCTTCATTGTTAGGCCGTCTCTCCCAACAGCCATGCATCCATCTCCCACTCCATCTGTTGGTTCATAAACGTCAGAGGTTCTAGAGCGAAAGACGGGTCGGTGCCTAATGCGCCATCTCCGCCTAACAGCTCGTCAATGTCTAATACCGAGTCATCCATATCGACTATAGCCTCAGCTTTGGGTTCCGGGAAATTCACATCCCATGTGTCCTGTGGCGGAGATGCTAGGAAAGGTTCTGCTGGCTGTACGAAAGCTGGCTTCGATGCCTCTGCATTTGCAGTTGGAGCGGTAGCATCAGATGCCGAGGGGGCCGTCTTGGTCCGGAGCAAGTCTTCTTTCAATTCTACAAACTGGATTTTGTCTACCATTGTGGCGTTGCTTAGGTTCAGGTCCAGGTTCAGGAAGAGCCGCAGATACTCGATCGGGTTGTGGTCAATGAGATCGATGCACTCTGTTATCTGAGATGCATTTCCGGACATAATACGAGCTTGAGCTTGATCTGTCAGTCGACGAATGGTCATGCAAACCGCATCGATTCCGTCAAGTCGCTGGTGACATTGTTTGATCAGGCTGATCAGGGAATGAAGCTGTTGGCGATGCATGGGGGCTCGTGGGTTTGCAACGCCTCGAGACATGATCTTGGCGTTGACAATTTGCACCATCAAGGGCATGGCCACAAATGCAACCCTGGATAAACGGAACAAGTTAGCAGTGAGCACAGATGCAACCAGACCAAAGAGGAGATTGGAATCTTACACGCTGACGGGCAGATATTGTGCCAACCCTAGCCGTACAGGATTTGTGAGGTGTTTAATGATGTTATTGACAGCATCTCGAACCTCGTCGCTTTTACCTGCCAACTTGAGGCACGGCCCATCTCCGTTTCCACCTCCCTCTTCGTTTGCGATTGCACTTTCGTTTTCGTTTTCTGCGTCACGAGCCGCATAGAATATCTCTTGATGGAGAATTGCCAGTTTTGCGGCGCTATATATGTGATGCTGTCAGCGCTCGTACAACTTACACGGGGAATGCCACTGGATCTGATATCGGCACTCACAAATAATACGTAAACATTAGGTTAGTTTGGATGATGAGGAAATGAGGCTGGATCCCTGGCTCGTCTGTATCGTCTGGGAACTGCCGTTTGGCCTCATCGTACCATTCATCCAGCTGAGCCGTGCAATCTGCCATCGCCTTATGATGATCCGCTATGCTCGTCTCGCTCTCGAGCCCATCCTCCGAGGTAGAGCATATTCGCAGCAAGTCCGTGACAGCAACACAGAGCTTTGATATCTGTATAAAGATGTCGAAGAAGCGCCTCTTCGACTCGACCTTGTAGACGCGGGAGCGGTGAATCTCGTTTTCAAAGTCTTCGAGGACTAGTGGTGGATATTTCTCTTGGATGCGCAGCGTTCTGCGAAGACCCAGAGCAAGGATGCGATCGCGAATGTAGCAGCACCACCAGAGACGCCGAAGAGATATTCTCGTCTTCGGTGGGATCGCGGATTGCTTGATTCGGCCGGCATTCGAGGTCAGATGATGCGCTCGAAGGGATTTTGCGTGCCGGATGGCGATGCTGACCCATGTGCTGTTCGATTTTGCAGGCCCCGGCCTCAGTCCTGCTGGCCAAAACGTGAATAGTAATGCAGCCTGGCCGAGAGAGATGGGATCTGATTCGATTTCGAAATCGTACAATATCTGTTACGTGCAAACATGGCGATTTTGTTTAGTAATCTTGATTTGTCGAAAGAGTATGATTAGTGTGTAAATGAGGTTGCGAACCTTTGCTTTTTTGTAGAATGCCGCCGTGGCTGATCGGGGGCAATCAAAACCAGTTGCTTCTGCAATCGCTCCAGGAATAAACTATCGTGGCAGTGTTAGTTTGCCCTTGATAGGGTAGACAATTTGGGATCTAAGCTCACAGCACAGGCGGCAAATATCATTGCTTGGAACACAAGAAGTGAAATCTTCTCTCCATTTGCACACGAGAATGAGTCCCAAAAGTCTCCCTCTTCAATGAGTGGCACTATGGGGTGAACGTGCAGAAAGTACATGCGGACAAACTCGTTGAGAATCGGCATTGGTGGAAGGTCAAAGCATCCATTAAGCTGCATGTACTTGATATCCAGCTCGGATAAGTGACCCAATTCAGGTCTTCTGATGAATGGCAGAGTATCATGGCTGCTGGATCCTATTTTGTTGATGGACGGTGGAGTTTGCTGTGCGAATGCATTATGAGTGTTGGCCCTGTCTCTGGCTTGGCTATTCTTGTGTAGGTTTGAGATTGTGTTTGCTGTTCTGGGAGAAAATCCTTCGAGACTGATGCATGTGCTTTCACTTGCCCTAATGTCGTCCTGCGGGGAGTCAAAGCCGCTGATTGATAATCCCTTCAGGTTAGGTGGTGCAAGTCCGCTCAATCGCCTGGCCCATTGATCTATACTGTCTATGCCAGATGGGTTATCATCTGTCAGTCTCGCTGATATACCGTCAGACACCGACCCTCCGTCATGGCGGAGTTTAGAGTCCGACAATGATCTTTGATTGCCTCCAAGGTTAGCCGACTTTTGCTTGCCGATAGAAAGAACAATGGCCACAGCCTGCCTACCGTTTTGATTTGCGCTCCTGGACTGCGCACAGCTGATGGTCGAGCTGACAATTCAAGCAAGGAACTCCGCGAAGTGTCACGTCGCACCGGACTTTTCTCTGGCGGCAGTGGAGGCAAGCCTTGCTTGCGCGTCGTCGCGGCATTGTGATGGTAGAGCCGAATATGAAAATGAAGCAGCAGCGGCACGTGTAGTGGAAATAGAGAAAAACTGGGAATCGTTGATTACATGAAGAAGGAATTGAGCATGGTGAACAGGAGAAAATGTCCGCCGCCACGTGGATCGTCACCCTTTTTTTCACTAGCTATTGTTCGTCATCACTGAGCTAACGGGGGACCTTCACTAACTATCCACTCTTCCCCAGAAAATGAAGGCGAGCCTGTTCTTCCCTCCGCCTCCGGTCTCCCTCCCCGCAAAATACGCGGATCTCGGGACTTTGGGCATCACTCCATTATACTCCGCAACATCCCGCTGGCTCCGACTTAGCGCTCAAAGGCTGAGGATACAGAGCCTACATAGTCCAATATCAGGATGAGCTAAAGTCTTGTTAAGCTGCCAGTCAAAATAACGGCTGACCCAGCCAAGACGAATCAGGACAAGGTTGCCTGTTTTGGCTCAAAACGCCGTTGGGAAATAGAGTCCGGCTTCGTTTGCATGGTAAGCACGCATGGACTCTCCGCGGGGTCACATCCTTAGCTCAACGATAGCTCTGGAGAAGGCTCAAGAACTGACTCAGCTTCAAGCAAGGCTTGATGCTTAATAATGTTTCCGGCAGTTACAGGGTCCTTTGAGTTTATCTTGGCGTCTGAGGCACCTCATCAAGTCAACTTGGTTGATAGGCATTCTACTGTTGAGTTGTCTACCTAAGTAGGACCTTATCACCGCTCACTCAGCACTCCCATCCCGCTCGAGTGAATTCCTACCGTCATAATGACTGACAGTGAGACAGCATCGTCATGTCTTACCACCGGTTACCGCGGACCCGATCATGCCGCATTGATGTTGTAAAAGCTGTGGATTGTTGTATAATGCCTCTTGAGACCCGAATGTGACGGAGGAACCGTCTCTTTTTCGTGCTTCCATGCCTCAATCAACTATGTGGATACGCCTCGGCGCCACCCCCATCCAGTCCGCGGGAGCTCATTAGTAGCCATGGAACAGGGCACCTTAGGACTTTCATAGTTGCTTTAGTTAAGTCTCCGGAGTAATGGTAAGCGGTTTGGAAAACAACAGGGACTGCAAAGTGAATACGAGTATATGCATACTCTAAGAGAGTATGGCCATTATTTTGTACAAGTCTAGTGTGGCGGGTATGTGCAAATTGACTGTGTCTGTACAGAGTACAGAGCATGCTAATCAATTTTCCATTTTTCCTCCCTTTACACTAATACGCGCCCCTTGAATGGCTTCGAGATCAAGTCTGTGGGGGTCGGTTCGCATTCGCATATAAGTGTGGCGAAGTGTGGCAAAGCTGTGACTGGTCGCGTGAAGGGTCTGGTGTCGGACATACTCCGTGGAATCTGACACTTTACTACTCGGTAATTAGAACGATGATGGAAGCAAAAAGGACTAGAAATGCTTTGCCGTTCCTTATCTTGCCGCGCTCGCCGCTTATCGGCCATCCGAAAACCAATGCCGGCTCACGAAAGTTGAGCTACTCTCCACCCCTGTGCTTTTTCAAGAATAAAAGTCGGTATGACTATGACGGTGGTAGCATCGAAATAGTACGAGCAGTAACAAGGAAAAGGAGATCCACCAAGTTTCAATTTGGAATTCCCTCAATCCTAAGAACTTTATTCCTCAAACCCCAGCTCTTGCTCTTGCGCTATAGGTAGATCGACGGGGTGAAGCCGGCCCCACGGCTAACAACCTCACGGCTAACAGCCTCAACGTTGCCTCGGCAAGGATCCACTCACGCCATACTGTTACATATATGCTCTGGTAATGCATAGTGAATCAATTTGCTCATCAGGTGGGATGATTGAAATTGCTCATTGTCTAAATACTTTCTTGACCGTCCAGTCATATAGTTTGAAGAGTCAATTTGCAAACGCCAAAGCTGCGTCGCCCAGTCAGCTAGCATCACTGAGTGGTGAAGGACTCTGTAGATCATTCTATAGATTCATGAATACGAGTACAAATAGGGGCTTCTTCGCGCTAAACTGCTTTGTGGTACACATGTTCCAACTAATAATACGGTTATGGGACAATATTCTGAGAATGCTTGAAAAAGTTATGCTAAAGCTGACATATTTTCGTTATTCAATAAGAGGGTTACCATTCAGTACTCCAGGTTCGCTATCCGGCACCTCATCTACTTCGTGAGGCTCCAGTGTCGGAATAGAATATGAAAGGAAGTCTTCTGTTGACTTCATCGTCTAACAGGCAGTAGATACCCAGCCCTTTAAGCATCTGCTACTTTCACTACTTTCTTCCAGTATCTGCTACCATAGATATAGTCTTCTAGTATCTGCTATTATGGCTGTATTCTAGGATTTATCATTATTATTACTGTTGAATATAGGGACACTAATCTAGGAGGTATCAGTACCTAGGCCTTCAGGGGTCAGTCCGGCTACAGAGCATAAGTAGGGAGGCCACGCCCGCATTGTAATAGTAATAGACTAGGCCAATTGATCATACATTTCAATAATTACATTTCGATTTGTCGACACACAGACGGGCATGACGCCCGGCCGCAATGCAATGCGGGCAACCCACAGAACAAAGTCACTTTGTAGAATATCGCGTGATTCGCCCTTTCTTGCCAAGGATCACCAGGAAAGATTATGAAAGAGGCGTAGGACATCTGGAATACCTACTTGGCCCCAAGGGATACAAGGCTTTTCAGACTCTAGTGGAGGACCCGAGCCCATACGGCCCCCCGCCCCCTAACTCCCCAGATTGAAGCATTTCATAGATTGAACACCCCTCCCTTCTCCCTTGGTAAGATGACACGTAGCGAACACGAGTCCGGTGTCGTGGCTCCCACCCGCCTAGTGCTTAGATGAGGACATGTAACTGGCTTACGTAGTAAACATTGTCGACACAGAACGCTGGATAGCACAATTGTGGTGCTGAATATAGGCGTTCCCAAAAGAAGTATCGCGTTCTCATAAATGCAGCACTCTTGATGGGTGGCTTCAAAACGCTCACAGTTCGTTCTACCGATAAGCCTCGGGTAAAAGTCAAAGTTATGCAGAAGTTGTCAGATCCATGTTCAGACGCCCAGGGTTTCATCGCAGACATAAATATTATAAATACAAGAGTAAATCTCCATTACACTTACTGTAACTTGAAAGTAAAGAATTTGTTTTACGATCATAAGGAGTATATACTTCTGACCAAATAGCTAAACCGACTATCAGCTAAATCCAATCTGCTACAGTAGATAAGTAACTCATTGCGCGAAATTATGCTTTTTGAACTCATTCACGCACACTAGAACCAGCCATTCAACCGTACAGAAATGTATGATCAATTAGTTTGACATATTATTATTATACTGCGGACGTAACCTCCCTACTTACGCTCTGCAGCCGGACTGACCCCTGAAGACCCAGGTACATGTACTGATACCTCCTAGGTTGGTGCCCCTATTTTCAACAAACCGGTGTTGCGGGGTGATTATGGCCGAACGGGATGACTATTAATGCTCGTCCTTGACTAAACTCGTCTTGTTTACCAAAAAGGAGGACTATTAGGCCGAGAATAATTATTTCTTCGCCATCGGTCTGCTCAAAATCGCTGGCAGCTAAGAGCTGGAGCAGCTTAAAGCGTGGCTAACGCTGGACGATTAAGTTCTCCGAGTTACATTAGAAACCAGACTGGACAGACATATCTACAACGCCGATATCAACGCCGATATAACCGAGTTAAACCGAGAGTAACTCTAACATTTAAGTCCGCATCCAAGGAAACAACAAGAGTGCCAACCCATTAAGGTTACTATATGCAATGCGGACAACTCGGACAGTGAGGACCTAGTTGGAGGATGAACACGCCGATTTCGCCGAGGCTGCCACACTGGATGACTAAAGCATTCAGCGAAACTATATTCTTTGAGCTGATTCGCGGGTAGAGGAACCAACCTTTCTAGCTATAGCTAGGTGATCTTGGTCGAACGGGATAGTAAGGCCATGGCCCTCAAACCGGGTACTTGCTGCTCACTTTTGAGCAAAGGTTATTCCTACTATATTGCAACCTGTTTGTGTAGCCATTTTGTCAAATGTACTAAATGTATGCTGAGTCGCTAACGCTAGTCCTCTGTTGCCTGATTGATTTTGGCAAACGTGGCCTGTCTTTTTATTCTTCAGATTCGGTGGTCCTTCAAGTAGGTTACATTCCGTCCAAGTCCAGGATCGCTCTACCTTCAATCAGACCAGCCTGCATCTCCTTAAATACCTGAGTACGATCAGTATTACAATTTGCTTAACCATAGGGGATATTTCACTTGCATTGGTCAATTCGCTCATTTTCCGTATCTGATAATGGCATTTGATGAAGCCTCTTGCCGCAAGATTAAGACATTCCTTGACATCGACTCTGTTTCCGGTTTTCGCAGCTATATGTTGTTAGCGTATTATACCTATGAATACGAGACAAGGATGAATGTTTCTCACAAATAATTCTCAACTCTTGCCCAACTATGGCTGAAATGTTGGGAGCAAACGAGACAGGGTTTTGTGGGACTCCAATGCATACTAATGTCCCTCTGAAACACAACGATGAAAAGGCTTGAGCATACGCTCTGCTGCTCGAAGTGCACTGGAGAGAAATACGAACGCCGCCGTTGCTGAGCGACTTGGCCTTTGCAGCAAGATCTTCGTCCACGTTGAACTGAGTAATGTCGATAAATTCGTCCGCAGCTTGACTCAGGCAAAATTCTTTTTTCGAGCCAACATCCAAGGCGATGACCCGGCCGCCCATTGCTTTCGCATATTGAATTCCAAGATGTCCTAGCCCTCCACCGGCGCCAAAAATGGCAACCCAATCACCAGGCCGAAGTCCGGCCTTTCTCAATGCCGTATAAACAGTGACGCCTCCACACATAAGAGGTGCTGCTGCGGCAAGGTCAAGATTATCAGGAATTGGAGTCACATATCTCGCTGTGGCAATGCAGTACTGCTGAAACGTTCCTGGCGTGAAATATCCTGATACTCTTATGTTTAGGCAAGATGCTTCAGCGCCCTCGATGCAATTATCTTTGTAAATGCGTTAATATCCATCGCCTATTCCGGTGTAGAAAAGTAGAAACACACCGCAAGTTAGGCAAGCATCTGCTGCATACTTGATGCCAACACGAGAGCCTATTGGTGGCGATGTAACCCCTGGGCCATGAGCGACGACAACTCCAACCCCTTTTCATTCCGAGCGATTAGTTAAGCGTTCCTTCAAAGGAATTCGTAATTCAGCTACCTTCATGACCACCAATTTGTCCTAATAGTATTTGTCTCAATCAGTAGTTCTTCAGTCATGAGATAGACTGCGAACTTACCTTTGGGAGTTGGAACACGAAGTCCCGGAAGCGCATTCATGCAGAATGATACATCAGTATGGCACACACCAGAATAGTATCTAACTTGATTAGTCAAGGAACAGGGTAACATGAATGGATGTTAAGCACTGACAGCCGAACAAGAACTTCTCCATCAGCAGGCTGCGGAACAGGAAGATCAACCACTGCCGTTTCCAACGATACTCCGGGGTCAGAATAAACCACCGCCCGATTATTCAGGCTTTGCAAAGACTCTTCTAATTCCTCCGGCATTATGTAACTTGGCACTTCGGAGTACAAGTGTGAGCTAGTAATCACTTCGGAATACAAGTGTGAGCCAATCTCGTAAGCAGCTTTGGTCGAAACTTGCTTCGATTAATGGATACCCGTAAGCAGCTTTAGTATCTACCAATCCATAGAAGAATGCTACTCCGGACTAGATATATGATTATGAAACAGTATCACGGACGCTTAGGCATTGATCCGGACATTGAACTTAACTCCAGTCTTTCCCGCCGAATTCACGCTCCCGAGAACTATACGGGAAGAGCCGGCCGCCCCACATGCCCTTTTCGCTCCATCAGCTCGGCGCCGGACCTCATAATGAACCGTTGGTTTGGCCCGGATTCACTTGGTATTTGTAAGAAAAAGATTGAGACAAACAAATATCACTATTTCGAAAGTCACAAGCAGATAGATGGATACATGAAGGAAGGGAAGCTAAGAGTATATATGAAGGAAGGGCCGCAGGAACGCCGTAGATTCACCATCCTAGACCAAATCGAATCACGAACGCAAAAAATGGCACCTATTAACTTTGAATCGTTTTACAATGTCATTGATGGTAAACTAGAGGCCACGGCCGAAGTTCGCCACGGCATCAACCCGGCAACGCTGGAACAACTGCCTCCAGTGCCAGTCAGCACGCGCAATGACGTGAATAGAGCCGTTAACGCGGCCCAGCGTGCTGCAGCTGCCTGGGCTACAACACCTATCGAGGAGCGCAAGCAGAAAGTCATTCAATATGCTGATGCTGTAGACGCTCTTGCTAATGAATTTGGTAAAATGATGACTTTAGAGCAGGGCAAACCTGTATGTGTATATATAATTCATAATGAAGTACAGTATTCCGCTAACGACACAAAGTTGAGTCATGCTATAGGGGAGGCTCATGGCGCGGCCTATTTCTTGAAGGGGTTTGCAAAGATGGATCTCCCGGACCGAGTCGTTGAAGATACCGAACACCGCCGAATAGTCACACGTTATGTGCCGGTTGGTGTATGCGTCGGTATCGTTCCGTGGAATTGTACGTTTCTTTCTGATGTGAGGGCCATGTTCATGTTAAGCTAACGGCGTCCAGTCCCTATGACTACTTGTAAGAGGTTAAAGCATCTTATCGAATTGGTATTGTACTTACACATTGTTTAGTAACTTTCAAGATGGGGCCAGCTTTGGTGGCGGGCTGTACAATTATCTTGAAACCGTCGTAGGCCCTTCTATGTGCAAGGTATATGTTTTTGAAGCTAATATGCGACAAGTCCGTTCACTCCTTACTGTGGCCTTAAGATGATTGAACTTGCCCAGCAGTTCTTCCCGCCTGGCGTCGTCCAAGTCTTGAGCGGAGATGATAGCTTGGGCCCTATGCTCACTGAGCATCCTGACGTAGCCAAGATTTCTTTTACTGGCTCAACTGGAACCGGCATCAGAGTGCTGCAAAGCTCTGCGCCCTCTTTGAAGAGAGTCACACTTGAACTGTAAGTCTGAGTTCTTCTTCTGGGTCTACCCCTGCTTGGGATAACTAATAAAATTGTAGGGGAGGCAACGATCCGGCAATTATATGCTCGGATATTGATATCCCTAAAGTTGCAGCGAGGGTTGCGATGAAGTCGTTTGTTAATAGCGGTCAGGTAAACAGCCAACCTCGTATTTTATGGCTTTGCTACCAGCCTATTTCTAATTTTTTATAGGTCTGCATCTCTATCAAAAGACTCTATGTTCACTCTTCTATATACGAAGAGTTCATGGCAGAGCTCTCAAAGGCCACGAAGTCCCTTGTAGTGGGAAATGGCATGGATGAATCAACAGATCTTGGACCGATCCAGAATGCGATGCAATATGAACGACTTAAGGATTTTGTGGCTTCTATTAAACGTGATAAACTCAAGATTACAGTAGGAGACTTGGAGAATACCTTTTCCACTAGCAACGGCTACTTCATGAGCCCTCTCCTTATTGACAATCCTCCCGAAGACTCTCGGGCTGTCGTTGAAGAACCTTTTGGTAAGTAAGATCTGTACTTACTGGCCTATTTTTGTAACTAACTCTATTATCAGGGCCTATACTTCCGGTTCTCAAATGGGACACGGAGGAAGATGTCATCTACCGTGCGAATAATTCCGCTGATGGGCTGGGAGCCTCAGTTTGGTCGCGTGATGTTGCCCAGTCTGAAAGAATGGCAGGTCAACTACAGGCTGGATTAGTTTGGATCAACAACCATCAAGAACTCCAAGTGGATGCTGTTTTTGGAGGACACAAACATAGTGGAATTGGTAGTGAGCTGGGGATTGAGGGCCTCAAAGCATACTGCCTGACTCAGTCCGTTATGCACGACAAAGATGGCGCATGAAGTCATTAGTAAAACTAAATTATGTAGTTTAGATAGTTATCCAGGCATTTTGTTTAAGAATTCACGTTCTACATCTCAATTACATGTCGGGTGTTGGATGCTTTTAGCGTGTCATACTAAGGCTATCACATCAAGTGTCTTGAATTTTCAACAGAAAGTGAGAAACAATAACATTCAGGTATCTTAAAGCGCTAAGCAATACTCCATAATTTGCATCAAATGTTTAGACATGTCTGAAAGACCAAATGGTGATAATGATAATGATAACTCCGAAGCCATAGCGAATGGCTGCCCGCCGTCTCGTATATCGGAACGGACTATGAATAAGAGCCGCGCCGAAAGACTTTTGGTGGAGATGCTGGAACATCTCCTTTCAATGTTAGTACAGCATACAGCATGCCCGTCAATCGCCAAAAACAGTGTGCGGAAGTAGCCGAATGGACTTTGTAGTAGGACGGGACATCCCGCTACACCACGGAACCTTTCCAGCAAATAGCGGATCGAGTTGGATCACTGTGTTCCGGAGTGAAAACGATTCAAGGTTGCTGCTTCTGGGGACAACTGCGGGCCTTCCACCGCCTGATGACTTCATCTCTCTCACATTGAGAGGACTTGTGGAAAGCCTCAATGCCTTGGCGAAGCCTGATCAGAATGATCTCGGCTTTGTATTTGGTGATATGATGCTTTTGCAGTTCTTTTTCCACCCCTTTGAGCGTATAACCTGGCAGGCCGAAAGCAGCTACGAAATGGTCAGAATATCTTATCATCAATTTGATTTGAGAGAGCGCTCCGACACACGCTTTATCATGGTAACAGGGAACAAGAGGAGAACTTACAAGCACCCAGGTTGGAAAAGAAGCCCTTTGAGCCGCGCCATAGGCCTTTTCCGATCCCTTTAGCACCTTCATCGTGAACACTTTGGTAGGGATAAACAACGATTCCGCTGAAAGCCTCCCATAACCCAAGCGTAAACTCCTTGCCGGCCGCCACAAGGCCGGTTTCAAGGTCAATGATCTGGTCTCTACGCCGAACTTCAACCCCAGCGTAGCCACACGAGGGATAATTGTGGAATCCGTTTGCAATATTGTAAAAGAAGTCCACAGGGACTTTCAGGCCAACTTTTGTGAGCTCAGCGGCATACCTACCCGTCGCCCGTGTGAGATAGAAGATGTGACCATTTCGACCTTTCTCTCGGGCATGCCAGGCAGCCTTTTGCTTATCGTATAGGGACGGCTGTCGGATCAAGGTATCGATATCGGCATTGTTTGTCTTTAACGACTTTCTCGCTACTTTTTGCGCGTATAGCTCCATCTCTCTTGTGTTGAAAGTGGTAGGGTTGATTCGACGATTTGGTGAAGTTCCGTTACTCGCTACCGAACCGTTGGCAAGCTTGTCACCCCATGGATCTATGAATGAGTGCCTTCTACCCTCCCATTTGGGGTGCTTGGTCCGGTATCTCAAAGCATGAGAATAGTCAAAAGTTGCTGTAGCTGCGTCCATCATGGGGCCGGTGAAAGCAGCCGCAAACCCGACCAAGGGATGCTCAGCGCCTTCATCAACGTACCAGTTCTTGCGGCGTATGAGCTCAAGCTCCGGAGGCTGTATGATGCCCTGATCAATAAGACAAGAAACGGCAAAGCTACTCAAGCGAGTGTTCGTCTTCTTATGGCGATGCGTGGCCAACCGACCTGGGCATATCTCACACTCAAAGTCGTCTATGCCAAGATGGTCTTGGAAACTTTTGGCCGTGTCCTCAGCACCATTCTCTTCAGCAATATCTTCCGCCATTCGTTGTGCGGCTTCTTGAACTTCGGGCATCAAAGCAAAGGATATGCTCTCGGCCAAGATTTCTGCCGTTAACTCTTTGAATGGCACTGGATCCGGTCCGGCTCCGGAGCGCGCAATCATCTGCCCCCAGAAAGGCTGATCGCCAAAGAAAGGGACAATGACCGTGGGCCGACCAGCTGCGATGCCTGCAGCAGTGGTACCGGCACCTCCATGATGGACTACTGCCGAGACGTGTTGGAAGAGCCAGTCGTGCGGACAGTTGTCGATCAGGTATATATCGTCCGGCACCTTACACTTGTCTCCTACACGACTCCATCCTCTGCTGATGATGGCACGAACGCCTGCAAGAGCGACAGCTTCGAAGAGCATCTCAGAAAGAGCATCCGGATCTTCAACCACAATAGATCCAAATCCGATATATATAGGCTTTGGCCCCTTTTCTAGGAAAGCTGTCAATTCAGGTGGAGGGGTGTATGAGTTGGCCAGTTTTAGGAACGAATATCCAGCAATTTCGATATGTGAGCCCCAGTCCGGCGGCTTCGGTATCAGAGACTCAGGCCAGAGATAAGTATAAGGCACACGGAGTCTGGATAAAAGTTGGAATCCCCACATGAGGCTGATAGGATCGAGACCGAGTTTCTGACGGCGAAATTTGTTGATCAAATCCCCAAGACTAAAAGTGAACGGAAACAGAGTTAGTGGATGACATCGATACCGGGCACAGACAGGAGGTGTGAACGAACCCTTGCCACATCAACAGCTCCATCATGATAAAGGAAAGATAATTGGCCGTTTTTGCATCCGCGCCGCTGTAATTCATGGAAGCCAGAGGGTGAGGGAAAGCGCTGGTGGGCGAAAACGGCATTGTGAAGACCATATGCAACGGTATTCCTAGCTTTTCAGCGCAATGTATGTGTGCGAGGGAGGGCGGATTGGCGATGATGGCGTCTGCGAGGAAGAGATCTTCAACGTTTTCCACGTCTGTCGCTTTGACGGGTTCTCCCATTCCATCGCCAGCCTCGATACAGCTTCGCCAAGCACGATTGATAATCTCCCACATCTCGTCCCTTCTCTTTCCAATGTCACCTGCTCTGACACTTTTCCGGCTGGGAACCAGGCCTGGATTCCTCACCATGTACGACATCAACGCCTCGGGGTCGCCGCCAATGCTGAAGAATTCGACGCCTTGACCCTCTACGAAGTCTTTGAAAGCAGGATGCGTACATATGCGTACTCGATGTCCATATGGCGGTTTGGAGAGGATTTGGGCAATTGGGATAAAAGGTTGAACATCGCCGCGAGAGCCGACGATGTGTATCGCAATATTCAACGGCGGGCAGAAACCGCCAGTCGACTTGCGTCTACCAGCACATATAGGAGTACCGCAAGGGCCGGTCTGCACTCGTTTTGATGTCTCTTGGAGGTTCTTACACCATGTTGCCAAGCTGCCGGCATCTTGGTGGAAGCAAAGTTCGAATCTCCCATCTTTTCCGACGTTTCCTGTTGTCAAGTCTTTCTTGGCTCCATCTTCAATGGTGACATGGCCGGCCGCATTCGATCGGGTACGACTGAGAAGCATGTTGGATTCACTTGGGCGCCCAAAGAGTGAGCACCAGCCTCAATATTCGGTCGTCTTGATGTCTTGTCGATAGGGAAAGCATTTTAAAGCAACTAGCAAAAGACAAGAACGAAGGGAGGATATTTTGCCTGCATATAGGTAGGCAATTGTCCAGCAGCTCAGCTGCCGGGCGCCTCCGTGGTTGAGAGCTTGTCCATCCGATAGATCCGCCACTAACAAGCTCCGGGAGTCTTACATGCGGTTAGCAAGGCTCTGTGACGTGGTGTTGCCTCGCATGTGCAATTGAATTGCCACCTCATAACCACAAGCCGGTTCTGGGCTTAAACGCCACAACGAGGGCTCTCCGCAAAACTGGGTAACAGCCGCGGCACTTACCCTCGGTGAGCCCGCCTAAATGCATGTTTTTATCATGGATGTATGTATGTATGTAAATCTATCAAATCTAGGCCTACTGGTAGTTCTTTCAGCCAATTCATTCACTCATTAGGATGGATCTTGGATCAATAATTGCTGCGCGATCGGGCGTCCCTTCACAAGCTGACTGCCGCGGGATGCAGCAGGCTAGTCCGGAAACTGGCCAGCGCTCATAGAATCCCTGCTGCTGATTGCACAGAAAAAGATCCTTTCAAGTCGCAGTGAGGTCATGATGTAGTCTTGCGTCAGTTTCATGTGATATTCACGATAGTACGAATGATATTCGGGACTTTCCAGTGATTCCACATGCACGAGTAAGGCTCATGACTTTATATCATCCGTAGTTCTAGGTAGTGTGCATATATACACGTATGTCATTGGGTCCAGCCAGCCACGTCTCGGTAGTTGTCACGCGGCTATATGTAGGTACCAGAGAAGAAATCATGCGAACCAAACAGGCAATATTTCAACCTTAATACGAGAAGCAAATACTTTAAAAGATTCTTGTATGTTAACTGCCATAAGCGCCGTTGGAACTGATGTAAACAATCTCCTTGGTGGAGGTCTTGATAGACAACCTCGGCCCAAGGCAGTTCCACTTCGCGCCCCCATCCTGACTTCATCTACATCTCTAAATACAATCTTGATGCAATTTGCTCCAATCTATCTTGCCTGAATCTCTTTGACGTCTTTTTATCGGGTCTCATAGCTGATGAAGCCCACAACATCCCACAATATCCACTTGTCTTGTCCGTGGGATCAACAGCCATTGTATTGCCACCACGTGGTGAGGTTTGGGGATTCCGGAGCAACCGGAAAATGCGAGTCACGCATGATCTCGCATCGTGATTGCTTCTTACATCTTCCACTTCTTAACAAGCTTCCCATCCACTCCTATCATAGCTTCCATTCTCACCCATATGACCGCAATCGATGCGGCAAAAAGGAGGACACTGGTAAGCACCGTCATGCCTTCATATGACCTCGCTGGACTGCCCGATGAATGGCTGCGGATCAAGACACCGCCGACGGGAGTGCCAACAAGGGATGCCATGCCCCTTACCATATATAGCACGCCGTTGACTGAGGCAAAGTTATGGACTCCAAATAATTCCACTAGGCTTGCGGGAAACAGGGCGACGTAGGCGCTTGCGAAAATTCCGTAAAGTATAGTGAATGAGATGAACAGGCCCTGTGAAGTAGCCTTATCTTCGGACAAGGTCGACGGCAGCCAGAAGCTGATAGTTGCTATGGCGCTGATGATGGTCGTAATCACCAAGGCATTCAATCTTCCCATATGATCGGCAGCATAACCAATCGCTATCTTGCCAATTGCGTTACAGGCATTTGAAAGGGCAATAAAATTGGCACCGGCCGTGTCGCTGTATCCCAAAGTCCTGGCATAGGTGGCGAAGAAGAAGAGTGGGAGATAGTAAACTGCAGATTGGAAGATGGAGGCCAGCGCTTGTGCCGCAAACTTGCGTGTGCGTGCAATACGCCAATCGACGATGGGCACTTTGAGAATCCCATCCATACGGCTAGTCCTTGCGGCATTCTCCATGTCGATTCGAGCCTTTGCCTCGGGCTCCCATGCCATGGCGGCGCTGGCTAGGACATTGAGTCCAAAGGCGATGCCTCCAGCAAGGCGCATAGCATTTCGATAGCCCATGCTATCGACAGCTGCTTTCAGGGCTGGTGCCCATACGAGACCGCCAATACCGGTGCCGGAGGTGATTATCCCAAGTCCAAGGCCGCGACGTGTAGTGAACCAAGTCGGGGCGATTGTCACGGCCACCATATAACTCATACAAGTTCCGAGGCCCAATAAAACTCCTTGAGTGACTTCGAAATGCCACAGGGATTTCCCAAAACTTGCCAGAATAAGCGCGGCGGAGAATATGGTTGAGCCGATGAGCGAAATCAACTTGGGCGAGAAGCGTTTGGACCACGCAACGACAAAAGGAGCTCCGATGGTCATAAGCGATATGGACAGAGTGCCAATCAGGTCAATGTCGGCAGGCGACGCTCCGGTAAAGGGGGTGTCAGGCTGTTGCGAAAGGGTCTCGAAAACTGCCTGGAAGATACCAAAGGCAAAATTGATCCCGCAGCACGTGAAGACAATCGTGAACGAGGCGAGGGTGATGATGATAGTCTGTCTAATGAAGGAGTTAGGGGCACACTTTCAATCCAGAGGGAGGGGGCTGTCGTAACCGAAACCGCATAGACAAGCTGACTATCAAGAAGCATACCGATTCGAACGTTTGGTCGCGGAGGGTTCTGCGGGCGGTGTTGCTGCTTCTTCTTCTGCTTCTGATGTCGCATGCCTGCTGCGTTGAGTCAAAGAAATGTCATCTTGAGCGAAATGGCCATGAGACGAGGCCGAATCAGCCACCGTCTCTGTCAAGGTCGACGACATATTTCCGAATGATTAATGGAATACTAATGTGTGTGTGCTTGTATACCCAGATCGGGGATAAAACAAATCTGCGTGAGTGCTGGGTGATGTATAAGGGGCCTGGCGGGAGTATTTATAGGATTGAAATGAGAACTGAACCGGAGCTCTGCTAGTCATGACTCAGAAACTAGCTGCGGCTTAATTCCGTACGGCGAAGAAACCTGGATACCATTTCCAAAGCCTTTTATCCATCTTATCAGATTTCCCTCCGCGGAGATGCTTGGCTTTCATCAATTTTACAGCGAGTTACAGTGTTAAAGCCGATTCCGGGGTTTATAGCTCCGTGCGAATACGGATTAGAGCCGATCTTAAACGATCTGCCATAGGGGCACATCTGCCATTCTATTCCTCGGATGACTCTTATATGTGGAGTCTTGAATCCGCCGGTTGGTGTCACCGCAGGGCGTCGGTTGTCGGTGACGCTAGTTTCGGTAGGTGAAGATGTCATAGGAGGACTCGGCTCGGTCACGTATGGCGACGGAACCGATATAAACGTAGGAGAGGAAGCATGACATTCCTTTGCTCGATAATGAATTCTACAAACTTAATTGTCCACTATGTTCGTCCCTTGAACGTCGCTCTAATCACAGCCAAGTACTCCGGAAATCGCAACCATTCTGGCCACCTCTTGCGCACGATTTACCTCGGCTTTTTTCGTATCAACTCCCATATCTTCCCGTGTAGAATTCTATCACGTCTTCTAGTATTTAGCATTTCTCCTTTACTTGAAGCTTATGCCCTCAAAGTGACTGGTGTACACTTACAAGTGTCCTTGGGGCTGCCGAACTCTATTCGCCGACCGCGCAAAAGCCCGTGCCGATCCCAGGGCCATCTGCGGATATCGGGGGCTTCTATACGTAGAAGTAAATGCAGTAGAACAACTCCATCGAAATCATGAGCCAACCATGCATTAGTACAGTCCGTCGCCAATCGCGGGATGGAACTCATGGGCAGTTAGTTCAATGATAGTAACGATCACACGGACATATTGTATAAAGCGCCTTCGAATATAACACCGATCCATGCTGCTAAATTTCCCAACGAATATCCTTCTAGAACCTTTACTGTTTACTAAACATTCGGTTGCAAAGCCGAAACTATGTGGGTTGCAATCGGCAATTTCCACGGGCAATTAGCTCCGATCTGAGCTCCAGATACAGCCCTCTATTATATTATGCAGGCACCTCTCGGGTTCTGTTCTCCGGCCGGCATTTTTCTCTATACGATGATAATTAGAACGTCCAAGCACTGATTGACCTTTGCTCTTGAAGAATACTGATATCCACGGGCCATGGGTATATTTCAGGTGAAACAGGTTAGATGTAGCTTAAATGACGGAGATCCCCTTTACGTAACCGTTTATTTCTATCACGCTCATATCGTCAAAGAAGTTTGTCCTTGGCTGGACGCATGAACATTACAAGAGCATTGAGTGTAGAATGATAATGTCAGTGCTCGACGACGGTCTTACAAGATGTGCGTCATTGTTTGTTCCCGGTGCTGGCCTACCCACAACACCTCTTAAACTGATTTTTGATACCTATAAAGATTTATCTCTTTGAGACAAGAAAGAATAGCAAAATGCGCGAAAAATCTGTTACGTGTACTCCGTAGACCTAGTTGTTATGAAAGCGAGGCCAATTATCACAGCCCGAGCTTCCCTGTGACACAACTGAATGACACTGCAACTCTTTCATCATTAAACTCGTCAAACATTGAAGTTTCGACAAACAGTACAAGAAGTCGGCACCTTTATATGATTATTCATCGCAAATCGCTCAAATTAATTAATCTCCGGATTTAATCAGATCATGGCTCGATGCCAAGATGTGTCTAAGCTGTCTTGTTCGGTTGGTCTCGCAGCTTTCTGCACCAAAGACAGCTAGAGGATCGTCCGCTAACGCCCTAGGGTTAGATGCCAAATGCTGCCCATGCGGTCTCCATCGAAGCAGTTCACAATGGCGACTGAATACAGTAGCGTGTGCTTGGTTCCTGCATTGTCCAACTCTCAGCAGACTTGGCATTTGCTGTAATCGCCATGGATGAGGATCCGTGGTTGGTTCACATCCAATATCAGTCGCGATGCAAGGCTATGTGGCATGATTGACAGCTGTGCTGACGACCATTGTCGACAAATGAGATTGTTACAACATTCCCTTTCTGGATGGGATCATGTCAGTTACGCGTGTATTCAAAGTTCTGTGCGGTATATTATGCCGTATTCAGACCGATACGTGAAGAAGATTAGCGTATTACCTGCATTCGAACATGTCCAACGCAGTTCAGCATTGGCCATTTTGCCTCCATCAGCAAGGGATCCATTAGCATTGATTGGCGCGTTAACTCTAGATCAGAGCTTTGGCCTCAATGATGTGCTCGCCATCAACTCTCGCGCAACTGCTTGACCCAACAACCCTGTTCTATCTTGGTCGAAAAGAATAGTCAGATCTCAACCCTGCCTGCTATCAACAGAAGTTCTCCATAATATCAGCATCGATTTTACCTAGTGAGTGGAACAAATCGTAGAAAATGTAACCGTTCTTCTGTCCAGGCAGCCTCTTATGGCAATCACGCAATTTGACCGCGGTTGGTGTGCAACCACACCATCTCGGCAGGTCCGTGAGACACTACATGCACGATAATGCAGGGCGTATCTGGTTATCATAAAATGGGCACAGCAACAGTATTTTTTTCTCTGATTCGAAATCGCGTTCCTCTCCCTTCCGCTGGCGCATCGAGCACGAGAGCAAACATGGCTGCCATCGATTCACCAACTCATTCGAAAGGTGAAGCAGTATTCGGCGCCACCGACAATGGAACGCATGTCTCCGAAAATGAATTCAAGGAGGAGGTTGGAGGATTGCAGTTCGACCAGTATCTTACTGGAGGTCTAGGGCGCCATCTGGGCATCTTCAGCACAACCTCTCTGATGTAGGGATCCTCTATAGTTCTAGACGTTACGCGAAAGCTAATGATATGATGATAGCATCGGACGAATCATCGGTACCGGAATCTTCTCTACCCCCTCCTCAATCGTCAATGGCGTCGGATCATTGGGTGCCTCGATGATGTTATGGGTGCTGGGGCTCTTGCTGTCTGTGTCGGGACTCTGCGTCTGGCTCGAGTTTGCATGCATGATTCCTCGAAGCGGTGGCGAGAAAGTATATCTCGAAGCAGCATATCGCCGGCCGAAAATGTTAATCACCACAGTCTTTGCGGTTCAAGCGATTGCACTTGGCTTCACTGGTAAGCCAAGCCTATAAACACACGAGAGAGGACGAATGACGGCTAACTGGAACTACAGCTTCTGGTTGCATTGTCTTTGCGTCAAATATTTTGGTGGCAGCCAATACAACAGTCACAGAATGGGCAGAACGAGGCATTGCCATTGGAGTTATCATCTCCGTAACTCTGATCCATACGTTCGTTCCAAAGCTTGGAGTTCACGGAATGAATTTCTTTACCATTCTGAAACTCATCCTTCTCCTGTTCATCGTCATTACGGGATGGGTGGTCCTTGGCGGCGGTGTTTCTAAAGTACCTGACCCTCATGCAAGCTTTCACGATGCCTTCGCTGGGTCTGCCAAGTCCGGCAACCCATATGCAACAGCGCTGTTCAAGGTGCTGAATTCCTACACAGGTTGGTCAAACGCAATGTACGTGATGAATGAAATAAAGAATCCCGTCCGAACTATCAAGATTGCTGGTCCCCTGGGCCTCTCGACTTGTGGGATTCTGTATATCCTTGCAAACGTGGCGTACTTTTCCGCAGCGACACCCGCAGAAATCGCAGCAAGCGGAACCACTGTCGCCTCATTCTTCATGAAAAAGGTGTTTGGGCGAGCCGCCCAGAGGGCACTTAGGTCAGTTTCAAACCTCTTATCAGTATTCAGTCACCTCGGCCTGCTAACTATTCTCCAGTGTTCTCGTGGCTCTTTCGGCATACGGAAATGTGATGACAGTGACTTTTGCGCAATCTCGAGTTAACCAAGAACTCGCAAAGGAAGGCGTTATCCCCTTGCCACGATTCTGGGCTTCATCATGGCCGTTCGGTTCCCCGTCTGCAGGCTTGATCCTGCATTTCATCCCTTCGTTCATCGTCATTGTTGCTATACCATTCGGAGACGCCTACAACTTCATCCTCGACGTGGAAGGATACCCAAGCGCAGTTATGAACTTTCTTGTAGTCTCGGGTCTCTTTTATCTCCGTTGGAAAGAGCCCAAGGCGCCGCGACCTTTCAAAGTGTGGTTGCCCGTCGCGGCATTCTTCATGCTTGGACAGGCCTTCCAGCTTGTGGCTCCATTTTTGAGACCTCCGGGAGGAAAGGGTGATACCAGTCTCCCCTATTGGCTTTATGCCGTTGTGGGCATATCGATTTTGGCGGCGTCTGTTGTCTACTGGCTTGTCTGGTGGGTAGCAGCCCCCAAGTTGGGAGGATACAAGTTGGTGCCGCACAACGAGCCTCTTAAAGATGGGACAAACGTGATTGTCTACCACCGCGTTTCTAAGAAGTCTCAAGAAGCTTGAGAGTTGGTTGGCGTCGTTCATCTATTGCAATAAATGATTCCTGATTTAGATACTGGTCTCACTGGTTTATATAAGGCGTTGAAGTATGCATAACGAACTGGAAACTTGAAATGAAACTTTATTAGAATCGGCTATCCATCTATCCTTGTTTCTCAGATTAATGGTTCATGCGCGCTTATTGTATCTATTACTGAATCAACTTTACAGAGTTGGCACCAGCGATTATGCCCCGAATACAAAGAGCTGTTTAGCGACCTAGTGATAGAGCGTCAAAACTGGCTTTCAGACAACCATGTAGGCTTTTCAACTCCACAAGATGGCAGAGCTGACATAGGCCTGTACAACGCGTTGCAGGGCATGAGTGCTGCAAAGCACAGATTAGCGCCATCCAAGTACAGGCATGGAGCCCCAAATGTCCGTACATCTAAGCAGTTCTTATACTGTATAGAGGTAGCTTCATAGCATGAAGTGGCAATTGCTTAATACACGTTACGTACACAGTAAGCTGACGCCGATTCGTTCTACTTCACCGCCCCAGCACAACGCAGCGTGCTGGATAATATGTAACCGGAATTGCTTCATCAAGCTACAACAATTGAGCCGCTTCCATCAAATGCCCTCCGCCTGCCATCCCAATTAACAGACTTGAGCGAAATGGGTTGCTGGGACTCATTCTGTTGCTTCTGGTATGACATACCCCGCATCGTCATCGCTAGTTCTTGTTACTAACTGAGGCAATCAGCTCTGGTCCATTGGATAATGCACGGCGTGGCTGGCTTCAATTTCTAACTGACGGTATCGCTGTTGACAAATGGCCTCCGGGAGATGGAGAGTGGTTCAATGACCCGGGATACCCAGTTCCATCAAAACCGCTGGATCAGATTGTGACCATATCGGATCGGGATGGCGAATCTTGGAATCTAGGCGTCAGTGTGACGCCAAACTCACCCGAAACCTTTGTTACTGCACTCTGGTGAGTCTCTGCTTCACAACAGCTATGCACTGCCTTTCGCTTACCCATTTCCGGCACAGCTCAGTCGGGTCATATGGAGATGTTAAGATTAAAGATGTCAAAGATAAACTACATCTGGGCTCTGACTTATTTCTTTTGATCCACCCCATGTGTCTATCTTTTCTCTGCCGCCATACCGGCATCAGTCCACGGGAGCTCTGGGAGTCGGTCTACAAAGAGAACTCGTGCTATCGGATGTACGGTGGCGAACTTAACGGGCTTCTGTATTGCGTTAACTACTTTGACATGCAAGAGAGAAGCGGGCAGTCTTTTGAATATGCTATCACGCGCCAGTGGCCCCCGTTAGACCGACCTGACCTTCCACAAACAAGATGGTACGATCCAGAGAGCATGGAGGATACCAAATGGTTATTGTCAAGGCCGACTCATCTCCCAACACCGCAGGCCTTGCAACCAAGTGCTGTGAAAGCCTCGTCATTAAAATACCGAAAAGTTTTCGATACTACGGAGTTGTTCGACATCATTCTCAATTACATTGTCGAAATACCCACAGAGGTCATTAAAGAAGAATTGCAGCATGATAAGGGAATCGAGGGACAAGGGGCTAACGGGAAAGGTCCCCTTCGAGAAGTATTCGAAGCTCCATCCGCCATCATTGCCGCGCAAAGCCTTCTCTCATTGGCGCAGGTGGATCGTTGGTTTCATGATGAAATCATTCACAAACGGCAAAGTTTCTTTTTGCGTGCTATGCGCAACTTCGGCTGGATGCTACCTTTTACACCAGCGGACTGGAGCGACAACAGCTGGGTCTCAAAAATCCTCACCGACACGTCATCGTCAAGGCAAGCCGATATTGACTGGCGGCATTATATGCTGACCTGTGTGAAAAAAGATCTCCCGAATATCCGGAATCGATGGAGATTCCACAGAATGGCCATTCAATTTGCGCGTGGGACAAACAGATACAGAAGCAAGGAGCATCCCGATTGGTTTTGGAATGCGGGCAACCTTGGGTTCATAACAAGTTTGGATAAACCAGAACCTAATACGTGGGAGCTTTATACGGTGTATGCTAATCCCGAATGAAATCCCCTCAGACAGGGAGAAGAAAGAGGCTGTACTGGAGTGGAGTTCAGAACTTGTATTATTATCGCTGGAGGGTCTTTAATTTGGTACACGTATGCAAAAGAGTACCTTTACATAGTCGATACAAATCTCCTCTAAATCATCAATCATGGATACTTACCATACCTCACTTCCCAAGATGTCACACCCTGGGTTATACGGGAGCCGTTCATACTCCCTGACCTGAGAGGGAAATGATTCGAAAAGTCAAGAGCAATGATTATAATGTTTGCTGCCTAGAAATCCTCAAGTCTATACACTTCATACGCCGGTTCCTCATACGGGTGAGCCCTAGAAACAATCATGTTAGACAAACTGAGTTCAACCTTGATGAAATAGAGATGTTTAGCACTGTCAGATACACATACTTCTTCAGCGCTTCCACAGCCTTCTTTGTCACATCCTGGCCCACACAGGGTGCTTCAACTCGTACTTCAGGGACAGTTTCAAGCTTATCCAGCTGCCCGATATGCGGATTCGCCCCAGCGACCGGGCGAAACTGACCGGTGCCCAGGGCTGTCCAGCAGCACTCTGTGTAAGAGCTGTTTGGGTAGCGACCAGCTCCAGCCGCAAAGATGGCGGCTTTGCAGACTTCGATATGGGTCTCCGGAACGTAAAATATGAGCTTGAAGATTGTTGCCATGGCGTAATTATTGAAGAGGTAGATGGAATTCGTGCTTATTATTTAATGAAGAATTTTTAGGGATACTCAGTTAATTCTCAAGATGCTCATACGGCTCCAAAGATGATGATAGTAATTGGTTGTCGAGAAATTCCTCAGAACCCCGCGCACTCAATCACGCTACCCGGGAAGATCTAACTTCACCCTAATTTGTGGATGCACCACATCGGCTCAAATCAAGCTACTAGAATTGGCCAAAGCGAAGTACGTTGCGCTCCGTTCTTCTGATATTATGCATAAGCTGGTTTAAGTCAGCGGCTGGACAAGGGGTATCAAATCTGCCAACGATGCTCTTTGGTATCAATTCTCTGTCGCCGACGACCACGAAAAATTAGGCCAGCAGAAGTTCGAGCAGGACCGCAATGCGTCGATGTTCCGGATCGTAACGATTGAAGTCGTGCCAGCAAAGCGAAAGGGATTGGCTTCAGCAAAAAGAAGACATTGCGGGCGCATCAAAAAGCGAAGCGTAAAGGGCGCCAAAGCCAGACAGACAGGCGGTGTTAGTAAGTGAAAGCACATGAGCCTCTTCATGGTTGGGCAGCTAAATATATATACTATTCTATCATTTGCTACTGTGGCAATATCCTTCTAGTATCTGATACTACAGCCATGTTGCTTTGGTGTTCAATTTTATTATTACTATTCAATATTAATAGGTGAGAAATATCAAGTCTTACTCAACTAATAAAGATGTGTAAGGGTAGTTAACATATTATAACAAAAATCTTTCGCGGTTCTAATCTGGTTTGAAGCTAATATGTTGATGTTGCTCATAGTGTATATTGATGCTCGTCATAGTCTTGGCCTTTCATTTGCAGACTCCTATCCCATGGTGTTCATTACATCAAGTATTCCCATCCAGGCACGGAGGATACACATGGTAAGTTCCGTATAGGTTGACACTCAAAAACATGACTATGTGCCAACATTTACTCGTAATATCCGCATCCGTGGCCACGCTCCTCGAGAACAAACTTGCCATCGGCCTCACGCTTTAGCAGGCAGGCATCGGTACTAGCTTCAGAACGTTTTCCGTAGTATCCGCAC
The DNA here is from genome assembly GCA_019565615.1 of Trichoderma simmonsii. Lineage (NCBI taxonomy): Eukaryota > Fungi > Ascomycota > Sordariomycetes > Hypocreales > Hypocreaceae > Trichoderma > Trichoderma simmonsii. Next base: position 273,645 of record CP075867.1, on the reverse strand, counting down.
CCGCCACCTCTCTCCTCAATGGTGTATTTACCATCAGCCTCCCGTCTAAGGAGGCAGGCATCGGTAGAAGACTCAGATCGCTTTCCGTAATATCCACAGCCGCCACCTCGTGCCTCAAGACTGTAGGTGCCGTCGACGGAGCGCTTCAGAAGACAGGCATCGGTACTGGCTTCAGAACGCTTTCCGTAATAACCGCAGCCACCTCCTCGCTCGATGAGAAAGTTTCCATCGGCACGCTTTAGGAGGCAAGCATCTGTGCTAGCCTCGCTGGGGGCAGGGGCGGCAGCCGCAAGGGCAAGAAGGGAGGCGAAAGCAAAGGTAAACTTCATTTTAGAGGTGTGTTTGGTGTGGAAAAGGAGACCGATGGGGGAGACAAAGGTTGTTTGTTCGTCTTGTCGTCTCTGCTAATTACAAAAACAATAGCATCGTTGCCCTGTTATATATACACCAACTCAACGAAAATAACATCCGCTTTTCGCAAACGGTTCCTCTTCGGTCATGGTTTGAAGGCTATCAAGACATTGAGATGCCCCAAAACGGGCCGTCGCTATCACTATCACCGCGGATACGAATGACGGAGGTACCTTTGAAAGGTTTTGACTGACATTAGTCCAGACTTTGGTGTGGATGGAGATATGAATGAGTCGTTCATGGTCACTAGTCAAGGTACAGACATGGGGTCAATCACCAAAGAGTGGTGACAAATAGATTACATGCGCTCCGTAACGTATCTTCCCCGCATATACGGTTGTTTCAAGTGGGTAGAGTCGGCAAATAAGTCATATCTTTCGACATTTGGAATACCAAGTGCACCTTTGTATGGCCGCAATCAGATGTGTATTAGTCTATCTCATCCGGTGTGGATGAAATATCACGACTGAGAAGCTTAATCGCTACTGTATCAAGCGGATGACAACAAAACCGAGACAGAGAAGATTTTATACACCCACGTGTGAAATTATGCGCCCAGCTTTTTCAAGTATCTGCTATTATATCTATACTTTTTTAGTAGCTACTTCTATATCTATGCTTCTCTAGTAATTGCTACTATAGTTATATACATAGTAAAATTCGGGTGCTGGCCAAACGGGGCATGCTCTCACAGAAGCATTACTATTACACTAGTTGGTGCTATCTATTAACCCTTTCCTCTTTAGTAGAACGGTGGTAAAACTTGGAGAAGGATTCATCTTGGCACCGGTTTCTTGATGCCGCATAGGTCGTTCTCCCGAGTTCAAGTATAGACAATGCTTATCAAGATAGTTTATAATAGGCATTGCTGAAATCTCCTCACTAGTAGTGCAGCTCTTTGCCCGGAAGTTCACTTTTCGATGCCAGTTTTGGATAGCATAACTCGTTTCTACCAAGAACGACTTCATGTGGCGGCTTACATCTTTGTCATTACAGGCTTGACTACCAACACCGTAGCCAATGTGTTGTCGCATCCATCGTATGCAACAGTTACCGAAATCTACAACGCATTCCTCTCAAACCTGAGGTTGCAGAAACTATGTGTGTAGATAAGATGCTGCACGTAGCATCCAACTGTAGACATCGATTAGAATACCACGGACTTTGTTGATGCCTGCGTCTGCAAAGTACCGACGAACCGGTCCGCCCTTTCCTAACCCGAAACCCGAACATGAACCATCCCCTCCTATGGGCAAACATACAAATTACCTTCCGGTTTCTAACAAGCTCTTAAGTGAAATGCACTCATACGTACGAAGCACATAATTGGCATGCAGCTACTAGCGGCCTACTGAATGGCTAAAATAAGCTTGAATAGCTAGCCGCCTAATCTGTATGACGAAGATAAGCCTCAATCTTTGTCAAGACAACTTGGGCAACATAACTCGCTCTAATGAATCCTACCTGCGTGACCTAACCTTCTTTTGACAACCAGATCCAAAAACAAAGCGCGTTGAAACTAGACCAAGGGACTTTTTGTCTACACTAGGGCAGGGGAACTTGTGGGCTAACAACACGATATCCTCGTAAACGAGCATCAGTGGCACTGATATCCCCGCGCTCAAGTCTTTTGTTCGCTGTAAGCCAGGGTGTCAAAAGTCTTGGTATAAGCCCACTTTCACAACGAAGGCTCATACTTTTGATGCCATTAAAACAATATCAGAGAAATAGAAATGAATTAAAATCTCGAAATTTATATATATGTATATGAATATACATTGTTCTATGAGAAATCAGGAGAAAATGCTCTTCTAATATAAATTGGGATGCTCACATAGAAGCATTCATAACATCCATACTAACTCTTTAGCTTTTCGGCACCTCACTGCACTTAAAATTTGCACACGCGACGTTGGCTACTAAATCGGACATCCACAACAGAAGTTCTTGACTCTAGACCCATATAGGAGAAACTTGGCGTCTCAATTCCGCGGTATTTTGGACGAAAATCTGTGGGCAGACTCTCGATCTATACAAGCTAAAGTACATTGGGATGATAGAAGAACCCTGGAGTATTGAGCTATTTAACGAATCGGCCAACTTTGTCAAACGACTCAACGTCTATTCTGGTCAATGCTTGTCTATACCAAGTAGTGTACGAGTCATCTTTCACATACTCGTATCAGTGGCCAATAATATGAGTGTTGAGGTCACCATATTTGCTCTATATAGTTAGCTGATAGGCCTAATGTTTTATTCCATTGGTTCAATATTTCGAAGCACGAATCAGCAAGCCGAGAGATGGGCCATAATGATAACTAGCCATGTACTTCGTGAAGGTGTCTCTTATGCTGAACGAGAACGACCCACTGCGTATTCCCTCGTTTTCGTGTATGTAGACTTTGATACGGCTCTTTTGTCGGTCCATAACCCCATCTGTGGATCTAGCTTCTTGCTTTCATTTGAAAGGGCATCTAAATGCGATGGTAAATTTTTTATATGCCGTCTCTATTATCCGAGAACGCGAACATCACTTGTCTGTTCATTATACCACTCGCCTTCTCCTCCCTAGCCAGCAAGAGTTGTCAATATGCCGCTGTGGCTAGATAAAACTCAATATGCGCGTGTATCTAACGGAGACGCTGATTCTTCATCGAGAGAATCTCGGTCATTTCTTGATGCATCTTCCTTCAGACAGAATATTGGAAGCATCCGCTTCCTCTGGATTCACGGGGTCCTCGGAGTATTCTGGATAATTGCATTCTCTTCACTGCTCTTTCTGAGAAGCAGACCACATGCAGACACCCTAAGCTATCCAGATCTCACAAGTACGTATAGCCACCCTTCAATATCAAAGAACCACCATCTCACATCTTTCTATACAAGGTCCTCTATACCCAGCCCTTTCATACAGCGAAACGCGCTTCACATCAGGCTTCACCCCCAACCTATCAGCATACCAAGGCAAACCCAACAAAACCAACAATGCTTACTGGGATGCGCTAACACACCCCGGCATGGTCGCCCTAACGGAACAAGAACATGCCAAACTCCCCTCAAAAAGCGCCCTCTTCATAGATGATAATACCCGAGAATCAGATCCTCCGCTATACGTCGGTGCAGTGGAAGTATTTCATCAGCTGCATTGCTTGGATATGCTTCGTATGCAAGCGTACGGTGTCTTGAAGGATTGGTATGATGTGCACAGTCCGGCGAATGAGCACACGATTCCGGCGCACCTTGAACATTGTATTGACTATATTCGTCAGTCGATGATGTGTAGGCCGAGCCTGGACATTTTGCCTTTCAGAACAGACTCTGAGGGTCTCTTGCGACCTGTGTTTAATGGGACCAGAACATGCGCAGATTTTGACAAAGTTCGTGACTGGGCCATTAGAAGAAAAGCTGGCAATCTGTCACCCCAGTGAGTGGTCATTCTTGTCAGATGGAACATTGAACATATGGATAGTTGCAAACTCTCATGTCACGTGTAATGAAGGAAGAAATAATATTGCCAAAAAGTTCAAAAGACCTCTGCGGCCCCCATGCTTTATTGTATAAACGCCAGTTTTAATGCCCATGCCAGTATACATATGAGTACATCAAAGAGTCAAAATAAAAATGATATCAAAAGGATCAAAGGGGCAGAAATGGTAAAAAAGAAAAGGTGAAAACATATGCCCGTTTAGTTGGCATAGGGACCATAACGCCATCGCTTCCCATTCTCTTCGACCCACCACCGGGCCATAAATGCAGCTTCCTCAGCCCATTTTGCGGCATCGACGCCGTGAGATTTCTCAACGCTGTACAAGAAATTAACAAAGTCGAACCCGAGCAGGGTCTCCGCTCCCGTCGGGTCATTCATTAGATTCGTAAACTGCCACTCGACGTTGTCGATGATGGGCACGATGAGGTGCCAATCCGGCTGACGGGTGTCACGGATGCTCAGCATCGCGCGGCCTGGATTGACGACGGTAAATTGCCAGTTACCCTGGCCGGTTTCGTTGGATGATGTGTGGACAGGCCGGATGAGCGATTGGCCTTCGTAGTTTTGAACCAAGTCGGTAGCGGCCTGTGTGTGCGACTTGGATAGAGATCCTGTTTCGCGGAGGAGGTCAAGGATAGTTGGGAGAATTTGTGAGGAGATGACGGCATCGTTGACATCGATTGCCGGTAGTTTTGGGTGTGAGAAGACTAGGGGAACGCGCAAAGTGCCAATGTTAGGGTTATAGTAAGGCGCCAAGATGTTGTTTTCGGGCATAGACACTCCGTGGTCACCAACAAAAACAACCAGAGTCTCGTCCGCAACACCCTCCTCATCTAGAATATTCATGATCTTGCCCAACCATCGGTCATCGTAGCCAATGGCATTGAGATAGTGTGAAATATCGTCCAAGCCGTTTCCTAAGGGTGTATAATGTTCCTCGGCTGGGATTGCGAATGGATGGTGGCTCGTGCTGGTTAGATGTGTGACAAAGGCTCGCTCGTTATTCTTCTTGGCTTGGACAAAGGCGTCTCGGATGTAGTCCTCAACGACGACATCAGCCATACCGAAATAGTTGATATCTGGCTGATCCACGGGACCAAACTTGGCAAATCGGCTCTTGAGATATTCCTTGGAGACGAGATTTTCGGGAGCAATACCCATCTTGGATAGAAGAGGCACATATCTATCGTAATTTTTGGTGACAGATTGCATGAAGGTGGATTGCCATTTGAAAGACGTAAAGTCGGTAGTCCTCTCGCTGCTAAGATCCTCCTCATCGATTTTATTGAACGCATCAAAGACCTGGGGTAGGCACGGCTGATAAAAGTGGTGGAGGTACTCCAAGTTGAAATCCGCCATAAGGGGCGTGAGACCACACATTGTGCCAACAATGCTCTTGATGGTATAGGTAGCGGTGGTGAAGACGTTGCTAAAGTTGATGCCGCCACGCTTTTTCTTAGTTTCGTGCTCAAACCCATCATCGTAGTCGCCGGTAATGAAGTTGGCGTTGGACGTGAGGCCAGCCAGCATGGCTTGAGCCTCGTCAGGTAAAGTCTTGTTGCTAAATGAGTTGGCCAGGCGCTCCCAAATAAGTCCATCCTTCTTGATGGGGAAAACATCCTGTCGCGTGCTCTCGAGAAGGATGAGCATGACATGGCGAATCGGCACATCAGCAAGCTTATCCTTGAGCGCCGGAAGAAGATCGTCGTTGAAGTTGGAAATTTTGAGAGGGTCTGCAGCAGCGTTGTAATGCTTGTTGTTCTTATACCAGTCTCCAAATCCGGGGACATGTCTCTGAGGCAGCCAAGGCAAATCAACAGGGTCGGTCAAAGCAGTGATGTTGTCCCAGGAGTGGCCGATGCTGGATCCATAGATGGGCTTCAGATGATCAAGACTGGGAGAGGAGAATGTGAAGTCGACGAAAGGGAGGAGAGCAGGTGTCCAGGACAAGAAGGTCATGGCACTCTCATTCGGGCGAATCAAAACCATGACGATGTGTGTAAGGAGTGCCAAGCCGATGAAGAGGTACAGCAGCCGCTTCAGAACGACCGCTGATGTCTTGCTCTTCATGCCGCAGAATTCGTCGTCGTCCAGATCGTCGGATGCGCTGGCAAGCTCAACGTCAAGCTGAGGTACCTGAGAGTAGGCGGTTGGAGGTGACGATCGACGCAAGGCGAAATTAATGGGCCACTTGAGAATATCGGTAGCCACGCCCGCGGTTACGTAGCAGATGTCTTGCAAGATGCAGGCGACAAAGAGAACGGTGAAGAGAACGAGGATTAATGATGCAAGGCCGGAGAGGAACATGGCAAAGGAAGAGGCATCACCAGCCAAGCCAATGTTGCGCCAGTGGATCTCGGAGCCACAGACGGCAAAGAAGGTTACTGTTATAACCCCTACGGTGATGAGATATGTGATAATTACAGACGCCAGAGTCAGTGTTGTAGTGCGCAACCACCCAGAGGCTTCCGTCAACCACGGATCAAGCAGCAGCCGGACGAGGATGAGCAGCACGACATCCTGCGCAAAGAACGAATACCCCCACCGCACCAGGTGAACCAGCGGCAGTGAAGACAGATGTGTGTAGATGTGAACGCCCTTGGCACTGAAGATGGCGACGGTTGCGACAGCAAAGGCGAACCGTCGGTTGGCGAAGCGGGAGGCGAGATTGGCTATGAACCGTCGACGGGTCAAGCGCGAGGCCACAGCGTGTGCGAAACGGCGCGTCATGCCGAGGTGATGTATGGGTGAGGGGGAGGGGGAGGCATCGAGCCGTCTGCCAGCGGGCGACTCCATGGCGCTGTCGTGAATATTGGTCGTTTATTGTCGTCGCTCGAGTGGGAGGATGAAGGAGGCAAAAGCGAGGAGGCGAGGACAAAGATGGACGGCGCTCGTGGTAGATGATGATGAGCGACGTGAAATGATTAGAGAGTCGCACAGCAGCTGGTCTTGGCGGACCGGCGCTGGTGTTTGAGGAAGCGACTCGAACAGGGCTGCTCGCAAGCTCCCATGAGGATGCTGAAAAGAGAAGAAGAAGAGAGGAAGAGAGGAAGCAAAGGAGAGGATGCTCAGGTGATGGCCGATAGATAGGCGAGATTGCAAGCGAAAGCGGACAGGCGGCAAAAAAGAACGATGCTCTAGGAAAGCGCAGAAGAAGCCCAAAGGAGTGTAGGGCAGCTAATGCGGGTTGGATAAAAGGAGAGTCGAGGCGAGTGAATGATGGAGGAGAGACAAGAGTCGGTTGGATCGTGAGGCTCTGAGCCGGCCAGCAGTACGAGAACCTGTAGCTGAACACAGAGAGATGGAGCTAGCACTAGGGGAAACGGGGCGCTGGCTTGGCCGGCGGCTGTCGCCTGTGGAGGGGGGAATGGCCGCTAAGGATGGGCCGCCGTTTAGTCGTTTAGTGGGATGCGCCCACTGGACCGGGAAAATACAGTGGAGGGCACGAGGTGTGGCGGGTGCTGGCTGGCGCTGGCTGGCGCGGGTGCTGTAGCCGCTGCAACGCGGCGAACTCGTATTGATACTTGAGTAGATGGATGGATGAGACACCCGACGATGATACTGATGATCGCATCTGTTGCCTTGATATCAGGCCTTGATGTCTCACTTTGATGCGGGGGGCCAGACCTCTATCTTTTCAGCATCTCAGTTTTAGGAACCCGCGGAACGCCTTTCCGAGAACTGCATGCACCGCCTGTGCCTGTGCTGTAATACCTAAAACTGCGAAACTCCTCCCCCCACCGCTCAGCCTTCCACTAACCGTCCATGGCTGGCTTCGAGAATCCCGACAGTTTTGATGGACATGGAGGCTGTCAGGGGGCGAGGCATCCAGGAGGCGGCGCAATTTGGCGTGCCGAGTGGGCTTGATCGACGGGTTCTGGAAGGGCTGATTGGGCAGAGACACGACCAGGTCGCGTGCTTTTTTCAGAATGGGCGACCGAGGCTTTTGGTTTTTGAGGATTGTGCCTTGCTGCATGCACCTGGTTTATTTTTATATTGATGTTGTCAACAAAATACTAATTCCATCTCTATTTGTCTTTGTGGCTTCACGCTTCCAAGGTTATTTCACAACTAAAGGATCATCGCCTGACGTCAATTGAAAAGTACCGACATGGACTGATGTGCACTGGGCGAAATAAGCAGATGCGCAGCTCTTTGGAATATCCTCACGCGATCGTCAAGATAACCTCGTGCGCACCAGAGGCCAAACTATTACAAACTTCAACGTCTGCGATGCCGGTGAGAGAATGTCTGACACCAGTGGGATAAGCTTCCTTTTTTGGCTGCCGTGAGAGAACTGCCCCATGTCCAGTTCCATAGTACTTGTGCTGTATTCTTACTCAGGTATGACAGCTGGTGGATAGTCTGTCTAGTAATCAGTCCCAATCTCGCAATCTTTCCGGAGAGCATACGGATGCGGATGCCCGTGATTATAATTGAGGCATCCCCAACACATAGATTCAGTACTCAGACAGCACAAGTCAGCCAAAGATGCCTTTCCTGGTAAGCGACGAGCAGACCGTTCTCTCGTCTCGTGCTTACCGGTGTTGGAACTAACTAATATTCTGATGCACAAGCAAGGCAACATAATCAGTTGTACGGAGTGCAGCGACTAGGCCTAGCGTCTCATGCTAGGACCCAGTCTTGACACTCTTGTGCGGATCTGAAATCTTGACACGGAGACGGAGTTGCTATCATCACCAGCTACTCCGTACAGAACGTCAATACTATGGATACCAACGCAAATAGTCAAAACAGGTATGTCTATATGTAGTCTTTTCCAATACCTTTTACTCTATTGTATTCGTTCGAATCATTCTCTCGGTCAATACAACCGAGACTTCGCACGTGGAGATGCGACAAACTGGTTCCTGGTTCTCCATCCCCCGTCGCCCATCTCCGGCTCTTGCTGCGGGTCGGTGGAGTCCGGGTTGGGGTGCGAGATGACTTGACAATTTGCTTGTACTGTACTAGGTATTTCCTCTGCTCGTATCAATTGATGTAATATTGTCTCGCCAAAAGAAAGAGCGGTGGCGGCTTTCGCTTTCGAACCGAAGAGTTCGACAAAAGGGGCTGGCCATTTACATAGTCTCAAGCCATTGTATGAATACGGCTAGATGTGAGTCTGACCATCTCGTCTAGAGAGTAGCACGGGACAGACGAGTTGACAAGTACTTTTGCGGGAGAAGAAAAGGGGGGGACCACAGTACAAACCGCTTCACATTCATGTCCACATAACGGGAGGCAATGCCTGTTACTTTGGCCTCAGCTACCAGGCATCATTTTAGCGCCCGTCTTGGCTGAATCCCTTGACCAGCCGCTGTCTGAGGTTATTGCAGATTGAGTTGGAAGCCAAGCCCGATATTTTTGGAACACAGCGCGTGGCCCTTCTTCCCAGTTGCTTTTCTATCCGCGTATCGAGAAAAAAGCCTTGCGGTTGCAGCATGCAATCTGCTTCTGACAAACTACCGGGTACCGAGTGTCTGTGCTAATGAGTGTGCACAGGTGAGGTGTTTTTACGACTCCATCGCCACACGCACCCTTGGCTGATCAGTGCATTTTAACGGTGGTGTTGCACGTACCAACGCCATTAAGGCTGCAAACACCCATATGTGTCAAAAGTCCCCCAACTGACTCGACTTTTGAGGCCTCAAATTTGCAAGGACCGCACAATAAAGTGCATCACTCGTAAGCCTAGAGGCCAGACGTTGTTCTCAGCATTTAGTTTCCCTTCGTCCCCACGTATTCCGTCATTGTTGTCATTGCTGTGGTTCGCTTCCCACTCTAACGGATGATCCCCGACGATCACAGCGCGCCCTTTGAAGTGGCGAGAGTGGCACCAAGGTTCAAGTCGGTCCAGGTCCAGCCTGCAGTGAACAGCTAGTGTTGCAAATATTGTCCAGTAGGGCCGACAAAAGATTTCAATCAATCCAACCGCCAGTCAAATGCAGGTGCAGTCAGTTAGCCGCATCAACTGCATCCGAACAAGAGGAGGATTTGGTGGAAATAGAGCATTGATTGCTTGTGCCACTCGTATGGTTCTATCATCTGGCTAAGCCTCGCGCCCAGACACTAACACTGCCCGCGGCATGCCGCTCTGCGCCTCTGCTGAGTCTCGACCTCCCAGAGCTGGTGAAGTACTACGTACTCGTAGTCATGTGGGACAGGACAATTGCTGCTCTGTTCGTAAATAATAAAATCCCAGCAGGCAGCTGAAGTTTCGTGGCGTCGCAGAATGCCTACACCAGACAAGAAGCTGAGAAGAGCTGAATTGAGATGCCGCCGAAGCGAGCCACGCATGGGTGATTCACCCAGATACTCTCTACACGGACCTATGGCTCTTTGCAGGATGCTACCTCACGGGCACTATGCCAGCCGATGCTAACCCTGCAGTAACTGTGCGTGCTTTTACCGCAACGCAGTTCATATGCATTACTTGTACCCGGAGCAAAGCGAAGCACTGGAAAACATTAATGGAGTTTCCCCACGTCGCTGTTTAACCTGTGTGATCCTTGTACTGCCTTGGCAGATGAAACAACGCAAAGATCCTAAACAGAAAATTACAAAGACGGCGGTAGTCAACATATCGTGATTCCTTGAAAGCTTGATTCCTACGAGCGAGAATGATGGGCTATTTTGCTGTGGCTATGTCTTGATCACGTATTCCTGCACATGTGATCCCACCAGCGGCTAATTTCAAAAGTACCAGACAGCCTGTATCTTATCTGGATCGTCACATCACCGAGTTCAATCTCGTGTACAAGCGAATCGACAGAAAAGCAAAAGCGGCAACTTTTTTTTCCCCATGTTGCATCCTAGTGATATCGAGCTTGCCTGTCGCAACTATGCGACATCATTTCCCACGTCTACAGTCAGCACATGCAAGGACCTGTTGCAAATTGAGTGCAACATGTGGCGGTAGTTGCCGAGGCCGTGTAAGCTATCGTATGTACCAAATACCACCGCCATATATCAGTGTGGTACGATCCTCAAAACAACCTGTATTTATACGCATATTTTTACCAAATACAATGACTTACTTCAATATTTTCGAGATGAACGGTGCACAATTCCAGCTTTGAAATACATGCGTCCTTATCAAGTGCATCGCCCCATTTTCGATATTGAACACTCGTATTATCAGATTAATTCATTTTACAGCCATGTAGTTCCGAAACTCCCGTTCACAACCACAACTTCACTTATCCAGACGAGGCTGAGCAGCTCAGCCTTAGCAGCTCTACTCCGCATCGCGCTATTTACATGTTCCTAGGCATCCATCGCCGAAGAAGAAGCCATATGATTAAATACTATACATCTTTATCCATTCATTATGTAGTAACAGTTTCTATCCTATGCACTCTAAACACTGTCATTTGAAAGCTCAAGAGGGATGAATTACAAGTATAGTCCCTTGTCCGCCACATCTCGCGGTACTTTCTACATTCGACTGCTGCATCTTTTGCCAATATGTGATTCGCAGGCCGACGGCTCCTTGAGCTGTCGCCTGATGGAGACAAAGATCGTCGATCGCAGCCTCGACCCAACCGTACATAATAAGAGAGAACAGGCGCATGTAAAATACCAGGCCTTATCATATACTTGGGGGTTGTCGGAATTTACACACTCGCTAAAAGTCATATACAACAGTGACGATAATGATACCCGCACCTCTCTAAATTCTTCCAGCAGCGAAATTCGCATTACTGAAAACTTGTACGCTGCGCTACACTGTTTGAGAAAGCAAACCGAGACGCTCATCCTGTGGGTAGACGCTGTCTGCATCGATCAGAACAACATAGTAGAACGCAACAGCCAAGTTGCCAATTTCCCAAAGACTTATGCTGGAGCCACAAGTGTGCTAGTTTGGCTAGGACCGGACGACGTTTTGAGCCATGGAAAGCTATGCCTTGATTTCTTCACCGACCTTGCTGCTCTCATCCTCGAAGACCCGAATAGTGAGAGTGGGAATGACCAACGGTCTTGGAGGAAGAGGTTCCGAATTAACCAGGCTGTATCCGCCTTTCTTGGCGATGATGAATTGCAGCCCCGGGCTATTACATCGTTGCTTCAGAGATCCTGGTTTAAACGGCGATGGATTATTCAAGAAGTGGTATTAGCCAACGATGTCTGGGTACATTACGGTGCAACGAGTATACATTGGAATGCCTTTGAGTTGGCCTTGGTCGAACTATTTGAGAATGACAAGGGCGGGTTTAGCGACGATCACCGTACAATTCTACGGACAATGTCGCGAATTAGGAACGCAGATGCGATTCTGAAACGGCAGACACCACTCGATACTCTCGTGGAGTTTGACAGCTTTGAATGCTCAAATCCCAGGGATCGATTATACGCTTTATACGGCGTGATGCAACACTGGTTCCCAAACTCAGCAGGAATGCAGGTCCTTGTTGAAAATATTAACTATGGGTTGCCTATTCGCGACATCTTCACTGACTTTGCTATTCTCATGATGAAGCTGAGAGACGACTTTCCTCTTGATAGCAATTACAACTCCACTACTCACGTACTGCAACTTGCTGCAGCTATGCGCCCAGCACTGCAGAGAGAGGTAGCAAGTCAAGATACAGGAGTCCCATCGTGGGTACCGGATTGGACTGGAACAATGCGCCACAAACCGCTCAACCACTCCCCAAAAAGCAGTGATGCTTCACGAGGGATACCTAAACAACATTTCCAGATAATGAACTTCAAAAACAACAGACGTGCTCTCGTTGCTGTTGGCCTGGTGCATGACGTTATTAAGGCTGTCATCCCACTGGATATTTTACCTCTCACTGGAGCTGTCCACAAGGCTAAACATGCACTGAACAACTTTCTCTGTTCGATTGCAACAAGTTTCGATCAAATAGGTTTCTTTTCTTCTGGCTATACCGACATCTACCGTCCCACGTGCCAGCACATTATCAGCGCCATCGCTGTGAGTTTGGTGGCTAATTGGGAGCATACTCCTGCCAACTCTTATTTTGCACAAGACGATCGCTTTCCGGCCCAGTTCTTGGAGCAACTACGCTCCTCGAGGCATCATCTACCCGAGATTTTGCACAAGTGGCCCGCATATGTTGAACTCGTCGCTATTACTATGCGAGGACGCAGCTTGATGCTCACAGAGTCAGGATACCTTGGCATATGTGATACAAACGTTCGGGCCGGCGATGTAGTGTGTGTTCTAAGCGATACACGCATTCCGTTCATTCTCAGGCAAAAGTGCTTCACTTCAACAGCAACATCGCAGAGTTGTTCATCTTCGACTGATGGGGGAATACCTGCAGGGGATGCTTTTGAGCTACTAGGAGATGCGTATGTTCATGCGCTAATGAATGGAGAAGCAGCAAAAAGTTTAAGGAAAAGGCTCAAGACTTCACTTCGAAGACTATATATATTATGAACTATCGAAATACCAAATACAATTTACTTAGCGCCGTCAGTGATCGCTCGTCAAACATTCTCTAACGCTTAATAACATTTAGACTAATAGTGCCATTCCTTACCACCTATATCCTCTCGGACTTTGTAATGACTCTCTGCGACTTCTAGAGCATCCAAGTCTATCTCACTAATGAGACAGCCTTCCTTCTCAGCTCCTAGTTTACCAAGTGATCCTAGCACCGGCAACGCAACTTGGCTATGACCCCAAGCGTTGCAAAACGCAACGGCGCATGTGTTCTCGTAAGCTCTAGCAACAGTCACGCTATCCAAGAAAACTGCTTCGGAGTCCGCGTTTAGGGCCAGAAGCCTTGTATTGACCTTTTTAATGTGCCAGTATGCAGGAATAACGACAATCTTTGCGCCATCCGCAGCTAATTGTCTCAAGGCTTCTGGAAAGGCGAGATCCCAACATATAAGCAGACCGACTCGCACTATATGGCCGCCGGGGAGCGGAACATCAAACGCCTTGTGCGGCGTTCGCCTATCTGCAGTCAAAACGCCGCGCTCGACGTGCCACAAGTTTTTCTTTTGGTACGTTCCCAGAATATCTCCAGAAGTCGCAGCGATGAAGTATGTCTTGTTGTGTAGCTCCACTATGGGATCACCTGCATGTACGTCTTGCTCTAGATGAGAAGTGGCAACGGCCTCCGATGGTTGGATAGTAACAGGTTCAACAATGGTCCCTGGAACGATGTGAATATTTAACTCTCTGGCTATATTTTGATACTGCGAAAGATATTGCGTGGAAGCTGCACAGGCTATAGCAAACGAAGGATCCTCTGGAACCCATGAGGTGAGGTGATATTCTGGCAATACAACGAGATGACTTCCTTGTGAGGCAGCAGATCGGATTTCTGAAACTGCTTTGTCAAAGTTTTCTTGCACACAAAGGGGCTATTTGGATATATCGAAACGTCAGTTTGCATGTTTTCAGAAAAGGTAGCGAGGCCGACCAACCTTGGCCTGAAACTGAATAAGTGCAACTTTTAATATCGGTGCCATTTTGAGAAGCTTTTGTAAGATGACTGTAATTATCTTGGAGAAAGAAGAAATGCTTAAAAAGAACCTCGAAACCGAATGGTTCTTATTAAACAGGGACGAGACTGGATTAAGCCTGGCCAAAACTTCAATGCCTTCGCCACTATCACGCCTGAGCTGCGCCTCCCATCTCTGTGGGCCTGTATGCAGTATCCAATATCACTATTGCGAGAAAGAATTGAAGATGTGGCAGCAGCCTAATGGCGGACACAAATTAAGCACGCGGTGTGGCTACACGTGTATATCTATTTTGTTCGCTGATTCCATTTATGATGAAGCTAGAATCAGCTGACAACCATGTTGGAAGACCTAGCGACAGAAAGGGAAATGAAGTCTGAACCTGATCATTGATGTTTGTCTTTTGGCTATTATACTGCGGCCTATCACCAGTATAGAAACTAGAATGAATTCGCATCGACGCAATTCGCCCTTCATCTGCATGTAGTTTTGTCAATGAGGGGGCATATTCGAACCAAGGACAGCCTTCAGAAATGCCTCGCGAGCCTTTGTTAGGCAACCACCCGTTAAATGCCACAAGCCTTACACCTCCAACTTATATGGCGTATCTGCTATTCTTGCACAGCGCGTTATTTATGTTGGCGAAGCATCGTGTAAAAAGCACCTGATCCCGGTCCAAAATATGGCTGCAACTTGTCAATCTCCTCGGAAAAGGCTTCCGTTTGGGACCCATCTTCGTGTAACTGGATTCAGTCAGCAACTATCCGAATTCGGTAACCATGCACCCGGATTTTGCTACCTCAATGCTATCCCATCCGAGATAATAAACTCCGAGTCTTCGGTGGGACTTGGGAATTGTTTCCGGAGCAGGACTGCTGCAAGGTACGCCCGCGGTTTCGTTGGAGTTAAGAGCGTATGCCCAGTAGCCGCCAGTAAATCCTGGAATTTGATAAGTGTCGGAATACGTTTTGTGCATTGATTTCTGTAGAGCCTCGTCTTCTAATGGGGCGTCATCTCTCAGTCGGATGCAAGCCTAATACGCGTTTCATAAGCCAGGTTCTCCAGAGCGCAGCATGAAAGACAAAAATACAAGTCAGAATGAAGCTGACGAAAAAAAAAATGAGAAGATGTGAAATGACAAGACAGGGCAAGATAATAGCTACATACAAACTCGCAAATTGGGGCGTCGAGCGCCTTGGTCAAATGTTCCAATTGAGCTCCAGTGAATTCGAACTCCAAAGATGTTGCACCTATAATACCAGTGCTAATTAATCCTTCGGCCACAGCGCTTCGGTCTTGTCGCTCGTTAGGCCAATCTGGTCCCCCCCGCCAGTCAGAAGTAAGTCGTTATAGACGTATCTAACAAGAGCAATACTTACGAATGACCCAACAAACCTCATGGCGCTTTCTAGGTAGACTCAAGACTCTGGTTGGCGTAGTGTAGCCATAGTATTGGGATGCTGCACCCGCTGTAGCAATTTGTTGGCGGAGCTTCAGGAATGCTGCCGATGATATGGTGGACCCAGCCGGGAAAGTAAAGCGTAATACCTGGGATAGCATTTTGCAAAGATCTGGTGATGTGTTGGAAACTTGAGTTGGCTCTCACATCTAGTGGCTGAGATGGCTACTTATAAGAGACAGATGGCAGGGTTCATGGAGGGATCTCTTGGCAGAAGCCTTAATAGTGTGATGAGGTAGGTTGGCGATTTAGTGTCAGCAGCTCCAACATGCGCACTATCCACACCCAGATGAAGTAGAGATTTCACGAAGCCATGTACGCGTGCATCGTACAACCGTCTTAGAAGCCACACAAGAGGACTGGGGCTCGTTTCCAAGAGTGAACATGATACAAAGCCCTCGTTATTGATTTTATTCGACACTCACAACAACTAAGCCAAAACGATGTATCAGTATTAATTGCTAACCAGGCTTGGCGGGTCAGGAAGTAAATCTGCCGGTGTCCTGTAAGCAGGATGCCACCAAGTCTGCACCCTGCGGAATTCCGCCTGTTGTATACCAAAAATGCGTGAAGTCTTGAGAGTAATAAGCCGCAAAGCTTTAACCTCGTGATGTCTCTGAAGGAGAAGCAAGGTATCATGGATCAAAGGCTTCTTAAAGAGCACGGAAATAAGCTTATTCTTTTGTCGAGATCTTTTCTAGTCAGCGCGCGCTTTCCTAATAGGGATGAGTCTCCTTGCGCTCGTTCCGTTCTACCACAAGGCATAAGAGTCTCCAGGTGCAGTACAGAAATCCATGGCAGCCATGTTTCTGAACCCCCTTGAGAACTTCCAACTTGCGTGACAAATTGTTAAGCCGGAGTTTGCCGATACTCTTAATTGGTCTAGATTCTAGCAGATATACAAGTTCTACTCCGTACACGACCCTTCTTTATTCCTTCGAACCCTCGACATTGTCCTTTGCGAAGAAATCTGCAATGGAAGCTCGAGCTATATCAAGGTCAAGTACGCTCTGGACCTCATCATCAATGATATTAAAAAAGTCGGGAGCATTCCACTTTGGCTCCCAACCAATCGCGTATCTTTTATCTGCAATACCCTGCGGGCTACTATTATGTTAGGTCGAATTATTTCTTCAGCTGGGGAATTCTACTGACCTGGAACTGAACGCGACCTGCACGTATGGCGACGGAAATCCGAGAGCTTTTTCAGCAAGTTCTACGCTTGGCCAAACAGCCGGTATCGGCTCTTTCACTAAACCGCGGGCATGAAGAGACTTTGCCAGGCCTTCTGATATTTCCCACCAGCTTAAGTAATGAGTCGCCGCGAAATAATATCCTTTTTCACCACTCTGGGGAGGCTTTCCTTGGATGATGAGGTCGATGAGCAGAAGATAGTAGTCTACTACATCAGATATATGCGCTGCCGGCCACCGCTATGAGATTGTCAGTATAAAGTATTTTGATGGTTGTTGGTTTACTTCTTACGCCTTCATAGTCGAATTTGTATACCATCTTCTGCGCAATGAACGCTCGAATGAGGCCAGGCACCTGAACGGACAGCTTTTTGTACGGGCCGGTACCTCGACCATCTGCCAACTCCGGTATGGAATGTCAATAAAATCCATTGAAAATGACTTTCTAGGCTCATAGAACTCACAAACAAGTGGCGGGAATAAAATGAAGGACGTTACGTTTAATTTCTGAGCAAATTCGGTTATTGCGACGCTCACCTAACATACTGGTCAGAATCATGTGAATAAAGCGATGATGTAGATCTATTTCCTTACTCTCGTCACGGGGAATGCATCATGTTCTGGCACTTTTTTCTCAAGTTCGAAAACAGGATCCGTGTCTTTTACTGGGCCATGAGGCCAGCCTGTTTCTTTGCTAAAAGCGCCCATTCCAGCCGTCTGAGCTTAATGAGAATTTGTCATCTTCATAATGACTTTAATATTTAAGGGAGGGGTATTCTCTCACGTGAATGAAATATGTGTCTTTTCCGGTGGTTTGGCGTCTCTTCTGTAAAGCCGAGATCAAAGGGTATGCCAGATTAGGATCCAGTGAACTTGCACAATGAATAATGATATCAACTAGGGCGTATACCGTTAAACAAAGGCCATCGTTTGGATGTGTTAGGGCGCTTTACCATTTTTTTCAAGCACAATCCCGGTTATCTTGTCCTCATCTAGCAAAGAACACTGTACGGCATTTACACCTAGCGAAGTGAAGTGTCCCACTTGTTCCTCAGAACGAACGAGAACATGGACGTTTTCTGGTCTAAACTTGACACTCTCACTAGAAAGAAGCCCAACAACAAGAGACCCTCCACTAACGTTTTTTTGTTAGTCAATTACATAAAGCAATATGTTGTGGGTTAAAAACATGCATATATCCGGCTGCGCCAGTGATCAAGATATTCCACGCCATGGCAACTTGCGAGTATGAGAAATGGTTTTCCGGAGGTGTTATTTAACTGAGTAATTAACTTACTTGAATCTCAATCCAATGCAAGAAATTCTTAACATTTATAAGCGAGTACTCATATTGCTGATCATATAAACATCCTGCTGCTATCCATTGATTTATAACACAAACTCTCCGTAGTATGACGAACCCATAAGGCCTTGGCTTCGTAGAGAATCGTGATTGGCCGGCAAGGCTAATACAACGTGGGGCCCGGAAACCCGCGCATCTCCGGACCAGACTTAATCTTTCTTCCTCTCCTTTCCCAAGCCTCAAGTCGCGACAACCACATCAGTTTCTTACCGCAAAATAATCGCGTAAAAAAAGAGTCCATATTATCTCAAGCATGGAAACCCGCGGGTGTGCGGCAGCGCGGTCACGCAAACAGCCCGCAATTCCTCGGCGATCCGTAAGTGATCAAGGTTCACAAAGCGCTCCAATCAAAGGTGCTGACTTGTACAACAATTCAGTGTGACCAGTGTCGGAGCCGAAAGGTATGCAAATCTAAATGCAAGCTAACGGAAGAACGATTGCTGATATTGATTCGCTTAATGCCAGGTTGCATGCGATAGAGGATCCCCCTGCTCCAGCTGTGACAACGCGAAAATTCGCTGCACACACACGACCGTTGTGTCAAGAGCAAAGGAAGCAGGCCAGAGGGTTATCATATCAGCCAAGTAGTGAGTTATCAGAACTCAGTTCGACAGATATTCGGAATCGTTCTAACACGGCCTCAATTGGTTTCCCCCTGTAAAGTGAGAGAAAATTTGATGAAATATCTGAAGGCATTGACGAGATCAAAAAGCTGCTGCAAGAACGTAGCTCTGATCTGCGAGAGCATCAGTCTCATCACAGAGCAGATTCGGATAGCCCCCTGATTCAAGATACAATAGAGAGCGGACGGAAATCTCCTTGTCCATTCACAGGAGGGTCATCATTCACGGCTCATTCACTTGAAGCTAAACGATTCGTGGATAGTATCGCAGCGCAGACTACACTTGATTCGGATCTTGAGAGAGATGACCTTCTAGCATGCCTGCGAGATCTATTGCGCCACAAAAACGATGAAATTGTGGTTCACCAAATCTCATTCTCAGATCAGCCGCATCCAACGTCTACCTGCAGCAAGGCGAAGAGCTTGCCACCACTGGACGCTGCCGTGTTCATTCTCAAATGGGCAAAAGGTACGATGCATATTTGCTCTCGGTTTGCTTTCCTCCAAGAACTCATTAGTTGGCAGAAAATCATTCGAACTACATTGTAACATGGTTGTCGCATATTTTACCTGTTGAAAGACTCGTTGAAATCTGCCAAAAGGTTTACTTTTCCGTCAATGGGTATACTGAAGTCGAATTTATTCTCACCAACGGTACTTTTTACTGGCTTTATGCGGAATACGCAATCCTATCCAAGCAGTCCAAATTTCATGAGTATAGCAGACAATGCTGCGAAAACTTTCAAGACGCGTTCTCTCGCCTTCCATTTCTATTACCTGCCTCTATGGAAGTCATTGCAGCGCTAGCCATGGGTGTAAGTGCCTGCATATGGGATAAATTTCACATCTGCATATCAATGGGAGACTCGAAGGCTATAGGAGCTAATTCGTTGAACAGTCTCTGCATGCAATTGAACTCTGTAAAGACGTTCTCGCCTGGACATTCTCGTCTTCAGCTTCACACCTATGCCAGACGCTAGGTTTTCATCAGGATTCATTTCTTGAAACTGACGGAGAAGACATCAAAAAGGCTAAGCAGCGGCTTTTCTTTACTATATACCGAATAGACAAAAGCTTGTCGCTGCGGCTCGGACGATCATCCAATATTCAAGAGTACAACGTGTCATTAGTATGCGAATCTATGGACATGAGGTGGAATAAATCTTCCAATATTCAAGGCAGGGTCTACGACGAGCTATACAGCTCATTTGGTCTGTCACGATCATATTCAGACCGTCTGCATAGCGTTAAATCTCTGTCTGGTGAACTGCAGATGTTGATTGATGTAAGAAAACCTGAAGTCAACTGTGTTAGCTATGGACTATCTGCTAACAACGTCAAGGGGTTCGATAATACCCTCAGTTCTCATTGTACGGATGTATTGCTCAAAGCACACCTTGCCGCTGAGCAAGTTGAACTTCTCTCGGTGCTCACACTTATCCACAGAGCCGTTCTTACACCTGACTCTTGTATTTCCCCAGACTGCTTCGAGGCTGCGAGCAAAGCAATGGATGCCCATCAACATGCTATAGCAGCACTACAGGCCTGCACTAATGAACCTACCTCTGTGGCAAGGTACATCAATCGGTAAGTCATTCTCTTCTAGACTCATAATGACGTGCCGCTTAAAGTTGAAGTATCATTTTGAACATGCCATTCGTGCCCTTCATTGTCCTCTTTCGTCAATGCATCGAGGCTTCTAATCCTGTTGATCTCGCCCGTCTTGGTGACTTCGTCACATCGCTGCAGCCTCTGGAGTTCTCTTCAAAGTCAGCCAGGCGTCGCCAAGTACTGTTTCAACTACTCCATAAGCTCGCACAGCTATATGTTGAATCCGGTTCCAGCCCAAGAGTATGGAACCAGAGTTTTACTGATGACGAATTTAACCATTATTTGAACATCTTGGGATTCACAACGACTGTATCCTCGTTTGACCAAGAGCTTATGCCGACAATTACGAATGAGTTCACCAGTGAAATGGCGTCTTAGTCAATTATTACGCGTATATATACCAGGTTCCTGAGGTACTACTATACTAGGCTTACCTTTCCGCTATAATTGCCAAGAGGTGGTCACTCCTATGATATATCGCACATCGGTATCAGTCAGCGGTAATTACAGAAAAGCTTGAGAACAATTTTGCAAAACCTATGTATTGACTAGATTTTGGTGGCCATCAATGTACATGCTGTAATCATAAACATAATGAGACTTAGATACAAGTTCCAATCCAAATATATATACCGGAATGAAGAAAATATATACAAAATTGAAGCGAAGGGGCTTACTCAGAAGCCAAAAAGGAATGCATGCCTTATAGTGAAAGAATGACAAGCGCCATCCGCTCTATATCCGGACTTATGGTCTGGATAGCCCTTTACTGGCAAGAAGACCACCACTCAGACTCAACGACACACTTGAAGGGAGCCTGGCACTGGGTAGGACCAGTGTATCCATCACCACCGCACTGACCCCACTGGGGAACAGAGCCACCGTTGCCACCGGCGGGAGCAGAGGAGGTAGGTCCGCTAGCGGCAGTGGAAGTTCGGGTGACAGTTGCCAGGGTGGTAGAAGGAGGAGGAGGGGGAGGAGTAGAAGCCGAGCCGCCCAGGTCAGCAACGATCTTGGCCAGGTATCCGGTGTTGGAGAAGAGCTGAGCCATATCCCACAGCATCACACCACCGAAGCTAGAGGTGCCCTTAGCAAGGCTGATAGCTCCAGACAGCTGAGAGTCGGTAGGGAAGGATCCAGCGTTGGCGCCACCGACGTTGGCGGGAGTACCGATGAGAACCTTGGCGTTCTTGTTGGCGCTGACAGTCTTGGCCCAGTTGTCCCAAGTAGCCCAGTTGAAGTCGGCAGGGTAGTGAGAGACACCACATCCGTTGTTGTAGAACTGTACATTAACCCAATCGAAGGCCACTTCTCCATCGAGGAAACTCTCGTCCGAGATATCGGGGTAGGGGCACTGGGGGGCGGCAGAGAGCCAGAACTTCTTGGAGGTGGCGGCATCCATCAAGCTCTTCAGCTCAGCGGCGAAGGGCTCCATGTTGTTCTCGATAGGATCCTCAAGATCAAAGTCGAAACCGTCAACGACGGCGTTACCGAAAGGTCGAGGAGTGCTGTTGCCACTCTGGACAGGGCCGTACATGGCCCACATCTCCTGGGCAGCCGACACGGCAGCGGACGAGGAGCTGAAGCCACTCTCGGTGTAAGTGGAGCCAAACAGACTCATCATGATGGTCTTTCCATAGGTCTGCTGGCACTCGACGATGTCGGCCTCAACCTGGGGGCAGTTAAGCAGGTTGGGAGCCTGAGGGAAAGCGGTACAGTTGTTGCCAACATTGGCAAGGTTGAGGTTGAGGTTGGTGATGCCAACCATGAAGGAAATGTTGATGACGTCGACATCAGGGGCGTTCTGGCAGTAGTATGAGAGCCTGTTTTGGCCAACGCTGCCGGAATTCTGACCCCAGTAGACAACGATGTTGTCGTTGCTGTTTTGGTTCCAGCCAGCCTGCGCAGCAGGGAGAAGAGACAAAAGCCCGAGGGCAGCAGTGAAAGAAAGAGAAGGCATGTTGACTCGTTTGTCGAAGTATTTAATGAATGTAAAAGTAAGGAATGACTAGGAAGGACCGGAGACAGCTCTGGATTGGCTTGTCGTGATGATGGATTGGGGAAGACGAGAGCAGATCGAAGTCTTTATATCAGTTAGATAGGCAACCGTCGAAATGTTTCAAGTCAACGCCATAGTCTTTGCAACAGGACCAATGAGGCAGCTAGACTCAGGCTTACACAGGTAGCATCGTGCCAGAAGATTATGGTAGGTGCTATGCTAATTGACATAACCCACCCAGGCGGCTCCAGCTCGTAGTCTGACATGGTTACATGAACGGGCAGTTGGTTGGACGACTGAAACATTCCGCACTATCTTTGTGCTGTTCAATCACGGCGGCGACTGCGATAGGGATTAGCTTGACAAACCCACCGGCAGTCCTGATGATGTGGACTGTAAATGGCATATCTCACTGCGATTAGTAGGATATTGATGCAACGTTATGCTCTAATACTGCCAGGGTCAAGATGATTTAACGTCTAATGCGGAAGGTTGAGAGTAGCAAAAGCGGTTAGAGAACGTCACCCATCACACGCATGTCAATATGCAGGAACCAGCTCCAATAAATGCATCTGCATCTTTAATTGACCTCATGGTGCATTTAGACGAGCTGCCTGCTGAAAGTTGTTTACTTTCGTGAGGAAAAAAAAAAGATCTTTTCACTTAATTTTTGGGGGTTTTTTTGTTCCTCTTCCTTAGTAAGAAGGTCAAACGATCCCTGTTTGCTCGAGACCCTTCAAGACCCTTAAAGACCCTCTTTCCAAATAAACCTCCAATCTACGCAGTATTGAAAGCAATGCTTCTTGTTAACACTCGGCTGTAATACTCGCTGGTTTCTCTCAGAGTGTTTAGAGTCTAGCCAATTTTGTCAGCTCCTTCAGCTAGAGCTTCCGCTTTCGTGATAGGGCTTGTCTAATATCGGAGCAGGGCAGGCTCTCTGTTCTGCACGTGGCGGTACCTTTACTCCGTAATTTCGGATAAGACGGCAACTTCATGCTATTGGTTGCTACCAGTCGAAGCTGGTAGGCGCCGACCGCGGCTCAGATGGAGACACGGAGATGCTACAATGAATCGAATCAAACGGCTTATGTGGGGGAGCCATCGATACCTGAGCTGCAGTCAATTGCGCGGCGTGATACCAGCCGTGCCACAATCTGCCGATATATTAAATAGGATAGATATCAGAGCTTCCATTTGAAGGATATCATCTGGAGAGTTTTAGGCAGCTCGAGTTATTTACAGTAGAGCCATGGACATTATGGGAAACTCATATAACTAAACGGGCGCTATTGAATCCACCCGCATCACTGTTGAAGAAGTGGGAGAACCACGTTACAACTGAAGATGTGAAAGCCAGGTCTGCAACGATTCTGATATCGCCTCGTAGATGCTACCCACATGGCTGTACGAGTATAGTTGGTTAAACTACACGCCTTTGCGGTTTTGAAGATGAAAATCGGCTATTTATTTATTTACCAAGCGCGTACTTTCATCAATTGCATTGGCTAAATGACAAAGTCTCAATGGTGCTTTCCATAGAGAGCATCATGTTACATGATTCAAACATTCCTTCAACACCAGCGATTGCTAGATCATCTTACAATTAGATCATCAATAATAATATCTCTTGCTATGAAATATTGCATATCGACAATTTGGACCTTAGAGTTAAACTACAAAAAGGCAAGAAAGTCAACTTAAATAAAAAGAGCGATACAGGGTAGTTACATTGAAGAATCACAGTCAAGCGCTCAATAACTCATAATGACAGTGTGTGATCAAATCGAACATAAAATGAGAGGGTGGGAACAATCTTGTTTAGAGACGATACTGCAATGCCAGTTCACCGGGTGCATGATACGTTGGAACCTTCATCTCCAATGCCTCTCCAGAATAGCCGAGATCTTCAGCTACCAGCATCGCGGCTTTTTCTCCAATCAGGAGAGCCGTGGAGTATCTAGTATATCACATTTAGCTCCGAGACGGGAAAATGGCAACTAGCCAGAGAGGGTTACTCACGTGTTGCAGCCCACATTGTCGGGGCAGATACTCAGATCGGCAACCTTGAGTCCTTTAACGCCGTGGACATTCAGACGCTCATCCAAGACTCCGTGCTTTACGATACTGTTACCCTCCTTGGGAGCCATAGAGCATGTTCCCAAGCTGTGCCAAGTACTCTCCACGTGGCGCTTGACCCATTCTTCAATAGCCTTGATATCATTGCTGTTATACTTGAGCTCTTGGCGCGTATTGACTTTGTTGGAAGACAGAATATTGACGCCGGCTTTAGTGTCAGCTTCAGGGAGATAAGAAGACCAGCTGCCATGGGTGATTCCAGCTGATAGGTTACCCGGAAGGGCGTAGGCCTTGGTCGTGGCAAGATCCATATCATGAGCTCTTGCTGGGGAGTCATACTCAAAGAAGGGGTGCTACACATGAGAGATAAGTCATCAAAGTCACACATTATTACAAGGAAGATGCAACGAACCATGGTCTCCACCTCTCCCGCATATGCATCCATTCTCCGTGCCGTCTCCCTGGATTTAATGTAACCCCACACCATTGGTACCATATCCCGCTCATCGTTCATGAAGCCACAGTCGAAGTCTGGGCTATCGTATGGGTCAGCGCTCTTGATATGAGTGCTACCTCTCGAAAACGGATATTCCAAGAAATGGAACATGGTGAAGAACTTCCCGGGAGGCCTTTTGAACTTGTTAGAATGAAGCCAAGCAATTGGACGTAGTAAAACTCACATCAACATGTGGTCACCAAACCAGCCGGATATGACACTGTAGTGCATCACTGGCTTATCTGGCTTGTCTTTAAAATAACTCTTCCAGCCGTCTTTAAAGTGGGGAGTTGGCCAGCTCTCGAATTCTTTCAGTTCTTGCTCAGTTGGGCGAATCTTAACTCCTGCATCGATGCCATTGGTTGCAAGAGGGCCAGTTCCCTTGAGATGCCATTCATCGAAGACGCCTACATCAGAGTAGCATTAGTACGCGTAATCAGATACTTGGGCAAGGTTTCCGTGTAGTTCATTCACTTACGCTTTTGCACTTCAGGGTCGCCCCGAACGAAGTCGTCAAACGTCTCGACATCTGGCTTGGCCCTGAACACTGAAAAGGTCAAGTAATGGTCTTGGAAGTTGAGTCCAACTCCAGGAAGATTGACCAAACAGTTGACACCGGCCTGTTTCAACTTTGCTGGGTCACCAATACCCGATCTTTGGAGAATTAGTGGAGACGAGAGCGTCCCGCCCGATACGACGATCTGCTTGCGCGCTCGGAATATGCGGGTTGGAGGTTGGCCCGAACCCAGATGTTTGGTGGGAACTGTCTGCACGCCGACGGCCCGCCCATTCTCGATTATGACCTTGTCGACCTTTGTACTGCAAGCTAGATATAAATTGGAGTGTGCCGCTCGAGTAGCATGGATGTAAGCGTGCGCACTGTCGCTTCGTCGTCCGGTGTCTCGATTAATCCACTTCAACCAGTGCTCAGCCCCATGACCTGTGACTAAATCTTGGAGATCGTCAACTACAGGGATTCCCTGTGACTCTGCAGCCCGAAGAAAGTCGTCTTTAATCGGATATGTATAGTTGCCAAAAGACACCTTGATGGGGCCTTCGAAGCCATGTATTTCCCGATTCTGGCTAGCTCTTTGATACGTCTCATGCTTCCTCATGAGCGGCAGTAACTCTTGAGTTGTCCAACCTTTGGCTTGAAAATCGTCATAGTCGGAAGCTGAGGCACGTGTGTACATCATGAAGTTGATAGACGAACCACCACCGAGAACGTGGGCGCAAGGCACAACGGCCTTTCGACCAGCCAACCACTTAGACGGACGGGACTCATAAAAAGAAGCAGTCTTGGAGTCCAATTTCATGTTCCGTGGGTAAATACCAGGTCGGAAGACCCAAGGATTGTTCAGATTGCTTTCGCCAGCCTCAATCAGCAAGACTTTGAGATTGTGGTCTAAGTTTGCCAGTCTAGTCTTGTTAGTCCATACAACTTGAGTTGTGTTTAGAGAGCGGAAGACTCACCGGCCCGCAACAACACACCCACAACTTCCACCTCCTGCCACGATGATATCGAACTCATCGGGCAGCGAACTCCCATACCCCGAATACTGTGTTGACATCTTTACGGGCCCTTTGTTGGAAGACTTGGTTGATGAGACTCGAGAGAATGTAACACTGTCTGTGGACAACCAGAACACAGTGGGATGGGCTGTGTCCTTAAATATACGTCCGAAGGACACACCCCAGTGATTTTGATGGCCAATTATTCGTAAAACCGAAAAATCTCCCTTAGACTCTGCTTCATGGCACGAGACGAACGATATGTCGTATCCAACCCCTCACAACCAGGGCAGGATCGCCAATTGTAATTCTAGCCTTGGGGTCCATAAGCGTAATCAAGTTGTGGTGACAAGCATTCCATTTATCCGTGAATTCTTGCCACCATTTCCAATAGGTGCGCATAAGAAAGATGGGAATGTAACTTTCTGGCTTGCATGGCCAAGATTGCGGGGGTGATGTACAGGCAGTGAGCGGTGTTGAGACGTTCATGCTTTCACCATGGATAATAGTTATCTACTTGATGTATTTTGGAGGCACTCCAGACAGCAACGCCCAATTGCTTTCCAATTGTGAAATTTTCTTTTTCAGACATTCATTTCATCGAAAAGTCTACAGAAGTTATCGTAGCTCATACTTGAGAATCAGGTAACGATACAGGCTGAGTTGGCTGAGGTCCATGCCCGGCTGGTGTGCCACATACCGAATCAAGGATTCTGCTCACCTCCTCCTGTCATTGGACGATTATGAATGGCTAGAACAGTTGCAGGCGGAATGTCCAATTGTTCGAAACCTTCTCCCCGCTTATTTGGTTTTTGCTCCAGCATTCGAACTAATCAGAGCCACAGTTCATGCACCCCGGATTCTTGCAACGCATAGACTGTGGGGAGAAACACAGCCCCCTCATGATATCAGATCTCCAATGTTGTGTTCTGCCTGTAGCAAGTGCGGGGATAATAGCCATTCATCATCAAGATGTAAGCACATTATCACATCTGTGTGACGTGTTTCTTCAATCTGAGAAATGATGGTAACTGCCGGTGAGGGGCTTCGAAGTCGTATCTACGAAACTTGGGGTTTCATTTTTAGATAGGCCTTTAGACATGGTGGCCGAGTTTTACCGCATTGTTATTAGCTGAACCAATGCAGGTAGAATGGCCTGTCAACTTGGGAGCCTTCAGACGCAACCCCCGCATCAACTATGCCAAATGGAACGCCCGGCATCGATCCTTTCGGGTATTCTTTCAACCTCAATAACCATTTCGAACTTGAATTCTAGTCATGTGTCTCGCCAATTCGTCATCTAATGCATCTAATGGACTAAAATAGGACAATATTGAAGCTGGTCCAACATCATCGGTTGAAGTCTCAACCGTGGTCGATGCTCCCAGTCAAAATCGTCTTTGTGTTCGGAGCACGGAGTCGCGGCAGCTAAACATTAGCCAAAGGTTAAGAGGAGGGTCTTATTTCCGGTGCTATCCCCTCAATTGCATGGTCGGTCCGTCGGTCTCTTTGACCCCCCGCAAACATGCTGATAATCGGGCAGTTCCGATGTGGTAACACGGAATGAATGACATAAGTCATTGTGCAGGCCATACACATGCGTATCAAAAGAAAAATAACATGTATAAAGTTTGCATTGAGCAATTTCGGCAGCTGTATCACTATCTGGTAGAATGAAATAACTTGTTAGTCGGCCAGTCGCAAACACATAGCAGTCATAATGGCCCGCTGGTTACAACATGCCGACCGAGGATGGATTCAAGTATATGCCTTCCACATGCCTCTATTTGCCTGATTGAAAGGCCTTTTATCTAAACTACCCGAACATTTATCGAAAGTCCAATACTAGCCACATTGTTTACATTTATTTTGGCCATTGTACTGATACTGCTTCCGGTCAAGCCTGAGAGACTCTATCTAGTGGTAACGATATAAACAGCTTCACTCACGTTGGCCAGAAAGAATATCGCTACTATTATGAACCATGACTCGTTCTCTAGCATGTTGGACACTGGCATTACTAACAGGACTAAGCCAATCAGAGTGACAAAGACGTAAAATATTAAGTATGCGCTATGATTATCTAATTGATCATATTCCTGCCGCATGGCAGAATTCGTGATGGGTATTCTCAATGAGTAGTCCTATTTTGACCGTAGAATATTCCTATTTTCACCACAATACTACACATCACAAGCTACGTTTACCCCCATCACTTGCAATTACCACACCCACACACCAAAATATGGTGTAGCACACTGAGAAAGGAGACAATGAAACAAAATTTCACGTTACAACACTACTATATATGCTATCAATCGGCGCCAATTGCTTAAAAACGCATTTCCAGCAATTTCATCCGCCTCGTCAGCGCTAGGTTGGGTAGCCGGAATGACTTCAAGAGCTTCCTCGGCCTCGGTCTCGGTCTCGGGGCCGGTCCTTGAGGCGGCGCGAATTTCATCCAAACCGGCGCCGTAGGAGAGCTCCGACGTTAGCGGCGGATCGAGGAGTCCGCACTAAAGAAGGAATCTGATAATATAGATTATCGTGATGCTGAAGGGTAAGGATGAAATGAACAACGAGATTATAGTATTGTGTGATGTTGTAAAGTATCTACGTGGCGCACCAGAACGTGGTACT
Source organism: Trichoderma simmonsii (assembly GCA_019565615.1). Taxonomy (NCBI): domain Eukaryota; kingdom Fungi; phylum Ascomycota; class Sordariomycetes; order Hypocreales; family Hypocreaceae; genus Trichoderma; species Trichoderma simmonsii. Next base: position 244,327 of record CP075867.1, on the reverse strand, counting down.
ATAATTGGGTGTGGATTGATGAGAGCGGCAGTGTGTTCGTATTAATCTTAATATGGCCACGGGCTACTACGGAGAAATAAGAATATTCTACGGCGAACGTAGGACGGCTCTTTCTTAATTCCAAGGACATATAGATCACTAATTGTGCTGCTGTAATTACAATACTCTTTATGTGATTGGGCGATACGAGAAATGTTCCAGGTCCAATCCACAAACCATTATTTAGACTCAGTCTAGCTTCCCCATTTGTTCTAGAAGAATCTCCTCGTCTCGGGTACTTCATGGCGCATGGGGCTTCAAGGAGGGCACTACAATACGATACTCTCTAGTCGAAAACCCTTAGCGATGATTTTATCAAGCTCAATTGTAGCCTACCAAATATAATCTAACAAGCGATATTGACATGGTATTATACGTTAGAATTTGCAAAGCTCTCCATTAGGTATTCATTGAATCGTCTTGTTGGTCGAATTTGGTACACAAGGTTCATGATCATCTGTGGCGAGTCAAAATCTCCGGAAAGTTGAAGTACCATCAAGGTTCATCGATTTCCCCGAGCAAACTTAATCGAGAGGGACAAACTAGTTCATTCTCTGCATCTCAATCTTTGTGTAACGAACGAATGATCATATACTGCATAGTTGAATCTAGGCTGCATGGATGGCCTCTACTGAGAAGCTCCTGCAATTTAATGGGAAGAAGGGGAATATATAACCTTTTCTCTAAAGAGTATCAAGTAGGATCCTTGTCCCAAAGAGCAAAATCGACCAACGGACCTAGTTACCATTGGTAGCGAGCTACAGGGGTATGTGTAACCGAGCTGGGTCCAGTATGTCATGAGATTTTTCTCAACGGCATTCGCTGAGACTCAGTCTTGGGTATGAAGCTTGATCACATATGGAACAGAGCGTATGTGACCTATCTTATTTAGATAAATCAAAACCGGCTTCTTCCGCTTACTTATCTGCGGATTACATGAAGAATACTACACCATAGAGATCAATCCTAAAGGCTCTCAGTGATACAAAATCGCCCCTGAGCTGAGCGCTATTATTAGTTGTGATGCCTAATCTCGACGGCTAACGGAAAGGAGAAAAGAGTAGCCCAGCGGCAGATTTAGCTACTGGGCAATGCAGCCCTTTGATCGATGGTACCCACACGGCCGATGCCTGCTAGTGGACCAATTTGGCCTCCTTTCAAAATGAGCAGAATTGATTCCAAAGAGAAAGACACGGATTGGGTTAAATGTAACATTTTTCTTGTTTAGGCAGTGCTTTCTGACTGAGACTGAACATTAAGCATGATGACCAATCTTACTGTCATGTGGCGTCGCAGCTGTTGCTCTTATTGTGTTGTGCATATAGTTGACAACTAACGCTAATCGCATCTCGTCCGAGAATAGCCAAGAAGTGTTACAGCGAACACAATCATATAGTATAAACATATAGTATAAAGATTCAGTCTGGTTAGCGAAAGCGCGTGGCATACAGTAGGTTTCATGTCTATCGTTGGCCCCGCAGAGGTTGTGGTTAAACATAAACCAGTCGTTGAGTTCGTTGAGTCGATATACTCGTACGGAGAAGTGTTCCCCCAACATCAACCAACATCAACCAACTCTCCATGGATGTGTGCATGCACGTCGGCCCAGAGCGTTGCCCACTTTTGGAAATAGCGTTAGTAACCGCTTGTTGGACCGCTCAATCAGGAGAATTTGCGGACCTCGGAGAGTTGTTTGTTTCGCTGAAGCTCCACAAATTAAACGGCTCTCGCTCGCAAGGGTAGCAGAATTCAGGCTTTGCATCTCGATGATTGATGGGGGTCATCAGTTATACCGCAACAGGTATCACGGATCAGGGTTGAGTTGTAAATCACGGTGCGAAATTTGACCCGATGCCCGGAACGCCATGCCGAACAGGAACTAACCATCCACGCGGCGTTTGACACTTCAGGAGAGGCGTCTTAGTGTCGCTCTGTTAAGAATAAGCAGCCCTTCGGAGGCCATAAAGTCTGGCTGGTTCGGGGGCAATGCCGAACGGAACTCTTCAAAATCGGCAGTTGTACATATCTTCTTCCATCTACAAGCGCTCGTTAGCCATAGCAAACTCCCCACATGCAGTGACCGCGCACAACATGGAGCCAAGAAGCTCTAAAGGCAAAGAGAGGCAGCCAAGCATACGGTTTCTCAATTTGACAAACCCAAGCGACGCCACCAAGTCGGATGCACTCACTGTTATACGCTCACACGTGGCCAAAAACACTCATGGCCGCAAGCAAGAGAGTCGACGTGCCCGCCTAGAGATTCGGCAATATCGGCCGGAGACTGGATCGAGCAAGGCTAACGATCGCTGGTCCCAAGTAGATTTTGACACCCCGTCGGTGCCAAAAACCGGAGAATTTCAGCTATCAGTGGCACGCGAACCCAAGCACGAGGAGGAGGTTCGACCAGCCGAGTTAGAAATATGGATGCCCAATCCGCAAACCTATGTAACATCCAATCGGAGGAATCCCTTTCAAAGCACTGCCATAGCAGTTTCTGATTACGAGAATGGCTTGATTGATCATTGTAAGTGTTTCCGTGGCTTATTGACCTCCATATATATGCATCTAAGCTAGAGCACTAAATCTTGCAGACATTACCTACGTTGTAGACAACGGGTATACAGACTGTATCCACACCGAGACCGAACAACTCCTTCTCCAAAATGTCCGATCCCAGTTTGTGCCATGGTCGCTTACGGAGCGAGGCCTACAAGCTGGCTTGTTGATGGCGGCCTGTCGAAGTTTACTAGTTTTACATCCCGACGATGATTCGTACAGGGTGTCACTGCTAAGATATAAGAGTGAATGCATCCAAATCCTTCGCGCCGCGCTCTCAGCCTCTGATGGAAGAGAGATCAGCGACTATACCATCGCTTTGGCTTTGGTATTAACAACGGAAGAGGCAAGTTATTTCACCCCTAATGCATCTATAAGAGTAAGGCAACTAACAGTTATCTGCCTGGCAGTTTCTATCAGGAAACTTAATGGAGTACAGATTGCATGGCGAAGGGATTCTCAGGATGGTACATCTGAGAGGTGGTTTTAAAGATCTGGGCCCTGGTGGTCTGCTAGGATATCTCCTGGCGAGATCTGTCTATAACCCCGTCTTTCAATTCGTAGACGGGCCCGATACTACTGGTCTAGTACAGTAGAAGATGTGTGAAGTGTGTTAATGGAAATATTAGTTATCATCTGTAGTGTAGTCACGGCATAATTCGGAGGTAAAGGGGTTTTAACATGGAAAGCAAAGGCGTAAGCGTAAGCGCCTTCCTAGATAGGTAAATATTGCCAGATTTATCTATAGCAATTAAGTCATGGGACATATACTAGCAATGAGTTGGTGTATCAATGTCGGCCCCTAAGTGCTTGGGAGTCTCTTGTCGCTCCCTTGTAGCCTTGCGATGCTGACATATTCATTCCCACACCCGATGAAACTCAAGTTATTCTTACAATCAAAGGCGTCTTATGCGTAATTGTTAGGCATGTTATTTTTAACAAAAACAATAGTAACAAGTATGTTCTGCTGTGTGAATAGTGGCGACCCAAGGAGTGTAACATTTTTTTATGTGCTGTCGAGGCGCGTAAAGTGGAATACAAGCACCAGGCACCGACGATCTTAAAATCACCATGGCACAAACTTCAACCCCGCTCACCATCAGCCTCTTAAATACCGCGCATAACCACATCCAAGAAATGTCGGCTGATTCTGAAGGTATGTGACACTTATAAAGTGTACGTATAATAATAAATAGCCATATTACATCTGTGACACTTTATTGCAGGATATGCGAGCAGCGATGCGTACGAGATCGTGCGCAAGATTTGTAAATCACATCCATCGCCTCATTCCACACCTGCGCTAATCAGAAGTCCCCTTTCCTGTTCTTCAAAAAAGCCTCCACTAAGCATGCAGATATCTTTGAAGGTGTTCGGATGAGAGATCTCAAGAGATGCATCGTCAAGCCGGCGAAGGAAGTAGGGAGGCACAGAATAGAGCAAGAGATCAAAATGCTTCGTTCTTTACAAGGAGGAACAAACATCCCGAACCTCTATGATGTTGTACAAGACAATCAGGTATGCCCACTTGGACTCTTATAGCGGTACACAGGGTCAAAATAGCTGGATAGAATCTGTGTTTACAAGTTGGCAGACGGAACCGCTGTCAGTGGTCTTCGAATACATCGAAAACACCGATTTTAGATCTTTATATCCCCGTTTCAGCGCCGAAGATGTCCGATACTACATGAAAGAACTTCTCAAAGCTGTTGAGTTTTCCCATAGCAAGGGAGTCATGCATAGAGACATTCGGCCGCATAATATCATGATTGACCATAGTCAACGAAAGGTGGAGATTTCTTTGTGGCCACCAGTCGCTTTCCCTTCTTTGCTGAATTACCGGCTGATGACTTACATGGTACTAGCTGCGTCTATTCAACTGGGATTACGCCGACGTTTACGTTCCCAACTCTAGATATAGCGTCCGTGTTAGTTATGGATTCATCAAGGCCCCCGAATTACTCTTGCACTATGAGGAATATGACTGCAGCTCAGATATGTGGAACTTTGGAATGGTTTTTGCTTCTTTAATCTTCCGGAAAGAGCCATTCATTCACGGAAATAGCATCTTTCACATCCTACAGGCGATTGCACGGGTGTTGGGCACCAAAGGTCTGCTCAACTATGTGGAGAAGTATGATATAGAAACTGACCCAGACGGCGTTGATGCCATTCCGTATTACGAGAAGAGGAGCTGGGAAAGTTTCTTCAGCGAGGGAAATGAACGATATCGGAGCGACGAAGCCGTAGATCTCTTGGATAAGCTTCTACGGTGGGATCATAAAGTAAGGTGATGCTAAATGGCCTTGGGAAATATGTTGCTTACAATCTATTCATAGCAACGACTTACGGCGGCGGAGGCTCTAAAACACGCCTATTTCAACTGATCATTACCTTCGGCGGCTACCAAGCGCCAATATACTTTAGATTGGACTAATATAACATTTTAACTTAGGCGTAGACGTTCGTTTATGCATAAAGACCTTGAAACAGCTACCATTGACATTGCCCCGGTAAAGAAAACAAGGATGGCATCCAGAGGGACATCATGAACCACTTCCTTCTTGATATAAATTTGTTGTGAGATCATTTAAACGCCAAGATGATTGCTCGAAATTCCCATTGAATGATGCCTCCTGAGGTTCTGCGGTGGACATGTAATCGTCCCATAGAATGTTGAATCCAAAATCATCGGTATTCTGTAATGACAGAGCGATAGCGCTTGGTTCGTGCATTAGCATACCGTCGAGCAAGTCGATGGTTGGATTATCCCCCTCTTCAGTCGATGAATATCCCATGTGACTGATCATTGGTGAAGGGAGTCCTGTTGTATTGTTTCCACTCTCATTCGGAGTTGTAGGCTTCAGTATTCGTTCCAAGAGAATATTGTTCGAAGAAGAGTCTTTTTGTAGCTGTCGGTGGTATCCTTCGATTGCTCTTGAGAGATCGGATAGAATTTCAGCGTAACGTTGTGCCTGAGGACTCAACTTTGCAATCCGTTTCAAGACGTTCTGCGATGAAGAAAAGTAAAAGTGCGATTCCGAACTTGTTATTTCGGGTGGCCTCAGGAGGGAGAGCCCCAGAATGAGCCCTGCAGCGAAAACCCACGCCCTGTTCAAGTAAGTATTGGATCGGTCTTACGCTTCTCTAGGGCGCTGATTTTAGCCATTCAAACTTACTGTAGTATGCACATATTCCCTAGCAAGAAATCAGATGTGCCAGCATCATGACACATTTGTACAAGGTAAGTAGCTGAGTCGGTACAGACTCTTGCTAGCTCTTGAGCCTTTGCAACCGATGGAGAAGGGGTAAAGGATTGCCCCTCATTTCGGTTCGCTTGTTTTTGCTGCAGCCAAGTGATAGCCTCGCTGATGAGAAATTGCCGTGTAGCCAACATGACGCCGAAATAATAGTTGCAAGCTACGTGAATATTGCCAATAGCTGCTTGTTGGTGGTTATCTTCCACGCAGCCGTCGTTCCCTCGAGTCAACAGTTGACGTAAGGTTGGCGGCAGACCTTGTGCCCAACCGCGTAGTTTCTGTAGGAACTCTTCAGTCGTTGGAATGTCAAGAGTTCCGTCCCGAGTTATCTTCTGTGCTATGAGCTCGACGATAGAGCAGGACTCAAACATGGCATCTAATGTCATCGAAGTATGAGGGAGTAAATCGGATTTCTCTCTCGCCTCTTGGGCTTCTGGCTGGATATCCTGCGTTCCGCTGGGTCTACCGAGTATAGAATTGGTAATGAGATCGAGAACTCGTAAGCTCTTCCATATTTGCACTCTTCAGCAGCAAATTAGTTCATGGTGAATAAGCGTCAAGGCGAGAGAGTAACTTACCTTGCCGTCCGAATGTCGGCCGGTAAAGTCGCATTCAACTCCGGCAAGTGTAGACCGAGGATAGTGGCTGCTCGCGATGCAACTCCCAAGTACAACAGGCCCGTATTTCTACGACAAGCACAGAACATGTAAAACGCCATGAGAATAAAGTTTCTCACCATGGAAAGACTCGGATTTAGCAGCATATCTTGGAAGCCGAGGCGTTGTGCCTCTGCGAAATAGTTCGAAGATGTCTTGACATCTTTGTCACCATTACCTCTGCAGTGGGCTCCAATGGCAATTACCAAGTAGGCTGCTGTTATATCGTCCTTCAACGATGTTTCCTCGAATTCAGGTGTGGCAATGCTTTCGGAATTTAGCTGGCTCAGTATGCCATCCGTGAGTAGATTGAGAAATCCATTTGACTTGGTTAATAGTTAGTAAGTCTAAGTAATGTCGGAAGACTGGTACCGCCAACACGAACCGCAACTTTGTAATAGTGGATTAACTCGGTTCGTTCCGATAGGTCCAAGTTATCCACAAAGTCGGTAGGTCTGTGGGACGCGGACCTCAGAGTGGCCTCCAACATCGAATTACTCCGTCGACTTTCAGTGAATGTTGAAGGTCCTGCATATCGTCGAAGGACATTCCGGAGAAACTGAAGCATCGATATTGCAGCAGTCTTGCCCACGTAAACTGTGTCAAGAGGGTTAGCCAACATAATCTTCGCTGTTGACTCCCTTTCTCACCCTTTTCTCCCTTGGCAGTCAATAGCATTCTCGCATTCTGAGCGAGCAGAGGCTGTGGGGCATCTTCGCTTCTAGGCTCATGATGGATCGGAAGCCCCTCACGATCGCGAGCAGAGCCGATGCGATTTGGCGGGGATTGCTTCGCTCTGTCGCCATACACACAACTTGCACCAATTCCTTTTCGGGAACAAGAGGAGCACGGGAGTCGGGAATCGCATCGCTTTCTTGATAATCTGCATGCCTCGCAGGCCCGCACGGAACGCTTCCTGTCCTCAAGCCTGACTCGGTGTCGGGGCATGTCTTTCTTGGTTCGGATGCAAGCATCCGCGGGGTCAACCAATCGACAATTTGCCGCCGCGGTGGAAGAAAGATAAATATGGAATGCGAGAATGGTATAAGAATCGATCCGACTAATTGTTCTCAAAATTGCGGATGTCGTACGTTCTTGTTCTTTGCTACGCGCAATGCACACGCGTTCACAGCTGGTTGTCGCTCTTCATATGTGTGCGGATGTCGGACGGTCAAGAGTCGGACACTGTGGAAATTCATAGCGGATAGAGGTCCCGACGCTACTTCATAATGCCGGCTACGCTGATGAATCAGCCATCGTGAACCCCAAACTACCTTGAAACTCCCCCAGGTTGCCAAGGATCGGGGGAATCCCGAGCTGACAGAAGTCGGGGTAGATCCGAGCTAGACAAATTAAAATATGCTAAATGTTTTAAGATTAATCAACTAGATCTTGCTAGAAAAGCGTTGATGGCCCACTATCTCCATGTCGTTTCGTCCCTGTCAACTCAATTGAACCCGTATCATTACAACGAGTCATCTAATACCTTTGTCTCAAAATGTCGGTTGAAGAAGCTTCTACAACAGCAAAGCCTCATTATCAAGAAGTGGAACACGAGAAGTTACATGATGCTGCTGAACGTGGGCAAGCAGCAACAGACGAGTAATTCTCCCATTCCTCTTCTAAGATGACAAGGTATTGAACATTTGTGCGTGCTAGGTATGGACAGTCTCTTGTAGAGCTAGATCCGAAAGCTGAAGCAAGGCTGCGTTGGAAGCTCGACCTCTATTTACTTCCATCAGTTGCTCTGCTGTATCTCTTTTGTTTTATTGACAGAGCAAATATTGGTATGTTGCTTCTCCTCCAACGCCGTAATTTTGGATTTCAATCTGCTGACCTTGATCAAGGAAATGCACGCCTTGCAGGGTTCGAGAAAGATTTAGGCCTGACTGGCTACGACTACAATACTGTTTTATCTATCTTCTACATCTCTTACATCATCCTCGAAATTCCCAGCAATATTCTGTGCAAGTGGATGGGGCCAGGATGGTTTATCCCAGCCTCATCTCTTGGCTTTGGCCTCTGCTCCATATTTACTGCTCTCGTCCACAACAAGGCTCAAGCTTGCGCAGTACGTTTCTTTCTTGGAGCGTTTGAGACTGGTTTACTGCCAGGTATAGCCTATTACCTGAGCCGTTGGTATCGCCGATCTGAATTGGCATTTCGGCTAGCCATGTATCTGGTCATGGCCCCCTTGGCCGGAGCCTTCGGTGGGCTTCTTGCATCTGCCATTCTCAAGCTACCCCATTTTGGCAGTTTTACATCTTGGCGCATGATTTTTGCCATTGAGGGTGTTATAACAGTTGGATTATCAGTAATTTCTTTCTTCACCATTACTGATCGCCCATCAACAGCCCGTTGGTTGACCCAGGACGAAAAGGATCTTTGTATTGCTCGAATTAAGTCCGAGCGTGTAGGAACAACAACTCTTCTTGACAAAATGGACAAAAAGAAGATGATTCGTGGAATCAAAAATCCAATGACAATTTCCATCGCCATCATCTTTCTTTTTGTTAATATCACAGTACAGGGACTCGCTTTCTTTACCCCAACAGTGGTACAGACGATCTACCCCCACAACAGTGTTATCTCCCAACAACTCTATACGGTACCGCCATATATTGTTGGTGCATTCTTTACTGTTGTGTTCCCTCTTCTCAGTTGGCACATCGACCGTCGTCAAATCATCATCGCTGCTAGTGCACCGCTGGGGATGACCGGGTACATTATGTTTCTGGCGAGCACCAATCCGAGGGTCAGATATGGCGCAACGTTCTTAATCACGAGTTCAGTCTTTGCTCTTGGCCCAATGGTCAATTCACAAGTGAGCGCCAATGTCGTTACTGATTCGGCAAGAAGCAGCGCAATTGGCTTTACAGGTATTTCACATTCTTCCTTCACTCAATCACAATAATGCTGCCAGTATCAACCACCGTCGTACTGACAATGCTCTCTCTAGTCATGCTTGGCAACATTGGGGGTCTCATCTCAACATGGAGCTTCTTGCCTTTTGATGCGCCCAACTTTCATATCGGCAATGGTCTCAATCTTGCTACCACGACAATGGTGCTCATTGTGAGCAGCGCTATGTTGGTGTGGATGATTAGAGACAACCGCAAACGTGATGGCCGCAATGTTGAAGAACAACTGAATGGCCTGTCTCCAGAGGAAATAGAGGACCTTGATTGGAAGCATCCGGGTTTTCGCTGGAGGCCATAAGGCGGGAAGGCGTCTATCGTGATCAGCGCGATATGCTGCAATCATTATAATGATCATCTACAGTTAACATATGCTCCGGGCACCCAATTGTAGAAATTGATGTGATTTTCATATTATTTGTCGTATTATATATGTTCCTTCCGTTGTATGTTGATGTGAGCATAAAAGAGTCATGGTATATCCGCACATAAACAAGAAGAACAAAACCAAATTAGCTTCCATTTTCCATCGCCGACATTGCCACCAAAATGTGTAATGTAGCTTCAACACATCATATGAACATTCGAAACTCAGGGGGTATAGCGTCGCGAAGAGATGCAACTCCAGTGATAGATGGGTATTCTGACAAGAGTTCCATAAACTCAAGACGCAGAGTTTCGGGTACGCATAGAGAGACGGATCCAATAACAAGGCTCCAGAGTAAGAAATGGTTGTCGCTACCCCATGAGACCAACATATCGCGACTCTTCAATGCCTGTAATAATTTATATGCGTACGATGTGGCCCCGGTGTTGTCCATCCCAAATTTTGCCCGAACTTCGCTAATATAGAGGATACCGGCCAACCGGAAACATTCTCGCCGTTTTGAGAATTGGGTAGACACACTGTCCGTGTCCCTAGGTAATGATAAAAGGTCATAGAGAATTGGGGCAAAGTGGAAGCCTGGGAACAGAACTGTTCGCCAGAATGCGTCGCCTCGTGCGTTTGCTTCGGTAGTTAAAATAGAGTTGACCTGCTGTATCGCATCAAAAATATGGACAACTGCTGGATCCTGACTTAATGTGCTGTTGCTATTGGAAGGTTTCGCCGCGGGCATTGCGGCAATTCGGAGTCTGCTTTCAGTTGATAAGATGTCATATGGCTGAGGATAACGTGGTTTTATATCTTGGAGATAGCTGCCGCGTATATCAATCCTGAGAGAACAATGAGTTACATTTGCGACAACATGGAGCATGAAGAACTGGGACCATACCAATACATCATCATCCAAATAATAGGCAGATGCTGAAGCGCCGTTAGGCCACCAACACCGCTGATGGCGTGAGAGAGTCCATCAAGATGCACATTAATGAGATGCGGGTTGCTTGTCAGATTCTATAATCAGTCAGTCCAACAAAATCCCGCTATGTACGAAGGTTCAATCAACACCTACTGCGAACGCCGCAAACGTGAGAATTGCTATGATGGTTTCGAGATTGGCTCTCTGGGTCGGATCATCCAACCGTAGTCGCAATGCTCTTGTAGCCATGAGAGAGTATCTCGCATAATCTATACTACTCTCGTGGTCCCCGGTCCCCACTTGCTTTCTGTGCCAAGCGGAAGACGACAACATCTGTGTAAGTGATGCGGATCCCTGTAAAATATCGAGAAACCCAATCTCAATCATGGATTTGAAGATGACGCAGCCTCCGCCGTACACTAAACCATAGTGGTGAGCAAACTAGATAAGCAGAAGGGGGGAGATACATTGAACGAACAATGATTCCATAACTCGCGGGCGCGTGGTCGCTGATCCGAGGGCACCAGCAAAAAAATCCTAGCTCCTTCTCTTCCGCCCATGAGTTCGTGTCCCGCTGGGTTAATCTGTATCGTTTCATTGACCTGTTGCAAATCTAGCGGCGCTGGTTCACCGAGCTGTGGTCTCAGGGCTGCATCGCGCGATAAAGCCTGAAGCCATGACCCAACATCAAGGTCAACGGTCAAAGCATTCCGCGGTGGAGGTGGGTTGCGCCGACGATAATCAGCTTGCGCTCGGCTTCTCACACGCCTCCGAGTTTCAGTATCGCCACGGATGTTTGTTCCAGAGACAGTTATGAACTCAAACCGTGGGCGGTTGCTATCACGGTTACCATCACGGTTGCGTTCCGGTTGTCCTAGGGACTCGCTGTTAGCGCTACATGGATTGTTTCAGCATAGTGTGAGGCACATTGGCTTACTTCTTCTATCATCCATCAGGAGAAATATATCAGAAGTCAGTCGACAGGGAAAGGTAAGTTTGTACCACGAAATGTAGCAGAGAATGTAAGGAGAATAGATGGTTGCGAGTGTTGTGTCTTTATTACCAAAATATATAGAGAGCTCTTTGTCCGTCCCATCGAATCGAGTGAGACTAGAAGTAAGCTAAAAGCGATGGCGCAACGCGCTCCACCACCTCAGCCATTAATTAGGCTCTTTGGCTAAGCAATCCCAAGTTCTACCCGTCTCGCCACAACCAAGAATTTAAGTTTACTGAGACATCCTTATAAGATATCTCCGTCAATTTACTACTCTTTTGTTAGCATAAAGTGACACTGTGCACATTTACCGGCATGACCGGGAACATGCAGCTCTCTACTGACCTGCTGAGTATGGAGTGCTTAGAGCTGAAAAGCCATTCCGCAACTTGCGCTGGTGCAGTTCAAATAAAGATTTGTCACGGAGCCACCACATACAACTAACAGCATAAATATGGTATAATAATGTGAATTTAGCGCCTAATTTTCGATAAACTACCCGAGGAACTGTGCTACCTCTTTCGCAATCAGCGGCCCATCACTCTCAACTGCAAAATGACCAGCGTCAATCAGTTTAACTGTTGCGTTGGGCAAGTCTTTCTTATATGCTTCAGCCCCGGGAGGGATAAAAAACACATCGTTCTTGCCCCAAATTGCCAACAGGGGTACCTGAGAGGACCGGAAATATTCGTGAAATTTCTCATACAACGGGACGTTATTCTGATAGTCCATAAAGAGATCGAGCTGGGCGTCCTTCCTGCCTGGGCGCTGCAGCAAAGTGTAGTCCAGTGTATAAGATTCGGGCGCAATTGTCTGAAGGTCCGGGGTGCCATTCTCGTATTGGAACTTGGTAATGTCAAAGTTCAACATGGCATCGGCCAGCTTGGATCGATCATCCGAAGTGTTCTTGCTAGCCCAAAAATCCTTGATAGGTCCCCAAACGTCGCCGAAACCCTCCACGTAGGCATTTCCATTTTGTGTAATAATTCCCTCAACTGCATCTGGGCGACGCAGGGCTAGTCGCAAACCGACTGGTGCGCCATAGTCGAAAACATAGACAGAAAATTTGGTAATGGAAAGTAAGTCTAGAAACTCGGCAAGGACATCCGTGAGCGAGTCAAAGGTGAATTTGAAGCCTTCAGGTGTTTCGGTAAATCCGAATCCAGGAAAGTCTGGAGCAATGACTCGATACTTGGTAGCGAGTAAGGGAATTATGTTCCGATACTGATGCGACGAGGACGGGAAGCCATGAAGTAGGAGGATCGTCTTAGAAGGTTGTGTGGGACTCTGCTCCCGATAAAAGACGTTTACGCCACTCTTGGGCAGCGCTACACGAATGTTCTGAGTTGCGGTCATCTTTTTTTTCTCTTTCAATATTCGATAAATATGGTTGATGTGTTCTTGGCGATGGTAATACTACTCTGTAGTATCTTGAAGCTTGTTGGTGTTTACTGATAGTATTGGAATGTTGGACTATTGGTATACTGAATTCCTTCAACGACACTCAACGTGGGAATTTATACCATTTAGCATCTAAGAAAATCGAGTTCCTCTCCTATCGTTTTCTCATACTCAACTAGGAATATGTTGATTCCACGTTAGTTGTCAAGTCACGTCAGAGCTCGATATGGAATCCCTCAGCGAAACCTATCTCATAGCTCGAGTTTCCAGCCTTCATTCGCAGCGACGTCACCCACTAAACCCCATGGGGGAAATGCTGGTTTCGCGCCACACATTGTCGTGCGCTAATTGCCCGATAAAAGCAGTCGCTGAATCCTAGCCTCGCCAGACGGGAAGAGCGAAAAGTTTAAACAATTAAAAGAATAAAATAAAACTGAAGACATCCAAAAGGAGACAATGCTCATTTCCATTTTCCCTTGACTAATCAACAAATGTCGCACCAATGCTGCCATCTAACGTATGAGCTATAGGTTCTTTTTCATCCAGATATCGCGGCAGGAAGAGACACTATGAGTTTCCCACCAGCCTATATTGAAATCTCGCAATATTTCGCGAGTATGTAACATTACCCCTCTCTGAGAAGACAAGACACGCGACAAGCAGAGGCCGTTACTTTATATACAATGCTCGCAGTGCGTGCTTTTGCTAGGCGCATTTACACAGAGATACCTGCTCCGTATGTCTTGCAGCAAAATATGGCTTGACTCTTTCTAGGCATAAACGCAACATTTTTATGACGTTATTAGGACTAGACTTGGGCAAGCTTTCTCCGGAGCGGAGATGCAGCAAGCATAATACCGTTCGGCAATTGGCGGAAATCACGGACTACAGTATTTCGCAGCTTTGCAAGGTCTTACTCTCTCGAATACGGCATGCGCTAGACCAGAAACAGAGATTGCTGCTCCCTGACCTTGCATATGAGCCATTCCTTAGCCTAGATTAAAGAGCTCATACGGAGGAGTCCGTATTATTAAATGTGCAAAGGGTAGATATCGCCAGACAAACTCATATATGCCTACAGTTACATCATCAGAGATGCAGTTGTAAATTTTCTAATGCGCCCTTGACAAATCAGGGCAACGCCGACGTTTACTATCTACCTAAAGCAATGCGTAGTCATTGAGCGTAGGAGATTGGTAGCTAGAACGGCGACCAGATTTGTCACATCAAGACTATGTCGGTGGCGTCAGTATCATACGCGTTAACTTGTATAAATAGAGAACATGCCACCTCAACCTTGGCGTTTATGTTTCATCCTCTGAACTCATTGCATTGCACCGTTAATCTAGATTCACACATTGAAACTTGAGTCTCGACAATACCTCACAACCAAACAACATCTATCTAACATCTAAGACACGATGGCCAATACTACTATGAACGCCATTATTATATCAAAGTTTGGAGGACCTGAAGTTCTCCAGATTCAACAGGTACCTAAACCAGAACCAGTTAATGGAGAGGTACTTGTGGAAGTCCACGCCTTCGGCGTCAATCATGCCGAAATGCACATGCGCAAGGGCGAATGGGATGAATGGAACCCAATTTCCGGTTTAGAATGTGTTGGAGTTGTCGCAGCTTGCCCAAGCGGCGAGATCGCAGTTGGAACCAAAGTCGTTGGTGTCATGGGAGGCATGGGCAGGAACCGTCCTGGAGGTTACGGTTCATTCGTAAATGTTCCAATTGCGAATGTCGTCCCAGTCAAAACAGAGCTTCCTTGGGAGCAACTCGCCGTTGTTCCGGAAGTTTACTCCACAGCATACTCCTGTTTGTTCACAGTTCTCGATTTGAAGCCTGGCGAGACACTGCTTATTCGCGGCTCAACATCAACTATCGGCCAAGCTGCTCTTAACTTGGCTGTTGACGCCGGTGCTCGGGTTACAGCGACAACCAGACGGAAGGAGAGGTTCGACTTTGTAAAGGCGAAGGGCGCCGTCGATGCCAAACTCGAGCACGAGGGTCTCCAGTCAGAATTCCCTGCTGGCTTTAAATTCGACAAGGTCCTGAATTTGATTGGTAACCGAGTTTTGCTGGAATCTATTTCTTTGGCTCGACCTGGCGGCCGCATGCTTCAAGCAGGTTGGCTCGGTGGCTTGGATCCTGTCGTCGACTTCAACCCCATGATCCAGATGGACTCAGGAGTACACTTCAGTCTGTTCCACAGCAAAGTGTTGGGCTCGCCAGACTTTCCCATGTCCGGCATTCCCCTTCAGGATATTGTCAGCAAAATTGAGAAGGGAGCTTGGGATGCTAAACCCGCGTTTGTTTTCGAGTATAAGGACATCCAAAAGGCGCACGAGATGCTGGATTCTCATGATGCTGGTGGAAAGATTGTGGTCAAGCATTAGCAGGCAATATTACCTAACCTAGAGACTGTTAAATAGAATGAAAAAAATAATTATTGAAAACTACATCACGTTAATGCTTTAAGCTCTTGCGTCGCACAATACTAATTCATTCCATCTATGTCACTATCAAGCAGGTTCAAGTTTGGTCATAACGCAATGAGGTTGAGAACCTTCAAAATCACAGATTCAGTTATCCATGCAACTGCAGTCTCAACAGGCCGAAGCCTCAGAGATATTTACAGCTTCGTTGCCATCCAATTTGAAGTAAATGTTCTTTATGCTAACAAAAAATATTTAGTGAAAACGACAATACAGCAAACGTTTTTTCTTTGATCATTTCTCCCTTTTCCAAGAACTCTTTTCTTCGCCTTATTTGGACAATTGGCAACTGAACCGCGTATCTCGACATGATTACTAATACGCGATCGCGGGTCGCGGTTCCTCTTATCGCGACTTATTTCGACCGGTGAAACTCAAATCTGCAATAACAGGGTTCTCCATTCACACAAATCACCCACAGGCCCGTAGATTAAAAGGAATCTCGGTTGTATCATTATATTACCCGAACGTGTTGAATTGAGTTCATCGTTTTTAAGCTTAATTTGTGCCTTGTCGCAATGTAAAGCTTCTTGTCTACAACTGCCCCAGGTAGGGTATTTATTTTGCAACCCTCAGCAGATCATACATGCACACAAAATTATCCAACTTGTAGAAGGAGATAAACCGGCTATTCAGGAACAATTGATGCCTTCCTTCGACGCCACGCATATTTACTTGAAGCCATTGTTATGAAGCCTGCGTATAGGCGACACGGTTAAGCCATTCGAGGCCGTATCTAACCGCTCAAGAGCTGTGCAATTGGCCAACTTTTTAGCCGCGCCCTATGAAAGACGATTGCTGGTTGAGGGTTTACAATCATTCTTTGGGCATTCCGGTATCTTATATACCTGGGAGGGTGATCCCATGATAAAGAGAGGAGCTGTCAAACGGAGTAGCTACAAGAAATAAAATTTCCTACCATACAATATGAGCGTTGGATTCTTAGGCTTAGGCGTGATGGGAACGCCCATGGCCCTCAATTTGTGTCGCAGATTCCCCACTACTGTTTGGAACAGAACGGCCTCTAAATGCGCAGCGTTGGTACAAGCCGGAGCTGGGCTTGGCCAGACACCAGCCAAAGTGGTCGAACAATCCGATGTCATCTTCACTATGATGTTTGACGGCCCTGCCATACGGTCCGTAATCGATGACGACTTTAGAAAGGCGCTTCGCGGAAAGACGCTTGTCAACACCAGTTCAGTTTCTGTGGAGTTCAGCCAGAGTCTGGCAAAAGAGGTTCAGGAAGCAGGTGGCAAGTTCATCGAGATGCCTGTCAGCGGGAGCAAAGTGCCAGCCGAAACAGGGAAGCTGGTGGGAATGATGGCCGGTGATCAGGCCGACTGCGAGCGCATCCGACCTTTTGTCGAGCCAATTACCAGTGCGGCTGTCTATTGCGGGCCAATTGGGGCTGGCCTGAAGACCAAATACGCGGTTAACATTTTTCTCATCACTGTTACCGCTGGGCTCGCGGAATCGATGAACCTAGCCCGAGCACAGGGTCTCAACCTTGAAGCATTTAGTAGCGTGTTGGATGCTGGCCCCCTGGCCTCTGCTTATTCGAAGATAAAGCTAGCCAAAATGGCCAAACAGGACTGGTCTGCTCAAGCGGCTGTGAAGGATTGCTATAACAGCACTGAGCTCATTCGGACAGCGGCGAAGGCCGCAGAGGCGAAGACTCCTCTTATCCAAGTCTGCAACTCTTTGTACAAACAAGCAATAGATTCCGGATTGGAAGATGAGGATATGATTGCCGTTTATAGGGTCTTGTCAGAGCAATAAGAGATGCATTCCACACATTTCATATGACCGCATACCTATGCTGTCGCTATTACCATGAATCGTGTAAAGAGTCAGTAGAGCTGGGGAGGTTTCATCGATCTGCCTTGCCACGTGGACGAGACATCGGCCGAGGTACGTAGTGTTTGATGTTCTGGATTAGACAAGCTAAATAGGTGAACCGGAATAGTATTCCGAGCATGCCACTTATTTGTGTATTATGATATGGAGACATGTACGCAGGCACGATGTGCCTTGCTTAGGAATTGCTGCGTTTTCATTTGTTCATGTGCATTGGCAGCTTTCATCAGCCCTTTCAAGACTCACCGAGGCCAGCTGGTTGAGCTACTGACTGCATTTAGCCTGCTTGAAGAATTTTTGTAGAGGACCGAATCACAGCTCCGCGTTTCTCCATGCTTCAGCTGGATAAAAGGCATTGCTTGGCATTGCTTCATAATGACGAGGACATTCATGTTGTGTTGGCAGATGAGTGGGCTGTATTACTCCGTATACTTGCTTATAATGTTCGATCCACGTGGTGTATATCCATTCATGCTATATGAGGGAAGTAGGACGCCACACACACTCTTAGATGGAGGATCATGACGCTGGCAAGCTGGTACCTGACGGCTATTGGCAGCTAAACCTTTTTTTGGACCGACAACGGCAGGCTAAGGCTAATTCTGGCGAGATGTTGCCGTAGCGCGGAGATTTGTAGATGCGCGGGAAAACAACCCGACTTTTGGGAGTGTTGCATCGTCACTCGGAGGAACTCAGTGGTTCTGGTATACGAAGTATAGTAGGAGGATTGCTCGCTATGCTATGCTCGCTATAGAGAAATAAAAAGTCGGTATGGTTTCGACCCCATATTGTGGTAAAATTAGGCTCAACATCTCCGGGCTGTGCTTTGCGGAGGAAAATTTTGACAGCTCGTGTGGGAGGAATTGGCTCTGCTGCTTGTCAACGCGTTTTTGCTTACCATCTGGGACGTTTTCAATGGTGCCCAGAAAAATATTCGATGCCGATTAACCGATTCATTTACAAAAAGACCCTGGACAACAGCTAGGGTCTGTGGTCGGTGCTAGCAACGGATCCACAACTGTTGGCTGTTTTGTTCGCGCTGAGTCCTTCACGGCGTTGCCTATCTGCACGTGTAATCTGCGACTCCATTGGATTGGATGAGTTTTGCCCATATCGGGCAGATGAAAGCCGTTGTTAGTGCTGGTACGGATCGGGATCGTATCCGAACTACACCGAGTTCGAATGGAGTCGTGATAACACCTTCATCCAAATGGCAGGTGAAAATGGACCAGATGCAGATAGCTGGCCGTGTCAATGCCTAGGCAAGCGGAGGGATCAAATTGTATTAAATGCCCCCAGCTCGCGGTCGCATTTTGTTTTTGTCTGTTTTGGTTTCGTGAGCGGTTGTGTGTCAAGAATCGCCTTCAGTCGCGTGGTTGCTTGGTCTCTCGTTATTGCCATTCGTTAATTCGGATATTAGACCGGTAGAAAGGACCAATTCGTTATCCACAATGAAGTCCGCCGCTCCTCTCTTGGGAGCCATCCTCGCCGTGGTGGTTGATGCTGTGCCCACCGTCGACGAGCTTTATCCCTACACTGGACCCAAAGTCCCCGTTGGCGACTGGGCTGACCCGACTGTCAATGGCAATGGTAAGGGATTTGTGCGACTGGTAGAGCCGCCTGCTGTGAAGCCAGCTTCCTCAAACCCGACCAATAACGTCAATGTCATTTCCCTTGCATACGTACCAAATGGCATCAACATCCACTACCAGACGCCCTTTGGTTTGGGAGAGGCTCCCTCCGTCGTCTGGGGTACCAGTGCATCGGACCTCAGCAACACCGCTACCGGCAAATCTGTGACGTATTACTATCCTCAATTGACCCCATGTTAAATCTCGCTAATAAGTATGCGCAGATATGGCCGTACTCCTTCATGCGCCTCAGTTGTGGTCACACAGTGCAGCGAGTTCTTCCACGATGTCCAGATTGGCAACCTGAAGGCTGGAACAACCTACTATTACCAGATTCCCGCAGCCAACGGCACCACCGCATCTGATGTTCTGTCTTTCACGACCGCAAAGGAGGCAGGTGACGCTTCTGAATTCACCATTGCTGTCATCAATGACATGGGCTACACCAACGCTGCTGGCACTTACAAATATCTCAACGAGGCCGTCCAAAATGGCGCCGCATTTGTTTGGCACGGAGGCGACATTAGCTATGCTGATGACTGGTATTCCGGAATCCTTCCTTGCGAGAGTGACTGGCCTGTTTGCTACAATGGCACTTCTACTCAGCTGCCTGGAGGTGGTGCTATCCCCGAGGAGTACAAGACGCCTCTCCCGGCCGGAGAAGTTGCCAACCAAGGTGGCCCTCAGGGCGGAGATATGAGTGTTCTCTATGAGTCGAACTGGGATCTCTGGCAGCAATGGATGAACTCCATCACCCTCAAGGCCCCGCATATGGTCCTGCCCGGTAACCACGAAGCCAGCTGCGCCGAATTTGATGGCCCTGGCAACGTTCTCACAGCTTACTTGAACAAGAACCAGCCCAACGGCAGCGCCGCCAAGTCTTCCCTTACCTATTATAGCTGCCCGCCTTCTCAGAGGTACGTTGTCAATACGTTAGAATTTGAGACCTAATATCTAACGACGCGCAGGAACTTCACTGCCTTCCAAAACCGATTCCGCATGCCCGGAGCCGAGACTGGAGGTGTTGGTAACTTTTGGTACTCGTTCGATTACGGCCTGGCCCATTTCGTTAACATTGACGGAGAGACCGATTACCCCAACAGCCCCGAGTGGCCATTTGCTAAGGATGTAAAGGGAAACCAAACTCATCCTTTTGCCAACCAGACATATGTTACCGACAGTGGTCCGTTCGGCGCTGTTAACGGCGACTACAACGACAAAACGGCCTACGCTCAGTACCAGTGGTTGAAGAAGGATTTGGAGAGTGTCGATCGCTGCAAGACCCCCTGGGTCATTGCAATGAGCCATCGCCCATTCTATAGTTCCCAGGTCTCTTCCTACCAGAAGACCATTCGCGCAGCTTTTGAGGATCTTCTGTTGCAAAACGAAGTCGATCTATATCTTTCTGGGTATGCTTCACAACCTATTTGTCTAACTTGGATTATAAGTACTAACTTTACGTAGACACATTCACTGGTATGAGCGTCTTCTTCCTCTTGGAACCAACGGCACTATCGACCATGTCTCTGTGATCAACAACAACACCTACTGGACAAACCCAGGAGTTTCCATGACCCACATCATCAACGGAGCTGCAGGAAACATTGAGAGCCACAGCACTCTTGACTCAGACCCTCTTTTGGACATTACCACCTACCTTGACCAGACCAACTTTGGATTTGGTGCACTGACTGTTCACAACGCCACTGCTCTTTCATGGAACTACGTTCACGGCTCTGATGGCTCCGTGGGCGACAAGGTCACTCTTTTGAAGAAGGATACAAAGGGAACATGTGGCTCCTCCGGCAGCTCCTCCAGCAGCTCCTCCGCAGCCACCAGCGTTGCTACTACGACATCTGCTTCTCAGTCAGCTGGCGTAACGACCGTCACTGAAGTCGTCACTAGCTACACAACTTATTGCCCTGGTAGCACTACTTTCACAGCCGGCTCCAGCACTTACACTGTTACTCAGGCAAGCAGACTTCAACCTTTCGATCAATTCTGATCACGTTTTACTAACTAGTTGGTTAGGCTACTACTCTCACCATCACTGATTGCCCCTGCACGCTTACCCACACCATCTCGAACGGAGCCACAATGTCAGTTTAACCTCTTCCTTAAGATGTGAATTCCACTAACGCGTCCAATTTAGCACTTCCGAGAGCACTCCTGCCGGTGTGACCGAGCCCGCAACTAGCTCTCCCGTGGCATGGAACACCACATTGCCTACTGGAGGAGTAACCACCACCTCCACTGGTGGCGTTACTGCTCCCACTGTGCCCGTTGGTAGCAGTGCGAGCCGCACATTGGTTGTTCCAGGCTTCGCCTGTGCCCTTTTGGCCTTGTTGTCACTTCTGTAGATGTCGCCATTGCATATAGAGAAAAAATGTAGGATGGTGGTGCGCGAATGAACACCGAATACCCTATCATGGGATATAATATAGTATTAATTGAGGCTTCAAGCAATGAAAGACTTATGTACTTTTTCTAAACTCTTCTATTTGAGTACAACTCCATGTGTCAAATTTTTCATCTTCTCGGCTCTGCATCCTTTGCGGCAAAATGCTACTAGAAATGAGTACCATGCACAGAGTATTGCTGAATATCCGTGGACTGGATTGATCGCGATGAGTATCATTGCAATATTCATGACTTTGGGGCTTATCCCCCGAAGCCACAGAGAACACCCTTGGAATACAGGCTTGAGATGTAAGGAGGCGTCATTTAGGGACGGTTAGTGCATTCTTTGAAAGCCCTTGCGTAGAGTCACGGCAAATACACGCGGGCTAGCCGTCTGTGCCTCCCGTTTTTTAGCTGATGACTCTCTGGATGAGATTTCAGTAGTGGATCAAAGAAAAAGTTGTAAGGATCCATTGACGCAACATACATGCATAGTTTCGAGTTTGTCATCCCCTAGAGCGCTGACTCTTTGTACGACACTTTGTTTCATGTGTAAAATTGCCACAATTTGCCCCGCGATAAGTGACTCTGCGCCAAGATTCGTCGCGCTTGCCAACGCGTAGTGACTCATCGCAAGGCTGAGTGCCCCTCAATCTAATTTCGAGAAACAATCTTGCAAACGGCCCCATCAAATACCCTATTTGTAAGTCACTGTGAATGCTCGCCGTGGGAATATAACTTGAGGGGAAATTCCCTATAGGAGTCTATCTCTATAGCAACTAACTTCTATCTACTTCACTGTTCATGAGCCTTACTACCACTCCTCTCAATACCCAATTACAACTACCCCGCGTAATGGACTCAACCTTGTCATATCCCATGCCGGACGGCGTCTATGCCATCCCGCATGATGAATTGGATCTCCGATCAGATGAAGAAGTGGATCATGATCTCTTCAATCCTAAGCCCGTTTCAGACGAGAAGAATATCTGGTTCTTCTGGCACAGTGGTCATGGCAAAATGCACGGCTATACTCGGCGCACAGTTCGGAATTGGCACAGAAGATTTTCCAAGAAGGGATGGGTTGTCCGTGTCCTGGATTTTGAGTCTGGCTCTCCCTTGAATGTGGCACACTACCTCGACATTCACGATACGGATGTGTTTCCTAAAGCGTTTACGGATAGCTCAGTTGGCGGCCATCACTCGTACCAGCATATCTCGGATCTTGTGAGGTTTCCCCTCTTATTAAAATATGGAGGCGTCTATGCGGACGTAGGCATGGTCCAAATTGGGGATTTAGACCGTGTCTGGAACGCTACCATCGGCGACCCGAGCTCACCATACGAGGTTTTCACTTACAACATGGGCGGACCTGAAGAGCGAGGCATGGCAAACTATTTCCTGGCCTCAGGACGAAACAACCCTTTCTTTCTACGTTGTCATAAGCTGTTGCTTGCACTATGGGCTGAGGATGGGGGAAAGACAAGCACCGAGGGCATGCACGCTAGCCCTTTGCTGAAAGGAATTGCCTTACTGGATACTGGAAACTCATTCGAAGAGAATGGCAGAACATATTCACGAGAGGAGACTGCCAAAATGTTGACCGACTACATCATCCAAGGACAGGTTATTACCATGGTCATGGGCTTGATCGACCCGGAAGATGGTTGGAACGGGCCGAAATATGTAGCAGAGCACATCTATGCATATGACTACATGGTTGGATCACAGCTCATCAACGAAATCACCGCATGGGACGGCCCCAAACAGTTTGAGCTCATGTCTCTACCTGTTGCCAAACCCGGGGAAGAGGAAAGCGACGACCAACGACTCGCACGCAAGATTATAGAAGATTGCCTATCCAAAAGTTTTGGCATGAAGCTCGCCACAGGTATAATTGTTAGAATCATGGGTGAGACTTTGAGCTCACTATGGAGGAACAATGAGGGCAGTGATAATGTCCCAGGAACATATGCGCATTGGTTGAGATATGGTACACTATACTGGTGCCCAAAAGAACATCCCGCTAAGCTGCATTTTACAGAGATGCCGGCTTTCAAAATCGGCCCTCTATTGCGAGAAGGAGAGCTTGGACCTGGTGCCAAGTCAAACGACTTTCGCGTGCCGAATTAAGGATACTAGAGTCGCGGTTCGGCGAGTTGGTCTTCTTCGATACGTATCGCATAGCTTGTGTAGAGCATGATCAAGCGTTCTTGTTGTTGATATAGAAACAAACTTAGGCGAACTGTATTTAATTAAATTAGAATCATTTTATTGAAATGCTACAGGCTGATTTCCAGTTATTTCGCGATGGACTTGACGTTGAACTTACATGGTGCGATTCCCGAGTGCGATTCCCGAGTTCGGGAATCACAGCTACACGACGTTATCCTCAACCACAGGACGTCTAGATGTTTATTACCCGAGTTCGGGCAGTATATTCATCTCGAATCCGAAACTAATGTAATGGTACGAGAGTATTGATTCTCAAAACCCGACTTCGGATAGACAGAATTGATACTGGCCTCACAGTTTTATAAATAGGCCTTTGACCAGACACCCAGCGAAAATCGCAAGAACATATTCGAACCTCGTCATGAATATTGATGATTTTTAAACTATTCTGCGTGTTAGCTTCATTGTTTACATATACGTGATGAGTTATACTGGTATGTTAAAAAGGATGCGCTCCTGTCTGTCTACATGAAGAACTGCACAATATCTGACGCGATCTCTAGTTCAACTGTTCATTGGGGCGCTTGTCGCGCTGCCAGTTATTACGTTACTATATTCGGTGTTATACTATCTTGACGATGTCCACCGTCTACGCCAGTTTCCCTCGCCATCTTTGGCGGCTGCATTGTCACCTTTGTGGATGATGTGGCATAACGCTCGGGGCAAAAAGTATGAAGCCCTCGACATGGCACACCAACAGCTCGGTCCAGTTCTTCGAGTCGGTCCTAAAACACTCTCCTTTTCGGCCCCTGAGGCATACAAAGATATATATGGCCATGGTTCTCCAATTCTCAAAGACATCTTTTACGATAATTTGGCAAACGGCAATCCATCCATGGGCGACGCGACAGATCGCCAGCTGCATTCAATCAAGCGAAAGAATCTGTCAAGTATTTTTTCAGCAAAGAACATTCTGAGCATGGAGCCTAAAGTGACAAGCTCAGTGGAGGAGTTACTTGCAGCAATCCGCATCAAGCTGAATGGAGGAGCTTTATCCAACGATGACAAGCACGTGGTTTTGGAAGGTGTATTTGACGTACAGCCCTGGTTGAACATGTTTTCGTACGATGTCATCTCCAAAATGCTATGGTCTTCATCTTATGGATTCCTGAAATGCGGGAGCGATGACTGTAACTCCATGGCCGGCGACGGGCGCGTCATGAAAGTGCCAGCGATCCGATGCTTCCAAGCTGGTGTGCAATTCAACGCTCTTTGTGCACATCTCCCACCGCCTTTGTATCAAATTTCAAGATTTGTTACAAAGCCAATGTATCAGACGGCAGCTGCAGATCATTTTTCGGGAATGGCGAGATATGGTATTGTAAAGCGCATGGAACGAGGCGATTCCGATGACGTTGATTTCTTCTCTTTCTTTCCGACACAAAAGACTAAGAGATGCCCTGTTCCTATGGAGTTGCCGGAGCTTATTGCAGAGTGCGGTACATTTTTGAATGCAGGTAAGTTAACTAGATGCTAACAATGGTCCGTGGTTTTTGGCTGACCATTTTCAGGAAATGATACCATCCAGATCTCACTTACCAATACCATCTATGAGCTTGCCTCTCACCCACAATGCCAACAGAAGCTCTACGAGCTGCTTACTACATCGTTGCCAAAACAATCGCAGCCGATTGCTTCATACATGGAGCTGAGTAAGATACCATTTTTGACAGCAGTTTTGGATGAAACATTCAGGCTACTGCCTCCAGTACGGTTCAACCTACCACGAATAATTGTTCAAACTGGAGCCGTGATTGCAGGCCACCATGTTCCAGCCGGAGTAACCGTCTCCTCTTCCGTATACATAATGCACCGA
This sequence comes from Trichoderma simmonsii, assembly GCA_019565615.1. Taxonomy (NCBI): domain Eukaryota; kingdom Fungi; phylum Ascomycota; class Sordariomycetes; order Hypocreales; family Hypocreaceae; genus Trichoderma; species Trichoderma simmonsii. The sequence goes on along the minus strand of CP075867.1, from coordinate 218,756 downwards.
GATGAGAGCCTCTTTCGAGAGCCGTTGAAATGGCTTCCAGAACGATGGCTTCCCGAAAACCCAGACTTTTCAGATGAAGAAAGAAGGAACTTAAAGGATTTTGTTCTACCGTTTACATTGGGAGGAAGGGCGTGTATTGGGCGCAATCTGGCTTACATGGAATTGAGCGTTTGCATCGCCGCGCTGGTCATGGCTTTTGAATGGGGTATTTCCGAGGACGATAAGAAGAAGTTTAGCCACTGGGAGAGCATAAATTGTACTCCCAGAGGCCTCAAGGTGACTGCCCGTCCCAGATCAACCAGTTGGTCTCCTAGAGAATAATCCGTAAATTGATCATAACTTTGGCTGCATCATTCCATCACACATCGCCTTTTATACAAATTTTGAAGAGTAACAAGAAACATGTTGATTACCGTTCATGAGAATGGTCCTCTAGTAGCGAATACGAAATTAAAGAAGTAGTGACCATGGGGAGACAAGTGCTGTTCTGGACGAACTTTCAACCCAGCATATTGCCGGTTATAGCTGCCCCTGAGCAAGGGAAAATAGCGGTCATGCGAATGGGGCGAGCAAGGGACAATATGGTACCACGGCGAAGTCGGCTGTAGGCAACAGCAATGGCGGTATGGTGGCATGAAGGCTTTCGCCGCAAGCAGGACGCGAGCCCGAGATGTTAGACGGTAGGATAAATTGTGCAATGGCTTTCATGCCGGCCAAAGAACAGCAACTCCAGACGTACGTTTGCGTTACCAAAACGGAATCTTCGTGCCTAGAGAAGAAACACTATCGTTTGACTTGCTCATTACTGCATGTCTACACTACTTGTGTAGAACAGAGACTCAACGTAATTGTGGAAATCCCGTTTAGTGCTGACCGTTATGACCCTGGGCCGCGTTGCCCAGAGTCCGGACAGCCGGTTCAACCCACTAGAGACAAGTATTCAATCCTCCTCCTTACGCAATGAGAAAATCCCTCGAGTTGCAACATGAAAGTATTGATAACGGCATATTTCATCACATTTAGTACGTTATAAATGGGAATCGAAGTCCTAGAGCTGCATCTAAAAAGGCATGTACTCGCCAGTAAATTGAGAAGAACAGTTGACTTCACTTGAGCAACTTCAGTTTACAGGGGGCATACATCTAGTATCCCCACTTATTATGTCAATGTTGTGATCTTTACTTGTTGAGCATGCTATCTGAGGGTTAGATAAAATTTCCGAGCGATGTGTCTATGCCGTACTACATATCTTGATGTTGTTTGCCTGCTGTGAAACTAAGTTGACTTCTGACACGCGATAGATATGTAATTCTGGTGTTGATGACGGCATGGCGGCTGATGCTGTCTCTACTGAGGACGGTATCGGTACGATATCGTCACTTGTACTATAGAGTAACTCACAACGTTGGCCCCTTATTGAGATCAGTGATGCAGCTGACGGCCCATAAAATCCAGATTGTAGGATATTGATGACTTGATCTGATGACTTGATCTACAATCACTGAAGTGGGCCCAAAGGTTTAATGTTCTGGTGAATCCTGTCCTCTCTTGCCTCCCTGCGAACTACGCAACAAGATCGCCACTTGCTGTACAAAGCTAGTACAGGTATACCGCTTACGATCAAATCTGTTTCTTCTACTGGCTTTAAGGGGTTTGATGTAATGCGAGTGGAGAGGCTCCAGCAGCTTAGTGCTGACTGGTCGATTTGAGTTCGATGGTGAGACCAGGTTCTCCTGATTGCTGTGATTGTTTGTGTAGGTACATAAGAATCCATCAACTTTTCGTTTTTGATCTACCCAATCTAATAAAATCATTTCTACTTCAAACCTTTCTCCCAAGCCAAGCCTCCTATAAGCGGATAACAAGTCCAATTATCATCAACATGAGTCCAATTCTGTCAACTGCTGTTGGACTTCCATTGGCAATCCCAACAACAAGCCTAGGCATTGTTGTAGCTCGTTACAAAGAAGACTTGACACCATGGCTTTCAGGAGCCAATTATTCCTACATCTATGACAAAGGTGGAATCCCACAAGCGAACGACACAGTCGACCACAACGCTTTCCGTTCCTACGTTGAACTGCCTAACATCGGCCGCGAGGGGCACACGCATTTGTACCATATCGTCAATAATTGGGATACACTAGAGGATTACATGGTATTCTCTCAAGCAGACCCGTATGATCTCATTGGCAGTGTCGTCAACTCGACCAACCAAATGATTGATGTGGCGCTCCAAGTCAAACCGAACGAAGTCAACCCTTTCAATCCAGCCCTATTCCACGACGTTGATGATTGGGCGAAGATCAACTGGACAGATCCAAAGGAAAGCATTTGGATTACAGCAAGCCAGTTAAGTTCTCTAGTGTTTGCGCCGTACACACCTGCAGAACTCTGGAACTATGTGCTACAAGAGGATCACCCACCAGCCATTCGCGCCGCACACGGTGGCATCTTTGCCGTCCGACGAGAGACAATCTACAGCCAGCCGCGAGAAGCATATGCAAGGGCCTTACAAAGATTTGTTGAAGCCAATGCTACGAATCCCGAAGTAGGCTTCATGTGGGAACGATTTTGGACTGCAACTTTCTCAAAGCAGTATTGGCTTCCGGAAGTCGAGAATCCTTAGAATTGGACTAGCGAAAAGGCCGAATCTTGATAGCGTAATGTTTAATTAGACTTCTAAAAGATAATACAGGCAAGTAGATTTTGATTGGATACTTCATATACGCTGTTCTTTGCTCTTACCATATGTTCCAAGGGGACACCATTGGTATAATCTTTAGGTACATAAAATATGAAATCTCTGTTCTAAAATCTACTGATTACTCATCTGATCAACCCTGATTGTCCCAGACGCCTCAAATAATTGTGTGAATGTTGCGAGTTGTTATTTTTTTCTGAGTGGATACAGTGATAATGTATTCTTCACCACCATTTCCTCCACATAATTCGTGAATTCTCGTATTCTCATGTTATTCTGCAGCAGGGTAATCAGATCGCTGATCATAAATCCAGTATTATGTCATCATTCACTGCTGCCTAGCCCACATTCATTCCCTACCTAAAACATTGTGCGCAATATTATGGTGAAGCTTTGATCTACGAAGTCATATAAGCATTCCATTTCCATTTCGTGAATCATCAGTTCAATATGCCGCCATCGAAATCTGCAAAGCAACAAACACAATGGAAAGAAATTGCCCATGAAGCTCAAGCCCTTCGTGACCAAAGCTTGGCTGATGTTGGAGCAACTGTTCAACTCCCACTGCAGCTCCCAACGAACGTCATCAATATTCCGGAAATAATTTTGTCAGAGGCAAACATTCGTATAACATCTCTGTCGCCACAACAGCTTTTGGATCTAATATCCAATGAGCGGCTATCAGCTCAGGAAGTCGTTCAAGCCTTCCTGGAAAGAGCTGTAACTGCCCAAAAGCTCGTAAGTTAGCTAAAACGTTTCCCATATCCGTGAATCTACCACTTTGTACTAATCTTCAACTATAGACGAACTGTCTAACAGAACTTCTTCCTCAACGAGCTATTTCTCGAGCTATAGAGCTTGATAACCACTTTTCTCGAAGCTCTGTTCCAGTCGGGCCTCTTCATGGTCTACCCATAAGCGTCAAATCCCATATTGGTATTGCTCATAGACCTCTTGCCTCTGGTTACTGTGCCTTATTCCACTCACATACCCGCCCTGTCTCTGATGCATTAGTGGTACAAATTCTCACGCGAGCCGGTGCCATTGTCCATGCTCGAACAGCAGAGCCTCAGAGCATGATGCAGCTTGAATGTGCTTCAAACATATATGGAGTCACCACAAATCCGTATTCTCACATCGATCTGTCCTCAGGTGGGTCGTCTGGTGGCGAAGGGGCGCTGATAGCATTGCGCGGCTCGGTCTTGGGAATAGGAAGTGACGTGGGCGGATCAATTCGTGTCCCAGCTGCTGCTTGTGGGATCTACGGGTTAAAACCAACGTCCTTTCGAGTGCCAACGACTGGTTGGAGCAGTACTCCGCCGGGAGCAGACCCAATAGTCACGGTGTTGGGGCCGATGGGCGTCAACTTGGAAGTATTGGAGCTGTTTATGAAGGTCGTTGTGGCGGCAGAATCATGGAAAGTCGAACCAGCACTCATACCCTTGCCATGGCGTGCAGTGCCGATAGATCCAACCGCAGAGAAGCCATTACGCTTGGGGATAATATGGCAGGATGAGGTCGTCCAACCACACCCACCGGTGCAGAGAGTGCTGAGAGAGTTCGCAGATAAAGTGAGTGGGTTGTCGCATGTGGAAGTGGTCAATTTTCCAGTATATAAGCACGACGAAGCGTGGGCAATTGTTTCGAGCTTGTATTTCACTGATGGTGGCGACGCTGACATCACAGTCATGGCTGAGTCGGCCGAGCCATTGTTGCCCTTGACTAAGTGGATCATAAAGGAGAATCCAGGAGTGAAGAAATTGAGCCGTAGCGAGCTGGAATACTGGCTGGAAGAACGAGAAGAATTCCGGTTGGAGTATTCACAGCACTGGAATAAGACGGGGCGCTGGAATGAAGCTTCAGGATCATGGGAGAATACTGCGGATGCCATTATATGTCCCGTTGCGCCTGGAGTGGCCACTAGACACAATACTGCCAAGTACTGGACATATACCGCAGTGTGGAATCTACTGGATTATCCCGCGCTGACGTTCCCTGTTGGAAGAGCTGATAAAAATATCGACGTCAGGGACAACCGGAAGCGATTTCTGAGTGGCTTGGACAAGGAGAATTGGCAATTGTGTAAGTGATCCGCTTAACATTACGCTAATGAATCACCAAGTGTGAGCTAACAACATACAACTATAGACAACCCCGAAGTCTTCCACGATATGCCTGTAGGCCTGCAGATTATTGGTCGCAGATTTGAGGATGAAAAGATAATTGCTATCCTGAAATTTCTTGAAAATAACATATAACGTGTATGGTATATCACATGCATGGACTATTCGTCATTTTGGCTGACAAGACAATCGCCCTATGTCATACTTGCAGCTCTCAAGTCTCTTCTTGATACATCACGTTCTGTGCATTCAAGGTTATCTAACCATTGCTGAGGATTCGTATTTCATGACTTACGCCATCTTTAGTAGCAACTTTGGCTGATACCTGAGTACGCCTTACTATCAAGCTACTCATAGTAGTGTTGTATCATGGCACTTCTCCAATGTGCTTCAGCGGCAGGATTTAATGTTGGGCGTGGATGTTTAGCGTTGAAAACTGAGATTAATTTGTCTTCTGTTTAACTAAAAACGTCACGCTGCATATCTTGAACATGGCTTATCCACAAAATATCCCTTGGCTTCTAAATATAACTTACAGTAATAGGCTTGTTTGACAACTTTATAAGGGAGCTTTCTATTTTTGCTTCTTTTCAGTTGTGCCGCTACCCGTAAAAAGGGTATCTCAAACGAATGAATTCACTTGTCTTTGACCCCTTTTCTTCCTAGAACTCATTTTCTGGATTTCTTTTATATAATCACGGCATGGCACGGAGTTTATAGGTGGGGTTGTGATTATTATAGACATCAATTTGAAGAGCTGCTTCGCCTCTAAAGAAGGCCTAAAACGTGTCACAGCAGCTAAAGTGGGTAATTGACACTTATTCCTGGCAACTATTTTCAGCTCAGTAGCCACTCTTGAGCTGTTAGGCACAACTATTCAACACTCTTAACCCAAAGTCAGCCTAAAGCTCAGTCGATGTCAGCTTACTGAAGACAAGCCTCGGACTTTATCTTCAATGTTTTGAATCATAGTGTGTTTGAGAACACTCCGACTATCTCGAAAAATGTCAATTGAGCTAAGATTGCAAGACGTATATTTATTTGATATGGCTGACGCTTCTTTTTTCCTCTTCGCAAAGGCTGTACATCAAAGCAAAGCTGAGCAATAAAGCAACTTTTTATACTGATCCACTTAACCGCATTCCTACAATTACCTGAGAAATAAATCAGTAAATTTCCTCCGTGCTCCCTCTATTTCTAATATCTTCGTCAATATGTCAATTTGTCCTATTTTCCCTCCTGGACCACTTGTTCCCGAGGGTGCTTGTTTCCTCAACAGCAATAACCTTGACCGAACAATTGCTGGATTTAAGAAATGCTGCGGTCCCGCTCCTGTAGCTCAGTCTTTTAATGACGGAGCTGAGGTGTGCCTTGTCTACTGCCCCCTTGTCGAAGATGGACCAAACGACAAAGATCTATTGGATTGCCTTGTTTCAGAGCTTGGCAGTGCTGCATGCACCGGCGGCGGCCGGCTAGCCTCTCCAAGCGATCTCAGTCGCGCCAGTGACTTGGCAAAGACTACGGGACTCTGTTCTGCATGTCTTGCTAGAACAACAACTGCTGAGCAAACAACTACAGCTACAACAACGGGCAGTGAAAACGCGGCATCAGAAACTGCAAGTGACACCGCAACAGAAAGTACAAGAGAAAGGTCCTCAAACACCGCTACAATTACAACTGCTCCATCGAGAACAGGGACTTCCAGGGCTGCAACAGCGACCACGAGCTCGACAAGCACTAATGCAGCTGTTGGAATCTACCAAGCCGACACTGTGCCATGGAAGGTTGGATTCACTATGGGAGCTATGTTATTTACAGGTGCGATTGCGGGATTGTTGATATAAGTCGAATTGGGAAAAGGGACAAGAATGAAGGCGAAAAATACATAGGGGAAAGCGTGACAAAGTAATTGTTGAGTCAGAATGCAACATGGATTGTGAAATATAATATAGAGAGTTGGCTTTTGTAACAAGAATACCATCCATTGTATTGCCATTTATCTTGTACGTCGCTGTATACCTCCGGTGCAAAGAGTTGTTATTGAACATTGGCCCTATTCTGAGGACAGTTATACTTAGCATTTTAATCGCAAAATGATCGTTCGTCAAAAGATTATCTCGGTTATATGCGCCTTATTCTCCAATTTGCTAATTCATGCATAACTTCCGTTTGCATGATAATGGATCTTATTAAAGATTTGCTTAATGACCCAAAAGATTACTATGGCTTGCTACCTTTAGAGACAAATCCGATATACATATCCTCCGAGTGTGGTTCTATCTGCCTTTCCTACCGAGAAATTCTTCAAAGAAGTATCAAGAATATGTTTGAGAGCAATACCTCCCGCATTTATAACAGAACGCTCCTTCGGAATGTTTCATTTCGGTAGTATTGTGTGTAATTGGTTCTTTGACCGGTCTACGATCGTCAACTTTTTCCCAAAATTGTTGTAAGGTGTTGTATATCTTTTCAGAGTTAGCAAACTTTCGTGTTTCGGTACCAAGTGTCTTGTACATACCGCTTGAATGAACCATCTGCTACCATCTTGTTGAAACCAGCCGAGGTGGCCTCCGAATGAAGTGACTACAAGGACCACGTATGGGTTTGCTTTAGCCTCTTCAATGGGGAGACCTATTTGAGGGCTCAACTAGGTGGTGTTAGCTTATACTTCTAGCTGGATATGAGAAAAAAAGAGACAACGGACAGGATCGTCTTCTGAATTCAGTGCAAAGATAGGAACCCGCACAGATAGCAACGGATTGACCGACGATGCTTCTCGATAATACACGGTTTCTGTGGGATACTTCCACATGGGTTTCTGAATAGCTCTTCATACGGTTAGTACTAAAGCCGATGGACTTATATGGCAGCACTCTCAAATTCTTACCGATCAAACTCATGTAAATATTGAATTCGCGCAATTTCATTCTGATCGACGTCTGGGTTTGTCATAATTTTTTGTTCATGTCTGGTAAGCTTTGTAAGCTATTTGTGAGTATGGATGTTATAGATCTTTCTCACGTATTTAAAAATTTCTTTAGTGATGCTGTCAGGCCTCGCGAGTAAACTTCCCGCATGAAGAAAGAGCTTTGGAGGTGATGCGATAATACTTCCAAGTTCCAGGGATTGGAACATATTGCTGCCGCTCGAATAGGGCACTTCTGCCCTTCTTCAGCAAGGTACTAGAGTGATTATGTCAGTTGAACATACAGTTAAACTCGTCTTCAAACATTTATGCAACGAATAATTGAGATCAAGACAAATCGACTCACATGAACCAGCATGTTGGCGCCCATGGAAAATCCCAGAGCAAATAATGGTCGGTTTGGAAACTTCTGCTGAAGCCATTCGACTACCTGTCTCAGATCCCAGGTGGATCTTGCATTGTATAAAATCCCATTATCCAGTTGGGAACCCGCACATCCTCTTGAATTAACAACACATGCTTCCCACTCTTCGCCTCCATTTATAAAAGGCATGAGGCTGCGGCGCAAATATGCTTCCCCGGATCCTCCATTCATACCGTGTAGAACAACGAGCATGGGCTTTGAATCTAGTGATCCAATATTTTCGAATTCTTCCTTTGTAAACATTGTGGTGATTTCGGGAGGAGATTGACCTTCGGATTCTTGGAGCGACCTTATTGCAAAGTCAACTGCAAATTCTCCTTCAAAGAGATTATTGCTTTGTTGAAACATCCATCGCTTATAGTATATCGGTAATTCCGGGTTGTCTAACAATATCCGTATCGTTTGCACGTGGCCGTTGAAAAACATCGGTCGCGTATAAGTGGATGGAATCGCATTTTTGCAAATATCTGCCCAATTGATGGGGTTTTCGTTTTTCGGCGTCAAGTTCAAGGAAGATGAATGGTGGTGGAAAACAATATCCGACCGACCTGTTAGAAATCGCAACATTTTTCCTTGCAAACATTCGTTACTGCATTGGCAATGATGTTGTGCTGCTGATCGCAGCAGTTTTATAAGCGGTCAACAACTATTCGAGATATAAGCCCATGTAATATTACCAAGCTCACTAATGCAATTGAAGCAGGGAGTCCGAAAAAAGGCTCCATGCACGCCATACTTGGCCCATAGCGGGCTCAGGCGAGGAATTACTGATTCCGCGGCTATCTACTGTAGCGCTGACAAGTAGGTCCAAGTAATACGAATGCGGTTGCGGCGTGTGATCCAATAAGCCCCGACTTATCACAATTTGGATTTTACCCTTTTAGCTATTTTCTTCATATGTTCCTGTGGAATTCCCGCAGTTATTTTCTCCACAGCAGTGTATGCCTCCTGCACAGTTACGTGGCCAAATGTATTTCTATCATCTCGAACAAATTGTTCCTTGATGTCCAATAGACTGGAGTCATTGAGATGAGGCCCCAAATCTTTATCTAACTCAAGCAGAACTCTTTCCAAGAAGTTCGCTGGTTTAGCCTTGGTTTTATCCGACTCTGGCAAAGTTGATTCAATAATCTTGTTTACGAACCCACATGTCAGAAGCTCATTAGATGGAATGCGTCTGCTTAGTAGTAATGCTTCTTTGGCTTTCGAGACACCAAGACGATCTCTTAGTGCACGAGATGCGCCTCCCTCAGCAGCTAGTCCAAGCGATGAAAAGGGGATAAGCAAAAAAGCTTGAGGTTGGGCATATATAAAATCGGCAAACGAAACTAGTGCTGCTAGAAAGCCAACAACAGGTCCATTAAGTGCCGCAACTAAGATTTTTGGATGGGTGTAGAAAGCGCGAGTCAGGTGGATGTTGTTTAATAAAGATCCGGTTAACACATCTTTGCGGCTAGCTTTTGCCATGAATGTACTAAGATCGGACATATCTGCGCCCCTATATGAACATACAAAGGTTAGTCATATCATAAGTCGAAGAGAAAAACAAAAACAAATGGTTTCATAACATACGATGAGAAAAACCGTCCTGTTCCAATGAGCAGCGTGATGACAACCTCTTCGTGTGTTGCCACTTCTCGCAAAAGTTCCCCTAATAGGTAGAACTGCTCTTGGTTCAGTGAGTTTAATTTCTCGGGCTGGTTGAGAGTGATGATGGCAATTCGCCCTTTGTAATCCACGGTGATGGGATGTCCTGCCATCTCTATTCTTTACTGATGAAAATTGTCTGTGTAATGTCGAGTTGAGAGAGTGTGAGGTTTTACTGCGGCAACAAAGAAACAGAGCTAATGGAGGAGTTGTTTTTTTTTCTGTTTTGGGTTGGATTTTGAACTGGACTCAAGGAGCATAGGCTTTAAGTATTATATACCCGGAGTGACCAAGAAAAGGAAACCCCTAAGCATCCGCTTAGTGTTTTTCAGAAACCGCAAGGTTGATAACAGGTTGCAAAATGTTCTTGATACGCACTACATAAGTACTGTACATTTATTTAAGTCTGCACAAGAATGCGGCCCTGAATTCCGTTCGGGATATTATTTTAACCAAATGCAGTAATATTAGACTCAAGCGATTACAAGAATACTAGTTTTGCTATATTTAAATAGAGGAGTCAGTTCTATTACTGATCAAAGTGAACAACCGAGCCGATGAACAATCCAGCATGTGATGGAGTATTACATGGTTGCGTGATATCAAATCATCAACCAAACAGATAGCCTAGTCGCGGAGTTTGCCAATTTAAGCTATTGAAAGGCCGAAGGAGATTGTCAGCGCTAACTGCTGACACGGCCGAGATATACAGGGCTGCGGGATCTGTATGATAGCGCAAAGCGGGGAGACATCCACCGCTGAATTTAGCCCAGATAACATGATTAGTCGTGTTGTCGGAGTATGTACTTGGTATCAACTCGCCTTAGTTACGACCGAGACACTACAGATAAAAAAAGATCTTATTGGAATAGAAAATTTGAGCAGAAAGTCTACTTGAAGAATTATCAAAGAAAACTCCTATTCTTTTCTCTCTTTTTCTTTTTACATCGCAGGCTTAAGACAGATATCCGTGTTTTCGTGGAAGCAATGGAGCACTTTTCCCAAATCCCCAATTTAGTTCCGCTATTAGAATCGCCAGAATATGAAGTTGTCCCCATTTGGGGGCGCATTCGCAAGTCCAGCGGCGAAGATTTCTTTTTCTCTGAAACAATCGGAACACAGTCGACGATACCACACTGCTTGATGCTCAAAAAAGCAACCCTTCCATCACTCTCAGAAGCATCTCATGTCAACCCAATCATACAAAACAACGATGAGCTGCCCTCATCCACTCCTTCAAATACGCATATGGCTCCTGATACCGTCATGTTTCTGGAATTATCCAGTCCGGGTGTTTGCTCACACCCTTCAACCGCTCACGGTGGCTTTGTGTCGACCATTCTTGATGAAGCCATGGCACACACTTTGGTCTCATATTTTCCAACTCTGCCTGAAAAGGTTAATGAAGTACGAAAGACTTTATTTACATCAAAGCTAGAAGTGGTGTTCAAGCGCCCAGTGTGTACTCCAGGAGTGCTGATAGTCAAATCTTGGTGTGTCGCCCACAAAGGGCGCAAGTATTGGATGAAAGCACAAGCAATTCAACTGGCATTCACAAATGATGAATTGTATCATGAAGAGGTTAAAGCGGAAGCTTCAGGACTATGGATAAAAGCGAGGTCTAATCTATAAATATTATTGTTATTCTATATATGTAATAGAGGTCACTCGGTCACTCTAGCCTGTAGCGTTACTTGAAGCCCTTTAGAATCCTGTTTGGGAAATGGAGCTCCCAAGTCGTGCTTAGAAACAAGATCATCTTCTGTTGTGCCGGAATTTATCACCGTATAATGGGTAAATATGTATGCAATGGCGATATTGATCTCGTATATAGCCAGACTATGTTTTGGAAATGTTAGTCGCATAGGCTTTCGTTCCTGTAATGGCAAATCTGTTGACTCACTGCATTCCGGGGCATATCCTAGATCCGTGGCCGAACGGGCTGAGATATTTCTTCAAATTTTTGCTGTCGGCCTGAAGCCATCGATCAGGGGAAAATTTGTAAGGCTCTGGAAATAAACGTGCATCTTCATGATGAAGCCGTGATGTCATGCTTATTGGGACCTGCCGTTGATGAATTTATCAGTCATCTCTTCATATGATAATTATTATGCCGGGAAGACTTTGCACATACACCGGCTGGTATTTTCCATTGTTTATATTGTACCTCGCTTGACTTATTGATTCTTGGTAGTCTTGAACCTACACCGTGTGAGAAACTAGAAAGACGCTAGTCAGTAAATGGCAAATTATAAGTTGCATATTTGGCATGAGTATAATCCTACCGCAACCCTTCAGTGATGACTGCGGACTACATTGAAGGAATATGTCAGATATTTTCTCAGATATATTCTCAATAATGGCAGAAGGAATGGTTACCAAATAGGGAAGAGCTTGGAGCTTTGTAATTTCGAGGTTGCCATCAAATACGATGTCTGCGTTTATGAGCTCTTGTCGTAGCTTTCCTTGAACATTCTTATCTTGAAGAACGTAGAAAGTCGTCACCGCTAACGTATGTCCAGTTGTTTCACTACCAGCCACAATAAATTGCTCTGCTTCTTGAATCAGCCTGTCACGAAACTTCTCATCTTGCTCGTGCTGGTTGTTGTTTATTCGTTCAAGAAGACATATCCGTGATTTATCCATATCTGGTCCCTTTTGGATAACGTCGTCGACACAGGCTTCTAATTTCTACAAGTGCATGGTTAGCGCATTGGCTTCTGACAAGAGCGAAGAACAGTGTAAACAACTTACTCTTACAAGCCTTATTAGAGCCTTTGCAGGCTGAGTAAGCATCGCGTTGAATATTACAGAAGGGATGATCGTAATGATAGGCTCCATGAATCCAAGATATCGCATGCTAGTAGCCGTTTCGAAAAAGAATCTTAGACTAGACTGAAACTCCTCTCCTAAGTCATCTGATTCAAGAAGATTCAGGGATGTTGGTAAGACATATGCAGATACAACATCCGCTGCCATGCACCGATAGACGTTTGACAGGTTCAATACGTTTCCTGTTTGTACGTGTTGATCCATGATGGCGCTCGCTCCTTTTAGCTTCTCAACAATGGTAGGAACGAAGCCTCTGACCATTCGTGGAGCCAAGAAATTCTGAAAAGTGCCGCGCCGCGTTTTGTGGACGTGATGATCCTCTGTACTAATGGTAGACCAAGGACCACCAAATACCCTGTACCACCAGCCGTATTTATCGAGCTTTTTGACGGGAGAAAAGTGCTCTATGCAAAAGTCCGGATCTTTAATATGCACCTCGTACGGATTGACACGCACAATTGGACCTATCGTGATTGTGTATCAGTGAAGAGAAGGCATAGGGCTCACATGAGATATGTACTTACCGTAAATCCGATGCATGTTTTCTATTTCTCTTGTATACTGTCCTGAACATATCACTTCGTAATAGAATTCATATAGCAGACTGATCGCTGCCAATTTAGGGCCAGGAATATGAGACAATGGCGAAAGCCAAAGATGATAGCAGGCCTGCCCAAGCTGCCAAAGACACAGGCCGCAAAGTAAAAGAATAAGAAGAAACATAGTAACAACTGGTATCTAGAAACACTTGAAAATTCTCAATGTGTCAAATTTCATTCTCTCTTCCTTTCTTAAAGCTATATATTCTCTTGAGCAACACTTCTCACCCGTTATTATCTACTCTTCAGCATCCCTTGATCTCTTTTCTTTCATGTGATATCACGATATCAGCATGTGATAGTGACAATATCCCTGACATGGGGTAATTAACACCTTGTAGACTCTATTAGAGAAATATTTTTATAGGAAATGAATAAATCTACTCAGCACTAAGATCCAATAGTGCACCGTGTTTGATTAGTAGTTTTCAGATATCTAGATAGCCGTACATCAAAAATAAGCATCCTGGTTATTGGCTGCTTGTAAATGGCAATATATTTCCATAGAGCCCCTATCATGGTATGCCTTGTACCCGTGAATCCACCCACGGAATGCCAAGTGCCGTGAGATTACGATGTTCCAAGACCCATTACATGTATGTTGATATAAACACCTCACATGTGATCCATGTCAGCATTTCTCCGCGGCGTATCAAGCCTACGAAGCATTATATCTGTTAAGCGATTAATAATTTTGGAGATCAAATACCCCTTGGAGATATCGCATCTTTTAAAAAGGCTCACTACTACGAAACTAAATCGGGCTAATTAAGTGTAAATGGTGCAATGGGTACTCTCGTATGTTTTGTTCGTATACCGCTTACGCCCAGAGTTCATTGAGCCGCAACCACAGCCAACCATGTTGAGAGGACTTTTGCTCCCTTGTTTAACAACTATTCGTTTTTAATGCTGTTTGTCTAAATATGCAGGTTTCTGATTGGTATTGCCAACTACTTGATATTATCCACTTCATAATTTCCAGAAGTGAGGGATATTTTTGTTCTAATCTTGGCTACACGCTCATTATCCTATGACTTACTTGTTGACAATGGTGGGGTGGTATGAGATATAACTGGCACAGGTTCTTCCATCTAATTGATTGTTGGCATGCAGCTTACTGATATTACTCGCATGGAAATACATTACAGATTACCACAACGTCTTCACATCCGCGAAATGTTAAGAATTAATATAATTTATGGCAACATTAGGCTGGATTTTGTCTAGGTCCTATTTGTTCAATAATAAGCTGACGTTAGATAAAGAGAATGAAAGAGTCAAGTTGCTCGTGAAATTCCGCCCCCTCCGGAGAGCAGATGCATGCGATAACTGACGGATGAGAAAATCAACTATTTACTGGGCTGGGTGATTGGTTGGACTCGGTGATTGACGGGATTCGGCGATTGCACTGAGCCGGCGATTAGATTGACCCGTTGATTGGACCTTTAACGAGCCGGATATTCAGATTCAGCTAGCAAGATATTGCACTATTGTCAATGGTGTGCGACGATGTGGGAACAGTTGGATAAGGCTGAATTATCTTACCCACAATGTGTAGACTGTTGCTTTAGTAATCATGAACCATTTGTTCAAAGTAAAGTGCTTATAATTATAATTAGCACAACTGTACTCCGTATATTTCCACCATATATTTGATTCAGCCATCGAATCTCCTACCGTTTATCTGTTGCATCACAGCGGCGTTGTCTTCGAGAGGAGTCTTTCACAATTAAGCCCTTGTTAGATGCTTTGCCGGCGATTGTACCGAGAGTGATGACTTTCTTTGTCTCCTATTGGTTTAGCTCAATGCTTGGTAAAAGTGGAATTAGCGACTCAAACGCATTCCCTTGTCAGCTGTTTCACTTCAACGAGAGCAATATCGTGGCGCAGTAGAAAACAATAGATTGTTCGAGACTCATCCCGAATAACATGTCCATGGGCAGGGATTCAAGCACGCATATGATGATACGGGATGGCTCAGAGGTAGCACTCGGCCGAGTGAGCACCCCCGGACTTCAGAGTGGCGGTGTGCGAGTTTGACGTATTGTCCATAACCCGAATTACCTTGTGGACGTATGGCTATTGACTCGTAATGACGAAGGACCAGCTTTCAAAGCAACAGGTGCCTGTTGAGTTACCAACTCCACGGAGTACTGGAAACTGGCTTAAAAGGAGTGTGAGATCCACAGCCAAGGTTTAGCTACAGGGCTGAGAGATCGCGTTGAAGGATTGGTGGGTTATTGCGGCCGCTCCCGCAATCTTCCCCGCATCGTGCCTAGCCAAGGGTGGAAAAGAAGACACCGGCCGGGATGATGCTTTTACGTAGTACAGAAGAAATCGGACCGGCGTTTTATTTCACAACTTCACACATTTAATACTTTTAGCATGGAAATCAATTCGGTGTTTTCTTTTCACCGCATGTTAACTACATTCATAATCTCTAATCAGAGCAACATTCTCGACTAGAAATGAATGGCACTTGTCTCATTTATCTCAAAATTTCGAAAGTAGCTACGGCTACTTTCAGTATCATAGACCACTCTCAAAGAGAATATAGTTATCCCAGAATCACATGGAAATACACTTTTCACTTCTTACAGACGGTCTATGGCAGACAACTATCGGTGTTCAAGGATTAAGAACCTTCAATTGACTCAATTATCCAAATTCTCTATTCAATGGATACTCAAAATTGGTTCAATTTCAGTCCTCATACGTTTAATGCGTAAAAGCTTCTAAAATACGGCACTATATGACGGGCTTTGTTTCGATTTCATCATTAAATTATAACATGTCTCTTCATCTTTGTGATTGCTAGTTAATCTAAGCATTCAACGCGACAAAGCTATCGGTATATGCTGCGAAGCCGCTTCGCAGGTGTTCAGGGCAATTACCGTGTCAAGTTGTTAAGTAGTAATAGCACAGTAGAAGATAGGACAATGATATACCGACAGACTGTCGGCTTGACTTGGACTACCCATCACTCATTCACCGTGTTCAAGAGCACATTGTATAACTGGTTCTTGGAAGCCTCATCGGCAAGAATATATGCACAACTAGAGGTGCTTCGTCTTCAACACCAACGACATCAAAAAAAAAAAAAGGACACAGTAATCTAGCCAGAATAGAGATTCGAAGTCATAATTCAGACACTTAATATTGTGTATAACATAGGCGCCTCCTACGGTTGTTGGCAATGATATGAATGGATCTACCTAAAGTGCAGCTCAATATTCTCCATTACATCAAGTTGAAGTTTCACCTTTTAGAGGAAAATGACAACTCTCATCTGTAAGACGAGATCTGTGGTTGTTTCATCTGATTCTTCGCCCAAAATAGATATACGAGAACACTAGATAGATGTTGGCTGACTGAGAGGGTCTTATGTAAATGATCAATATACACCAAGAGTGCAAATCTACACGTCTGGATAACCCCAATTACGTGTTCTTCTTTTACTCCTCTTTGCTTATTCGTAAAGGATTTCATTCAAATATCTATAGTTATACTAACACCCATATTGGCGACTGTTGATGTAATCAAATTTGAGCAATTGGATGCAGCTCAGCGTCCAATACTATGTCATTTTATTATTAAACTAGATTCTTTCCATGTCTAGAACATTACTTAACATATAATCTTTAAGATATAATTCGTCGCAATAGCCAATTGATGATCCGAGTAGTGTCTCGCCGCTAATGTGGTCATTTATGTCCTCAATTTGGAAACAGTAATGCATCAACAAAATATTTTACAAGATGTAAAATTCACTGCCTCACCTTTGTGGGAGAATCACTCAAATAATGATATCAACGCGGTATGTAAAAACAATTTTTTTTTCCCAGTAAAGTAGACAGCTTCGTGTGTGTATGGCATCCTCAGTAAACTTTTCCTTCGTCTGAGTAGGGAGTGGAAACTTAGTGTGGCGCAATTGCCATATACAGGAGTCTTATGCCAAATACGTGGCTGCTTAGAGCTCTCAATATTCTATATAAAGAGAGATTCCTAGCTCTTACCAACTACGAATAATTTACTTTTGCTTAGCGCTGACTCAGGTAGATACCATGATATCCTGTCACAGAAAGTATTAAAGCGTCGTGCTGCTCTCCAGTGAAAGCAATGTTAGAGTAAGGGTCCCCATTTTCACGCGAGAGTTTGTCCATCCAATATCTCCAAGTTTCAGTATGGCGCACCAAGACAAAATTGAACTGCTCATTGACGAAGCACTCAATCGACAAGCAGAGAGTGACCAACACCCACCGTGGGACTGTCTTGCGGTATGTAAACCTGACACTTGCCAACCAGTCACAAACTAAACAGATAACAGCTTGTAGGGCTCACGTCCGTCAACCAAGGTCATTATGGAGCTTATCTGTATAAATCAGCTTTAGAGAAAACGCCTGCTGAGTCTCGTCCATTCCTATGGCGCCGTTATATCGATGCGCTCACGGAGATGTTAATCATTGTCGGGATGCCAAAAACTCTAAACGCTCTATATCCAATAATTCCACTAGTCAACAAAGATGATCTAAAGCATGTTAAAAAGTCGGACTGGGAAGCTGACAACTCAGCCAGAGGCTGGGAGTATGCGAAATTAACACATGGAGATGGTTGGGCCGATTCATTCCAGGCGGCTGGTATGTACGCGCCGGATATTGGTAAGTACTCGTACACCCTGATTTCGCTCTCACGTACACTAGGCTGATGCGTTCAGCACATATTACGATGGATGTCTCAATGCGCAATCTCTTGTCGGATTATTCGGTACATGATGGATTGGCGACCATGGCGTTGCTGGTGACGGTGTTGGTAACGATGAACTGCCCTCTCCAAGCCTCTTGGCATGCAAAAGGATACCTGCGACACGGTGGAAATAGAGAAAACCTGAATGAAATCGTCGAATTTGCAAAGAAAATTGCGAATACCACTGGAAACACTCTCCCCGCTGACTTTCCGACTGTGGAAATGTTGCTGGAGGTATTGTAGTGGCGCTCGGGAATGGACGGAGCAAGGAGGGTATAGTCTTTTAGGGAACAACGGACTTTTTAGTTACGGGCTTTTAGGTACGGTCTTTTGGGTACGGTCTTTTGGGTGCGACCTTTTGGGTGCGGCCTCTTGCATTACGTTGGTTCTGCTGTTCGCAATTATCTCCATGGTGTTGCCTCTTAGTAGCGACGCACAATAACGAACCATCCAGAATCTCCTTATTAATTCTTCAGATGGCTCGTAGAACATACAGAATTGACGTCAGTAGCAAACCATATGTCTTTCAACCCTTTTTTGGCTCGACTGTTATTTTGTCCGCGGGTTTAGTCATTGTAGCGTGTTTGTCAGGCTGTCAACAAAATATCCCCCCACTAGCACTAAAATCCGACACACAGCCTCCTAACGTAGACAAACGCCGATAGTTCTTCAACGACCGACGGGTTTGTCTTTCGGAACGCATCGCAAGGATCCACAGCTTGGTGCAGTATGAAGAAGTTTCGATTGTTGGTTCTAGCCTCTCCTTCTAGTTTTGGTGCTCTGTAATGATCGCGAGCAGGCAAGTATCTCCGTCCGTCTTAAAATCCGGGAGATTAGTAGAGTTGGACAGCGGGAGCTTGCGGTGATAGCATCGATGTGACGATGGATTTTACAACTTCTGCATATGTCGTGATAGCTAAGGGTTCAAGAGGAACACGATATATAAGAGAATGGTAGAGCTCAATGTTGTAGAAAAAAAACATCACAGTTTCAGACTCAACACACAATAACACAAAGCAAATACACTTTGCAGTTTGAACATCATTTTCTACCTAAATCTACTCTTGCAATTTACAACATCAAACAAACCAAAACAAAACCATCAATTCAAAATGTCCAAGGCGCCCGTTCTCATTACTGGAGCATCCAGCTTCATTGCTGCTCATGTCATTGACCAATTTCTGTCCGAGGGTACTCCAGTCCGTGGTGTCGTTCGCTCTCAGTCTTCCGCAGATCGGGTTCTCAAAGTGAACTCTCAGTATGCCTCGCTCCTCAGTTTCGCCATTGTCCCGGATATCACCAAGCCGGGTGCCTTTGATGAAGCTGTAAAGGGTGTCGATGGCGTCATCCACGTCGCTTCACCATTCACACCAAAGATTGAAGACAACGAGAAAGACCTGCTTATTCCGGCTATCCAAGGCACTCTTCAAGTGCTAGAATCGACCTATAAACATGCTCCTCAGGTGAAGCGCGTCATCATCACTGCATCTTTCGCCTCCATCGTGGATGTATCGAAAGGCTTTCGGGAGGGTTACGTCTACAGCGAGAAGGACTTCAATCCTGCCACTTATGACGAGGCCAAGTCTAAGGATGCCGACTTTGGCTTTGCTTATTGCGCCTCCAAAGTGTTGGCTGAGAAGGCGGCTTGGAAGTTTGTGGAAGAAAAGAAGCCTCAGTTTACCGTCACGGTCATCAACCCTCCCGTTGTGTATGGCCCCAACCGTCATTACATTGACGATCTCGACAACATCAACACTTCATCTGGCATGTTCTACTCTCTCATGAACGGCTCCCGGCTTGAGGTCCCTCCGACATCTTTCTGGGCCATTGTCGATGTTCGTGATGTTGCCCTCGCTCACAAGGTGGCATACTACAAGCCCGAAACAGCGGGGCAGCGATATCTGACCACGGCGGGCCTCTTTAGCTTCCAACAGATCTGTGACATCCTGCGGGAGGAATTTCCCAACCTCCGTGGCCGCGTCCCAGTCGGCAACCCCGGGGAGCCGATCACCGGTGTCTACGATGTGGACAATACCAAGGCCAAGAAGGAACTCGGCATCGACTTCATTTCCCTGCGCCAAATGGTTATTGACACAGCCAACAATTTCCTGGACGTTGAAAAGCGCCTTGGCGTCCAGATCTCAAACTGAGTCGCTAGTTTAGTTTAGTGCAGCGAGCGGGGCGGGTAGAAGCGTTCATTGACAGCTTAGAGATCCATAGACCTTTTCCTAGAAGAGTATGTAGTTCGTCTAATTGATTTGATTGGCTTTTACGTTCCACAATTACCATCGAAGTCGATTCATCTCACTCCCTGGTTGCCATGTTCACAATAGTTGAGTAGGATCTCCAAAATGAATGTTTTAGTAGAGAGGCTTCATCTCCGTCTCGTAAGGCGTACCCGTAGAGAAGGGGGTAAGAGGGCTGGCAACACATGCCTTAACGAGGGGATATAACAAGGCCAACAGTTGTCGCATCGAAATACACGTATCACACACTTAACATACACTTCATACCTTACAGGATGGCTCTCTCTTACCGTGATGGCATCGCTGTGGCGGAACTGATTTGCTACTGCCCTTCTGCCATCATTGGCATCTACCTCACTTTTGTCAATGAGTTCCATACCACTGGCTGGATCGACATATTTTTATTCTCGGCTATTCGTATCGTCGGCTCTGCGATTCAACTCGAAGCAAAAAACCATCCCGGTACAACCAAGTTTTACACTATCGCATCTATAATGAATTCTATCGGTCTTGCTCCCCTCCAAGCAGGCTCACTGGGACTTCTCAATCGTCTTAGCGAGAATATTGGCGGCAAAAACAGAAGCCAGGCAGAAAAGTCCATATTTCGCCTTGTACAAACGGTCATCATTGCTGGTCTCGTTTTGGGCGTTGTTGGAGGCATCAAAGCCGGAAATGCGATCAAGGAGAACGGGACGTTTGCCATTGGAAGCCTTGGCAAGATTGGTACTGGATTATTGATCGGCGCGTATGCAGCGACTCTGATTGTTGCTGCAAATTTGTATAGAAAGGTCTCGCTTGCAAATCGCAAATATCGGAACCTTCTTTGGGCAGTAGTTGCTGCAGCATTCCCTCTTGCAGTCCGTCTTGTTTACGCGATTTTGGCGACCTTGACAGATGACAAGAACTTCAATTTCATCACGGGTAACGTCACAGCCTGGCTGTGTCTCGCTGTCATACCAGAGGCTCTTGTCATTCTTATCTATATTGTGGCAGGGTTTTCTTTGGGTCGAAACAGGAATAACTTAAAAGAAGACGATGACGTGATTATTCGTCTTGGAGAAAACCAAACGAGTATCTCGGGACAAACCACGGCACAGTCAAGCACGCCGAACCGCAAACAGAACCCTGTGGTCAGCACTGCGATCAAGATCTTCAATATGACGATTATCGGTCACATTGTCCAAGGCATTCGAGGGCGGAGTAGACACTAACCTAAGTGCTGAGAAGAGGAAATGGGCTCGATTAATAATTGAAACGGGGCGATCTAATAGTTAGCATACTAGGCTATCATCTCTTTGGTATATATGTATTTACTTGTAACTCGCTTATAATTTGTGCAAAGACTCTTCAACACAGAGAATCCTTATCTCCGGTACTCCCTTTTAGTGAGTCGGCAGTGGCTTTTAGGTTGTGAGAATCCCAGTTTTCACTGCGCCTGGTCGTGTGAGCTAATGAAGTAAATGTATGCTGTCTCCGCAGGGTCCAAGCCACGCTAACGCGTCATAATAGCCTGCTCAACTCCTGTCATCCCTCGCTTGATCCTGAACATTCCCTCGTCGTTGTCAAAGAGCATCTGAGGCTGTACTGCAAAACATCATCCGCCATATGGTTTATCGAGGCAAACCGTCACCAGCCTGCGCGCTATGTAGGAAGAGGAAGATCAAGGTTAGTGTAATACAAACTCACCGTTTGTGCACCTGGAGCTAAACCAAGACTGCCTCAGTGCGATCTCCTGAGACCAAGATGTTCGCAATGCAGACGAGCGAAAGAAACGTGTACAGGGTATCGTGATCTTATTGATGTGATATTCCACGATGAAACCAGCTCGACCAAATCCAAAGCTCTTACCAGGATCTGTCGCGCTCAAGCCGAAGCCCATGCGGATAATAGTATTGCAATCAACAATGCTATTTCTTTGTGTTTCCTCCCATACAATATTGACGAACAAGCCAAATCGTACTTTGTCCATAGTTATGTCCTTATCCAAGAAGGCACTGCTGGCTATCTATCCGGCGTGGCTCGACTGCTAGCTCAACCAGGCCTCAACAGCGCCTTGGAGGCGGCTATGGTCGCAGTTGGTTCAGCGGGAATGGCGTGTAAAGAGTCATCACCACTCCTAGAGCTGAAGGCAAGACAAAGTTACGGTACTGCTATAAATTACATCAATGAAGCGATTCACAACACGACCAAAATAAAAGAGGCTGGGACGCTCGCCGCCATTCTGGTACTTGGGCTTTATGAAGTAAGCGATATCCTGGTATCTCTCTTATATTAGTAGAGGGATTATTCAACCTTATGCTTCGTGTATGTGCTGACTTCTCTAGATGATCATGTGTGATAGCCAACAGTCATTAAATGCCTGGTATAATCACATGCTGGGTGCACTGGCAGTGGCACATATCCGTGGCACACAGCAATTCAAGGACAGCGAAGCCGGGATGGAGCTATTCTTACATCTCCGATCGCAAATCGTTAGTCATACAATGCTTGTTATTAGTAGTATGCTAATAAGCGTTTAGATAATATCCTGCATCCAAAGAAGTGAAGGGATTCCGGACTCTATCCAGAGACTGACGGATGAAGCTCACAAATATGAACCATTTAGATCGCTGGGGCCGTATCAACTAGGAGGTGTGATCATGAAACTGTGCTCCTTGAGAGCTTGGATCAGATTGAACCCAAATGAGGAGTGGCAAACAGCATTTGCTAAATGCATCAATCTTGAGCAGGATATCCGAAACCTGTATCACCCGATTTTACGCTCTCAAGGTTCATACACCACCAAGTTTATTGAAGAGGCCACAGACGAAGTCTACCTAAAGAAATACCACACTTACAGAAGTTTACGGAGCGCCTGGGTCTGGGATTTGTACCATGTGGCCAAAGTTATTTTACACGAAACCATTGTTGACTTGCTTCAGCCACAAATCGCCAAGATCAACACAATGCCAAGAGCACTGGCAACCCAGGCTCTGACTCAATACGACGAATCTCTTTGTGATCTCCACGAGGCAAGCTCAGCTATATTCTCCTCAGTTCCGTTTTACCTGAATTTCCACCAGAAAGACGAAAATACCGCGAAACCGGTAAACGCCTTGATTCTCATGTGGAATCTGTACGCTGCAGCTCGTCTTACGATATGTGCAGGGCCGGCAAGAGAGTGGGCGATTCAGCGATTGCAGTTTATGGGTCATTCCATGGGCATTAGACAAGCTACAGCACTAGCGACTGTGTTGAAGAAGCGAGCTGCATGGGAAGCTATAGATCATAAGCTGAATCCTGAATGTGAGAGCATCAAAGCCAGAAGAGCCAGAAGAATCGTCGGTACGGACACACGTTTACTGAGGTACCTAACCGACTTGCCTCCAGAACCTGCAAATAGAGGGCCCGAAATTTTGCTGTAGTTTACAAATTTTGCATCTATTTTATATGTACCCTAGAAATGACTCGAATATATTGGAACCTGTTCCACCTGTTTATAGGCATGAGAATGAATGAACTTGGCGAAATTTACTCTGTAGCGCCCGAATAATTACTGCGCCCATCCCATAGAGTGCAGTAAGGTGCGGTCTAGGTATGTACTATATCCGCTTTTTTTCTGCTCTGGGTAGAGATTTTCTTATTTCTGTTTGTCTGATTGGTTTTAGGTATTAAAGGTACATAGACCGCACCTTACCGCACTCTAGGGGATATGATCCAGCCTCCCTCCTCTGTAACTGCTCTGTATTTCTGCCTGTGCAACTAGGCGCTCACTAGTACTAATCCAGCAGTCGGGTTATGTAATAGTGTCAGAGGATATCCGAAGTTTAGCCTGCATTTAGCCAAAATCAAAACGCAAGCTAATTGGCTAGATCAAAGTCACGTGCTATTGCTACGTAAGACAACTCCGTGAAGTCGCGATGTTTGCGTTAATTTCCTTGTTGCACTGCTTCATGATCGAGGCACGCTCTTCATGATCTCCGCCAGCGACAAGCCTCTACGTCAGGAGAGTGCAGCACTTCACGTTCTTTTTCGCATGCTTTGATTCTCGATTTCTCGATGCTGTGAACTCTGCCATGATACCCGCTACTGCCTCGCCTTCTCGAGATGTGAATGACGACGACTACGATGAATCGACTCAGCCTTTTTCCTCGCCCGGGTTAGTGGAATAGTTCTCGTGCGATTCCATCGAGCTTTATGCTTGTTTGGATAGCCGTGCCGCTCCGCTCGATGGCATTGTCCAGCAAAAAGTTGCCTGCGAAGCAAGACCGGGAAATTCCTATGCATACTTGGCACGCTTGTTGCTTTAGACAAGCCTGTCAAAATGGTAGGGGTCTTGTTGGCCGCGGATTGCGAGTAGCAGTTTATTGCGTATTGCGATGAACTTGCGTTAGTCGGTTGCAAGCCATCTTGTGGCATGCGACGGCTGGCTCCTTTCCTGCCTCCTTATGCCAGTACTTTCTCTGCGACGATGTCATCCTGCGATGAGCGGCGGGACTTTGTTTAGCACTCTCCATTCCATGTGCCTTCGCCAGCTACACCACTAACGAATGGCCAAGTGCATTCCCTGTGCTGGTTTGATGTACTGACGCGTTGATGCTTTAGACGTCCATTTGCAACGGAGCAATTCGATGACAAGGACGAACTGACTCATTATGACAACGGCGACAACAACAACGGCAACGGCATCAACGAAACTGATGATGGCGAAGGATCAGCTGAGCCAGTTTCCGGTGACCAAAATGGGGAGGCTTTTGAGGTTGATATGACGTATCGAAACAATTTGTTGACTTGGCAAAATGCCGATGGCCAAATGCAACGTGTTGAGGGCTTAAATCTCGATTTATACTTGGATACGTCAACCAATACAGCTATTTTCAAAATATATGGCTATGTCTTGTTGAAAGGCAGTAAATCCAAAAGCAGTAAACAAGCCGTTTACTTATTCATACATCCCGAAACCATTCAGTCCATTACTCTGCAAATCGAACATGCCGCTCCATTCTCAACGCTGATACAATCTGGGCCCATTCACCACTCGCTCTACTTCTCCCTGACGGCACAACCCCATCTCGTTGTTCCTAAGAATCTTATTCTGGAATCCCGACCGAAGACCAAAGCCCTTCTAGATTCCATAAAAGCCCTCGCCACAGTGACGGCCTTCACTGTACATCTCAGTAATCTTGACACAGTCACATCGACACAGGAAAACTTGGAACTGATTGCCTCGACCTTTTCACTGTCGCATAACGACAATCGCCCGTCAACCAACACAAGGCGTGCCAATCTCACAACGCTGTATGCTGGTAGAGGAGGTGAAATTGTCAATGCAAAGAACGATGGTGCCAATGCCGAAGCGGATTTACCTCCGTACAGTGAGCCCGCGCCCAGTCGTAGCCACCATTCTAGTGAGCAAGCCGTACCCTATTATCCCAGATTTCCAAGCTCACCCAGCTTCACTATAGCAAAGCGCAAGCGCGATCTTTCCGACCATGACACTGAGCGCCCATCCACAACCCAGGATCACATCCTCCTCATTCTCAAAGACATTTGCACTCGCCTCGATAGTATAGAAGGCCGCATGGTCAAGCTTGAAGATAAAGTCTCAGAGGCATTGGATTCTACACACAGCCGTGGAGAGGAAGGGAGGCTGGAATTATTAGAAGAGGTTGAGAACCGAATCGATGACTGTATAACGGATATGAGGATCGAATCTCAAGACATAATCGAAGACCTGAAAGATGAGGTCGACGCAACGTTGGAACGATTGGATAGTGAGGCGAGCGAGAGGATTGAACGTTTGGAAAACGATATTGAAGAGAATACAACAAAGGTCGTAGAGAAATGCTTGAAAAAGAAATTAACAAATGCTAGCTTGCGAATCGATGGGTCCGTATTTTTGGACATCTAGCTAGCTAATTCAGAGCCTATTTACTACGCAAATGACTTGCTTGGTTTGCCCGAGTCTCCCTCATGTGCAATAGGCTGCTTCCATTAGTTGTTCATCCATAGCTACTCTAGCTATCCCTGCATCAATCTGTGCCAGACATACTGAGAAACACATAACAATTCGACATCAAGATAGGTTCTGCTTATATAGCTTATAACAGCTGCTTCAATCTCACGTAGCATTGTTTTGGCACAACAGTTGCCGCGTCAATGCCTTCGTACGAGCTGAGTTCCGCAGGGCAAGGCTGAAACTCGAAATTCCATACCAGCATGGCCATCACAATTCGCAGTTCCATGTATGCTAATTTCCTTCCAAAACAGCCTCGGGGGCCACCACCAAATGTTAGAAAAGGCCCAGCATTGGCGTTATATTCGACTCCTTCGAACTCTGCGTCACCTTCGCTGTAAGATTTCGCTTCCGCTGTTCGTTGCAGCCACCTTTCTGGACGGAAGCGACTTATATTGTCAGGATTCCATTCTCCTACACGGTCCTTTGAGCTTTGTGACGTCTCCGACCTGACGGCCTCGGGAATGTTAAACCCAGCTTCCAATTGTCCTCCGGGCCCATGGTTGTACATCATAATACTGGTGCCTTTGGGAACTAGATGGCCTAATATTGTGACATCGGTCAAGGCCTCACGTAAAATGGTGGGGATGGTTTTTGTCATTCGCAAACACTCCTCTAGGAAGGCGTCGAGGAAAGGTGCTGGCTTTTCGATAATCTCCATCACAGTTGGCTGGCGTTTTTCGGTATGAGCTTCTGCAAAGGCCGTGCGTAATTGACGACGAAGCTTGGCTTGGGCATTCTGATTATCGGCCAAGAATTTCGTGATCCATGAGAGCGTTGTGGACGAGGTGTCATGTCCGGTAGCTACGTAACCAAATAACTGCATCATATCCAGTTAGCATTACCCGTTTCAAAGTTAACCTCACTTCACACGGGGTAGAGCACTCAATATTACCTCATCTCTCATCCTAGGCGCGTTGATGTTTGGCTTTCTCCCTTCCTTCTTCGCGTAGCCAAATTCCCTTAGGAGCATCATGTCCATCGCACATCGCATGCGATTCTCTTGCGAGTTCTCCGAAGTCAGCCTCTCAACACCCTTGTTGATTTCATCTGTAATAAATGCCTCTTTCAGAGCAAAATCTCTGCGCCAAATTGTGTTTCTCAAAATCCAATGGTGGAGGCGAGGGAATGGAGATTTATATCCCACCACCACGGTTCCTGTCACCTTCATCAGAGCCGTACGGGATTCAGCTATCGGAGTGCGGTCATAGGTGACTGGATCAGCTTTGGAGCCTGCTGATTTAATTTTAGATGACTGAAGCTGTAAAAACTCATACTGCTTCTGAGTTGTTGATTGCTCAAGGGGAATGCCGAAAGCTGCTGCAAGAATAATGTCAAGAGCAACATAGTGAAGGTCCTCGTACGCAGAAAACGGGCGTCCAGCAGCTTGAGCAACTTTATATGACCACATATCAACCAGCACAGTGGCGATGTCGTAAATGTGTACTGCAGAAACCTATGGTTGAAACTTAGCATGCACTGTTTACTGATGGAAAACATAGTAATCTTACCTCATTGAGGAATGCCGGTGTCATCAAATCCCTTACAAGCTCTTTATTTCCCTTGAATCGTGGATCCTGTGTCTGCATAGCAAGATGAAAGTTTGTTCCAATAGTTCCGAAAATGTCTGCATTTCTTTTGCTTCTATCAAAGTCTCGGTGTCTCTTTGACAAGATGTCATATGATTCACGAAAGTCCGTCAAAAGCACAAACGGTTTGGGGTATGGGAACATGAAGACTTGAGAAATAGAGGTGTTCAGCTTCGTATTATGATCGTGGAAGAAACGCCTGAAATCCCCTGTCTTCTGGTACCGCCGGATGTCCAGTGAATCGCCGATTAGCCGTCTTGCCGACAGTTTATTGTAAGGGATGTTGCCTGGAATGGGCTTTGGGAAATGTCGGATATAGAGTCGGTAGACAAGGACGCATATGGCAACTAGAGCAATTGGCAGAGACGGTGAAATCCCCCACGAGCCAAAAAGCCCACCTCTGCTCGCCTCGGTCATGTTCATAGCGGAATGTAACAAAGGTTCACTTAAATCCCGAACTCAATGAACTGATTAAGTAATATATAATTACTTGTAACAAAGTGTATCCTTTACATGTATTAGTACCGCAAGAGTGATCATGTTGGCAAGCTCATAGCTGCGACTGTACGGCCTCTTATATTATTTGCGACCTCGGTATGCGAACTAACTGCTTCGGAAAGTATGTCTTTGTGGCTGAACTGTTAGGATGCCGAGGGATTATGTTCTCCATAAATCATGTCATTAAGGTGCACATTATTCGCTCGTAAAGGTGACATATTGATAGCTAAGATGTGAAAGACTCCTTTTCTATAAGGGCTTACTCAGACCGAGAAGGATCAAATCTTATTTAGTGCGTAGCCTATCTATGGATGATATCGAGAGTTTTGCATAAGATTGTCATAAATGCAGTAGAGGATGATGTTTATTATGGAACTTTATAAGATAAACGATTCGTATATCTTTACTGCACTGCGGTGTTGCTGCTTGCGTATTTGAGGGAGCATGGAAGCTGCTAAGCAAACCAGAGACCACACGATAAATATGTGCATACATGAGGAGAATACGACCACCATTCTAGATATGTCTAGTGTAGTGGGGATGTGCGGATTGTCTGTTTCTGTATGCTAAAATTGCTAATCACTTCTCGTATCCCTCTTTTTTTTCTCCCTTTTGCAAACCCCTAGGGTAGGTAAATTTCAAGTGTCCTTGCCGTCGAAGTTGGTGCAAGCTTCACAGGCTTCTTTTTTGCAAACCCCTAGGGTAGGTAAATTCCAAGTCGGGCGTGTTGTCATTGAAGTTGGCGCAAGCTTTACAGGGGTTGAATATCGCAATGCCTACCGAATATTACTGACGCGTTCTACTGCGGGGACCGGCTCCTCCTCCCGCCTTCAACCAACGTCCTTCAGCCGCGTAAACACGTACGTAGATTGGGGCACCGGTCATCCGCCAATACCTCTACAAAGATCTCATTAAAGTCTCAAATGGGTGCTATTTGATAGTATCTACTTCATCTCCAATGCCATTTGTCTGTTCTTGCCTCGAAGATGCTTGCAGATTTGACAAGCGAAAAGCAACCCCTCACTGAGAAGGGCATGTTGCCGATCGACTCAACCCCTCCGCAGCAGCCTACAAAGAATCAGAGGATGCCGCAGAAATGGCTCCTGTTGGCCACCATTCTTTCGATTCTGCTCGTTTGGGATCAATTGGCTCCGTATGAGTCCAACACGGCTCACAACTGTCAAGCTCCTCAACACGTCCGGACGTACCCTGGGGAGCTCATTGAATGGACTTTGTGTGGAAATTTAGAGGGCAGCGATCTGGAGTGCAGCTCAATCACCGTACCAATGGATCAATTCAGTAAAGAAAATTCGGGCAACCGTACTTTTAGCATCCCCCTTGCACGACTACGCGGCTCCCAAAAGGCAACCAAGAATATCATTGTGAATCCAGGTGGCCCGGGAGGCAGCGGCATAAACTGGCTCTACCGGAGGGGAAAGGCGACACAGAAAATTGCCGGCGACAACTTTCACATTTTGTCCTTTGACCCGCGGGGCGTCAATAACTCCCGGCCACAAGCTACTTGCTTCCCAGACGATGAAACACGCAGAGCACGATCCATCTCACTCTCCTATGATCCCCTTGCGGATGGTCCAAGGCTGCACCCTTGGACTAGCAATTATGTTCAGGCCTGCTCCGATACGATGGGCGAGTATGGCCCATACATGAATACTCCGCAGACCGCTGCAGACATGAATAGCATCCTCGACGCAGTTGGCCAAGAGAATATGATCTACTGGGGTTTCAGTTATGGCAGCTTACTTGGACAAACTTACGCGACTCTGTTTCCAGAACGATCTGAGCGAGTTATCATTGACGGTGTTGTGAACCAATTCTATTGGTATACTGATCCCCTGGAAGGAGACTTTGAGGATACCGAAAAGGTCTTGGATGGATTTTTCAACGAATGCATAAAGGCTTCTGACGAATGCCCCTTGAACGTCTTTGGTCATACTAAAGAGGATCTGAAGCAAAACGTTACCAAATTTCTTCAGTCCCTGAAAGAAGATCCTATACCAGCCTACATCAATAACACAGCCTATGGGCTGATAGATTACAGCACGATGTGGCTCCGCGGCATTTTCCCTGCTTTGTATAGACCTTCTTCTTGGTATGAGCTTGCCGACACCATAGCACAACTCATGAGTGGGAACGCGACCGCCGCGCTGCTTGCTTTCGGCCTGGACACGAATAGCTCGATGGTGTTCGAGCATGGAATGATAATCCACAGCAACGACGGCGCTGCTGGAAAATCACACTGGCCAGAGAAAAAGAACGAGTTGTTGGAAATGCTGCAGCCTATGTGGAATTCATCATCATTTGCCGTTACACAAATGGAAGAATTCTTTACCAAAGCACAGTGGCTGATCCCAAAGGAGCATTCATTTGCTCCACGCCGAGGCGTCGAAACCTTACACCCGCTACTCATACTCTCCACTACATATGATCCGATTTGCCCGCTTCATTCTGCGAAGGTAGCAAGGGAATCATTTGTAGGCTCGCGCCTAATCGAAATCGAGGGATACGGTCATTGCTCTTCCGCAATGCCGTCTTCGTGCCTTGTGCCACACCTGCGTGCGTTCCTTAACAATGGCACTTTGCCAGAGGGAGATGTGAAGTGCGGTGTTGATGGACCATATTTTATTACTCCAGATCAGAAGGAAGAAATTCTGGCTGGCCGATTGGAATCCGAAGAAGGTGAACTTCTTGCCGCTCAGTATGAACTTGCAGGTCCGGGAGAATTGGCGAATTGGCTGTAAATCAGTATAGTAGTATTTAATCGGCAGAGGACACATTCCTCTATTGACGAAATTTTAATATCCCTTAAGGAGTTCTCTGAAACAGAGAATGCAAAAATAATCACCTCAACTACTCCGTAATCTACTGTGCGATTTTTTATTTACTATCATATTAACTCCGTCAGTAGCGACGATCTTTCTGCTCAAGCTCACAAAGATGCTACGAAAAGGGAAATGCTTGCTGACGTAATTTTCAATAGTTTGCTCGCCGATACCATCTTATCTCCGCAAAGCCAGGAAATATTGATTGCGGGAGACAGAGTGGAACTGGCGTAGTTTCTTTAATTGGATAGACCAACAAAGCAAGTTAATCATGTATGTGAAATGTCGTGAATGACACGGTATCATTGAAAGAAAATGTCAATAATACGGAATTAGACGGATATAGATGTTTCTTTCATGGTGATCTTCTGCCTATGGAGATTAGTTAGTTATGTGAATGTGAGGTTGTTGGCGGAGCACCCAGATGTTGGCGCAGGTAACGCAGAGT
This sequence comes from Trichoderma simmonsii, assembly GCA_019565615.1. Lineage (NCBI taxonomy): Eukaryota > Fungi > Ascomycota > Sordariomycetes > Hypocreales > Hypocreaceae > Trichoderma > Trichoderma simmonsii. The sequence continues at coordinate 187,142 of CP075867.1, read as the reverse complement.
TGATGTATATAAGAAGTCATTCCTACGACAAAGTGTTCCAAGTTTAAGACTATCTCATCCTCACAAACGAAAGCTACCAAATACTAGAAAAATTAACAATGTCTTTACTGCAATTGCCGCTTGCCGGCAAGACGGCTCTGGTGACTGGTGGTATCAGGGGAATTGGGCGAGGCATTTCCCTGGAACTTGCTCGCCGAGGTGCCAACGTTGCTATGGTATATGCTAACCCGAGCCGTGCTGAGACCGCAAAGGAAGCAGTCAAAGAAGTCGCTTCGCTTAATTCTGGAGCAAAGGCAGTCAGCATTCAGGCAGACCTGAAGATATCCAGCAACTATCAAAAAATCATCGACGAAGCTCTGCAAGAGTTGGGTGTTCAAAACATTGACATTGTTGGTACGTTGATTCTCCAAAAGGTGTGAGTTATGTATCATGTCGTTGGGAATTAACACGATGACAGTTCATAATGCGGCTTACGCCGCACCCATATCGACCGAAGTCACTACGGAAGCAATTTACGACGATACGATGGCAACAAACGTACGAGCTCCATTTTTCCTTACGCAAAAGCTGCTCCCGTATATACCACGTGGAGGCCGTATTATCCTTATCTCGTCTATTGCAGCCAGGCGGTTTTCGTTTGGAATGAACCAAACTGCCTATGCCATCAGCAAGGCAGCCGTCGAGGCGTTAGCTAGAAACTGGGCTGTTGAGGTGAGTCCGATGAATCTTTGCTAGCTTATGGTATTCTAACTAGAATTCTAGTTTGGCCAATCCCGCGGTATTACTGTCAATGGTAAGTATACCATCTTCCATCCTCCTTACCGGGAATGTATCGCTCACTCATGCAGCACTATCGGTCGGATTTGTTGAAACCGAATTGGTGCAAAGTCTCTCCCCTGAGGCTTTGGAAGCCTATCGCAAAGAAAACGCCCGTGTGACTGCAGCTGCCCAAAGGAGCGGCACGCCAGATGATATTGCCCAGATCGTGGCCTTCATTGCTGACGAAAGGTCTCGTTGGGTGACTGGAAGTACTGTTTCAGCCAATGGCGGGAAATGGCCAATTTAGTCAAGACCGCGACGTTACAGTCTACACTTTGCCAATTTTGTGCTGCATCTATAGCGACTAAGAATGGATACTTGTTGTATATTTAGGCTGCCTACTGCTGCTGAATCCTGCGATTCAAGGAGAGAAGCTTGGACCCTCCAAAACACAATCATATACAGCCACGCTTCACGATGATCTTACAATCATCTACAGCAAAGCTAATATTGAACGATTGCCTTTTCCCGTACGCAGTACAATCTGACCTGCGAATTACTCATCTGTTAGGTATCAAAAGATCGTGAAAATGCTCATGTGCTACAATCTCCACACTCGTTCTCGTAACCATGTCCCCAACTCTCTCATGTATGCCTCAGTCTTTATCTCTGCATCCCGGATATCCTCTCGACGAGTATCCATCTCGCGGTAAAAGCGGTTGTCAAATCCATGTAAGACGTCAGGGACAAGCAACCACTTGACGCCACCGCCCTGCCAATGCTCTTCAAACGCAAATCGCTCATCGGGGACTCCCTCTCCAAGCCCACGCAAGGGATTGCCAGAATGAACTTGCTCTTGTCCAACAATTCGCCACTGGATCTCCCTGCTCTCGGGATCTGGCGTTCCGTGATCAACTCCCGCACCTTCACGCGACAGCCGACATGCCAAGCGCCAGGCTTCATGCGCAAGAAAGTCGAGCTCAGCACCAACCAAGCACACATGAGCGGGAAGCATCGACAGGTCTGCATATCTCGGGCTTAGGAGTGGATTACAAAGGTCTACGCCGTACGGAGCGTATCCCCAGCAAAGAGCCGGCATGACGGGGCCAAGACTGTCTTTGCCACCGCGCTTTGAGGGCTTCAAGGCTGGCTTGTAGTATCGGTTCTCCAATTTTCTCTCTGTTGGGATTGATAGATCGAGAACACCGGCGACGCACATGACAGCAGCTGGCGCAAGGGAATGGTTGTTTATTGACGGCAATTGACTGACTGCCAGCGCGAGGTTGCCTCCGGAAGCAAACCCGAGGATAGCAACGCGATTCGTAGGGTGGTGAGATGAGCGATCAATGGGGATGGTTTCATCAGCTAGTGCGGCAAGCATCAAGGCTTCAATGTCGTGAACTGGTCCAGGAAACGAGGCTCTCGGTGCCTTGGAATGGTCAAGTCCAATAACAACAGTAGATTGGGTATCAGCGAAGGCGCGATTCCACTCATCGTGCTCCTTATTGTAACCCATAAACCACTCCAACTATAACAAACAGAACAGGATAGACATGGGGCGACGACGCATCGTGGGAAGCTGGGAGGAAGATTCTGCGCGCAATCCATCCTGTATAAGAGAACGTCCACCGTGTGATATAATGAGTTTCACTGACCGAGCTGGTAGATGAGGCCGGCATTGATACGTCTTGATAAGATCAGGCCTAACATTTGGAGGCCATAGGATCTCTTTCAACCCTTGAAGTCCTCGAGATAAAGCCGCAAGGGTTTTGCCAGCATAGAAAATAACCGAATATAATATCTTTGCCGTCAGAGGCGGTGGCTTGTGCAGAACTGCTTCACGAGTTTCGCTGCTCATATTCGTAGACGGGCAGGTCGTTACGAAACGTTTGCGACTAATGACCTTGTTCGATGGAAAGATGGCGGAGTAGATATACCGGGATAACGAAGTGTATCAACGCCCCAATCATTTCAAGATAATGTCATTTGGGAGCGATTATTTGCTGGTCTATGAATGATGAGACAAATTAAATGGAATACTAGTGAATGTGATGAGGCTTTTGAAGGATCTTGTTCAAAGTCTGACAGGCCAGGCCTGATTACGTGATATGGCCGCTCATGACTCTAACAGCTGTATAGCAGGCTGGCTGAACGTAATAGGCTTTAGGCTAAACAAGAAATACAATTTCATTGAATGTGAATTTACTCTGGTTGGACTTTAGTTTCACTGTGGAATCGCTTCTCAGCACATCATATCTACCGACTCCAAATTGGACTGCATCGGGAGGGCATCAAAGCTACCAAACTTGGATAGAAGGACTTGTTGACATATAGGTGCTTAATCCTCCTTCAGTGAATGGATACAGTGTTTCATGTAAGTTGGTTCAAACTATGCAAGTATATTGATTTGATTGGATAAAAATAATGTTAACCATCCTGCTACTAGTATGTCTGGATCCCTGCTCGAGGATCTAGATCTACATCTGTAGTTCGCTGACAGAAGATCCACAACCTTGCTTTACATAGGCAAAGAAGATCGGAGATAGGTTACATCAAAGGATCCATCATGCATTCCTCCGTTTAAGCAAAACTGGCACTGATTACAAAACTCACGTCATCATTAAACGAGCCAGTAGCGTCGAATGTGTGAACACCACCATTGCTGGCAACGTAAAGAACGTTATCGTAATGACGGAAATAACGGGTTGGGTATCCCCAAGCTCGAAGTGAGTTACCCTGGCCATTGAGGCCGGCCTGTGGGCAAAAGGTTGCGTCTTCAGCAAACTGTTTGCTACCATCATTGGCATTGAGCAAGAGTACAAAGTTGTTGTGACGAATGTAGCTGCCGGGAGTGTCCTTGGACTCAAACGAGAAGCAGCCGCTGTTACCCAGGCCAGTTCGGACAGTCCAACTGGCCTGCTGTTTCAAGGCGGTAGCACTAGACGATGAAACAACCTGTGTATTGACTGTAGAGCCAGAATGTGTAATATATCGCGTGGTACAGCAGGATGTGGTGGCGCGCAGCGAGACTGAAGAACCAGTAGTAAGCGCTGGTCCACTCGTCAGCGATGTGACAGCGTATTTGGCGGCAACAATGTTGGCTTGCACTGAGTTTTCAGTTGCATCAGAAGGATAGCCAGAGGTCATGACGCCCTCATAAAAGGTACCCTGAGCACCATTACTATTATCGCCGCCGATGCCGAGAATAATGGCACCTTCTTTGCTCATTGGGTTGTAGCCAGATGCTGATGGACGAGCGCCGTTATAAAAGGTCGACAGCGAGCCAGATGCAGAGTTACCACCGCGGATTGCCCATTGATTTGGCTGCCCCTTGACCGCCGCAGTGACAAATCGGTAGGAGATTGACGGATCTCCGGCGTTGTTGTGGACAGCAGATCCGGAGAACAGGCCGTTCTCAAGATCCGCCATTATCCAAGGACCATTGCCAGAGCCGGTGCCCCAGACGGTGCTGTCACCATAATAAATGGCTTCCATGTGGCCATTACCCGTATCACGACTGCTTGTCTCGGCATTGCCATAGTCAAAGCAGCAGGCACCGTTGTAGTGGGTGCCGTCAAGGACTGCGTACATGCCTTCTGCAGCGTCGCCTTTGGCTGTGCCACTGGCGGCGTTATTGCGATAACCAGTGCCAGGGGAGATGAAGACTCCGTACGCTTTCTGACCATTCAGCGTCACTGGCGCGCCAATTGCGCTGGCGAGGTTATCGTAGCCATTGGACTCTGGGCCATTGAAGCCACCAGGAGGGGCCTGGGTGAGGTGGTTGCCACGGCCCGATTGATCGTATATAATTGTGATAAGACATGTTGTGCCAGCACAGAAAGAATCCTGGGTGGCAGCATTGGCAACACCGCTAGAGAGTGGTGATATGGTGGTTGTAGCGCCATCAGATCCTCGCTTCACCTGGTACAGCGGTCCAGTATAAGCGCTGTACAGGGCACGAGTGGTGCTATGAGCGGCAACACAAGGTGTGCCGCCCGAGGAATAAATGTCACAGGGTCCAGCAGCGACCAGGGAGCTTGTGGCAACAAGCCCCAGAGCCTTACTGACACGTGAGTGCATGGCCGATAGTTTTAGATGGAGGAAGACCAGATAGTCAACAATGCCACACTTATAAGTGCTTTGAAGGGTTCTTCAACAGGAGGATTGAACAGCCACCTAAACTGAACGAATATGGATATGCTGCAGAGATCACCTACAAAGTTATGTGGTAAAAAGCTGGCCTTTTATAATTTTTCTCACTGTCTATTCGCAATGTCTTCTTCCACATTCATTGGTGCTGCTGAACTAGCAAGAACCTCCTCAAATATCACGGATTAGCTGCATATTATTTACTAATTTTCTTTACTATTCTGCAAGTTACAACCAAAACAGCCTATATAACCTTGTCAAAATACTACTTTTCATCTCCAATGTTGCATAGACAGGGCCTTGTGACGCACATAAAGTTGGTTTTCACAGGTATCAGAGGTGGAACAACACAATCCGCTAACCTAGGGGTGGGTATTTCGGTATACTTTACCCCAGGTTTGGAGTTTTGGCTATGCGCACCAATCAGAAGCATGCAAATCGACGATGATAATTAAATATACAATGTAAAATATAAAATCTATCAGTATTTTCATTTAAAAGGCAATAATTTCTATGTCCGCTATTTCATTACTCTTGGCACTACTACTCATCCAGCGGTTGTCAGGAAAAGCGAGTTCTTGCAGCCACTTTACGAGGATCCACCTCATCTACTCCTTGTTTCCATTCTAAGCACTATTATACTATAACAGTTTAAAGCAAGTAACCTTCAACTGTCGCGTATGCAAATGGAATTTCGTGATTTGAACCAATAGAACTCATCTGGAGTCATTGCCTTTCCCTGGGTTGTTTCCCTGGTCATCGTTTGTTCATAAGGAGGCGTCTTGTAATGCGCTAGGCAAGCAATCGACCTCAATGGATCCCTTGTCCCTACACACCACGAAATCATTTAATTACATTGAAACTCCACTGCTGTATTTTACTCTCATATGAAAAAAAAGCATTCAATGAGACATCGAGAATTGCCAACTAAAAATGAAGTCATTGGTGGTCTAGTGGATTGTAAGAAGCCTTTGTCCGAGAATTTGTACGGTGCCGATATACTTTCACCATTGATGGGCTGCTGCAACTCTTTAGAGAGTTTGGATAAAACGATCTCATAGTGTAAAAGCTGGGCAATTCTACGTCTCATACGCAATGTCCTGGAAGTGTAAATACAATATGGTACGGATTGCAGTTGTAAAACGCCCTGTGTTCTTTAACACATCTCTAATCCTTCCTTCTCGAGACCAAGTTCGAATATACTGGTGAAAACACGTTATGCCTCTACTATCGACTACTGTTCACTTTAATACCTACTTCCTTACCTTGATGATTCTTGTATTTGCTCTCCAAGTACCCTCGAGCTCGGCATTACGGCTACCCTGCCAGGTTCGGGAGAGAAGCCAAGTGTGACTGGTTGACAAGCTCAATGCTTGTGACGTGTACGAAGCACAGACTGCCTTGTATCACGTATAATGCATGATTCGGAACATATGGTGACGTATAATGAAATGATTCGCTCATTCTTCCGATCGGTGAAGCATCAGTGGAAGTTGTCCTGCAAGAAATCCACTTTGATGTCTCCCTTTGTGTTCATTTCTGCCCAAGCATTCGTTCACAGATACCTGTTGTGCACGGATATTAGACTCACCAGTGCGGCCCGATCTGCACTTTGCCGACTTTTATTCCACTTCTCGTGGATTCATTCGCTATGATCTCTTCTCCACCCTGTGTAGCCTCGGGATACAAAGTCCCCCTGCATATTAACAAGCCGCCTCGTACGTCAAACACGGAATTCTTGTTTGTAGGAATGGCCTGAGACTTAACATGGAGTATCACATGTGTTTCGGGAGAGCCCGCCATGCCATGGTTGCATTTTCCCCGCATGTATAAACCAGCTATGATACGTTTTGGAGCTCTATAAAGTGAGGGTGGAATGCCCGTCCGAAGATTGTTCGGTCCATTCCAATTCATATGTTCTGCCAGCTATAAGCCCAATTCTTTACAATGATGAATACAAAGAAAGTGCTGCTTGCCGGCACTTTCCTCTCTGCATCTGCATTTGAGTTCTGGCCGGCGGGTTCTGTGGCCAGACTTGCTAATCAGCTGCCTCTTGGTTTTGGTGACCGCAATGCTGCTACCATTCCTAAGGCTGAGCAAGCTCGATTTAAATGTAACTTGGCTGACCCTCTTGATCCTTCGGACGACGGACTCTATAGTTCTCATGATTTGTTTTCAAGTCAAGAAACGATTGAAATATTGGTTGAGCGTCATCAGCCCCTTGTCAAAATTGATTCGATTTGTTATGACGATCTCGGAGACTTTGACACGGACGATCGATGGAAGCCATTTGATGATATTCCGAAAGTGCTAAAGGAGAATTACCCGTTGATGTGAGTCTTATCAATCTCCTCATTGCATTTACCGAAATCCCCCAAACAGATGCTGAGACCATCATAGCTATGATAAGGCATGGATAGAGACGATCAATAGATTCGGTCTCGTGTATACCATTGAGGGCTCGGATGCCTCATTGGCACCTATCCTCCTAACAGCTCATCAAGATGTCGTGCCGGTCGAGAATGCAACATTGGGAGAATGGGACCATCCGCCATTTGATGCTGTTTACGACAAGAAGAGTGGATATCTCTATGGCCGCGGGACCTCAGATGATAAATCAGCCATTACAGCGCTCATGACAGCAATGGAATCGCTTCTCTCACAGGAAAACTACGAGCCCCGCCGCACAGTCATTTTTGCATTCGGCTTCGATGAAGAATGCTCGGGCTTTCGTGGTGCAGCATCGATAGCTAAGCATCTTGAAGAGCGTTACGGTAAAGATGGAATCGCCGTCATTCTTGATGAAGGTGGTGCAGGCCTTCAGAAAGTCGGCGATGTGCTCTACGCTTTACCCGCCGTCTACGAGAAAGGATACCTCGACGTGTGGTTTGATCTCGAAGTCACTGGAGGCCATAGTTCGGTACCAACTCCGCACACCTCTATTGGTATGATGTCAGAAATTGTCACATCATTGGAATCAAGCCCTTTCCTACCAAAGATTATTCCAGATGGACCAATCCACCAGGGCCTTATTTGCTTCACGCGATACTCACCCTACGCCCTGCCTGCATTAACCGGGTATATCAACTGGGGCTTGCTTGACAATGCTGCTAAGCTGTTGGCACAAACACAGCGAGAGACGCAATACTTTATCCAGACATCACAAGCCGTGAACTGGATTGCAGGCGGCCAAAAGATCAACTCATTACCCGAGTTTACTACTCTGGGCGTGAACCATCGGTATGCTCCCCAGGATAGTATTGGCAGCATTCAACACCGCATAGTAGGTCTGGTTCAAAAAGTAGTTCACAAGTATAATCTCACTCTACATGCTTTTGAAGGGGATGAGGACTACGATGCCTATCTTGAATACATTGGACAGACCCGAGGCAACACAGTCAACGCGACCTGGGAGCCTATCTACAACGGGAAATTAGTTCTTGAGGGCAGAAAGAGATCCTATGTAACCCCCCAGTCCCCAACGAAAGGAAATGTGTGGGATGTTTTCTCTGGTACAGTTCGCTACACATATGCCGATGAAGCTAGGGTTGTTGTTCCAGCTCCTGGGGCAATGACTGGCAACACTGACACTCGCCACTATCTCGGTAAGTTCTGATGAATGCATGTAATATTTTTTAATTGTAATACTGATTCAAGTAACATTACAGATCTGTCCCCGAACATTTATAGGTGGAGTCCCGGAAGCCTCAAATCTTTCGGTAACGTCCACGGCGTCAACGAGAAGCTCTTAATGAGCGAGCATGTGAACATGGTTAAATTTTACTATGATTTTATCCGTAACTTCGATCAGGCAGATGTCTAAGATCAACCGCCTGATGAAAGAAATATGGGTAGTGTCAAATCAGAAAGACATCTGTTCTTTTAGGAGGGTAGGAGTGTCTGGTGTTTGACTGCAACCTATCTCATTGAAGGTCTTAAGGCACATCCGAAGTAGACCCCCACAAATTTAGTCCAATGAAATAGCAGAATCAGTAAGATACTTGCACTGCACGCTAAAATAAGTGCAAAAGGAAGTACCGTAGGCTACCCTATATACTTCTGCAAAGCATTATAAAGCTGAATAAAATCATAAAGAATAATTAAAAATACAGAAAAAAAGAAATATTTTGTAATTTAACTACTTAATAAAATCTATTTTTTATTTTTTATCTTTATTTTATTAGTTTTGCATTAGATAATTACTACTTTTTATACTTATTGATGTATTGTTTTTGGCGTAAGACGCAATGTGGGTCGGATACCTGCGATGTGCCTTAAGACCTTCAATGAGATACTACCATGCAGTGACATCTTCATAGGTATGCATAAATAAATATTGTGTCAACTATGCTATAATGGAATTGAAACCCGGATTACTATAAAGTGAGCCTTAGCTCTCTTGTCGCGGATTCTTCGCATATTTGCTGTTTGATCTGAGTTTGGGTCCGTAGAACCAAAACAGCAGAGGCGCAGGACTAAGCACAGCCGCAACACAGCCCAGGAGTGTCATTGTCCAATGGACACCAATGGCCGTATACATTGGTCGCGTAGCCATGACCATTCCACCTGCAGCCAAGTACCGTACGGATGTAACACTCGCAAGCGCGATAGCTGAATGGTCACCGTAGCTATCTATGATGTATTCATAACTGCTCACATAAAATGCAGTTAAGACAATACCGAACACTAAACAAGCACACAGTCCGCACCATATAGTAATTTGAGGGTAGTTAGTCCATCCGAGCCAGAAAAGACACACGGGCAACATTGGCGATGTGACAATCGAAGGCCATAGTCGAAACTCGGGTTCAACAGCTGCTCCACGCACATGTTCTGTAACTCTGCGGGCCCAGCTGTATAAACCTGGTGCGCTGAATGTGAAAAGCGTCGATCCTACTGCGATAGAAGCAAAGCAACTGCCGGTAAGGCCAGTAGAGAGCCCATATGTGTCCTTAAAGATGAAATCGAATCCCGACAGGGACGTGAAAAGAAGCGTGTATAAGAGTAAAAGGTAGAGGCCTAGTACCGTTACAATAATTTCTGTTCGGTAAAATGTAATACCAAGAGTAATATTGTGTTTTAGGCGCCCCAGGAAATTTGCTGATGTAGCGTGCTCGGAGGTAAACCTATTGTCGCCAGTCAAACGCCGGTATTCTTTCGCTCTCCAATCCAAAAGCAGCGGCAAGTATGTTTCCGGAAGAAACAGAAGTGCAATTGAGAACGCGGCACCGGATATTATTAAAGTGATCCAATCGGGCCAATGCCAGCCCAATCTAGGACTAGAAACGAGCCAGCCACTTGCAACCGGTGCAGTTACAGGGCCTGTCTCAGAATCGTCAGCATCATCAACATCTATAGGTGGCATTGTAGAGGAATCATGTCGCTCACCTATTACATTGACCCAAGCTATAACAGGAAAGACAAAGGCTCTCTTTACATCTCTGAACTGATCTCTGACACTGGATCCGTTGATGGACAAGGTAGCGCTGGCGAACAAGCCGACAAAGTAACGGCAGGTAATACGCCCACCAAACGTGGTTGCTTTCGCGGATCCCAAGACGAAGAATAGGTAGCAAAAAGTAGCCAGTAAATATACAGGATTCCTTCCGACTGTCTCAGACAGTGGTCCCGCAAATGGAGCGCCCGTTCCAACCCCAAACAGATACATCGCGGTATCTAAACTCTCAGTTGTCTGGCTCACATGAAACGTTGAACTTGCGACTGAATTCTCCATTGATTGGGAACCGCCTGCCCAGCCTTGGGTAAATATGAGAAATGCCAATATAAAAAGATTTTTACACCTTGAAATAAGCGGCCAGTTTTGTGGATTGAGCGTATCTTCAGGTCCACATGTGACTAGGAATTGCCCGTTTGATGAGGCCTTTGAGTCCGAGTGCACATGTTGAAACGGTTCTCCATCATGAGGTGAAGATCCTTCTCCATGGCATGACTGCAGAGATTGATTCGCCTCTACGTCGGTCCGTCCATTCGGGAGTGATTGTGATTGTGATTCTTCTCTTTGGTTCAGCTCCCGAAGTATGTCCTTTTTAATTTGACGACGCTGCTTGAGAGACCACATAGCGAAAATTCCATCTCATAAAATATTCTGACGGCAGCATCACGAGACTGACTATCGCTCATTTATATATGTGATGTGTTGGGTGTATGCATCCTGATGCCCAAGTAGCGTCATCTTCTTAACGTCAAATTGACGTCAAAATCTGGATCTACGCCTACGGTGGCATGACTGCATGCTCCTAACCACCATTGTGCTTTGAATTGAATGGGAAAAAATATGTATTCCAGATAGAACCAAAATGAAAGAAGGCACAGCTCTAACATAACTTGGTCATATGCTTCAGAGACACGCACAAGCAGTTCTCGTCCTCCGTACCATACGTATAAATCAGAGTTGGAACACTGCGAAAAGTAGAGCTCCGCAATTTATCACTCGCGCTAAGTATGGAGTTAGAGTGACGCGATGTTGATGGGTAAAAACGGGAAGTTTGTTTGGAGCCATTGTGTGGGGGTGGGGGAAGCCTCTCTGCGAGCACCAGGGTCCACTAAGTAGAAGGGGCAGGATGAGATTTGGAGACATGGGGTAGGTGTTGCAACCAAGCTGCAGCTTGGGATGTTAAAGGAATCAACTTTACGATATATCTATTCGTTGAAGAAGTACCGTAAGTTTGTAATATCACTCAAGACATTGCTTTCTTCGGCCATCTGCATTCACTGAAAATGTCGAAAGTTTACACGTGGAGTGAACTCCAGCATCACAACAAAACTGAGGATCTATTTATCGTCGTTCGGGGTAGCGTGTATGATGTCACAAAATTTCAACATGAGCATCCGTAAGCATGTAATCAATCACTTATATCTAGTTTTCCATAGGCTGACCAAGACCGGTAGAGGTGGCCCAGAACTTCTTTTGGACCAAGGAGGAGGGGATGTTACAGAACTTTTTGAAGACGCAGGCCACAGTGAAGAGGCGAGGTCCATATTGAAGAAGCTCAAAATTGGTGTAGTTGAGGGCAAGGTTAGTTATCATGAATCTGTATTTGGGAGTTCTGGACTAATCGGTACGAATCCTGCAGGCCAATGACACACAGGAAATATCATCTCGAGAAAATATTGGCGGTTTAGCGGGCTTTGGATCACGTCGACATACCATACCGGCATTTTTATTCATTGTCCTTGGGCTACTCTTCCACTACTATTACCAAAACCCTAATAAGATGTTGCCTGCTTGGCGAGAGCTCGTACTGGCGCAAAATTAGAGGGCGTTCAACCGCCAAATACGATTACCGTATCCCAGCCGGTGACAAATGGAGATTTCATTCAACCGTTGTGGAGAAACCATATAGATTAGTATTAGGAAGTGATGTGTTCATTTAAACCTTGTAGAGGCAGCTGATATCAGGCAACCGAAACCGTCTCTGTGCACTGAATAGACGATGAATTCCCGATCATTGAGTATTCTGACAATACTAGCCATTTAAGACCAAAAGACTTTTTTGCTAGCGGCGTTAAACCAGACATCTGTGCCCCTTCTTGTGGCATTGCGTCTCCGTGTATGAAGATAGATCAGTCATCATCAACTCCATCAAGAGTGTCATAAGTTTCCGCCCGAATTGCCCTCCGTGATCGACGAGATCTGGCTCCTGACAGTCTTCTTGATCGTCTATAACGAAGAGGTGGCAACTCTTGTTGGACTAACGATATGGGAGCTGGTAATGCATGAATAGTGGCCGACTGGACTTGGGCGAGAAAGTCTGCCCGTCTCTGGTCAAATTCTCTCCGCGTTTTCACTTTATCTAATATTCTCTTGCGGTTTGCAAGATCAAAGTATCCTGTATACTCTAGCCACTTTTTTAATTCATCATCGACTTTTAGGAGCTCCTCGAGTACGAGGTTCATGTTTTCACGTATTCCAGTCTTAGTTCCTTCCGATGTGGTAGTACACAACGTACTCTTGAGCTCAGACATGACCATTCGTATATGACTTCCTTGGTTGACTGATGTTTTCCCATTACCAACTTTTGCCTTTTTAGCACTAGATGTACTGGTTTGGCCAATATTGGATCCGCCCATTATGAAGGCGATGTCTGGGATCTGAGCCGAGAGCTGGAAGCTGTTACAAGCTATGGTCGGGAATTTTAGTCATGTGGCTATAGATGTACATTTAACGGAAATATTACCCTTTTCAAAAACTCCTCTTGCAATATGGGAAGAGTTTTCTTTGTTAAATTTCGGCAGTCGTGCGGGAATGATCGTTGCTCAGGTAATGACAAAATGTTATAAGAGTATCTTGGGCGGCACCAAAAAAATTATTATAACGACATTGTTATAGAATAGGCACATGACAAGCAAGCTACTGTAATACTCTTAAATTGGATATTATGCTTCACTGAAACCCATTTCCGCTAACGAATACTGTACTCGTGTAATCGTGTGGCGGTGGGTGTTACAGCAGTCGGTTTGATGTGTGGCACTAATACACAATTGCACGTTGGGGTAGTCGTACCCTGCGACTTGGACTTGCATGCATTCGCCACGCGCCGTCAATCTGTTGATGATATAACTTAAACTGCTTGGTAAGAGCCTTCGATCGGTATTGAAGCGGCTTGGCAAGATCTAGCAAACCGTACAATAGCTGTGTGATTGTGTTGTGGGGGTGAAGAGGACCCATGCTGCGCAAAATGTGGCGAAGATTATCAGGCTTGCTTGGTGGTCTCTAGTCTCTAAATCAACGGGTGACCCCGAATTGGGGCGAGTCTCGCACTACTATACTGGGACTGACATTGCCTACCTAGGTATTAACGAATACGCTACATCGAACTACCTGACTCTTTATACAGTTACTCGCTTGCTAGTAATTATCATTTAATTCTCATCAGCACGTGTATCACATAGCTCATTGGCTGATAGAAGTGGAAATATACCGCTCGATTCGGTGTGCCGATGAATTCTTAGCCAAATACATCTACAGCCAATATTGGGTCAGGTACAGCAGCGATAGACTCTCTCATACCAGAGAGCTGCTATCTACCATACTCACTGCCATCTATGTCTTTGAGGTCATATAGAGAATAATCTTAAGTTCAATTATTAGGCGACACTTTTTGCAATGGGATCTAGTAAATGTCTGTAATTACTCTACCAAGGCTTCATCTAGTGCCACTAACATACATCACAACTTTTCCCTCTCTTATTTCGTCATATCCACAACGAGTTTACCATTGACGCCGTTATGATAGTCGGTCACCAGTTGGTTGAGATCCTCCAGTTTGTACGTCCTGGTCTTTGCACGAACATTTTTCTTCGCTGCAAAATTGAGCATCTCTCTAAGTTGATGATTGCGGCCAACCAGAACACCTTTCATCTCAATATGGCGGAAGACCAAATCACGAGGCTGTATCAGGAATCCTTCTTTGGGAAAAGAGACAGTAACGCAAATACCGTGGTCTTTGATCAACTTCATTCCATATGTCAGAGCCTGCTGGGCTTCTGGGAGAACCAAAAGAGCATCGACGCCCTTTTCACCGGGCAGGTCATTCTCTGGCTTGCCACATGTCTCTATGCGGACATCCTCAGCGGTTTGTGTGCGGGCATCCACGATGGAAACTTTGTGTGACAATGTCCCTAGTGAATCAACGACTTGGCGAAGTAATTCGAGGGCGCCATCGCTGGCATCGATGGCTACGACTCGACAACCTAGCTTGACAGCAAATTGCACTCCCAGGTGACCAAGTCCACCACCGGCTCCAGAGATGGCAACTGTGAGGCCGTCGCCGCCTCCCTCTTTCAATGTAACACGAGCTGCCTGGAGAGCATTCCAGATAGTAAGGCCCGCACACATGAGTGGCGCCGTATCCACGGCGGTCATATTCTGTGGCATCGGCGCAACCTGGCGGGAATCCACGATGCAAAATTCTTGAAAACCGCCATCCCGTGAGAGGCCGAGATTACCGGCTTTGGTGCAGTATACGCCATATCCATGGGGGTCACCGTCGTTGACACGGCATTCGTAGCAAGAGCCGCAAGGATGGAATGCACGGCCAGGAACCCCGACTGGATTTCCTACAGACAGCCCAATCTCTTTTGAAACATCATCTCCCATTGCCACAATGACGCCCGCAAACTCGTGTGATCCGACGCGAGGGAGATCTTGCCACATGGCACCAGACGCGAAGACCGCATCAGTGTGGCAGTAAGAAGCCGCTTGAACCTGGACTAGCAAGTCTTGGCCTGTCGGGGCATCTGGCTTTTTCACATCCTTGAAGACATAAGGTGTGTTGAAGGCTTCAAGAACCTGAGCCCGCATAATGGTGTTTGATGTCAATGGCGTATGGTAAGAAAATCTGTTGTGTCGATGATAAAGTTGACAGCGGGAATAACGAAGTATGCTGTTTACGGAAAAGAAATATTTGAGTGCGATGCGGTAAGCGGACATTATCGCTCTCTATTGCCGTCTTTTATACAGCCATTTTCTCAGCAATGCCGCTCAAGTGGGTGTGATGCCGCAGAGGTGTGAACCACGTTCCACTGGTGACATCAAGTGCAGGACATTCAAGATGTGGCGTAAAATACGGTGCGGTTCTATGGTCAGTAAAGCAAACACCATGGAGAGTAGTGTAGCTATGGACTAACGGGATGTGGTGCAGAGAAGGGACGAGAGTGGAGGGAAAATGAAGATTTGGGTCCAAGAATTACGGCGCCAATTTGGGGGTGGGGAAGATCATCAAGTCCTGTCCCAGTTGCAGCACCTCTGAAGTGTGCAACTCTGAACGCCATGGTAAGCTCGCGATGTCGGCCGAGGTTGGCGATCCGGAAATAAAGCGCTCCAATTTGGAGAGTGGTTAATCTCGGCATCTTCAGCCATCACGTTTTCTGCGACTGATTCGAACTTACATATGTATTGTTGGAAATGCTCTTTAAAGGCTCTGCGGCAATACACTCCGTTCAAGTAATTCTCGCCAGTTTTGGGTCAACGATATTGCTCATTTTTCTCTCCTCCATGCTGCTCATCTGAGTTCCTTACCTAACTTGCATATACTCGCCACAGTTCAACATGTCTGCCAATGGTTCTAAGCACGACCACTTTAGCAACGAGATGTTTGCAATTGGTCTTAAAAATCGACGAAAGGTGGTTGGCGATGCTTATGTTGATACAGCTTTAAAGAATGGCTCAACGGAATTTGCCTATCCCAACCAGCAACTCGTTACTGAGTGAGGAAGTTCTGGGCCTAATTAAAACGCCAGGTTCACAAGATACTGATATAACACAGGTATTGCTGGGGTAACATTTGGTCTCGCCCAGGCTTGACGTTCCAGCAGCGCAGTCTTCTCAGTAAGTTGATATGAATACCAGCCTTCAATGTGTCTGCATGTTCAATTATCTATGTAGCAGGAGACATTTAACTGATCATGATTTCGAATTCTCTAGATATTGGTATGCTGATCGGACTAAAAAGCTGGCCTGAGCTGGCAATTCATATCCGCGGAGCCATCAACAACGGCTTGACGGAGCTTGAGATCCGTGAGGCTATTCTTCAATCCTCGATATATTGTGGGGTACCTGCTGGAATAGAAGCTACAAAGACGGCGACCCGCGTCATTAATGAGATGGTTGCGAATGGTGAACATACGAGACAGCTGTCAGAGTCGCTTCCTCATGTGCAATGAACCATTCTATAGAGCTATTTACTAGGATAGCACCGATTTAGAAGCATTTTTACGTCAAAACTTGTTCCCGTGTGCCTAGCGACATGCTCTGGATAATACTCTTTTCAGGTCTTCTGCAGTCGCGTTGTCTAAGCCAAGCAAGCTAGTATTTCATTTCAGCTGAGATTGATCTAGAATAATTTCATAGCGTCACTGCCACCGAGATCTATCATTATCTATACCTATGTTCGTCGCATAATACATACAACATTGGTAAAGAGCACGCTAGTGCTTGGTGAGCATATTCCCCAGCTAGCATGCGACGTGAAGAGTGCGTCTAGTTTACAGGGCTAATATAGGGGGAGGTAAGCCTGTAGAATTGGAGAGAACGAGATAACAAGAAACACAACTAACGTGCTTTATTTTTGGCCCTTCGTCGCACTAAGAGTGAGTAGTTTCTCACAGAGGCGCAGTGGATGGCCTTTTGTAGCCTGAGAGTGTATGTGATCTTGGTAATTGGTTCATTGGTTCAACGAGAATTGATGGATGATGAAATGTTGTTTCTGTCATTATTATAATCCCAAATCTTAAATATATCCAAAGGCGGTCACTTTTAAAGAGCAATTGTCTTCTCTTCCATGAGTCTATACCTCTCCCTCAACTGCTCATCCGTAACCACTCGTGGAACATTTAGACCTTTCCGGACTGCCGTCCTTCCGTGAATGGCATCATGCCACCGCTTCAGATTGGGGAAGTCACTCAGATCTATTCCAAGAGCAATTGGTCCGTATCGAACCCAACCGTAGTTGCAAATGTCGGCAATAGTATACTTGTTACCAGCTAGCCAAGGAGATGCCCCAAGCCTTTCATTCAGCACGGAATACAACCTCCGAGTCTCGGCCATGTAGCGGTCAATAGCATATTGGGAATATTCTCCTGCCATGAGACGAAAATGATTTGCTTGGCCTGTCGATTTAAACGTATTAAGTACAAGGATTGCCATCATGTAGTCAAACACTTCTCTCACCTTGCATTGGCCCAACACCTCCAACTTGGAACATTATCCAGCTCAGCTGTTCATAATACTCGGGTGTACCAAACTGGTAGCTAATTTTGCCTTCAGAGTCGTACTTATCCGCCAGATACAACAGAATTGCACCGCTCTCAAAAACTCGTTGCCCATCATCTAAAATAGCCGGAATCCGGCCATTAGGATTAATCTTGATGAACCATGGCTCTTTCTGAGCATTGGATGAGATGTCCACCTCTGTGACCTGATATGGTATGGACAGCTCTTCGAGTGTAATGGACACTTTAATCCCGTTGGCAGTGAGCCAGGTAAAGAGGTTGATACTTGAATTAGAAGACATTGTCATCAAATTGCCAACGCCAATTTATCTTCGTGAGACCTGCTTTGGCCATGACCAACAAAAGCGGGTGGACAGACAGAGAGAGTAAAACCTATAAAGACCTTAACAGACACAAATCTACGTTGGAGGCGCGATTTTTTTTCTGCCACCCAACAGTAGTCTATACGACAACATAATTCTCCCTGATTCGATTCTCCTGTGGTGGTGATGACCCCTCAACGCATGCGTGCATGGGATCAACTTCAATGTTTCCAGTCCAGTTTGTTGACAGCCCCGCCCCCACCATTTAGGCCAATTGGGTGTGCATGTAACCATTTAAGCTATTCAAGCCATCTTTGGGGTCCCCAATTTGGAGGCAATCTAGGCCTACTATGCATGTAATTGTATTTGTCTCCGTATTTGGAATTGAACGTGCACAGGGGCCTCAGCATGAGAAAGATAGAATGAGTAGAGATGAACTGAAAATTAGATACAAACAGTCTTGGGAATAGCGGGGAAAGAGAGAGGCTAATCTTATCCTCCCATGGTCATAACGACCCCGGAGAAGCAAGTTCATAAATTTTCTTCTCTGTCAAGAATACCCACCATATTTGGCGCCTGGACTGAATTTTTGGACTTTGCAGACGCTACTGACTTCTTCGTCCCTGGTATTAGATTGTTGATAATACACTTTTTGTTCTGGTCGGTCTGCGGTGACTACCAACTTATACTATATAGAATACCAAGCTCGGCGAGTTTAGCGTATACGATGGAGAGATGACAAAATACAGATACATTGGGTTGCGAGCGGAGCAAAAATTACGTGTGTCTTGTTCAGTTTCTATATACTTTTGTCAAAAGGCTATCCATACCTAGGTAATTATGGCTCTAGTAGATCTGCATATATGTTCAGAGATTCCCCAATTACGTTGACCACCTGCCACACGCTATCAGCCCGATGAAGCCTCGCCCATAGCCTCACAATCTTAGCAGCTAAATATTGTTTCTTATGGGTTATTTGCTCGACAGTGCGTTTATACTCAGTTTCAGCTACTAGCTCAATTACAAACTTGAGTACCACCTGTTCGGCGGCCGTTAAAGGTGGGCTAGGGTCTGGTCTGGTTATCAATTCAAGCCATTTTGCCAGAAGGATTGCGCATTCGAGCGAACATAGAGCGTGTTGGTTTGACCAGTTAATAAGCTGGGTCGTTGCGACATAGTTAATTCCAAGCTTCACGGGGATGCTTAGGGCATGGGCACAATGCAGAGCCGCTCGAGTTAGCTGGGGGTGTCTCTCAACTCCTTGGCTTTGATGTATCGATCGAGCCACCAAAGCTGGGTCCCAGCTATCAAGACACCTAACAGGACCAAGATTCAAGTTGAGGCGAATATATGCCAACCGCAGTAAAGCTGTAGACGTGAAAGTAACAGGGCCATGTGGGCTGAGTGGGTTCAAAGAGGACTCTTGATTCCGCTCCCAATATCTTGCCCATCGTTTCAACGCAGACTCAAACATATTCATGTCTTCAGCGGAAAGTCTGGAATATCGTTGTTGGCTGGGTAGGCGGGCGTTTCGAGTGAGCCAAATCTGCTGAATGATGGCGTGGATAATGCCGTATCCGCCTAATGCGGAGAGATTCCGAGGAGCCTGTGAGCCAGCATCAAAAGGCTGGTCGTCGCTGGCGAAAAGTTCCGCAAGCACTCCCTGGAAGTCCTCACGGGGAATGTTGGACGTTCTGCGGGCGTCACGCCACAACGGTTCATCGGTAGCTCTCCACACAGTTTCTGAGCAGGGGAGATCCAGGCGTATCGCGCTGGCCAATTGCATCGGCGGAAGGTCGAAAAGGATTGTGTGGATATTGAAGAAGCAGAAAACAACCAGTTGGGTTCTTTTAATAGTCTCAAATTGGATCCATGCTTCCCAGTCATCCCAGTGCTCATCTGACTGTTGTGTAACTTCCAGCTCTCGAACGAGAGAATGGAGTACGCTGCGCAATGAGAGCGCATTGGTCGCTCCTGGTTCATATTTGTACCATGTGGCTATTGCGATGAGCATCAGGACGGTCTGGGTCATCTCCACGAACATTGTTTTCCGATTCTTAGGCGAACTCGGGTTACTGATATCGGGGGTGAATGGACCTCGCCATTCTTGTTCCTCTCGATACACATTGCCTTCGGCACTGGTGTTGCATCTTTGGCAGCGCTCGAGTGCTATGGCCCTAGCCACATGGAACAGTTCAGCCCCAACCTCTGTCTCTCTTGTATACCGTGCACCAAGTGCAGCTAGAGCTAGCAGTAATTCCACAAGCAGCGTCTCTAAGCAAAGAGTAGGTAGGTGTAGAAACGGGTAGTGCTCGTGGAAATTTTTAAAGTATCCGTTAACCAAACGCGTCAGGGTATGTCTAGAAGGAAGCACAAATTCCGCGTCAAAACAACCCGGAAACTTGGAAATGCCTTCGATTATTTGTTGACGAAGTTCATTGGTAACAACGAAACGGCCGGTATTGTGATTGACAGAATGTCGCCCAGCCTGTTCAGCCGTCTCTTCGGGCTGCAGAGAGGGGAGTCTGGATCCATACCGAGACAAGGAGCAGCCTGCCTCCCCAGCCTGATAGGTTGTGACTCGCTGAGGGGCTGCTAACCTTACGGAGGCAGAAATTCCTTCTACGTCTTCGGGGACACGCTGATCTTCGAAACCATTGAGTAACGGTAGATTCAGATCAGGAAAAAAGACTGGTAGAGGTTGATATGCCGGAGAAAAAGGATGACCAGGTGTTCGCACCATATCAATAAATGATGCGAAGTCTTGTGCAAATGCCGGGGCATTGATCTCTGTAAGGCTGTTGTCGACATCAAAACCCAGAGAGCACTCTTCTACTGATTTTTGATGCGATTCATCGCTTTGGAACTGGTTTCCCCCTTCTGAGTGTGCGGCAAGAGTTGTAGCTAGGTCTTGAGAATGTGTATACTGCTCTGTAGAGTGTAATAGACCCTGAGGCGAAATGTCTGTATAGGCTACCAGAGTTGATGTACTCGATAGATCTTCTTCCGGGCGGGGCTGAGCATTTTGAGGTGCGGCATGTGTAAGACGAGAATGCCGAGTGAGTAAATCCCTTAACTTTGAGTTAGATACCC
The DNA here is from genome assembly GCA_019565615.1 of Trichoderma simmonsii. Taxonomy (NCBI): domain Eukaryota; kingdom Fungi; phylum Ascomycota; class Sordariomycetes; order Hypocreales; family Hypocreaceae; genus Trichoderma; species Trichoderma simmonsii. The sequence goes on along the minus strand of CP075867.1, from coordinate 166,086 downwards.
AATGACAATGTTTCAAAGTAGCAACTCTTTCATACTTTCTTGTAAAGGATTTTGGGCATCGAGAACACTTGAACGGTTTTTCCTTCGTATCTGAATGGCTCTTTAGTAGAGGACCTCTAGGAAATGAAGGTTTGTAGGCATGCTTACGTGATCGCTCATGACGCTGAAGGTGTTCTTGCCGAGAAAATCCCCGATTGCAACGATGGCACAAGATGTTCTTTGCAGGATGAGTAGTAACGTCGTTCATCTTACAGACTCCTTGGAATGTGCATGAGGTTTTGGGGGAGGGGAAGAAAAGGGAAGCTTGCAAAAGCAGATTTGGGGACGCCGTCGGCATCGACGGCGAGGGCTGGAACAAGAGTTTGTTGGGCGACAGTAGCGGCTCTCTAGAAACAAGGATTCCCCGCAACTAACTAAGGGCAGCCATGGCTTGAAGCTGGGGAGAGAGGCTAAGCTCCTGGTCACTTCGGCGTTAGCTGTCTCGTCTAGGCAATTAAACGGAAGTTATTGATGGGCTAGTGGGCGAATGTAATCATCGCCGTCTGTCGCTCCAAACAGCCCGACATATACCTACCAATGAGAAACAGGGGAAAGTAGCTGAATTGACAATATCCACTAGGCCTGGAATCCTCGAGTGGCTCTCATGTTGCGACTCGTGCAACTTTCGTTGTACACACTTGCTACAAGAACGTAATATTATGACAATCGTAGATAGCCCGTGCCACTATACGAAGTACCGAGTTGGTGCAGTTCTTAGGAAAGACGTTAGCCATTTTTAGATTTCTCTGCAATTGAGGCTTTATTATACGCATCCGTTGTGCAATGGACATAATTCAATTAATGTATTGCACATCGAAGACAGCCACTTTATTACAACACTATGTAATATACAACAGGTTCTAATTGCCTACAGAAGTGTTGAAAACTCTGGTCTGGAGGTATCTTTTAACTTGTTTACTCTTTCTTCTATTGAGCCTCGCCCGACTATCGCAATGTCCCCCTTCAGTCTCTAATTGAGTTTAGTAAGAAGATCTTTTCCCTCAGCCCATGTCTTCAAATTCATTGCCGAATCCTCGTACCAGCGCGTCATAACCCCCTCTTCGACATAGCCCATATGTGGACTAAGAAGCAACTGGCTCCGTCCTTCAGTACCCCAAGAGGTTACCCTCCAAGGGGAGTTCTGTGGCAGTGGCTCAACGTTGTGAACATCCAATGCTGCCCCTCTAATCTTGCCCTGCAATAATGTATTCAACAAAGCTTGTTCGTTAATGAGAGCGCTTCTGGACGTGTTGATCAAGATTGCTGAAGGGTTCATAAGAGCCAGTTCACTCGATCCCAGGATATTCCTACTGCGTTCGGATAGAACATAGTGGATGCTTAAAACATCAGAATTTTGCAGTAGCTCCTCTTTAGTTCCAGCAACTTTGAATGATCCTGGAGGTAGGCTAAAGCTTGCAGCTTTTTCATCAGCTACCTGCTGAGTGATGTTACTGGACCACGCCAAAATTTTCATGCCGAATGAGCTTGCTCCAACGAAAGCGACTCTCGCGCCCAAAGTACCAAATCCCAGCAGACCGAGCGTCTTACCGCGAAGTCCTGTAGCGTGAGATGTTTCCCAGTGTCCTGTTTTAACTCCCAAATCGTCCCGGGAGATGTTTCGAGTGAGGCCTAGGATCAAGGCCCAACAATGCTCAAGGGTTGAATCGAGAGATGTCGGTGGGGTTACTTTGTTGTTTTTACCAAGACCCTTGGCACCAACAACAGCAATACCCTGCTCAGTGCAGGCAGCCATGTCAATGGCGGAGTTTTTCATTCCCGTAGTGAGGAGGAGTTTTAGGTTAGGAAGACGCTTTATAACTTCTTTCGGGAGGGGCGTTCGTTCGCGCATCGTGCTAATGACATTGTAGGGTTGAAGCCGACGCACAAGGGCATCGCTGTCTTCGGGAGTAGAGAGTTGAATGGTGTCAGGAAATGTGCGCATCTCAATTTCTGGCATTACTTGACGAAATATTGGCTCTGCGATGCCTTGATAGTCGTCTAGAATGGCAACTTGGATTTTGTGAGCCATCTTTTCGGAGTCCAACAGGGTATCGCCAGCTAGTGATGTTGCAATTCAAGACGCTGTACAATGCGCTCTATGTAGAGTGTAACGTATTAATATGATACTGTACTTCAATTACAAATATTATAAACATGAAGGGTATTCTGGTATGGGCATCTTTGGACCATGAACAACTCTCTACTCATCACTAATCTCCAACTTGGGGAGTTGTGCCCCGCCCCCGCACACCGTCTAATAGGCATTGGCCTCGTCTTTAGCATGGATCCTTTACTTTACAAGCGCCGACCGCTAACTCCATCTCCATCTTTATTGTGACGGGGTCGACTCTCCCCATTACCCGGAACACGAACATTTCGGATCCCACAGTTTCGGTGATTGGTCCCCAGAATGTTGGCGGAAAGACGTCTTGTTACGGCTACGTCATACGACGCGCTCGAAACCCTTCATATGACATGGATAGTACTGCTGGCTTATTAGCCAATCGTATGGTTGTAATGATCTTCGTGATCCATTAGCTGTACTCGTAACTGGGAGACGATAATACTGGCTGCCCATATTGTCATGCGGATCTAAATATTACATGCCTGAGAAAAAAGAATTAAGTGATTCTGATTGTAATATTGGTATTAAAGAATAGCTGATGCTGGAAGAGTAACAAAGATCTATACTACGGAGTACAGTTTAGGAGCAATGTGTAGAAAGCCTAATCTGTTGTGACATGCTTACACAATATGCTACAAAGCTCGTGCGGATGCGCCTCATACAATGAAAGAACGCCTAGAAGAAAACTATTGAGCATAATGGGTTATATCAACATACAAAATTAGTTGCATCATTCCAACATGAACGTGTCACAACTACATATAGCTAAGAATGAGTAGGAGAGTAAGTGGAGCAGTACGCCCGAACGATAGGATACTGTCCCATTTGCGTCACCACACGGTATCTCAGTTGCAGTATTTTCTTGTCATTTCTAATGATACAAAAATGCTATGAGGCCTTGAAGCTACCTATATAAGGCGACCCCAAAATGTATGCAATCTTTTCAAAGGTATGCAGTCTTCTCTTTGCTGCTTGCAATCCACTTTTCTAATTGCTGTTGATTCCGAGGAATAAACCTCACCTTGAATGGCTTCGGCTGAGTCACCATGCTTGTAGGCACAGAGTTACATTCGATGGTATCCAAGATCGGCCTATCCTTGACGTGTGTAGTCTCACGAATATGGAATGCCAGTACCAAACGAATGAAGATGACGTAAAGCTCGCGATTAGCCAAGTGAGCACCTGCACACATCCGAGTACCAGCACCATATCCGTAATGCTGAGTGCCCTGTCCAGCTTCAGAGACCCCAACAAAGCGATCGGGGATGAAGTCCATAGGGTGATGAAATTGTTTAGGATCATGATTTGCAGCCCACATATTCTGTATTGCGCCAGTATTAGATCATTAGATCTCCAACCGGAGTAGATCGCGGCTCAATCATCACTTACCATTAAGAAAGGTGTCCCAGCAGGAATAGTAGCTCCTTTATACGTAATATCTCTGATACTCTGTCGGTTAAAGGATAGGTTGAGCGTAGACCAAAAGCGAAGTACTTCCTACACTCTTGTTAGTAACACCCTAGATGCTGTGCGTAGGGAAGTTGTAATGCTCACCTTAATAAACGATACCACAAACTCACACCGCTCTTCAATCAAACAAGCATCCCAGGGATCTTCGTTCGGGTAAGCTTTCAGGATTTCCTCATACATGTGATCTTGTATTTCCTGGCCATGAGGGGAGGATAGGTAAGCTATGGTCATGTTAATATTGCCCGGAAGGGTATCCAGTCCGGCAGCAACCATGGTAAGGCAAATAGACTTCAATTCATCTATAGACTAGTCAGTAATCTGCATTAACTCGTTATCCATATGTTACAAGTGTTTTGCCTTACTGTCTTCAAGCTTTGCTTCAGGATTTTTTAGAACGTTGCCAGCGATACAGGGGTTATCGGTCCCAGCTGCGATTCGTTGTTTCAATTGCTCGTAGAAATCCAAAATGTACTCATCCCTCCTAGAGCGGAACTTTATGGCATTAGTTTTGAAGCCAGGCCATAATCGTAGCAATGGTACATAGTCCTGCCAATTATGAGCAATCCCACGGATATTTCCAAGCTCTCTCTCGACTTGAACGACCTCATTCAACGTGTGGTCACGAACGGTGCCATCAATTCGGATGCCATAACACAGTGTAAGACTGATGTTAAGAGAGAACCGTTGGAAATAACCATTGGGATCAACATCATAACCATTCTTGATGTTCTGTACCAGCTCATTGATACTAGTGGTAGATTCCAGGTCAATGAATGGGAGGTAGGTTTGGACAGCTTGCCGGTTGAGCGCCGTCGCGGCAGCCTTCCGAGCTCGCTTTACTGATTCGTTCCATGGTGACGTTCCAAGTGTATAGACACCTTGCGTTTTCGAGACCACATTATGAAAAGTCCAAAAGGTTGGTCGAGAGATGAGAGCAGCCTGGTTTTTAATCCATAGCTCCTTAACTCCATCGAAGGAGTTGGCGTATATAAACCGCTATGCCAAGTTAGCTTTGTCTGTCGTAAGCAAATAGAAGTCAACGTACTCGGTTGCCGAGGCGAACTTGGAAAACATCTCCATAGGTTTTGGCAAGTCTGGCACAGTTTCGTGCATGATGCTTTCCAAGGAGAAACAGACTACCGAATAGTGGCACTCCAGGGAGCTCGGGCAAGTTTTTAATTTTAGGGATGTCAGTTTTGTTCATCCAACGAATGGCAATGGCTATAATAGCCGCAATAATGAAGAATGGAGTGAATGGATGCATTTTCGAGAAGTAGACAAGTGTGCATCGATGAGACTGGTAGTGCCAATCATGGTGAGAAACTTGCTGTTAATATAAAGTCAAGGAGTTGGAGATTGGGTTTTGGTTGCATGTCAGAGGACATCATCATTGCTATGGGGACGATCAAATCCCTTGCCTGTGTAGTACCATGTTGGAGAAGCAGGAGTCCTCCTTCAGCCTCAGTACGGCGCTGTCAATACTCCACCATGAAAAGTCGAAGAGTATAGGTGATGCGGGGGCGGGGGCGGGGAGTTGTTGAGAGCTTGGGAAAGATGATTGGAGTGAATAGATGTATGTACTTGCTAGTTTTCATGCCTTGGAAATCTAGATTATTAGTTGATATTACGCTATAGCTGCTGATGTCCGAAACCATGACGTATGGAACGTTTTCTAGTTACGTTTAGCCCATAGGAAGGTTCGGTAGATATCGTATAATGAGTGATTAAATAATCGGTAGAACACTTTATGAGGGGTAGAGATACTCAAATATGAGAGTGTTAGCCGACAAGTACAATTTGAAACAATAAAGTATTTTAATCGGTTCCAACACTGTGAAGGCAACGGACTCAAATTTCAATTCTTTGTATTTTTTTTCCTGTGAGTAAAATGCCTCCCATCATCTTCTTCTCTTTTCCGTTAACTCTTTATGACCCTGAATTACCCATATGAACTGTTTATTGGTTGTGGTAGTTTGGAGAACATTATTTTATGAACCCTATGAATCCTTCCTCGGAGTGATGTAGTTCAATAACACCAACAACTTTTAGACTTCGTCGTGAAATGTAAGAAACAACAGGTGTAGTGAGCAATGCAGGTGGCTTTTGATGTGCCTTGTCCTTACTACAATACATCCATGGATAGCTTTGTTTGGTAGTTTTACCTCGAGCCGTCTGGTAAGCAAAATTAGAACTTAACATACATATTTTCCCCCGTAGGATGCTGCGGCTTGTTCAATGATCCATTATTGATTCAGAAGTCAACGCTTGTACAACGTTCCCTAAACCATCATATCTCAAACTCTTCGCATTCTGGAGACCACCTGCCGAGTCCTTAGCTCTTGTCATCCCCATCTTGGGGTAAACCCCTGCTATTCCCCCGCAATCTGGGCTGAATGCATAAGAGCTAATTTTGCGGGGTGCATTGGCTCTAGACCAACTCGCCACACTCCACCAGTTAGGAGCCTCGCAAAGGATACTCTAGTTCATCCAGTTACTACTTCAAGACGCCATCCAAGCACAGCTAATGATGATTGGGAATAACCATCCGCCAAGGTATGTTAGACATATGGCTATTGGAATAGAGCTGCACTCTTCCTTGTCCGTCGATATCGCTATTTTCGTTGGCAAAAATGTGGCTTGGAAACATGTCAGCTTGGCAATGCATGGGAGGATATAAAATGGGCGTAGTTTCTTGTACATTGACCTCAGTTTTGTGCCAACCTGTGATTTTCGTTTTAAATAAACATATCCTTTGAACAATCCGCCTTATCATAATAACCGAGTTCTCGAATGCTGGAGAGATATTTCGATCACCATGTCAGGAGCCGACTTGTCACCCCAACGCGTTCGTACGTCGGGTTCAGTTGAAGAAATCAAGGTCAAAGAGACTGAGCATATTGAATACGAGAGAAATGAGCTTCTAGCTCGCTTTACTGACCCAGATGAAGGGAAAAGTGAAGAGGAGAAGCAGGAAATTGTACATTCTCTCCTTGCAAACGTCACATATTATACCCGTTAACTTATGGTATCGTTTAGGACAAGAAGTTGATGTGGAAAGTCGATCTTTGGCTGGTTCCATGGCTATCTCTTCTGTAAGATTGATCAATATCTTACCAACAGTCATCAATTCTAACTGGTTTCTAGCTACTTGCTGTCCTTCTTGGATCGCACCAATATCGGAAATGCCAGGTTGGCTCATATTGAAGCCGATCTCGGCATGAAAGGTAAATAATGAATCATATTCTAGTTTCGCAATTGACTGACATATATTTGAAGGAAACAACTACAACATGATATTGACGATCTTCTTCATTTCCTATGCCGTTGCCGAACCCGTTACCAATGCTCTGCTTAAGCGCCTTACCCCTCGCATATTCTTCACGAGTATTATCTTAATATGGGGCCTTATTATGACCTTGATGGGCCTTACAACATCATACCGCGGTCTTCTAGCCGCTCGATTCTTTCTTGGGGCGGCAGAGGCAGGACTATTTCCAGGTACAATCACTTCATTTTATGAACTATATGTCGGCTAACAATTTCCCTACACCAACAGGAGTCAATTACTACCTTAGCTGTTGGTATAAGAGTTCAGAAATTGGCGTCCGGAGTGCCATTTTTCTCTCCGCGGCTGCAATTGCCGGCTCTTTTGGAGGCCTACTAGCGGCGGCCATTACCAAAATGGACGGAATTGGCGGTAAACCAGGCTGGGCTTGGATTTTCATCATTGAAGGCCTTGCTACAGTGCTCGTTGGTGTCTTATGCTGGTGGATGGTCTTTGATTGGCCTGATACAGCTAAATTTCTAACGCCCGAAGAACGTATCAGGGTACAACGTCGACTTATCGTGGACAGACAGGGATATACGGCCGATGATTTCGACAAACGTTACATCTACGAGGCACTGAAAGATTGGAAGACATACGGATATACTTGGATTTTCATCGGCTGCACCATTCCGCTCTATGCCTTTTCACTCTTTCTTCCGACCATTATCGCCGCTATGGGTCATTCAGGAACGCGCGCACAGCTACTGACAGTTCCACCATATGTCTCTGCGGCGGTGCTTACGGTACTCATAGGCTTCTTCGCTGACAAGACGAAGTGGCGAGGGTATTGTAATTTGGCCGCCGCCACTCTGGGTATTGTTGGATTTGCTTTGTTGTTGGGCTCATCGCGACCAAACATTCAATACGCCGGTACTTTTCTGGGAGCAATGGGTATCTACCCAGCCATCCCAAATACCCTTTCATGGATATCCAACAATACTGAGGGCTCACTAAAGCGAGCTATAGTGCTGGGTATAGTCGTTGGTTTTGGAAACTTGAATGGGATAGTGTCGTCCAATATTTACCTACCCGCCCAAAAGCCTAGGTACCCGACTGGCCATGGGGTGGTTTTGGCATCACAAATCTTCTTCTTGCTTGGAGGATCGGTTTTCATGCACTTTGCGTTGAGAGCTGAGAATTCTCGGCGGCATAGGAACATGGGTACCAGTGTGGAGAGTGGACTAACGGAAGAGGAGAAACGCATCAAAGGTGATAAACGGCCTGACTTTGTGTATACTCTGTAGCGGAGTCTGGGTTTAAGGACGCCAGTTTTGATAGTGGCGGAAATTATATGTCATAGTAGTGTGCTTCATGCATACGCCAGCCGTGAATTGGTCAAATATCACCAGACAGAAACGCTGCTGATGATCAATAAACAAGCATAACATGTATACGTGCTTTTAGGCCTCCATTTCATTCGTGGACTAATTGAGCAAATGCTAGGCATGGATAAATGGAAAGTAACATTGACAGACTTATTGTTACGGTACTATTCTGACACGAAGATTGATAATAACGTCAGACACCCGCTGACGTGTCTGACCATGCTTTGAAATGAGAAGCAGAGCAATATAAAACGTCACCAACTCAGCTATGTAAATCAGAATTAACATTCGACAGCTCACTTGAGCATTAGCAATTGATTGTCTTGACTTTCCAAATTGATCATATTGAGCACACATCAACTTTTTACAATGACTAAAATTGCAACTGTTGTGGGGGCGACTGGTAACCAAGGAGCGGCTGTTATTGATGCCCTGAAGAAACATGGAGGTTACAAAATCCGCGGACTTACACGACGGCCCGAAAGCGATGCCGCTGCAGCTCTCAAGAAGCAAGGCGTAGAAGTTGTCAGGGCAGATGTTAACGACTATGCCTCCCTGGTGTCTGCCTTTGCTGGATCCCATTTCATCTTCGGTGTTACGGATTTTTTTGAGCTTTTTGCAACATCTAAAGATGCAGACAAAGCCATGGATATTGAGATACAACAGGGCAAGAATCTAGCAAATGCTGCGGAGGCCACGCCGACTCTTGAGCATTACGTCTGGAGCAATCTTCCAGGAGCGTTGGTCAAAAGCGGCGGAAAAATGAAGGTACCGCACTACGACAGCAAGGACATTGTGGCTCAATATATCCGAACAAAACAGAATCTGCTATCTAAGACAACGTTTATGCTGATTGGATGGTATTCGTTAAACTTTACCTTTCCCTACTTCAGACCAACGCTGCTGGAGAGTGCTGGGAAATATGTTCTTGTTGGGAATTTTGACCCTTCAAAGATCAATTACCCAACTATTGGAGACATCAAGAGAAACTTGGTGCCTTTTATTGGGGCCATACTGGACAAGCCTGAGATGAAGAAGGGGGCAATGGTGGTGGCGTCAATTGGTACATTCAACATACTCGACATGCTGCGAAAGCTTGCACGCGCACGTGGCAAAGAATTCGAATTTATTGAGACTAGTAGTGAAACGTACTACAGGCTGTACCCTCTATGGGCGGAGGAAGGAAGCTTAATGATGCAGTATATGCAGGCCTTGGGAGACCAAGCATGGACGGACGCGACGTATCCGATGGTACTTCCGGATGAGTTGGGCATTGACACTGGTTCATTTGTATCCCTTGATGACTCACTGGACGCGCTGGAAATATAGCTTACGTCCAACTCTTAATTCATATAGGTATGGATGCTATGTAGTTGCTGTTTAGTACGGTGATCTTCTAAACAATGCGTTATGTCGTTCTTCGCAACCCGCTTCTTTGACCACATACTGCCTCCATCTCATGTTTTTGGTTAAGAAAATTGTAGTTTCAGTTCTCACATGTATTCGACTCTTCTAGCCAACCCATGTCCCAACGGCGTTTGAGGATTCCTTAGCTTACAGGCATTGAGAATAGTACGAGTTTCCGACCTTGCAGGTACCTGAGGAGCAGCACGTAGGGCCTTGCCAGCCGATACCACCGCATTGGCCGTACAAGGCAGAGCAACTACCTGTAGGTCCGGAGCCAGGTGCCGATGAGGTTGTGCTTCCGGGAGGAGGAGGAGGAGGAGTTCCGGAGCCCCCAGTATTGGAAACGGACTGCTGAGCCGACCCACTGCCGCTCCAACTCTCAACAGCAATGACCTGGTAGTTCATCGTGCCGAGATGCAAACCAGCTGCTGCCCACGCGTCAAAGTGGTTCTGAATAGTGACGGTGCCATTGCTTCGTCCTCCCTGTCGGATGGAGATGTACTGATTGAAGGTCGCCGTGCCTATGATAGAAGGTTCGTTGACACGCTGGTTTTCCCATATAGCATAGGTGCCTCCGTCACTGGTAACTGTGCCCTTCTGCGAGCCACCCGTGTTGATTCCAATGTTGGTCTCCATAACGTAGTACTCAACAAGTGGGTTGGTGGTCCATCCATAGACGGAAAGACTGCCAAGACCACTAGCCACATTGAAAGTGCCGGAATGAGTAATGGGACTGTCACATTCAACGTATTGATATAACGAATTAGCCAGCGAATCAATGTATGATGTATAGATAAGGAAACAGAAGAAAAATATGCAGTAATGATCAGTCACGTACAGGTTGCTGCCGGGGTTCCAACCAACACCAACGACGAAATCTTGTTGGGTATTCCAATTGAGCGAGAACCCATTAGTCGACGGCGTGAAGTTCACGGTTCCGCCGGTGGTATAATCTTGATTGTAATTGGTGTTGGAGCGGCCGGCTAAGTTACGACGAGAGAGCGGGTGGTCAGGCCCGAGGAAAAAGTTATACTCGCCGCGCTCTTCAACTTTCTTTTCGGCTACCTCCGTAGGAGCGGCGAGGGAGGCCGCGATGACCGAGAGGCCAGCAACGAATCGGGAAAAGGCAACCATGGTGGCAAACAGTGAAGCTCCAGTGAAGGGCCAAGTTAGTACTGTCGATGAGACGAAGTGATTTACGATGTCAATTCATGAATCTTAAGGGAAGTTTATATACTTATGGCTAATTAGTGGAATACGTACTCCACGACAAACGGAGTGGATGTATTTCCTCTTTCCGTCTTTTTCCAACATGCTTTGCTGCTTGCTTGCTCATGTGAAGAAAATGGTAATTCATCCACTATATCAGCCTGAAATCTTCCCATCTCCCTTAATCCGAGCAGATGATACTATTCGGAAGAATTCAGGAGGTGAAGTAATAGCCTGTGGACGACGATTACTCCTGTAGCTAATGGGAGATGTATTAAACGGGGTTGGTAAATATCATCCTTTACAGTTTAGTGAAGTAGTGGAGAAATAGCATATTCGAACCCTAGAAAGGCAAGATGCCTGTGTCCATGCTAGTAGAGGTAAGAGCCTGGGTTGAAGCGTGTTGTCAATGGATAAAGTTTATCCATCAGCTCCAGCTCTGCTAAACCCTACACAGGGTTGCTCACTACGCCTAATGGGTGTTTATTCAGGTCATGTAATTTACACATGCAGATGGTGGGAACACTGGCAGATTAACCTTGGCGCGGGGTAAATTGATTTCTGGAATTCCATTTTTGCCGTGCGGATTAAAATGTAACGATAACTCGGACTCCGGCAACTCAAGCGGGGCGGGAGTTCTACGTATATAACCATATACATCAGTTTAGTCCAACAAATCACAGAGTCAGGTAGAGATGGTATTGAAGGAGACTCATACATACGAAGTTCGTTTATATTAACAGAACACAACTATCGATTATACGAGCGGTGAGGCACGCGCTCTTGACTGGGTTACGTGGAAGTTTCTTTGAATAGGATTATTAGGCGTCTTTGCCCAACGATGCAAGGTAATAAAACAGGGAACATTAACCCAAAAGATGCAAATGGAAACATAGAAGATGAGAATATGCACTTTTAAAGACTCATTGGGAATAGCCACTGGCATCAAATCAGCCAATTGCGATGTCATTAACTACGAAGCGGAAGGGGGGAAAGACATTATCCATGATAGTCACGAGAAGTAAGATCCGCAGTTTTAAATATTATTCAAGTATTTATGCATAACTTAGCCAAAATATAGACTAAGCGCAGTCGTCAGTTGATTGGAGCAATGGGACCACCAACGACGTCCGCCTGGTCGGTCAAAAGGGTAACGCAGTTGCAACTAGTGCGAGTATTATGAAGTCAGTGGCATTCAGGTGCTACAGAATCGTAGAGGTACATAAATGTATGTACAAGCTAAACATGAGAGAGAGTGGGTGAGGCTGCGTGTACCATATGTTGGTCGTAGAATTGTTCATTCTAACATATATTATAGGCTCAAACCACACATTTCAAAATTATAGGGTAGTGGCGTGAGGCTGTGCGGTGAATCTCATTGGCAAGATAGAGCTGCAATGTATGACATCTCGCTATGCCCCCATCTCTACTTCGTACCCTTGGATTTTTGAGTTTTAAATGCAATGGAAAAAGCTCACACGACGCTTCTCAGCACTGATCGGATTCTATGCAGAAGTAGTGCAGTTAAATCTCTTTCGGCATTGGAACGAGATGTGCCCGCCATGTTACGGTATACGATGTAATAGCACTGGAGTCACAATGCAGTCTCTAAAACCGATTTGGCTTACAGATGTGTGGAAGAACTGATCTATATGAGGTGGTATTATGCCGGGCTCCCTCATCGCTGCCAACCCAATCACCAGAACGTAAGATGGTAAGTAAGTGCCTGGGCTTACCGTCAGCCGCGAGACTCAAGATACGCTAACCCCGCTATTTCACCTTTCATTTTTTCTGAGCGCTGTGGTATTAAGGGCAATTGAAGTATTCCTTTTGGCTGGATCCAATACCAACAAGTCTACGGAGTGAAGATGGTTACAATAATGTTGTGTTGGCTTTCTACACCACATGCCAATCTGCTTACTCCATCCATGGATCTTATAGCCGCTGAATGGACTACAGAAATTTGAATTCTAGTTCCACGAGGGACGTATGGAATAGATTGTGTAGTACGAAAGAGGTTTTCACAGGTTTTCTGTTGCGAATATGATCATAGTAGGCTCCTGGCTATAGTAATTTGCTAACCTGCAGCCGAGTTGGTTAGAAGATAGAAGATGCGCCTCTTTGGGACTCCAAAATCCGGCTCAAAATCACATGAGTCGACATTTTCAATGCGTAATACTCGTCCTCAAGGGACAGGCCTATCACTAGAAAAAAAAAATCAGCTCGGGCCGCCCATGTGGGGAGACAGGCAAGCTATACATGGCAACCGGCACGCTTTTCTCGCTCTCGTAGTTTTTGGCCATCTTAACCAGCATTGTCGTCGCGTCTCCGTCACGTTATCGCATTTCACTCCTTTCACCAACCCATAGTGTAAAAGACCGGTGGCTGTTTTGCGGGACGAGCGAGTGTCACATGGCTACTTTGTGGGTCGAAACATTCATGAAAGGGATAGCAGCAGCATCGTCAATTGTGGAGTCCTGGAGAAGAGTCGGCCCATATAGCGCACTTAAGACGGCTGCAGCCCTGCAAGCCTGGAATCTCTTATGCCGACACAAGCAGAGGTGACTGTCTTCCGTACATCCTTGATAAGAAGGCTCCCCATGGTTTGACGTATGAAGGTGTGTTTGTCCCATCCAGCTCGGACCGACTGTTACCAACAGCGTGGTATCTGACCATCCCAGGAGCGATGCATGCTCAACATCCATGAGACATAGGGCCAATGGGCGATAAATCATAATGAAGCAACGCCTTGATAGAAATACGAGTTGTAGTACGGCCGATTTGATCAGAACCTCCATTGATACAGCGTGTATTTCCAGCTACACAGTCAAATGCACTGGTAACACCATCAGTGAATACGCCATCAAACTTCGACCCAAGATGAAAGCTACGAAGTACATGAGAGGCAAGTTTGCGAAATACTGAGAGACGGAATATAGCCATATTATCAATTCACTTGTCCTTTCAAATATTCTGTTGGGTTAAAAAATGATTCGGAAGAAAACGGATCGCCATTCTCACGCTCGCTCGTTTGACCCTACATGTGCTGATGCTGACTTTCATGTCCACTTATTGACCTACGTCGCCGAACAACTGCGCCAAACCTGATACCTAATGATAGATCTAGGTATACCGAGTCGCGGCTTAAACAAGAGCCAAATGATAGAATGATAGAAGCGCTTCATCGCGTCATCTAAATGCATTCGAGAGAGATTATTACTGCCGGAGATTGTGCCTATTGGAATCGGCCCATCAGAGCCGGCATTCGAGTACTAATCAAACAAATCAACTGGTATAACATGTAGCTGCTGCATCTTAGCCGAAGGTTTCCAATCTTGAGCGTAACGCTTATAAAGATCACCAGGAGTGGCAATACGGCCACAATTTCTCCACGAGAAATCTCGATTCAATTCTTGGGGGTCATCTTTGGGTCCATGAATTAGGAAAACAGGCTGTTTCTTAGTTACGGAATCACCATTTCAGGACTTGGGAGGGCGTTATTGAAATGTGGGCGCGCTGGAGGTAATCAGATGATGAGCAGCATTTATTCGGGTGATTGATGTCATATGTATAGTTGTTAGCTTCGTTAGGATTTCACGATCAGATGGGTATCCTTAAATGGAAGCACATTCAAAAATTCTAAAAATATCGAGTGTTTAGTGGAAGTCACCATGGATCTCGAGGTCCGTGATAGCACCGCAAAGACGGGCCTTTTCCGATGGGAATATGCGTCCCACCTACAGTCATGTTTCGTAAGGCGTCAAGCTGAGAAAAATACGCGTGAGTTATTGGCGTGCGTGAGTGTGAGTGGGCGCGTTGCCGGATTCCCGCGAAATATTGGACTATGGATCTCTCCGCAAATAAACCCGGGTTGACTAGGATAGCCACGCGGCTAGCTATATTGCGTTACCACATCGCCCCAAAAGCAATACCCAACGCTATGGATTTTCACGAGATACGGTATCAGTCCGGGGATTTCTCCCAATCTCGTGGTCATAGGCCTACACGGCCGGGTCTACCTCGGCGGTGCTTCAAGGAGCTTGAAGAGAATATGGAATAGTCCATGGATATTTTCTGGATCTTTTGTTGATGGATTAGCATCCCATTCATGTACTTGCTTGTTCGTATTCTTGTACTTAAATCTTGCATCACCCCAGGACAGTATAAGTAGTTTCACTTTGTGTGTAGAATTAGTGGCTATTGTAATTATCAAAGTTTTATATCAATTCACTTTGGGCTACCAGATTGGAACCGTGGTGCATTCAATCTCCAGTACACCGTACAATCTCTAGTACAATCGCTCGCAATTCGACATCAGGTGGCCGTAATAAGACAACTCACATTTTCTGCCTTAGAGCAGAATTATAATTTACGAGATGGCTCCGAGCTGGGTTATACCGGTTGCTTCCCTTAGTTGCATCTGTGGTATTGCATTTATATTTGTTTGGTGGTGGTAAGTAATTACACATGTGGGCAAAAATATGGGTATGTATTGACCTATTAGGTTTCCACGAATGTGGAAAAAGGGTACACATGAGGAGTTCCAGCTTGCTGCCAGAGAACGTGCAGAGCGTGAGCGATACATGCAACAAAGGAACCTCGAAGCAGGCATCACTCCAGAAGAAAAAGACGCCCCCGCAGCATCCGCCCAAGAGAAAGAGACTGCTACTGTAACAACACAAGATAAGGATGCGCCTCCTGCACCAACACAACAAACCCAGATCCCTGCTACACCAGCGCCGGAATAATGCTACTACAAACCATGAGCCAATAATAGAGGGTTGTCGATGTTTACAGGGATACTCCATTCGTTACGAGGACGATTTACACAGCGATCAATTACCTCAGGAGACAGGAGTATTACAAGGCGCCAGCATGCCAATAAATTAATATTATACAAATCAAACCAGCTTACTAGATAACCTATAAGAGCCAGAGCATCAGAAATTATCTTCAATATACCCAACAAGTATGCCTATAACCTGCTTCTCTCCAACTGCTTCCCTGGAAGCTCATATCATCAACAGCCCGCGTTCTGCAGCCTGCAAACAGTCATCGTCCTTTAGACCAGACCGAACAACAACGGCCTCTGCGGCCTCATTTATGAAGTAGTAATCATCAAGTTACAGCGATTTAAGGTTATCCAGCGTCGTAATTGTAACAATATTAGCGATTTGGAAATCAATAGTCAACATGGGGATAAGGTAGCGGCCGTAGGTTGAGAACAGGGAATATGGTGCCCCTTGGAGAAAAGTAACACAAAGGGAATAAACGAAGAAACCCATCTTGGGTAACACACAGGCGTGAGGTATACCTAAACGGACCAGCAGCTGAACGACGTGCTTTGAAGTCCCACCGAGATTCGCTCTAATTTCTAGGATCCGAATGCGCCCCGCATCGTCGTGATACATTTGGGGGGGCGTGAGATGTAGCAAGACATATTATGGAGATCACAAGAGAGGTGCACTGAGGTGTGCACCTCGCATGGTTGTTGATTACGTGGTTAGGCTGAAGAGAACCGGTGAACGACCTGGACGTCTCTGGTGAGACTATCAATGAGACACAGCCTTGTGATGTGGGTGATGTGAAGAAGATGATGTGTACGAATATGGCGCTAATCACTTAATAAACTGTTGATAGATAATTTTGATAGTGATTCACTGAAGGCACTGGCAAACAATTTAATTCTAGCCGGCTCTCTTGCGTCATCCATAAAATTGATGCCTATTCTAACTATTCCGATAGGAAGACTGCTTTGTTTCCAAGAGGACCAAAGCTTTTGATGACTTGAAGCCCATTTTTTTCAGTGGTGCATCTATCAGACAAAGTGGAAGTCAATGTTGACACGTAGGGCGTGAATTCTCAATATTGCGAGTACTATAGCACGCGGAGGAGATACAGTGTATCTATTCCTCATCGTAGTACAGGAATTCATGCGTAGCTACTTTATTTCCCTGTGAATCGAATCTCTGTGGGAAAACCGTATATAGGCCATCGTCATCTCTGGCCTCGTAATCAAGGTTGTTGCTAGCTTGAATGAGCACATCGAGCCCATAATTTTCCTTGAGCCAGTGTGCAACCATGTCTACCCCAGCAAATGCACCCGAACCGGTCCAGATGTTTCCGTCAACAATCCACTTCTTCTCTCTAGTCCAGTTAACCTTGGGCCAACGCTTACGTACCCAAGCGTATTCGACGTTGTTAACTGTTGCTTTTTTGCCGTCCAAAACACCTGTTGATGCCACGACACTAGCTCCAGTGCATGTTGTCCACAGCATCTTATCGGCTTCCACATGTTTGCGGATAAACTCAGCATGCTTCGGGTGTAGTTCAAATCTGCTGAGGTACGGCCCAGGGACAAGGAGAATGTCAAGTTCTGGGCATTCCTCGACGGTTGTTGTAGGCATGATTACCATCTGGCTCGACCCAAGGAGAACGGGATCTCTAGTGACACCAATGTAATGGAAAACAAATTGGGGTGCGCGAGATATAATGTTTTCATCAATCGGTCCATATTCTTTGACGGCTAAGAAAGCGGACTTGTTGGCGGAGGAGAGGAGATCGGCAGGACCTGCGCTATCCACAATCTGAAAGGCATAGGCAAGGATGCCTACATGAGTAACAGCCATATTGAAGAGAGCTTTCAACCAATAGATGGAAGATAAATTAAGCTTATACTGATAGTAAGAAAGTAAAAGATGGTCAAGATATAAGTGTTGCGTGCTCAACGCTACAAGATGAGTGATCGCATCTTTAAATAGGCATCACCATAACGAATCAAAATTAAATATGGAGAAGAGTTACAAAGTATGAGTAAAATCCCGCGCAAGACATCATACGACAGCTTCTCAGCCAGTCATACATGCTGTTAGGGGTTCTATCTAAATGTTTGCTCTGTATATCCGCTTTGTCGCGGATGTAGCGAGAGAGTTGTATTCTTAACATAAGAGAAACCTGTGATTAAGATAATCGTGGAGCAACGATTACAAAGATATGGAGCGGGCTCCAGTACTACCACATGAAATTTGAGATCCTTCGATATTTTTTATGTATGAATAAACTTAGCATCAAATTGAGGCGTTAGGAGATTTCAGTTTGCTGGTGGCCTCTTGCCAAGCCAGTCATTCCCATGACTGACAATATAAGTCTTCCACATGGCGCTTATTGCGCGGCAGGCTATTGTTCACTTAATTGCTTAACGCTGAAAAGAAATAAGATAGTCTCGTAAAATTGATTGTATCCGGCCTTGAATCAATGAAGAACCCCTCCTAATTATATGCTGCTGCTTATTATGCAAATGGTCGAACTTTTTTTTGTTTATCGGAGACGGTCGGATGCCGCCACATCGCCAATATAACATGTATCTGCAGCATCATCCTTTTAACTTTAAAAAAAAGCTTATGAAACTATTGATAACAAGAGACTGCCATTGTTTAATATTTCAGGATGAATCACGTTGCCCTTAGCATTTCATACACACTGTGGCGTCACTGCGCCTCCACCGCTGGTTTCACAGCCTCATCGCAGTCTATACAGCGTAGCTTGCCAAGCCAGTAGCAAAAACCTTGAAGGTCAAATCTCCTCTTTGTCGTAACAGTTTTGATGGTATTTCAAGGCAGATGATGACATCGTCCGTAAGCTGGCTATCGCCAGTAGCTCATTGTCTAACTACGGTATTCATAAGGAGGCCTCACGAAACCATCATTCTCTCATCATGATGACTACTCTTTGTGGGATTTCCATGCAGCATGAAGGTATTGTAACATATATGTTGAAATACATATCTGAGACAAGGCAAAAACTGTTGCTGCCATCAACAATTACATCAAGGGTTCCGTGAAACGGCATTATCCCCGTATACGCGACACAAGTCGGAACGTTTAAATGTCGCCTACAGAAAAGTGTTCAGTTGTACACCCGAAATCTTCTATCACGAGTAGTTCTTATTACAGCCAGAATTCAGGATGCTAAACGTACTTCAAATGACAAATGATTCACAGAGCTCGTCGAGGAGCGTTGACGAGAGCACAAGGTCCAAGGGCGAACGCTTACACGACAACTCCAGGTCTTTAGAAGGCATTCAGCAGTCTGAAGACTCTATTCTTCGACCAAACCCAGGAGAAGAACACCTATTCGATGTTGAAAACAACCCGTTTGCTTTCTCCCCGGGTCAATTGGGCAAGCTTATAAATCCAAAAAGCGTTGCTGCTTTTGTCGCTTTAGGGGGACTTCTTGGGCTAGAGAAAGGTCTATGGACCAATTGTCGTGCTGGCCTTGGTATTGATGAACATCATATTGTTCAATCAATCACATTCGAGCAAGCCACAACAGCTCATCTATCGCCTGGGCTGCTCAAAGAGAGCGAACAAGCTGAGAATCATCCCTCGGTTTGCTCCAACGATAAACCAAGCAGTAGCTTCGCTGATAGGAAACGAGTCTTTGGCGAAAATCGGTTGCCAGAACGAAAATCGAAATCAATTCTTCAGCTGGCATGGATCGCTTTGCATGATCATGTACTCATACTGCTCAGCGTTGCAGCCATTGTCTCGCTTGCCCTTGGATTATACCAGACATTTGGGCAAACGGAACATGAAGGTGCTAAGGTTGAATGGGTTGAAGGCGTAGCGATCATTGTTGCAATCGCAATCGTTGTGATTGTTGGCGCGCTGAATGACTGGCAGAAAGAACGCCAATTCCGAAAGCTCAACATGAAGAAAGAGGATCGCTTTGTTAAAGTCATCCGTTCAGGCAGTCCCATGGCCGTATCTGTTTATGATGTAGTTGTGGGCGATATTATGCTTCTGGAACCAGGCGATATTATTCCGGTTGATGGAGTCTTTGTTCAAGGCCATGGTCTGAGTTGTGATGAGTCTTCAGTCACAGGGGAGTCTGATTTGGCCAAAAAGGTCCCAGCGGACGATGTACAGCAGGCACTTCTCAACGAAGAAGGATCAGAGCTGAAAAGGTTGGATCCATTTATCATCTCTGGGGCCAGAGTCTTGGATGGTGTAGGATCTTTCCTCGTTACGTCCGTTGGACAGAACTCAAGTCACGGTCGGACCATGATGGCACTGTCGGATGATCCTGGGCCTACCCCCTTGCAACAAAAACTGAATGTTCTGGCTGGTAAGTACTGCTTAATTCCAAACGATTAATTACAGCCTCGGATATTTGAGCGTTAGGAGGCTGATGAGTATATCCTCTAGGTTACATCGCAAAACTTGGAGGCGGGGCGGGGTGCTTGTTATTCACCGTCCTTTTTATTGAGTTTCTGATCAGACTGCCCGGAAACGATGGGTCTCCAGAAGAAAAAGCACAAGATTTTCTACATATTCTTGTCATGGCTATCACCATTATCGTCGTTGCTGTCCCTGAAGGTCTCCCACTGGCGGTGACATTGTCACTGGCGTTCGCTACCAAGCGCATGACTCGAGAAAATAATCTCGTTCGCCACCTTCAATCATGCGAAACAATGGGGAATGCCACCGTTATCTGCTCAGATAAAACAGGCACCCTAACGGAAAACGCTATGACCGTGGTCACCGGTGCACTAGGCCGCGAGCCACTGCTATTTGGTGATAAGAATCTACAATTTGGACTTGATGGTGGTGCGCCTCGTATACAGCATCCTCAAAAGAAGTCTGAAGTGCCAGCTAGCTCATCGTCGGCACATGTGGAGATGCAGCAACATGAACAGATTTCTGCAGACCAATTGCCCTCAAAGCTCAGCACAGAGGTTCAAAATCTACTGAAGACATCTCTTGCAGTAAACACTACTGCTTTTGAGAGTGAAGAGAACGGCAGGACGGTATTTGTGGGAACTAAAACAGAGACAGCCCTCCTTGATTGGGTTCGTCGATATTTTGGACTTGGGCCAGCTTCTTTGGAACGTGCCAACAGTTCTCTAGAGCAGCTGTTCCCATTCAAATCAGAGCACAAATGCATGGGAGCGGTAATCAAGCTGTCCCAATCGGATATTTACAAAGGCGAAGCAAAGTATCGATTATTTGTGAAGGGAGCTCCAGAAGTTATCCTAGCACAATGCAGCACCTCACTGTTTGAAGTATCGAAATGTATATCACAGGTACCGATGTCGGAATACCAGAAAGATACTATCAGACATATTATATATGGCTTTACGACGCGATCATTACGAACTTTGGCTCTTTCATATGTCGACTTCCAGGAGTGGCCCCCGCATTGGCTCCAAACAGACGACAGCTCAACGGGTTCTAACGATATTGAGCTTCCCGACCTTCTTCAAGATATGACCTGGATCGGCGTCGTAGGGATTCGAGATCCCGTTAGACAAGGAGTCCCTGCTGCGGTCGAAGCTTGCCGAAGAGCATCAGTGTCAGTCAAGATGGTGACCGGTGACAATATTGAGACGGCAAGAGCAGTCGGACGGGAATGTGGCATCTTGAAGACTTCATCAGGAGAAGAAGGCTTAGTGATGGAAGGGCAAGACTTTCGCCGACTACCTGATGAGGAGAAAGCAAAGTTTGCCAAATATATCTGTGTTTTGGCCAGGTCCAGCCCGGAAGATAAACGCATCCTCGTCAAAACTCTACAAAGCCTCGGTGAGATCGTCGCAGTGACAGGGGATGGTACGAATGATGCGCCGGCTCTGAAGGCTGCTGATGTGGGTTTTTCCATGGGCTTATCTGGAACAGAAGTCGCTAAAGAGGCATCTGATATTATCCTGATGGATGATAACTTTACGTCTATTGTTAAGGCACTTGGTTGGGGACGGGCCGTTAACGACTCCGTGAAGAAGTTTTTGCAGTTCCAACTTACTGTCAACATCACGGCAGTCATCATAACATTTGTTACGGCTGTATCCGATAACAACGAAACTGCAGTACTCAACGCAGTACAACTGCTGTGGGTTAATCTCATTATGGACACATTTGCGGCGCTTGCACTTGCGACAGATCCGCCAACAGGAAGCGTACTTCAACGTAAACCAGAGCCGCGGACAGCTTCTCTTATTAGCTTCATCATGTGGAAGATGATCATCGGCCAATCCATCTACCAGCTGATTGTTTGCTTCGTACTATGGTTTGCTGGATCTAACCTCGATTACCCAGAGTCCCAGTTAAGAACTCTTATTTTCAACGTGTTTGTTTTTATGCAAATCTTCAAGCTCATAAACAGCCGTCGCATTGATAACAAGCTGAACATCTTCGAAGGTTTGCACCACAATTGGTTGTTCATGGTGATGATGTCGATTATGGTCGGTGGGCAGTTAATTATTATTTATGTTGGTGGCGAGGCGTTTGTCGTCGTCCGGCTGACTGGTGAGCAATGGGCCATCTCTGTTGGCTTAGGTGTTGGCTCAATTCCCGTGGGTATTCTCATTCGCTTACTTCCCGATGAAGCCTTACGAAAGTGTTGTCATAAGATTATTAAAATAATTAGGCGCAAGTAGTTATATTCCGTAGTTATTATTTCCTCTACTCTGTTGTCGGTGGCTCTGGTCTCCGGTAAAGTACTCAGAAGGCCCTTGAATACGGTATTATTTCCTTGCTCACGTATATAGAGCCTCGTTTGGTTGTCGTATTGAGTTCTGAGATATCTAAGCGTAACTTGGTGCGTCTTTCGAGACGGCTGAGCGTGCAAGCTGAATAAATGATTCGACCATTTTCTCCAACTCAGATGGAATAACAGATTGTGTGTGTAGTTTGACCTTCATTGACTGGAAATATGACAGCGTTGTAGTTAACAGATCTAAATCTTCGGTCGTGGTTGGTGCCTCTGGATTACACGTAATCTGGTTGAAGACCACGAAAAATGAGGTAAAAGGGTAATAAAGGAGTGTCCTAAGGATACGAAATTAGTTTACCACTAGGAGTGATGAATCAAGCGTTCTCACCAGAAAATCCCTCTGTATACATGGTGTTTACTCGAAAGGTGTGGAAGAAGGGACAGAGCCTCCCGCGAGGAGTCGAGTCGGAGAGCAGCATATTGGGCATCTGGTGGTAACGTCAAGACGAGGATATGTAAATACTTGAACCTCATTAGTCGAATTGCAAGAGACATTCCACGAAGCTGTTCTTCACTAGCATGGTCAGCTTCAAATCCCCGAGCTTCTGATAAGATCTATAGTAGGTAAGCTCGGAATTTGAGGGTTCGATATGAAGCTGAGTCATACCTGTCTTGTTGACACGTCCCAATCATCCAAATACGATATTAAGCCCTCCCGACCACCGTATTGAGCGCCATTAGTCGGGATATGAAGCATTAATCCAGTTAATCTTGCCAAATTGATGTTTTGAGTCAAGAAGTGGGCGCCAAACGTTGACGAATAAGGCTGCGTATGAGCATTGTTGAACTGCCCATGTCGGGGGCGAAATTTTAAGAGATGCTGGAAATCAGGCAAGGGCACATTTTCATACAGTTTACTTGGTAATAGTATTGGGTGACCAAAAGCCAAGGAGCATGCTTTATCAATCATGAATAGTACCCAGAAGAGAGTCAACCGGCGCTGTTGTTCTGTGGAGTAGTGCTGCTCCGTGAAGTGTAGGTTTAGGGCTTGGGCCTGCCGGCAGGCGTGGCTAGCAAACATCCATGATAGGCTCGGAGAAGTATAGTCTTCTCCGAGGCAAGAAAGCATGGTCAATGCTTGGACATTCACCTCGTTTGGTTCTAGGAATATTTTAGCATCATCTAAGGCAAGTCGAATGTTATGCCGGAATGATGTGGTGAGGTGACTAAGCGCCCTGTCCTTATGGGAGACTATGAGGAATATAAAATTAATGTAAAGTACCCAACTGCGCTGGGTAACTGATACAGGTTCAAAAACGACTTCCATCAAAATCTGGTCAGAAGGCTTGATAGCGATTAGGTCAGCTAGGTTGGAGACATTCAGAAACCCTTGGAAAAACTTTTATTCAGCGTCTTGACAGCAAAGAGTATACACAATGAAGTATACTTACGACTAATAAGCGTATATCCAAGGGCTCTTGATGGAATAAAAAAGCCAGCTACTGCCTCATTTCCCAAAAGAGAAATGCCACAGCTTGCGTCCAGACTAGCTCGTATGAATGGGCTAGGATGATATTGGAGACTTCCGAAACCAGGCTGTTGATAGGATAATAGACTTGCGTTACTATTAAGGAGTTCTGCATCTATGGAGATATTTGCAGGTGGAACAAATAGCTGATTTTGGTTAAGGGGTGTTTGAATGTTAGTCTCTTCTCTATCATCTGATTGATATTGGCTTATTTCCAAGCGGGAACTTTTTTCTGATGCGATAGTAGCATCTACCCTATTCATATCAGGGCTTAAACTATCCACAGCGCGAGCCAGTTTCTCAAGAGCTACCTCTATACGACTGAGGCGCTCCTGGAAACTGTCCAAGTCTTTCTTCGTTGGGTATAGGATCCCGGTATCCGCGCTTCCAGATAGATTAGTACAACAAACAGATCCGCGAAATCTCCGAGTACTACGTACCTCGAGGCTCCTGTTTGGTATCTTGGAGCTGAGACTTCTTTAGAATAAACACATTCGCCAGGCCAAGGGCGGCAAGTGGCGCACTTCGGCTGTTCACGAGAGCACCTATCCTAGCTTAGCTGTGGACAAAAAGATTACCAACCTTACAGGTTTATTCACACCATCATGGCTTACCTGATTTTTTTCTCCCTACAGAAATTACACTGCATGATTATTTAGCCACTACTTCTGCATATCGCCGAGCCACCTCAATTGGATTGGTGCGTACAGCAAAGCGTGACAAAGACATTGACAATGGGTCAGGAGGCGAAGACGGAGGCGTCGATGTATTCTCCATACTGCTCAGCGAAGTCGGCTAACCGGAGTCAAAAGAATGTGTCTGTTAGCGACCGATAGATTCAACAACGATTTGTTTACGGAATACCCGAGGGAGCTGTCGCTTGAATCATCCGTGCGGAGAGTAAAATTTTGTGAGGTTGATACAGAATCCCTTTCGAAGATCGAAAAAGGATTGGACGTGTCTCGCAACCATTTCGCGAGCACCTGCATACCTACATAGGCATAGTCTCTTGACTTAGACATAGTCACAACGTTGACGTAGCGGCAACGCGGACCCCGGCTGATGTGGAATAGGAATGTCGGCACCCATGATTGCCGACAGTGTGGAGCACTTCTTCTACGCCGACTCTGCGGTTGCTAGATTGGAACTTTTAAAGGAGTCGTATACTTTTGAGAATTTTGCAGATTGGACATGCCCGGGGACATGTAAATGTTGCACCGGGTACAGCCAATGAATGTTGCCCATTGGCATCTTTTGACCTAGCCGAGGTAAATTGCTACCTGCGCCCCGGCATGCTTAAAATTGGGCTTCCGCTGGCTCGCATGGAATGACTTGGTCACCACATCATTGCCGTTACAGTTAATGGATACGACTCGGTATTTGTTGCTAGTCCCTTGGTATCATTCTGCCTTGTCCAAGGCCATGTATGGGGATATTGAAGGTGGCTCAGACAGTAGCTAGCGCAGCACAGGTATCTTTACTGACGGTGCTTAATGTCTGTGTCGATCGTAAGGGATACAATTATCACTTCACCTCATTCATGTACTTTATAAGATACACTTCATGTTACAATTTGACTCGAGATTCCTTTTTACTACCTCTCTTCCAGCTTCTTCGATTCGTTGCGTCCAACCCCACGGCGTATTCTCTGATATATATAATTACAAACTTTCATTACGCCTACTACCCCATAGCCGAAGCAATGAGCCGCCCTTTTGATGCATATGATGGCATTGCCTGCGGCGAAATTGCCATCTACTGCCTGTATCTTGGTGGTGCCATCTTCCTGTGCCGCAAACACGGTTTTGGCAGAAGTGCTGGCTGGCGTTTCCTCATTATGCTGTCTCTTGCTCGCATCATTGGCGATGCTATGCGACTGGCAACCATTTCGCTACCAACCAACCAGAGTCTATACATTGGCTGGTTAATCCTTCTTGGTGTTGGCCTCGGTCCTCTGGTTCTTACTTTACATGGACTCCTCGGTCGCCTCATCGACTCTATTGGCAACCAAGGTCCGCTTCTTATCAAATCCACCCACCGCCGTCTTCTTGAGCTTCTTATGCTCGCTGGCATGGTTCTGGTGATCATTGGCGGAACACAGTCGAGTTACACTCTCACCAATGGAAGCCCAGTTACTCATTACGTTACTCTCAGCTATGTCGGAACGGGCATTATAGCTGCCGTCATAGGGCTCTTGATCCTGGAAATCTTACTTGTATACAAGAATCGGGACTATATCATCCAAGGCGAAAGGCGCATTCTCATTGCAATTGTCATATGCATTCCTTTTGTCCTAGTACGCCTTGCTTACTCCTGCAGTCTCGTCTTTGGTGGCGTTCATACCAGTCCCTGGCTCTTACTTGGAATGTCTACGGCAATGGAGGTCACCGTGACGCTTATCTGCGAAATTCTGGGATTCACCATTCATACCGGCTTTGTTGAGCAAACAGGCGAGGAGATGCAGCCAATGGCTCGATTTTCAGCGTTGAAATAACAACTGTGTGGGTACTATGAAGAGAACTTCAAGCATTTTCTCTCAAAGACCCTAGGTCTCTCTTTTTAGCATTGTTATATTTTTATCTTCTGGTCTTTTAAATCTCAATCGTGTTTCATTTACCCTAAAAAGAATAACTACTGCATTAATCTTTTCGTCAAACAAAAATGTATATTCGCTTATTTCTTATATCGCTATAACATATAGATAGACTTTTCATTTTACTTCATTCAAATGCCGGGTAGCTTTTGTATTCGGTCTCCAATACTATCGTAATCTTTGTAATCATCTTCCGCTCATTGTTCAACAATTTTCTGAGCAGGCAACCCGATTGACTCAAGTTGCATATTAGCTAGCCGTATATCGTTAGCATCGAAAGGGTCCCTCTTGTTATCTGTGATTGGATGTGTCCGGAAGGAAATGAGCAGGTCGTTCCGGTAGCAGCCAATCGTATGTCAGAGTCATAGCTGATACGGGTTGCATGGCTCCATAAGCGGATAATACGTGTCTCGCCTATGAGACCCCGTTTTTCTCCCCATTTGGAAACTCATGCGAGACAGCGACTAACACCAATTCCTTTGCATCAGCCGGCAGGAGAAGTTGGCATGGTTATTATAGCCCTGATCTCACTTTGGAAAACTTGGTACGTCGGTTCCTAACTACACTGTATCTACGTTCACCTCATATTCCCAAATGTAACTTGCTCCAACCGTTTACTGCATAGTGTGACCAATAAAGTAAATTTAATTATTATTTTCGCTGCAATTATTACCCTCGCTTCATCTCACTACCCTTTATCCCCTATTGCACCCTCTTGTCCGCTGCCTTATCCGCTGCCTTCTCTTCCAGTGCATCTATCTTTACCTACAATCCTCAATCATATCACCGAAGGGCAAAGACGCTGCTTTCTTCATTCCGAGAGTGCTCTTCAACGCTGACGTGGCTGTTGATCTTGCTATTGTTGCTATTTATCAGCCCTCAAAAGTCTTATCGATTCCACTTGGGAAGATTGAATAGGATTTTAACTAACCTGATTGGCACCTTGAGTCATCCTAACATTATGACTAGGTCGGCTGCTGGTGTTGTAGGCAGTTTGTCCCGATTGTTGGGCTCTCTCACGTTGCTCTCTTTCCTTTTGAGCTTTACTATTCCTGTACTTCTTGACAGCAGAGTAAATAAGCATCTTCAAATTTGTTATTTGCAACAGGAGGTTAACGTGGTTGTAAAAGTAGAAACTGATGTTGTAGGATAATCAATCTATTGTAAATGAGAAGTTTGAGAAATTGGGAGGCTTCTAGAATCGATGAAGGAGACCACGAATTTATAGTTCGCGTCCAAGGAGGGTTACCGGTCTCGCAGTTGCTGTAGGGGTATTTGGTCGTCACCGCTCACCTAGCTATCAAAAGTGATTACACGTGATGGAGCTTCCTTCCCTACGGACACCCTCAGCACAGCCTTAACAGTCCCTACTTCTCCACTATGCGCGTGGTCACTCGAGAATCGGCATCATAGATAAAAGAGTCAGGCAGTAATCTTAATAACCACCCTAAGCACTAAACCCCCTAATGGTGGTACCGGACATAAGAGGTACTATCGGAAGATCGGCTTGTTGTAGATACATGAAGCGTGATTACCAACTCTTGGTTCCCTCCCTCTATGGTACCTTGGCTAAACCTTTTTGCCATACCATTAAGATTGCGCTATTGCTATGGAGTAAATATGGTACAATACGAACTAGATCAGCGGGCAACATTTTGGGACAACGGGGGACGGTGTATATGTGCCTTACTACCATGATGGCCAGTCAGATATTCAGTGCAAAGCATCGTATTACGCATATATGCCTGAGTCACTAAGCACCCCGAAGAGCGCAAATGGGGCTAGCCTATTATCATCTTCAGTGGGCGCATTTTATATTCAGACGAATGGAGACGTAATGGAATTAATGCCCGAACCTGTAAATCGCATTAAATGGCTGCCAAAATTATCTCTTAGGCTTCATTCTTTTGCTGGTGCTCGGCGGGTTGACCATTAAGCAAGGCCTAATGGTCCGGCCACTTAGTCAACCTGCCGGGTAATGATTGACTGACCAAGTTCATGATTGATGGTTTTTAGGATGGTGGGAAGTATTCTCTACCGTGAACCAGCCGAAGAAGAGGTACAGAGTATACACATTCTGAAATGGGTCATAGAATTACTCCAGTTTCCCGTTCTTGCGTTAGACAACATTGTAGATAAAGATCTGTGGCGCAGAGGGGGATGAGCTTGACATGGCAGCCTGGAATTGAGGCAGGTGCCGTCTTTGCTCGGACACTCCTTCGCTCGGCCTTTGCGAAGAACCATCTTGACGCACACAAGGCCTTTCACAAGATAGTTTAAAGTCTATCAATCAAGAGGCTCATAAATTGCGAGGTATTTCCATCTGATTGTGCAAATGTCACTGTCTTCTAGTCATTCTAGCGTTGAACTATGTTGGCCAAGCATGCCCTGGGAATTATTGAACTACTAGCATCATTATAAACGAGCTTAAAGTGTATTGATAGTCGCAAAATAAATTTATAGACCTCGATGGCTGCCGAGAAAAGCACGAAAAAAGGGTCGAGATCTTAGAGAAAACACGTGTTCTTGGCTTATTGTTGAAACATTAAAGAGAAGCAAGGATGACCAGCGGGCCACTTGATTAGCAAGCTATGGCCCTCAACATGGTTGATGCATTTGCATTATACGAGACAGAGGCAATCCAGCACGTTGAAAAAGAGATTGTGAGAGCGGCTGAGTCTGAAGTGTTGAGACACAATGTCTCTACTGCTTCCTTGAGATTTTAGTTGTGATTTGATCATGTGGATATATGGACGTTATATGTATATTAAAAAGGGTCGGAAATGCTGTATATATCGTATTTATAAAGAAAGCTACTTATTTACGCCCAAGAAAAATGCTCAGAATGCAAATATACTCCTCCAGACCTCGAGCCTTTGAGGATATTTAGGTTTGCATCTGCAACAGCATTTCGAACATCATCTTGCATAGTAACTGGCCCGCAAACAAAGACAGCAAGTGACTCCCCTCCATTTGCTGTTCTTGCTGCCTCTTCTTGGACAATCAGCGGTAGTTGAGGCCGTCCGTCGAGTTGCTCGTCGAACAGTGCCGATGCCGTAGTCTCTGTTCTGCCATCTTGGGCAATGATGTTCTCTGGCAAGGAGGCAGACTTGCTTATATCTGCTGGGAGGTCAAGAGCTTTATCAGCTAGGTCTACCTCTTGTGCTGCCTCCCCAGTTAAGTGCAATTGGATACGAATACTGGAGACCGACTCCAGTGTCTCGCATCGGGATAGCAGCTTCTTGACAGTTTTTATGTACCACAAACGAGTAGTGGCATCTCGGATTGCCACTACGACGCGGAGAGTGAATGGGCCGTGAATTTTACGCCCAATACTTTCCGTTTTTCCTGTTATGCCATCAAGGTTTGCCGCTTGGCCACGCTCTTCATCAACCGTCTTTGATTGACACATGATGAACTGCTCAATGAATGGCAAGGTCCATCCCGCACCTGATCCTCCTGCAATGACAAGAAGATGGTCGCTGTGAGCATATGATTGCAGGTTAATTCCTCCATAAGGACCATCAACAAGTACAGCAATGGAGGCACCCGGATTTTTCATAGCAGACTGATATAGACGTGCCGTTAAGCCACGCTGATGGCGAATGTAGAAGATGAGCTCCGACTTTCCTTCTGTTTCATTAGACGGCATAGAACAAATTGTGAACGGATGCGCCGAAAGGGATTGGAAGAACCCAAAGCCGGTGAAGCGGAGGAAGCAGTGCTGTCCAGGGATCCATGTGAAGTTCGCCGGGATAGAAATGCGTGTGAAGCCGCCTTCCTCAACGGTGACCTGGGCCTTTGCTCGCGTACCATACTCAAAGCAAGTCCGCAGCCATGGATAAACGTAGCAAGGGACGTATACGGCCGCTGTCGCAATGAAATAATGCCTGTGGAACCATCAGTATCTGTGGCCAGGGGATACGGATAGCTGCAGCTTTGCCCTTACCAAGAAGTCAACGTGTAGTCACAATGCCAGAAGAATATCAGGACGAATACTGCGGCGGCGAGTAGATGGGTTGCTTTGAAAAATTCATAACCCAAGTTTCTGCGTAGTGCGTCAGATGTGCAGTCTTGGTGGAATTGTATTCTGTTCCATCACTTACCGAATCACGCTGTGAGACGCAAAAGTAAGCCAAGCCTGCAAAATGATGGCTACGATGCCGGTCCAGTAAAATATTAGGCCCATCTCAAACTGCATGACCATATCGTGAAATCGTATGTGAAAGACGATAAAGGGAAACGTATGCATAAGTGCGAGGAGGAAAAAAGCGTAAGATATCCATCGATGGAACACTTGTAGCTTCTCGTGCGAGACACCCGTGAGCAGTGTGATCCAGTTCGTCTTAGTCGCTGTCGCGCTGCAAAAGAGGAGGAACAAAAGTCAGTATTTTGACGGATGTTTGCTGGGTTATCTGAGAGGCCTACAAGACAAAAGGCATGCATGCCAGAGCCATCCATCCCGATCTTGTCCCCAATGGTGGAGAGCCGCCAAAATCCAAACTTGGCCAGTAATATGGCTGGGGAATTAGATCCATGCCTAACAAGACAATATGTCAATCCCGATGTCTGCCTCACCCAACCAACCTCGTAGTCGACTTACAGAAGAAAAAGACAGTTCCTGCAGCCGCAATAAGCAGAAGCCCCAAGGGGGCCGAGTTCCATCGCAACGCCTGGACGTGGAAGCCGCGGTAAGTTAAGTATCGTGTGACCGCGATTACTTTCTGCCACGGTGAAGAGCCACGCCATGTTCGATGTCCCAGTAGTTGTGAGACAATGTTGCCAATGACAAAGATGCCGATGACGCTCATTAGGAAGGCGACTGTCGACAGTGCATAGACATGGTCGGCAATGAACCTTGTGAGATAGTCATTTAGCATTGCCGTCGAGTAGTTGTATCTTAGTTACTGTTAGAGTTTTTACTCACCAGAAATGCCAGCGCTGCTGGTAGTAATCGCACTGCTCCTGTGTGAAGCCAAAGCTGTCGCAGGTAAACTCGCGACTCCCCGTCAGTGTGATGGGCGGCGTAAGCCAGGCGGCGGACATGGTAAATGCTTTTCAAAGGCGAATCAACAACTCTTTGGATTCTATTCAAGACAAAAGCAATAGTGGGTTCATTTGTGTGCGATGCTGGTGCGAAGAGAGGAAGAGTGAAATGGGCCGGCGCTGCTCAAGCACTCTGCTGGATACATGTAACACTGTGCTGCTCCAGAACCTTGCCCAAAGGTAGTACGAGTTTGCGCCTGCCCATAACATACAAGGTACACTACGTGTACTCCTATGGGATGCTGAGCTTGGCTGATGACCTATTGCTCTGTACCTGTAGGTCTGTACACCTCTGACTGATATCGTCGAGAAGGGTTGTGGCCCCCACGGTGGTGTCACAAATGGCGATTCATGCATGTCTAGATCCCAAATATGGGGCTAAAGAAGCCAACAACGGACTTGGACAGGGGCAAGAGCGCAGCCCATTCGCTCAGGATAATGCAGAAGCACATGGCATGGATTTTGAACATTCTCCCGCTGTAGCTGGGGTCACACTTGCAGTAGCGCGACGACTCTGTTTGAGCAAGTTTGCGCACGTATTTTCGACCGGCTTCCTTGTCCTAGTGGTCGGATTCTGGTGAGTTCCCAGCCCATGTCGTCTGAGAAACGTTGCTGCATCGAAAGATTGAATGTATGGATTCTTTGTCCAACTTTCTCACACAGGTAAGTAAGGATCCGCGGCCTATGACCAATGCCAACGAGCTGATACGGCCTACAGTAGCGTAATCTGAGCGTTTCCATAGACACACAGAGTTGTTTCTCCATCTGTGAAGTTGGTGTGTTATCATCTTCGTCTTTCATGTGACTCGTATCCTGGTGGTCTGGCCCGACGGCGTGCTCATGTTCCCATACCCAGCTAAACGATCGTTGTGAGACAGGCGAAGTTTCTTTCTATTTTGTTCCTACTCATGGTGAGCCGCTCAAATTATCTTTGCCCTGAGGTTTTTCTTTATTCCACCAATTTGTGCTCGCCCTCGTCGTAACGCGGAACTCGGCGTCGAAAACACAACAATCACCACCATGGACTCAGCATCACCGTCAATGGACATGCCAATGGGCGCTACCTCCGCCATGGCCATGCCTTCTTCGACAGACGGCCCAATGGATATGTCATCATCCAACATGACGATGAACATGGAGTCCATGATCATGGCGTTCTTCACTTCGACAAGCACACCTCTTTGGTCATCGGCTTTCACGCCCAACACGACCGGGCAGTACGCAGGAGCATGCATCTTTCTTATTGCTTTTGCTGTCGTGTTCCGTATGTTGCTGGCATTGCGATTCAACTTATACAAGGTGGTGGCCGTCGTCAAGCGGAGGCGTAGTGGCGGTCTACTTCAGCCAGACATAATCGAGACCAAGGCGACACCAAGACCTTGGAGAGCTAGCGAGGCTATCCTGTCAGGAGCACTTGATACAGTGATCGCGGGAGTGAGCTATTTGCTGTCAGTCTGAAATGAAATATCCCCGTGAGATGACAGTTTAACCAGCCTGCTGACCTTGTCCTAGTATGGTGGCAGTTATGACAATGAACACTGGCTACTTTCTGTCGGTACTTGGCGGTGTTTTTCTGGGCAGCGTGCTATGCAGTCATTTGACAGGCAGTGCTGGAGGCCATTGAACCATTGATTTAATTTACTTGAAGACGAGGCGAATGCATAATGAATGATGTTCTCTTGTTGGACAAGTATAGGCAGTCTCATAAACCGGCGGTGGTGTACATCCACAGCTTGAGACATGCAATGTTCTTTTCTACAGGAGGAAATGAAATCATCGCACATCATCGTGTAAGTGCCATGCTGCGAATGATTCGACTTGAGCCAATCAACGCGTAATATTGGCTGTAGATATAGCAAGCTATCACTGCTTTTGATCTATCGTAGTATCATAATACTATCTGAACTTCACTAATTACTTATTTTACATACACATACGTAGTAAAGCACCGTGATTGATGAAATAATAGAATATGCGGCTGTTCCTTTAGGTTCATCTTCTTTCCTACTTGTTTCATCCATCGTGCCTTGCGTACGTGGTAAACTGTTTGTCCGCCTTCAGCCTTTTCATATCCTCCTTTTCAAGACACACTGCTACAGAGATCTCGCCGTCTCCCTTTCGAGGCATGAAATACACAAAACTCTGCAACGGGGTAAACCATGGCCGGCGAACAGCCTCTGGCTTGCCCAGTCCTAAATTGAAATCCAAGTCGTAGCTGTTCGTTTTGGCCCATGAACTTACTATCACGTCAACCGAAAAGTCCAATGATGAGGCAGGCGAGACATGTGACTTGTCAGCTTGGCTATGCAAGTAGGTAGCTAAAGCACGCGTGTGGAAAGGGAGGATCGTGGTATCAGGTTCCAAAGCGGCTCGCAACTTGGATGCTATTTCTCCCAGCGGCAATGCGACAAGCTCTTGAAGCGTATACGTCGCGTACGTCATGTTCTGCACGATACCTGTATACGTCGCCGGCACATTGACATAGGAACGGACGTCTATGGCTCGCGCAAAGGTCGTATCTCTGTTGGGTGGCAAGCGATCAGCGCGGGCGCGCATGATGCTCTGCCAGATAAATGCGCTCAACGCGTCATCAGTAGATACGTAGCTGGAACCACTTGAGAGAGTCTTGACAGCAATGGACTTTAGGGCTGCCAACGATGTGGGGTGAAAGGTAAAACTTGCCCAGAGAATATGAGCTGGCTCTTTTTCACCCTTGTCAAGACCATTGCGAGATGGGCCAGGTGTAGTGGCAGCCAGATGACGAGCAAGCTCGGGGCCACGCTCGTAATTATCAAGAACCGGGATGAGGTTTTGGCGTTGGAGGTTGCCGGAGAACAGCTCGTCTTCTGTGAAGACTTCATCATGGCAGGCCTTCGAGAGGAGATGCATAATCTGACCTTGCCCCATGATGTCCATGGTCTGGTGCTGGCCTAGGAACGTGAGTACCAAGCCGCCAACGATGAAATTTGCCTGTAGAAGAAACACAGGCGAGCCTTGGTTGTGTTCGCTGATGGAATCGGCTGCGGGAAAGGTACTGCGAGGCGCAATAACGGATTCGTTCAACATTTCCATCGGGAAGTTGGCTTCTCTCAGTTCCATCATGGTTGGAGCTGAGGTGTCCATTCTGAGATCTTTCACTGCCAAGTAGGGCATTTCCTGTAGCTCCTTGATCTTGAAAACCCCAGAGTTTCCGGGGCCGTCACCTTCAACGACGACCTGGCCTGCTATCCATGGAAAGCTGGCCGTTAGCCGCCGAAGGCCAGATTCCAATGTACTCACAATGGTGGACTGAGCAACACCATCGGGCATCGCAAAGCATAGACATATTTGCGTATGGATGTTGAGTCTTGGCTGCTGCCCAAATATGTCGAGGCAAAAATCCATTTCTCTGAATGAGGAAATTTAGTCTTGGTAATTGACGGCAGTGGTCATAGAGTAGCAAGACTGTGCGCAAGCACCACTAATCATTTCCCGTAGGATTAATTGGCCCTCTTACTGCGCGATGAAGGGACAATATCACTTCTGTGACACTAGTTACTTGGACATGTACACCTGATTTGATGCCTCGCAAGAATGCATGAACTAGATTCGGTGGAATATACAGGGTAATTAATTCAGATATGTCAATAGATCTGCAGGTGTTACACACACCAATTGAAGGAGCGTGTACAGAAGTATTAATGGCTGGGGACAGGCGAAGCTACTAAGAAGGATGATATTACAAAAGACCAGTCAATTGATCTTCGAAAACGAGCGCGACTATCTCAGGGCAACCTCAAACAACGAGGGGTGTGTGGTAAGAGAAGATCTAAGCCTGCACCCATCAAGGGACTAGACTAGTTGGCTAGATTATATGCATATGTGGATGGGGCCACAGATGTGACAGACGCTTGCATAGTAAGGAGTCCATGCCAAAAGAGATTACAGTCGCGACCTTTTATATGCGCGCAAACTTGCTCAGCCCATTCCTGCCACTCCGCTCCGAGTACAACTTTCGCCAACAGGGTTTGGAGAGTGAGTTGACTGCCGCGTATGGAATGAGAGTGGTCTAGAATTGCGGAGTGAATATACACCATGAATCGGGGAATCTCGTGCACTCCCTCGCGACAGATCTAAATCACACATTCCAGCAACCAGGGGGTATCAAAAAACTTGCGCAGCTGAGTAGCCGTGAATGCCCAAGCCCCATGCCGACTGTCTCTGCGACAAAAGTAGTGGGCGATCATGGATGATGTTCAAAGTGTAGCAGCTTACATATGTAAACTCATTGTTTCCGTTCAAGGTGCCGTTCTAAGGTAATCATACTGTATCGGACCTCTATGAATCACATTGAATCAGCAAACCACAATCTCGGATACGGATAAGACACTGCCGCAATGCAACGAAAAGTGTCCATCGTCGGTGCTGGTCCATCCGGTTTCGCCCTTGTGGCTGATCTCCAAAGCCGCGGGATAGACGCACTGGTCTATTCACACCCAGACCATCTTCGATATGCCAACGAGGTCATGGACTCAGGCCTATTGACAGCACGGGGAAAGATTGAGGGTTCCATGCCCGTATGCATCACCTCGGATATGGGTGACATCATTGAATTCTCCACGATTATCATCATTACGGTTCCATCCACCGGACACGAGACAGTTCTGCAAGAACTGAGAAGATTTCCTCTGCAACATCACACCATTATCTGCATACCGGGCAACTTATTCTCTCTCGTTGCTGATATTGAGATTGGATGCGTCCTAGAGACCAATCTGTCTCCATATTCTTGCCGGATGGAAAGAGATGTAGTGACGATTCTGGGAAAAAAGAACTCCATCTTTATTGCAGCACTTCAAAGTCCTCCAAGTCAAGCAGTATACGATGCGGTACAAGGGATTATGCCAGTTGAGCTTTGCTGGTGCAGCAGTGTCCTCGAAGTTTGCCTGTTAAACATAAACGGCGTATTTCATCCATTGATGATGCTGATGAACGCTGGTCGCATCGAAGACACTGGTGGCGACTTTTTTCTATATCGAGATGGCCTGACAAGCTCCGTTGCTAAGGCTATGATTGTGGTCGATCAAGTGAGAATGCAAATAGGTAAGGCACTTGGTTACAACATGAAAAGTGCGTTGACAGTGTCCAACGAGTGCTACGGCCACGATTTTTTGGACCTAGTGGATTTGGCAAGGAATTCAGGGCCGCACAAGGGACTGAAGGCTCCATCCGACCTTCAAAACCGAAATATCTCAGAGGACGTTCCTGATCTGCTTGTTTGCTGGCACAGCCTTGCTGAGAAGCTTGGCATAGATGCGTCACCCATCAAGGCCGTTATCGTTCTTGCCCAAATGACTACTGGTGTCGACTATCTCCAGTCTGGGAGAAGCCTTCAGAAGCTTCGTCTGGAAGACATCTCCCGGAGAGAGCTAATTGCAAGATTCACGGCTCAACCGGACAACTTTATTGTCAGCCGATTGTAACTGGCGAATCTAGAGAAAAGTAGAGTTTGTATTGGACAATGGCGGAACACGTGGTTTGCTACTTGGGGACGGATCGGATCGCCGACCAAATCCATAAGCAATCTGTGTTGTTACAGATGGAGTGGTCGAACTGTTTATTTTGCCAGATAGATAACGCATTACAATACATGTTAAAGTCAATTTACTACGTATTTTCTTTTATCTATTGTAAAATGGCCTGGTTCACAAGTCATTAGAGCTTGAATTTGAACAGCTGTGTCCTTCGAATCTTTTCACCATACACAGCCAAGATCCAGAGAAGTGGTGCAAGAGCAAGTGCGATGAAAGCCAGCAGGGAGTTCCCCCATCCCCATCCCAATGTCTTGTACAAGTCCAGGCCACTGAGAGGAATAAGCGCCCCAGCAAGACCCCTGAGTGCCGCATTAGCCCCGTTGGCACTAGCAGAGTGATTCTCGAATGTGTCGATGAGATAGGTTTGGACAGCTGTAAAGATTAGAATGTAACCGAACCCTGTCATGGCTGTTCCAACCTGAGGGACGACCCAATGAACACGTTTTTCCACTCCCCACCCATACACAAAGATCCCAAGTGAAAAGCTTAAGGCTCCAGGTACTGTGACTAGGAATGGTAGCCGGTCCTCTGGCGTAATCACCCTTCCAGCGCGTGCCCGCTTCTCCAATGTCTTGTCGCTGAAGTACCCCAGGTAAGCAAGCCCTGACAAAGTCCCAATGCCACAGGCTATAAACACGAGCCCAAATTCAAAAGTAGAAAAGTCGTAAGCCTCTTTAAATATAATTGAGAATGTTGAGAAGAATATGTATATGATGCTGTACAGCGCACAGATGTAGATGCAGCTAGCCGTAACAATTGGACAAAGAAGTAACATTTTAGAGGGTCGCATGATGCTTCGTAGGACAAGCTCCTGGAGGCCTAAGTCGGAGGCGAGCCTCGACCGGTAGTTGGTGTTCCCAGTCTCTTTCCTGAGTCGGCTTGCCTTCCTTTCCAGTAGCACTGGAGGGTATGTCTCCCTTAAAATGGCTAAAGCGACAACTGTGACGAGGCCGGCCTAATAACAATGGTTAACGTGACGATTCTTTTATTGAATCAGTGGGTTTAAGCTTACTATGATTGAGATGATCCAGAAGATCCATCTCCAACCGAGAACCTCTGCCACATAGCCGCCGATGATGGGGCCTACCATTGGGCCAATCACAGTGCCTACAGCCCAGAGTGATACGGCCTTTCCTCTCTTCTCCCGAGGCATAATATCTGCAATACTCGCCGGGCCAATCGATATTGTGGCCACACCTGCGAACCCAGATAGAAACCGAAAGCCAAGGAGCATTGCTTCATTGTGTGAAACGGCACACATGATGGTGAACACGACGAAGAGCACATTCGTGACGTTGTAGATAATGACACGGCCATACAGCTCACTCAGTGGAGGAAGAAGTAGTGGTCCGACAGCGAAGCCTAGCACAAATATTGACAACACAAAGGTTGGAAATGTTGTCGAGCTGGAGTGGAAATCCACCAATATCAGCTCTACTGCTGGCGCGACTACCGATGACACGAGTGGCCTGCTGAGAATTAGCCAATACTTCGAGCCGTGCCTCGAATCGTCTGGCCATTGGAGGCTCTCACACTTACACCAGGAAACTCATGACAGAAATCGTCAGAAAGTTGGCCCATTTTTTCGTCGCAGGCCAGTTCATAGGGTTTTCGGGATCTTGATCTTCTGGCTCGTCCCACCAAACTGAGAGCGAGGGGCATGATTCAACCTGTTGACTGACATTCTTCGAACTTGAACTTGTTGAAGTATTGACAGGGTATGTAGCTCCCATTGATTCGGAATTGGTTATGATTTTTTTATCGATCTGTTCTATGTCTCGCGACGGCAATGTTGGAGTGCGCCATGGTGACATTTTATCCTCCACTGCAACACGGTCTCAAAATTCAGCAGATAGCTTAGCTCCGGAGTAACTATGTCTCACTTAAAACAGCCTGTGTAAAATCTCTTCTTAAGTAACAAGAATATCACTCACCGGGAACCATGTTAGTAAAGGTTAGGCCTCTGGCGGTAAATAAGTTCCGCCCATGTCGTGCCACAGATAGTGTACTGAATGCCCACTCCCAGTCACGGCCACAGTGACATCGCCTATGCAGCACAAAGTGGCCTAGCATGGCTAATACCTACATGAACCAACATACAAGGAGAAACGTAACAAACAGTCCTGGGATCTAGTAGTGATAAACAGAGCTCAATTCTATGGGACAAATCCTAGCGCAGTACAGTGCAGTGCAGTGTAGCATCACCACCCCGCTTAGGCTTTAACCGCCACAGTAACTAGGAGATCGATATCCATGTGGATTCCATCTTCCACGAGAAGTTTGTTCCATTCCGCCTCCATTTCCTCCCTTGCACGTGGCCGAAGCTCCAGAGGAATGCTGCCATATGTCTTTCCGGAAGAGCTTGCATCCAGCCAGTCAATCATTTCATCGGCATCCTTGGTCGACTTTGTGATCTTGTTGACAACAATACTTCTCTTTGGGAACCCAGCATCGTCCAAAAGCCTTTCAAGCTCGCGCTGCTTGAGAAACTTGGGTGGGCTCTCTTCTGGATATTTTCGGTATGGCTCTCTGGACAGCACCTCGGCTTTGATCATCTCTTGTGCGCTGAGCGTATCGCCTGATCCGCCTGAGATTCCAAGCAGTCCTCCTGGTCTGAGCAGGCGACCAAATTCCTTCACTGCTGCAGGCTGGTCTTGTACCCAATGCAGTGTCGAGTTCACATAGACTGCATCAAAACTCTCCGCAGGAAACTGCGATAGGTCTTCGGCTTGGCCTTCGAAGAATGATAGATTTGACTTCTGAATCTTCCGTGCAATCAAAATGCGTTCCGTGCTAGGATCAATGCCCACAACGCTGCCGTTCTTCCCGACAATCTCTGCTATGTGAGCCGTGAGATTCCCAGGTCCGCACCCGACATCGAGAACTCTCATGCCTGGGGCAACATTAAGTCTTTCGAGGAGAAACAGCCCGGTGCCGTACTGGGTGTTGCTAACTCGGGTGTATTCCGTTGCCAGCTCCTCCGTGTCCCCCATTTTCAATATTGATCCCAGTGTAAATCTTAGGGCCAAGCTGCCAGAAACAAAGAGATGATTTGGAACATTCACTCCGTTATGGTATGAGTATTTGCACCATATTATAAAGCCCATAGGTACGGCAAACGGAGCTGTGACAAGCTCCACGCTGAGACACATCATCATTCCAGGCGCCCACTAACAAAACCACGCAACCTAAATCCTACAAGGGTGTGAGAGCGTACCCCATCTGGTGCAGAAATAGCATTCACCTGCGGGGTGTGGTTGTATCCGCATCGGAAGTAGATCGCAACCCACAAAGAGAGCTATTTTGAGCTGGTTTTCTCTCCTTTCTCCTTCTTTTATTTTTTTCGTGCAATGCGACTGTACCATGCTTTCTAGCACCCTGGGACAAGGGACAAACCATTCCCACTTCCAGGCTTGGCACGTACCTCCCACCACTACTGGGGGAATTGCTGTACGCGAGTAGAAATGAGGGAGTAACCAACTGGAAACCTGACAATTTATATTCTCTTATTCTGTTTACCCTAAATACTTGTTTAGTTCAGTGGTCAAAAGTTTAGTAGTCGCACTTATGAATCTCGAGGCAACCGTGCGAGTGTATGGATTTGACCATACAATGACATTAGCCTCTACGCCTTAAACATCTCAATTTTTGAATCGTGTTCCCAGGCCGCGATCAGTAACAAATTGAGAACAGCCTTGAGAGAAAAACTTAGTCTCACCTCGTTTCCATCATGCTGATTCAAATGCTCTCTGTGACCTCGGTCACCTATACATTTTCTGTTCTAGTGAGTAACCTTGACCAACCCCGCAACCTTTGCTTATTCCGTGCAGTTCATCATTGGTCTTGTTATTCGCATTCTACAGAATCGAGTCTTTCACCCGCTACGTTCAGTACCTGGTCCTTGGTTAAACAGTCTGTCAGAACTGCCTGCTGCAATAGCTCTTGTAAAGGGAGATCAGCACCTTTACTACAGGTCTCTGCATGAACAATATGGCTTAGTCGTGCGAGTTTCTCCCAACGAGCTGAGTTTTATTACAACGGAGGCTCGAGAAGAGATCTATGGGTTTCGTGTAAGTGCTTTAAGCTTGACATTGTAATCTCTTACTGACTTGAGATCGTGAAGAAAGGCGGCCTTCTCATGGAGAAGAGTCCTATATTCCTTGGCGCCGTAGGGAACGTTAATGGGGAGACTGGCGTGAGCCTAGCACTGAACAAAGACCATACTCGGCAACGCAAGGCTTTGGGGTACCTGTTCACTAACAGCGCATTGGCCAAACTGGAAAATATTCTTAAAATCCATGTTCAGAAACTCGTATCCGTGCTGGAGAGAGGGGTATCTGAGAAGCAGGCAGTCAATGTCTCAGACTGGTGTATGAACCCCCATGTTATAATATTCTACGCTTGCCGCATCCGCTGACAACGGCCATAGACACATACCTTGCATTTGATATAATGGGCGACCTGTGCTTCGCAGAGCCTTTTGGATGCTTGGATCAGGCTTCAGCTACGGAGTGGTCAACTTCTGTCATCAACGTTTTCGTAGCGGCTACTTGGACACAGGGTATACGCCGAATATCCGGTATCGGCACGTGGCTTGAGCGTCTCATGACATGGCTTCTGGTCCCTGCGAAGGCTGCTTCATGGCGATCGATCCATTTGAACAATTCCTGCGAGAAAACAGCTAGTCGCCTGCAAGACACTAACAGAGTACATACAGATTTCATGTACCACATTCTGAACAACGAGTCCAAAAGCCTATTATCCAAAACTGAAATCCAGCTGAACATGGCCTTGTTTATTAGTGCTGGAACTGACACAACTGCTACGGCTTTAGTCGGTTGGACATACTACGTTTGCACTCACCCCAATGTATATAAGCGACTTACAGCGGAAATCAGAAACGCTTTTACGGCTAACGATGATATCAAATGGGACAATGTTAGAAAGTTGACGTACCTCGAGGCTACGTTGAACGAGGCTCTGCGTCTTTTCCCACCATCACCTGCAAGTCAGCAGCGTGTAGTCCCTTCAGGTGGCGCTACCATTGCCGGATATTATGTTCCTGCAGGAACCACAGTGGCCGTACCTCCATGGGTATCGACACACTCGCCTGTCAACTTCAGTGATCCAGATACCTTCAAACCAGAGAGGTGGCTAGGAGAGGACGCGGAGTTCCTGGATGACCACTTGAATGCATCGCTACCATTCGGAACAGGACCTAGGGTATGCATTGGGAAAAATCTAGCATATCTTGAGATGAGACTCATTGCAGCCACAATATTGTGGAATTTCGATATTGAGCTTGACAGAAACGACCATGAGGCGGTGAATCGGCAATGGGGTTTGAGTGGTCAAATGATGCCTATGAAGGTATACCATTCGATGACAAAGCTACCACTTTGGGTTAGATTGAAGAGAGTAAATCCATAAGCGTTCGGTTGTGAAAAGAGGAAAAGCAATGTAAAATATTGCATGTCGGCTCAAATGTAGGGATAGTCAGCTTCAATGTAGAGATAGTCGGCTTCCAAATTCAGATTATATCTCGTCAAATTAAACATTGTTGGAATCTTATCAGTGTCAACTGGGATATAAGTAAGCTAAATAATTATGTTGAAAGTTGACGAACTAGTGCTATTGAAAGTAGCATCAGAAAGTATGCCGGTGTCACGCACGAAGAGGAACTCTATCGGTCTAGTTCTCCTATATAAAGCCAGGGTAAAGTTCTATCTTAAACCACTTCTGTCAAAAGCCCAGTTTTAATGTCAAAAATAAATCCTCTGGCTGATTCTTTCAATTCTTTGCGAATATAAGGTGATTTTTGCACAACTTCTAAGTCATGTCTTATTCCCTCTTCCATGCTATGATACACCACCGTCAGCTTTTATGTTATCACGACAG
Source organism: Trichoderma simmonsii (assembly GCA_019565615.1). Classification (NCBI taxonomy): domain Eukaryota; kingdom Fungi; phylum Ascomycota; class Sordariomycetes; order Hypocreales; family Hypocreaceae; genus Trichoderma; species Trichoderma simmonsii. The sequence continues at coordinate 123,058 of CP075867.1, read as the reverse complement.
ACATTGACAAACAGGAGGGGTCCGTAACAAAGACCGAAGATTAGGGAACCTACTTTGAGAAAAGAGCCATCGGAAATGCTGCCAGCTCTTCTTTAGTGGCACTGGGGAGATTCTCCTTCAAGTACTCAGAGACTCCATCTGCCGTCAAACTTATGACGCCACAATTAGTGTGGTGAACGATCACGAGCTCCTTAAACTGGAACTCGCTGTCTAGAGTGGCAATATCCACGATGCTGATCTCGACCTGACCACCTAGATTTCTAATCGCAGCAATTTCTGTAAATATGCAACTCAGCATCATATATAGAGAGCAAGGATGGGGAAGACTAAGAACAATCGTGAGACTTACCACCTCTTCTCCCCTGCATAAATTGCTGAGGATCGCATCGCGGGTCAGAACAGGCAACTGAAGAAAATTAGTTCAAGTGTAATATCTGAATTTGAATGTGAACAATGTACGCACTGACAATAGTGGACGGCGAAGTCCATTCCAGCAACTCGCCCAAGTCAGGCCAAGGTTTATGCACAGTGGCCGCATACTCCCTATACGCAATGTGAGACAAGTATTCAAGTGAACAGTACATGGTTCAAGGAGTAGTACTTGTTACGCTGGAGCAGCTCCTCTACTGTCGGGCGATACGCTGGTTTATAGTTGGCAGGCCTGCCGTCCATATCGCCAAAGTGATGATTCGCCATATCAAATAGCCTTATCCCTCAATCGAATCAGGTATATTCTGATGAAAATATCTTACGATAAGGACTCTGGAAAGGCTTTTTTGCATGAGTGCAGAGGTCTCTCAGTAGTTCGATGAGCAACCGGCCTTTATATATCTATTAACAAGGCCATAAACTGTGTATAGATTTTGCTTCTGCGATAGTTAGGTAAGTATTTGCTGTCTTGAAGCACTGTCATAGTGACCATCCAAAGATTACTTAAAACTGTTGATAATGTTCTTAGCTGCATTATGAGATACTCCGAGCTATGGCGGAAGCTATCTGGTGTTCCTTTTTTGCTTTGTAATTACATACCCGCTGCTTCTGACTTGTACCTCTAGCAATCGGCTCTCCCACATCAAACCTTCACTAAAAGTTGCTAATAGTCACTATAGTATTTAATAGTCTCATTATTTTAGTTGTAAAATTGAATGTAATACATCCGAGCCTGGTGTAGCCGTGGATAGTGGATACTCTTTGAGATAATGTGTCGTCAATATTCCATACCGACTCGTCTATATACTTCCGTCCATGTAGTCTGTCTTTGTTTATTCTTAGAAACTCCCCCAGAATGCCTGCGAAGACAAGATATCATGTTCTGTGAAATGGCCTGGTCCGATTGTCGTGGTCACCTAATTTTGCTGCTATGTCTCTGTTCACAGGTCATTTGGTACAGGTAATGCTCGGAGGGATGACACATCAGCTAGGCTAGCTTAGAACGCAGACCCTTCTAGAGATGCAATTAGTTCATCATCCGTCTTCTACAAGTACATCGTGCTAGCACATGGACCAAAACAGTTAATACAGCTAAGCTGACACATCGAGGCTTTCTACATACAACAAATTCCTCTTCATCTTTCGATAGGGCCATGAGTATACCAAGATTGGTGCCTGAAGTATGAAAATTAGTTTTGGATTCCAGATTGGTGAGCTAGCCGCGTTACAATTCGTCAAACTTTCGATAAAAACGAGAAGTTCTGTATTCTAGACGCCCTCTCTCCTCTATTTTACTTATATTGATCCTTGGTCATTTTTGATACGAGGGAATCACAAAGTTGATGCATAATTGCGCCTTTCCTTCCAACAGTTGTGACATAATTATGTCCGAATCTATGCGGGGATAATTGTAAGCGTCGTGTCCCATGACTAGCCGCCATGTACATAATGCTGGGGTCCCCGGAGTTCCTGTACAAAAGAAAAATCGCAGATGCATATGGATTGCAAAGTAACATCCCAGTCGCTGTGTTTTCAATGTTCATTAATGAGATCCAGCCATACCCCAATATGCTGGCCTCGATAACATAAACTCCGCGGCCTTTCATCGTCTCTCTCAGATAAAGCTTTTGGGATCACGCCCATAAAGAGAAAGAGTTGTTTAGAACTAATACTAAGATGTATTTCTTTTTTAGGAAAAAGAATGTAATAGCGGAGAGTGCGGTAGTAGAATAATGCTGCCGATGCGGCCGAAAGGAATAGCCTAGCTCAACACGTAGAAAACTATCCCGTTCAGTCACCCCAGTTTGAAGTCTAATTTTAGTCATCTTATTGCCATATCACAATATACTCAAGGCATTTAGCCAGCCCTCGTCAATGAACAAAGCTCTCCTCTACGGTTGTGTCTTCAACCACGAGATATACGGTAAAAATGAAAGCTGAAGGTCCGCAGGATAGTCCTCTACAGTACAGGCACCAGTGCTGGAAGCGGATTCGACCTATCATCCAACAATTACATGCTAGCCGCTACGCCCAAGAAGATTGACTTGGTAAACTTCAACAAGGTATTCTTTGCAGATAACCCCGTGGGCAAAAGATACGTGGTGGGCTAATCTAGCAGAACCAATTGAATCGACTAGGGGTGAGTTGTCCAGTGAGTGGATCTCCTGGGGTTTCACGAAAAGTGATGAGGATGTAGGGAACACTCATAACTGCACAATCCTTTTCAACTAACATCAATTGGATATTTCTTCTTTATGGGCGAGCGCCATTTCTCAAAATACCCGTTGGATTGTCCCACTTGGTGGGCGGGCTATTCGTTGCCTTAGGCTATTCCTCCTCACAGAAGTACCTAGGTAGGTATGTACTCTTTGGAATGCAACAGGTAGAAAGTGCCTAGTGCGTCCCTTAATTACATTAATGTCTCATTAGCATTTAAACTTAAAATTAAGTCTTCTTAAAAGTCTAAGCTGGCTCTTCTCTCCCAATTGTAGCGAATAACTATAAATGCAGTGAAAAAATTACGGATTTGTCTGGTAAAATGCCGTGACGTGTAGAACCTCTCAGATATGAACCATCAACAAGAGTGATATAGTCAATAGTATTCCTATTACCTAGTTCTTGTCAAGGAGCTAACAAAATAAGCTTTGAATTAAATATACCGTGACTCCCAATAAGCCACCAAACATAGAGCTGTGATTCATTAATGAGATAGCTTGTGGATCCCACATTGTTTATGCAAACATGTAACCAAAAACAGACGTTTAAGTGCAACCACTTTGTGTCTCCTAACAGATAGATACCTCATAAATAGCTAATTCTGTCACATTAATTGCTACGATTGCGATTAGTGGCCCGATGTTTTCCCCGAATACGGATTGTCATATGCAGAGTTATCATGGGACTTATACGAGTTAAACCCTGAAACTTCTAGAAATGGAATAACGTGCGCAGATGCGCCGGCCATTTTCATGCAGTAAGATTGACTTGAGTTAGCAACAGCAAGGTCAGGCTGCAGAGTGAGTAAATCGAAGTGCGCCACTTGTGTATCACGCAACTGGATTAGGCAACTTGTAGTTTAGGGCTGAGAGGCTAGTGGGCATGCTCGGACATAAAGTTGGATATCCATTTCTTCAGCTTGCGGGTAAGTGGAGGTGAAAGACAGCAGCAGGAACCCAACGTTGACAAAATTGGAAGTTCACAAGCCACTTTACGCTCAAAATGTGTTCTTCGGGGCTTCGCCGAGGTAAATGATCAGTCTGTGTTGAGAGCCTTCTAAAAATAGGGGATTGTCTCTACGAATTGTGCCTTGTGGTCTAACCTGTGATAAGCTTAAATATAGTGGATCAGTTTCCTCTACCACATTGTCCAAATTATATAAAGAGACAGGTTTCTACATCCAGAGGATATCCAAGTCAAACAATTCATCTTTGCAGATAGCAACGCAAGGGAATTACCCTCACGAAAGCTCACTATGCTCTCCTATCTTCCTGTCCTTGCTCTCCTATGGGCCCCCACACTCGCAACAATCCCCAGCTTGCCTGGCTACCACGTCGTCTGGTCCGATGACTTCAATGGCGACCATTACGCCGGCGTCGACCACAGCAAATGGGTGCAAATCGCTAAATCCAATAACGCTAACGGAGAGGTGGAAACCTACACATCGGGCACCGACAATGTTCATCTTTCGGGCGATGGTCAGCTGTACATCGTACCCACCAAGTCTGATGGGAAATGGTATTCGGGCCGCCTCGAGAGCAACACTGCGCAGGTGTGCGACACTGGCGGAGCTATGATATTTCAGTCCGAGCTTTGGGTTCCCGACTTTACCGGGAGTCCAGCCAAATTTGCTGGTCTCTGGCCAGCCTTCTGGGCGAAAGGAAACAATTATCGTAGCAGCGGGGTCCCATGGCCAAAATGTGGCGAGTGGGACATTTTCGAGGTGACGGATAAGATGAGCAACCAGAACCAAGGAACGCTGCACTTCCAAGACGCAAACGGCAATCACAATGGGGCATTCAACGGCAGAGTAACCTACCAGGGTGGACAGTACCATACTTGGGCGTTCAAGGTGGATCTCCGTAACTCCGACTGGACGAAGCAAAGTTTGATATGGTATCTGGACGGTGTTCAGTTCTACTCTGTCACGGGTGGTCAGGTCGGGACGTACCAGCAGTGGGTACAGCTAGCCCAAAGTACATACTATATCATTCTGAACGTGGCCGTTGGTGGAGGATATCCAGGAAATCCAACCGCGAGCACTGTCAGTGGGTATGATGCCTCTATGAGGGTCAAGTACGTGGCTATCTATAAGACCAATTAAAGGATAGGCCTTTATATTGAGAGTAAATAGAGAAATATAGCTATAGAGAAGACGATTTGATGTATTGCAAGATATATAAAGACGTGCTATTTGGGCTGGGTTTAGCTGTATACCCTATACATAAATACCTAGTTATTCAAAGCCGCGTGTTGACGTTCGCATATCAATGTCTCCTTGTTTCACAGTCAAAGAACTCAGCACTAGCTCTGAAAATCTGAAAAGAAGTCATTTGATTACCGAATTTTCTTCTCCTGTTTTCATATGGCTTGTATCTTGGACTCTAGTTCCGTAAATAATGAAAATGGCTACAAGAGTCCTATGTACCGAAACGGGTAACACGGGAAGAATGCGGCATTATTGAGTGTCAACAAAGTCCATTCTCGGTGGAAAAAGATGTCCTACTAACTTGTTTTTGAAACCCATATGCCTGAATAGACAATTTTGCTCGGCTGATCCCCGTTTACAGTCCGTTTACTAAGCGGGTCTTGGATCTAATAGGCCAAAAGCTTCCGGTAAACGATGTTTTGATTTGCCTAGCTTAAAAGCGGCTGTTACCATATAGGTGCCAATCTTTTCTAGCCGCTGCAACCTTCTCCGCATAAATGATACTTCATGTCGGGAGAAGACCTTCCATTGTTCTACTTCTGGGGTAAATTATTTAGCCGCGATGTTATGTTTTCTTGGCTTCTGAATTGGCGGATAATTCGGCGCTCCAGAAGGCAACGGGAACCGTTTTGTAAGAAAGCAGTTCGATGGGCCACTATTAGTACCGAGCCGTGATGCATAAATACCGACATAATCATCCGGTATGGATCGTCTGTTGAAACGTTGTTTCATGCATACACAGCAGCAAGATTTATTCCGTGCTATTTACAAACATGGCTCAAAAGCTTTCCAACCTCCTTGCCACCGCACTAACGGTAGCCACTGGCGTTGTCGGACATGGACATGTCAACAACATTATCGTCAACGGGGTGTACTATCAGGGCTATGATCCGACATCATTTCCATACATGCCAAACCCGCCCATTGTGATAGGCTGGACGGCTGCGGATCTTGACAATGGTAAATACCTCTCATCTGCATTTATTAACTCTTCTCGTGCCTTGACGCTTATACTATTCTGCAGGTTTTGTTGCACCTGACGCATATCAAGGCCCCGATATCGTCTGCCACAAGAATGCTACCAATGCTAAGGGGCATGCATCTGTCAAGGCCGGAGATTCTATTCTCCTTCAGTGGCTGCCGCTTCCGTGGCCACACCCGGGCCCTATCGTCGACTACTTAGCCAACTGCAATGGCGATTGCGAGACTGTGGATAAGACGACGCTTGAATTCTTCAAGATTGATGGCGTTGGTCTCATCAGCGGGGCGGACCCGGGCAACTGGGCCCAGAACGTGCTCGTTACCAACAACAATACCTGGGTTGTGCAGATCCCCAAGGATCTACAGACAGGCAACTACGTGCTACGCCACGAACTCATTGCCTTACACAGCTCTGGACAGCCGGACGGTGCCCAGAACTACCCCCAGTGCTTCAACCTCGCCGTCACAGGCACTGGATCACTGCAGCCTACCGGCGTCCTAGCCACCGACCTTTACCACGAATCTGACCCTGGTATTCTCGTCAACATCTACACAAGCTCTCTTGCCTATACTATGCCCGGTCCCAGTTTGGTACCAGGCCTCCCTTCAAGTGTTGCCCAGGGTAACTCCGCGGCAACGGCTACAGCCAGCGCCACTATTCCTGGCGGTGGAGGTTCATCAAGTAGCAGAGCTTCATCTGCATCTGCTACGAAAACCTCGTCGGGGGCTACATCCAAGCCCACCTCTTCCTCTATTCGCACAACGTCTGCACCCGCTGGCGGCCCAACTCAGACTTTATACGGCCAGTGCGGTGGCAGTGGCTACTCTGGCCCGACTATCTGCGCCTCGCCAGCCGTTTGCACTACCTTGAATCCCTACTATGCTCAGTGCCTTTCCTGATAGTCAAAATGGCCGGTATATCTACGAAGACCCACGGAACTTCTATTAAACAGCCATGGGCCAACCTGCCAAAACTCAGTTGTTGAGCTGAAGGAGGAACAATCTTTTAATTTGCTGAATTTTGAACTCGTCCAGTCTTGAAAATACCAAGTGACGCCTATACTTTCTATACTCATAGTGATATTACACACCGACTCTGACGGTCGCTGCAGCAGGCATTTGGGCAGGGTATCATCGGAGAAACGGACTATCCGACCAATTAAGACCGAATTACTGTATTTTGGGATGATGTCATGATTCTTTTCACTGAATTATGGAACAAAGAGACCTGATCCTATATAGTTAATCCGGTATATAACGTCACTTCATAACATTCATTTATATGGGTTAGATAGTCAGTCATTAACATATCAATTAGATTGGAATTGCCATTGCACTCTCTTGGTGACACGATACCATTCATTGCCCGCCTCCTCTAGGTGATCCACTAGTACGAATTCAGAGCTTCAGGCCAAGATTTGTCGGTGGGAAATGTATTGTGATACTGACTCCTGGTCACAGCTCGTCTAATCCTGGCTATTTTAGGCAAAAAATATTTTCCCATTTTACTTTAGCCGCAAAAGTGTCAAAGGTTAAGTTCACATCCATATAGGCAGAGCGGGTTAATGCCACAGTCAGATTCTGACAGCTGATACATGGATAGAGTGCTACTTTAATGATCTTGTAATTTAGCAAGTATGGAATAAACAGACAATACGAGACAAGGCGGAACGGCCTCGTGATGTAAATATATAAATCTTACCCTATCGGTCCGCTTTAGACATATTGTTAAGCAATTCAGACCATATGTCTAGCGGCTTCTTTCTCTGACCAGTCATTTTGGACAAATATGTTTCGCCAAGCTGCTCTGCTGGCCTTTGCGGCGCTCACATCCCTCTCCATTGCACAAATCTCGGACGATTTTGAGAATGGCTGGGACCAGACTACATGGCCCACCTATGCACCAGATTGTAATCAAGGCGGAAGCGTCAGTCTCGACACCACAGTAGCTCATAGTGGCAGCAACTCCATCAAGGTCGTCGGTGGACCCAATGGCTATTGCGGACACATCTTTTTTGGCACTACCCAAGTACCAGCCGGCGATGTATATGTTAGAGTTTGGCTGTAAGTACTCTTGTCAGGGACTGAAGCATACGGATACTGAGTAGGCATGTCCAGTCGACTTCAGACTGCTCTCAACAATGACCACGTTACATTCGCTGTGATGCCAGACACCGCTCAGGGCGGTAAGCATCTCCGCGTCGGTGGTCAAAGCGAAGTCCTCGACTACAATCGCGAATCCGACGATGCTACACTCCCGGACCTATCCCCAGCAGGCATTGCCTCCTCGGTTGACTTACCTACCGGCTCGTTCCAGTGTTTCGAGTATCATCTGGGCACTGACGGAACCATTGACACCTGGTTAAATGGCAACGAGATCGTGGGTATGACCGCTGGGCCAAATGCTAACAATCCGAATGACGCTGGCTGGACCAGAGCATCTTATACTCCTGATATCACTGGTGTCTACTTTGGCTGGGAAGCGTACAGCGGAGATGTCAACACCGTCTGGTTCGACGATGTTTCGATTGGATCTACTCGTGTAGGATGTGGCGGCCCTGTATCATCCGGAACCACCTCAGTGAGACCGTCAACTACGCGTAGCAGCGTCTCATCTACTCTCACTACGAAACCAAGCACTACCATTCGGCCAACAAGTTCAACGACGACAAGCGCTGCGGGTCCTACGCAGACGTAAGTTCTTCCCCGAGTCAGGGGGTAAGATGCCATGCTAATAAAGAATAATAGTAAATACGGTCAGTGCGGAGGCCAAGGTTGGCCTGGGCCGTTTGTATGCGCTGCTGGTTCAACATGTACGTACTCGAACGCATATTACTCTCAATGCTTGTAAATTGAGAAAAGGACAAATCGAGGCAAGGGCCGAAAGAATAGTTGGGCTTTTTAAATAAATGATGAGCAACATATTTAGGCTTTATTTTATGACTAGTTGGATGGCTCCTTCAAGTAAAGCGATGTGAAAGTATAAGCAATTCAGGTGAACCAAGAGGTTCTGAGCCGCCATATTTTGCCTCTCATGGCTACAAGGAATGCTGGTGTGCAAGCCTACTCTATCTTGTGTTATGGATAGAAAACCAAAGTTTAGGGTGGGTAACAAATGCTGAACGAGCATTTTCCTTTAGCTAGGACGTCCATGCCATGGTAGTACTGACACCCATTAGATCAAATTAAAATATGTTTGTGCATCTGCGGATGATTTTACTGTTGTACCGGCCTTTATAGAGAGTAAAGGGCTTTTTAGATATATGCCCAAAATGTCGACAAAGCTGCTCCTGTCGGCTTCATCCACGGATAATGACGAATATATATATATATGTAAATAATAGTTTGTCAAATAGAATCTACAAGAAGGAAACCCGAAGATGGCGGCATGCCTTTAAAAATCACCTAGGAACTATGGACATGGCTTGGAAGTGTTTGTTACAAGCAGATCATGTTAGTTGCTTCCCGAAAACGTTTCATCCTCAACCTACGGAGTATTAAAGAAGCTTATATTGTATGGACTGTAGGGAGGTGTGGAGTAGTCTGCGCTTACTCCTCAAGGGCGAAGTTGCCTTTAACTGAGTACGGAATAGTAGCCAGCCCGTTAATTAAGTGGCGTAAAAGCCCTTGTCTCTCTTTACTAAAAAGGCAGGTATATGACTCGATTGAGACTATGACAAGATCATTATTAAGCTAGAGAAAGCTTGTCAATCTAACACGATTTGTACTCGTATATTTCTCTACACTTCGATGTAAAAAGAAGTTTGGTACAACCTAGATTTTATAAATCCGGTAGTAAATCCTCATTTTAATAAGCGTACTTCCGATAAGCCTCGATTTCATCTTATACTGGTTACAGACTATTAACTGTCCCTCGTACTACAATACATTTTTTTGGCTATCGATGTAATGAGTATTTAGTTCCAACGGATTAAAAAAAAATGCGGTCTGGACTTGTTCCAGGTCTGGTTCGAATATCTGTTTCTTATGTCTCAGTTTGAGAATCGACATGGTTTTATGGCTCCCTCCAAGCTAACCTAACTCACAAGAGTGCAGCTTGTTCTGTTTGTTGGAGAGTACGAGAGTCTAAGATGAGATAGAGAAGTACATCAGCAGAGCAAGAAAAACAGGTTGAGGAGACATTGAAAGCTCTGGCTTGATAATGCAGTGGAAGAGATATAACAAATAATGTGAGCCTCAAATTTAACCTAGACGTGGATAATGGCAATGGATCCTTTGATCGTCACAAGAAAGACACATCCGATTCACTCGTGAAACACAGTTTACAAGCAGATGCACGTCATTTAGCAACGTGTCGGTCTACCAGTGATATTAACCCGCCATAGGGACGTAAAATTAGGGCTAATTCTTGACTGACTGATACGAATTAACATTACGGGGCAACCTCTAGTATCGCCCAACTACAATGCTTTCAAAGAATACTTTAATCAATTGCCTGAGGGATGCAGATAATTTTTTCTCATTAAAGACTACTATGTGGATTAAATTTGGCTTCACTCAGGAAGCTCTGCCATCTTTCCTATGACCATCCCAGTCTACTACCCCCTTGCCTATTCAAGGCCTTAAGATCTAAGGAAGAACTTGGCTCAAGGGCAAAATCCTTGAAGAGCTGCCTACATAGACAGTCTTGGGGTAAGAAGAGATAACCCAGTTCTGGCTTGCAGAGTCCCAGTTGCTCAGATCACGTCTGGTCAACTGGAAGGTGACAGTGGCAGATCGGCCAGGAAGGATCTCAATGTCATCAAATCCTCGCAGAACACGGACAGGGTCGGTTGGGCCACCCAGGCTCACATACTATTACAAAAAATTAGCAAATTTGGATTGACAAATATTGTTGATGGTTTGCAAAATACTTACCAGCTGAGGAATTTCGGTACCGGTCACCTTTCCGGTGTTCTCGATTTCGGCTGTGACGGTGTAGAGAACGTCGTACAAGGCAGGGTTTCCACCAGGAGCGCCACCGGCAGGGGCGACCTTCTGGGGCGATCCATCCTGAGATCCAGGAGGGACGTCTTCAGGCTGTCCTTCGGGAACGGGGCCTTCAAGGTATGGGTAGACGTAGAGGTTAATGGGATCAATGTTCTTGGGGAACTCATTCTTGGCAGGATTCTTGTTGAGAGTTCCGAATGTGGGTGCAGATGACGTCTTTCCCTTGTTAGGCTTATACTTGCTGACCTTGTGCTTGGTAATTCGGAGATCAGAATAGGTGAAAGTAGTGTAGCTGAGACCGAAACCGAACTCGTAGCTTGGCTCAATACCAGCGGCATCAAAGTGACGATAATCGATGAAAGTTCCCTCAGTATACGGAATCTGTACGGGATCTTCGGCAGTGTCGTAAATGACATCGGTGCCCCAGTCAGCACGGTCCTTGCCCCAGGTGAACACAGATTTGGCCTGTGGGTTGACCTTGCCATAGAGAACGTCAGTGATGGCGTTACCAGACTCCTGGCCAGGGAGACCAGCCCAGAGGATAGCAGTAACATTGGGGTTGTTCTTGTAGTCTTCCACAATGATGGGTCCTACAGTGTGCATGACAACGATGGTGTTTGGGTTGTGCTGTGCAACCAGCGAGACCAGTGCGTCGCCGCCACCCCAGGCGGTGAGGTTGTTTCGATCACCCTGGTTGCCGTCGACAGTGATGTAGCCTTCGCCACTATCAGCGTTGACAAACACGATAGCGGCCTCAGCACCGGTAGCTGCCTTGATGATAGCCTTTGTGTCAAAGTTGTTGCTGACGTTTCTAAAGCCGGTCCTGTCCTGCTCGGCCTGGGCGGAAAGAGCAGTAACAGGAGAGATCAAGTATGGGAAGTTGGCAGTGCCACTTCCCCAACCCATAGCAAGGGTCCAGATGGGGTAGCCGTTCTTGACGTTAGAGCAGCCTCGGTCACTGCAAGCGTTAGGGCCAGCAGGGTTATCGTGGGCATCGTTTCCGATGACGGCGATACTCAGGGGCTTCTTCAAGGGCAGCGCCTTCTTAGTGTTCTTGAGAAGGACTGTTGAAGCACCACCAATCTGGCGAATGAGCTTCTTGTGGTTGGCCTGCACATTTACATGTTGGTTGATGGTCGTCTGTCCCTTGCTGGGATCCTGTGCATAGATTGGCCCAGTAGTCTCCAAGCTCCAAGAGTTGAAGTTGACAGGAACCTTGGTGACATCACGGCCAATCTTGTAGTAAGAGGTCATGATTCGCACAACCATGTCGTCGAGTCTCCACTGGGGAATGGTTCCGTTGATAACAGCGGCGGTAAGGTTGCTTCCCCAGTAGGTATCGCCAGAAGCGAGACCTTGATCTCCGGCCATGGTCATATCAAGACCAGCCAGGGCGCTGGCAACACCAGACTGCTGTGCCCACCAATCGCTCATAACAAAACCCTGGAAGTTCAGCTCTTCTTTCAGGATGTAGTTGAGCATGTAGCTGTTTTGGCATGCGTAGCTGTTGTTGACCTGGTTGTAAGAGCACATGATGGAGCCAACTCCAGCACGGACTGCATCCGCAAAAGGCCTGAAAAGAGAATTAGTCTATAAACTCCTCAAATTTTCTCAAAGGGATATTTCTCACCAGAGGTAAAGCTCGTGCAGAGTAACGTCATCGATATTGGAAGATTCTGCGAGCTTGTTGTTCTGTCCGTTCGTCTTCGCGGAAGCGCCGCCCTGGCGATAATGTTCCTGCTCGTTACCGATGAAATGCTTGGCACAGGCAATCACACCGGCGTCTTGAATACCCTGAACAGTCTGAGCCATTCCAACACCCGTGAGCACCGGGTCAGGGCTGAAACCTTCCCAGTTTCGGCCACCCTCAGGTGTACGGCCAATGGGTCCTGCAACAGGTCCCAACTGGGTATCCACACCCTTTCCTCGATGCTCAGCTCCCATAGCCTGACCACGTGCGTACATCAAGCTGCGGCTCCATGTTGCTGCCACATTGACTCCAGCTGGGAAGGCAGAGTTCTCATCCGCTACACGAAGTTGTCTTAGAAATGTTCTCATAAGAGCCAATTTGATGGGGGCTGAGCTTACTGTCACGGACACCAAGGGGCGAATCTTGGTTGCATAGACCTGGGAAATTAAGTCGAGGAATTGATCCAGTGTTTCCTACGCAGCTTCCGCCCTCCCATCCAACACCAGTAGTGAGGTTAACCTTCTCCAGAAGAGTCAGTTTGCTCACGAACTGGACAGCCTTGTCATAGGCCTCCGCCCAAGATCGACCGCTGGTAGGAACGGGAGAAGGATCGTCCCAGTTAAAGTCCGAGTTGATCCATGGCGAAGGATACTTGGGAGGAGAGGTCGCTTGGCCAGACGCAACGCCTGCCAAGACAGTGCCGACGGCGATGAAGGATTTTGGCAACATGGCTAAGACCCGACAACCAGTATGTTATGCCAAGAGGAAGAAGAGCCTTGGCACTGATGCTACCGAAAGCTTCTTCTCACATGCGAAACACCAGCTGAATATATACCCTTGAATAATAGGGTAGTTGCAGTGAAGGTATGGTTACATGCCGAACAGCCGTGCACATCATGCTACCCTGGCTGTCAGCTTCTACAACCTGGACTCCAGGAGCCCAGGAGTCCAGCCGTGATTTACAAATCTTCATTTCAATAGTATCAACGGTAATCGGACCGACGCTGCTGGTAAACACGCCGAAATAACATGTTCAACCACGGCCAACAGGGAATGGCCAGATACATAGCTGTTGCGAGCGGTTATCGGCGAGCTTCCGCGCTCTCCTCCAAGTGCCATGCTTCTCTTAGAAACCATACCACATACAGTTCGACGGTCCTCTGCCTGCTAGTATACCCCAGCTTGCAACGTAGCTGTTTAGTACCATATGTGCGTTTTCTCCTCTAGCCACTAGGATATATGCAGAAGGAGAGATCTCATTAGTGGATGTTTTGATGTTGGGTTTGTCCGATGGTAGAACCAGTTCAGGGATCGTGCCTAGCAAGTTTACATAGGTCCCCGAAATAGGGCCGGGGGATAAAGTAATACCACTGCCGAGTTGCCGGCCAAAATATCTTGCGGGGTAGTTGGGGAATGAGGAGCGCCATATATAACGGCTCAAATTGGTTCCTGACTACGAGCTAGGTCAAGGGTTTGATTAGTGTCAGAATCTGGGGAATCGATCCATGCCGTCAGACATGTTGGAAAGCAACAGTAGTAAAATGCCATGCCACGGTAACATTCCGGAGCAGCTTACCCTCATGGTCGATTAAGAAGACCAGATTTGTTCTATACTGCTAGCAAATGAAATAAAGTGAAATACTCTACAGGAAGAGCTTGAGATACTCTTGGCTGCTCGGGGCTTTCGGTATTCCGAATGAATTGGAAGTGGAAGTGATAATAACTAGCGCTGCCAATAAGTTCCCAGCAGAGTGGCAAAAAAAAAGCACAATAGCTAATGATCATCTAAAAGTTTTTGGTAAATGAACTAGAGAGCTCATTGCCTTTTCAATCGGGACATCTAAATTATCCCCATGGGGAAACTCTTTTCGCATTGACCACGCAAATTTCGTTTTAGACATGGGTCAGTCGGTGTCTCCAGTCTTGGTTCTTCCGCCGACTTTTGAGCAGCATCACGATGGGTTTGGGGTTCAATGCGTGCGCCCGAGGCTTTCATGGAGGTTTTCATGTTCGAACGAGCAAACACGCAATTGGAAGCAGACGGCATACGATATCGCAATTTCCTCCAATAGCACAGAGCCCGGCGAAGTCTTCCACGTAGAGAGCGAAAACAACGTTCTGGTACCCTGGCCGAACTCGGAGCCACTCAACTCGCGAGCGCGCCGGTTTGTGCGCGTCAGGTGCTACGGCAAATATTCTCTATTTGATGGGCGTGATAATGATTCCGACCATGATTCCGTGACCGAATGGTCTGCGTCGTCTCTTTTGGAAATTGCATTGCTGAGAAACAGCGATTGGAAGGGGGGTATGATCACGGTGTCGGAGCCGTGGCCTCTGGGTCCGGACCATTCAGCCCGCCCCCTGTGCTTTCACAAGCGGTTTCATCTTTCCCTTAAAGACGGGACGATTGACAGGGGCCGGCTATATGCCACGAGCCATGGCGTGTACAGCGTGCGGCTCAATGGCAGAAAAGTCGGCGACCAATGTTTGGCCCCAGGCTTCCAAAGCTACCACAAGAGACTGCATTACCAGATTTACGATATTAAAGATCTTTTGGTAACGCCTGGGTGGAACAAGATCGAGATTGACGTCGCCGCCGGCTGGTTTGCCTCTGCCACCAGTTGGGCCAGGAAACGATTCATCTACGGCCAGAAACTCGGTGTCCTACTGCAGCTAGAGATTTGGGCTGCAGACTCTTCCTTGCCGATTTTGGTGAGCACCGACGCGAGCTGGAGCGTCTCCAACACGCCTTTGGTTAGCAGTGAAATACTGGATGGTGAAATCTTTGACCAAAGCCTGAGTGTGGACTCAAAGTTGGACAACGCTAAGTTCTCGGTCCGAGAATCGCCTCTTGCAGTGAGCCGGCTCATCTCTCCGGAAGCCCCGCCAGTAAGGGTGGTGGAGAGGCTCGAAGCAAAAGACATTTTCAAGTCGCAGTCCGGAAGTGCTGTCATTGTGGACTTTGGACAAAATATCGCCGGTCGCATTTGCGTTAGAAGAGTGCAGAAACCTGCTGGTTCTAAAATCACATTTCGCCATGCCGAAGTCATCCAAGATGGGGAGGTTATGTGTCGTCCCTTGCGAACAGCAAAAGCCAGGGACATTATAATATGCGATGGGCGAGAGCTCCTTGACTGGCATCCGCAGCACACGTTCCACGGCTTTAGATATGTCGAGATTGCGGGCTGGGGCCCTGATGACGAGAACTGCCCTCTCACCAAGGGGTCCATTGTCGCCGAAGTGATGCATACCGACATGCTGCGTACGGGTTGGTTTTCATGCTCCAACGATGATGTTAATCGCCTACATGAGAATTCTCTCCATAGCATCAAGAGCAACTTTCTCAGTGTACCCACTGAGTGCCCATCAAGAGATGAGCGCTTCGGTTGGACGGGAGACTTGAACATTATTGCACCTACTGCCAACTTCTTGTATGACACGGCTGGCATGTTGGGGAACTGGTTGCAGGATCTGTACCTCGATCAGATGGAGGTGACCGAACATTGGCGCCAAGGCGTGGTTCCCTTGTTCATTCCCAATTCTTTATTAAGAAACGGCGACGGGGGCCACGGGTGGGATCCGATGCCCAATGGCGTTTGGGGCGACGCTGCGGTTATGGTTCCTTGGGGCCTGTACCGTATGTCTGGTGATATTAGTTTCCTCTCGAGGCAGTATGATAGCATGGTCCAGTACCTGGAGAATGGCGTGGTTCGAGGTCAGGATGGACTCTGGGATCCTGAGCAGTGGCAATTTGGTGACTGGCTGGACCCAAAAGCACCTCAGAATGATTCCGGCAGAGGTACCACGGATGGGACATTTGTCGCCGATTGTTTCCTCATTGCTTCCACCCAGATCGTTGCGGAGGTAGCCGAGAAGCTGGCCAAGCCGGTAGAGGCATCTCGCTTCAGAGACACTACGCTGCGGCTAGTTCATGCGTGGCGGGACAAATATTTGACCGCAGCTGGTCTCGTGGTTCCAGATACTGGAACGGCTCTTTCGCTCGCCTTGTCGTTTGATCTTTTGCCAGAAGGTGGAGACAACTCAACAAAGGCACAGGCGGCGGCTCGTCTGTTCCGACTGGTACGTCTAAACGACTTTAAGCTTACTACTGGGTTTGTGGGCAGTGCGTTTCTTTCTCGGGCACTCACCCAGTCTGGTGGCGTCGAACTAGCCTACGCTATGCTGTTCCAGAAGAAATGTCCTTCGTATCTGTATCCCATCACGATGGGAGCCACCACGACGTGGGAGCGCTGGGACAGCATGCTCCCTGATGGGACTGCTAATCCCGGTTCAATGACAAGCTTCAATCATCATGCTCTCGGGAGCATCGCAAATTGGATGCACGCTGATGTAGGCGGACTCGAGGCGATTGAGCCCGGCTGGAAAGTATTCAGAGTGAAGCCGCAGCCCAATAAGGAGCTGAGCTGGGCGGATACCGCATTCGAATCAAGGTACGGCCGTATTGAGTTAAGATGGACTCTGGAGGGAGAACTTTTCCGCATGAGATTGCGGGTGCCTCCAAACTCTACTGCCGTCGTCAGCCTTCCCAGCGATGGCCGAGAATCTGAGGTGGGGAAACGGGAAGCTAAAGAGCAAAGAGTGGGATCGGGAGAATACGACTTTGAGTGTCAGTTTGTACAAACACAGTGGCCACCAAAGGCACTGCTACCACCATGGGGAAGGGCAGAGTTCTAGGTAGATTACAAAGAATAAAGCGATATAATAGAAGGCCAGTGCAATTGATGTTAACAAAATATGAACCATTGAATTTGCATTTTGTAACTAAGTTTTTACCATTGATAGCTTGTAGGGTAGGCGGCTAATCCTAGACTCCTCAACACTCTTTGTGCTGTATGTCTACCTTGGTCTCTGCATGGACTTGCACAGCGACCACCTCACGCTTCTCCTTGTCAAATAACTCGTCGACCTCTTCAAGGCTGAGTCCACGAGTTTCCACCCACACAAAAATAACAAAGACAAGCATCAAAACATCGAAACATCCATTCACCATGTAGAATTTCCATCCAATAGCCTGCAGGCCGAATGGTACAGCCATCGTCACCAGAAGACCGCAACACTTTGTGGCAAAGGTGTAAATGCCCATTCCGACTCCTCTGATCTCAAAAGACAAGATTTCAGGAGGATAGAGGACTGTGAGCGGCGTGATGCCCCAGTTGTACGCGCCATTATACAAGAATATGATGGCAATGGTTGCATATATACCAGAAGTATTGGTCGATTCGCCATAGAGTTTCGTGAAGGCGCCAAATATGAAGATAAAAGCGGTCTGTAGGGCCAAACTAGCAGAACAGAGTTGCCTCCGGCCTAGCAAATCCGTATACCAGGCTGAGACAACGGCAATGACCAAGCTCCACGATGTGAGGATGACGTTGATTTGGAGTTGTGTATTTGGGCTCTGGATACCGGCGTTCTGTAGCATTTCACCAAAGTAAAAGGTGATGATGTTAGTTCCCGGGAGCATGACAATGGCTGAGAACGTGGTTGTGATCAACAAGCGCTTCCGGCTGGACTTTTTGCAGATTGCTTGCACCAGGCCCAGGCTGTGCTCCTTTTCAAAGTTGATTGTGTCCGCAATTTCGCGATACTGGACCTGTACATCGTCGGCGTCGCCACCGTTGACGATGCTGAGAACCTCCAACGCTTCTTCGTGTCGGTCATGGCTGATGAGCCAACGAGGTGACTCAGGAACGAATAACAAAATGAGAAAGCAGACGAAGCTTGGTGCCGCCTGCAAAAGACTCGGGATGCGCCAGGCGTACGTTGAATCGAGTTTCTGCGTCTGTAGCGCATACAAGTCAGTTCATCAGCTCTCCTTGGGTTTAGTTGAGCTCAGTCAACACATTTGACATACCCCAAAGCAGACGCCGGCCGCGATAAGTGTACCTATGCCCCAGCAAGCGTAGTACATGCCGAGAGCGAAGCCTCGATACTTGACGGGGGTGGTTTCAGCAACCAGCGTCGGCGCCGTCGTCTGGGCAAGCCCCATACCCGCACCGACGATGCACCGCCCGGCGATGAACATTCCGATGTTCTGAGCAGTGCCCTGGATGACACCGCCGATGAGAGTCACCACCGCGGACCAAAATACGCACTCGCGACGACCTCGCCAGTCGGCCAAAAACCCTGCCAGAGGTGAGATGGCGGCACCGCCAACATAGGAGATGGCCGTATTGAGCGACTTTGTCGTAGTGGTAAGAGTAAAGTAGCTGCTGTAGGAGGGCATCACATTGAGGCTCCCCATGAGCGAGCTGTCGTAGCCGACAAGCTGCGTTTTGCTGGTGGTTAGCCGCGCCTGGTAACTACCACGTGTGACAAGGTGAAGGGCATACCACAGAGTCCACCGATGACACTGCGATGAGACATGCTATGAGCCACTTTTGGTCTCGCGGAATGAAGCGCGAAATCTTTCGATGAGCCATGGTCGGTTCTTCAACGTATTGGAACCTTTGGTAGATCTGGAGATGAATGACAGTCGAGACCAAGCGAGGGATCAGACCGAGATGCCTCCTATATTTAGTTCTTCTGCCTCGCTTGGCTCCAGCGTATCGGGAGAAGTGTTACCACAACCCATTCGCTGATCATGCTGTGTCATGCAAACTCCAAGTTGAAGCCAAATCCCGAGAAGATGGCGGATGTGTGTGGGGTCTCGCCTCTCCCCACGGGGTAAATAGACTCACTTCCACGTGCATCTTGACTCCCAGATCGCCGTGTAAGGAAAAGCTTAGCCTGGCGCCCCCGCATTGAGGCGTTGCTTGTTAAGGCGCGAGCCCTGTATTGTCTTAGATGGCGCGGTGGTGCGTCTTGGCTTCGGAGAGAATGCTGAACCCCGAGTTTCCCGAGCCATCTGGGCCCGTGATTGGACGGCGTGACGAAAACTGACTGCGGATTCGAATTCGAGAAAACGGTGCCCCGAAGTCAGTGTGGGGGGAGGCAGGCTCGGGCTCGGAACGGGAGACTTGTGTCCCGAACTGTGGTCTCACATCGGGGAGTACGGTGGGAAGGACAAGATTAAGACGAGGTTTTTGATATACGTGGATACATGCGCAAATATTCTTTTGCATTTGTCACTATAATTACTGCTTGAAGCTATTGCAGAGCCGCAACCGGCGCTTCCTCATTGAAGCTCCTACGATAGTTGAGCGCCTCTGTACTATAGCCGCACCTTACCACTTTCTCATTTTTTTTCTCCTTTGTCAAATTATTACACGCTCAGAAAAAGCCATGTCGCCTATACCTGATGACTATCTGCATCGAGTCTACGCTGGCGTTCTTGGAAAGCTGGTGGGCGTCTACCTCGGGCGGCCGTTTGAAAACTGGACGTATCAAGAAATACAAGATAAGCTCGGAGACATTCGCTACTATGTACACGACAAGCTAGGTCTACCACTTGTTGTAATCGACGATGATGTCTCAGGAACCTTTACCTTTGTTCGCGCGCTGGAAGAACACGTTGCCTCTGCAGACCTCTCGTCTGAAGATGTCGGCAAGACTTGGCTAAACAACGTCGTCGAGGGCCGCTCTATCTTCTGGTGGGGAGGCAATGGCATCTCGACCGAGCATACAGCATTCCTCAATCTCAAAAACGGCATCACAGCCCCTCACAGCGGTGCGTTCAAGACGAATGGTCGCACTTTGGCAGAGCAGATTGGCGCTCAAATCTTCATCGACGGCTGGGCTATGGTCGCTCCGGGAAATCAGGCTCTGGCGGCGCGGCTTGCCGAGACAGCTGCACGGGTGAGCCACGATGGCGAAGCCGTACATGCAGCCAAGTTGTGGGCGGTCATGGAGGCAGAAGCGTTCCTATCCAACGACATCAACCATCTCCTTGATGCCGGTCTGGCGTTTGTTCCAACTGATTCCACTATCGCGCGTATGATTGCCGACGTCAGGCGCTGGGTGAAAGAGGACGGCGACTGGAGGCAAACGCGTCAGCGAATCGAAGACAATTATGGCTATGATAAGTATCCGGGCATCTGTCACGTTGTCCCCAACCATGCCATTATGATCATGGCTGTACTATACGCAGGCCATGACTTCCATGAGGCCATGCATGTCATCAACACCTGTGGTTGGGATACCGATTGCAATGCCGGAAACGTTGCGTGCTTGGTTGCTCTGATGCATGGCCTGGCCGCATTTCAAGATGGTCCTGACTGGCTAGGCCCTTTGGCCGATCGAGCCATCATCTCCAGCGCTGACGGTGGCTACTCGATCAACAACGCAGCGCGTATAGCATACAACATAGCCAATCTCGGCCACCGCTTATCCGGCAACCCAGCCTTCCAGCCGCCAAAGGATGGCGCTCAGTTTCATTTCTCCCTTCCTGGTAGTGTTCAAGGCTTCCAGTCGCCTTCAGATCTGGCTCGTATCAGCCAAAGCCAAGACAGCGGAGTCGATAGCCTTTGTATTCACATCAACAATCTGGCAGACACGAGCGACGCTGTCGAAGTAATGACACCAACCTTTACCCCGCTAGATATCCTCCAAGTCGATCGAAACTACGAAATCATGGCCTCACCCCTGGTGTACCCAGGCCAACGGGTCAAGGCAGAACTGCACGCAGCCGACAGCAACACTGCAGTCTCGACTGTGTGTCTGAGAATCAAGGCATACGACGAAAACGACATCTTGAGAACCGTGGATAGTCAGCCTATAAGTATGAAGTCCGGGCAGCAGGATAGCCTGGAATGGATCATCCCGGAAAGCCTTCAGAACTGGCCCATCCAGCAGATTGGCATCGCCATGAGCACTTCCACAGGCTCTCCGAACCTTGATGGTGCCATATTCCTTCACAGCTTGCGATGGGATGGCGCGCCTCGAATGACACTGAAACGACCCGCGAATAAGAGTAGATACCAGAGTTTCTGGAACCGTGCCTGGGTCAGTTCCATAGACAAGGTACACACTGACATGGGGCCGTCATTCTTCATCGCCCAAGACCGAGGCGAGGGCCTCCTAAGCCAGGGTGCCAGGGACTGGATCGACTATGATGTGACGGTGTCGAATTTCGTAGTCAATTTCGGTGGACCGATGGGGGTTGCCGCTCGGGTCCAGGGACTGAACCGCTATTACGGGCTCATGTTTACCAAAGACAAGCGCGTGGCGTTGGTTAAGGCCGCTGACGATAAGAGGATAGAGCTGATGAGCATGCCTTTTGCATGGGAAGATAATCAAAAGTACCAAGTGCACCTACGCGTGCGGGGCAGCAAGATCGAAGGTAAAGTCGGTCAGGTGGAATTGACGGTGACAGACGAGGACTATGTAGGAGGCGCAGTGGGTTTGGTGGTGACGGATGGTTCACTATCAGCCGATAGCATCTCTATTTCTCCAATAGACAGCTGAAAATGAAAACCGCAATAAATAAATTTGATAGGTTTAATTGATCCATATCTAGTTGTCGACAATGATTTGCCTTCACTGTAACACCTCATGATGTTATATGTGATTGACCCATGCGAGTCTGCATCTAGAGCATGCCCCAGAGGTCGTTACCGTACTCATTTATTGCCTCTGTTGGATCTGTCATGTCGGCGTATGGGTCCTCCTGAAACCCATGCTGCAGTTCATGTAGGATGTTGGCCCAGTCTGACTGGTGGTCCTGGAGATCCTGGAGGCCATCGATGCCGGGAGCCTGCACGGAAACCCCAAAGTTGGTTGTAGAGCTGCTGTCTGCTAGGCCGATACTTGTAGTGAGGTGATGCTCAGCTTCGTCAGTGCCTTGACATGTCGGAGGGATTGAAGGGGCAGCGTTCTCTCTGGCAAGGTCTGTAGATTGTGTCATCGGATCGAATGTTGTGATCGCGGTCGCTAAGATTCGAGTTTGTGAAGCGGCGCTTGGTGGAGGGTTATGGTAAGACTGGTGATGGCTCTCTTCGAAGACACCGGGCTCTTTTGGAGGATTTCCTCCTTGGCCGCCCCGAATTTGTTGCGCGCGGTCCATGAGTCGGTGGATAGGCTTCCAGAGCATCCCTTTCTTAGAGCGACTATCGTGAGGCCACCGCTCACAGACTCTGTCCATCACCAGCCACGCACGATGAGACAGCTCGTCGGTAGGATGGACGCAGAGATAGGCCAGCACAAAGACAACTGCGTGCCACTGGACGTGTGTCATGAACAGCCACCGCCATCGTGCAGCCCTATGCCCTGTTTCTAACGAGTCTGCTAGCTCCAGCATTTCGACGGACCTTTCAAAGGCTACGCGTCGGAGATTAAGAGAGGCAGCACCGTCGGTAGTGTCTTGGGGATGTAGTGGATTGCTTACAGCAAGCCACATTTTGGACAGCATCAGCCGTGCCCATGCAGCTGAGACCCAGTCAAAGGGTTTAGTGATGTCGCAACAGTTAATGTAGCGTTCATAAAAGCGTTTCTCTATTCCCTCCACAAAGTCACGTTTCTCAACCGTGGACAGTGCCGGCTCCTGACTCCCAACAGGCCCATGGTAGTTGAGCTTGCGGATGGCGACTGCAACCTCGAAGCGCAAGAGACAAAAAGTCATATCGGTGACACCCTGGCGTTCTGGTGGCGCAACAGTGGCTTCAGGAGAAAGGTCGTCATCGTTGATATTGAGCGGGAATCTTGTGTCATAATTTTGGTCGTAAATTGATGGGTCGCATCCGTGATCTTCGGCGGCACGAATGTCGAGCACACAAATGTGCCACCACAGACGACGCCTCCACTCTGTCTCGTACGGCGAGAGGTTGAACTTTGTGCCGTCGCGATGTAATCCCACGGCTTGCGCGTTGCGAATCACTACGCCCAGCAGGCTGGACACGAGGCGGGAGTCGTCGTGTCGACGAAGGCAGAGCAAGAACAATATCAAGGCTGCGAGGATCCCTAGGTTTTGAGACTCCAGGAAGCGAGCTCTGGAGAGTGACTGCTCAGTCGCATACCGATATCGCGAGAGCAACACGCGCCGTTCTTCTCGCAACAGCTTCTGGCAGTCTGCATCGCCCAGACTAGTCAGTGCGGCATAACAGATGGAAAATATGACCACTTCAGTCATGCGGTCCAGTGACGATCCGTCTAGCAGTGGCAGTACCTCAGTGATGGTTCTTCGCATCGTAGGGCGGTGGAAGATGTGAACAACTGGGTCGACGTTTTCTTGGAACACGTCAAACATGGTCAAAAGATCCGAAGAGCTTGGATAGAGAGACTGTAGTGACTGCGAAGTGGCAGACGGGCTGAAGATGGGAAAGTCACGGCTGTTGTGTGACACACGAGAGCTTGGAGTTGCCTCGCTGCCTTGGTCTTGGTGATCTTGATCGTCATTTTCCTGCTCTGAGGAGGAGCCGTCCAAGATGTCGCGCATTTCATCAATCTGAAGCGCCCTGTCAGCGAGTCCGCAGTTCGATGATGGGTGGGAGAAGCTACATGTAACATACCTCTCTAGACATGCTTGCCCAGAAATGATTGCTGATGTACCGGCTACGGTCATGATCAAGCATTAGCCGAGCAGGCTCCTCTGTATTGCCCGGCACATCGTCTACATGAGTTGTCGGTGGAGAAGGACCGAAAGGGCTGATTTGATGGCTTCTCGCCTCTTCATCTTGACGTATCCTTTCCTCGGAGCGGTTGCCCTCGGAGCGGTTACCCTCGTCGCCATTGTCATCATCTTCGCCTTGAGCCACCAGCTGTGCAATCTCGGTGGACTGCAGTCGGCGGTGGAGTCTCCGCAGCGATTTTAGCAGCTCTTCGTCTCTTCTTCTAGAGGCTTTTTCACGCCTCACGGGGGTGCGCCTGGACGTGGGAAAGATGCATTCGCTCCCAGCCTTGACACAGTTGGAGCACGGCTGGTGATGGTTGCATCGCACCTTGCGGCGACTACACTCGGTACAGCTACGATGATGGATCCGAGGCAGACTTCTGGAAGATGAAACGCCTGAAGAGCCATGGGTTTCTGCATCCTCTGTAGGTCGCGGTAAGATGGGCGGTCCCTGGTAGAATTGCTGGGATGATGCACGGTCGTTGACGCTTCGGTCCATGCTGGCTTGGTACAGAGGCTAGATTTCTTGTAGTCTCTTCATCCCTTGATACAGCAGTGAGCCGCAATCCGATTGCCTGATATTTGCTGCCTTGTCCGTGTAGCTCCCAGTTCTACACAGATGAGAACATACTAGGTAAGGTTATGTAGATAGAGCTCGAGGTGAAGTGAGGCGCTCGATAGTGACCTATACTCAGCTTAGTAGGGGTTTGCGGCCCCTGTATTAATCCGCACCCCGCTGGTCTTGCTAAAATCACTCTAAGATACTGTGTTAGAATCTACCACAGAATCAGCTATTGTATGCGTCAAGCCCAGCTTAGCATTCGAACCAATGCATAGTGAAGTATTATACACCTCTTGAGGGGGACTGTTTTGGAATTTTATAATAAAAAGATAAGAATAGAAATTACACGTAATTGGAAACATGATGAGAGAACGGGGAGAAGTGCTTGAACAAACCGACGCAGGTACTCGAGCGTTCGCCTGGATACTGGTATGTAGAAACTTACCCTATACTTGGACCAGTTTTTCCATGGCTTTGATGGCTCTGTTATCTCTCCCAGACAAATCATTTTCTTACGACAAGCTGAAAAAGTCTCAGCAGCGCCGGAAACCAGAGGCTGGGTTTGAATAAGCTTTGGGATCACGAGCATATAGGCTATGAAATATATGTACTCTATAGTTGAACTCAGAGTAGTGTCAATTACTACTAGGTACTAGGTACACAATACGTGGTTCATGGTGAAAACGAGTATCAACTCACACCTGAAGTAATACC
This sequence comes from Trichoderma simmonsii, assembly GCA_019565615.1. Taxonomy (NCBI): domain Eukaryota; kingdom Fungi; phylum Ascomycota; class Sordariomycetes; order Hypocreales; family Hypocreaceae; genus Trichoderma; species Trichoderma simmonsii. The sequence goes on along the minus strand of CP075867.1, from coordinate 97,803 downwards.
ATAGATAGTTACAAGACTGTTTTATTAAGGGCTATTGAGGAGTCCGTGCACGTAATAACAAAGGGGGGACAAAGATGTAATAAGTTCAGCAGATGTTCAGTCTGCAAAACTAGACTGCCTTGTGGCAAAGAGCTCGCGACCTAAGAAAAGATAATACTACAAGTTACACCAATTGGTGCGTTTACATGTACGGTAGTCAGGTGTGCGATAAAGCTGGTATCACTCAATCTCAGGGAGCCTAATCTATAACTACTAATACATTTCCAGCGTCGACATTATCGCCGGCTTCAACCAGCACAGCACTGCACACTCCATCAAGAGGGCTCCTGACAACAACCTCCATCTTGCACGACTCAATGCTTACCAGTGGATTGCCCTTGGTAATCTTCTGTCCAGGCTGCACATGCACTTCAAAGCAACGTCCCGGTATCGCTGACGGTACCTGTGTGCCATAGGCACTCCCATTGTGACCGTTGGAGGATCCTTTTACTGTGCGGGATTTGGGCATGTATGGCTTTGATAAATCTTCGAAGAAGGGCGCATTGAGCATCGATGTTCTTTGCTGCGCTCGGTGTTGCGCGATGAGCTCCTTATTGTCAGCCAATAGAGATTCGTACCATGCAAGATCCAGTTCGCCCTCGACAATTTGGATCAACTTATCTGCTGGTTGGCTGTCCAGCTCCTCTTCTGTCACCGGGTAGAAGGTTATGCGATCGAACTGGCGGAACAGCCAGGGTGGCTGATTAACCGTTGACGGTAGAGTCTCTGGTGATGCCCATATCTCCTTTGTCCTTCCAACAAGCTGATATCCGCCCGGCGAGTCAGTCGCATAAATGCAGAGGTATTGCCCACCGATGCCTACTGCTCCACGCGGCGTGAAAGAGCGTGAGGGATTATACTTGGTTCCAAACAATCTGTGACGGGGATCTAGTGGCACTGCGCAAGGAGAGCCAAGGAATACATCACCGAGGCCCACCACGAGGAAAGTTGCGCTGTGCAAGAGCACCGATATATCCTCCAAACCATTCAGTTCCTGCAAAAACTCAATGTTGCTTGGGAGCCAAGGAGCCTCGCCACGAATTGTAGAAGCATAGCGCTCTACAGCAGCCCTGCAGACAGCATCATCAAAGGCGAGAGGTAGTCGGACTGTTCTTGAGGGGATGCTGCGTCTTAGTTGACATGTCGCCAGGTGAGCAAAGAGCCGGTCGATCAACGTAGTAGCCGGTAGCCCATGATCATAAATGACGTGAATACTACCCACGCCCGGAGTGAGTTCTTGGACACCAAGAACAGGCTGTTCACGGTGGCGCTCGCAGAATGCAAAGATCTCAAAGCTTCTCGCAAGATCAAAGTCAGAGGCACCGTCGATCTCTATGAGCAGTGCATTATCTCCAGTCTGGCGGCAAACATAGTCGTGGCCATTGTGTGTCGTTTTTCCGAGAACGACTTCCAGGCCGTAAAGATTAGGGGTGTCGACTGTGTCTTCAATCCCGAGGTCGTATGGCAACCTGACCTGCGCTATTGCACGCTGAAATTCGCTGTCCAGCTTTAGTGCTGCTTGAGAAGAGATGGGCTCAAACGATACGGAATCTCCTGGCCGCAGCTGACCCATCTTCCACTGATCTGCCGAGATGATTACGCTAAAAACGACAAAACCTCCAAGGCTCGGCCCATCGCATCCGAGAATCACAGCTTCGTCACCCGTGAAGCTCACACTTCCGATAGAATAGGGGCTGTCGTGGATATTCGACGGATGAAGCCCTGCCTCGCCTCCCGAATCGCGCGCCCACTCCGGTTTGGGCCCCGAAAGCCGGATGCCGAGACGGTTGCTGTTGTGGTGTACCTTCCATGTACTGGAGAATAGTTTTACGAGGCCATCATGGGTGAAGTAGTCAGGCGCTCCGTGTGGTCCGGGGAGCACGCGAATCCTCCAGCTCCTACCGTCAACCTGCTTTGGCATTGCTATTACAGGACAAGACAGTAATCTGATTGTCTTGGTTTGAGAAGTACCTATGGGCACAATGTCTCGTGGCCGAAGCGAACGACCCTTATAGCCTCCCATTTTGGCCAGTTCAAAGGTTGATCTGCTACCCATAACGGACGGAACTTGGATATCACCACCAATGGCAATGTAGACATGGTAGCCGGCTGTGATAGCACCTACATGCACTTTTTGTCCAGCTTGAATGCGCAAAGTCGTGCTCAGAGGGGCGGGCTTTTCATCGATGAGCAAGAGTGTTTCACCGCCGGTGACGGCAATCACTGCGTCACGATGGAACCTCAGACGAGGTCCGTGTAGCGTACACTCAAGCCCTGCGGCATCGTCGTCATTGCCCGCAAGTCGGTTGGCGAGGCGGAAAGAAAGACTGTCAGCTGGACCGCTGGGCGGGATTCCAACGCTCCAGTAACCAGATCTGCCAGGATAGTCTTGTACAGATACACTTCCATCGCACTCAATCACCTCGAAAGTGGAAGAGATGAATTGAAATGAGTCCAGCGACTTGGTATGAAAGCTTCCCGAGGAGAATAATTCCGATGCTACAATTTGCCGCAAATAGTCGAGATTTGTCTGGACGCCCTCAACAATAGTGTTATTCAAGCCGTCTGCGAGTCGCTCTAGAGCCTCGCGACGGTCCGATCCCACGGAAATGAGCTTGGCAATCATACTGTCGTAGAGTGTCGTGACTTGGGTGCCCTCGTCAATCCAGGTATCCACGCGTAGAGATTCGGGCCAATTCAGTTTGCTCACCGTCCCAGCACATGGACGGAACTGCTCAAGAGGGCTCTCAGCGTACAATCGTAATTCAATAGACGCTCCTGTTGTTGGGAAATGGTTGACTGGACTGCTGAAGAGTTCAACTTCTTGACCAGCAGCAACTTGCAGCATGCATTCCACAAGATCTAAACCCGTCACCAGCTCGGTTACTGGATGCTCAACCTGCAAGCGAGTATTGACCTCGAGAAAGTAGAACTCGTCTTTGTTCACGTCGTAGATGAACTCAATCGTGCCAACATTGCGATACCTTACGTGGGCAGCCAGCCGCACAGCAGCAGCCCTCATAGCCGCACGCTGTTCTTCCGGAACCATTATCGCAGGGCTTTCTTCAACAATCTTCTGGTGTCGTCGTTGAAGCGTGCAGTCTCTTTCACCAGCTGTGACGACAGCTCCTCTGCCGTCTCCGATGACTTGGATTTCAATATGACGCGCCAGCTCAACGAAGCGCTCTATGAAGACGGCCCCGTCACCGAAATTAGCTACTGCCTGCCGCTGGACTCCTTCAAAGGCATCCCTCAACTCAGCTTCGTTTGCGCAGCGCCTCAAACCAATACCGCCGCCACCAGCTGTGCTCTTGAGCATCAGGGGGTAGCCCACGTTCTGTGCTTCGGCCAGTGCATCGTTCAGTGATGTTAACGTGCCCTTGGAACCAGGAACCACAGGAACACCGGATTCGATTGCAAGAGCGCGTGCGCGATGCTTTAGGCCAAGGTCGACCATCTGTGCTGGAGTAGGGCCAACCCAAGTGATACCAGCTTCCTCAACGGCCGTGGCGAAATCAGCATTTTCAGCCAGAAACCCATAGCCTGGGATGATTGCGTTCACTCCTGCAGACTTTGCAATGGTAAGAATCTGGCTGATTGAGAGGTAGGTCTCAGCCACGGATTGGCCCTTGAGCTCGTAGGCCAGATCCGCAAGGTGAACATGAGGGGAGTCGGCATCGACGCTCGAATACACGGCCACTGCCTTGAGGCCCAGCCGATGCAACGTCTTTATGATCCGTACGGCAATTTCTCCGCGATTGGCTATCAAGACTGTGGACACTGAGCCAAGTGAGGCTGGCTCTGGCTGATTCAGGTGACTGATGTAGGACCGCCAACCCGAAAAATGCGTGATGTCGACCGCTCCATCAAGGCCGTACGGCTCGCAAACAAAGCCAGAGACCCAAGAGTGATCTCTAAGCTCTATTTTCCCTATGGAAAGTGGTGAAGGAATAGTTTTGGCAAAGCTAGCGTAAGCTGTCTCGGGTAATTCCCATACCTCGACAACAATCTCTGCCCCGGCTTGTGCATCCTGCAGGCGCTGCAGACCTGGCCGAGACGGGCCGCTTTCACTCTGAAGCGCGAATAAACGATAACGATTCGACGTCCTCGTCTTACGACTGAGAACAGCACCACACGAGACAAGATCTTTATTCAGAGGCATACCCGAGAGATGAGCGCCGACTACGGCGACGCTGATGCTCTTCTCGGACATCTTCTCCGAAGCGTGTGCTTCTTGAGGTTTCGAAAGTGCCGGCTCGAGACAGCGCGCAGACACAGCTCCAAGTGTCCTTGTCTGGCCAGCTAACCATGCCCGGGCCCATCTCAACAGGTGCGGCTCCTGCCAGTTGTTTGCGATTAATGTGATCCCAAACGGCAGCCCATCGTGTCGAAATCCCGCAGGTACTGACAAGGCGGACCAATCTAGAAAGTTGACAAAGTTGGTATAAGTGCCCAGTCGCGAATTCTCCTCCACAGGGCTGAGAGCGACCTGTTCGAGGGTTGGGAATGTGGGTGATGTGGGCACAAGGAGGCCGTCGTATGCGGCAAATGCCAGCTCGATCTGGCGCGTCAAGTCTTGCCTCTTGTATTCGCCCTCGAAAGCGTCTGTGGCAGAAAAGCTCTCCGCTTGCTTGATGATCTTGTGCACCACTGGATCCATCTGATCTGGTTCAATGTTCTGGATAAAGGTTCGAATGGCTTGGTAACGCTCCGCGACCCATGGGCCGAAGTAAAGCAGTGACGCGAGCTCGAAAAGTAATGTGAAGTCGACAGGTTGTAGTACCCATCCAAGTGATCTAGCCCTGTCGAGGGCAGCTTCATACGAATGAGAATGGTCATCGCGGTCGAACCAAGGTGGATTAGCACAAATAGCCAGCACGGGCTGCAGCCTTTCATTCGCCTTGTGCCCGAATCCAAAGTCTGAAGTATGCGTGGTGTGCAACGGCCGGATCCTCGAGTAAAAGTCCTGCGCATCGTAACCCTCTGCGACAGACAACACCGTCTCGGCGTCATCTGCAGTGAGTGCGAAGATGGACACGCAGTCTAGTGTCCGACAAGCCGGCACCACTCCTCTTGCGCTCAGAGCACCGCGCGTGGGTTTCAGGCCGACGATGTTATTCAAGCCGGCGGGAACACGACCGGAGCCCGCCGTGTCGGTTCCCAGAGAGAATGGGACAGCTCCCCGAGCAACCACAACGGCGCTGCCTGAACTGGATCCACCGCTTACCCTCGTAGGGTCGAAACTGTTGGGGACCGCTCCGAACGGTGACCGGGTTCCGACGAGACCTGTAGCGAACTGATCGAGGTTGGTCTTGCCAATGAGGATGGCACCAGCTGCCTTTAGCCTGGCAACGACAGAAGCGTCTTCAGTGGCAGGGGTGGTGGCAAATGCCGGGCAAGCCGCCGTGGTTGTGAAGCCTGCTGCATCTATGTTGTCTTTTGCGGCAAAGGGGACGCCGTATAAGGGGAGGGAAGTTGGCTGTTTGTGGGAGGCATGTAAGTGATCCCACTGCTCTTTGAGTTGCTCGTCTGTGCAAATACTGATCCAGGCACGTGTTGCCGCATTAGAGCTGCGCTCTCTCTGAACTAGTGAGTTGAGTCTTTGCAAACCGCCACCCGATACCTGGACTGCTCTCCATTCGTGAATGAGGAGGGGGGATTGACCCTCGCGCGATCGGCTGATTCGGGTCATGTTTTTTTTTTCACGCCAATTATACCAGTATTGCCTTCTGTATTAAGGAAGTATCGATACAAAGAAATGTCTTCATGAGATCCGGATTGACGAGGAAAAGATATTGGAAGATACACCCCGTTCTAAGGCTGGACAAGGCAGAATGAAGACTGGTGGCAGCGAGGTCGTTTGGGTGGAAATGCCCTGCTTATAATAAGAGATAGACCACCACTGGGTGCAAATTGTCTCAAGAGTTAGAGGAGCCGAGCGCCCCATCAAGGAATGCCATTGCAGCTCCCTCATGATGAGCCGAGTAAGTGTGCGATAATGACCGCGCCAGCCAGGCGATATCAAAGTTGAAGAGAGTGAGTGGTAGGGACAAGGCGACGAGTGAGTACATCCAAGTGCATTATGGAACACACACTTTGGATGTAAGTGCCTCCCGCCGCCGGCGCAACTCGGCCGCCGGCCACCGCGGTCTTAAGTAGGTGGACTTGCGGATCATATCAACAACACACCCACAGCAGTTAGTACGCAGATAGCCTCCAAGGCGTGTGTTAGTCCGTAATAGCCACAGCTCTCTTACATAACTCATCTACTAATCTGAGCTACCTATCTTATCTTTCTGGCCGCTGATCGGTTCAGGCGGGGGCGCCGCCGATGATTATCTCCAAGATCTTGGTTGAATCTTTCTTTGAACGCGACTCAACTCGCACCGCCGCCGAGCGGCAACACTCAATCACTCACTATCTTCCGAGTGTCAACGATTGCTCCACATTGTAGTTCATGGCGCGACCCATCGTTGCACTCTAAGTGCATTTCGATATCGATGTTGTCGCCCAATGCGCAAAATCCTGCTCATCAACCGTCCAAGGCCGCACAACAACGGAGGCGAGGAACCAATCGCTCAAGACCTTGTGATACCTGTCGCATTCGAAAGACGCGCTGCGTGCGACAAGACGGTCAGCCGCGATGTGTGCTGTGTACCTTTCACGACCAGTCGTGTACGTTTGTGCACGCGCCTCCGTCACGTACTCGCAATGCGTCTATGACAGTGCAACATGAACAGCAGCAGCAGGAGCAAGAGCAGGAAACCGATCTTGTTCAGCCTGTTTACTTGGTCGCATCGCCACCTAGCTCAGCCAGCTCACCAGCGCATTCCCGGAAGGGAGCCGGACAGACTACAGATGATGTGGCATTGTCGGCTTCGGACCCCTACGCAAAAACGATTGCTCAGCCGGACCCGGCGGTATTGAGCAACACTCTGGGGTTGGATCTCACGACTCATGCAGAGTACATCGGCTTGACAGACCTCCGACTCCCAGCTGCTGGTACAGCCCCACCGAAATCGTCCAAGAAACGCCGTCTGGACGACAGAACCGTGTTCCTTGTCCACGCAGATGAGGTATCCGCCTCAGAAGCACAGCGCATCGCAGATGTTGACGCCATCGAGGCGATTGCTCGGCCATGGGGATCAACACTCGTCGATTTATACTTTCGAATCGTCCATCCTAGTTTTCCCATCTTGCATAAAGATGTCTTCATCACAAAATACCGCGCTTCACATCATCACTTTGCCCCTTCTCTGTTGGCAGCCGTCTACTTGATAGCGTTGGATTGGCAATTGTATGATTCTTGCCTTGCTAGCGAGGAAAATTCGCTGCCCGATGCCAAAGCACTCGAGGAACTGGCGATGAGGACCATCGCACACGACATGCGTCGACCCAAGCTGAGCACTCTCGAGGCCGGGCTTCTGCTCCTGCATCGCAGTCGCCGTGCTGCACAGAGTGGCCTCGCGCATACCTTTGCGACCAATCGTATGCTAATGGCCCAATTAGTAGCCGTAGCGCAAGACCTTGGTATTCATCTTGACTGTAGCTCTTGGTCGATTCCTAGGTGGGAAATAGGGCTGCGTCGACGCTTGGCCTGGGCGCTTTATACACAGGATCGTTGGGGTTCGTACATCGACGGACGGCCGTTTCTCATCCACCAATCCGACTGGGCCGTTGTATCGTGTACGGATTCTGACTACCCCGAGCTGCATCCTGGGGCCAATGGACAGCAGCATACCGCGATTTCTGTCGGCTGGGAGGTGTTTCTTCGACAGGCAGAACTGGCCCAGATGCTGAGCGAGATTTCGGTTACTTTCTACAGCGCTGCCGCGTGTCGGCGTGGAGGCACTCTGGAGCAGATGAGCATCGTGGAAATGGTAGCATCGGCCAAGCCAATGGGTCTTAAGATCCGCGAGTGGTACGCTGCGCTGCCGCAGCATCTCTTGCTTGATAACACCAGCACCACGCGCGAGCTCTGTGCCGTCGGTGCTCTCCACCTAGCTTACGTTGCGGTTGAAATCGCACTTTACCGCGCGCTGGTCCGCTCTATGACGCCCGATATGCCGCAATCACTACGCAATGTGCTTGTTCAAACTGGCAAAGCCAAAGTGCAAGCGGGCATCGACTTCCTGTGCGCCTTACGACCAGAGCACACGGCTTCTTTCTGGGGAAGCGCAGCCGCATACCAGGTAGCAGAAATTGGGGCGCTTATTAATCTTCTTGGCTCAAGACCTGGTGTGGATGAAGAAGACAAGACGTGGTGTACTGCAAGAATAGAGGAGCTGCAGTGGGAGCTACGGGTGAGAGGCAGTGCAGCTTCGTTTGCAAGGGATGGGCTGCGACTGCTGGGGCGCGATGTATTGGGCTTACTGAAGCCATAGTGTAGTATCTGTGACGATATAAGTCACGGATAATTCATCTGATAATTATTGATGGCTTCGCCATCTTTGTCTCAGTACCTGGGTATTGAGACTTGCAATTGTTAGGGTTATTGGATAATTATTGAGCTTCTGCAGAGATTGTCCATTATCTCTTAGCCATCAATCGACATGCCAAAGAGTAGAGTCACCATAGTTGAATAAGGAATGCTAATCCTGGTCTCCTCTTATCGACTCACATGGAAATATAGCTTCCTGATCTCAACACAATGCTCGATCCTCCACGTATTACCGTCTTTCCTCGAGACTTCTGTTGCAGATTTTAAGTACATCTGGACGCTCTTCAAACTCGGAGCGTCAAATGTCTCAATCCTTGGAACAACGTCGATTAGGATAAATTCTATTACGTGTGCAGAACGTAAGTTATCTTACTCCAGCAAATGTAACGACGATTTTGTGAAACGGTGGCTAGTAGGTACTTTAATGTATTACAGCATCTACGTTGTACGGCAGGGACCTGTCTGACTCGAGGAATAAGTCATGCCTCTTATCGAAAAAGCTCAATTGACCGTATCAAAAGGCGGGGTGCTTGGACTGAATTTGAAGGGCTTGGCAGAGTATAACGGAGCTGCAACGCAGCTGAATGGTTAATAATTATTCTCCTTGTGTTAGTATCGCCCAAATGTTGTACAACAATACAGTACGGCTGAAACTGGACCAATAAGAGGGAAGTCAAGCATCAACAAAAATTACTAGAATCCTAGTCAATGGCTTATTTTCAACCTACGTCACAGTTTAAGCTTAATTTACTAATAATAGTTATTACTAAACTTGAACTTCCAACCAAGGCAACCAGCTATATATATTGCCACAGCTGGATAATTGCCCCCAAATATCCTTCACCAACTGCACCAAACTCTCGCTGACAATATATACTTACTTTACTGTCTTTCACCAGAAATACCAATCTCATCAATGGCTTCCAAACCCCTAATACTAGGAGGATACGCAACATCAACAAGAGGCAATTATATGGATGTAGCCTAACATGCTTTCTAATAGGTCACCGGAGCCACAGGCTATGTAGGCGCACATGTAGTTGAGCAGGCATTAGAAGTTGGCTATCCGGTCCGGGTGTAAGTTATGGGTCACAATCCTCCCTCGTCCAGAGCTAATATCACTATTAGAACATCTCGCCCAGGCAAGGTCAATTCTTTCAAGGAGCAGTTTGGAGAGGGTGTCGAAGTCGTTGAGATAATCGATATTGCCACTGGAGACCTTACCGATGCACTCCCAGGTGTGGAGATTGTTATACACGCTGCTGCATCTCATGTTGGTGAGACGGACGTAACGAGAGTGATATCAGGGACTGTTGATGGCACATTAAATATCGCTCGCCAAGCGGCGAAAGCTAATGTGAAGAGGATTGTTTTTACCAGCAGTTGGAGTGCGTGCGTAGATATGGGGAATCCTGCGGCTTGTTTCAGCAATTATGTCTTCACCGAAAGAGGTATGTCAATATTCACTCAAGTTTTCAGTCTCCCAAATAGATTGGAATCCTGCAACGACCGAGCAGGTTCTTAGCAGCAAACACAACAAAAACCCTGTTTGGCTACACGGTGCTGCGAAATCTCTGGCTGAGAAAGAGATATGGAAGTTCGCTGATGAGCACCCAGAAGTGGATGTTACAACGAGTACGTATCAAACGCCAAATTCAGAGTCCTAAGTCCAAATATAATAATTCATTCCCAGTTAATCCGCCTTTTATTTACGGACCGCTCGCAAGAGGTACAAAAATTAACAAAGAGGTACTGAGAACTCACCCATCGCTTGGTAGGTTCTACAGCCTCCTTCTTGCGGGTTCTTCGCTCCTCGAATTACCTCCATCTTTGGCAATACCCATTGCCGTCGACGTCCGCGACGTTGCTCGTGCTCATATTCTCGCTCTAACTGCTCCACCTACCACTGAGGTTGGAAGGAAACGTATCCTCATTGGGGGCCGTATTTTCCGAATGTGTGATGTGAGCGAACATGTTGCGGCGACTCGCCCGGAATTAAAGTACCGACTTGGAAATCCTCGTGTGGAGCGGGTGACCCCAATTGCTGCGATAGACACTTCACGAGCCGAGGAGATTTTGGGATATAATGAGCCTCTGCCCTGGAAGAAGACAGTGAATGATATGATCAATAGTATGTTGGAGGTGGAGAAAAATTGGTAATAGTAGAGTCTTTCATATCACATAGCTCTTGCCTGGACCTAGCCTTGTTGATATGAATACACTAGTGACCATTTATATAGAGAAGCACTGCGCTGCTTTGGGACTATTTGTGCGAAAGGTTTAATAATAGAACAAACTTAGAAAAGGATGTCTAGGAAATGAAAGTTAAGGAGCTTTAAAACTCAGATAGATATGTTTATGACTCTCTTTATGATACCAGACTTCATTACTTGACGTTGTGATTTTGTGATTTGCTTTTAGTACTTGAACAACAATGAAACCTCTATACACATGTCAATAATCTAACGACTTTCTAGGCCTGAGAGCAAAGTGTAGTATCTATTGTCTGGTGAAATTATTTATAGTAAAGTCTTCAGTTGCTCTGATACTGCCGTTACATCTTCATAAGTATGCCAATGCCCGACATTTGGCAACACTACAGCTTTCGCTCCTTTGATACGCCGAGAGTATTCCTCTACCAGTTCCGGCGGCGATACAATGTCCTCTGTACCCGTCAAAATGACTGTCTGCGCCGTTATAGTCTCGACCGGCAATGCAGCTGTAGCCATTGCCAACGCCCGGCACGCCTTAGCATAGGACGTTGGTTCCTGTCCAAGCAAGCTCAGCCGAGCGGCTGTCACAGCTACAGAGTTTGTTCTTTTCGTTTTTTCCGAAGTGCCATTGAACACGACAGCATCGACAACAGCCTTCATGCCTTGGGTTTGAGCAATATGGCCACGCGTATCGGTATTTGTTCTTAGTTGCTCCGGGAGTGGTGAGGGTGGTGGACCGAGGAGCAAGAGCTTATTTACCAAGCCGGGATTTGCAAGTGCAAAAGTCAATGCGATTATGCAACCCATAGAATGCGCAACCAACGTAGCCGGGCACAATGTACTGATACCTGAATGCTTAAAGACGCCTGCAAGATCGGCTGCCAAAGACTCCATAGTTAGCACACTAAGAGGATGCGTTGGGCTAAGGCCGTGACCCTCAAAGTCAAAGAGGTGTAGTGTGGCTCTCTGCTCCAGCTGTAAGTGGGAGATAATCGGCGAGTAGAACTCGGAGGTGGCACCAAGGCCGTGAACAAAAACGATATTTGTATTGCCGGAACCGAGACGTCGGTAGTTTAATGGTTTGCCGTTGATGCTAGTTAACCCCACGTTGGCATTAAGTGAGCGAGAAGCATTGCTGATCTTGAAAGCTGACTGCGAGACTGGCGGCTTGGCCGCTTCATTGACGCTTGAAACCCTGTTTCGTAGGGTCCCGATTCCGGGGACAGTGACGGTAACCTCATCGCCGCTCTTCAGGTACAGTGGAGGGTTATATCCGAGGCCGACTCCAGCAGGCTTCAAGACTTGTTAGCCAGCATAAAATAAAATTGCATTGAGAACCTTACCGTGCCGTAAGCGATAACATCGCCGGGCTGCAAAGTCTGTCCCTCAGATAACGTGCTAATCAAGGTCGGAATATCGAAGATTAGGTCCTCAGTTGTTGCGTTTTGTCGCAACTCGCCGTTCACATGCGTCTGGACCCGTAAGATGGAGGGCAGATCTTCTTTGGGGACAGCAGCAGGACCCTAAAGGCGTGTAAGTAAACAATTACTGATTTAATTCATATGCATCCCCTTACAATAGGGCAAAATGTATCGGCTGACTTGCCAATGAAAAATTGTTTATGGTCTCTTTGCTTTTCCCGTGCTGTAACATCGTTAATTATTGTATATCCCCATACATAATCCATTGCGTTCTCTTTCGAAACTCTAAAACCCGCCTTGCCGATGATTATGCCAATTTCTCCTTCGTAATCTAAACAATTCGTGAAATCCGGATGAAGAAATATCTCATCACCATCTCCAATAATAGATGTCGCGCGCTTTGTAAAGATCACGGGGTGACTCGGTCGGTCCACTGTATCGGAACTATCGTATCCTGAAGAATTGAACTCTTTTGCATGGTCCATGTAGTTCTTGCCCACAGCTAGGATGTCATGGCCTGATAAAGGCGCTAGAAGTTTGGTAGAAGCCAATGGGATTGCGGAACCAGATGCAATTATCGGCAGGCACCCAGCTTCAATAACCTGGAAAAGATTCTCAACTGGACTGCCGGAAAGAAATTGTAGAGGTTGCACTGTTCCAGCCTGCAAATCCAGGTGGCCAATCTGCATAACACCTGTCTCCAGATGCGCGAAGGCGGCATATCGAGTTAATCTCGGTGATTCGGAGCCCATTGCTACTAATTTCACCCACAGAAGGCCTTTTCTGATTCTTTTCAATATTCTTTGCTCTTTATTGTTGGCGTTTCTCTTTGTGAAAAGATAGTAGAGATATGTGGGAGACCCGTGGTAATCCACGAAAAGCAAAATGTTGGCCAAATAAATAGATGGTTAATGGAGCCGATTGCCTGCGGAAGTGTGCCGCAAACGAGCTACGCTTTGAAGCACATTAATAACCTCGCGCTGCATATGGTACTGTCCGTACATCCCGGTATCACAAACAAATCATCGCCCGATTTAATGTCCCCGTCCGGCATCCTACGCAGTCGCGCGCGGGGAAAGGCGGCACGGAGAAAGGCGGCGGAGCAAATACCGAACAAGTCGCAATGGCAAGGCTTATTTGCAGGGAGATGAGCAGACTTGCGCGGATGAGCAGGGTACCGGAGAGTCTCCGGCTTTCTTGATAGAGCACAACACGATCTAGTGGAAAGGTGGGTTATAAAAGTGCGAAAGCCATTGGCCGAGGGGGATGGAGCTCATAAGTCCAACCAGAACTACTACGTATTATGCGAAGTGAGCCTTAAGTCGGCAGCACCGGCACCACCACAAGACAAAGTCATACAATTAACATACACTAGCATAGTCAAAGCATAATTGATGTATTAGAAGTCCTGTATTTGAGAAACGACCAGTTCACTATCACGAGATATTATTGCGACGTTAAACTATGACGTTGGTGTTCTTGGTGACCGTCAAAGAATAAAATCATCCAGCAATAAGGGAATTCTAGTCGTTACAATTGACCATGGACGCGGATAGCCACGGTTGTGGCCGTATTCTCTTCAATGACATATCCAAATGTAGATTGAAGCTAAACGCGCCGATGAGCCGCTCGTCTGCCACTCTAAATATCTACCTCTGATAACCTAGACATCTGTATCTCTACGCCTTCAAAACACTTTATCAGTTTATCCATTTCAAATGAAGAGTTGAAAAGTAATATTCCAAGGGCCTTGTCAGTCTTAATAGTCAAGTTGAAACTACACATGTTCATATTCTCATAGATCAAAGGGGTTTGACATGGTAAAAACTTCAAAAACATGCGATACAGAAGAACGAGCCACAGTAAGCCACATAGCCCCTCTCATCTCTTGATTTGGGTACATAGAGTTTTTATTTTCTTTTTCACCACTTGCCACTAACCTATCCACCTTCTGAAAATGTTTGCTCTCCCTCTCCCTTTGAGATGGTTGCCAGTTGAATAGCTTGCTCTCTCATGCAGTGTCTTCTCCCAGAGAGAACGCTCTTGGAAGCTTATTCTCACGATGCAATTGTGCCTTGGTAATAACACTATTTCGTGATTGGTTGCACTACTTCCCTTTTGATCTTCCAGTCAAATGACCCATCGGCATTCATTACTGGTAAGGTGGTCGGTTTCGGAACTCTCTGAGGCTGTCCCTCGCCAGTGATATTCTTGTGCACATGTCCGTTTAAGACGATGGTATGAATTCGGTCCTTGTCTTGAAGGATCTCTATGTCTTCCAACGGGTTGCCGTCTACAAGAATGACATCCGCGTAGTAGCCTGGTAGGATCTTCCCAAGTTTGTCTGGATGTCCCATAAGCTCTCCTCCCCATGCAGTGGCTGATATAATTGCTTCCATGGGAGTGAATCCAAAAAGGTTGACAAAATGAGCAAGATCTCTCGCATATGTTCCATGAGGTGCCCAAGCAAAACCGTAATCACCACCGGGAAGTACTTTAATACCCCTCTCGCGCATCTTGATCATTGCCCTTGAGGCGATCTCCACTTCTTCCTTCAACTTCTTCTTTGCTGCCATCTCCGGTGTAAGACCGAAGGGGATGGCTTCGCCCGTGCAGGAAGTGAGAGGAAAGTTGATGGCAGGAGCAACAAAGACCCGATCCTTGATTGCTTCCAGCAGCTTCATGCCTTCATCATCAACATAGGATGCATGATAAATGACGTCTACACCAGTCATTGCGCAGAGCTTGACGGAAGCAGCACTTCGTGCGTGTGCACACACGCGCTTTCCCCGGCTGTGCGCTTCCTCAACCGCTGCGCGAGTTTCTGCAAGCGTAAAGTAGGTCTCTTCACTGCCCATGTGTTCGTGTACGTAGTCTCCAGTCATTGACAGCTTGATGTTGTCGACTCCCAGTGCCAGAAACTCGCGGACTGCCTTGCGCATCTGATCCACACCGTCCGCAAACTTGGTTATGGAAGGGCCAATGGCGCCACCTGTAGTAGAAATTTCTTGGGCGTTTGCAAGCGTTCGAGGACCCGGGATCATTCCTTGTTTGATGGCGCCTTTGATGGCGATGTCGAGCCGGGGTCGAGCTGATGCGGCGCCAAAGCACATGGTGAAGCCGTGGTCAAGGTACATCTTTGCCGAACGAGCCGTGTACAGTACATGTTCTTCTAGCGGAATTCGGGCGATACCATCCAGGGTGGGAGAATCAGTCCAGCTCAGGTGAGTGTGAGCATCGCACAGACCCGACATGAGCGTCTTCCTCCCTTGTCCATCCACAATGAGTGTGCCTGGTGTGGTAGCTGTTTCGACCAAACCAACTCTGGTGATGCGCTCCCCTTCTATCAAAACATCTCCTAGATAAGGATTCTTGCCCGTAGAATCTAGAATGTTGACATTCTTAAAGAGTACCGTAGTCGGATCTCCGGGCAGATGATTATGTATCTCAATGTCCGCTGGGGTAGGCTTAAAATGTTCAACAACAGCAGTAAATGTGTGGTCCGTAGCAGACATGATGTATTGAGGCGACTTAACAAAGATGGTTATATAAATGTGACTCGAATGCTTGGCCTTCTTAGCCTGGACAAAGAGGTATGGTGTAGATATATGTATTATTACGGCAAATGGTCTCTCCGATCTGAGAGACTCGCACAATTGTAAAGATTTGAGTGAACTTCCATGTACTACATTAAGATACAACTTGAAAAGCTGCTCATCGGAATTTTCTATCTGTTCGACTTTGCTTAATTTGTCTTAGGGCAAGTGATATCCGTCCCCGTGCCGATTGCCACCATCAAGGTCGATTGGTTAGCATCGCGGGGAACGCGGGGAACCGCTGTAGTCAGTTGGCATTGGCGGATCATGTCAGGTTGAATAGGGGCTTGCGCTCTTTGATTCTAGTCTGTAATGGGCTCCGTGACTTGCTATCATCATGTGAACGGAGAGATGCCGACATAAAGAGCGGGCGGCGTGGGGATACCTCGCGGATAGTTGCCGGGCAGCAAAAGAGCGGCTTACTAAAGCTGCGCATGAGGTTATCCGATAGTTTCACATACACCTCAATGCGCAATTTATATCCAAGACTACAATTTCAGAGCACGGGGAGCGGGTCCACAACAAGATGAAAGAAGCAATATAAAGTAGTACCCGTTGAAAAAAACGAGCAGAGATAAGACATATCGAATATTTATTCTTTTTTTTCATATCATTAGTCTTTCACCTCTTATTTGTGAATCATTCATAAACTCTTTTCCTCAATACCAAATGGAACCTAGTGGACAAGCGTTTGGGTGGGTAGGGCTGGGAAACATGGGTTCAAGCATGGCGTTGAATCTGGCCACCTACGCGGAGCGGCATCATCACCCCCAAATTCGCGTTTGGAACCGCACAGCCGCAAAGGCAAAGGAGTTGGCACCAGGTTACTACCAAATTGCAGCTTCTCTCCACGAAATCGGCTCTAACTGTAATATCGTCCATGGATGCCTTGCCAATGATGACGTTGCGTTGGCTATCTACAGAGAGCTGTTCAAAATCCAGAATAAAGGCTCTATCTACGTGGATCACTCGACTTTATACCCTACAACCTCCAAGACGCTCCAAGCCGAAGCTCAAAAGAATGGCGTGTATTTTCTATCCTGTCCAGTTTTTGGCCCCCCCGCGGCGGCAAAGTCAGCAGAGTTGCTTGTGGTACTGTCTGGCGACGCTGAGGCTCGAGAAAGTGTGAAGAAATATCTCGTTCCTTCACTTGGAAAAGACTTGATCGACTGTGGAGATGTGACAGCAGATGGGGCTACACTCAAGTTACTCGGAAACAGTTGTATTTTGGGCACCATTGAGCTTCTGTCAGAGAGTTTCGCATTGGCTGAAAAGACAAATTTCGACCTGAATGTCTTTTATAACTTCATTCGTAAGTCGTCTACCTCTTATTACTATTCTTCATTCAATTCAATAATATGCTGAGAACCGAAAAGAAAAATGGTTCCCAACGCCTGCATGGCTTAATTATGGAAAGAAAATACGAGATGGTGCTTTTAGCGGCAAGACAGGCTTTACATTGCCCGGTGGCATGAAAGATGCTTCGTATATCCGTCGGCTTGGGTCTGTTACCTCAACTCCAACTCCCATAGTTGATCTTGCATGGAACCACTTAACTACAGCCGCAACAATAGGAGGTCTAGGGCTCGATTGGAGTGCATGTGCGGTAGGTATGAGGGTGAGTGCCGGGCTTAAACCATTTAATGGGGAGGATTTTAGCCTTGATAATAGCTCTGCTGCAAAACGATAACGATAACGCTGTTTCTTTCCATTCCTTGAGTGAAGGAGAGATAGATAGATAGCAATGAGCATATATTCTAGGAAAAGAGAACAATGGAGAATAGATACAATACATTATATAGAAAAGAAGAATGGAGAACTGAATTGGGCCACATTGGTGATTCATCTGGCCTGCGACATCTCTTTGGCTCACAAATGGTAAGACTCCATTACAAGCTTCGCAATACAACGAAGCATGAACCAATACCGACTGCTACATCCTACCATATTGAGAATGGAAACGGCAACAGTGGAGCGATATTTAGTCCTTTTGCTGGCAATCATTACACTAATGGAAGGGAATGAGCGTTCCATTTCTATCTGTACTTGGATTTGTTTCGACAGTTATACCAGGAAAATATTAGAAGGCGTAAAGAGTTTCGCGGATAGTATCTTAGCCTCACATAAGAAGACAAAATAGTAGACACACTAAATTGATTCAGGTCATATTTCACTGCTGAATTTTAACTTCCGAGAGCGGCCTGTAATCACCTGTATCAATTCCCTTCTTCTAAGTCGCATAATAGACAAGCTTTAATCGAAATTATCGAAGATTGCCTGTATATACCCGCTGTATGCCTGAACTACTGATGTACCAAGTTGGATAGCATGATCTCCTTCTATTCGAATTTCTGGAACTCTAGAGTCCGACGTGATAACCGATGATGAAGTAGAAACATCGCTAACAGCGTTCGCGGCCTCCTGAGCTTTTTGTACTAGCACGGGGCTTCCTCGAATATGTGTTGGGTTAGAACGCGACTTGACTATCTCAAAAGTAGCAGACATGGAGAATTCAGCAACGTCAGTCATCAATGCGAATTGTTTAAGATCCGGGTAAGAAGAGTAAAGTTCTTCGGCTGCCGATCGACCCAACCAGACGTCATGGCCCAGGCCTTTCTCATATAAAGAGGACCACCCTGTTAAGAAAACCCCGCATATCAAACTGGAAGACTTTAGGGCGAAAAATGCTCGAAGAGCCCCTTCAAATGTCCCTGGGGACTTGGAATCATCAAGATGGAAACATATACCTATCGGCGGCAGTTGCGGGTCACGGCCAGGGCTGCTTAAGTAAATGTTCCCAACATTATCTTGCTAACTAATAATTAGCGCATGATATTTATTAATGATGAGATAGCGATCCGATATACAGACATACTTTGAAGTGTAGTGCATGCTGAGCTGCTAGCAACCGCAGGCATTTGCGTAGAGGAGTGTTAAGCCGAGGACTCTCAGACTCAAATGGTCGGATATAAAATGGCGATAGCCATTCAAAAGCTCTATCGGCTTCATTAGATGCCAGCATGACGAATAGTTCTTTGGAATTTATGACCAGTTTAGACCAAATTCCACACGAATAGGATACCATACCATTTTCCCCTCACACTGAAGATCACGGCTCATTTAAAGTGTCTGCTTGCCTACAACATTACTGCAGCATATGAGAAAATGCTATTTTTGGGTAAATCAAGACCGCGAGTTAGCTAGTTGTCATTAGCAGGCCACGGGATGGCAAACTCATCGGAGAGATGCCGGACGACAGGTCTCACATGAGCTCATACAACGACAAAAGATTTGCCACCGGAGATAGGAGTTGGCTTTCTTACCGCACCAAATTATCTCCATACATTTTTGCAAGAAATTATCCCATGGGCACTGGTTTGCGATTATTATGCTTGCAAAGCAGTAGTTTGCTTTTCTTTTTTGCAATAATGGCGATGGCACCATGAAATAAACTTCCGGGTAGTCCACAGTAATCCCACTCTGGATTATACCTTATTATAGCTCTAGTCTTCTGAGTGGTAATCTTTGTGATCAAGTATGTTGCATGTTCTTGTGGCCTAATATAGGTTGGTTCGAGAACAACTCGAAAATCCGAGACATCTAATCCATTGAACTATATGGCATTCAACACATTTCCGACTAGCTATCGATCCTATTCAGAATAAAGATTTGCTTTTACTCGGTGTAGGTCACTGAGTTATTGACATTCTCACCTTACTACTTCTGAGGTGAACTCAATAAAAAGGAAATAAGTACATGTGCTGTTCTGTCCACTGTAGCTCTCAATCTATTTTCAGGAGAAAAGGAGCCCTTTCAAGCCGAGGGAAAAAAGGCTAAAACTCAAGATCATATGCCAAAGTATCTTCACATAGTTCCTCCCTCATTTTGTGGACTCTGTGAGCTCTGATTAGCTCCTGAAGCGAAGAATGGATTATACTGGACAAACGCAAGATGGGCTGGGTGCGTAGCATATGAAATCAGGTGTTCAGAAGATTCTAAAACAGCCACAATTCCCATATCAAAGCCCTTTGAACGAGATGCGCTGAATGGCACAGGCGGATTGGCGGAGAGAGTAATGAGACCTGGAATCTTGCCGACCATTCCTTGAGCTAGGTTGCTCCATTGCGAAATTTGAGCTCCCGTGATGCCCGACTTTAGGCGAAAAAGTACTAAAATTGGAGGGTTGTCAGCCGCGGGCACTGCTACCCATCAAGGGTTATACTCACCGATGTGGTAAACAGGCATATCCTATAGCTGTGGCAGAGTCTCGTATACAAATGCTATATCAAATTTGTATTGCCGCACTGCCCTGGTCTTAAATTAGCCCCAGAAAGGCGTTGCGGCATCTCTCCGGGGAACCCACATGTTGTGCAAGTCTCTTGAATAGTTAAGAATATTGGCCGAGAGTTCCGTAACGGTAGTCAAAGCGTTGCTCAGCTCAACAGCTTCACTCTTTTTAATTGCGTGAAGATTTTAGCTTCGTTTTGTATTATGCATAGAAGACGGTTCGGTCGTAATGCATACCGTAACTAAAGAGACACCACAATTGCGCGGTATGTCAGCTGATAAAAAAACAAATAAAATTGATGGACTATTGTGAGCATCCAGTATAAATCACATGCAGCTTTTTTGTGAGAGCATCGTGATCAGTGATGTAATTTTTTCACTCCATGGAGCAAACTTTTGAAACAAATCCGTCTTTGGCGACGGCAAGAGACCACGGCATTTATGTCAATACGCACTTCTTCTCTGAATGCTGTGTATGAGTGGCATTCTATTGTTACCTGTTAGAGTGGTTTCGGCTTCAAACCACGGCACTTAAACTATTTGGAGTGCAGCCATGTTAACATGACACTAGCATCTTGTATAATAGCTTGGTCAAAGTATATAATTGTAAACGCTGCGCTTCTATACCTCTTTAGAATCTCACCTGCTGTCTTTAAGCCATCGCCATCTTTTGATCTACACTTTTAAACCGCGACCAGTATCACAATGTCACTCAATCGGAGAGACGTAGCGTTTCCCACAGTCGACGGTATTACTCTCAAAGGATGGTTTTTCCCTGCTAGTGACAGGAATGGCCCATGTGTCATCATGACTCCCGGCGTATGTCTATCCTGGACGCAGTATAGCCTCCACCGCCCTAGTTTTATAGCCGATGCAATGCTACTGCTAACCTTGGTCCGTTTATAGCTTACGGCATTGAAGGAGCATTTTGTCGATAGGTTCGCCATGACATTTCAAGAAGCCGGCATCCATGCACTCCTATACGACCCTCGAGGATTTGGAGAAAGCAATGGGCAGAGATATGATTCTGACCCAGTTAAAGCACAGGATGATTACCTTGACGCGTTTAATTATGTGACATCTCTTGAAGAAGTGGATCCTAACCGCGTTGCCTACTGGGGATCTAGTTACTCTGGAGGAGTGGCCGTGACTGCCGCAGCGATCGACCATCGCATTAAGGCAATAATTATCCAAGCGCCCTTTGTCTCAGGCGAACTGCAATTTGAAACACACATGAATTTCCTCGCTGAGGTTTTTCAAGACCGCGCACGCGTATGTGCCGGAGAAGAGTGGCCACTTACTCGCCTTGTTGCTTCAACTCTTGAAGAAGCAGAAGCAGGGACAGCAAAGGTCCTGCTTTCAGATGCAGTGGCGTATCAATACTTCGAGGATAGTCATGCGCAAGGCGGCAACTGGGAAAACAAAATTACCACCATGACTCTTCTGAGAATGCTTCGGTTTGAGCCTATACAATATATTCATCGTATAGCACCAACGCCGTTCTTGATGGTGCTAGGGGACAACGACGTCAGTGTTCTTACATCGCACCAGCTGCAGGCTTTTGCAAAGGCTCGCGAACCCAAGCAGCTCCATATTTTGAAGAACTGCGGCCATTTTGGCCCATACCGATTTGATTCCTTCGAAGAAAATATTGCAATTCAGCTGGAGTTCTTGAAAAAGCATTTGTAGTTACAGCCAGGTAGTTCGAGATATAAACACTGAGACTTCTTGTACTTCTATTTTTCAAGTAACTAAACGGGCTGATATAATTGACTATAACTTGCAGAAATATTGCAGACCTCTAAATCCACGAACATGTGATATTCTATATTGGCTGCATAGCTTGGTCCGAGATATGTCGTAGGATGTGTTCTTCAAGGAGGTGCTGCAATCAAGTTTCATAAACAGTACAAGCTAAAGCTCTCTAGCCCAATCAGCAACCAAATCTCTAAGTGCTGTATCCGAGCCAACGTTTCCCGGGAAAACAACAAAGGGTAGGTTAGGAAATTTGGAGCCAGGTTCATCACATTTCCATAGTGGTATTCCTGGAGCTGCTTGCCCCAGAATTTTGGCACGTCGTATACGCAACCCTTTTGTCGCGGCATCGGAGGAAGTTATCCCTCCCTTGGCAATGATATATCGCGGCCTTGTCTCTAATCCAGATAGGACTGCCACTAAAGCTTCGGCGATTATACCTCCGATATTCAAACTCGAATTACCGTCATCACCAACAATTAATTTCCGGCTCGTCATTACCAGGGTGTCTTCTCCATTGGCGATGTGATGATTAACAGAACGAACAGCATGAAGAATTGTGCGTCGTGAGCGCTCATTGTCCGCAAGCAATTGTTCCGCGTCCAGGGTTACAGTGGCAAGCAATGGCCCGCGTCCATCGATGAGAGATGTCAGCTGCCTCGTAGTGGTAGGTACATATGATCCAGCGATGATTAGTCCGCCAGTGCTGCTAAAAGAAGCATGTCTCGGGAATTGTTGAATACGGATTGGCGGAATTGGCTGGATCCCTAGGCGCGTTGAGACGAATGACGCGGCTGTGCGGTAAGTGCACTTTCTTCCGACGGCCTTCGCTGGTAGATATTTAGCTTGGAAACGATGTTGAGTGTGAATAGAGGTAGTGTAGCTTACCTCCAAGCAAGCCCTGAACAAAGATTTCCATATCTGCGTCGGCCACTGCATTCACAATAACAACAGAGCGGGGTGGCATACTAAGCAACTTTTGTGTCACGCCTGACACACCAGATACTCGCAAATCTTGTAATGAGATTGAAAATATAGCACTTGTCGCTATGTGGCCTCCTGACTTTTCCAGCACATAGTCTTTGAGGTCTGAATTCCGATAACCGAACGTTGCGTCACCCGCAAAGGGAGTCCTGGCCACGGGGATCAACTTGTCTGACTGTATATCCGCAATATAATGGACGTCATCGATAGTCACGCGATGCCCTTGAGAAAAAAAGGGGGCAAAAATCCAGAGATCAGCTTTGCCGATAATGTCTTCCACCGCGTCGAGTTCGAGAGGGAAATGGCCTCGAAGAGTCGAGTCTCCACGCAGAACAATCTCAAAGGTTTTCTTCGCGATATAAGCTGCTTGCCGAACTGATTTACAAATCTGGCGAACGAGGGCGAAAGCTTCGCCAGATGGCAATGCGCGGGAGTTGGTCAAGATAAAAAATCCTGAAGGATGGGACTGGAATTCATCTACCAGAATATCCAAATCCCAAGTGGTGAGGACTTTAATGTCGTGACACGTTTGAGTACCTGTCGGATCATCATCGAGAATAACCAGTGTTTCTAAATGCCGTCCTTGGACCTGGTAGTTGATTCTCTCGGCTAAATCTGTTTCTAGAACGGGAGGTGGGAGCCTCTCCAGAGTGTCCCGGTAGCTAAGAATTGGGAGGTCCATTGGAAGACAATAATTGGTTAATAGATTGAGTATCCTTTGCTTAAATGAGCACATTTATTTGAGAAGCCATATAATTGGGCTGGAGTCTGGCTGATATAAGATCTTCGCCAGCATATGTTGTTGAGATGTAGACTAGCATGGCACGTTAGGAGCCACATCTCGCTAACAGGCATTATCGACGACCGAATCTCCGTTTAGATATCATATCATTATACTTCACTCGAACTTATTCAGCATAGCGTATCACGGCAACATACCGAGAGTTTCTATTAGTGCGCCGGAATCTCGTATCTATTCTGGTCGACATATTGAAACGAGTTAGCGCTGTCCAATTTCTGATCGGAACAATGCCGAAATTACCGTGGCTTCCACCAAGTGACAGCGATCGCTACTGCTAATTAATTATGTTCAAGTAAAAGCCCAATAGCTCCCGCTACAATTGTCCGTCGTGATTTAAATCACAATTGCCTACTATGCCACTTGAGTCGACCTCAGCGAGGAAGTTTTCTACATCACCCAAGCTGTTAGGTCCTAGCATCCGCTCAAGACTTACCTCTCCCAGATCCAAATTATAAAAGACATTAAATTCTTCCAGGTCTTTCTGGTAATTCATCGGTCTAAACTGTTGATCCTGGGATACAAAGCTATATGCTTCGTCCATACCTGCCGGTTGTACCTCTGGATCCGTTTCTTGGATCAAGTGGGATGACGGTGGGCCTTGATGGAACTGTTCTGTGCAGCTTGTAACCATGGTCGGTTTACAACCATTATCGGCCGCCAGGGCCTGCTCAATTACTTCGGCGCTCTGAATAGTTGAAATAGTGCTCCGGGAGCTTCGAAGAATTGCAATGTTGAAAGCCAAGCGTGCTTTGGCTGCTTCTGCTTCTGCTTCATTTCCTTCTTTTAGGTCCAAGAGATTAATTGTGGCTCCGACGAAGATTGTATATGTTTCCAGGTAGGTTAGAACTCGAAAGCCGAATCGGCGAATATGGAGTGTCGCAAGGTGATCGATCATTTGAGCAGCTTTTGTAGCTGCATCTTTTGCATTGATGTCCAGAGCACGGAACGGGCGACACAACCAGGCAATAGTAGCCTGATATACCATGTTGAAGAGGAGGATGTGTAAGGGTGGGCAAGATGCTATCCCAGAGCCTCCTTGCAAGTATATGTCAGTTGGAAGGGATTCAGCCCAGCTGGTAAGCCTTTTGATGGTATGTTTAAAATATCCATCCAGCAGTTCTTGATCCGTGTGAACGCGCGCGTACAAAGTATCGAGAATCTCATTGATCATTACAGATAGATGACAATAAGCCGAAAATCTTGTTGCAGTATTCGACTTTTGAGCCAGACTTATGTTGGGGGGGAGAGGAGTTGGTAAAAGAGGACACCAGGGATCATTATCCATTTCTTCGCCATCGGGCCAAGCATCTGGAGACGGTATCTCTTGCCTTTCATGAATCATCGGTGGGCGCCCCAGGCACATGCTGATAGCTTTATCCCATGTGTAGCAACTCCAGAAGATTTGTTGCCGTAATGCCAAAACATCTATGGAGAGATGGCCTCCGAGGCGATCGTTCAGCAAGCGAGGGTGAATATGGATGCCAAGATCGCGCATCATTCGAAATGCCATCCCAGAATATATCCAGCCTTGAGAAGTTCGACCGTATGCACATTCTCTAGCTGATAAGATCAGCAGCCCCTGTAACGTTGGGATTGAAGATCCCCTCTCTAGTTCTTCGGGTAGGCGTTCTAGTGCCTTTTTGGCAAAAAAAGCACTTAATTCTGGAGCGTTAGGCCTGTCCGAAAACCGAGCTGCCTGAGATAATGTGCAGTTTAGAAGGAATACTGTCACAAATGGTCCAGAAATGCTTAAATCTCCTATGTATTGTCAGTAATCTGATCATTCGTATCTTTTGCGGTTTACTAACTCATGAAGATCCTTCGACATAGAACGAGATGAAAATGGTGCGGCCAACACCAATACACATCTAGTAGCTCGTTTACTAAGGGCTCTGGAATTTCTGGTGACAGGGTAGATCGCAAGTCATCTCGCGGGCGAGTCGCTGGTGCGCATGCCGCACTTGGCATACCACGAATGGTCAGAGAGCTGTACAAAGTGTCCTTTTCCCTGCTCACAGGGAACCAACTAGGAATTCGTACGCCCTTCTCTCGTTGCACGTGGTAGTGGCTCGTTGGTCCGAAGAAATCTATCTGCCCATTCTTCGTAACGGTGGTTTCGTCCAATAAATTTGCTAGATCATCATCTGCCGACGTGCTGGCTTCTGTATTCCGTTCAACCACATGCAGAGCATTGTGGCCTGAAACGTCTGTATTTTCATGGCTCGTTGTATCACTGTTAAAATACTCTTCCAGTAATTTAGAGCGCTCGAGGTCGGTGGCATTTCTCAGTCTCTGTAATGTCTTTTCAAGAGCCTCCAGTCGCTCTTGCATCGCCACAGCATATGTTATTGACGGAGCCCTTGAGAAGAACTGTAAGTTTTGACCGTGACTATCTTAATTGGGTATCATCTTAACTTGTTGTAAAGGCATATGTCTTTGTTCTCCAGGCATCGATCGCAGCTTGGTTGATTACCATCACATCTAGCCTTGCGGCGCCTACAATTACCGCACGCGAACCCATATTTCCGAGCTTGGCGATTTCGTCTGGCGTGTATTAAAGTCTTCCGATTTGTGGGCATAGTAGTATCTGAGCAGGATTGAGGGGTCATGATGTCTTGGATTCAAAGTTTGATAGATGGATATGCTACTATTAGTCTGTTAACCATATCCTTTGACATTCGGAACATGGACGAAACCACAATTGATTCAAATGATAGGATTAATTGAGTATATGCAGTAGCTGTAAACTCACATATTAGTGCTGCCCATTCCAAATTCGTTTTAAAACCTTTACTCCACCTATACATAGTGTTGCAAGAAGGGTGGAGAAAGTAGTTAGCTGTGTGGTAACGACCCGCCCGGCTACGAGGAACGGGTAATACCACTGAGCACATAGCCATAACTTCTTAGCATTTTCATTTTGTTCCGCTAGCTCCGAGCTACCTAAGGCCGAGAGGAAGCGAAGTAAAATCCCGGGGCTAAGTTTTAACGATTTATGTTATTCCTGTTACGATTTATCACTTATGCACAGCTACTTCCATTCCAATAACCACTCTCATTGCAACTATTAACTGAATATTCTTGTCCAATTAGTGCCATGGTGTGAAAGAGCTATAATATTGCAATTACAATCAGCCAGTACCCTCCGATGTAAGAGGACAGCTTACTCTAATATGAATCTAGATCATAACACTTGTACCTAATATCGGGAAACGATCTAGCATATCATTTAATCTCCCAGTCATAGAGAAACCTTCCTGAAACCTCCCTTCCCTTTAAGCCTTTAATCCGACAACTTATCTCCTGCCCAGGCAACAGGTCTACCATATTGTCCTCCCAAAGTGGTTCAGGTTCATCATCTCTCTCCGTGCCATCATAAATTGCCTCTAACCAAACACCCTTCAGTGGTTGATTTGACAATACTGTGACCCTTGTTCTCCCAGCCTTGCCCTTTTCATCCTCGACTTGGATAGGGAGCTTTGTTTCTTGCGGCCAAACCAAATACCGAAATGGCTCAGGCCAGTTAATCTCACGAGCAAGAACCTCACCAGATTCTATATCGACAAGGCTTGCCTCTAAAAGAACAAGCGAGTCCTCAGTCCAAGATGCTTGAGCCCCCAGATCCCCAAGCTCTGTGTTATAACCCGCCCTGAGCGTGACCACCCGGCTCGCGTCCAAGGGTTCAAGTTGAGTCCAAGTACTCGTCTTTAGGTCATACGCTTGGAGAATTAAAACGCAAACCACGTGTTGGGTCAATGTGTTGTGGGCGAATATCTCGAATGAGGGAATGTAAGAATCTTGATGCTCATCTGGATCTGGGCAGCGCGTCTTGGGTGTACGCTCAATACCAACCGAAATGGGTGCGAAATAACGGCGAATGGAGTAGAAAGCTGGCTTCGGTCGCAAGAAATAGTCGACGAAAGCCCATGATGTGACCGGATAGATGTCGTTGAACTGCCAAATCAGTGCTCCAGCACATCGTTCATCGCCGGGCCCGTTAAACATGCGCTTCCAGTCTCTTAGAGCGTATGAATAGGCTTCTGATTGCATCAACTGAGACGAGTAGCCAAAATTCTTCAGTGAAGCTATATCGAAACGAAAGTTCTCGGCCAGATATCGCGCAATACGCATGTGTGCGCCCGTGGACTTATTGTGGCAGTCGACGACTCGAGACTGTGGGAACTGCTGGCTCTTGGGTGTCCCTCGGAGGAAGTAATTTACCGTTCGGTTCACGGGGAAGCCATGCATGCCAAACTCAGAGATAAACCGGCCGCTGAGATCTTTGTAATCCTGATAGGAGCGTTGGTCCAAATGCCAGACAGCCCATTGATGAATATCGCCAATGGTGGTATCATTTGCGGTAGCACCACCATATGGAGAGTTGGCCCAATATTGTGTCTCCGGCGCTAGCTTTGCGGCAATATTGGGGAGGATATCTAGATATATCTTGCGATGAGAGAAAGGCTTGCCATCCCATGGCCCAGTGATATTATCTCGATCGTATTCATAGCTAAGTTATATATTAGCAGGGCTGCTCTGTGTGGCACAGCGGGATATCAACGATGCATCTGTGACCTACCCAAAATGGTCAAAAAGTATAAAGTCTTCATTTCCACCACTTAGTAACGCAAGAGACGTCCTGCCACGCATTCTGAGAGTCTGGGCCTCGGCTTCTCTTCTGATGCTATCGAGAAATTCCTCATGAGTAGGATATATTCCGCAGGCTAGGGCATAATCGTGCCAAACCAGAATGCCCATTTCGTCGCAAGCGTCAAAGAAGTCGTCATGTTCATAAATCCCGCCACCCCACACACGGATCATGTTCAGATTACCGAACTTGGCAAGCTTCATCCATTCGAAATAACGCTTTCGAGATATAGTAGGTAGCATGGTGTCTGTGGGGATCCAGTTACCGCCTTGAGCGAAAATATCGCGGCCGTTAATCCTAAACATGAAGGTAGTTCCAGGAGCATCATCGAGAGGTTTCTGTACTACCTCGATGTTTCTTATTCCAAAACGACGACTTGATTCATCTAGAACGTTAGATAGAGAGTCCCTCAAGATCAGCTTGGCCGTGTATAGATGCTGATCGCCCAATCCATTCGACCACCACAGCTTTGGAGATCTCACAGAAACCTCTAGAGATGCCTTATCGGAACCACCTAGAACAATTTGTGATTGATACAACTCATCTCCGAGAGCATCACAAATGCTGATGTCCAGACGAGCGGCGCAACTTGCTTGAGCAACTTCAATGTTAAGTAAGACTTGGGCAGACGAGTGGTTCTCAGCCAATTTCGGCACGATGTAGACATCTTTGATGCGCGCACAATATGATTCAAGGTAGACCGGGAGATATGGCCCTGCAGTTAGGCAAACTGGGCCCCAGTCCCAACCCCAGTGGCACTAAGATCGATTTCAGCCGTGCGAAAATTGTACTCGTTTCATAGGAAACATCATACCTGTGCCTTTCGCACCGCCATTCTTCTGGGATTTTTCATTATCTTAGGCAAATTGTCCGGTACTTCGTACTTCTTGAGCAGCGCCGCCCCCACCTTCATTGGACTCTCAAACAGAATGACCAGCTCATTTCGTGCACCAACCGAATGAAGGGCAGCCTTGATAGGAACGCGGGCTGGGATAAACATGTTATCGCTCTTATAGATCTCAGCTCCATTAAGATAAACGGTGGCAAAGGTATCGAGACCCTCCATGATCAAATCGACCTCGTCATTACCAATTGCTTCTGGAGGAGTATTAAAGAAGCATTGATACTCCCAATCAACTTCGCCAACCCAAAGGGTCAGATACTCGTTCTCTGCAATCTTTAGATCTGGGATCAATTTCTTCGCTGTGAGCTCGGTCTGGATAACAGATGGAAAAGTTGTCACTGCACTCCATTCCCTTAAAGCAGGCATATTTTCGGCATCTTTGTTTCCGTTTGAATTGGCCAGCCTCCAGTTCCAGGTGGTCAGAGGTAACTTGGCTTTCGGCATATTTGGTAGCAAGGGTCGTCAGATTTCGAGTATAGTGCAGCTTATAGAGACACGACATGATGGAAATCGGAGGGACAGCATACTTTATATACTTGATTCGTGTATTGTCTAAGCGGTCTGTACAATATACTGAAGAGGGTTGAGCTGAAGCTAGTGATCTCGGTGGATTTGGCTTTGTTCTGAAGTGTGTAAAGGCACCGTGAACACGATTTGGATCCGCTTGGGTAACATTGCGAGTGGATCCACACACTGGACGTCAAGTAGCCAGCTCGGTTTTCCCACTTTTCGCGGTACCTGGGATGGAAGAGGGTAGCATTTCTGTTTCTGGACCTTGTCATAGTCTTCATCGGACTACTCAAGCCATGGAACTCGAGATTTAGAAATTCATGGAGTTTGGTGTGTAATTGACCGTTACCTCCGGCCCGAAATACTCATACTGTGGATAGAGCGGTCTACAGCAATTCGTGCCGCCATCGGGTTGAATGCTCATGGGAAGTCCCCGGCCTGTGGCTCCACTCCCGGAGTATCGGTTCGGAAGGATGAACTGAACCGAAACAACTTGGTGGTATTACTGCAAAATTCAGCTAGCGTAGCACTGCCATCGTATAATGAATTCTACGATTGGCAAACAAGGAGGGACCTGTCATTCCTGTGGCTAACAATTGAAATTGAGAGGCGTATCGAGGACGCGGCAGTGCCTGACTCCAGTTTCATAGTTATATGACTAGATCACAGCATCCGAACCGAACCGGCATCCATTGGCGGAATAGATCAAACTGTAGCTGAACAATATCCTCTTTTCCGCTCATTGTGCCGGAATGGGGAGACTTGGCGCGTCAAAGTTGACGCCTGAGACGCCTTAGCGTATGAGCAATTTGAACTTAATTGCTAAGACAGGCCAGTCTGTGCAACCCCGCTATTTCGAAGGGTATTTTAGAAGGGTTGTCAAAGTGATCCTGTTTACTTAGAAGTAAGCTAGAAGGTTGCCTACCTCCCTCACTCAACCCAATGAGTATTATCCCTCAAGTTTCTCCAACATATCTTGTTACCTTTACATAATTCATTATGCTTAGCTAGGAGTAGCAATGAGGAACACAATCTGACCTCAGACGCATTTCGCATCATACCTGGAGGAGACAGAATAAGGCTTTACAATTCGTCCGTGACAAGCAAATTTGCGCTTAGTTTAACAAGGGAACTCACAGCTAGAAATAAGAGTAAAACATAGAACAAAGAAAGAAGGAAGATGAGAAAAAGAAAACTATAATCAAGAAATCGAACGGAAGTCTAAAGTAATATTATAGTTATGAAGCGTTTGACATGTTTTATGGCTAGAAAGGACGATTATATACGGTTTAATGAGCGATAATCTATTGCTCTAGGTAACAAGTCCACCACTAGGTTTGCAACATGTGATTGTTTCTCAAGCTTGTACTTATACTTATGCATCGCTACCTGCAATAACATGGCCTTCATTATCAACCATTACAGCCCTATTGGCAAGAGAGACCTTAACAGGGTTTGCTGCTTCAAAGACTTCATCTAACTCCTCAAGCTGGAAAGGCCAAGTTAGTTGAATCATGAATATTTAAATCTCAAAGCAAATCTTACTTACAGTTCGGTTTTTGGTCTCAGGAATGAAGAAATAGATAGTGGCCGCTTGCACCATGTTCCAGACCGCAAAAATGATGTACGTCTTCCAGGTAATGTTGCGTATTGCAACGGGCCATGCAAACTGGTTGAGAAGCATGGCGGCGCTGATAACTAGAGTGGAGAGTGCTGACCCCTTTGCTCGCATTTCATAAGAGAGCACCTCCATGGGATAAAGGCTTTGGAGAGGCGTGATCCCGATGGAGAAGATCGAGCCAAAAATAAAGATCAGACCGAGCGAAGCCTTGGATGCAGCAACGTTAGTACCAACTGAAGGAGAGCCATCTGGATTAAGTCCTCCACCAGATTTAGCAAACTCAGAAGAAGCAATCGCCATGCCCGCCCAAGTTATACTATAGCCAATGAAGGCAAACATAAGTAGAGGCCGACGACCAACTCGCTCGACATAACATGCTCCGAGAATTGCGAATGCCCACTGCTGGCAATTATTAATCAGGGTAATGTTTGCTTGTTGAATTGGATCGCTGTAACCGGCCGTCTCCAGGACAGCGCCCAGAAAGTAAGAAAGCACGGAATTACCAGCCCACTGAGCAGCGACTGAAACCCAGAGATTGCAACACAGCCGATATGCAGAGGCTCGAGTATGAAACAGGGCACGGTAGTCCCACCACCTCTTGTCACTGCCATCCAAGTTAAGAAATTCCTCGTACTCTTGAAGCTGGAGCTTGACCCAAGGTGACTCAGAGTTTCCCCTTCCATGATACTTGGCGAGAACGGCGACTGCTTTTTCTCTCTTATTATGAACGTAGAGCCATCGAGGAGATTCGGGAATCCAAGGAGACAAAACGATGATGATTCCAGCGAAGAGACATTGAAGCCAGGTAATAAGACGCCACGAAGCATTTCCACCGATGTTAAGACCGCCACGCGCGGCGCCAGCAGCGATAATAGCCCCAGAGAAGTATAGAGTGTTGTATAAAGCACCCATTACTGAGCGATAAGCTGGGTGATTGATCTCGAGTACGTATATTGGTCCACTGGCACCATTCATGATGGCGCCAAACCCGATGAAAAAGCGGCCACCCATGAACTGACCAGCGCTGGTGGATGTACCTTGGATGATTGTGCCTATGATGATGGAGAGTGCTCCGAGAAAGAAGCCACTTCGACGTCCGAAATAATCCATCGTTTGGGCCGATAAATGGCATGGCAGCAACGCCACCAACTTGCATCATGGAAGCCACAATACCAGCCCAGATACCTGAACTCTCAACATTGTAAGTCTCTCTGAACCACGGGTTTTGAAGGAGATTGTTGATCAAGGAGGCATCGTAGCCAGCGGCCGTGGAGCAGCAGAAGCCGACAAGTGAGACTCCAATGGTCATTATCTGGCCCCTCTCAAAGATATGAGGCGGTTCCTGTGCCATCGTCTGGTCGAATGCATTGGTTATTCCAACGACCTGCGTCATAGCCTCATTCTAATTCTGTTAGCGATTGAAAAGGTTTGTCTATGAAGCATTGTAGAAATGATAGTGTCTTACTTCATCCATTTTCTCATGGTGAACAGCATTGATGGGCTCATTAATTTTTTCTGCCATGATGAAGAAGGTCTTGCGGATGGCGAAATGTGTCGTCTCAACGTTAGGCACAACGTAGTAGTATATATATTAACATCGGCCCTTCACATATACTATGCTCCAATATTGAGGAAGTAAGATAAACGGTTCTATGATGTGGAGTTCTTCCATGCTCAGTGGCTTGGATTATTTCTTGAACAGACGCTCGGGGTGGTTCTGGACAACCCCATGGGGTATTCATGTCCCATCAAGCCCCCTTTCCTATTTCTATGAAGCATATAGTCTAGAACATGCAGATTGACGTTTCTTGGTACATGCAGTACTGGTATCTGATCGTATTCTAAACATGCAGTCTATTTTAGTACTTCCCAGTGGGGGGATGGTTAACTGCTTTAGAAATCAATTAGGAAACAATTCTCGTTAGCTTGAAGGGGTGATAGTTAGATTACTTGTGTTTATACTCGTGTCTCATCGCACAGTGTAATGCGGCGTCATTCATCTCTACATACCCTTTCTATTTCAGTACTAGATGATTCGATAGCGCCATTCATCTGTTGGACTGAATCCTAGTGTCGGGGTGTCGGTTCGGAACACACTCAAGCATCCGATGAGTCCTGAAATTTCCCCTTGGCAGCGAAGCGTAAACACCCGATAAAGCGATTCAATTTTTGGCTTAATCGGTCTAAAGGTACGGCTGAATCCCACATACTCATTCATTATATACCGTGGCGGCGCAGCAATTTGCGGGATGTTGGCTTCACGAACAGCTAGGGCAATTTATTCATCACGGGTTTAGCCAGGAACATCAAGTTCCAACGCATTCTAAAGTTCTCTAGCAAACTCCATGTTCTCCGCATTCCTATGTTAGGTAGGTAGCCTGATTCCCTTTTCTCTGAACAGTCGTTCTACCTTCTCCCGACCACTCACAGCTGCTGGCTTATCAGGCCAATAGCTCAAGAGATGCCAACCTGAACATAGAGCCTCCATCGTTCTTGGATGCTGCACCATCTTCAGTGATGGGTCATTATAAACGGATAGTAGAAGTATCATAATAGCGTAAAAGGTTCCACCATTTGAATCCATAAGAAGGTTGGGGTTCGAATATAAAGACTCAAACGCGTAAATGGACATGATGGCGAACTCGAGGGCCTTAGCTGCGCCGTTTAGGATGTGCGATGAATCGTGGTTGATTTGATCATCAGCCTGTCGCGTGATAGGAGATTGTAATTGGAGCAAAAGTACAACGTTTGGCCAGTGCAAAAGAGCATGCGTAGAAAAGAACTTTGCACGAAGTTGGGCTTGTTGTGTGTCAAGAAGTGTACCATTGGAGAAAACACCGGCTTGGCAAAGGTCCAGCAGAGGGAATTTGATAGGTGGAGGCAAGGTAGCGTACCATTCAGACAATTGCAGGATGATTTCGCGAACGATGACAGGTTCTTTAAGCATAGCCCTATTCCAAGAGATGCCGTTTCGGGCTCTCGCAACAATTCGACACAATGCAATGTCAGCCAGAAATCCGTAGAATCCAGGCTCCTCGCTGTCGCTGGTAGGAAGTGGTACTAGTTCATGGATGCTCTGAAGTAAGCAAGAGCTGTGCGAGATATACATTTGCAGGTCTTGTTCAATGAGATAACAGGCCCAATATGCTCGCTGGCAGAGACTGGCGTACGACCTATCAGAGGCGATGCGCTTACGCATTTGGAGAAGTAGAACGATCTTTTCGGAAGCCACACTGATCGATTCAAAGGCCTGGATTGTTAGGAGGCAGCTCTGGAAATAGACGCTCATAAGGATGTGGCATTGGACATGTTGTAATGTGTAGTCAGACTTCCGGTCGCCGTCGACAATCTGGCAGGCGGCGCGGAAGTAATCAAGCCCCGGCGTGGTCACTGGATCATATGACATATTTTGGCTGCCTGTTGACATGAACCCGAGTGCCAAGATGAGTAACGTGAGGGCCGTATCGAGGGTCTTTGGAAGAGGCCTTTCTCTTGCCACGCGAGCAACCAGCTTGGCGGAAGTTTCATGATCGAATATTGGCCGCTGAGGTAATACGTGTCGTGCAAAGAGCTGTTGAAGACGCCCACAATTTTGAGGACTGAGGTCGAGATCGAGAAGCTCAACTTGATCTCCTTCAAAAAGGGACTTACCCTCTTTGAGCTCTTGTTCTAAGCTCTCCTCGAAATCGTTGACACGGAGGGGCAGAAGTGCTTGGTGGAACTCCTTGGTACCAAAACTTGAGAGACAGTGAAGATCAAAGCCGAAGACAACGACATCCGAGTTTTCAGTCTCTCCACAAGGTTGGTTCTCCGCTAATCGGCTAGATAAAGTTGGAAATTGGTAATCTAGGGGAGCATAAGGCTGATCAGCGAGGTGAGATTTGGTTGGAGCGGAACGATGAGACTTTGCTTCTAGCAAAAGCCCTTCAATCCGATCTAGACGAGTGAAGAGCTCATGATCAGAATCTTGTACAAGATGTGTTTCGGAACTAGCGGAACCGTCAGCATGGAAAGGGATGCTCGACTCAATGGGTAGACAGAGTCGTCTTTCGCGATGATCTTGCCGGCACAGTTACAATATGCAGGCTCATTTACTTGCAGCCTTCAAGCAATCCCAGCAAGGGGGCTCAGGTGGAAAAAATATTTTCTCGTACCTTTCAGGCATTTGAGAGCTTCTGTATTCACACAGCGCCCCGGTCTGGGCACAAAACGAACATGTTGGCTGAGCCGCATCGCATCGAGTCTTCCTCGAGCGACAGACCTCACAGGCGATAGAGACGCGTTTTTTGGGGTAGTTCGTCTTTTGACGAGTGACCCGATTTGCGGTGTGTCTCTGTATCGAGATCGTCTTACGCTTCATGGGTGCTGGGTAACGTAAGGTCTGCTTTCCAACCATTGTAACAGTGTCGCTGACGGAACATTGGTGACGAAGTGGATGGTTTGGGAGTAGTAAAATGGATGGTTCCAGTCATTACTAACTATAACGAACGGGGCCCTATAAGCTAGTGTATTTTTTTTCCTTCTGTTTTTTTACACAAAAGCAAAACTACTTCAAAGGGAAGATTCATATCGGTGGCATACTTAAAATGGTAAATGCCTAAGTAATAGTATTATTAATAAATCATATTACCGTAGTGTCAACCCAGCAAGTCTCCTTCTCTAGCTGAGTTTTTGAAAAACACAACTGGGTCTTGTTACAAAAAGTACCGCTACTCCATACATCACTCCGTAACACTACTCAGGCGAAAGGCTAACTTATAATAACTAAAATGGCTTTGTTAATTCTAATATGTAAGTGGTAACTTGGCCATATTTAGTCAACTCTTGCAAAGCTTTTTGTACAGAATCTCTTTCAGTCGTCGATTTCAAGTCCTGTGTATATTAGTTATTTTAGAGTCCTTAGTGTAAGCCGACCGAAGGAAACGTACCTCAAGGCTACTCCAGCCATTCATTCCCATAAATGCGCCATCGCTTTCCTGGATACCCCAAGCATGGAAAGACTTGGTATCAATTCCAATCTCCTGAGTCAACTTCTCCCATGAACTCTCTACACTTTTATTCTCGCTGTGTCCTCCATCCACTTTGATGTATTGTGTGTATTTGCAGGCAGTCGTGTTGCCAGAGTCTGGAATTTCGGAGTAATATAACTCTGGAGAGACTGGGCTAAGCATAAACGGTTTCATTACCGATCGAAATGCTGCAAATCTTTCCGAGTCCCAGAATGTATTGAATGACGATATTTTGTCCCATTCTGCACTATATCAGCCTGTGCCTTGTCTGGCAGAATGACACCGCATATATCAGTTCTAGATTAGTACACGACGTACCTAAAACCATAACTAAACCACTGTGATCAAGGTCTGTGGCCTGTGAAACATTCCGTGCTTCAATGACTTTCCCCCTGTAGTAACTTGTTAAGCCCGGAAGGCCTGAGAATGTTTCTTTTGCGGCGGCTGGGAGTGTCTCGGCAAACGTTTTGAGCAAGGCCTGGTCAAGCTTCAGCTTGGGGAAAATAAGTTCCGTAATCGCCATAGCAAAAAAGAGTAACAGATTGAATAGTCTCTATTTTCTGGGACAAAAAATGGATAAGATCCGAGTTAATCTTCACTTTTCAAAAATTATAGTACGCAGTCCGCTTTAATATACTGAAAGCTCGGAGGCCTCTGCAGACCTGTAAAAGGATATCGAAGTCATCGAAGTCGTAGACTTGATCGATATCCCTGGCCCCGTCTCTTTCCGCACAGAGCCACTTCTCTCCGCTGCGGGATTCACGCTAGCACAGGTTTATTATCTTGTGGCGCATGTTGTAAGCGAATGCCAAAGCCTAACCACTCGTTCCGCAACGATAAAAAATGGTTCTGCAATTAGGTCTTGATTGTACGTAAGGAAGTCGGGTATAGTATGCCACTTGGATACTAAGCTGTTTAACAGAGTTACGACATGCGGCTTGCTACTTGCTAATCTACGTTTAAACGAGGTTTATGGTGCAGACATCTTAGGCGTGTTAGTACACGCGAAGATTGTCCGCTGCTCCGGCAATCCCGGCGTTCATACCTCAGTAAAGTCCCTAACGAATGGCCAAAATCAGTGCGGGAACCAATCTACAATGAGGTTTCAGCACTGCAACAAAAGAATACAGCTGGCTGCGGATGTATGTGGATTGGTTTACACGTAGTTGATTTCTTCTGTAGAGTATTACATTATGGCTTATCATTACAAATCAGAGATACAATAGCAATTTGTAAGTCATGGAATAGGATCAAGAGAGCCGGCGTGTAAACAGATATTAATTGATACTCTCGTAATAGCAAGCGCGCAACGCATATATGTTGGTATATCGCGAACTATTCGTAAAGTCGATTCACTATCCGGTTTACTCAAATTTACCATTCACATCAAGAGTTATACTATTCTTGATTCAATTGACCAACGGAAACCAGCATCATGACCAGGCAAATCACGGTTATTGGCGCCACAGGCATTCAAGGCGGGTCTGTCATCAGGGCTCTGGTGAAAGACCCCGCCTACTCACTTACAGCCATCACCCGTAATAGCCAAAGCGAAGCAGCCAAGAAACTCGCATTACAGGGGGTTCGTATTGTTGAGGCTAACCTCGACGATGTTACTGCGCTTCAGGCAGCCTTTTCTGGGACGTCGGTTATTTTCGCCGCCACAAACTTTTTTGAGCCTTTCATGATGTACGATGCTGAACAGGCTATCGAGATTGAGACAAGACACGGAATCAACATTGCCAAAGCTGCAGCTGTGACACCAACACTGGAGCACCTCGTCTGGTCAACTCTTCCCAACACAGACCGAATCAGTGGAGGCAAATTCGCAATCCCCCATTATGTGAGCAAGAACAGGGTCAACGACTTTATCAAGTCGGATCCGGCGTTACTCCCTAAGACGACATTTCTCTGGGTCCCCGTCTACGCTTCTAATATGAACTACCCATTTTATCGTCCGTTTCCAATTCCAACGGCCGGGGAGAAGAAGTACATCCAGCTCCAACCAAGTCCAGCATCAGTACAATTCCCACTTGTTGGTGATGCGACGGTTAATGTCGGCCTTTTCACGAGAGCAATCATTGAGCAATCCGACAAGACACTTGGCGGCAAATTCGTGTATGCCATGACCGATATTATGACGGCTGGAGAGATGCTTGCGACATGGGCAGAGGTGCACGGCGTCGAAGCAGAATACGTGCAGGTAGACAAGGAGACATATTACAGCCTGTGGCCCAAATGGGGCAAAGCAATGGATAGGATGCATGAATACGCTGAGTGGGCTAAGGAGAAGAGTTTCTCGGGCGAAGACGTTATCCTGACCAAGGAAGACCTGGGCATCACTGGATTAAAGGGCACGCGGGCTGCATACGCCGAGATGTAATAATTGGATCCTGGAAGTATGTGCAACGATGCGGAGCGACATGTGTAGGCTTTTCATGCGGGGGAAACGGTGGACTGAAGCTCTTGCGCGGATTTTGATTCGTTATGATAGACTAAAGGGCCTGTCGAACTTTCGTTAATGCAGAATATAGCAGCATCTCGCCACCCTTGGGCATATCCGAAGTTCAGTTAGAAGCTTAAGCTATATCTTTGAGAGTCGTATAGCATGTCTTCTTTAGCATCTACAGAGCCTCCCTATTATAACTACACTGCGATTGAGGAACTCGCCATAATGTGACAATTAGAGCCAGGTGGACCCTCTCCGGAGACAGAGAGACCTGCGAGAAGGTCCGTGAGTGTGGGTTGAAGTATCCGCAAGAGTCCGGGAAGCATATATATGGCATAGGCACAGCGCAACGTGTGATGAATACTCGGCAATGGCAAATATTGCCACGAAAATCCGGGGCATTGACTGAGTTCGTTGGTATCACCAACTGTGGTTGTAGAAGCATTCGGATCAGTCGCCATACTCTGCTATTAGTCATGTAGTATGCATAGCCTGGCATGACACAGCTGTATAAGGCCTCACGATGCTACCATGTATAGCATAATGTTTATTTGGCATGGAAACTTTGGGACGATACGAATTCGAGCGGACCGGAGCCATCGCTAACTGCAATCCCCGATGGATTTGTGGACAGCTGCGGAGTCTGGCACATTTGGCTTGCGGAAAGATGTGGAGCTAGGCCGGCAAGCCCCAATTTGACATCCATCCAGAGATCCCTTGGGATTCTTTGGTGGAACTCTCCGCCATGCGCTAAGCCTACATTCAGTATTCGCTCCAATCATTTAGAGACACAGTAAGTGCTCAAGCGGTCATCCAAAAAGGAGAGACTGCAAATGATTATTCGCACACAAAATAACATTAAGAGTACTATTTGAGTGAACTAGTCAACGCTCTTATGTGTGTATAGCTATCATCTTGCGTGTTCAAAACTCTCGGGTTACCTGGTTTTCTGGTCACTACTTGGTAATGAATAAAGATCAGACACTAGTCTGTACGATGTCTTTGTATATCTGCCAAACACCTATGCTCATGGACTTCTTCTAATAATCGGGCTTGCTCATATTCCGAATTCTATCATATTGCTACACGAAAGAGATGGTGTATCGTGCAGATCCACAGACTGGTTAGCCAGCAACGGCCTGCCACGTGTTGAGAGCTTGATTCAACGAATACGAGTACTGAGGACTCTAGTTGAACTCGAGACTAGCGGCTGAACACAGCCATATTGATTCAGGCATGAGCAGAGCAGGTATGGAGCTCAGCAAGAATAAGCAGCAGAGTTCCAGCTCATGAGAGACATAAGAAGTTCGTAGGATTCAGATTTGTAAGCTTCACCATCATTCACAGCATCGTAGTGTGGATATGGGAAGAATTACAACATAAAATAGCCTATTTCGCTTATGTGGGCTTCGACACATTTATCATTATTATCGAAACATACAGAGTCTCGGCTGTCCTATTGGTGTACCTTGCCTCCTCCGTCCTCACCGAAAGATCATCATATCAAAATGGCATCGTTTGCTGAAATTCACAAGTCACCTTATGCAGCGCTTGTTAATGCGATCTCGGGAAACCCGTTGGCTGGCAAGGTCATATTCATTACTGGCGCCGGCCGTGGAGTTGGTGAACACATCACCCATCAGATGGCAATTGCCGGAGCTGAGCGGATAGGCCTTATTGGCCGAGATGAGCCTAGAATTTTTGCGGCACGAGATAAATTTTCAAAAGCCTATACTGGAACAACTTTTGAGGCTTTCACGGCTGATATTACGGATGAGGAAGCTATTCACGCAGTCTTCGAGTCATTTG
The DNA here is from genome assembly GCA_019565615.1 of Trichoderma simmonsii. Classification (NCBI taxonomy): domain Eukaryota; kingdom Fungi; phylum Ascomycota; class Sordariomycetes; order Hypocreales; family Hypocreaceae; genus Trichoderma; species Trichoderma simmonsii. The sequence continues at coordinate 57,316 of CP075867.1, read as the reverse complement.
GCGCACCTGATATTCTGATAAATAACGCAGGTACTTTTTCAGATGATGGCCCGTTCGTTGAGCAGAATCTGAAAGCTTGGTGGACCGGCTTTGAGACCAACATTCTTGGCACAGCAATTGTAACGCAGCAATTCCTTCGAAATAAGCCTAAAGGAAAGACTGCCGTTGTTCTTAATGTGACAAGCATGGGTGCTCATATGCGATTCCCCTTAGTAGGTTTCTCGGGGTATAATGGAAGTAAGATAGGACAAGTTCGAATTTTTGAGAGTATTCGATTCGAGCACCCTGAAGTCCGGTTTATTAATATCCATCCCGGAAACATACAGTCAGATGGTTTTGTCAAGTCTAAATCACCTGTACCAAGGGATGGAATGACCGACGGGGTAGTTACAGGGCAATTCTTGGTATGGCTCGTATCTGAAGAAGCAGATTTTCTTAGCGGAAGATTTGTATGGGCGGAGTGGGATATAGACGAACTGAAGGCAAAAAAGACGGAAATATTGGAGCAGAATCTTCTTTTGACTACCATAGACGGATTTAAAAACGGCTTCTAAGAGTCAAATACTTACAACTCAACAAGTTAAACGCTGCTCGAGGACATGCCGGAATGTGAAAGGTATCATACCGCTCGTTTGACTGATTGCTGCATAAAGAAAGAATTATTACCTATATTCCTACTACGCTTATGCTTCAACGGTGAAGCAACTCAATACGAAGTGTTTTTTTATGCGAATACGAGCAGTGGATGTTGTACTGATCGTAAAATGTAGGGGTCCATACCTGTCCGTTGTCAAGAGAGGGTCTGTCGGCCGAGACACAGGAGTGCGATGAGAAATAATATAAGATAAGCTCTGTACCCAGCGTACAGCGAGTTACAGGCATGTCTCCAGCTTTTAACTCCAACTGTTATCTCGAAATTTAGACAGGACACCGTTATTGAAACAATGGACGGGCCGCTGAGCTTCATCATCTTGATCTTTGGGAGTTTCGGCGCTCTCGTCGCTATCAACCTCCTCCGACAGGCACTTCCACAAAACAGAAAAGAACCTCCTACTGTATTCCACATTGTCCCTCTTCTCGGAAATGCGGTGTCGTACGGGATGGATCCTCCCGCCTTTTTTGCTAGGTGCCGAGCCAAAGTAAGCCAGCTCATCAATGTTCAAGATGCCACCCCGTAAGAAAATAGGTATGCTGACTAGTTGAAAGTACGGAGATGTCTTTACATTTATCCTTCTCGGCAAGAAAATCACATGTTATTTCGGTATCGACGGAAACGATTTTATTCTCAACGGCAAACAGGAGGATCTCAATGCCGAGGAAATCTATTCCCCGTTGACAACGCCAGTTTTCGGCTCCGACGTTGTATACGATTGCCCAAACTCGAAACTCATGGAGCAAAAAAAGTTTGTCAAATTCGGCTTGACGCAAAGAGCCCTTGAGTGCCACGTTCCGCTTATTGAGCAAGAGGTGGTTAACTATATTGGAGTCGAGCCGTCATTTCAGGGACAGTCCGGTACTATCGATGTGTCTAAATGTTTGGCAGAAATCACGATTTTCACTGCGTCTCGAGCTCTTCAAGGACAGGAAGTCCGTGACAAGTTGACTGCCGAATTTGCTACATTATACCATGACCTTGATATGGGGTTCCAGCCAATCAACTTCTTATTGCCATGGGCGCCACTTCCACAGAATCGCAAGAGGGACGCCGCACATGCCACAATGAGGGCCATATACATGAATATCATAGAAAGTCGCCGAAGAAGCGGACTAAAAGAGGGATCCGACATGATATGGAACCTGATGAACTGTACTTACAAGAATGGCACACCAGTTCCCGACAAGGAAATAGCACATATGATGATCACACTGCTGATGGCTGGGCAGCATACCTCCTCTTCGGCTAGCTCGTGGACAATTCTCAGGCTGGCGTCACGCCCAGATATAGCGGAGCAATTATATGAAGAGCAAATGTCAAAACTCGGCCGCGGTGGGAGGCTCGCGCCGCTCCAGTACTCTGATCTGAATGAGCTGCCACTGCTGCGCAATGTGGTCAGGGAAACATTGCGAGTCCACTCGTCAATTCACTCCGTCATGCGAAAAGTCAAGCGGCCGATCCAAGTTCCCGGAACTGGCTATGTCATTACACCAGACAAGGTCCTGCTCGCATCGCCTCTGGTGACCGCACTGAGCGACGAGTTCTTCCCTGATGCGACAGAGTGGAACCCGCATCGATGGGAACATCGAGAAATGGACGAGAATGCCAAGACTGATATGGAAGAGCCGTTCATATCTAAAGGAACCAGGAGCCCATATTTACCATTCGGCGCTGGTCGGCACCGGTGTATTGGTGAGAAGTTTGCATATGTAAACCTCAGCGTCATCGTAGCCACCATGGTGCGTTCCTTTCGATTCTACTTGTCGGACGAAGGCAAGGCTGTTCCCAAGACGGACTATTCATCTTTGTTCTCTCGACCAATGCAGCCAGCTTTGGTTTGCTGGGAGCGCCGACGTCAAGTGGTAGATGGATGGCCTTCGTCGTAAGGATACAAAAGGGTCGTCACCTATAGTCTAAGCCTCTCAAACGCTTCAAGGAAGCTGAATTTTGAAGCACTCGTTCTTGTCTCAGAATTTCATTAGCGGCGCTACGGGCGACTTCGGCTCGTATTCGTACTCGGAGACATTACAAACAACTGGGCTTTTAATGGGTGTGGGATTTAGTACGAGTATGAATTAACAATCAACGCTGGCTGAGGTTTTATTAGTCATCACTGCCTTTTCATTTGGTAAATACAGCTGGTCTGCCGTATAAAAATTGTATGAGATAGGCCGTGCCGTTTGTTCCACTATTCCACCACTCCGGTGGTTGTAAACTCGACGGCAAGCCGAATGTCGTTATACAGTCTCTTGGCCCACGTCAAATGCGCAGTCGTGTGCCACTATAACGACGAGCGATATAAATGAGTCCATCATACTATGCCGTCGCTTCTCAAGACATCTTGTAACTCTTGCATTGCAGCTAAACGGCGATGCAGCAGGGCGACCCCCAAGTGCGAGCGGTGCTCGCAGCGGTCTTTAGACTGTCATTATGCATTTCCACCTTCTCATCGGACCAATTTGGATTGGAATACGGGACAGCCTGTCAGGCTGCCTCGTTCTACGGACAGCTATGTCACAGATCCGGGCGTCCCTCCGCAATCACAACCGTTGGGCATCGCCGACTCGGTGGCGATGCAGTCGTTTGACTATGCGCTGCTAGAACTGGCCGGCCTCCCCGGCATTGACGACCCCAAATTTAGTCTCTTATTTGAATTTCCAGCTCTCGCGCAAATGAGAGTCTTGGATCTCTGGCCGCGCCTGGATGACACACGTTCCTGGAGCTTTTGTGCCCAGATGCTCTTGTCATTTGCCAATCAGTTCGTTCAGACTGGCGAAAACCCTTTCATTGGCAAATCGGGCTCAATGTCATACATCGTGACAACCGCATTTAGCGTCTGTGCAGCCTACTTGGCTCGCACAGATGCGACCAATGGTATGTTTCAGCGGATTCTGGTTGCCGAAGTTTGTAAAGTAGCGACAGCAATTCCGCACAGCTCATTTGAGCAGCAATTAGCCGCGCTACAGGCCCTTTTGCTCTACTATATTTTGATGTTCTTTGGTGGGGACGCGCAATTGCGGGCTCTGGCCGAGAAACAAGAGGGTGTGTTAGAACGGGCGACCATCGCGCTACAGTCCCAGTGTCTTGACCCTAGTGGGACTCCGACAGATAGAGTGGCAGAGTGTCAACGCGAGGCGGCACGTCGGGCGGTCGTGATATCATACCTGCTTCGTGGCATCAATCGCGTGCTGCAATATAAGAGCTGTCATGTTATTTGTGACCTCGTGAATCTACCCGTCTCGCTCCGCCTGCCGCTGGGGGTACACCGGAGTGGCTTACAATCAGAGAGCCAAATTGATACCAGGGAAATCGTCACTTACTACGAATTTGTCCAAGAGTGGGAAAATGGAAGACTGGGGGAGATTGATGAGTTTGCCAAACTACTCCTTGTCGCATGCAAAGGCGTAACTGAGATTGTTCCACCCAACGCTTTCGACACTACTTGAAAGAACAAGCTGAACGGCGGCCGGTCCTTGTCCGGAGTCATGGTACGTTGCGAGCTGGGCATCTGTTGGAATAAGCAAATTGGTCAATTGGAGTATAGGAATTACATTCGAAAGAGTCTTGTATCAGTACAAAGGAAAATGCTGCATTGGCTGCCACTAATAGCTACAGAATCATACAGAAAACACGCCACTTGATGACAGAACTTTGTGGGATTAAATGCGTTCCAGGTTATATAATATCGTTTAACAAAGCCATAGAATAGACTATCTTTTAGCAATATTAAAGTAAATTCTCATAGATTGGAAATAACATGCACTGAAAACTTAGCAACGAGTCTCAACCGTCCGCTTCATCGGCCCCGGGCCAGCAAATACATCATCCTCATTATTAATACTCGTAACTACCCCAGACGCTCGCCTGCCCAGCTGAATCCACTTCTCTCCGCCACTAACATCGTCAATGCCACTAAACAATGTGCCCACTTTAGTCTCACGCTGAGTAGCTCATGCCTGTATTTGTGCGTATTGAGACATGATCCGTATACAAAAGCTACCAAAGTATCTTGAATAAGAGTAGATTATGGTCTTGAGATTTGGCTTCACTCTCTGCTCTAGGCACAACAATTGCTGCAATATTATTAACTAAAGGTACGTAGCCTAAACCCAATATTTCGCCAAACTGCGTGTTTGATTGAAGATTTACTAATTAACATAACTTTTTGGCAACAGATCAACAGAGACGCCACGACGTTAGTTTTATCAATAAAAAAGACATGGCAGTGTCATCGGATGACATAGAAGTTACAAAGAGCAACAACGAACTTTTCTTTCCTACTTCGCACGATGAAGTCGATATGTGGCTGAAAAAGGTTGAATTTCTGACTGAACTACCCTGTAGAAGATCTTCACTTTAACAAAGTATATAGTTTGCTTCTAGTCAAGATGGATTGGATCCGACCCAAACAAGTACAGTCTACGCGCCAGAGGCAACACTGCGGTTCTCAACCTATCCAGCTATCCTTGGAGCGAGCAAGATTGAAGAAATGGTAAAAGCACGGTTCGCTAGCCTCAGTTTATTGTCTCACACGCATCGATATTTTGGTGCGCCACTTCCAATGTTCCCCTAAGTAAGCGATGAGCCATACTAACAGTCTCATAACAGATTTGGCCGGCTCCAGGATATGGGCTGTATTTGATGTGCGATACTGTGTTAGGGGTGACCCGTCTGAAGAAGAGTTTCTGGTGCCATGCGCGTGCGTCTTCACACTTCTGGAAGACAGTATACACAGGGGTAAAATTATAGAATTGGAAGTGTTTATGGACCAGACGGTGGTAGAAGATAGAATAAATGAGGTCGCAAGAGAAAAGCTAGCGGTTTAGCCGTATAGCCTCATACTGAGGATTCTTTGGCTGGTATTTTTCGTCTCTCGCTACTAGGTGTTGTAGCACTTGGCAATTTCGTTGAGCTGCCTGTTGACTTTACATACACCTGAAAAAGAAAAAACCTCGTGTTGCAATGATCGTTGATCGAGTAGTCTTCCACTGCCCTCTTCTCTTACCGCTGCGGCACTCTTCAAACGTGTCTCGAATCCGGTCATTCCTGGAGTTCTGAAAGTTGGTCTGTGATTTGATAACGTATGATGACCTATGGCGCTTGGGATGGTGTTTGAGAGGAGCAGAGTGTACGAAACTGCGCGGCAAATACGGACTAGTCATTTACATAGAAGTGTTACTTGATCAACCCGGGACAAATCTCAATGATCTTAATCTGTCTTAGCTAGCTGACAGCCTATCATCGTTGTGTGTCACACTGCACAAGGTTTCTATTTTCCTGTGCTGCGTAGTCTGTGATGGTTCGACAAATGATAAGAAGGCGCAGTCATGCCCTTGGGGCTGTGAATATTGAGCCCCAAGGAGGACCATAGAGACCCCCAAGCTGGCGACGCGTCGCAGCTTAGCGATTCCTTTACGTCTTTGGCCAACCAGACCCAGTTTGGCAACTTTGCTCGCATTTGCCCCGCAGCGGAGATTAAACTAGCCGCCGTTACGAATTGATTCGTGGTCTATTGTAACTCTAAAAAAGCCCAACTTGACAAACGATTGCTTGTTCTCTGTTCTTTCTGAACCGCGTTCTATGACATGACATGGCCTGGCCACTCTCTTTCCACATTATATGCACTCTCTACTCAGCAGTGCTCATTCTGACCCTCTTGCGTAAACTTCATCGTGATGGGTCGAAAAGGCAGCGCCAAGGTCCGCACTGGTTGTGTAACATGCAAGTACGTCTCATGAAGTCTGGTTATCTGACGCCCACTTTACCTCTTTATGCCTTAACTCCTGATGATGATCCACTGGGTTTGTCACAAGCCCGTAATGCACTGATTCTCATCTTGTATTCTTGATGCACACAGAAGACGTAAAATCAAGTGCGATGAGACACGCCCGGCATGCCGCAAATGCACGTCCACTGGCCGAGTGTGTGCAGGCTACCGAGCCAAGCCCACAGGCCACTACTCCTGGGAAGAACTTCTCCGCCCTCGCTGGCAGGCATCTGATACGAATAATAACATAAAGATCATGAATGCTGTGGCTCCTCCTCCTCTATTTGCTGGGACTGCTGCTCTCAATGTGTCAATGTCTGTGCCCATGGCTCTCTCCAGCACCGGAAGATCAGATGCGGCAGAGCTTCGTGGGTTCTACTTCTTCGTAGAGGTTGTGGCGCCGGCACTGGACGGGCCCCTACGCGGTTCCTTCTGGACGCACACGGTTCCTCGGGTATATATTCAAGAGTCGGCAGTTCGCGAAGCTACTTTGGCGGTCAGTCTCTTATACGAGTACCATCGGATTGGGTGGCAACAGCAGTGGGAGAATAGATCTTATCCTGCTGCTCAGTCGCCAAGGAGCGTGAGCATGAGCACAAATCATCATCTCTACGGCGCTGCCATCCGTCACTACAATTCAGCCATCAAACACCTCGTGGCCTCCAAAACAATGAATGTTGAGACGGTACTCGTCGCATGCGTCATTTTCATATGTATCGAGTTCCTCACAGGCCAGGGCGATGTAGCGATACGACATGTCACGCATGGCCTCACTTTGCTCAATAACCTCACCCTCGTCAGCTCCGAGACAGAACTCTCGGTTTACCTAGCCTCCTTCTTCTGTCACTTGGGTATCTTCCCTTTCTTCTTCAGTGAGCGTATCCCTGATATACCAGACATACCACCGCCTTTCGACATAGGCAGCATTCCCGTGGGCTCGTCGTTTGTTTCCGAGACAGAGGCTCAGGCGGCTCTCGACTTGCTGCTCTGTCGCAGTGTCAGGCTCGTTCGCATGGCTGCTGGCCACAAATTTAATACCAAGCCGAAGCCAGATTTCTTATTAGACTTGGGCACTCTCGTTGCGCAACAAAAAAAGCTGCAAGACGACCTGGCCTTGTGGTGGTATGCTTTTTCCGCTATGCATCTGCGCCTAAATCTATCGAATGAACGAGAGATGAAGGTGCATACACATGCGCATGATGATGACAATGATGAAGAGTTCTTTGCCCTGCTGGAGGTCCGTTGGCTCGTTGCCCAGATCTGGTCCAGCACGTGCTTGACGGTGAATGAGACGGAGTACGACGCCCACTTCGGCAGCTTTCAGCGCATCATTCACCTAGCGAAACGGGCCAAGATGAAGATGAAGACGCGGATAAGCACAACAACTAGTCTCGGCGAGCCATCACGTGGCATCTTTTCCTTTAACATGGGGTTCGGCCCTTTGATTCACTTTGTCGTGCTCAAGTGTCGCTATCTGCCTCTTAGACTTGAGGCTCTCTCCCTCCAGCCTGCCATTGCCTGCCTACGTGAGTCGATGTGGGACTGCGCAACGATGAGTGCGATCGGCACGCGTATTGTAGAGATGGAGCACGGTATCAAACTGGATGCGGCGGCGGCTGTTGACTCTCCAAGTTCTTTTCCATCGTCATCGTCGACGTGGACGTCAGCATCTGTGGCTGAGATTCCGGTGCCGATTGGCGACGGCTCCTCTCTCGATAACCTGCCAAGTAATAGGATGAGGATCCTAGATTACTCTTTAGAAGACGTCGAGCGTATCCATATTCCTGGCTGGGGAGAAGAGGTAGTAAGGAGGAAAATCACGTTGTTAGTAAAGACAGAGACCGGTGCCATCGAAGCCCGACAAGACTGGGTATTAATTCGATAAAAATAAACAAGTAGCATAACTAGAGCGTCTAAGTTCGGATTGGACCCGATTGTGAGGCGGAGTGACGGTATCATATACTAAAATATCTACCTTCTCTCGGAATCTCAGACTCGGACTGGCCCCACTGTGACACATGGAGCAACGTGACTGCGTGTACTACGTGATGTGAGACATGTTCGTATAATTTACTAGTATTTACCAAAAGAGTTTACGAAGTGACTTAGAATTCTTGGATAGGCCCCGTTGTTCACTCTCAGCCCATCAATAAAGCTGTGACTTATAAGCTATGAACAAACTGCTCTACGGGTCACCCCTTTGCAAGTCCTGGAAGGCTTAGACGTGTTTGAGAAATAGGGCTGTGCAGAACCAGAACCCTGAAGCATCATGGCGAGAGGGTAAAGTCTGTCTCGCGTCTCGTTCCTCATGACACTAATACTATCGCATATAAAAGCTTCCATGGTCTCCTTTATCGCTATGTAAGTTTGTTGAAGATCAAGACAATCATCATAGAGCCATAGAGCCATACGCCGTGCTTACACCGCCAGCCCTCTCTCATCACGATACGGCACGATTTTCTGAAGATATGTTTCTTTTCCGTCTCCTCGCACTCCCTTTATTGGTGTCTGCCGTCGCCATCCAAACAAGAACACAGCCCCAGAGAGGACCATCACCAACCATCACCACGACTATATGTCCCACCAGTTCCGCCATTTCCCCCAATCTCGATCTTCGCGTTCGACAACAAGTAGCGTTAACCACCGCCTCCCTAGACGATATCGACAGCTTCACGACCACAATTCTCAACATCATCCCTGGCAGGACAGACAGCTACGTTACCATCCATCCTCAGACCATCGCCATCGCCATTACCACATGCCATCAGACCATCACTCCGGATCATAACGGCTACGTGCCACCAGGAACGTGTGGCGCAATCTGGACATATTACCCGGCATTTAAAGCGGCCGTGGCATTTGGAGTGATATTTGCCTTGTTGCTGGGCGTCCACCTATGGCAGGCCATCATATACAAAAAAGTGCGTAAGTCTTGTCATTTTCTTAAGGCCGTAAGACAGCTTAACATTTATTGTGTGTTTGACTTACGAATTGGCGGGACAGAAGTGGTGCTGGGTCATCATCATGGCCTCTATCTGGGAGACGATGGCCTTCAGCTTCCGGGCGATCAGCACTCGATACCAACAGAGTGAGGGCATCTATCTCTGCTTTCAGATCTTTATTTTACTTGCTCCTCTCTGTATGTAAAGCACATCTTTCGCCTCACACTACTTCAACACATATGGTATTCTTATGTACTAATCTATTATATGTTATATGTAGGGGTAAATGCTTTCGTATACATGGCATTTGGCCGTATCGTTTACGCTTTTCACCCGTCGAAGTCCGTCTTCGGCATTCCAGCCATCAATCTAGCCGCAATTTTCGTTTTCCTAGACATTTCATCCTTCATTATCCAGCTGATTGGTGGTGGCATGGCCTCTCCAAGCGCCTCGGCAGCAGCCCAGCAGCGAGCACTTCACATCTACATGGGAGGCATTGGCCTCCAGCAGTGCATCATTGTCATTTTTCTAGTGCTTTGCATGCGCTTCCAGTGGCAGATGGACCAGGTTAGGGCCGTGAGAGGCGGTATGCTCAAGGATCTGCTTCGCGCTGAATGGGGCCCGCTCCAGGCGGCGCTGTACGTTGCACTCTGCATGATTACAGTCCGAATCATATATCGGTTTAGCGAGTTTTCTAGTGGTATCACCAAGGGAAATGCATTGACGAAATACGAAGCGTATTTCTATCTTTTGGAAGCCACACCAATGATGTTTGCGATCTTTGTCTTTAATCTATTCCACCCAGGACGATTCGTTAGAGAGGACATGCCGGGAATTTGGTCAGTATTTTGCGGCAAGATCAGAAACCGGAGGGGGAAGACACCTGCGGAGGGTTATGATGGCGACGCTTATGACTTAGACAGACACAAATTGGTCGAGGGCTGCAATGCTCTATAGAACAATCTAATTAAATTGATTCAGCAGTCCTATTCATAGAGTCAACTAATTGACCTCGATCGATTGAATGCGTAGCACAATCTTTTTTTCCAGTTCTAATGTAGCGTGTCTAAGTTCCTTCACCACCATTTTGGCGAGTTCCAGGCTGATTTAAGTGTTTCAGAGGCCCAACAGCTGTACGTTGGCTCGAAGGTAGGCTACTGCCTATACAGTTGAACCCCTCCATGTTCCAGAGTGTCGACAATGTAACTGCCAAGGCTCTGCGCGATATTGAGCCGATTCACTGGCGTTGTAATTATCTTGCTAAGTTGCTGGAGGATCCCCCTACAAACACTTGTAACTGTGTCGTAAGAATTTGAAGCAGAGTCGTCGGCTGACGCGTCCGCGAAGTCCAACAGCTGGAAGACGACATCTTGCGAGTCACCTCGGTAGATAACAACCTGAAGTGATGCTAGTCTACCGATATTATAGCAAGTCTCTATATTTCGTAATAACATTCTATTTACATCTCTTTCCATCTTCTCAGTCAGATCTCTTCATAGTAACGCAGTATATATAGATTTCCAACATTATTCACAAGAATATTGTTCTTGTACTGCCGATGTTTTGTTTCTATTCGTATTCATGACTTAGCCTGGTTGTGAGTTCGAGATGGAAAGTATCCAAGATTACTTTCACTCCATTTGCCATCCAACCTCGCTAAAGTTGTCTTCAATAATGCTATAGTCACCCTCCAACCAGATAGATTTGATCTTTAGGTGTTTGAACTTCCATAGTCCATCCGTGTCAATGGCTAGCTCAGCACGATAAAGACTACCTGACATCAGGCTCCTTTGACCAGGTTCCATGCCCTTGCCCTTCACAAAGTGTTGTACAAGCACGGTAGCTGTCAGGCTGGCCTCCCTTCCCTCTCTCATTTGGACACGCACGTTGGTGACTATGTGTGTTGTATCAAGCTTGAAGATTAGGGCGAGCCCCTTGGAATGGATTTCGGGTAAGCCTTCCATGGTGTGATCATTGACTTCGAATATGCCGTCAGGCATGAAACTGGAGTCGAATAGGGCTGCATCGTTTGTGTCCCAAGCCAAAGCACAGCGATAAATAGCGTCCGAAACGCTCCCACTGCTAGTTGTGGGTAGGTTGAGGGCCGCGGGGAGTGAGAAGGGGGATGCCATGTTGTAGGTATTAGAGTTGGGGTTAGTGGGAGTTTTGCGCTGTTGGACAACTTGGTTTGAGGTCAAAGAGAGAAGGTTAAAGGTTATTCTAGCTCTTCAGGAGGATCAAATTGACATTAAATACCCATTTATTTATCTCTAAGTAATTGTGAGACTACTAGATTGTTAGGTCTATCACCTCTCTTCTGCTCCGCGGGACAAGTTGTAAGTGAACTAACGGCCAATCAGAGGCTTCTGCACCCGAATGGTGGCTAGTATAAAGCTCCAGACCGCTATTAGTGATATGCGAAAAAGGGTTAGCATATGGTCGCTCATGCAGCTGTCCGCCAATCAGAATCTTGTATATCCAGGTGAAGGCTAGGGAGATGGGAGCTCGTCTCATCATTTTGAACTGTGAAAAACCCTCACAGTTGTTCCAGTATTATTCTTCTGCAGCATCAGAAACAAACCAAGTATGGCACCGACTTGTCCAGCAAGGGTTCGGGAGAGCAGATCCATGACGAGGTCGAGATTTGGCTGCCGGAATTGCAAGCTCAGAAAAGTCAAGGTAGTATATCTCGGCTGTTTATTAAAATGATACATCGCTAACCTTATATCTGGGCTGGTAGTGTGATGAAAGTAAACCGTGCTGCAAGAGATGCATTTCATTCGGGGTATTATGCAACTTCAGACTTGATGTTCTTGACCTGCAGCCCGTTACCTGTGATCCAATTATATATGCATCGCAGCTCTCTAGACAAGGAACGGTGCTTCAAGCACCTCCCAGCAGCTCTGTGTGGACATCTGATGGATCAAACTTTTATCAACTAGACTCAAAGTGTCAGGATTTTGTGACTAGGTATCTAGGAAGAAGTCTCATTACTCCAGACGACCCTAAAATGGTCCAAGTGAATCGCAGCCTTATGGCCTTAGCCTTCTTTGTAAGTTTTGTCAGAGGGCTGAGCCCTGTCTATATTCAACAGATGATCCGCTAGATATCTACTCTATTGTACTACCAGGGCCATGGTAACATAAAATCTCCGCAGAACCCTTTCTTGATGCACGCCTCCATAGCAGTGGCCTTTGCCTATGACCGTCATTTGACTCGATCTTCGGACTGCCGTCTTTCGGTAGAAGAGTGCTATCACCGGTCTCAAAGCTTAGCGATTTTCAACAAAAGGTTAAATGAGCCAATTGAAATCAAGGATAAGGATGCAATCTGGGGAACAGCAGCTGCGTTAGCCGTCTTGTCTTTTTCGACCCCTGATGCCACTACACCTGAAGAATCGTGGCCCCTTAAACCGCCTGAGCCCACGGATCTGGAATGGTTACGCATCAACACAGGCAAAATGTCTCTATGGTGCATAGCTAACCCGCTACGCTCGGACAGTCTATTCCGTATCATGGAGTCAACTTTCGCGGAAATGAATTCTCCTCTACCAGAGAAAGGTATAGATGGCATGTCAATAGCCTTGGCTAGCGTCTGTCATCTTGAAGACTCATCGACAACGGAAAACAATCCGTATTTTAAAGCCGCTCATGCCGTATCTGAGATCCAACGGCTCCCAGATAATCAGGTCCCCATAGGGCAAACAGAAGTCTTCACCCGTTGTATATGTGGCCCTTTCAAATCTTTGTTGCAAAAGAAAGATCCTATTGCACTTTTATTGATGTATCTATGGTATCGCAAAGCTGGTCGCAGTATATGGTGGATTGAGCTGAGGGCTAGAGTAGAATGCCCCTCTATTTCCTCGTACTTACGGTTATATCACAGTAGATACGCCACTGTACATGCATTCCTGCCAGGAGGTGTTTTAGAAAGTTGGATAGATGGATAATCCCTATCCGAACCCTTAATTAGCCTCTTTCTTTAATCTACTTTTGCAAGTGTACCGGTCGCGTTAACCCCGAGGTTTGCTGAGCGTGGCCATGTTCAATATGCAAAAGTCTCAGCAGCCATGCCCTGGCTAACCTTTAAATGCTTGAGCAACCTCGAACCTTGGTAATTCATTTTGCACCAAAGCCAGCAATTACTGCGAGTGTCATGAATTATTTGAGGCGAATGCGACCACTTGTTGTACCGCTTTGTGAATTGTACCGTGAGTATGTATATCCTTTGCAATATCAGTCAGAGCTGTTGGCTGTCCATGCGCGGGAACGACACTGTAAGCGATTCGCCCGTTCTCACTTGCATGACCTCCAAGGAAGCGTACATTACATTCTAATTAACGCCATCACCGCGAATCTGGTCCGTCAATTGAAGAGCAACTAAGTCAGGGAATGTCGTAACGATATTGCACCAAGCATTGCCTTCACACGATATTCGACAAGTATGAAAGTAATGGAGTTTTTACCTAAAAAGTTGTCCTAGACCTTGGAGCAAGTTCACCTATAGTGATTAGCAGATCTACCCTCTCAATGATGAGCTAGTGAAGCCAATTGGTAGCTTCGATTGTCAAAACTGAAATCACATTCGACTGGTACCTACCATTTTCACTGTTATTGCGTCTCTACTAGACAGCCTCTAGAACAGTTGAGAATGGAGCAATTCGTTTTGGTTGCCAGATGGGCCCTCGAGAGCGCGCGGATGACTGATTATTGCATACACCTCCACTGCTTTATTATGGTACAGATGCTTGCCGATCCCGGAGCGGAGATCGAAGAGCACGCAATGCTACCGCTTACTCCATACTGCGTACTCCGTCTGCATCAGCAAAATGTGACTTGATATTAGATGAGGGCCTAAGCCATGCTGTACCCGCCGCGCTACATATAAAAAGCCATTTTGTCTTGTGAAAGTTACCATTGATTGTGGTACTTCGTTTGAGCATAGCAGTCTACCTACTAACAGCAGCAAAGATGGTCGCGACGACAGAGCCCATTTATATCACATACCTCAATGGCCTAGATATTGCGGCCCTGGAGCTTACTGATTCAGAGATACTAGAGGCCGTTGAGAAGGCGCTTGATGCGCAGGGACGTAAGCAAGCAGTCATTGAGCCGCGAGTGCATCTTGTGCCGCGCGATTCAGCCAAAGGCCACTTCAACGTTCTACGCGGCGTCGTTCATCCGCTTAATGCGGCAGGCGTCAAGGTTGTTGGGGATTTTGTTGACAATTACAAGCACGGATTACCCTCTGAGTTTGGTATCTTGAACTTGTTCGACCCAGACACCGGCGTGCCCAAGGCAGTTATAGATGCGACATCTATTACGGACATGCGCACTGGCGCAGTTACAGCCCTGGGAGCAAAATATTTGGCACCCAGTAAACCCAAAATCTTGGGACATATTGGCGCCCGTGGTAGCTCCTACTGGAACATCCGTCTACTAGCCAGTCTCTTCCAATTTGATGAGATTCGCATCCATTCTAAACGCAAAGAGAGTCGTGAAGCTCTGGGTGCGAGACTGGAAAAGGAGCTAGGAAGGCCAATCCGTGTGCTGGATAACTGGGAAGAGACCATTGTAGGAGCAGACATTGTCGTTGAAGCGTCACGGTTGCCAGCACCAGAGCCTTTGCTGAAGACGAGGTGGATAAAGAAGGGTGCGCTGGTGATGCCCTATGGCACAATGAGTGCCCTGGAGCTTTCACTGACAGACATTATGAACAAAATGATTGTCGACGATTGGGGCCAGTGTCGCAAGGGTCTGCCGCTAGGGGCCCTGCGGCAGCATGTGGACAACGACAAGCTGACAGAAGAGAATCTCCATGCGGAGATGGGCCAGATCGTGGCGGGCTTGAAAAAGGGCAGAGAGAGCGACGACGAGACGATATTGTTCTGGCATCGTGGACTAAGTCTTAGCGATATTGCGCTCGGAACAGCCATTTTGGACAAGGCGGCGAAGCTTGACGTTGGACAACGGTTGCGATATGCCTAAAGCAAAGTGCCATATACAGAAAAACAACCCGAATAGAAACTGATGGTCAAATGTCCCAACACACAATTTTCACTACATCACATAACCCATATGCAGCACAAATTTGCCGTAAATATGAAGCTTTGTCCGGAATCGTGATACTCCTATGAATGCTATTTAAAATTCGGGGCTATATAATCACTTAGATCCATCTCATCCACTGTTGTCTGTAGATACTCAAGCTGCTGTTGAACCCATTCCTTCGTTAGCCGGTGCGTTTCAGCAGCTGGCCTTCCCTCGGCCTGCAAGGTATCGCGCATCTTCGCTAGACGCTGAGCCACAACATTCAGCCGATAGTCTGCCCACTGTCGGAACAGCTCGTCATTATTGCTGATGGGCTTAACGGTGCGCAGCGTGCTGGTGTCTCGCAGCATCGGATCCCGTGGGCGCATCGAGACGACAAAGGTGATACGCTCGCCGCTGCCGAGTGTCCGCAGTGCGGCGTGCTTGACCATGCTCCCCTGCATCATGACAGCATATCCCATGCCTGGCTGCCTCATCTTTAGGATGCCACCATCGCCTTTGCGCAAGGCTGTCTCGCCGCCCGACATGCCGACCGGATCAGAGAGCATTAGCACGCATACCCACGGATACGAGTCGCGATGCCATGCTGAAACAAGGTCTTTGAGATCCGCACCGTCTTCATCTGGTTCAACATCGTCGCTGCTCGCTTTTGGCGGCTCTGGTGGAGGTAGATTGTCTGTGATTGCACCATTCTTGTCGACATGTTTTGGCAGTTGAACGTTAAGCTGCCCAATTTCATAGTCCATGATAATATCCAAGTCCACGCCAGCCGCGTCAGAACAAGCTTTCAGCATCTCGGGACTTCGCCACATGGAGTAGGCAAACGGTGCGGCTGGCCCATATCCGCGGATGCGATAGACGCCAGGATATTTCCACGAGCCATATTTGCCGACAATGTCGGGGCGAAAGATGTCGGCACGGAGCTCACGAACACCAGAGGGAGTCAGGAGTGGGAATGGCGCAGTGATGGCCGTTTGTGAGCTGGCTTCTGGGAAATCGAGGCCAAGGTCATGAAGGCTGATTGTTGAAGAGGGTCGATTGTAGCATAGATGCTGGAGCGGATCAAAGGCAATTGGCTTTTCCTGCGATGCCGATTCAATCGGTTCATCCAGTGGCTTACCTGATATGTGTAGAGGTCTCGCAATGGTAGCTGCCGCCATCATGAAAGCAATGTTGTTCTCAATTGGCTAGGATTTGTCTTTTACAGGAGGACCAGCAGTAAGACTTGGGCCACAACCAGACTGTTAGTCTCGATTTATCGTGATGTTGGTATGTTACATTTGCGAGTAGACGTATATCCACATCTTCTCGCCGATAACGGACAAATCAAAAAGATTCCATCTTCACCTGTAGATCATGGTTAGTGTCTATCACGCCACTCTTTGGTTCAAGCACGCACGCGATCTCAATCCCACACCAGTATTCTACATGCTTACTGAAACGGCAAAATCAACATGCCCGAAACGATCAATCTCCACCGGAGCTATTTTAGCAAGGCTATTGAACAGTGCGTGCAGTGCAGCAGGTTCTGTCAACGGCCTAATATAATGCTATCAGTTGAAGATTTATTCCAGAAACTACTGTTCAGTAGAGCTTTTATTGTTTACTCATGAACGGCGCAGGCTATCATCTTCCTATTTTGCAATCAATCCATTACCATAGTCTATGGCTCCCGTCTTGAAGTTTGCCTCAATAATCTTGTTAACCAGAGTACAGTAGTTAGTTCTACCGTAGTATGCTTCTCGAAAGAGCTTGGTTGTTATCAAGTCCTCAGTTATCGGCATAGGTAGCCTGGGATTCAGCCTCATAAAAAGGCTGCGCTAGCTGATTGAAGTACGTTTTGTTTTCAATAGTGAACAGCATAACGTCGACTATAAAAAAAAGCGGATGTCCGATATATACATAAGGAAGTAATGGACCCAGCATGTATCGCATAGATCTCTTTAATATCCTTCATTTCTGTTCACTTTGTTCGTGAGCTCTCTTCCTTCACTAAGTCGAATGAGGTTATACTTGAGAACCTCATATATCCTTTGAGCGTAAGCACTAGAATCTCCACTGACGTGCGGTGAAATGAACAGATTCTTCGTGCTCCACAAGCGGTGGCCATCTGGTAATGGTTCAGGATCTGTCACATCAAGTGCAGCTCCGCGGATTACGCCGTCTTCAAGCGCATCAATCAAGTCATCTGTTTTGATGATCTCTCCCCGGCCGACATTTGAAACAAATGCCTTCTGTTTAGCAAGCAAAGCTAATTCGTTTCGTGAGATGAGACCCCGTGTGTTCCGTGTCAGTGGAAGAGTAATGACAAGTAGATCGAGACCGGAGCTCAGAAACTCATGTAAGCCTTCGGTATCCCCAGCCGAGAACCATTTGCTAGGCAAGATGCCTTCAGGGTCACCGAGGCCTGCTGCTGGCGTATAAGTCTCATCTCTGCGCGACTCAGGCGAGAGACGCGGGTGTAAAGTACACACGTAGACATCCATGCCTAAAGCGTTCAAGACTCGAGCTACCTGGCGACCGACGGCGCCGTACCCAAGAATGCCACTGAGAACTTATTAGACTCACTGTTCCTCATGTTATCACTTAGGTGATCAGATTCAGCTTACACTCGCTGTTGAACCGCGTCATTCACGGGCTCTACCAACTTCTGCCACCGGCTTTGGCGCTGGATATCAACGTATCGAGTAACTACAAAGTCAAGTTAGACATGATTCCTAGTTTGTGGAGTTGTTATGCTTTTGACTTTGATGTTGGAAGGCTAAAAATGTTGTTACTACCCACTCAGCTATCTGTGGTCTTCACGACGGGTCAGCATATCAGATCCATTCATTTAAATCTTGGAGGTCCGTACCCGTGCACACCACTAGCTGTACAGAGAGCGACATTTGTTTCTCGTATCAGAGGATTTTCGAGAACATGGTTTGCACCAGCACTTTGCAGCTGCACATACTCTAGCTTTGGAGCAATATCCGCTGTTGGTAATGCACTCCCGGTGACGAGAATAGTGACATCCTTCCACTCTTCGTCGGGGAATTTCTTCTGGAATGATGGCGTATTCCATGTTGCGTCTCTGACAGTGACAATTTCCAGGCCAGGAAACAGCTCTTTAAGCTCTGCTATCCACTCAAGTCGGAATACCGTGCCAAGTAGCGACTTTGGCGGTCCTGTTACTCCGAGGAGCACCAGTAGCTTGTGGCCGTCGAGAGTTTTATTTGCAGTAGATGTCATGGTCAACTATCATCGGGATATATTCACGGAGGCTCTCTTTGGCTCAACCCCAAATTGTCGCAAGCATTAAGTTGTGAGGTATTGGACCTAGTGCTTCAATTTATGGCAAGAAATCGAGGGGTGTGTTAGAGAACAAAAGTGGAATATATGCGAAACGGATTGCGTGCTCATTATTAGTGATTTCTGCATTTGTATATGCATTATGTCAGCAGCACAAAAGCATCATTCGGCAAAGTCATACAACAACAATCCAGCAGAGCAAGATGAGCTGTGTTATTTGACAGAGTTGTTATTTCTCATCTGCAGATAAGTTTACTGTACTATGAATGTTGTCGTAGCTCCCTGTCAACCAGCTGTTGCGCGCGTACCTAAAAATTATTTGATAGCAAGCGGAATTTACGCTAAAGACTTTTAGAGGATATCAAAGATCCATTATGACCTTGATAATAAGGGGAATATGGGCGTACATGTACATATCAATTGAGCCTTTGCTAGAATATTGTACATTTGTCGTTATAAAAAACTCACTGTAGTGCTTACAGGTATTATATCGCGGGTCTACATTCTCAATATGTAACACTGGCGTATTATTTTACATCAGGTATAATATAATTAAATAGAGAATGAATTGTATTACTGGATTTGTTTATCTACTGGCATAAAATGGTCAAACCAGCTAACCATTCTGCAACAAGCATCTATTAAAGCGGGAAATTGGCGAATTCCATGACCCTCTTTCGGATATTCCACAATACACGATTTGACTCCATGATCCTGAAGCGCAGTATGATAGTAATGTGCCTGGGCAGGTGGAGTGCACTGGTCTACTTTGCCCACCAGTTGCAGGGTTGGCGTCTTGCAACGGTGGACATATCTCAGTGGGCTTCGACGAAAATACAGGCTCTCTATATCGTAAGGACGATTGTCGAGAGTCCGCTGGCGAAGGTCACTGGATAACCATTGCAAGTTCCAGTCATTAACAGGAGAAATAGGAATTGCGGCGGCGAACCTGTTAGTCAAAGTAGTCAGCCAAGCTGACTGAAAGCCACCGTAGCTACCCCCAATGACACCCAATCGGGATGCATCTGCAACACCAGAACTGACAAGATGATCAAGCCCTCTCAGGAGATCGGTCGCATCACCGCCCCCCACGTCCCCTACCACGCCTTGTGTAAACTCTCGACCTCGTCCAAGGGAGCCTCGAGGGTTCGCGTTGAGGACCGCATATCCTTGAGTTACTAAAAAGGCTACCCAAGTTCGATATCCCATCCACTGGTCAACAAAGGCGCTCATGGGACCTCCATGAACATTGAGAATGAGAGGGTATGGCTTCTGTCCTTTGGGAGGGAGGTATAGAAACCCCTGGATTTCTAAGCCGTCTGTAGACTCCCAAGAGACTGTGTGGCTCTGGCCCAGCTGGGGCCGAAGCCAGCGTCCACCATCGTCTTCGAAAGAGAGTATTTGGGTATATGCGCCGGCCTCATTAACCAATCCGATTTCCGGCTGTAGCTCCCAGCCCTGTCTAACTACAGCGAATCCTCCGCCAGGGAGGCTAGCTGGCTGAGGGTAAGAAGGACCACAAGCATTGCCTGTCGACCAGAGTTCACGTACCTCATGGGTGAGCACGTTAACCTTGAGAGCCACCGATGTGAGGTCTCTCAAGCCCATACTAAACAAAGTCTCTTCATTGAACCACTCAAGACTTGCAATGTCGACATTGGAGGCGATTCGCGTCTGCTTATTTGTCTTGCTGTCGACGCAGACGATACAGCCAGCAAGCTTGGTGCGGTCCCCACCGACGGATTCAACAAAAGCAACTTTCGAACCCGAAGGTGAAGCAGTTGGCTGCGCCATAAAGTATTCCCCTCTTTCAACCATAACATGTTCCACGCAATCCGAGAGTGATATTTTGACAAGAGAAGATTCCTTGTACGCTCCTTCGCCGGGCCGATCGCTGACAATCGCAACCGCATCCTGCGGACCGCACCAGGCGAACCGCCAAATGTTTCTTCCGGGGAGGCTGATCCGGCGCGTCTGGTGGCTTTGTAAATCATGGAGCCAAAGACTGCGGACGTCCATCGCAGTATGGTCTGTTTTCACAATCGGGGTCCACTGTGATCGAGAGACATCCAGGTCAACGAGCGTTCCAGAACCCTCGAAGCCAGATTTGGGCAGGCCGAACGCCGCGAGGCCTATAAGTATTGCGCTACCATCATGCGACCAAGAAAAATCTTCGATGATGCCTTGGAGAGGTTCCGAGATCAAGGGCTGCGCTTCTCCAATTCTATCGGATCGCAAGTAGAACAATTGATATTGCCCCGCTCGAATTCTGTCCGATAGGAAGACCAACGTCTTCCCGTCGGGAGACCACTTCGGTTTCTTATTGTTATGTGGGCCATGAGAAGCAGCCACAGGCGCAGGATCTGCTGACATGCTTGATCCAGTGGGGAGGTCAACAATGTAAACATGTGTTTTGGGACCGTCCTTCAGAGAGCTCCAGATGTGCCCAGTAAATGCGAGTCTTGTGCCGTCAGGTGATACAGCCAAGTCCTCAGCGTTGCTCAGCTGGCCAAATGACGGGGCATGAACTTTGGTGAAGAACTCCTCAACTTGCTTCCAAACTTGCGAATCCGCAATATCGGGCACCTCAGCAAGCGGATAGTCATGATTTCGAATACCACGACTATTTTTGCCTCTCTCACCATTCTCCAGAGTCCGTAAAGTCATCTTGTGAGTAACTTGTAATAGGAAGCGAACGCAAAGTACGCCTTAGGTCTTCGGATTTAATGTTATTCTGAAGGGTGGCCATGTATAAGGATACAGCTGGTGTAATTTCCCAAGCTACCTCTTTTATGTAGTAGAAGAGATATGAGTGCGGATATTTTGGCCAATCGCATTGTGCCGTAAGAGACAAGTTGAACAACAATGTCCCACTTGATCAAACCCGTACGCCCGAGAGACAGCCACGTATTTGAACACGACCATGGATAATTTGGCCAATTGAACTTCGGAATTAAACTGTAGTGGAAGAGGAGGGGAAGGCCACCAAATAATCCGTATCACTAATTGACGGACGTGTTGAACATTTAGAAGGAATATAGATCAAAATTATTGCCAAGCGGATGCTACTGTGGCGGAATCATACAGCACCCCTTCTCCTCGCAGGATAACCTGCATCTGCTCCTTGCTAAGTCGCCGTCCATACATCTTCTCGCCCTCCCAAACCCTGGACAGTGCTCGGATCAAGTCAGCCCGAATCATCCGTCCCTGTATCCAATCCCTGTGGATGGCATCACGCGTTTCAATACCAACGAGGAAAAGAGATCGGTCAAACCAGCTGTAGCGGGCCTTCATGCGCTGGAGGCGATGTGCAATCTGCAGGAATGAGGAAACAGAATCTTGAATACGAATATCAGGCGACGGCACTTCCTGGCAGCGGAAGTGATACAAACGAATAGCATAAAACTCACATACCGCGGCATCAATCTGGAAATGGAGGCGCGGATACTTCCCGTCGATTGTGTCACGATGCGCTATGCGGAAAAAAGAGCTATATTTCTATACCTCTCCCCAAGAGAGGCGAAATCAGTATTTAGTTCCCAAACAGTGAGACTCTACTCATTCATAGAAGTAGAACTTACTGTTTCCAGTGTGTCAATCTCTTCTTGGATGCTTCGATGATTACCCGTCCCAAACCAGAACAGTTGATTAAGCAGGTGGTACAACCTGTGCTGCTCATGATATACGTCATAGCACTCGACACTTTCTATATCGTAAGTGAGCTCTGAAGATGGATATCTGTTGCCATGGTTGAGGTATAGGTAGTTTCGAGATATTCGTCGTATGCGCCGCATACAGTCCCCCTCGAGAAGAAGATCAGAGAGTTCACCCCCATGTGAGACGAAGTTTAGCTGCACATCAGCATAGATGAGCATTCCAAGGAGTTTGTAGATGAGACTATGAAAGGCTGTCTCATTATTGAAGATTTTATTCGGTTCCACAACATGGTCTTCGGCAGCAGAACTGCGCCGATCGTAGAGGCGATGCGTGATAACATAATTGTGGATCTTTGCACTCAGAT
This sequence comes from Trichoderma simmonsii, assembly GCA_019565615.1. Lineage (NCBI taxonomy): Eukaryota > Fungi > Ascomycota > Sordariomycetes > Hypocreales > Hypocreaceae > Trichoderma > Trichoderma simmonsii. The sequence goes on along the minus strand of CP075867.1, from coordinate 34,590 downwards.
CTCGCCTCTGCAGTCCTGTTGAAGAGGCAGCGTTATCCATTGTGCATAGTATGAGCAGCCAAAATGAGACCATCACAACAAGGTGGTTAGGATGCTCCTGTAGAAGAATTCGGTGTAGGAGTTTCAGCCCCTTGTTGAGGTTCGCTTTACTTGATAGCAAAATGCCTTTGTCGTGACTGTGATGGGATATGCCTTGTAGTGAGACAGCCAGCATCAAGCGAAGGACCACCTCTTCCTTCAAGGCAATAGTAAGAAATATGGAATAAGCCGACCAGGAGAATCCTTTTACGCTACGCAAGTCTGTGTATTGACCCTGGTAGTATTCTAACGCTCTCTTTTCGTAATTGTCGAGGTCGAGAGCATCTGGTAAGTCAAAATGCAGAGATAATCTCGGCGAAGAGAGATGATGTAGGTCAGTGGATACCTGTATGGAATGTGGCCAAGTGGATGAATTCGAGTCTGCGGCAGTCATGCCTTCTTGAAATGCAGGAGTGGCTAAAGCGCTGATACTCCCAATCCACTGAGATTGTGAAGGGATATTCGGTGTTCCTGTAGTGACGGTAGGAAATGAAGGGAGAGTCGATTCCCATAAATCACTGTCGCCAAGCCAAGATGTCTCCTCCATGCTGTTGTCGGGAAGGATCATATCGAAAGTGTTGTCCAGTAGCACATGGGACCAAGCAGATGAAGGTGATAGTAACATATATGCCTCTTGCTGCGGCTCAATGATTGCTTCACTGGATAGAGGTCTTGGTGTGGTAGATAACGCATCCTCAGTCACCACAGGTGTAATTAGGGAGACTGAAGAAGCACCGCGGCTGGTTGTAGAGAAGCCTTGACACTCGCGGCTCATTGACGAGCCGGCATCTGACAGTGGGACACCGTCTCCTTCGGGAGCTGGAGAACTGAGAGGCGAACTTGGACTCTGCTGCTGTACATTCGGCAAAATGTTCGGAGGCTCCCAGGTGTTTCGCGATTTGATAGAGCCATAACCGCGTCGCCGGAGCCTAAGGGGGATTGATGGTTCTGGTTTACAACAATTCAAGCTTAGGCGTGTACACCGCCCACACGCTGGTAATCCTTCATCACATTTAATTCGTCTCTCTCTACAGGCGCAGCATCCTAGCCAATATGCATGTGTTAGCCGTACCTGCATGCCGTCTTCGAATTAGCGTAAATGCTCACCATTCTTGGACCTCTTTTTGCTGGGTTGTGACATAATCGCAATTTCGTCTTGAGCCGCGTGGCAAGGTATACCTAAGAGCCGTTCATACCCTTACTGCTTCAGAGGTTTTGATAGAAAAATGGAATTCACATCTCGTATGGGGGAAAAGATGAGGAGAAATGCCAATGGACAGTGGAACTACCATGAGCGCTAGCACGATTAGCATTGGCTCAGCTTCCTGGATCGCGGGGAATTACATTCGCGCTAGGATATTCTAGCGAATGAGCAACGTGCTTGCTATCTAGGAATACCCGGGATCAAACTCAACAGCAACATATCGAAATCACCGTTCGTTCATGTATAAAATAAGTCACTTAGATATGCATCGGTTGCTCTCGAATATGCTGGCTATTCAAACGGTGCATTCGTTTCCACTTTTGCCATGGCACCCTCCGCTCATCAAATAACTCCCGTCGACGGGGCTACGATTAACGATGTCCCCCAAATAAATGAGATTGAGTCCAAGGCCGATCTGGAAGAGGAATTGCACGATACTGTTGTCACTCTTGGAAAAAATGTAGGAGATCAATATATTCACAAAGCTAAGGTCGAGGAGATTGAACGTTCGAATGGTGAACCCGGCAACGACATGCCATTATCAGAAAAGATTGGCGTCGACGAGTCTCCATTCCCAGAAGTCCAGGCAGCCGTCCGCAGTTACGATGAGGAGATGCCAGCGAACACCATTCGTGCGTGGGCCATTGGTCTGTTCCTTGTCACCTTATGTGGCGGAATGAACATGCTCTTTCACCTGCGGTCTCCTGCAATCTCGATTTCTACCATCGTCGCACAGTTCCTCGCTTACCCCATCGGCCGCCTGTGGTCCCTTACAATGCCCCAGCGAATATTCACGACATTCGGAGTCCGCTGGTCTCTCAATCCCGGGCCCTTTAACATGAAAGAGCACGTGATAGTCACCGTTATGGCAAATGCTGGGTTTGGTATCGGGGCGGCTTATTCAACCGATGTCCTTACAGCTCAGCAGAAGTTTTATGGACAGTCCTTTGGATGGGGATTCCAACTTCTCCTTACGTGGACTTCGACTATGATTGGTTACGGTATAGCTGGAATCAGTCGACGCTTTCTTGTGTAAGTGCTTGAACTTCTACTCGCTTCAAGCCTAATTCGACGTATCATTGTAACGCTGACCTCACAAAGCTGGCCCGCAGCCATGATTTGGCCCTCTAACCTGGTTTCTACTTCTCTGATGTACACCCTTCACGACCATGCGCCTGAGGATACCTCACAGAGCGATGGCTGGTCCGTCGGCCGCTATCGGTATTTTATCTACGTAGCCGTGGGTTCCTTCGTCTGGTACTGGGTACCCGGATTTCTCTTTAAAGGTCTGAGCGTTTTCACGTTCGTTACATGGATCAAGCCGAACGACCCAGTGGTCAACCAACTATTTGGAGGAATCAGCGGGATTTCGCTGATACCCCTGACGTTGGATTGGACTGTTGTCTCGGCCTATGTTCAGAGTCCCCTCATTCCGCCATGGTAAGAGTTAACGCCGCCTCTTTACGAAGCACTCACAGAGATGCAGTCATATTATCAGTAGATGCTGATCTCATTAGGTATGCTATTGCAAATACATTGGTTGGCGTTGTTGCCTTCTTCTGGATAACTGCCATCGCGGTCCATTTTTCTGGAGTTTCGTACGCCAAGTACATTCCGATGGGAACTTCCAGTGTATACGATAACGCTGGCAAAGTTTATAACGTGTCTCGGGTCCTCAATCCCGATATCACCTTAAATATAGACGCATACAAGGCTTACTCGCCTCTTTTCCTCCCTACGACCTATGCCCTCTCATTCGGCGTCTCATTCGCTATGGTCATCTCTGTCTTGATCAACACCGGTTTATTCCACAGTTCTGAGATCTGGCTACGGGCAAAGCTAGCTCGGAGGCAAGAAGACGATGTGCACATGCGACTTATGAAAAAATATCCGGATGCACCGGACTGGTGGTATGCTACTCTATCTGCCGTGATGCTAGCTTTGTCGTTTGGTCTCCTATACGCTTGGGATACCAAAACGACTTGGTGGGTCCTTACTGTCGCCTTTATTATACCATTGGTGTGGACTATTCCAATGGGTATGGTTCATGCGATGACCAACGTGCAGTATGTCAAACCCTCCTCTCCGTAAACCGATTCCTTCCCTCCCCTCTTCCCAATACGGCTGGCTGTAGTAAGTGCGAGCCACGCGGCTAATGCGAATAATTGACATCAGGCTTGGACTTAACGTCCTCACCGAATTTATCGTCGGCTACATCTACCCCGGACGACCGATGGCCATGATGCTCTTCAAAACGTATGGATACATGACCATGTACCAAGCCCTGAGTTTTGCTCAGGACCTCAAGCTCGGGCACTACATGAAGGTACCACCTCGCACCCTCTTCTGGTCACAAGTTGTGGCAACGTTGTGGTCGGGAATTGTGCAGATTGCGGTCATGAATTGGGCATTCAGCTCGATCGAGGACATATGCTCCCCTGAGCAATCCAACAACTTTACATGCCCTGGCGGTCGCGTCTTTTTCTCCAATTCCGTCATATGGGGTTTAATCGGCCCCGCTCGCATCTTTTCACCAGGGCAGCTCTATAGCAGTCTCTATTGGTTCTTCTTGGCGGGTGCTATCCTTCCCGTTATTCTCTACCTCCTAGTCCGCAATTATCCACGCTCGCACATTAGATATATTATGGCGCCCGTGATTTTCGCGGGCTGCGGTTGGATCCCGCCTGCTACTCCCTTGAACTACCTCAGCTGGGGCATTGTTGGTTTTCTTTTCGCCTATGTCATCAAAAACCGGCACCAAGGATGGTGGGCTCGCTATAATTACATTACATCCGCTGGCTTGGATGTGGGACTCGCACTCTGCAGTATCTTGATCTTTCTAACTCTTAACCTTACTAAGACAAGCCCTCCAAACTGGTGGGGTAACACTATTACCAGTAAGACGCTGGACTATAATTCTGGCCAAAATGTCCTGAAGAAGGTTGCATCTGGGGAAACATTTGGTCCGCCTGAAGGCTCTTGGAGATGATTTTCCAAATGTTGTTTGGTGAAACTCTATGGATCTAGGCATTATAAGGATTTTTTAGCTGTTAAAGAAAGGCCTTCCAATGGGCTATCTTGAATGAAGTGTAGTTTCTTGCTCAACTTATATTAACCAAGTTGAAACTGACCTAGCTGTGTAACATGAAGCATCAAATGTGGAGTAAATAAATCAGAAAAAATCCTTTAACCTTTAAGATCATCAGCTTAAAGGTGCCTTTCCACCTGTCACTTGGCCTTTGTAGAGTAACTTGGTCCTTTACAATCATTGCTACACCTGCGATTGATTGGCCTAAAATGCAACAAATCCCTGTACTATAATAGTATAAGGATTACAGTAGATCTACCGCCACGTGGTCCTTCGTTCTACCAAAAAGATATTAATAAAAAAGCCCCCATAAAACTACAAAACAAGATCAGATGTCTCATAATATTTTTGAGCTTTCTTAATGTTGGCTTCCAACGGGAATCGCGTGTTGCAATTTCGCAACAATCTTGCTCTCCAGTGATCAGGACACTAGCATCAGCACTAACGAGGTTTGCGGATAATTGGACCAATCGGCAGTGCGTTGCGTAGCGCCTTCTCTCCATTTATGAAGCCTTAGCCCAAACATAACTGATCATCTATCGAAGCATCAATCATTTTAGCATATGTCCGTATTCTACCTTTTCTGTTGCTTGACCTCTTTAGCCTGTTTGAGTGGAAACTCTCACATTGGCCCGCCATTGAGTCGAATTTCTACTCGCAGATTACATGTCTTTATCGTGACTCATTTGGTACTATATAAATGCGAACCCGTCCTCTACCGAACGCTCTAATTACGGCCTGGCATATCCTTTATTGTAACAGTTCACTGTGAAGTCTTCCACCTGACTGTCCTCCCTATGGCTACCCCTCAAGCGCCCCAAGCCGCCGAATGGCGTCAACCATCAAAGCATGACTCTGTAATAATTGTTGGCGCGGGAGCTTTTGGGCTTTCCACAGCTTTACATCTTTTACGAGAGGGTTATACAGATGTCACTGTCCTAGAAAGGGGTGATGAGATTCCCTCTCGGTACTCTGCTGCCAACGATATCAACAAGATCATCCGAGCTGAATACGAAGATCCTTTCTATCGTGACCTTACGCTAGTGAGTTACAGTCACAGTCCCACTGAATTCCCTCCAATCTTGGCTTCTACTCGACTACTGACAAACAAACACAGAAAGCCATTGAAAATGGCTGGCGCCAGCCGCTCTTCGCATCTCACTACCATCAAACAGGTTACATCGTCGCTAGGTCATCTCAAGCTCCCCCAAAAGTAGCGGAAACTCTCGAAAAATCTTTACAGGTAGTGGAAAGCCATCCGCTATTTTCGAATGAAATATCCGCCCTGAACGGTCCGGCAGACTTCCGTCGCAGCGCGTGGCAGCTCTCGGGCCCGATGCTGGGTTTCAAAGGCTACCTCAATCGCATGGCAGGTTACGCACACTCCGGAGACGTTATCCGCGCTATGTTTCTTCACTGTGCCCGGGCTGGAGTGAAATTTATCACGGGCGAGCAGCGAGGAAATGTTGTCGAGATATTGAACGAAGCTACTGGCACACGGGAACAGCGATGCATTGGGGTGAGAACATCCGATGGTAAGGTGCACCATTCTGGAACAACAATCCTCGCCCTAGGGGCATTCGGAGCATCTTTAGTTCCAGAACTGGCAAGTTTTACTACGGCTCGATGCTGGTCTGTTGGCCACATTCTTCTTAATGCGGACGAGGCAGACCTACTTCGAGGTATTCCGGTTGTGAATGTGCGGGATCTCGGCTTCTTTTTCGAACCGGACCCTGCTACTCGCCTACTGAAACTTTGTCCTCTCGGTGCCGGATATACCAACACTGGAGCTGATGGCGTGTCATTGCCACCAGCTGACCACTTGTTGAACGAGTTCATGCCGAAAGAAGACGAGCAGAAGCTGAGATTGCTACTTCGCAATACTTTGCCATGGCTAGCAGATCGACCGTTCGTAGATAAAAAGTTGTGTTGGTTCTCGGATACCGCAGACTCTGACTTCTGTATTGACTATGTCCCCGGCTGGAACGGCTCTCTTGTCGTTCTTGCGGGAGACTCAGGGCACGGATTCAAGATGACGCCCATAGTTGGAGAATGGGTTATCTCGCTTTTTCAAGATGGGGCTCAGCGTATTCCTCGCTGGCGCTGGAGAAGCTTACCAAATGAGAATATGGTAGCCAAAGGGAAGGGATGGGGTAATAAAGTTACCTGGCGGGTTGGTAAAGAACGGGAACTCGCAGAACTTTTAGCTGAGAAAAGGTCTACCGAAGAATCTCACGCAAAATTATAAATAGCTTTCTCTGTCTGTTGGATGGATCTTTAGCAATGTAACCAACTGGTTTCCTATATACTACTGTCAAGGCTTTGGCATAGCTAGTCGAGAAGCACAGAGCTAATTGGCGCGCTGTGTAGGCCGCTAGATCGGCCATAGCAGTGCCAGACAGATAGAAACCCATATTTACAAACCTCATCTTCGTATAGGAAAAATTATTGATAAAATAGCTGGGCTAGGTTCGTCCGCCAATATCTCTTGTTTTGAGTATCACGCAGGGGGCTGCTTAATATACAAGTATGGGCCGGCATTATGACAATCGTCTATTATTTTACATCCGGTATGGATCTCAATCTTCTTACCATTGAACGGCTTGAAACGAAAGCAATTGAGTGGCCCTTCATTTACTGATAACGGCCGTATCAGAATAACATCACTGGCTCAAAAGGTAGTATATCGTTAGAGTAGAAGGTGATGGACTCTACGGAAGCACCCTAAAAAAGGCCGATCTTGTCAGAATCTTGCAGTATACCTTTCCCACGTATTTTTGCTTGCAAAGCTTTTGACATCGAGTCCATTATTGAGCCTAATTCTTTATGCTGTCATAATTGCATCGTACTTTCACAAGAAAGATGATGTTCGTTGCTTAGGTAGTCTCATAATTACGTCATGTCTCGGAGCTCTTACACGGGGTGACTACCCTATAAAAGGAAAATGAACGCCGCCGTACGAAATTTGAGCGACCTTTAGCTCATCATACCCACATACCAACTACGAATATTCATACGATACAATGGCTTGCGATTGTGGAACAAATTGCAGCTGCACTGGTCCAAACAACTGTAGCTGTGGCCAGAATTGTGCATGCAAGAACTGCGGTGTAAGTTCAACTTGAGCAGACGGATACTTTTAGGAGTAAACTTCTCACTTGGTTATTTCAGCATTAAAATACAAAAAGTTTCTTTGGGAGAACCAAATTCGTCTCAGGCACAGCGTCCAAGTTCGGTGCTTAGGCGAGGACCCAGGCAGCCTCCTAAACTCAGTGTATTTGCAATACATGGCTTGTGTGCATAAGATCTGCCTTAAGGAGGCATATAGTGTGGGAAATCACGGTTATGTTTGGATTTTGTATATGTATTCAAGCCCATCGCGATTTTACTTGTTCCAAGTTATGGTCAACTTCGAATGGTCTAGCTCTATTTGCATCTGAGAAAGTAGACTTGAGAAAGATACGTTTTATTCGCCAGTCTCTTTGTTTCAGTTCCAGGGTTGGTGATGAAACAACGTCACAAAGGTATTCTGTACTCTATATAATGCCCGGATACTGATGAGGTAGATACATCTTCTGGGGTAGAAATGGTACGTGGCGGGGCAAAAGACGCTGAGCAAGACTGGAGACGACAATAAGGCAGCCGTTATGAACTGGGCAGCGGCTGGATTGAGGTCCAAAAACCTCCTCGGGGATACCATTCGGAGTATTCCCAGTTTAAAGCTTGAGAGCAGAGTTCAATAATTTAATATAAATTATAAATTAGAAAACCATAACCTTTAAATGAATCTCAAAGTATATATTTGCTTATAATTCGATTCTATTTAGTAATGTGAACTAGTAAATAGCTTAAACAACAGGGTGAGTAGTATTAGTGGAATTTGCTGGGCCACCCGTGGTTATTCCTGCTTCTCCATGTGTTTGCTTATCTGGAAATGTGCCAGCTGCTGAATGGACACGGCCGTTCTGGGTGAAAGCAAGATTCAAGCGATTGTAATCCCACCTACGAGCAAGGAAAATGAAAGCAAAGGCCAGAAGCGGAACCAAGAGGAGATCTAGGATGCCAAAGAAGATAAAGCTGGACGTGATGCCAATCCGATTACCCCCGTCAGAGAGACCAAAGGCAATCGGATAAAAAAACCAGATCAGATTCATCCAGCCGGCTAGTCCTGCGTGGTCGCGGGAGTAGCCCATGCGGCGAGCGCCTCTATGGCCCTGGGCGAGGGTGCTGAAGGCAAGCGCGAGATAGGCTACCGTGCCAATGGCGAAAAACCCCCATTTATAGTTGGTGTGGGTGTAAGCAGAGAAGAGATAGGATAGGATCCTGAGTGAGGCAGAATTATCAGCACATGTGTGCGATTGATGAGAAGGCACTGACGACGATAACTTACCAAATCCATGCCAGAGCTATATTATATAGAATCGTTGCCCATGAGACGCTGCTAAGAAGACCGATGGCGATAATCAATACAGGAAAAGAGATGACCCAGTACACGTATTTGGCGAAGAAGATCTGGCGCGTAAGGCCACTATGGGCAATGTTGTTCACCTGTGGAATCACACTCCAAGCTAGGTCCGAAGCCATACTAAAGTATGCGACGGCACCCGAAAGGAGAGCAATAGTGAACAGGTAATGAAAAATCTTTTCTCCAGCTCTAGCTCTCCATGTCAGAGCAAAAACTATTATCTGCCTGGTCATCAGTAAGGCCAACTTCCATGTGACCATGCGTCAACCAACCGATGTGATGGCGAAGACCGCAAAGACAGCCCAGAGCCAGTCTGATCCGTGTACAGAGAGGTGTTGGTCACCTGCTGGTGGGTTGGTGGTGAGAGCGCCATTGCCACGATTGGCCAAGTTCATGGTGAGTTCGGTCGATGTCAGGCAGGGTAAATCAATGAAATGTGCTGTTCCAAAGAGGATTGAAGTAGCGAGATTTTGTGTAGACGCCAGGGCAAGGAAGATCAATTCAATCTGGTTGTTTTGTATCTGATAATGGAGAGCGTGAAAGATTGACCTCGGGCGAGATGAGAGGCTCTTATACCGCAAGGAAAGTGGTAGAGCCAACCTGATGCTCGTTAGTTTCTGGCTGTCCCCACACAGCTCGAACTCTGATTATGTCTTTATTTCGCCTCTTGTTTGTGATGTAGAAATATAAGAGAATCGGATAATAATCTATATGGATGCCAACTTGAACAAAGTGAGATTACGTCACCAATTGACGTGCTCTCCGTAAGCGTTTTCGAAATCCGGAGCAGATGTTCCCCCTCCCTAGTATAATATGAAATTCATGGGAGCGAATTTGTTGACGTCGCATTGACGGCAAGACACCGAAGTACGATGCTGTCGTAGATCACTGGTGCTCAAATATAAATGGTGGCTTCAATGTCCATTAAGCCTATACTTTAGCTTCCACTTGTCTTTCGATTCAACTGGGTTAGATAGCAACTAGTAACGAACACGCTTACCAAAGGGAGTAGCAAATATGCATCTCAGCTGTAGACGGCCATAATGGACTGTCTTACTGCATAACTCAGTTTTGTGAGAAGAGAAATTTTATAACAGTTCCTCTCTTACTGGATTTGCCTTTAAGTTATCTATGTAACTTACAACTTTGGATAAATAGTAACTTATGGTACAGAGATATTATGCGTGTTATTAGTATACGGAAGAGCTTAGTATTATTTCAGGATTTACCCAGTCAGCCTATGCTACAGCCGCAACCATCTTCACATAGACCTCATTTATAAAATTAGACTGTACTAATGGCGCTGCCCTAGTGGCGCTGATCTTTAAGAAGCGGAGAACTAGGTAGGTGGCTCCCCGATGCAGCGACGATGGTCACCGTATGTGGTTAGTTATCTCCGGTTACTGGTAGTATCTACTTGTCTATTACATACATCCTTCTGTTCTGCCATAAGCACCCTAAGGAACTCCTTGTCTGTATCTGTAGACAATAAACAAGACGTTCAATTCTCAGTAACCCCGCCTGTACTGCTATCGAACTGGTGTTTTTACAGTCACAAGGGGGTTTTCAGTGTATCATGGAAGTCCTTGCTATGAAAATCTCTGTATGTGCAGAGGTTTTGACTTTATTAGCTACCGTAGCTCCAACAAAGCTATCGCCAACGATAAACCCCCCCACCGGTACGTGCGCCTCTGCATTATCTTAAAAAACTGTCTTGAGCCCAAATGGTTAGAATCGAAACCCGGCATAGTATGACCCAACGCCATACCCATAACCAAGATAAGTAAAAGCTTTAGCGTTCACAGCTATTCAAGATAAATTCCTGTATGTTGATTATACCGCGACCTTTTTGCGTTGCCACGCTCTCTTTTGTCTTTATTTATTAGCTACGAAAACGGCTCCATTGTTATTAACCCCGAGGCCCGAATCGCTGCTGTTATAGGTATTTGCGCTACTGCTACTGATCGCCAGACCCGTGTTCTCCTTACACGAGAAAGATTGCTTCGTCTTTGTCTTCATCTTCATCTTTGTTGCCGTTGCGGTTGCAGGGTCCCGATTATCTCCAACTGAAGTCCCAGCGTGTTCTCTAGGTCGGTTTGCCTCGTGCTCTTGCTTGGGTTCCAACAAGAAGTTGTCTGATAGTTGGGCGAGCACTTGACAAGGCAATAGGTTGTCGTATCGTGGAGATTTCAGAGACTGCCAGAGCTCGGCAGAAACTTGATTGGGGGAGCTGTCATTCTTGAATGACATGGTTCTGTTTCTGAATCGCTTAGTACAAGACAAACTCCAATTCTTGCAAGTATGTTATCCCAAATGAGCTTGCATTGCAAATACAATTAAGAATAAAGACAAGGAGAAATAGGGAGAATCTGTGCCAGCTGGCCGAACTTTTAACTTTTCAACAGCGCACAAACAACCTTTCATCTGTATAGCCGTAAGCATTTCTGACAAAGAATGATTAATTTCTACGCTGTTAGACATTAGTTCATCATGATATCAAATAATGGTATTGAGTTTTGGTATGATACCTTGAAAATTTTGCCGCGTCATTTATAGACAATCAGTGTGAAACAGATCTTTAATTAAATTTTGTGGCAATCGTTCTGTGTAAAAAGCCATCAGACAGGGATTCTGTCAATATGTGATAAATAGTCTATCGGTCTCTTGGTCAAATGGTGTGCGTCAGCAGCTTGATATTCTCGGAACATATGATCCGCTGCTTGCTACTCATTAACTGACGTACAGATGAACAAACATGAGTACCAAGGTACATATTCCTTATGCTCGCTCACTTGGCCACCCAATAAGATCTTTCTCTTGCATAGTTAAAATCCAAAAGAGGGGTCCCGGTCAATCGCCACATGGAGCTAGCATTATCTAATAAATATAACTATACTTCTATTTTCTTCAGTGTTGCAGCTAAGCCTGATCAAACTTTACTAAGTCGCCACCGCAGTGGCAGCGGCCACCGCAAACGTCATTGATAATTGATTAAATAGAAAAGCCAATTCGATCCTGTCTGTTTTTATAACTGTCACAATGATGAACCTATTGAGTTGAGATTTGAAAGCGTCAAAATATTCTTAAAAAGACTTAATATTTCCGATCACTGCAAATAATGAACTCTAACAACACTATTAAGAACAAAGAAATCGTCATGGACAAAGCGGCTACAGCTAGCCATGCTCTTGCCCAAGAGAGTGATGCCAATATAGACCCTCAAATCAAAGATAGAGACCGCCATATTGAACACAATACTCTCCAGTCCGCAACTTCTGGTTGGCATAGCGAAACCACTACCGCTGTACAATCATATGCCAGTATACGAAACGGAGACCTTTGGACTTTGATAAGGCGTTTTAATAAGCAGATCTTCCATGTTAAGAGAATCTATAAGCCGCCGCTGTCAAATCTTGATATGAATATTGCAGCTGGTGAAGACATCACAGGAGAGAAAGTGCAAGCACATGCTGAGCGATTCTACATGACTGTCGTCATAAGCTTAGTCGCGCTCTATAAACATATAGTTCTCCTGCGATCGTGGCGAGACAAAAGAACGTTATATTTTTGTACCACTTATTCAATCGCCTGGCTTGTTGATCTGCTTGCCCCTACTTTCATTCTTTTTCTCATAGTGTTAATCATTTGTCCACCCGTCAGAGACATTTGCTTCCCACCAGCACCGGCATCACTTATTAGTTCTCGCACCGGAGCTGTAAAAAAACCAATGGCTGGGGTACTAGCCTCTGAATCTGTTACGGGAGCTCCAGAAGAAAATAGTGGCGAAGCGATCGAACAAGAGGCCCATAGCTTCATCTACAGCATTAGTACGGTGGGTTTCATTTCCGCTCCTGCGTCTATTGATATACTATGAATCAAAAACTGATTTTCCTGGTTGCAGCTTTTAATGAACATTTCTTCGGGCGAGTTCTCCCAAGAAGAACAGGATTCTGTTGGGCCAGAACACATGGTTCAGGATGTCTCAGATGTTTTGAATGAGACGGGAGACCAGAGTAAAAAAAAAAACCATGATAGGACAAAAGAGCCCGTTGCACGCGCTGTGCAAAGCTTTCACACACGCTCCGCGTTGCACACATTCCCCGAGCTCATCGACACTTGTGAACGACTCGGCAATGCATTGAGCCCAACCTCACCTTTTCCTACTCATCGTCCAAGACTGATCATGGCTACTTGTTTGCTACCACTACTTATGACATCATTTTTTGGTTCGTGCTATGGCGTGATGAAAGTTTTGGGATTTTTTGCGGGAGCTATATTCTTTGGCAAGCCTATTATCGAACGCGGCGTTTCCATCATTGATTACAGGTACCCTGATTGGCGTCAACATACAGAGATGCGGAATTCAATCCTTAAAGGAGTACCCACGAATGTTCAGATTGCCATTACTCTCCTTCGTACTGGAGAAACCCTTAACATGCCTCAGCCTCCGCCACCCTCATCCCATGGACCACCTAATGTACAACTGAACGCCGATGATTACGATCTGGCCCATCTTGGTACGTCAAACAATCTCATCAGCTATCGTCTGATTGTGGGCTAACCTAAGTCTTAACAGGTGCTTCTAAAGAGGATACGATGATAGCTATCGACCCAGTGTCAGATAAGGAATACTCCAAACAGACATACGCAAGGCAGGAAAAGGGCGAACCCAGCACCACACGCCGCATTGCTAATTGTATCAAGCGAACTACCAAGGATGGTATACAGGCAATGAACAAGATCACCAAGGCTGCGGAACCATCAAACTCGGAGCATCTTCCAGGCGAACAAAGTGCCCTTAAATCGTCAGAGACCAATGCTGGCCCTACTCGTTTTTCTGCCTGTCACAAAGGCAAGAAAGGATACGTATATATTACTACCACAGCTACAACACCGGCTATCAGTTGGATAAGCGAGAATGAGGACTTGGACACAACGTGGACTATAGCAATTGCGGATGTTAGAGAGGTTAGGAAGGTGAGCGGCGTTGGTGGCTTAGGTGGCAAAAAGAGAGCTCTAACGGACTGGGCCCTGGAGAGAGAGACAACGGGGGGGTTGGTGCTAAAGACAGAACCAGACGGTGAGTTTTGTTTAACTTCTGTCACCTTGAGAGACGCGGTCTTCAATCGAATCATTTCTGTAGGTGGTCAGATGTGGGAGATTTGGTAAGGACCTTTGGATAAGGAAATCTCGGTTTTATAATATACATATTTGAGATTTGGTTAAAGTAAGGGGTTACTAAGAATATAATGAAGGGTTAGGGAAGGAGTTGGGTTTAAGATACTTTTTCACAAGGCAACAAAAACATAACCCTGATTAATATTTTACGTATTCCAGCTACATACTAATAATTAAAATAATATAAGTAAAATTATACTTTGAAAAAAGCTTAGTTCAGTAGCAGTGCAATAATACATTATTACATTAATAAAAGTTCATAATTCAGGTTGCTCAAAGACTGTAATATAGTTGGCTAGCCATCAGCTTCCTTATGGAAATGGCTAAACTGAAGAGTGTTGTGCTGGCTGTGGTTGGTCCCCATTGGGGTGGTCTGTTTCCTCCCGGTTGGGATTTACTTCTTCATAACGAGACCACTTGATAAAACGGTAGAAACCTGCAGCCACCACAGCGCCCATAAACGGACCAAGCCAGTAGATCCACTCATAACCAGGGAAACTAGGCGTTGCGACGGCACACCCGAAACTGCGAACCGGATTGAGTGATGCGCCGGTGTAAGAAGTCCCTGATAGGTAATGTGTCAGCATAGAGACGATGCGGAAACATCCAATGCTTCTCAGTAGGTCTCTTACCAGCTAGCATGGCGACGAACAGCGCCAATCCGATACCAATGGGTGCGATAAAAGTGTCTTTAGAACGCTCGGCAGCTAGCATCAATACAACAAATACAAGGAAGGCTGTAAAGAACATCTCGATAAAAAGACCTCGTACGATCGATGTGTCGCTTGAGAGAACACTGTTGGCCACGGCAAGGTCACCTGGGAACATGCAGCGTGCCAGACCGCCTGCACACATACTGGCGATGATTTGTGCTGGAACTAAGAAGGCGGCTCGCACCCAAGGCAGCGTCCCTGCCACACACATGCCGAGCGTTACCTATCAAGTCAACGACCAGTTACCCCATTTTCCGTATCATAGCATACCTTGAGCACGGAGATTTTCTGGTGCTTAGGCGCTGCAGGGAGAGAAAGAGACATACTGCAGGATTGAACAAACCACCACTTATACGGTAAAACGCCCAGACATTGACAAGTAGGGAGAAGCTGTAGACATGCGCAATGAAGAAGACAGTTGTATCGCTTATTCCCCCAGAGAGTGGTGACAAGGTAGCTTGCTTCACGTATTGCATGCTGCCAGCGTAAGCGAACCACAGGAAAAAGAAGGTTCCAACAAACTCCCCAGCCGATGCAATGAGATGCTTCTGTATCGTGCTGGGATGAAAGCCATCACGGCTGCGGCCATTGTCGCTAGACTCTGAGTGCTGCTTCAAAATCCCTGAAGAGGCCATTCTGTTCTTTCGCTTGCAGGTAGTGATATGCTGACAGCCAAGGGGAATATGTGATGGCGACCGTAGATGAGAGGTTCAATTGAAGTTCTGACGGGGTGACCAAATGAGCGGGCACTCCTTGAGCACCTTAGAGAGTGGAGAGGCACGTGGTACTCATATTTGGCATTTGTACGTCACTCAAGGAATAGTGAGCGGCGGATGATATGTTCCGATAATATCAAGCCGTTGTGACAAGCTATTTCAACATAGGGGTGTCGTCATACAGTTTCATTAAACCTCTCTCATGAGTTTTGCCGCAGAGACTATGTGACCCAAGGAGCTCCGTTTCACGCTGAATATCTGTATGTATTCAAATTGGAATTATGGTGCGCTAAAATCTCAAGGCGTCATACCAAACCTTAACACCATCACTTGATGTCATGTTGGAGTGATGTCCAATAGAAGAACGCCATAATAGCTTTCTGCAGCTCCTTCTAGTATTTGGACGTTATTATCTACTGAGATGACTGGCAAGATGTCGTCTTCTAGCTGTTGGACCTCGCCAGACTCATCCTCAAGAACCAACACAGAAGTCCCTGACTCTTCGAGAGAAGGCCATGTTCCCGCTTTCTCGCACAGTGTACCGGACCATAAGCTTTCTTCAACCTTTATTAACTTTCAAGTGCTTTAGGCTTTCAGCCCACAGCCGTACCAGTGAGGCTCGCAATTTCATGAAGATAATCCGTTGAATTGACCTACATCGTTGATCGTAACAACAAGCTCAGTGCTGCTTCAATGACAGGATAGCCGTGGCAGAGCAGCCAACGTCAAATATCTTTTCTACAAGGGTAACTCCATTTACTTTCAACGCTTGAGTATCTAGGGGTCTCATGGGCCACAATATCCACTTATTCTTGGTTACGTCTTCTGTCACGGCCCTCTGCGTCAAGCTTAGCCAGCGTACCTACGTCGTGGGCATAGTAGCGAGTAGTTGCGCGCATTCCAACTTACTTGATCAGTGTAATAACCGTCATTAAATCCGGCTTTATCAGTCAAAACCCGGAGATTGCTACAATCCTGCCTCGCCAGGGAATGTGCACTTCAATTATTAGCGTATCCGAACTACACTGTCAGCTATGCTGTAGGAGAACCATTGATATAAGTTTGCTTGATTGGCCTGGGTTCTCCTGCTGGGCATGCACAGAAGATAAGCAGAGAGCCGTAGAGTTGGTTGGCTGGGCGATAAGGAAAAATCTCAAGCAGCAGCTGAAGCAGAGGCTCTCGGGACCTCGCGGACGCGTCAGCTAACGACTCTGCTTCAAATTCTTATGGCACAGTTGCAATTGCTTGTAGGGTGATCCTCCAGCAACTTAGTAAAATAATTACAACGCCAGTGGATAGGGGATTTTCTCTACCCCGGATCACATCAATTTCTAATTGGGCTGTGTTGAAGTGAATAACTGCCATTATGCATGGGTGTGGACAATTCAACAACTAGTGATATTGGAGATCATTTGGAACTCTTCCGCGGCTTGCGCCAGATAGCCGGGGGCTGTTTGTTTTGTGGTGATATCGGCGATCCAGTCACTGAAGTTACTCTTCTATCCGAGCATTTCTATTCTTCTACTGCTACAGCCAGAGTTACCACTGGCTGTTCTTCTTCGAGGCAATCTTCTCTGGAAGTAAATATCCTTCAACGCTTTCAATTACCTCTTGAACAGCGGATCATTCGACTCTCGCTGGACGCCTATATAAACAGCACTCATGGAGTGTGAAAGAAAGGTACCTGAGAAGCGGATGGGTATATTTTGTGTATGGACCGCGACTGACTTTGAACTTGGTCGGCAGGTGCCTGATAAGCGCAGGGCTGGACAACTGACCACGGCCTGCCGAATGTGCCGGCTTCGAAAAGTCAAATGTCTCGTCGCCCACAAGGAACATGGATCTGAATCTGCCCGATCGCCACAGTGCCAACTCTGCAAGAATTCGAATCTTGAATGCAAGTGGGATGTAATTGATGGGAGGAAGCGCAAAAGAAGAAAGCCCTCTGATCCGGATCAGAACGCATCGGGTGCTGGTGAGCAGCAGAATCCGGAAAGTTCTCGCGAAGTTTTTGACTATCCCAATGGTCTTCAAGCAGAGCATAACAACTCGCAGCCTAATACAAACAAAAAAGAAAGCTCTAAAGAAAGCTCTTCAGTTGAACTTGGAGGCACAGAAGGCGCAAATACAGCTCGACAAAACAATGGCGAAGTGGCGCAAGCTACCGGGACGCAGTTAGTACCCTCAGGACAACTCAACCCTAGGAGCTATCACGAACCCCAGATGCCATTTGAAGAACTTTGTGCAGAGGCGGGCGTGGAAATACCCCCAAATTGGCCAGATTTACAAGACTTCATTTTTGGAGCCGATGTTTTCGGTCATGTTGACCACGGCGGCCAGGAGTACCTCCAACCACCGATTGGCCCTTCGCCTAATTAATCAAAGAGTAACATCCATACCCTTCTTAGCTGCGGATTATAAAACTATATTACTACCGCAGGCTTGGACTAACTGCTATTATTCCTGGATTTCGCAGGCTCTCTATGGCTGTTAACCTGGATTAAGAAGAAACCTATAAAGGAGAGTATTCTAATTTAGAATTAAATAACTATACAAGCAGCTAAGGGACTACGTCTCTATCGTCTACAGTATTAAACTATAATAAGTTATTTAACAAAAGCACCTACTAACTAAATTCAAATATAATTATTAAAATAAAAATATATAAGCTTTAATAGTCCTTTAGCTTTTAACCTTTTTGTAATTTTAATAAATTATAAACTTAAATAATTTAGTAAATAAAAATATTATCTTACTAAAAAAAATACAGTAAAATAAAATATTTAAGTTTAACTTATTATTAATACTACTGCCTTACGTAAAAATTATATAAGTGTAATAGACCGGTCTATACTAAATAGTATAGGGTAGTTCTTAAGGTAATAAACTAGTTGTAGTTTATGTTAACAGAGGTGGTAAAATATAAATTAGGTAATTTTATTACGTAGCTAGTAGGTTAAATATAAAGATTAATGTTACAACCTAATCTAAAGTATATACCTTTTGGGAAAACTACGGGGAAAATAGCTAATTATAACCAGGCTTCACTAGCTTACTAAAATATATATACTATAGTGTATAAGCCTTAATACTAAGGTTATAGGCTTACCAAGTATAATAAAACTTTATTAAATAAGCTACTAGGAATGACTAAATATATAAGATTTAATTCTCTACGCTTTTTAGATAACTTAGATAAACAGTTGTTAATAAAGTATTAAGATTAAATATAGACTAAATCTTTATTATATTTTACTTGTTTTGTAATTACATCTGCTTAAAGCTACTTCTTATTTTTTTTACTAATATAAATTAATTAACCTTAGTTTATTACTTTAGGAACTTACCCTATACTGTTTAAGTATTAGGTTGGGACGTTATACGTTAACGACTTTTATTTAGAAGAATACTGAATACCTTTAAGTAATATAAGCTATTATGCCTAAAACTGGAGTAGCTTTAATCGTTAACCTTAGTATATTTATTAAAGACGAAGATGGGAATATTATTATGTAAGATTTACTAGATATTACTACCTTTAAGAATACTAAACTCTTTATACTTATTTAAAATATATATAAGATTTAATAAAGTTTAGTTGATAAATTAAATAAAAATAAACCTAAGGTAATTAATATTAGAATCCTTATTAAATAACAGCTACCCCTTATATTTAAAGGAGATGTTAAAGAACTTTACTTATACTTAATTTAATTTAAAGTATACTTTAAAGACTTTAAAAATATCTTTAATAATATTAAAAAGAAGGTTTATTTTGCTGCTTTACGCTTTAAAGGTACTGCTTTAAAATAGTTTAGACCTATCCTAGACAATTACTTAGAAAGTTTAGCTGGAGGAGTAGAAGAATAAACCTAATAAATCTTTGGTAACTATAATAAATATATTACTAAACTAAAGAAAGTGTTTAGAGATATTGGTAAGAACTAAATAGCTAAAAATATTTTAACTAATATATATTAAAAGGGGAAATACTTAGATTATGCTGTAAAATTTTAAAATATAGCCTTTTGTGTTAAATAGAATAAGTTAGCTTTTATTAAATAATTTTATAATGGACTTAAGTTAGAAGTTAAGGTAAAAGTATATAATATTAATTAAATAATTTATACTTTGGTTTTGTTTATAGACGTTTATATTTAAGTTGATAATTTATTATATAAACTTAAGAATAGTATTACTTAGTAATATTAGTAAAACAGTTACTAAGTTAATTAAGGTAAGAAATAAAATAAAGAAATAGTTAAAGATAATAGTAGTAAATTTAGAAGAATAGATCTAGATATTCTGTAACGTAAGAAAGAATTTAAATACTATAACTGTAGTAAGGCAGGGTATATAGTCTATAACTGCCGAGTACCTAAGAAAAAGCGTAAGGATAAGATCCTAGAATTAAGAAAGGAAAACCTTTTTTTAGAAAAAGAAAAATAATCCCTTGACTTATTATAATAAGAAGATAATAGTTACCTTTAATATAAGGAAGAATTAGGAGAATTAAAGGAATTAAGAACCCTACTTAAGAATACGCTTAATTTAGTTAAGAACCCCGTACTTAAAGCTATAGTTTAATAAAACTATAGGCTATTATTATATAAGAGATAAGTTAGAAATATTACTAACTTTATTGGAAGTAAATTTAAGGAAATTAATAAATTTATTAAGCTTTAATAATAAATTAATATTTATAACCTTAAATGAGATATTAAGACTCTCGTTTACTAAGAAATTTAGGACAGACTTATATAATAGTAACTATATAATAAGAAATAATAAATTATTATAAGTTTAAATATAGATAAAATATAAGAACTTAAAGAAAAATATTAATAAATACTTTAAAACTACCCTTAGATTAATTCTATAAATAATAACTACTACTGGATCTATTAGATAAACTACGTTACCTATTAATATATATATTACTTAAAATAGAAAGTAGAATATAATACTTTCCTATAATAAAATTTAGTAATTTTTATTATAGACTTTTATTAGGAGGGATAGTATAGTAAATAGAAGGTTACTTATAAGTTTTAAGAATTATAAATTATAATACTTGAACCCTATTTAACTATATTTTATGAATATAGAAATAATAGATGAATAGAAAACTGCCTAAATTATTAATATACTATTTACTAAACTTTAAAACTTATTTAGTAGTATAATTAGAATAAAGGAACTAAAGTATATACTTTTGAATAATATTAATAATGTAATAAACTAGATTACCTTAAATACTGAAGGTATAAGCTAAAGGATTAGTATAACTTAGTTTTAGAAGAAATATAAGCTATAGAATAGTAATTAGTAAATTACTTATATAGAATTGGATTTAACTTTAAAACTTATATAGGAGTACCTAAAGAATTACTTAGAAGATATTATAAATATCGGAAGACCTTAGATAATTTATAAGATAATTAGATAACCTGCGAAATTTATATTAGGTAGATGAGATTATACTGTAGAGCAGTAGAATAGGAAAATTATAAAAACCCTTATTATAAGTTATACGTATTATGTAAGATTAAAGACTGGTATTTAAAAAACTAGAATAGTCTTTAGATAAAGGGTACTATAAGACTAATAGAGAATTTATATCTTTTAAAAAAAAATATAAATATAATAGTAATGAGGAAAAGAAATACTTTAAGAAGAAGATTACTTTTATAATAATATAGAATAAGGAACTGCTTAAGGTTGTAGTAGACTCTGGAGTAGATAGGAACTATATATTAGCTGCAACTGTAATATGCCTGTAAGTACTATAGAAATAAAAGAAGAAACTATATTAACTCCTTTACGGAGAAGGAAAATAGTTTAAATATAATAATAGATAAATTAAGAGACGGACTAATTACCTATACTTTAAAGTCTTTAGTTAAACTACTTTAGTAATATATGATATTATTAATACCTTAAAATAGGATATTGTCTTAGGTATACTATAGTTATATTAATATAAACCCTTAATAAAATAGAGCAAAGGCTTAATTTATTAATGAAATAATAAAAGAACTTTAGACTAGAAGGAGGATAAAGTGTGACGTCCTAACCTAATACTTAAGTAGTATAGGGTAAGTTCCTAAGGTAATAAGCTAAGGTTAATTGGTTTATATTAGTAAAGAGGATAGGAAGTAGTTTTAAGTAGATATAATTATAAAGTAAGTAAGATGTAATAAAGATTTAGTTTATATTTAATTTTAATGTTTTATTAATGACTGTTTATCTAAGTTATTTAAAAAGTATAGAAAATTAAATTTTATATATTTAGTTGTTTTTAGTAGCTTACTAAGTAAAGTCTTTTTGTACTTAGTAAGCCTGTAACCCTGGTGTTAAGGTTTATGTACTATAGTATATGTATTTTAGTAAGTTAGTAAGGCTTTTCCTTAATTAGTTATTTTTACTGTAGTTTGCCTAAGAGGTATATACTTTAAATTAGGTTATAATATAATACCTTTTTTTTATTAGTCTTATCTTTAAGGCTATATATATAAGTTAGGTTATTCTCTTCCTTTTGTAGTTATAGTTTTTTTTTTTATTTATAAAATACTTTATAATGTTACTAAATAATAATAGTTATTTATTAAAAGTAAGTTAATAAAAAATTAAAAAGCAGCGGTATTAGTAATTAAGATTATTGGTATTATTATTATATTTTATTTTTATTATAAAGTAAAGGGTTTACTTTATAAAATAATAAAGGGGTATAATTAGTATAAGGAGTATATATATTATAGTCGTTTTTATAATAAGAATGGGATTTTTTTAGTAGTAGGTAAGTATATTTTATTTAATGTAGGGTTTTTATAGCTAATAATAATTAGCGTAGTAATTAACTTCTGAAAAAGAGTGTTTAAATGCTAAAAAACGTTAAACTAAATAAAAGTTATTTTAGTAATAATAATAAATAATATTACTAACTTAGTAGATAAATAAAAGATTTTCCTAGTTAGCTTAGTTATAAAAGTAGTAGAAATAAATTAATATTTATAGTAAATAAATACTTTATTGTAGTACTTATTTTTTTAATAAGCTAGACGAGGTAGAGAAGGCGGAAGTAGGAGCAGTAATTAATATTTAAGTAATAGGGGTAGTGGATATTATTAATTAGAGTATAGTTTTTGGTGATACTTTTTTAGATTTTTTTAAAGTTGCTGTTAATTTTTCTTTTTCCTAAGTCTTTGGTTTAGGGTATAAAGTTCTAAATTTTTTTTTTATAGTATAAGAGGAAACTTATATAGCTTTTTTTTTGTTTTCTGAGTTTGTTTTTAGGTAGCTGGTGCTGGGAGTTTTGAGTGTAATCTTAAGTTTTTTTAAAAGTCTTGGATTAGTTTTATTATATTAAAGCTTTTAATAGGTTCCTAGGTGTTATAAATTAGGTTATACCCCTTTTATTTAACTTGGTATTTAATTCTGTTATTTTCCTTTAAGTTCCTTTATACTGTTAAAACTTTTTTAACTTCTTATTCTTCTTTTTTCTTTAAGATAATAATTTTATTTAGAATTAGTTTTTCTATTACTTTGTTAATTTATGCCTTTTTTAGAAGTGATATATAAAATATAGGGTATTTTAGTTATATACCTTCTGATATTTTTAATTTATAGTTAATGTTACTAATTTTCTTTAAGATTTTAAATAGGCCGATTTTTTTAAAATTAAGCTTATTATTTAGTTAGTTTATTTTAATGTTCGGTATTTTATAGCTTTATGTATATTAAAGTAGGTAAATTATGTCCCCCTTCTGGAGGTTTAGTCCCTTAATCCTATTTTTATTTATATAGTATTTTATACGTTTTTAAATAAGTTTTAGCTATACTTTTAGTTCTTTATATAAGTTAACTATTAGTTTTACTTAAAGTTATACTTTATTAATATTAAGGCCCTTCTGGGGTAGCCTATATATTAAAGAAGTATATTTATATAAAACGTAAAATAGTATTAACTTAGTTAATTTAGATTTTATATTATTATAGTAAAGTTAAGTAAGAGGTAGCTTATTAACTTAATTATTTTATTATAGGTTAATAAAGTATTTTAGATATTATTTTATAATTTAGTTTATTTATTTTGTTTAATTATTTGTCTTAGGATAGTATATATTACTGAGTTTATAATTTACTTTAAGTTTTACTATAAGTTTTTATTAAAATTTAAAGGTAAAAGTTTATTTTTTATTAAAGATAATTTTTTAAGGTATACTATAGTTAGCTATTATTATTTTTAGGTATATATATATAAAGTCTTTTGCTAAATGTGATTTTTAATAAAGTAGGAAGTATACTTACTTTGTAAATTTATTTACTACTACTAAGATACTATTATAAATTACCTTAGTAAAGGGTTTTTTAAAAAGTAGTAGGTTTATAATATAATTAAAGGTAATTATTTTCTATAGTAGTTTAGGTATTAGTAAGGGTTATAGTTTTCTATAAGGTTTATATTTTTTGTATTTAGCGTATTAATATTTATTATAAATTGCTATAATATTAGTGGTAATTTTCTTTATTCTTTTAAATTGGTATATTGTAAGTATTTATTAGTGTATAATTATAATTCCTTAATATCTAAATAGTAGGTGTTTATAAATGTATTTTATAACTTTCTTTTATAAATTAGGAGGTACCTAATGCTTATTATTATTTATAGGATATCTGTCCTAAAGTATAACTTAAAATAGAAACTAATATAGTTCCTAGTTTTTTATATATTTTTTAATTTCCTTAAAAAGTTTATTATACTTTTATACTTTAAAGATTATATTAAAAAATCTTTATTTATAGTTACTTTATATATTTTAATATAATATAGTACCTTAATAGTTAGGGATTTTTTAGAAATAATTAATTTTTTTACTAAGTATATTAGTTCTTTTGTTTTTTAATCCTTTATAGTATATTAGTTTATAATTAAATTTACTTAGAAATTTAAAGTATCTTAGCTATTGTCTAAATAACTTCTAAGTAGATGTAAAGTAAGTAATATTCTGATAATTAATAAAGATTTTAATTTAGAATTTACTTCCTTTATAATATTAACTTTACTATTTTAAATAATTTTTAATTCCTAAGAATTCTTTATTATAAACTGTATAATTAAGTTTGGCTTTATTAAGCTTTCGTAAGTAAAATATAATAGGGTGAAGTTTCCCTTTATTGTTTTGTTAATTTAATACTCCTTTAATTATATATTTTAATATATTAGTCTTAATTTCTACTGGTTTCTTAGGGTTATATATAGCTAATATAGGTTCTAAGGCTATAGCTTGCTTAATTACTTAAAACACTTGCTTTACTTCTTTTATTTAGTTAAACTTCTAATCCTTTTTTATTAAGTTAGTTAAAGGTTAAGTAAGATTAAAGAAGTTTTAAATAAAACGTTAATAATAGTTTACTAATTTAATAAAGCTTTATACTTCTTTAACTAATATTGGTTTTAGCTATTTATTAATTATAGTAACTTTCTTTAAATCTATTTATATTAATCCAGAGGTAATAATATATTTTAAAAATTCTACTTCTTATATATAAAATTAGTATTTTTTAGGATTTATAAGAAGGTAATTATCCTATAGTACTTAAAGTACTAGGTATATATATTCCTTATATTTTTCTTTAGTTTTAGAATATATTAAAATGTTATTTAAGTAAATAATAATAAATTTATTTTAATATTTCCGAAGGATGTGGTTAATTCTTTTTTAAAAGGATATGGGTATATTTATTAATCTTTAAGGTATTACTAAAAATTTATAAAATTCTCCTAGGGTACTAAAGGTTGTTATCTATTTATATCCTTCTTTTATTTATATTAATTTATAAATATTGGTAAGGTTTAGTTAAAAGTATATTATAGTTTTTTATAATTAATCTTATACTTTAGATATTAGTAATAAAGGAGTTTAGTCCTTAATTATAATATTATTTAGCTATTTATAGTTTACGATTAATTATAATTTTCTATTTTTTTTTAAAATAAAGATAATAGGGTATTATACTAGGGAGTTAGAGATTTTAATATATTCTTTTTTCTTTTATTTTTATATTTATTTATTAAAAGTATTTAGTTTTAATTAGTTAAGGTTATATAGCGGAAAATACTTTAGTTACTTCCTTTTCTTTAATTCTATTGTATAGTCTTATTTAGTATATAGTAGTATTTATATACTTTTATTTAAATTAGTTAGGGTCTTTTAAAATAAAGCCTTAAACTTTTAATATTATTTTAGAATATTAACTATTGGGTTTATAGGCTTTTTTTTTTCTTAGTTATCTTTTTCTTTTATAGTTTTTAAAAATTAATTAAGCTTATATAAATCTTATTTTCCTTTAGTAAACCTTTTTAAAGATTAAGCTTCTGTAGCTTTAAATTGTTTTTATTATTATTACGTAAGGATTTTTTTGGGCTTAAGGAGTTAAGGTTTCTGGCTTTTTTTATCCTCTTTCTGGTTTAGAGTTTTTTTATTATTTTGCTAATAAATTAGGCCTTTGCTTTATATTATTAAGGGTTTATATTAGTATAACTATAATATATCTAGGATAATATTATATTTTAGGGTGTTAATAATATTGTATATTACTAGAGTAGTTTAATTAAATATGTTAAAATATAGATAATTAGTTTATTTCTTTACCTATCTATTATTATATTTAAACTATTTTCCTTCTCTGTAAAAGAGTTAATATAGTTTTTTTTTTTGTTTTTATAGTAACTGCAGGTGTATTATAGTTGTAGTTAATATATAATTTTTATTTACTCTAGAGTCTACTAAAACTTTAAGTAGTTCCTTGTTCTATATTATTATAAAAGTAATCTTTTTCTTAAGAATTATTTATTTTTTATTATTATTGTATTTATATTTCTTTTTAAAGGATATAAATTTTTTATTAGTCTTATAGTACCTTTTATTTAGAGACTATTTTAGTTTTTTAAGTACTAGTTTTTAATCTTACGTAGTATGTATGATTTATAGTGTAGGTTTTTATAATTATCTTATTTTATTAATCTATAGTATATTTTTATTTATTTAATGTAGATTTTATAGGTGACTTAATTATTTTATAGGTTATTAAAAGTCTTTTTGTATTTATAATATCTTTTAAGTAATTACTTAGGTACTTTTATATAGGTTTTAAAGTTAAATTTAATACTATATAATTAGTTTACTAATTATTATTCTATAGCTTACTTTTCTTTTAAAACTAAGTTATACTAGTCTTCGAGCTTATACTTTTAATATTTAAGGCAGTTTAGTTTATTATATTATTAATACTATTTAAAGGTATATGCTTTTATTTCTTTATTTTAGTTATACTATTAAATAAATTTTGTAATTTAATAAATTATATACTAATAACTTAGGTAATCTTTTATTTAACTATAGTTTTTATATTTATAAGGTATAGTTAAATAAGGTTTAAGGATTATAATTTATAATTCTTAGAATTTATAAATAACCTTTTATTTACTATACTATCTTTTATAGTAAAGGTCTATAATAAAGATTATTAAATTTTATTATAAAAAAATATTATATTTTACTTTTTATTTTAGATAATATATATATTAGTAAATAATATAGTTTATCTAATAGATTTAGTAATAGTTATTATTTGCAAAATTAATCTAAGGGTAATCTTAAGGTATTTATTAATATTTTCCTTTAAATTCCTATATTTTATCTATATCTAAGCTTATAATAATTTATTATTTTTTATTATATAATTACTATTATATAAGTCTATCCTAAATTTCTTAGTAAATAAGAGTTTTAATATCTTATTCAGGATTATAAATATTAACCTATTATTAAAATTTAATAAGTTTATTAATTTCCTTAAATTTGCTTTTAATAAAGTTAATAATATTTCTAACTTATCTTTTATATAATAGTAGCCTGTAGTTTTATTAAGTTATAACTGTAGTTATAGGGTCCTTAACTAAATTAAGTATAATTTTAAATAAAATTATTCCTTTTAGTTTATCTAATTCTCTTAGTTCTTCCTTATACTAAAGGTAATTATTATCTTCTTATTATAGTAAATTAAAAAATTATTTATTTTTATCTATAGTATAAACTTCCTTCCTTAATTTTAAAATCTTATCCTTACGTTCTTTCTTAAGTGTTTAATAATTTTAGGCTATATACCCTATTTTACCGCAGTTATAGTACTTAAATTCCTTTTTATATTATAAAACATTTAGGTCTATTCTTCTAAGCTTACTACTATTATCTTTAGTAATTTCCTTATTCCGCTTCTTACTTTAGTTAGCTTAATATCTATTACGTTAATATTAATAAATAATGCTAATCTTAAGTTTATATAGTAAGTTATTTATTTAAATATAGGCATTTATAAATAAGACTAGGGTATAAGTAAATTAATTAATATTATATACCTTTCCCTTAACTTTTAATTTAAGTCTATTATAAAATCGTTTAATAAAAGCTAATTTATTTTAGTTAAAGTATATAGTAATATTTTAGAATTTTACAGCGTAATCTAAATATTTTCCTTTTTAATATATATTAACTAAGGTATTTTCCGCTATTTTAAATTTACTAATATCTTTAAATACTTTCTTTAATTTAAAGATATATTTATTATAGTTACTAAAGATTTATTAAGTTTATTTTTTTACTCCTTTAGCTAGACTTTTTAAATAATTATCTAAAATAGGTTTAAACTATTTTAAAGTAGTACCTTTAAGACGTAAAGCAGTAAAATAAACTTTTTTTTCAGTAGTATTAAAAATATTTTTAAAATCCTTAAAGTATACTTTAAGTTAAATTAGATATAAGCAGAGTTTTTTAATATCTCCTTTAAATATAGGGGGTGGTTATTGTTTAATAAAGATTCTAATATTAACTATCTTAGGCTTTTCTTTATTAAGTTTCTTAGCTAAAACTTTATTAAGTTAATATATATTTTAGATAAATGCAAAGAGTTTTTTATTCCTAAATAATAAAATATTAGGTAGGTTTTCTATAGTAATATTTCTATCTTCGTTAATTATAAACGTACTAGATTCAGTAGTTAAGGTATTATTATTTAAGCTTAATTTAAATATAGTAGTTTATATTACTTAAAAGTTACTTAGTATCCTTCTAAATAAAAGTTATTAATATATAATATCTTAACCTAATACTTAAGTAGTATAAGGTAAGTTCCTAAGGTAATAAACTAAGGTTAATTAATTTATATTAGCAAAAAGGATAAAAAGTAGCTTTAAGTAAATATAATTATAAAGTAAGTAAAATATAATAAAAATTCAGTTTATATTTAATTTTAATACTTTATTAACGACTATTTATCTAAATTATTTAAAAAGTATAGAGAATTAAATCTTATATATCCAGTTGTTTCCGGTAGCTTACTAAGTAAAATCTTTTTATACTTAGTAAGCCTGTAACTTTAGTATTAAGGTTTATGTGCTATAGTATATATATCTTAGTAAGCTAGTAAAGCTTCTCCTTAATTAGCTATTCTTACTATAGTTTACCTAAGAGGTATGTACTTTAGATTAGGTTATAATATAAAGGAAGTTAGAAACCTTAACTCCCTAAGCTCGATAAGATTCCTATGTAACAGCAATAAAGATAATTTAAAGCTGCAGAAGCTTAATCCTTAAAAAGGTTTACTAAAAGGAAATGAGACTTATATAAACTTAATTAATTCCTAGAACTTACTAGAGAAACTTAGGAAAAGGACTCCGTAATTAAATGAAATATAGGAGATTCCGTGGACTTAATAGCTAATATTCTAAAATAATATTAGAAGTTTAGAGCGTTATTTTAGAAGACCTTAATTAACCCTAATGGAAGTATATAAATACTATTATATACTAAATAGGACTATATGATAGAATTAAAGAAAGGGAAGTAACTGAAATATTTTCTACTATATAACCTTAATTAGCTGGAACTTAATATTTTTGATAAATAGATATAGGAATAGAAGGAGAAAGGATATATTAAAATTTCTAACTCCTTAGTATAATATTCTGTTATTTTTATTTTAAAAAAGAATGGAAAACTATAATTAGTTATTAATTATAGATAACTAAATAATATTATAATTAAAGATTGAATTTTTTTATTATTAATATTTAAAGTAAGAGATTAACTATAAGGAGCTGTAATATATTTTTAGCTAGACTTTACTAATACCTATGGATTAACTTAAATAAAGGAAGGGTATAAATAGATAATAGCCTTTGGTACTTTAGGAGAATTCTATGAATTCCTAGTAATGCTTTAAGGATTAATAAATATACTTATATCTTTTTAGAAAAGGATTAACTATATTCTTTAGAAATATTGAAATAAATTTATTATTATTTACTTAGATGATATTTTAATATATTTAAAGACTGAAAAAGAATATGAGGAATATATGCGCTTGGTATTTTAAGCGCTATAAGATAATTACCTCCTTGTAAACCTTAAGAAATATTGATTTTATATGTAAGAAGTAGAGTTTCTAGGATATATTATTACCCTTAGAACTATATAAATAAATCTAAAGAAAGTTATTGTAATTAATAAATAGCTAATGTTAATATTAGTTAAGGAAGTATAAAATTTTTATAGATTAGCTAATTACTATTAACGCTTTATTTAAAACTTCTTAGTCTTAGCTTAACCTTTAACTAATATAATAAAAAAAGATTAGAAGTTTAAATAGATAGAAGAAGCAGAGTAAGTATTTTAAGTAATTAAATAAGCTATAACTTTGGAATTTGTTTTAGCTATATATAATTTAGAAAAACCAGTGGAAATTAAAATTAATATATTAAAATATATAATTGGAGGAGTATTAAGTTAATGAGATAATAAAGGGAAACTTTACTTTATTATATTCTACTTCTAAAAGCTTAATAAAGCTAAACTTAATTATATAGTTTATAATAAAGAATTCTTAGGAATTAAAAGCTGCCTAAAATAGTAAAGTTAATATTATAAAGGAAGTAAGTTCTATATTAAAATCTTTATTGATTATTGGAATATTACTTATTTTATATTTACTTAGAAGTTATTTGGAAGATAATTAAGATACTTTGAATTCTTAAGTAAATTTAATTATAAGTTTATATACTGTAAAGGATTAGAGAATAGAAGAGCTAATATACTTAGCAGAAGGATTAACCACTTTTAAGAAATCCCCGACTACTAAGGTATTATATTATATTAGAATATATAAGGTAATTATAAACAAAAATCTTTTAATTTAATATTTAAAGTAAAAGAATATAATAAACTCTTTAAAGAAATTAAAAAGTATGTAAAAGATTAAGAACTATATTAGTTTCTATCTTAGGTTATAATATAGGATGGATACCTTATAAATAAAAATAAGCACTAAATACCTTTTGATTTACGAAAGAAAGTTATAAAATATATCTATAAATACCCCTTATTTAAACACCGAGGTATTATAACTATGCACTAATAAGTACTTATAATATATTAATTTAAAGGAATAAAGAAAATTACTACTAATATTATAGTAACTTATAATAAGTATTAATGTATTAAATATAAAAGATATAAACCTTATGGAAAACTATAACTTTTATTAGTATTAAAATTACTATAGGAAATAGTTACCTTTGATTATATTATAGACCTACTACTTTTTAAAGAACCTTTTACTAAGGCAATTTACGATAGTATTTTAGTAGTAGTAGATAAATTTATAAAGTAAGTATACTTTTTACTTTATTAAAAATTATATTTAGCAGAAGACTTTATATATATATATTTAAGAATAATAGCAGCTAATTATAGTATACCTTAAAAAATTATTTTTAATAGAGGATAAACTTTTGCCTTTAAGTTCTAGTAAAAACTAATAGTAAGACTTAGAGTAAATTATAAACTTAGTAGTATATACTATTCTAAAATAGACGGTTAGATAAAATAAATAAATTAGATTATTAAGTAATACTTAAAATATTTTGTTAATTTATAATAAGATAATTAGATTAATAAACTACTACTTACTTAGTTATATTATAATAGTATGAAATTTAAATTTACTAAATTAATATTATTTTATACTTTATATAAATATACTTCTTTAGTATATAGGATACTTTAGAAAGGACTTAATATTAATAAAGTATAACTTTAAGTAGAACTTATAGTTAATTTACATAAAGAACTTAAGGTATAGTTAGAACTTATTTAGAAGCGTATAGAATATTATGTAAATAAGGATAAGATTAAGGGACTAAACTTTTAGGAGGGAGATATAGTTTACTTACTTTAATATATATAAGGCTATAAAATGCTAAACATTAAGATAAACTAATTAAATAATAAGCTGGATTTTAGAAAAATTAGCTTATTTAAAATTTTAAAAAAAATTAATAATGTTAATTATAAATTAGAAATACTAGAAGGTATATAGCTAAAATACCTTATGTTTTATATATTACTTTTAGAAAAAGTATAAATTAATGAAGCAATAGGAAGATTAATTTTAGATAAAATTATTATTATTAAGGATAAAGAAGAATAGGAAGTTGAAAAAGTTTTAGTAGTATAAAGGAATTTAAAAGAGAATAATAGGATTAAATACTAGGTTAAATAAAAGGGATATAACCTAATTTACAATACCTAGGAACTTATTAAAAGCTTTAATTTAATAAAACTAATTTAAGACTTTTAAAAGAACTTAGGATTATATTTAAAACTTTTAACGCCAGCTACTTAAAAATGAACTTAGAAGATAGAACTAAAGAAGAAGCTATATAAGTACCTTTTTATATTATAGGAAGATTTAAAGCTTTATACCTTAAATTAAAGATTTAGAAGGAAGAAGGATTAATAATAACCTTAGAAGGATTTAAGAAGGCGTTACTAAAAACTATACTCTAATTAATAATATTTACTGCTCCTGCTGCTTAAATATTAATTATTGCCTTAGACTCTGCCCTTTTTGCTTTATTTAATTTATTAAAAAAATAAGTACTATAGTAAAGTATTTATTTGTTATAAACGTTAATTTATTTTTACTGCTTTTGTAATTAAGCTAACTGGGAAAATCTTTTATTTATTTACTAAGTTAGTAATATTATTTACTATTATTACTGAAATAGCTTTTATTTAGTTTAATGCTTTTTAGCATCTAAATGCTCTTTTTTAAAAGCTAATTATTATGTTAATTATTATTAGCTATGAAACCCTATATTAAAGTAGAATATACTTACTTACTGCTAAAAAAATCCTATTTTTATTATAAGAATGACCGTAATATATATACTCCTTATACTAATTATACCCCTTTGCTATTTTATAAAGTAAATTTTTTGTTTTATAAAAAGAATAGGGTATAATAATAATATTAATAATTTTAATTACTAATATTGCTGCTTTCTGATTTTTTATTAACTTACTTTTAATAGATGATTATTATTATTTAGTAATGTTATAAAGTATTTTATAAATAAAAAAGAAATTACCTAAAGAATAGAAAGGGGGGATAACTTAACTTATATATATAGCCTTAAGGATAAGACTAATAGGAAGGAGGTATTATATTATAACCTGATTTAAAGTATGTATTTTTTGGGAAAACTATAGGGAAAATAGCTAATTATAACTAGGCTTTACTAGTTTACTAAAATATATATACTATAGTGCGTAAGCTTTAATACTAAGGTTATAGGTTTACTAGATATAATAAGACTTTGTTAAATAAGTTACTAGGAATAACTAGATATATAAAATTTGATTTTTTATGCTTTTTAGATAACTTAAATAAATAGTTGTTAATAAAACATTAAGATTAAATATAGACTAAATCTTTATTATATTTTACTTATTTTATAATTATATTTACTTAAAACTACTTCCTATTCTTTTTGCTAATATAAACTAATTAACTTTAGTTTATTACCTTAGGAACTTACCCTATACTATTTAAGTATTAGGTCGGGACGTCATAATTAATTTTATTATTATATTAACAACTGGCTATTTAAGCTATTTAATAAGTATAGTAACTGAATTTTATATATTTAGTTGATATTATTAAGTTAATAAAGGTTGATAAGCGACTTATGTTAACTTATATTGTAGGTTGCTAAAAGTTAATAAGTAACCTATGTTAACTTATTTTTTATTAGTAGATTAGTTTATAGTTAATTTAGGTATGTATTAATTAGGCGATTATAAAGTATTTAAAATGTAATATAATATCCCCCTTTCGTTAGTTTTATCCTTAAGGCTAGTTATAATGGCCCTGTGCTTTATTTTATAGTTATATTATTTAATTTTTGGTATATAATATATTTTTTTATTTCCTATTTATAAGTTTTAATTTATTTTTGTTAATCTTTTATTTGTAGGTGCTAATATAATGCTAGTGCTTTAGAATTCTAAGACTTATTTTTAGTTTTTCCTTTATTTTTCTAGGGATAAAGAGTGCGTAGATTGAGTTTATTTTAAGTTATTAAAGTGGATAAATATTATAGGTATAGCTGTAATATTGTATTTTTATTGTAAAAATGTAGGTGTTAGGGAGAAGTATAAGTTTAGTACTTACTTTATTAAGTATTAGTAATATATTTTAATAAAGAAAATATATAATAGTAGTGCTATTATAAATTTTTATAAGTTTATTTTTAAGGTTATTTTGGTTTTTTTTATTAATTATTTTTAGTAGCTTAGTTAAGGCAGGATTATAAAAAGTATAATATTAAAGAGTGTAAAGCGGTAGATTAGTTTATTAAGTATTAGTAGTATATAATAGAGGCTTTAGCTTAGTTATAGAGGGTACGTAAGTTAAAATAAAAAGTAAAAGAGCATAGTGATTAGGTTTTTAGTTAAGGTATAGAGGTCATTAATGCGTAAGATAGCGTTATATAGTAAAAGCTTATTATTAGTAATTAGCTTTTTTTTAACGTTAGTTTAGAGTTTTTAGATTTAGGTACTTTTATACTATTAGAGGATGTTCCTTTATTATTTTTTTAACTAGTTTTATTTTTATTTGGTGTTTTTTAATTAGTTATTTTATTTTAAATTTTATTTTTATAAGGAAATTGTTAGGGTTAGGGTTAGGGTTAGGGTTAGGGTTAGGGTTAGGGTTAGGGTTAGGGTTAGGGTTAGGGTTAGGTT